>OY720243.1:12501356-13846079 GCA_963082625.1 Pasiphila rectangulata
GTCCTTCCGTCTCGGTTCTGTCACTGAAAGGTTTCATAATCGTTCTTAGATATTCGGAAGAGTATAAGTTTTATGACTCTTTATTATTATGACACGTAATTATGATAAAAATGATGAAAATTATGGAAATAATATATTAGGTAAAATAAGTTTATGCGTAAAGAGCATTATGATGAACAATATCTTTTTGTATTTCATTTGTATTTTATTTATTTGACCGTAATATTATGGATCGTGATGTTTCGGACAATCGATTTTTGGAGACAAAATGGGTACCCAATGTCTATACTTAGACAATAATAAGAATTCTTGATTTTTTCAACAAAAAGATCCGACTTCAATAATGGTTATTATTGTCGATAGATAACATTAATTAAATACTTGTTATTGGTGCAGCATAAAGGGGCAGTATAAAATAATTGGCAAGAGACGTACAAAGACAGAATACAAACGTGTACAAAGTCCATTCAAGACAAAGTTTACAGTAAAAGCGGGTTACCAGTGCTTGTTATACGAGCTCTGTAGACCTAGCACACACACCATCAATCGAGTTCAACGGTAGACCGAGACCAAAATTTTGCCGGTTGTGGACTGTCTTACTTCTGAGTTATTTATGCCAATGTCGAACAGTTTTGACATAATGTTCGGTGTTACCCTAAACCAACAAGTATTGCCCTTTCAAAATATAAAATTTTACCAAAATCTACCAACAAATGGCATAAAATAAATGCACTTCAAAAAATTCCGTATTTTTTTTCTATCAACCCCGTGATTTCTAAACACCCCAATCTACGGTATCGTAAACTATCCTCTACAGGATTTTGCAAACGCAAAAAAAGCCTATAAAGGTGCCTATAACCTTCATACGCTTGGGGATGTCTTATGCAACAGTGTAAAATACTTTTTTTGACAAACTGAGCACTTTAACTTAGTCGATTTTCTCAGATTTTTTTTATTACAATTTTTTTTTACATTAATGTGTTTATTTTAATCCAAACTATTAGACGGCCGATTATTTCCGGTTACCCTTTCCACACCCTATATGTTAAAGACTGGTAACTCATTCAGTGCTTCATTTATCCAACAATGTCCTAGGTATTGCAGCGTCCCGTAGGGCATACATACTAGTAGCTGACTTTGTATAAATCATCTAAATAATAAATGTGAAAGTCTAATTGACTTTTGTGTTGTTTCATACGTCTTTAATCAATATAAATATATTACTCAATGAACTTGTACCTTCAACTGTTTGTGTCTGTGACAAACTTAAGAAAACGTGCTATTTTTTTTAATATGTATACTATTTTACTTCTTATTTTTAAATTCAGGTGTCTCACTCTTCTCACTCTGATGTAACTAGTCCATGTTCTTTCTCTTCCTCTTCTTCCTTCCACTTTTCTTTCTATAATGTTTTAAAAGAAACTAACATGTCGAATAATTTTCAAATGAATAATTTGTATAAATTATTTTTGCCCACTGCCTGGTTCCCAGCGGCTAGCTACCTGTTTCTGTGTATAGTCAAAGCATCCTCGTTCCAGCACTCGACTTTACTCCATGTTTCTTTCTTTAAGTGGTTCAAGCTTTCAACTTTTCATGGGTACTGAGAGGATGTTTTTTCATCATAAAAGTGAAAAAATGCGAATCAAATGGAGTAGAGATGGAAAACTTTCTTTGAAGCTTTGTGACTCGTAAAATACTTAAAACCAAAATATTTTTTTAAATAACTATTTCTTGTATCACTTACCTCTGTATTTTGTAGCTCTTTCAAGTTACGAAGTCACCTTATTCTTTTGGCATTTACCTGGAAATTAAAAATGAAATTAAAAACTTCAACAGGCATCAAATAAAAATAATAATTGTAATTAATTTTAGTTATTTTTGTTTTTATTTTCTGTATGACTTACACAATAAAGAGTTTATCTATCTATCTATCAAATCATTATTCGAACTCGCTACGATTCCATTACAAGTACTTTCATGCTATAAATTATTTTATTATTTTTTTAATTCTAAACCGAACATCATGGAAACTGGTTCCTGGTATAAGTCAACACTAAACCCCGACATTGTATCTGGAAATTTCATGTTTTACGCTTTCATACCCATTCCAAGTGGAGACGACGAGTGCATTCTATTGTTTTCCGATAGCTGTCGACAGGAGACGGATGGTAGTTGCATTGTCTATATAACAAACCATATCTATACCGTAACATATCTGAATGTAGCTCCACATTCCCCTGCACTATACGGGGCTCAAAATATTCACCCCTAGCTTCATGTATGAATCGCTTGCCTACTCGGTTTACTTTTTTTTAAATGAGTGGTAATAACCAATGGTTATTTTATTTAATGTCGTGGGGTGCCGGCAGTAAAATGTTACCCCTCCTCTCATGCCCGTGGATGCAGTAAGAGCCTGCTAAGGGACACCTCCGAAAGATGGGCAGCAGCGTCTTTCTATATACCAACACCCAGAACTACGCTCGCCAACCCGCCTGCCAAGCGTGGTGAGTATGGCAACTACCCCTCATGAAGATCCATGAGGGAGGCCTGTGTTCAGTAGTGGACGTTTAACGGCTGAAATGATGATGATGATGATGATTTTATTTAATAAACTACTGTTAACCTATAAAATGGGTACTGCCTTATTTTCTCTCTCTCATTAACACTAGGTTTTTTATTTTATGTACTTTTGCCGTAATAAATTGCAGTTGTAATAGAATTAGTTGGTAGAGGTTGCTCCTTTATATCAGGTAGGCCTTTGGCTTGTCTCGTCATTAAGTTCGGGACAAAAAAATCGAGAAAAAAAAGTTCGAATAAAAAAGCTAGCAAGAGGAACCAAAAGGCTTACTTTGGCCGCAGAAAATGGATAATTTGACCAACAATAATCGATATTAAATATCAACATTTAATATCGATTATTAAATGTTGACAACAAAATATTGTCAACAGTGGGGAACTCAAGCAAGGTGATGACCTGGCTTGAATTTCCCACTCAAAAATATATTCAATTTAATTTGTCCACTTTCCGATTTAAAATAATTTTATATTCAATTTGTTTGATGGTCTCATCAGTGTAATGGGTTGGGTTAATCCTGCGTGCTTTCAGTATTATTGTTCCCGCAATATTTTATGAATTGCAAACTGACGAAGAAACAATTGGATATCCGAGCCTTTTATCCTATAATTCTGATAAAAATTTACGGAGTTCGAAAGCTTAATTTAAGCTCTTATAATTATTGTTATTGTGCTTTGCAAGAGTGTCACCAAATTTTTTTTTAAGTTTATAGGTTTGTAGATTGCTGAGAGCATGGTATTGGTACTGGGCAAGCCTAATCCAACTAGCAATGGTCCAGACTGCAGCGTCGCGTACAGCATGACTACCATTTGCTGACGCTGCTATAAGTCATCTAATAATAGATGTGAGAAGCAAATTTACTTAAATAATTGTATTATTTTATTGTAAAACATTTTTTGAGAGGTAGCTCATCGCACGAAATATGACGCGATAAAATAACGGTTTCATGACGCGAGAAAATGACATGCGAGGCACCAGTTACCGTCTTTTTTGTCCTAGCCAGGGAAGATACCTAGGTTGAAATAAAACAGATAATTAGGTATATAAAATAAATGTTTGTCTATGTTTTGTAATGGCAAACTATGGAAATAAATATATATTAATTTCTGTATTTCTGTTTTGACGTCAAATACTGCTCTACGTTATGGTATGTGCGAAATAATATATAAAACTTAAATTGTAACCGTTTTTGAGAGAAAATATAATGAAATAATAATAACTAACAGCGACATCTAAGGTTTAAGGAAATTTACACCATATAGACACTGTCTTTTACTTCTTAACTCAAAAACTACCAGATGGTTTTTGATACGGTTTTCACTAATAGACAGAGTGGTTCGAGAGAGTTTTGTGTTTTATTTATTAATGATTTATAAAAACATTACTTTGTGAAATTCATACACAATATAGTTGCCCTTTGCACTACCCAAATTAAATATTTTAGAAGGTGGTACTTGCAAACTTTTTAATGTATCATCTGGCAGGCGTCCCACAACAGCTCATTTTTTTACATAAAAAATGAATATAACATGTATAGTAATTTGAACAACCATCGAATAACGAGTAGTAATTCCCAATACTTCCCCTTCAACGTCATAACAATACAATCATGTTTTTTCGGAGGATACTGTGAGATATTCGTAGGATTTGTACGGATTTCGAGGTTGCCAATCTGTGTTGTAACCGCCCCAAGCCACTGAATACTGGATAAAGGTCCTTATACCTTGTTAACAAATAACAAATTTATAACCGAACAAAGAACGCTCTCTATTTCCTTTGTTAGTAGATACAATGAGAAACGTGACAGGTGATCTTGCTGTTTATTTGGAGGAAAATGCTTATGCATAATGTGCTGGCGTAGGAAATCGTGTTCACTTCGCAAATGCACTGCACCAGATCATTTACTCGCCTGGCTGTTTGCTTTGTTGATACAGCAGAAAACAGGTTTGGCTTTGTCAGAATCACATCGTTCAATACATTGTTTTTGTTAAAAATTTAGGCCTCTCACATTTTTTGAAATGATTTATAAAGCGCCAGCAACTGCTTTTTATGCTGTCCGGAACATCCCACTAATATTATAAAGCCGAAAGTTTGTTTGGATGGAGGTTTGTTACCTCTTCATGCAAAAACTAGGCTACGGATTGAGCTGAAACTTTGCACACGTATTGATGTTGACCAGGATTAACATATAGGCTACTTTTTATTCGGGTACAATGCACATGTAAGAACATGAAGCAGCGGGCAGAAGCTAGTTGACAATAATAGTAAGAGAGATAAGCTTGTCCAGGACCTATACCATCCTTTCAGCTTTGATGTCTATCAGTCAGAAGAAATAACAGGTTAATACGTCAAAGCTGACCGAGCTCCGGGTTTCCTCACAATGTTTTCCTTTACCGTCTACGCACGTTGTGGACATGTTTTAAGAAAGTAAAATCCATTGTTTCACGGCCAGTATGAAAGAACGATCAACAGACGCGGGTAGAAATAAAAAAATATCTACGTTGTATATAAATACTACCGCATAAAGTTCAATTTAATCCATGATTCTAGTGAATAAAGTTATCATGTGGCTTCTAGTTACGTGATAGTGAGACAAAGTTGTTTGTTATAGAACCCAGGTGGCACCACTCAGTAAATTATGCAGAACCATATGGGCGCTAATCCATCAAGAGATCGCTATCGTGGCCCACCCTCATTAATCATCCTCTATTGATTACGTGTCTCCGCCCCAAAATAAGTAATTTACTCTGCATCAACAACCAAATTGATGAACGCTTGGGAACTTTGATTTTTAGGGGTTGGTTCTTTTCAATAATAGGATTGAGGAAATGGAACTGGAGTTAACAAGCTGAAAAACATGATTATGATTGATGAATTAATGAATAATATTTCTTAAACTTACGCGATCACGACACATTATTAACACATATTTAACCGGGTATTTATCGCGTTATTTACTTTTATTATTAACGCGGTAAATACCCGGCTAAATATGTGTTAATAATGAATAATTTTCATTTCAGACTACAAGGATCTATAAAACATAATATGGATTGCACAAAAACAGATATCATAAAATGAACATTAAAAAAACAAACTAGATACAAATTATAATTAGCTAGACCATGTCGTGTCCGAGCCGAGTTCGAGCCGAGTCCGGGCAACTTTTCCGAGCGTTGTCCATTGCTCGGCCGTCACTCGGTTACCGCTCGGTATAGCGTGAGTAATAATGTAATATGAACTAGCTTCTGCCCGCCGCTTCGCACGCGTTGTACCCGGATAAAAACCATGTGTTAATCCAGACCTGCACCTACATATATGTGTGCAAAGTTTCAGCTTAATCCGTGGGGTAGTTTTTGCGTGAAGAGGTAACAAACCTCCATACAAACAAACTTTCGGATTTATAATATTAGTGGGATGACGTCGGACACGACACGGTCAAGCGTGAGTCATGCTTTAATACAAATACCCACGCAACCAGTATTTTGGCACAAGTCAAACCATTGTGGTTAAACGCAAAGGTACGCAATAATAGCGACTATAACATTTAATCCCTTGCCATCTCGTATGACCTGTTCCCGACAAATAGAGTCGCATAATTAATATTGCAAATGTAGTTAGCAGTTATGGCGATGAGGTGTATTTAGGCAAATATGAACCGGATTGCCTCAATAAACATACCTAATAAATTTTTATTTTTGATTGTATGTGATTCATTTGTGATTCTAGCGAGGAATGACGGCTTAGCGGTTCATAGCTGGGTTTTGATTCTCATTATTACAGTGTATTAGGGTGACGGCAGTAGATTGCTACCCCGGCTCTCATGCCCATGGATGCAGTAAGAGCCTGCTAAGAGATAGCAACATCTTTCCATGTATCAACATTCTGTATTGCGTTCGCCAACCCGCCAAGCATGGTGAGCCGAAATGATAATTAAAAAGTACAGGATAAATTATATTTTTTTATCGACCTGAAAATAAGGAAGAGGTTTTCATGTTTCTCATGTCATATGTATATTTTCTAAGTCTCAAGAAGTACCTAAGAGATACAAAGGTAATGCATTGTTTGGACTGAGCTTTTTATTACGCACTCCAAAGGTTTTTGCCAGAGCGAGATATTATGCAGTCCTAACTTTCATTATTAAAGAATAAACTTTAAATTTATCAGCTTAGTAATTGTCAGGTGGATGAGGAGAGGGTAATTGCTAGAAGAGGCAAGGATACATTCATCAGTTCAGCCGTAAAACTTCCACTACTGAACACAGGCCTTCCTCCTCATGGATCTCCATGAAGGGTAGTTGCCATACTCACCACGCTTGGCAGGCGGGTTGGCCAGTACGGGATGTTGATACGCGGAAAGCTGCTGCCCATCTTCCGGAGGTTTCCCTTAGCAGGCTCTTACTGCATCCACCGGCAAGAGTGGAGAGGCAATATTCTACTGCCAGCACCCCTTGCTAATTTAGGATTATCGATTAAATCCTATCCTCCACGGAACTAAAGATAGTCGTATATATATATATACCATAAGATCATATCATAAATGATAATCAGAGCGAAACGAGAAATCTGCTGAGGTGCCATTCTATTATTGCCACGTCAATACTTTAAACCATAATCTTCATCATTTCATCATTTCAGTCGTAAAACGTCCACTACTGAACACAGGCCTTCCTCCTCATGGATCTCCATGAGGGGTAGTTGCCATACTCACCACGCTTGGCAGGCGGGTTGGCGAGCGCAGTACGGGATGTTGATACACGGAAAGACGCTGCTGCCCATCTTCCGGAGGTATCCCTTAGCAGGCTCTTACTGCATCCATGGGCATGAGAGGAGGGGTATCATTCTACTGCCGGCACCCCACGGCATACTTTAAATACCTCCGGTTAACTAAATACTTCAAAGCAACTCGTTAAACTTCTTAACACAGATTAGATACGCTAAACGCTACGTACAAGTTTTAAGAAAATTTGTCTGGTTCTAAAGTGAGTATTGCCACTTGGTTAGAAGTTACTTCGCTTCTGGGCAAGCAAGTTTCGGAAAATCTCTAATCTTACATGTAATAGACATGAAACGGTAGCTAAATTAAATAATGTCTAAATGGCTGCTTAATTTTAAGATTAAACAGTAAGGATACATACTTTTTGTAAAATACGGGGATTTCTCACGTAGAATTAGAAAGTCAAACATGAATATGTATGTCGGAATCGACAAGTTAAGATTTTTTAAGAAAATCATCATCGTGGGATTGAATTGCACCCTCCGCGTGGGCAACCGCGAATGCCACAGCACTCAATACTCGTTAGGTAATTTTGAAAACGAAATAGTATGAATAAAGATACATAAACATCTACACCGCCGTGGGGTGCCGGCAGTAGAATGATACCCCTCCTCTCATGCCCATGGATGCAGTAAGAGCCTGCTAAGGGATACCTCCGGAAGATGGGCAGCAGCGTCTATCCGTGTATCAACATTCCATACTGCGCTCACCAACCCGCCTGCCAAGTGTGGTGAGAATGGCAACTACCCTTCATGGAGATCCATGATGAGGCCTATGTTCATCAGTGGACGTTTTATGGCTGAAATGATGAAATATCTATGAACTTGTAAATTACTATAGATATAATTTTCCTGTCGGTACTGCGTCGTTTATTTATGGAGACAGTTATAATTTTTCAGACATAGACTTACAGGAGCTTCTACACAGCAATTGAATATTTTTATACTTTGGTAGCGTTTCTCTGCCTTCAAGGTTCTATCATTTATTAGTTAAATGTATTTAAGTACAGCTAATACTATCTGGTACCCATATCACACCTATTTCTGCAGCCATGCAGTAATGTCTACATTGCTGTGTTCCTGTTTGAAGCGTAAGAGGCCCGGTGAAATTACGGGCACATGAGACCTTACAACTCCATGCCTCAGGATGACGGCCGCTATGTAATGCTGCGTTAGTTACGTTACGTGCTGAAATGAAAAAATGAAATGAAATTAAAATGCGTTTATTGGTAATAAAGTATGCTGTGTGAAAGTCATCAACACGGTATTGCAGTTGCAATAGGCAGAGGTTACCGCTTCACATCAGGTGGGCCTTAGGCTTGTCTCGTCATTTTGTCGTATAAAAAAATCTAAATCCATGTCAATAAGTGTTTGTTCGACCCACTTACCTAACCAGAAACCTCAGTATTTACTTATATTCATTGTTACTATTTATGTCTTTATCCGCAAAGATATTGGCTGGTTTCGATATTACAAGATAATTTTTTATCGCGAGCAAACCCGATCAAGAGTCAATATCATTCAAATCATCATCTGTGAAGTACTAATATTTATTTTATGATATTTTGTTTAATAAATATCCGAAACTTTAAATCGATAGTTCGGTCGCTTGAGATGGAACATTGTTAAAGAAGGGCACACATTCTATTTTAATATCATATGCAGTATGTTTCGAATGTAGCTTTATTTAACTAGATATTGCTATTTATTCTAGAACTGTAGAAACCTTAGAGGTCCGTACATCGTCTAGAGGGTCGTTAGTAAGCGCATCCGGTAACTGGATAAACCGATACTTGTTTCTAACCATCCAGTTTTTATTGGATTCTTTAGTACCGTGTGCGACCCGTACAAGGATGCAATAGAAAATAACATGCGTCCCGCTTCATAATTACGCCTCTACTTACATACTCCGGTATAGGTAACCTGATCAAAATGATGTTATTTTTAATGCTCACCTCTATTTTATAAACTTTTGCAATTAGAACACATTAATAAAACGTATTTTATCGAGTATCCATCGCTTTTTTTGCCTTTAAAGTTGCCCAAGTTTAGACAGGGTTGTGCCGATCGTGGTCGAGATATAACTATATTTTTCTCTTTCAAGATTAACGTGAAATATACTATTCATTTTGTAAAAACGGGAATTACTCACGTAGTATTGTAACGTCGACACTGAGTGTGGTGTCGGCCCCACGCGCGGACGGTCATTCAATCCCATGATGATGATTTTCTTGAAAAATCGAAACGGGTCGGAATAATCTTCGACGTTACAATACTACGTGAGTGATTCCCGTTTTTACAAAATGTATATTTTTCTCATTTAATTATCCATGTTTGTTACAGAGATTTGATCATAAAGATTGACCATATCGATTGATGCTATAAAAGTACAGCGTTTTCTGTTTTCTTATTTTAGTTCGAATTAATTCCTGGGTGTGTAAAGCGTATTTTTAAATTCTTTGTTTCTTTTCAAAAATAATTAAGCCTTTAAGTCTAATTAGCTCGAAGGTCGTTCGGTACCGGCCGTGCACCAAATTTGCACTAAATTTTGAAAATATATGTGCTCGTCTAACACGTGCTTTAACGATCTCGGAAAACATACATGGCGATCCCTCACATACATAGGAACCCACGTCCAAGTCAGCTTAAGATGTATAACGTGTTGAAAGCTGAGGGGATGCTAAAATCCATCTAACAAATGTCCAAAGCACTGCAGCGTCCCTTCTTAATCCATGAAAACCATTATTTATGAAATTACGAGCACATGAGACCTTTCAACTCTATGTCACCGGATGACATGCTTAGTGAATGTGGTCGGGTATTGCAGTTGTAATAAATAAATAATGCTGGACAGATCACACAGCATCATCTAGCCCCAAGCTAAGCAGAGCTTGTGTTATGGGTACTAGATGACTGATAAACTTAATACATTATACACATAGATACATATATATTTTTATTATATATAGAAAAACACCCAGAACACCCTGAACAAATATCTGCAGATCGTACAGACATTTGTCCCGAGGCGGGTATCGAACCCGCAACCCCTTGCGTCGCAGGCGGACCTTCGCCCGAGGTAGAGGTTACCGCTTAACATCAGGTGAGCCATAGACTTGTCTTTACATTTATTCTTGTAAAAAACCAGTGGTTGACGCTGTATAAATTCTACTAATATTATAAAGCCGAAAGTTTGTTTGGAGGTTTGTTACCTCTTCACGCAAAAACTACGCAACGGATTGAGCTGAAATTCTGCACACGTATAGATGTGGACCAGAAATAACACATAGGTTACATTTTATCCGGGTGCAACGCATGCGAAGCGGCGGGCACAAGCTAGTCATCTATATTATGGCTATAAATTTTACGTTTTCATATCTGTCGCATAATGAATTCAAAAGCATCTCTAAACTGTTTATAAAACTGGAGAATATTATAATGTGTCTCAACTTCTTGCAAATATTGGTATCATACTAAAATACACGACGTACTTATGTATAATGTCACATATTTCCTCCATACTAAGTGTAACGGCCCAAGTTATAAGGTAATTTATCTAAACTCTGCATAATTGAATGGAAATTTATTTTGTTTGCCAATTTAATATGAGGAGCAATATACTTTATTGTTTTCTGAGAAACAATAAGTCAATATATCAAGTCAGTTGATAGGGAAGCTGAGTGTAATTGTCAATTATGTATGATGTTATTTTAATGAATGGTGAAGGAAAACATCGTGAGGGAACCCGCGGCTTGATTAGCTTTAGACGTATTGACCTGTTCTTCCTCTTAGCTGAGAGGAAGGTATAGGTGCTAGTCAAGCCTAATCCATCTAATGATATCCCAGGCACGGCGTCCCATACAGCATGTTTGTATGCATACAAACATGCTATATGGGTATGTATAGATTACATGTAATCTATATATATAAAATCCAAAGTCCTGACTGGCTCACTGACTGACTGACTGATATATCAACGCACAACCTAAACCACTGGACCTAAAGACTTGAAATATAAATATACATAATATGCATAAATATATTAAGTATTGAGTATTGAAATTTGGCACACATATACCTTGAGAATCCTAGAGGTGCACTAAGAAGGGATTTTTCTAATTTCCCACGGGATAAGGAATAAATGGGATCTATATTTTCTCTGCGTGAAAAAGGGGATTTTACGTTTCATGACTTCCACGCGGACGAAGTCGCGGGCAAAAGCTTGCAGTATAATATATTTTTAGGTACCGGTAGGTAAGCAAATAGTTTTGCGATCTAAATTTTATTATTTCCGCAAGGCGCCATTATTGTGGTATCTAAATAGTAAAATATTAATTTAGGTAAGCCAAACTACAATTACATACTAAGCTATAAAATATTTTGAGCCTAATCAATATTTTAAGGTAATTAACGAAATAATTAACATCCAGCGGAAAACAATCAACTGAAACGTAATGAAGTTATCTATAAGTACGTGTATACAATGCCGTGGGGTGCCAGCAGTAGAATGTTGGCCCTCCTCTCTTGCCCGTGGATGCAATAGGAATCTGCCAAGGGATACCTCCAGAAGGTGGGCAGCAGCGTCTTTCCGTGTATCAACATCCCTTGCTGCACTTGCCAACCCGCCTGCCAAGCGTGGTGAGTATGGCAACGACCCCTTATGATCACTACAAGGATCCATGAGGGAGGCCTATGTCCAGCAGTGGACGCGCCACGGCTGAGATGATGATGATGATGATGACGTATAAACTACCGTAAGTTACCATAAGTATGCATGTCCTATGAGACTTTACAAAAATGGATGCTATTATTTTGTTATGGGATCATTAAAACAAATAAAAACATTTACTGAAGGAATACGCAACCCGCTGGTAATAAAATAATTCAAATAGGAAATCTTGGAAAACCTTTCAAATAAAACTCCTACGGAACCGAATCAAAGTTGTGGAGTAAAATGCATGTAGCATGTGAACAGAGCTATTGGAGAAATCTCCAGAGATCTCACAAGCTCTGTACGTACTGTGGAGTCAGTTTTGTGGGATAAGCTTGTCAATCTATCATCCACAATGATGTCCACTTATATAGTCCGCGATTGCAGAGAGTCGGCCGAATTATAACGAGCTCAAACACTCGATCGAGTGCCGACTGTCATTGGAATGAATTCGATGATATTCTGAATAACAGATCGTTTTCATTCGAGTAGGTAGGTACAGCTGATTCGAAATGGAATATTGGAGCTATGGGTTAGTCAAAGATCTTAAGAGGTCAAACACATATTTTACCGGATATTTATGGCGTTCATCATATCAACCGAAGGACTTCTATCCACCTCCACTGCTGGATATAGGCTCTTATGGATCCCCAATCTTGAGGGGTTTGTTGCTATACGCGCCACGCTTGGCAGTCGGGTTGGCGAGTGCAGTATGGAATATTGATACACGGAAAGATACTGCTGCTCCGTAGGTATCCCATTGGCAGTTTTTTACTGCATCTACGGGCAAGAGAGGAGGGGCAATATTCTACTGCCAGCACCCCACGGCATATGGCGTTATTAACGAAAGTAACTTTATTCATGCTCGCCGTTATCACGAAAGTTCAAAAAAGGCTAAGGTTTATTTTCTTAGCTATGCATTCAATTCGATTTTTTGTATTTGGGTACGGTAAATGATTGCATAGCTCTTGTCAATATCACGTTTTCCATATAAAAGTGACGTTTATGCTCTAAACATTATGCACCAAACACTATGTTATTAACGTAGCGTTTGGTGCGTAACCCATTGTAATCTACTAATTTATGTCCTAAGTTTGAATACGATGCGTCAACCAACAGAGGAAAAAGTAAAATGAGTCTCTTCCAATTCATCAAGAGTTTATCTTTGCGCTTGTCAGTTGGTTCAGAAAGTTTAAATATAATCAGCTGCTGTCCATTTTCAATACCTTTTTAACCACAATAAATTTCCAATACCAACTTCAAGCTTAATACCTCAGATTATGGAAACACGTTACCTGGAAATAACTAAGCTTTATGGAGTAAGTTTCAGTTGAATCCGCTTGAAAATACCCGGAATACACAACATTCTATGTGAATAAGGTTTGCTAGACAAATATCTATTTTCGCAGTTTGCGGAAACGGTTTAAATGTCAATATGATTTTAAGACAGCACTATGAATCCAGGTGTCACATAATTTGGGTAGTATCTATCCGTAGAGATAGCTATTATAGAGCGTACAAGTACATAAATAGGTTATGCTTCTTCCCTCTATATAATGTTACTCTGCTGATCATGAATCATAGCGATTCCAAGACCAATTACACATTTTTACGTTAGCAATAGAACTAGAAAATACAACACTATACAAGCCAAGTACCCGCTATGCGACTATGTCGCTGTTGGGTTCATAGCACATGCTCATGTCCTGTTATAACTGTAAGGGCTTTCTAGTTGTACAGTTACCATGAATAAAGTATTATAGAATTCTAGATCACATTTGAAGGTCCATAATATACCTAGTCATGATGCTATTTGCATTATAAGTGGGTAGATATCTATCTAAATATCTATTTGAGGAAAACTTTCAGTGAATATAACCGGCCAAGTTTTTGTATTTAGATAGCATCAAAGAATTATATTATGAAGTACCTACATGTTTTCATGGTGCATCAAACACCTGAAATTACAGTTTTCGTATTATTAATATCATTTGATTGCCTGTTTATTTAACTGAATTGAAATTATCGTGGCTAGACATCATTTAATAAATATAATACGGCTTACACCACGTTCTCGTCTCGCGGCCCTCGGAGTCGGCCACGAACGGTGCTCATGAAGAAGGGCCTCTAAACGGTCTACGAAACGTCAGCAAGATGATAATAAGTTAGGTACGTGGTGTAAGCCGTATTATATTCATTAAATGTTTATTTAACATTTATTTTTCAGATACTAGTAACATAGGAACGGTGTTTCCACGGTTACGCAGGAAACAGCTGTTTACCAAAATTTGCTAACAAAAATGTATGGTAAACGGCTGCTTACTGCTTAAAATTTGAATCATTTGTTGGTGAATTCGGGTCTTTATCTAAGTTCCTATAAGGTGCCGGCAGTAAAATATTGCCCCTCCTCTCTTGCTCGTAGATGCAGTAAGAATCTGACCAGGGATACCTCCGAAAGATAGGCAGCAGCGTCTTTCCGTGTATCAACATCCCGTACCGCGCTCGCCAACCCGCCTCTTAACACGATCTTTTAGATCCACGAGGGAGGCCTATGTCCAGCAGTGGGCGTGGTAAGCAATCCTACGGCTGAGAAGATGTCTCATATTCCCGAACAAAAAAAGTCAGTAGCATAATTTGTGAGAACGAGATAGCACTTGAGCTATACATACGTATCTCTATAGCAGACAGTACTTGCTGTTCCTAGGTATCCCTTTTCATAGCTCGCTCTACTTTCTGAGGCTCGGCATTATTCCCGAAAGCGTAGCCTAAAGCTAATTGGAGGAAGCAGGGTAGAAATGAAAACTTTTCATTTTTTCCAGTTCTATACGATTTCATTCTCTGCCGAGATGATAGCTGCACAAAGGTTTTTTTATCATCCAATTTAATGAACAATAATATGAGATAATATTCAACCTAAGCAGAAATATAAGGCGAACACGGTAAGGATTATTAAACTTGTTTTCGTTTACCTTTTTTGATTCAACCAGAATCCAATATTATTATTACCATAATGAGCCAAATGAAACAAAGAGATACAAACAACCAGGCTTATAAAAGCAAATACCAAAGTAGCAGTTATTTATAAATATTAGGTACATACCTACTATAAAATATATAACCTATATTTCACAAAGCTCAAAACAAAATTGTGAATAAATATTTATTTTAACATGCAACAATGAGCAAAATTAACCGCGTGTACAAACAACTAGATTTACAAACAAAAACAAAAATTTTGCTAGCCAGTAATTTATAAAATCGACATACCTACGTTCACACCCTACCTAAATACAAAAAAGAAAGTGTGTTTGTTTATAATGTTCCGGTTTCACGCCAATACGGCTGAACAGATTTCGATTAAGTTTCACATATAGAGATAAATAGGACATGGGAGAAGGACAAAGACTTTTTATCGCGAAATACGCAGATGAAGTCGCGGACACCAGCTAGCACAATATAAAATATTGTATCCCAAAGCTCAAAACAAAATGCGAATGTTAATTTTAATTGACCTATCTCGTTTGTTGTTACTTATTAGAGCGCGCCGCAAATTATCAGCGATAAATTTTCATTAACTCCGTTATGAAAATAAATATAAAATCCTCGGTTCATATTGAGCCGGGGAAATATTATTCCACGTTCGTGTCGAAGCGATGTGCCATTAGAAAACAATGAAATCCACTCGAGCTCGGCGTCGCGTCGGTGTCGCGGGACGACATTGCGACGGAGATGTCTGGAAGTCTACCATTGTAACTCGAAACTACATTTTTTATACGACTAAGTGACTAGACAAGCCGAAGGCACACTTGATGTTAAGTACATAAGACCTTATGTCTCAGAGTGACAAACACAATGTAATGCAGTGTTGGTCACGTGCCTGAACGTGATCACCGCGGTATTGCAATTGTAATGTGTAGATACCTCTGCATATTAAAACTATGAAACGATATAACGTAATTACATTTGTAATCACGTTAATTCGTTTCATTTATTTCATAAATATCTACTGTTATTCTCTACTTCACTTGTAATAATATTTTTTTTCTTACTGTTCCTTATAATATAACTTCGCTCGACAGCCGAGAGCTCTATGACATTCATCATTATCATCTCAGTCTTAGAACTGCTGTGCACGTGCACTGCTGGACATAGGCCTTCTTCATGGATCTCCAAGAACATGAGGGGTTCGTAGCATTACACACCACGCTTGACAGGCGGATCGGCGAGCGCAGTACGGCGTGTTGATACACGGAAAGACGCTGCTTCCCATCTTTCGGAGTTATGTCTTGGCAGATTCTTACTGCATCCACGGGAAAGAGACGATGGGCATAATTCTACTGCCAGCATCTCACAGCTCGGTTTTAACGGTTTTTATTTATGTGCAGAACCCGCATTATTTTTCTGAAATGTATTGTGTTTCTCTTTGAAACATCTGATATCTTCAGTAAAAACCAAGAACTTTCTATACATGTAGCATAAACCTGTTTTTTGAAAATTAGCACTTCAATTTAGTATATTTGCATAGATGTACCCATAAATCCCAATCGAAAATTGATAGTAGCGGTTAAGTCGTTCACTTCACGATATTGAGATGTACGAACCCAGTGCATATTGACACGGTGAACCTACCACTATAATAATGCGATCTGGGGAATTCTATGAATAGAGCTCGCTGGGAGAAGTAGGCTTCAATCCGCATTGAAAAGTTATATCCGCATTTTATAAATGCTGTGAAATGTGTGGTGAATTATTATTTAATTTTTATCAATCGACTTCTATGATAAAATTGGAGTATTTCCCTCGATGTATCATATGGATCGCATCATTAAAACTTGGTACAAATAAGGAAATATTATGAAGTGAAACAATATCCTAACCGCAAGTTTAAATGTAACATGTAACTATGCCTTGAGGGACAAGAGTAGACACTGCCACAATTATTTAATTCCTAGAAATGAAAAATGCAATCAAAGTCGTAACGTTCACTTTCTATAAATGATATCTTAGTGTGGGTTTACACTTTAAAAACAAAAATAGCTTATTTAATTCCTCATGAATCAACAGCATCGAGTTTTGAACAAAATGGGGCGAATTCATGAAGTAAAAAATATTTTAAGATATTAAGATGTTTAATAGCAATAAGCAACCTTTTGATTTTAATAACACATATTGCGAGGAATAACATGCTGTTAAATCAATAAAGATAATCGTTTCAAGGAACGTTCTAATTTTTCGAGTAAACAGACCAACTAGTTACAAGGCAAACTAATTGATTATGCATAAATGTTGGTGATCCATCATTGTATCAGATAATCTTGTCGCCTAATATGTACCTGCCCTGCCATCACCCAGCTTCAACATTGACACAAACAAAGGGTGTGCTTCCACTGATGAAGCGGAGCGAAGCCTCATAGTGCTATTACAGTTGTATAATAGTAAGACCTTTGCCGTGGGGTGCCGACAGTAGAATATTACCTCTCCTCTCATGCCCGTAGATGCAGTAAGAGCCTGCTAAGGGATACCACCGGAGAAGATGGACAGCAGCATCTTTCCGTGTATCAACATCACGTAGGTACTGCGCTAGCGAACCCGCCTGCCAAGGATGGTGAGTATGGCAACTTCCTCTCATGGAGATCCATGAGGATACCCCTATGAAAGCCTGTGTTCAGTAGTAGACGTTTTACAACTGATATGATGAAGACCTTTAACATGTAATAAAGATGATTAATACAGCATCAACAACTGGTATTCAAGCTGTACGGGACGCTGCAGTGCCTAGGACTTTATAATATGGATAATGCTTGCTCAGCATAGCACATTATACCGTTCTCCCAGCTTAGTCGGCTATAAGTCAGAGGCTTTCCTCTGACTTATAGCCGACAAAGCTTAAAGAACCGGTCTGACTTCAGACCTTGGTCTTTAGTATGTCGGTCTTGTCTGTTGATAGAAACATTTAATTTGAATATGATTGCAACAATAGTTACGTAATTTCTACTAAACACAAACGTAATTAACGAAGAAACCAATATTTACCCACAATTATTCGTAATTAATGCAATTTCTAATTAATTGCGCTGTTTTAATTGGAAGCGTGGGAATCATGAAATAATTAATCTACTAACATATTCCTATTTAATTGCTCACTGACCCATTGGTAGCTTTGAAACGTAGACCAATCTATACTAATATTATAAAGAGGTAAAGTTTGAGAGTTTGTGAGGTTGTAGGAGGTAATCTCTGGATCTACTGAACCGATTTTCAAAATTATTTTACTAATAGAAAGCCACAGTATTTGTGAATGTCATAGGCTATAAAGTACCGCCCAACGAAGTGAGCACCGGGTCAGCTAGTAGAAAATAAAGCTGACAAGTGCGAACGAGTCTTGCGCCCTAAGGGTTCCAAAATTAGAAGATTATAATATTTGGTGAACATCTATGCTACTAGGCAGGACGTTCAGCCTTTTTACTTGTTTTTCGTGTTTTTTTTGTGTTGTCAGCAATACTTATCAAAATGTTTTTTCAACTCTTCGTTTTGAATTTACGGTCGATGGTGCGCAAAAAACGTTCTGAGAAGAACTGTCTTGACAGACAGACAGCCAGTCAGACAAACGAGTGATATAAGGGTTTCGGTTATTCCTCTTGAGGTTCGAAATCCTACAAATAATCACAAATATTAGGAAGTTAATTCCCGCTAACCAGATAAGTTATCGCTGATAGAACATTTTTTTTATATCAGATAAAGAAATGAGTTATGATTTGGAATATGTGTAAATTAAATTAAAGTGAAGCTAACACGAGCTTTCACGGTAATGCCCTTTTGCCCTGAAGACTGTTTTCTTGAAAATTGTAACTTGTCTTTACGATATACGATTTAAAATTATAACGTAAATAATATTTTTTTTTACAAATGAATAGATTTTCTCGTTAGTTTTGAAAGTGAATAACTAATTTTTTGTTCTGAAATTGTTCGTTTCTGGCGTTGACTTAATTACACTGCATTACAAAATTCAAGTGAATACAAAAGCTTTGAACTTCATTTATAACATACATACGTAAAAACGTTTTAAAATTGGGGGAAAAACATGTTTATGACAGCAACATTTTTTTCTCAAAGAACAACTTTGTATTACGAAATTATGAAGCTAATTTATATTTAAAATAATACCTACATAGCCAACATTAACAAATATAAAAGTATATCGCGGTTTTTTTATCTCTACACTTTAATTATAAATTGGTATAATTTATGGGCTCGAGGCATAAAGAGATGTTGATAGTGTTATGAAGTTGATATCTTACCCTAAACCGAAACATTCTTCATAAAGGTTTTCTCTTTAAATATATTTTTAAAGAGAAATCCTTTATGAAGAATGTTTCGGTTTAGGGTAAAATTACAGCTTAATTATATTTAAAGTTCATATAATAACATCGTGGCGGAACTAAAGTCGTGGGTGAAGTTGGGCTGTAGATGATGATGATGATGATGATGATTGTATTCGACTTTTTGGAGTTTAATTGGTTATTAACTCATGAGACAGTAGACAAAAGTCTCACTTTGAAAAATGTAAGCGAAATGCGAACAGGAAAATTATCAAACAACTTTATTAAACTTTAAGAAACAGAATTTTGTACAATTTATTATTTCATAAAGAAAATATGATTACTTTCTTGGATTGAAAAATACGTGGAATATATTTGAATATTATAAATTCGAGAACGACGGCGGAAAACGTGTTTTCAGTATGTACTCGTATAATGTACGCACATATTTCCGTCCATGTTTATCGACTTTTAAGTTATTCATCAACGTTTCACGTTATTTTTGATGACTACTGTATCCAAAGGCACATATTTTTTCCGAAATTTTTTAATATCAATAAAATATCAACAACCGATATTTTATTTGTAGGAAAGCCATTAATCATCGGAAGAGTCCGAATGAAACATCAGAAATTTCCAATATGTTTGTCCGGAAGCATTTAACGTGATTGCAGTAATTCCTCTCTGAGAGCTATAGTTTGTTATTTTTTTATAAAAATCCCACGTGACACGGTATTGATGGCGCCAGTAGACATTATGAAGGTAACGAACCAATTTTGTAATATCATTTCTATTTGCTACGAATATTTTTTACAATTTGCTAGCGGTAGCGATGAGACATTTAATTCCCTTTTTTCGTCAATAGGTGCTCACATAGCGAATAATATTCCTAATGTGTACCATCTTAATACCAAAAAAAAATCTAATTTGCGACCTTGTAGTGTAAAAGTAATTTTTAAAATCATTGATAACTTAGATAGCAACACTAACACTGACTTGGACGGAATAAAGCAATAAAATGTTTAAAAGATGTTATTAATGAAAGGTTAACAAAATGCATCAATACTAGCTCAGTGTCTTTCCTGATTCACTAAAAATAGCCAAAGTCAGTCTTATCTACAAATCTGGCAGTAAATCAGACCCGAGCAATTAAAGACCAGTTTCTGTCCTCCCAGTTGTATCGAAAGTTTTTGAAATAATATTGTACAACAGATTGATTGAGTATCTTACAGATAAAAACATTTTGATCGAGCAACAATATGGTTTTTGCTCTAAATCAAGTACACTCAACGCTGCCACAGACTTAGTCACTAAAATCAAAACAAATATTGATCAGAAGTTATATCTAATACACGTTATTTAATAACGCGTTAGGAATATTTCTTGACCTTAGAAAAGTTTTCGATACAGTGAGCCACCACAAGTTATTGCAGAAACTAAACAATATGGGTGTTTACAGGTAGGGATCTGGAAATGTTCAAATCATATCTAAATGGAAGACGCCAAGTCGTTAAAATAAATAATTACTCAAGTTCTGAAAAAAGTGTGAGCTATGGCATACCACAAGGATCGATTTTTGCTGTTTCTGCTATGTATAACATCGATAAGATAGGTTTGACTGGTCACCTTACGTTATA
Source organism: Pasiphila rectangulata (assembly GCA_963082625.1). Lineage (NCBI taxonomy): Eukaryota > Metazoa > Arthropoda > Insecta > Lepidoptera > Geometridae > Pasiphila > Pasiphila rectangulata. The sequence continues at coordinate 12,522,374 of OY720243.1, forward strand.
TGCATGTGTATTGTGTGCCTTAATAAATAAATGAATAAACTTAATGAATAGTTGAAATATATCCTACTCACAATAAACACTTCCAAAACGTTATTTATGATTTTTGCTGCAAAAAATTAAATTCTATCAGATTTTATTCCCCTGTCTATAAATAATTATATAACAAAACAGTCACATTATGAAAAATATCTCGGCCTATGGAAAGATGACAAACTAACTTGGAAATGACACATTGATTACGTGAAATCAAAACTATCGTATTTGTCAGGTGCACTACGTAAAACAACAAATTGCATTCCACCTAAGGTATGAAATCTAATATAAAACTTATTAGTGAAATCTCATCTTGAATATTTAAATGAAATTTGGGGATCAGCCGCTGTAACACACCTGAATTAACTACAAAGGATGCAAAATAAAACAATTAAAGTACTCTACCATAACCACTATCTTACGCCCACTAAACAATTATATGAAAAAACGAAATTTGTCAATCTCTCACAAATTTACACTTTTAACACGTGTATTTTAATAAAAAATATAATAACAAACTCCATTAAAACTAACATACAGTTACACCATAAACCCAACAAACACAATTTAAAAAATAAAGTAAAGCTTCACATTACAAGGCCACGAACCAATTACGGCAGGAAAACTATACTATTTAGGGGTGTTCAGTTGTTCAATAAATTGCAAATCGAACTAAAGGGGTGTTTAAATAAAAAGGTATTTAAAAATAAACTTAAAAAGCATGTATGTACAGTTTAATTCATAACATTACATTACAATTATATTATCCAATATAATGTATAAAATGAAGTGCTAAATTGATTTTATCGAATTTTGTTTTATGTATCACATTGATAGCTCTAGAGTAATTATGAGGCGAATCATGCATATCGCTGTCTGTCTGTCTGTGCATGACGCGATTACATCCGAACGCGTTGATCAATTTACATGAAATCTTTTTTGTTAGCACTGTCTTAATGAGAGAACGGTACTGATTAATTTTGGTGACACTAGGGTCACAGGGACCGGAGTTATTGTGACCTCAAAAGGCCACCAAAGGTCAAAAATGGCATTTTTCGGAAACCTCCGCCCCCTTTTCTGGTACCCTCGTACCAATGCTTGTTTAAATAATTGAATACTCCAAATCTAATTATTATCTATATCTCATTTTAAGCGAACTATTGTGTTCTTATGGGAAATAAAAGTTCTTAAACCTCATACAAAGAATTCGTGTAATGTTTTTATCCGTAAATTGTAAGCCTATTAAATTGTAAGTTTCTGTTACAGTCACTTGCCATCAGGTCGATAAACGTGTTGGAAAACGTTACGTTTAGTAGGATTTCAGAACCATTTTGGGGTAAATTTGATGAGAGTGCGGCATCGATGCGCGAAGACGAGGCGAGTCCAGTCACGCGTACCGGATTGACAACTGACGAAAATATCAACAGAGGGGCGGAAAATCATGGAAAATCTGATTGTAAGAACGCGACTTGAACCATTGAAACAGGCGGCGAGGCGAGACTCGACGATAAATGATCTACAACGCGGAACCCCCGATGCGTTTTCGACTACTTCCATTGATTCGCGCTCGGGTATTTCTGTTTATGATGTTGTAGATATTCATTTTTTATGTTCTAGGTGTACAGGGTAAACTTTTAAAGTGAACGGGATGAAGTTTGTATAGTAAGTAAGGCCTTTGAATCTATTATAGATGATTTATTCAGCGTCAGTAACTGGTAATTATAATGTACGGGACGCTTCAGTGCCTGGGACATTGTTAGATGGATTAGGCTTGCCCAGCACCTATACCATCCTCTCAGCTTAGTCAGCTGTTAGTCAGTAGTTTGTATAGTAGTATAGGTTTATTCTATTATGTTAATTCATTTACAATTTCGTCAACCGTTTCCGTTTATTTACACTGTTTTATATTGTCAAGTTTGCCGGTCGACCGGTGGACCATGGACCGCTAGCACAGAACCAGTCAAGTTGGTGTTGATAAGCCAAATACCCAGCATGGGGTCTCAACGAGCTGATATGATGATGATAATAAATAGTTTTAAAGTAAACGCTATTTTTCTGTTTCAAAATAATAACTAGTATTTTATAAAATAATATTACTTTCATCTCGTTGTAAAATAACTTTGTGTCTGACAAAAGAAGTTAGCTAGAAGTTTAGCTTCACCTTGCTGCAAAGGAAATAATTTCTTGACGCTTTTAATAAGGTTAGCGGTAGTTGTGTTCTCATATTTAACATAATTGTTTGTCAGACAACTTTATTTATCTCTTCATTGTATTCAAACGTTTGTACCTATTTGTACAAAAAGTTACGCAAGTCGAATTAATTAGTGTATAATAACTAAAAGAATCATTTTAAATTTATTTTCAAGTATTTAAACACAAATTAGTATTTTTGTAGTAGTAAAGCTTTTTGAGTTCATCCGGGGTAGTATCTCCCGCCATACTTTTTCTGCCGGCAAGCAGTAATGTCTGCATTGCTGTGTTCCGGATTGAACTATAAACCGTCTATACTAGAAGTATTATATTATAAAATAGACACCTAAAATATATTATAAGTATACGGGGGCCGGAGAAATTACGAGCCCATGATACCTTACAACTCTATGTCTCAGGGTGACGGGCGCAATGCAATGCAGCGCTTGTCACGTGTATAGGTAAATCGCTTAGCATAAGGTGAGCCTTCGGCTTGTCTCGTCGTTAAATCGTATAAAAAAAGTATTTTGAGCCAGACAAACTAATTTACCTTCATCATTCATCACCATTTCAACCCATTTGCACCTCCTGTTGAGTAATAGGCCTCCTATTTGTTGCTCTATTCTCTCCCTTTTGTATACACCGGTTTCTAACAGTCGTTGGATTCACCTTAGACCTAAAATAATACCCATAAATACCTAATAGTGAAACTGTGATCCAATGAACAGACAAAGAAGGCTCTCACTAAATTAGTTAGAGGGGCATCCAAAAGTTCTGCAATCCGAAAATAACTAAGATCAATAATACGTTCCGCCGCACACTGGTACCGATTTATGAAATCTGGGACATGGAGGTCGAAGTCCGAATTAAGGTTTTTAGGTGATTCTAAACCTATTTTATTTAATACATTTTTTTGATATACATGGCCGTTTCCAAGAAAAAAAAATGTTGCATGGTGAAAAATAGTTATTTTTATTCATTTCGTTAACGGACAGATGTGTGAAAATCAAACCTTTTAGGAATTATGGAAGGCTTAATTATCTTGCATTTTCTTCAAAAACATCTACTTACTATCGCGGCCCGATTAAAAACGGCAGGCAATATTTTTTTTATGTTTATTCCGTGGGTAAATTAATTCCATCGAGCAGAAATGACATAACAACTTAGGTACCTGTACATTCATATATATATGTATGTCGTCTTACTTTCTACCAGGTTTTGATTTAAATAGTAGGTCAAACTTTTAATTGGCTAAACCCCAATAATAGTATTTCTACCTACCTATTGTTACGTGTTTAAAAAAAAAATACTTGATAAAAAAGGTTTAGTCTTAATCACCCAAAGATCTTAGTTTAAAATAAAACCGGCCTAAAGCGAAGGCCTAAATCGCGCACCGAGGGTTCCGTGCCATCATAAAATAACATAAAATATGATAAACATAATTTATATTTGTTGAAGAACCTTGACAGCGCCATCTCTTGTCTGATAGCGGAACTTATGTAGATTTTTTACACTTTCGATGATTTCTAAAATACTATACAAATTTGTTATAATTTTCCTGATATTTTTACGTACACTTCTATAAGCAATTAAAGTTTCAGAGGTTTATCTCCGCAAACTCCGGAGATAAGGGGAGGAACGCTTATTTTTCAACGTTTATAATATGTCAATAAGTCAAAAACTATGCGGCTTAAAGGAAAAATAAAACTGTTTATTACTGTGCAAATGAATACCTTTCTTATAATATCCCACATGACCTAATAAATTCACTTAAAATATTTGAGACCCCCTTTCCGCCCCTTTTGCAATCATAATAAGAATATTTTCAGCATTTCTATATATTTTATATTAGTGAAAAAGCATTGTCTTATACCATTTCAAATTTCAAGTCAATAACATCAGTAGTTCTCAAGATAGCCATTTGTGACAGACAGACAGACAGACAAGGTATACCATAAGGGTTCCTTTTTACCATTTTGTTACAGAACCCTAAAAACCAGATCAAAATTCGGACTTTGACCTCTATGTCCCAGATTTCGTAAATCGGTACCAGTGTGTGCCGAGGCCTATACATGAAAAAGAAAACATACAGACAAACTGTGCTGTAGACATGCATAATTTTGGAGAGCTATCAGTATAGCTTTGAGAACAAACAAAACTTTGAATTTGATTTTATATCATATGATTTTAGCTTAGATGATAAGAAAGTAGATGCGTTGATTCGAGAAACTCCTTTTTTCCGTTATATCCCATACATATATTTATACCAGCCGCACTTCGCGGTTCGCGTGGAAGTACGGGAATAAACTATAGCCTATATATGTTACTCAGGGATAATGTAGAATACCAATGGTGAATGATTTTCTCAAATAGGCCTAGTAGTTTCGGAGCTTATTCAATGCATACAAACAAACAATCAAATCTGTGCACTTTACTATTAGTGTAGATGTATAATAATAATAAAGACAAACAATTTCTCAATTTTTACTCTTTTATTTTGTATTATAACAAATGAAACAAGCATGAAAGACGAGCAAACGGGCCACCTGATGGAAAGTGGTCACCGTCGCCCATGGACATCTGCATCACCAGAGGCGAGGCTGATGTGCTGCCGGCTTTTGAGGAAGGAAAATACCCGCCTTCTGAAGGACCCTATTTCGAAGCTCCGGGGGAATACCGCAGATGGGAGTTCGTTCCACAACTTAATCGTCCGAGGCAAAAAAGAGCGCGCGAAACGAGCGGTAGTGGAGAACCAGCTATCCAAGTGGTGCGGATGAAATTTGGTTTTGTGGCGAGTGGTTCGGTGATGGAACTGTGCTGCTGGTATCAAGTTTAATGATTCTTCAGTACATTCTCCATTATATAGACGATATAGTACAAACAGAGAACCTACGTCTCTTCGGAGACTTAAGGGCTCTAGATCGTCTGTGAGCTTGGAATTGCCAACAATACGGAGTGACCGGTCAAATGGAAGGAGTTGGTATTGTGGCGCGCCTGCCCAGAGATGGGAGTTGTACTCCACGTGCGTACGTACTTGCGCCTTGTATACCATGAGTTTTGGACCGACGTGAAGTACCGACTCACCCTGTTGACGACGCTAAGTTTTTTAGAGGCTAGTTTAGCCTTACCTTCGAAATGATCACGGAATTGGACGCTACTGCTTATGATGACACTAAGGATGCCAATACTTATTGGCATCAATACTTATTGGATATTGCTATGGATATTATGGGGAACGTTTTGGACTCTCGGAGCTTTGACAAATAGGGTTTTTTTAGTGGACAACGCGCAAACCTGTGTCTTAGTGGGGTTAAAGCGAACCAGATTGTGTTTCCCCCAGGCTGAGACTGTTGAAGATTCAATTTCAGATACAAGTTTGTTACGGCACTCATACACTTATGCCCGAAAAAAATTAGCTCGGCCTGTGTATTGTGTGTCACCTGTAATATCATCTGCATAGCAATGTATGTTACTCTATTGTAACATGTCATTGATATGCAGTATAAACAGTGTAGGTGACAAAACAGAGCCTTGTGGGACGCCTGCGTTTAAGAGCTTAGTATCAGAGCAAAATCCGTCTTCTACGACCTATATGCTTCGCTCCGATAAAAAGCTGGCTATCTAGTTGCAATTTCTCGGGAACGCCGTATGCTGGATGCTTCGATAGAAGTGCCCTGTGCCATACCAGGTCAAACGCTGAATTGAGACTGAAGACCTTCAGACTTGTCTCTAGTCTGAGGTCTTCAGTCTCAATTCAGCATTTTTTTTATACTTGGCGTTGATATTTTATATCATTTCAGCCGTAAACGTCCACTACTGAACACAGGCCTCCCTAATGGATCTCCATAAGAAGTAGCTGCCATAATCACCATGCTTGGCAAGCGGGTTGGCGAGCGCAGAACGGGATGTTGATACACGGAAAGATGCTGCTGCCCATCTTCGGAAGGTATCCCTTAGCAGGCGCTTACTTATTTCAATAAAAAATATTATTATTATTACTGCATCCACGGGCATGAGAGGAGGGGTAACATTCTAGTACCGGCACCCCACGGCATATTTTTGATGTCCTTGCAAAATAACTGCTTTCTAGGACTAATAGTCCCTTCTCAAAGCCGGTGACGGACGAATAATCAGGCAGACAGACAGACATACAAAGCGAAACTATAAGGGTTCCTTGATTTACTACGAAACCCTAAAAATGAACTGAAAGAGTAAATACATTAATCAGAAAAGCGCATTCAAAAGTCCAACTCTCCGGAAATACCTTAAAATCAATACCCGCTCGATACCCACTAACTTATTTATAATGCAGTTGACACGTCATTCAGAAATGCAATATTCGCTTTGCTCGAGCAGAAACGTGGTTATAGTCGATACGATTTTTTGTCGAAATGTTCAGCACATTCTGTCAGAATCATAATAATCCTAATTGGCAGATAGGGTATTTTTTACCTCAAGTTTATCCGCCGTAAAATGTACTGTTTGAATTAATAGACACAATAATACAAATCTTTCATGGTTCTCCAAGAACTGAACATGAGGGGGTTGTTGCAATACTCATCACGCTTGGCGACCCGCCTGGTCGGGGAGCGCAGTTCGGGATACAATGGCGCTGCTGCCCATCTTCCGGAGGTATCCCTCGACAGATTCTTACTGCATCCACGGGCAAGATAGAAAGGACACCATAAGAATTTGTACCAGCACCCTACTAATACTAATAGTATTTTCATGTTTATACGTCCAATAGAACATAAATAAAACCATCTTTTATTATTTATTTTGTTCGTTGGATCTCTGCAGCAAGCTTTTAACCTGCAATTCTCGCAAAAAGCCAAGTAGGCACCAACTTGAAAGCCACAGGCAGAACCAGAAATAAATTCACCGCCTCACATTTATAAATGGTAATAAACACGTTTTCCCTTGCAGAGTCGTCAACGGGCGGATACGGATGCGACTCGTTGCCTGAGCTTTACAAATGATGGCTTTGCACTGTGATTCTCGGCTCACGTCATGTCACCATCTTTCAGCATTTAAATGTTTTGTTTCGATTTTTAAATGAATAAACAAGGAACCCTTATAGTTACGCTATGTCCGTCTGTCGTCTGCGTTACGAAGATACCATTAGTAATTTTGCAAAGACATATAAAAAAATCACGCCATGATAATGGTATAAAAAAATGCTGAAAAAATAATTATTTTCGGATACCTCCCATACGCGTAAGATCGTTTTCATGATTTCACCATCGTGCAGGCTATCGTAGAATAGGTATTTTAATACAATGTTTCAAGTGTTCTGTTGGCGAATTATAAAAGTTTTTTTTTCGAGATCTTAACTGCTACCTAAATCTAAAAAAACATGAATGAAGTTTGAACTTCCAGAAAAACTATAACGGTTAAGCTAGCTTTTTACTTTTGAAGAAATTGTCGCTCAAATAAGTGATTCCAAATTTACCGGAATACATTAAACCGAAAACTCAATTAATAGCTGTTAATATGTTATGTGTAAAAACATACACCAACTTCTAACAACAGGTCTACGGAACCCAACAGCGCCTGACATGCACCTGGCCTAATTTATTCATCAGTTTGGCAAACGCTGAACCAAACAAAGGAGGACCAACTATTAGTAGCGGATATAAAGGTTCTCCGAATATTTCTAGGATCCATTACAGAGATAATGGGAGCTGGAAGAACCGAAAAAACCTAGAGATCTTCCCAGAATATAACATCATTGGTGAAACTAAAGCTTACCAACTTCGCAGATGAACATATCTGGAAAGAATGGGAGAAGAGCATAGAACAGAGTGCGTTTCTTAGCTGTCCTATATAGTCACTGCCCTGATGGATATCCTCGGTATTGCTGGAGGGTCTGCAAGAGCTCTACATTGATTGGCGGGGATTGGCGCGCACTACGATTAAAGAGCCATTTGCCTAAGATATAAATAAGCAAATACCTCTTTATCTGTCATGGGCCAAGATCCAGTTCGCGTCACCGATCCAGCGTAGTAAGTACATGTCAAGTAACAGTTGTTAACTATCGCTATAGAATATTTATCTATATAAGATTACCGTGCTATCGCTATCATGGCAAAGTATATAACGATTGAAGTAACGCCATCTAGTATCGAGAAACAACTTTAATATAAATCTTGCATTTGCTAGACGCTTACACTGTTGAAGTTTGTAGGTAAACACTTGAAACACGAGTTTATAAAAATAAAAATTGTATGTAACCCCGGACACTTTACCTCTCTGAGGTTATCTATTTTTTTTTTGTAAAGCGTACCCTCAGTTTTGCAATCTACACATCGTGCCCTTTCATTTGATATCCCACTTGATTATATTTTAAAACATTCAAATTGTTCACCCCTACTTTCAACCTTTATATCTTGAACCGATTCTATATAACATTCAGTTTTGCATTCTACATTATTTCATTTTATTTGATACCAAACTACCAAACCACCGTGGGGTGCCGGCAGTAGAATGATACCCCTCCTCTCGTGCCCGTGGATGCAGTAAGAGCCTGCTAGGGCATACCTCCGGAAGATGGGCAGCAGCGTCTATCCGTGTATCAACATCCCATACTGCGCTCACCAACCCGCCTGCCAAGCGTGGTGAGTATGGCAACTACCCCCCATGGAGATCCATGAGGGAGGCCTGTGTTCATCAGTGGACGTTTTATGGCTGAAATGATGATACCAAACTTAGGTATATTTGGAAACATACGATTATTCTTCCCCTCTTTCACTCCCCATATCTTAACCGATATTTATGAACATGTTTAAAAACCATCGTCGGTTAATAAATAAATAAACTGCATGCAAATCGGTCCACTCGTTTAAGAGCTACGGTGCCATAGACAGACACACACACATAGCGGTCAAACTTAAAACACCCCTCTTTTTTATCGGGGTTTAAAAAGGACGTTTTGTTACAGTTGAAACCTTGGACTTGTTCCGTCGTTTTTTATTTTTCAAATAATCATCGTCAATAATATGCTAGCATGTTTCCTTGTTGAAGTTTCAAGTGGTATATTTGAAAGAAAAATTGGGACAGCGAAAAATGCTGAAAAGAAAATGATATGGTTTTACTGCGGGGACCACTCAAGCCTCTTCTTGAACAGTGAGAGGGAGTGTTTCATAATTCACTGGGACAAGAGTGAGTTTCGTGCGCTAAATAACTGAATATAAAAATTTGCCTCGTCTCAGATTTCATTTTAGCTATTAAATGTCAGAAAATTTTACTTTGTAACATGGTTGTAAGTTCTAGTTACAAACGAACTTGCACCTTCCTTCAAATTACCATACATTGTAAGTATCAATTTGCTTACTAATGTGAGAAACAGCACATCTATTTTACTTATCATTTTGTTTTAAACAGTTAGATTGTCGTTCACTTTTGCCTTTGCAGCAACAGTTTACACATACCTACAGCAAATCTAACCTAAAATATTGAAAGCCGTGTTAAAATTTAACGTGCACATTTAACACGTGTTTTAACAGTAAAGGAAAACATCGTGAGGCAACCCACGGCTCAGTATGTATTAACAAGTTCTTTCCTTTAAATATAGGCTTTGCTGAAAGGATGGTATAGGTGCTGGGCAAAACGAATTCCTCTAACATTATCCTAGGTACTACAGCGTCCCATATGCCACGTATTTATTTATATATGTATTTAGCGAAAAAAAAGTATTTTATCAACCATCTTGTACCCATAACACAATCTCTGCTCACTTATACTTACTTGTCGCTGTGTGAAATATCCCGTATTATTAAGGTACATAGACCTATGGTGATGATGATGATCATGATCTACTAATAGATACTATAGAAGTATATATATATAGGCAGCCTTTTTATGTAAATTCCAACCATTGCAAATACTCATATGTCAGTCCATTACTTATTATTTACGAGTAAGTGTCTATTCTCAGGATTTCATTTTAGTTGCTGCCATCGTAACAATTTGCCTGAGTTTAACCCGTTACCGGTGCATAAGGTGCCGGTAGTTGAATGTTGCCACTCCTCTCTTGATCGAGAATGCAGTAAAAAAAACATACACAGAAAAATATACAGTTGAATATGAAGTCGTATCACTAGTCCTTATCAAAATATCTCACAAGAACAAGCGCATACAACTTTGCAGACAGCAAAACTTAAGACATTCTAGAAATCAAAACTCGTGTTCCAACTGTACACATTGAGCTTATGTTCTTGGAAAATCTACTTTCCCATCTCTCTCACCTCAGCAACTAAGCCGAGGTTATAGAGGAAAAATAAGGAGGCTGATTTACCATAATACCCTACCACGAAAACATCATTATTTTGTTGTTGCCGTTGAGATATTGAGGTATGTTTTGGAATCAAAATAACTAAGGCCTTTTACATCTATTGTAGATGACTTATACACGTCAACTGGTATTCACGCTGTACGAGATGCTGCAGTCAGTGCCTGGGACATTAAAAGATGGATAAGGCATAACCCAGCCGCTCAGCTTAGTCGGCTTTAAGTCAAAGGAGAGATTGTTTGAAGCTGACATAGCTGCGGGTTTCCTAACGATGTTTTGCTTTACCGTTAAATCGTAACGTACGCATTTTATCGAACCACGACCGAAAGTCAGGGGTACATACCACTTAGCCAACACGGATTCATTTTGGGAATAGTAGAGTTTGCAATTAGGTAGATATTCGGTGAGTAATGTATTCTTTAAAAAGCAACAGATACATTTTTTTTAACTTAAACTACCTGACGTCTGAGAAGATTTATGCATTATTATGCTCGTAGGTTATTTTCGAAAGAAGTTTAGACTTCCCTACGATCACATGGCCTATGGATTAATTAACGAAGTGCCCAGAGAGAGTTTTTGCGAAATTCTTGTGTGCAAATATCATTCAAACATATGAAGCATTTTGAGTTGGCCGCATTAAGCAGTAGAAATTTCTAGATTTGCACCCTTTTTTAATACTATCAGTATTAATATAGTAAAAAAAATATTTTTCTTGACATTCGCATTTTATAGTTAGTGTTTTAGTTTGACTTAAGTATTTTTATGTTCTTAGTTAGATTAAATCTCTAAACGGACGACACAATACCTATGATGTTAAATCGAAATATTTTTGTAATTCATCATCATCATCATTTCAGCCATAAAACGTCCACTGATAAACATAGGCCTCCCTCATGGATCTCCATGAGGGGTAGTTGCCATTCCCACCACGCTTGGCAGGCGGGTTGGTGAACGTAGTATAGGATGTTGATACACGGATAGACGCTGCTGCCCATCTTCCGGAGGTATCCCTTAGCAGGCTCTTACTGCATCCATGGGCATGAGAGGAGGGGTATCATTCTACTGCCGGCACCCCACGGCGGATTTTTGTAATTGCTACAGAAAATATAGTCTTTTTTAAACTTTCGCGATCACGACACATTATTAACACATATTTAAACGGGTATTTATCGCGCTATTTACCTTTATTATTGCCCGACGTTTCGACAGGATTGCACCCATCGTGGTCCCGGGAAGACTGACATGTTAGAGGTAACCGCAGCAAAGCGAAGGCGTCTTTTCAGACTACCCTCACTTGGTCTTCATAAAAATAGTAACTTGAGATTAAGGCTGTTTCACACTGGGACAGCACACTACACTAACTGTATCAGCACACTTAGGTTGATTCACACGTCGAGTGTCAGTCTTCCCGGGACCACGATGGATGCAATCCTGTCGAAACGTCGGGCAATAATAAAGGTAAATAGCGCGATAAATACCCGTTTAAATATGTGTTAATAATACAGAAAATATGTTTGCATATCTCATACCTAGATGTAGCTGCCTGTAATTGGGAGAACACAAGCTCATGATTTTTACTGTTTTTACTTTTGTAATTTTTCTTTGTGTATCTTCTGTTGGTGGCTCAAATAAATAAATAAATACTAATGTTGATACCGAACATCAACCGAATAATGGTACATCATAAAGTACACTAGCTGGGACTCAACACACCTGCACTTACTACTCTAATGAAGAAGCCCTTAAAAGTAATTAAGGCAGTTCTATCCATTGCGGCTTTCGATCCAACTCAGTGAGTTTCTCTGAAGATATTTATGTGGGTAGTTAGCGACTTGCCACACCGGTTATACCAGCCGTGACATTGCTAGCCGTCTGTTTAGATCCTAAGCTACCCTTTTTATCGGCCTCGAGTTGTACATTCTAAGTACAAGATTATTCAGTAGAGTCGGCAGATTCATGTGCCATCTTTATAAAATATACAAGAGGACATTTTTTTTTTGTCTGCACTGGCGTCACTGAAAACCAGTGCTGTGTCTTAGCACAGCGTATGCTGAGTTGGCGACCTATTTATGTCTGCATTGTTATATTTGCAAACATAGTAATTGAATACCTTGTTGTACACAAATAAATGCTGTATAGGGTTCCGTACCCAAAGGGTAAAAACAGGACCCTATTACTAAGACTCCGCTGTCCGTCTGTCCGTCTATCTGTCTGTCTGTCTCCAAGCTGTATCACATGAACCGTGATAGCTAGACAGTTGTAATTTTCACAGATGATGTATTTCTGTTGCCGCTATAACAACTACGCACTGCGCTATAAAAATACTAAAAACAGAATAAAATAAATATTTTACCTTCCATACAAATAAAACCGGGCAAGAGCGAGACGGACTCGCGCACCGAGTGTTCCGTGCCATCATACAATATTATATATGATAAAGGCGGTTTATATTTGTTGGAGAACCTCGACAGCGCCATCTCTTGTCTGATAGCGGAACTTATGAAGATTTTTTACTTTCGATGATTTCTAAAATTCTATGCAAATTAGAGGGTTTGTTATTATTTTCGTGTAATCTTTACATACACTTCTATTAGCAATAAAAGTTTCAGGGGTTTATCTCTGCAAACTTGGAGATCAGGGGGGAACGGTATTTTTTAATTTCTTTTTTACAGGAAAAATAAAAAATGGTTTATTATTGTGCAACTTCACCTAAATATTTTGAGATTCCCTATCCGCCCCCCTGCAATCATAATAAGATTTTTTTTTCATTTTTTTTAAGCCATATTAGAATCTTTAACCAATTCAAATTTCAAGTCAATAGCATCAGTAGTTCTCGAGATATCCATATGTGACAGACAGACAAAGCGATACCATAAGGGTTCTTTTTTACCATTTTGGTTCAGAACCCTAAAAACGTGATTTAAATGCCGTTTTTTGCTCGATCTTAATAACGGCAACCAGTAAATGCTTGAAATTTTCACAGAATAATGGTACGAAACCCTTCGTGTGCGAGTCCTATTCTCACTTGGTCGATTTTTTATATTTTCTTTCTTTCCTCCACTGTCTTGGAATCGTTTCATGAGTGTGGGTATCCATTTGGCCTTCCTCTTCCTGCATATCCATGCAGGAAGAGGAAGGCCAAAGAAAATATGGATTGATTGTGTGAAGGATGATATAAATAATAACGGATTGTCGTGTTGACGGTTCATTATAGAAAATAAAAACCTGCGAACCCTACCTCTCTAAGTAGGGTTGACACGTTTTTATTTTCTAAGGACAGGATTTTGGCATAAGGACAGGACCATGATGACGAGTTTAGAACTCAGCAGAATTTAAAATTCAACATTACAAAAGAACTGGTCTTTGCTCGTAGGTACATTACATGTAGATTTTAAATTCGAGAAATTCAGAAATGTTTTACGTTCACTCAATTAAACATGCATGTTAAAATCATAAAGCTGTTCCAGAAAATTTATTTTAGTACACGAATTGCTCTTTGGAATTATTTCTGAATCAAGCTTTTGCATTTCAAAGTATAAGCTATAGTACCTAAGTAGGTACCTATAAGTTAAAGGGGGAAGCTACTTATAAGCAACTTTTTGTCATCTAACAGTAGCTCTGTTGCAGCCAATCAGGCTGGACTTAATGAATAAGGAAGTAGGGTTATTGACTGTGCTCTCTTGGTCTCCAAGTATTTTTTAACTCTGAAAGCATTTGCTGTATTTATCGCTTAATCATTGTTTTTATTAGCGTTCTTGTGTTAATTTTCCATTATTTTAGTAAGAAGGTATTTTTATTTGTATGTTTTAAGGTGTGAAGTAACGAATTTTCTATCTATCTTTAATGTTTAGGTACCTTATACGTATTCAGCAATTATTAAATTTTAAATTATAAAGATCGCACGAACTCTCTCATAAAACTTCAAAATATATAGTGTCGTTCCGATGTGTAATCATCATCATCATCATATCAGCCGTAAAACATCCACTACTGAACACAGGCCTCCCTCCCATGAAGATAAGGGTACACTGAAAAAAATGTTAGGTTGGATTTAACAGATTTTGCGTAAATGTTACTAAAGTTTTAGGTTGATTTCGGTCCTATCACGAATTTTTGTTGATTTTACCAAACTTCTTAAGTTGGTGTTGTACCAAATTTATTTGGTAGATTACACCTATGTTTTGTTCATTTTTTACCAATGTAGTTTAGTAACATTTCTCACCAAAGTACTTTAGTATAATTTTTTACCAAAGTGACTTGTAACATTTCTCACCAAAGTACTTTAGTATATATTTTTACCAAAGTGACTTGTAACATTTCTCACCAAAGTACTTTAGTATAAATTTTTACCAACGTAATATACTGCTGGACACAGGCCTCCCTCATGGATCTCCAAGAACATGAGGGGGTTGTTGCCAGACTCGCCGCGCTTGCAGGCGGGTTGGCAAGCGGAGTACGAGATGTTGATACACTAAAAGACGCTGCTGCCCATGTTCCCCTGGCTGATCCTAAGGGCCAAAGAGAAGAGGAATCATTCTACTGCCGGCACCCCACGGCAGACTGGGTATACCTCGAGTAAATTATCTTTATTAGCAGCCGTGTAAAGACAGGAAGACTGAGTGGGCCGACTGAAGTCTTCTATGGTTCAACTGGTGCAACCCAGCACAGTGAAGTCGAGAAATACACAATTACATGTATGTTTTTTAGACATAGACATTAGACATAGACATCTATTTATTCACTACAATAACACATACACAGAAAAAGAACAATGAGGCGTTTTCATTAAAAAGTAAAAACTTCAAAAATAGTTACCTCGAACCTTATAGATGGCGTTAATTTTCTTTTAGGTAGGCACAATTTGACAATGACAGGATTAATCACAAACTTGCTTACTCCGCTTGTCAGCTCCATCTGTTAGGTTTAGTAGAAAACTCTTTTTGTTTTGTTACTGAAAACGGCTCATTGAAAATAACAAAATCACAATAGACACAGATAAAAAAATAAAAATGAAAGGAGACTTATTACTAGAAATACAAAGTGTTGTGTGCTACTGCTGCGAATTGGTCTCAACTCAGCATTATGCTTCACCATCAGGAGACGGGTCAGCGCGGGTATTCTGTTGATACCGTTAAATCGGTCATTTGACCCTAGGAGTACAAAATGTATGTTACTGTGGCGAAAACCATAGTTACACATAAAAAAATTAAATTGAAGTAATATTATTTTTATCGTGGTGTATTCGCAAAGTTTTAGAAAGGGTGATGTCATATTTACCAACTAAAAGAATGTTACAGTTTGTTCCACGTGGAATAAAAATGAAACAGCTAGGCATGTCCTAAAAGCTTTATGGAACATTAATTTAGACTGAGCTAACGAGCTTAGTTATAACGTAGGAAACGAGAAATTATGTTGAAACTATTTTAGTCGAAATTCTGCCCTAAGTGTTTTTAGTTATACCTTGTGGGACGTTACGTGGAATAATAATGTTACCGGGATTGTTTCCAAGTTGGTACGAGCCTGGTACAGACGCGTAATTTGGCTCTGCGTTATTTGGAAATAATACTAGGCTTAGATATTATTCAAAAATGTTTGGAAACTTATAATGATAATAGGAAGAAGATGATTAATGCTGAAACTAAGAAGAGTTGCGAGCTTTCGAGTTCGATTCCCGTCGCTTTTTTGTATAATCAGCAAATGTTTGTGTTGTCGTTTTACGGTACTCGCTAATTAAAACTGACGACAGGTAAGTATTTATAATAACTTATAAAATATCGATTTATCAATGATGAAATGTAAAAAAATTAAAATCAAATATATTAAAATCTTTATTGGGAAAAATACAGACTACGTTAAATAGACTGTGATACAAAAATAAATGTTTTTTCTATACGACAAAATAAAATGACGAGACAAGCCGAAGGCCCACCTGATGTTAAACGGTACCCTCTACCTATTACAACTGCAGTAACGCGATGATCACATTCACTAAGCACGTGACCAACGCTGTTTTGGATCGCCCTGAGACAGAGTTATGAGGTCTCATGTGCTAATTTTACCAGCCCCTATACCCTTCAAACCGGAATATAGCAATGCCGACATACACATACTGCTTGGTGGCAGAAAAAGGTATGGTGGTAGTACTTCCCCAGTTGAACTTTTCACAAAAAGTTCTACTACTCTAAAATTATTGTGTTATTAAATAGATACATATACATATGTTGCAACAAAAAGTATCCTTAAAAGCATCTCGTACTTTTTATGTAAAGCATACCATTTACAGCATATATTTTTATCAACTAAGACACCGTTATCCCTCTCTCCAAGTCAACTGAAGAAAAACCTATGTCATGAAAATGCAATTTTTCACATGAACCTCAATAGATTATATCGAAGAATGTTGTGCAAAAATTGGGTCCTTACAGGGACTATCTACTTGCTATCATCATCATCATCATTTCAGCCGTAAAACGTCCACTACTGAATTAAGGCCTCCCTCATGGATCTCCGTGAGGGGTAGTTGCCATACTCACCACGCTTGGCAGGCGGGTTGGTGAGCGCAGTATGGGATGTTGATATACGGAAAGACGCTGCTGCCCGTCTTCCGGAGGCGTCCCTTAGCAGGCTCTTACTGCATCCACGGGTAGGAGAGGAGGGGTAACATTCTACTGCCGGCACCCCACGGCTATACTACTTACTATACCTATAGAATATATTGACTACTGGCTGCGGCCTGCGACTTTGTACACGTTTTTATTTTTTCTGCGCAAAACCCTTATTAATTTTCAAAACTGTTAGAAGCCTTATTTACTCCTACAGCTCTGCCAGTGAAAACACGTCAAAGTCGAACGAGCGCTGAGACAAAACATTTGTAAATTGCTTTTTTTTAAGTTATCGTATAGCAGTGGGCGTAAAGACCTAAAATGATGCAGATCCTTTTATATTATTTTCATCATTTCAGCCGTAAATCGTCTACTACAGGCCTCCCACCGCCCTCTCTCATGGATCTCCATGAGGGGTAGTTGCCATACTCACCGCGCTTGGCAGGCGGGTTGGCGAGCGCAGTACGGGATATTGATGCACGGAAAGATGCTGCTGCCCATCTTCCGGAGGTATCCCTTAGCAGGCTCTTACTGCATCCCCCATGGATGAGAGGAGGGGTAACATTCTACTGCATGCACCCCAAGGCGGATATTATTTTACATATTTTAAATTTAATTTTTTAACGAATTTGATTTGACCGTTATTTTGACACTACAAACAGACAGTTAAATTTTATTGATTTATATGTAAATATTGCATGAAAAGGACATCAAGCAGTATGTTACCGTAAAATATGAATGGACCCTCGCAATGGTCATGTAAAAGTACAATAACTTCGGGATCCCTGAAGTGGCGTATGTCTCCATTTGGTGGCCCTTAGTGAATATAATTTACGCATAAAGAACCTAAAAGGGGAAACTTTGGGGCGTATTTATTTTATTTTACGGCGAAGTGTGCTTAGTTTATGGACGTTATTAGATATATGTTTGTAATATTTATTGTCTCCGTGGATTTTTTATAGTTTTATTGCTCTAATGTTGAAGGTTAATAAGAAATCAAACTTTATTACAACAGATTCCTTTTGTTCTCCATCCGAGTAAAATATACAATCATCGTTACGTTGTAATAATTAATGACCCCAGCAGGAAGGAAACTTGTATTTCCCCAATAATCTCATCCCTTCGCCCTTAAAAGGTAATTAACGTACAACTTAATGCTTCTACTTAGTTTTCCCGTAATTTTCCTGACTCGGCAAAATGTACTACCAATTTCGATTTCCTTGGGAAATGAGATCGGTGACAAAACTTTCGGAGTTTCGGAGACGTAGAACATTTTAGTCTTATCAATAATGTAGAAGATACATGTTAAGTATATAATGTAAGGAGGAGCCCAAGTTTTTCGTGTTGGTATTCCATTTAGGACGAAATTCTTGTTCCCTGAAAGTTATATTAGGAATGCCTGGAAGGGCCCGCATTCTTCGCAAAAAAGTATACAAAACATTTATTACTTGAGCTCTAGAGATATGTAAATTATATCAAATTAAAAAAAATACCTCATTCAGTGCGGCCGCATAGACATAATTGATGCGTCATAACATAAATTATAAAATAAAACAACACAAATACATGGGTATTTTAAAAATTTTACTGGAAGCTTGAAAATGATAATAATGATAAGTAAATTAAAATCTGGAATGTTAGGTATTAAACGAGCAAAAATTTGATCAAACTCATTCTACGCAGATATAGAGAATCTTAAAGAAAATGAGTTTCCACCCTCTGTTTGTCTCGTAATCATGCTGCCTGTCAGATTAAGCCATTCAAGGGAAACCCAAAGAGCACTTATTGTGAATATTTAAAAAAAGCAGACGCTGCAAGTGCTTACCTAGTGCTTGACAGATGCAAATGAGACCGGCCGGCGCGGGGGCGACCGCTTCCCGCTTCAACCTCTTACAATCCAAACAATCCTTTATACACAGACTTCAAAGTTCTACCAAGTCACAATATTAAAAGTTCTTATTCTAGTTACACTAATTACAATTTACAATAGCTTTTAAGACAGGGTGGTAGGGTTGTTGATGTTAGCGCGCGATACACGCTAGTTAGTACCGGTAGGGTCGGATCGTGAGTTGCGCGGACAGGAGACGTTCGGACACACGACCGAGGAGACCGAGACGATGTGAGTGACGCTCCGCCGCCGGTGCGCCTGCCTCCCGCCGCCCGCCTAGCTCCCGCGAGCAAGAGGGATGCAGCGACCACCCCGGCTCGCGAATATCGCCGCTCGGATCTGCGACTCAGAGTCTCAAGTACTCTCCGCTCCCGAAGAGTGCCTCGCCCCCACCTCCTCCGAACCCAAACGACACATAAAACAACTCCCGTTACAATCACATTCCCGACTCTATTATCCAGCCGTAAAATTCACATTCACATCCGCGATGGGAGATGAACACCTGACGTTCGGCGTCATATCGAAAACGTATGCCCCTGTTGGCTAGGTGTAGCAAATACCATAACGAATACTTTGGCTGAACACGCGCCATATTATGCAACGTTACGACTTGTATTGTGCACTATGAAATTTTCTCGTCCTTGAAGCGAGCTTTTAGAATTCAGATACGGTATTTGGATGCGGTATTCGGAAAAGAATTTTTAAAATGTAACAGTGCTCTTTTCTAAGATGCTTTGAGATATTTTACTGGAGCCAACTGATCAAGCGTACCGTATACGTCTGTAAACGAGAACAATATCAAATTATAAGTGTTTTATAGACTGAATAAAAAAGTTTTTAATTCATTGGTTTTTAATTCACAGTTTTTGCGAGTGTTTACCCAGCCAATTTTCCAAGTTTAAAAACTTTTGAATCGTAATTTTTCTTGGGTCAGCGTCTGAAATCCCGGAATCATGATGAAACTCCAGCAACTTCTTTCTATAGGGATGTTGAAATATCAAATACGGTTATCCGGGTAAATTCAGTTAAATTCAACACGGGAAGTGTTTACCGGAGAGTGTTATTTATTCTGCGTCGGTGTCGAAGGCAAGAAGCCACAACACCAATCCATCAATCAATTAGGAGAGGTTAGCCTCCTTCATTTATTGAACACTAGCAGCGCCCCGCGGTCTCACCCGCTTAGTTCCTGATCCCGTAGGAATAAGAGGATACAATATAATCTATGTTACTCGCTGATAATGTAGCTTTTTTTTGGTTAAATATTTTTTTAAATAGATTTATTAGTTTATGCGTGAAAACGTGACAAATAATCAAACAAACTCATTTTCGATTGTTTAATATAAGTTAGGATGAGCGCCTTTACATTCATGAAAACTTTATTTTCAGTATACTGATTGATACTTGGCGTGTTTTGATCCCATCAGCCCATTTTTTCTTAGGAATTTTGTTCTTAAGGGACATATCCATCAAAGATTCACTGTTTTTTTTTAATAATAGGAGGACTGGCCACAATAGCTTAAAATAAGAAGGGGGGCTTTGCTATGCAGTGGGACAGTACGAGCAAATCATAAATTATTTATTTATTGATTAAATCTACTCCTTGCTATTTTAATATATAGGTTTTATATTATTAATGGAGGTAATTCCGATGGCTTACTTCCTAATTAAAGCTAAATAAAATTGCGTAAAATACACTAAAATGTCATAAAGACGTGGTGCCGATCTGAAATCGAAACAATTAAAACTAATTATACGTTGTCAGTTCTGAATCTTCAAAACTCTAATTATAATTAGTTTTAGCATGGATTTATTTGATCCATGGTTTTAGTAAGTGCAACTACAGAATCGACACTAGTATTTAGTCATCTAAAGTTTAGTCAGATAATACGAGTTACCAGAATTACGACCTTTTTCTTTATGACTACAAAGGTTGGCATAAAAACTATATTTAATAAAAGAAATCTTCCTCATTTTAAACTTCAAGTTGTTTCTTGTCGACAGTTTCCAGTTAGTGTCCGTTTTATAGAAGGAAAAAGTCAGTGTAATTTTATCTGCCAGTTAAGAAGTAAATTCACTTTTAAAGCTCCAAAATAACTTTCTAAATTTAGTCTTCAAAATAAATAAATCATTTTTGGGAAACTGTATGCGCTTCTAAAAACCTCCTCCTGTTTTTTCGTCGGTTAAAAAAGGCCATGAATTGATATTTCGGTCGTCTCAGAGGGAAGCTTACGCCATTTGTACCGACGGGTGTCCTTAGGGTTTGAACGCTCCGCGCGTTTATTGTGCCGACGGGTGTCCATAAGGTTTGAACGCTCCGCGCGCTTGGTGTACCGACAGGTGTCCATAAGGTTTGAACGCTCCGCGCGCTTAGTGTACCGACGGGTGTCCATAAGGTTTGAACGCTCCGCGCGTTTATTGTGCCGACGGGTGTCCATAAGGTTTGAACGCTCCGCGCGCTTGGTGTACCGACAGGTGTCCATAAGGTTTGAACGCTCCGCGCGTTTATTGTGCCGACGGGTGTCCATAAGGTTTGAACGCTCCGCGCGCTTGGTGTACCGACAGGTGTCCATAAGGTTTGAACGCTCCGCGCGCTTAGTGTACTGACGGGTGTCCATAAGGTTTAAACGCTCCGCACACTTAGTATACTGACAGGTGTTATAAGTTAAATCAGGTTAGTTATTTTATATTTTGTAGAATACATAAACGTGTAGAACATTTGAATACGAATCCAATGGTGTATGATTTATAACATATTATTATGTGGTGCTTCCGTAAAATTAAAAAAAAATTGCGGTGTATTCCTCAAATATTTTGGCATTTTGGCCAGTTTTTATGCAGAAGTCTGCCGCGTAAGAGGAAGACGACCAAACTATCGATTCATGGTCTTTTTAGCCGACGAAAAAAAAGGAGGAGGTTTTTAGGCGACGAAAAAAAAGGTGGTTTTTCGACGGTTGGTATTCGCGGATAACTTCGTCGTTTATGAACCGATTTTGATGTTTTTTTTCGGTAAGGAGATATCCCAAATGTGGTACCAAATAGAGGTCGAAAAAAATTCGACGCCTATGTGGGTCAAATATGGGTTTAATTATGCAATAAACAGTTATTCTTCAATCTTGTTATGATATACCCCCTGTTTATCATAACAAAATTTATAACGCTAACACCTTTTTAGTGACCATCATCATCATCCACATTCGAAACAATCAAAAAAAAATCTTCTTTAAAAAAGTAAACTGACGAATATTAACTAAAGATTTGTAAAATTCGTCGGTTTGCTTTTATTTGTAAAAAGCACTTAATTTTAAAACAAAATCTTATAAATAAAGCTTTATTACCCCATAGTTCGTTGTTTGAATGATATTTAATCTAAAAGGTTAAATCGCCATAAGAAATGATGTTACCTTGCAATATCTAATATCGTTGTAAACATTAAATTAGGACCTAAAAAATTGTCATATTGAACTGCGTTGTCGCCCGCTTGCTAGAACTTGGCTGGACAGTGCGCGAAGTAGAAGTGAGGCATTTTTTCGCTTCTTTACTTGAAAACGAAAAGCTTTCAGAAGCTTTTCGTTTTCAAGCAAAGGAATTCAAATAAATGTTTTATTCAAGTATTATAATTTATGATTATCTTATTTAAAATGACTATTCAATGTAGCAAATTTGTCCAGATGATTATGGTTAAAATGACTTTGATTTACTCTTCTAAAGAAAACGGCAAATATTTCAAAATACTTTGAGATTTCAAACTTGAACCTTCTGTATATGTTTATTGCCCTCAATGCCAATGATATTTTTATTTTACTTCTAACGTAGACTCATATTATAAAAATAATGTTTTGTCCTAAATAAATAATTCCCAGTTATTTTACTTCAAACAAACATGTTTTCACTCCGATGGCGATGATGTAAATGTATTAAAGCGTAATATTTAGGGTGCATCGGCCGGAAGTTGACGGTGGAACGGTCGCCGGGCAAACAGGCAGCGAACGCCGAAACATTCTGCCATTTTCCTTTTTTTTTGCAATTTCGACGGTACTACGTTTGCTGTGCTCAGTGATCGAGCTTGTTAATAATGATTAGGGTACAGAATTTTGTAAAAAATAAACCGTATTTTCCAGTTTCGGTAACAAAATACAAAATGATTTACAAAAATAGTGGTTTCGGAAATGTTATTTTAACCTACTGATCCTTAGAGCTTCTGTGACATATGTTTAGATATTTTTAAAAATTATCAACACAATACTAGACGTACAAAAACATAGGTTTAGGGAGTGGTTATGCTTCTGTTACCTTCTTAAAGAAATTGTGACTATGCTTATTCACATAACTGCTACGAGTATATTGGCTCAGGGTTTGGCTGTGAGTCTTTCTGATCCGAGAACTCGCAACTTTCTTCTGTCCATCGTTATCTTGCCAATCTATTTGGTAAATTAAATAATTACCGGGGGTGGCGGCACCATTGACTTTGCGCCAACACAAAAAAAATAGTAGTCTTATCTAAATTGTGGTGGCTTCATTTGGTTTCCTCTATGTCTGTACCGAATCACAACGTTAAAATTTTAAACCCACCCGCATTTACTGTGTTGTACTTGTAATTAGTGTACAAGTTAACTAAAAAATATTTTAGTGTTTTGTATGACTTCGATCATAATGTTTGTTTACATATTTTATATTTTGTATATTGTTGTGTAGTTATTATTGTTATCAGTGTGCCAGTGGCGTAAATCGTGAGGAAGTATTAGCAGTCCGTAACACAGGCTCCGCCTAGCACGGCTGTTAAAGTACATGCTCGGTTCAGTTTACGTAAGTTTATCCACAATTGTCATTTGTCATTGTTATTAATAACCTACATTCTTAAATTAGCTTTTAGGCTTAAGATAGTTATAAGTCTGATTGTTGTTTCTTTTATCGTAAATAAATCTATATAATCTATAAATCTATACATATAAGGATGCTGCCTCTCCTCTCTTGCCTGTGGATCCAGTAAGAATCTGTCAAGGTATACCTTCGGAATGTGCTGCGGCGTCTTTCCGTGTATCAACATACTGCGCTTGCCTGCCAAGCATGATCTTGGAGATCCACGAGGGAGGCCTATGTCCTGCAGTGGACGTGGACAGTCCTACAGCGGAGATTATGAAATTAAATAAAACACATTGATGATATATATATTCTCTTTAATAAATCGTTCCTTAACGATTCAATGGCAGAGATACACGAATTAACCTACAGTTATTAAATAATACGTAAATTAAACTCCTGACGTTGCTTTAATCCAATTTCTGATACCAGGATTGGTGATGTTGGAGTATACTCCGGGAGAGTTTGGCCTGGCGCACCCGTCAGCGAATGACACGATTCCTACCTGTTCGTTGTCATGTACTGCTGGACCTCCACTGTCACCCTGCAATAAAAACATTATACGTTTAATTAATGGAATCAGGCGTTACTTTGCGGAAATCCATGACAATAAAATGCAATAAAAATATTTAGTTTTAATTCCGCTTATGCTGAGATGCAGGAGCACCGCCCTCCCGCCCGCTAATTATGCACATGCAGGGAGAACTAGCTTGTCAGTGCAGCATGCATACCCAAACCTATACGACGACACGTGTTTCGCCTCTCCGCGAGGCATCATCAACGAAAGTGAAACCACTTTCGTTCCAGTGGCCGACCAGTCAACACCTCAGCGTCTCACCTGATGATGCCTCGCGGAGAGGCGAAACACGTGTCGTCGTATAGGTTTGGGTATGCATGCTGCACTGACAACCTAGTTCTCCCTGCATGTGCATAATTAGCGGGCGGGAGGGTGCTCATGCATCTCAGCATAAGCGGAATTAAAACTATATATTTTTATTGCATTTTATTATAAGTTTATTTCACTTTCATAATACTCGTGAGTTACACTATTAATTTTAATGTTAAACGGGTTTTCTACTCACGTTAATTATTCGAACACGTTGGAAACCTATTTTCAACATATAATTTACGTAAGTAGAAAATCCGTTTAAAATTACAATGATAAGCTAATGGTTAAAAATCGGCCAAGTGCGATTCGGACTCGCGCGCGAAGGGTTCTGTACCATTATTTGGCAAAACGACTTAAATTTTCTGTGAATATTTCAAGCGTCTACCTGTTGTCATTATTATTATCGAGCAAAAAACGGCAAACAGATCACGTTTGTTGTATGGGAGTCCCTCAAATATTTGTTTTATTTTAATTTAATTATTTATTTTTAAGGTATACAACTAAATAAACTGTAAATATTTCAAGCGTCTACCTGTTGCTGTTATTATTAACGAGCAAAAAACGGCAAAACAATCTCGTTTGTAGCCGGAGCCCCCCTTTAAATAAAATATTTATTTTAACTGTCTAGCTATCACGGTTTATGAGATAAAGCCTAGTGACAGACAGACAGACAGACGGACAGCGAAGTCTTAGTAATAGAGTCCCGTTTTTCCCTTTGGATACGTAACCCTAAAAACAAAGAGACATTCCACATAACGCACTCAGAAGCGCACCAAAGTACTGCCACGGAACGAACCAAAGAGGGAGGTAATATTTATCAAGCTTTTATAGGCTTTTCCATTTATTACAAAAACTATAGGGTTAAAAAAATATATACTATGCTAAAATATTAAATTGGGTAGTGAAAAGCACAATTATGCATATGCAATTATATTGCATATAGCATGCTTATGGTAACTTACGTATTTAATTTTTATGGACTAATAACCTATCCGTCTAAATAGCTTTTTATTAATTGTATTGAAATTATCGTGGCTTGACATCATTTAATAAATATAATTCGGCTTACACCACGAACGGTGCTCATGAAGAAGGGCCTCTAAATGGTCTACGAAACGTCAGCAAGATGATAATATATTACGGCTATCACCACGTACCTAACTTAGGTACGTGGTGATAGCCGTAATATATTTATTAAGCTTTATAATATTGTAACATTTTTATACGTGACCTATTTTTTAACTTTAAATTGGTTTTAGAAAGTTATAAGTTAGCCGTGGGGTGCCGGCAGTAGAATGTTACCCCTCCTCTCCTACCCGTGGATGCAGTAAGAGCCTGCTAAGAGACACCTCCGGAAGATGGGCAGCAGCGTCTTTCCGTATATCAACATCCCATACTGCACTCACCAACCCGCCTGCCAAGCGTGGTGAGTATGGCAACTACCCCTCACGGAGATCCATGTGATCCAAGGGAGGCCTTAGTTCAGTAGTGGACGTTTTACGGCTGAAATGATGATGATGAAGTTATATGTAAAAGATGAACGAAGCCCACATCTAAATAGTCGTTGTTAGAGTTGTTGTAGAGGTAGTAAGAAGTTAGATTCACAGTGGCTGGAGCCTTTACACGGCTCTGCAATAAGGGTGCGGTACCTACGAAGTTCGCCGAATCAGCTAGTTTGATATGTCTTATTTCAAAGGCCATGACCATGTTTTTAATGCGGATGAAGATTTACCTGACAGGAATCTTTGCCACCTTCATCGAATCCCGCGCACAGCATTCGTGGAGTTATGCCGCCTACTTTTGTAGAACAATCGGCATTGGTTAGTGATGGTACTTCAACGACCCTCAGTATCTCCGGCGCAGGGTCTGGAGTACCTTCCTGAAATATGAACGGATTAAGATGTAGGTGACCTATATGGCTCAGTTGGTCCCAAAGCAAGATGGTCGCGGTTTTATGTCCGCCGGAGGACAAATGTTTGCTTTTCTGCAGATATTAGTCTTGGGTCCGGATATTTTAGAGGTATATGTATTTACAAGAAGCATTTACGTTTTTAATATTCGTCTGGTATACATAAAACTGGCTCTGCTTACTTTCGGGCATTTGACCAGCAGTACTTTTTTTAATATTAAAAAAAATACGGAGGTCTCCGTATTTTTTTCAAACGAAACTCACCAAAATTTCCAAAATTAGAGGTTTCAATCTAATACTAAAGTCTCCCACCATCATAATATCTGTTTAATATTTTGCTAACTTTTTAAAGTTTGGTTTGTTTTTAAATAATGACATCGTACATTTCAAATAGTAAGTTATTTAAACTACATCGCTTATTAATGTCACATTAGTGTTTTATTAGAAATACAAAAATAAATATTTCCACTACTTTGTATTGAATTGTCACTCGATGGTGCTTATAGTTTTAAGATCTTTATAAAGACGTAAAAAAATATTTAACTATAAAACTTCGAATAATATTTCTTTATCTTAAATAACTCGAATCTTTAAATAATTATTGTATCTATCAAGACCTAACTGGGATTTTCATACAAAAAAATATACTTGTTGCTATAACTTCTGAATGTCCTAGAAACTTCATTTTTGAAGGGCATAATCTGCCTGCAGTTCTTGATGTTTTATTTTTTATTTTAAGTTGATACCTTCGGCCGTTTCGGTGAAAATAGGTCTTGACAGACAGACAAACGAGTGATAGTGGGTTCCAATTTTCCTCTTGAGGTTCGGTACCCTAAAAATGCTGAGATTTCATTACATGAATAGTATTTTGATTGCCATAGCCGAATTATAAAATCATTATTATCACTATTAGCGATAGACAGTAAGAGTAATAAACTCATTATTATATATTATATTTATTAAATTTATCGTCTATCGCATTTACAATTATTTTTAACCGAATAAAGGAGAACCGAAAAAAGGAGGAGTTTCTCCAGTCTGTATATCTTTTTTATCTGTTGTGAACCGATATGAAAAAATATATTTATAATTTATACGAATAGATACACTTTTAATTAGTTCCTATTTTTGTACATCAGTTCTAATGATGGAATCCATAATAAATCATGGCATTCATATAGGATTCGGTATTTTTAGCAACCTTTTAGATGTTTTTTTGTTGAAAAATTAAATAATTATATCTACTTATAATAAGGCTAATCTCATGATACTTGACCCAGTCACTCCACTTTGAAATGTTCAAACCCCTTCATCATCATTATCTCAGCTGTAAGGCTGCTGTCTACTTCCACTGCTGGACATAGGCGTTCAGTTTTCAGTATAAAGTATTCCGGTATGCTTGGTAAACCGTATCACTTAATTTCACAAAGCATTCTAGGATACAAGTGCTCGAAAGACTCACCTCCAAATCTCCCCACCCAGTAACAACAATTGTGGAATTGCCTGGTACGTTTCTCATTCCTTTGATCAGCCGAATCTTCCTCGCGTTTGTGCCGTCCAGGTCCATACCCTCAGCGATGAAGACAAGAGCCACGTCATAGTCAAATGTGCGGGAGTTGTACCGCGGATGTGTATAGAATATGCTGGAATCGTATGTGTTACCACCAGAGCTTCTGTTGCTGCTGCCTATTCTCGCTTGCACGGATACGATGCTGAAACACAAAGAGAATAAAAACTTCTACGAACTTTTGCACACGCAAAAAAACCAGATAATCCAAATGCGCAGTCGAGTATTTTTCAGGTTTTTATATCTAATTAAATCTTACCAACACCTTTGCTTAACACATATCACGTGTCTTTTTAAACTTTCGCGATCACAACACATTAATAAAACACATTTATCCGGGTATATATCGCATAAATGTTCTTTATTATTTCCCAACGTTTCGCTTGGAAAGTAATTTACGCGATAAATACCCGGATAAATGTGTTTGAATCACAAATCTCGTTATAATAACATTAACGGATAAGGAAAACAGTGAGGCTGGGCAGGCCTTATTCATTTAAGGCCTCTCGATCATCATGAATGAACAGTTTCCAACGCTGGTATACATCATCACATCACAATTTTGTTGACGGCATAAATATTGTTGTCAACCGTGACGATTCGCGTCACTCGGGCACGCAAAGCCAGCTCGCTTTGCTCACAGTTGCATGTTACAAGTTGTTGTTTACCACTTCCCACAAAATACGACACACGTATAACAAGCTGGTCGCTCAATAATCAAGCGTGTTAAGCATAACAACCCCTCATCGTGATCAATGTAAGTACTTGGGGATCCGTGAGGGAGACCTAAATCCAGCAGTGAACGTCCTACGGCTGAGATGGTAAAGAAATGGAAAAGGTACTTTTTGGATTATTTTTTAAATCTTACTCTGCAAAACAATGCGCCGCCGAGAGGATGTAGCGCTTGCTGATGATGGAGCCTCCACACCCAAAGCTGGAGGAGTCAGCTTCAAACAGCTGCAAGTAGGCCTGGTAAGGATAGTCCGTTATATTAGCCTCAGTCCCTCCTACGATGTAGCTGTCACTGCCGGAGTCGGCAAGATTTCGAGCCAATATGACATCTGGAATGAAGAAGCAAAGTGATCATGGCGTGTGTAACTGCGTTGAAATATTGGGAAACTCAAATATTCTCAAATTATCACCGAAACCACCCCGTAAATATTGCAAAAAGTTTGGTCCATATGGTATTGTGTATTACTTTGGCAGGGTGAAATGAAGAAGCAAAGTGATCATGGCGTGTGTAACTGCGTTGAAATATTGGGAAACTCAAATATTCTCAAATTATCACCGAAACCACCCCGTAAATATTGCAAAAAGTTTGGTTCATATGGTATTGTGTATTACTTTGGCAGGATGAAATGAAGAAGCAAAGTGATCATGGCGTGTGAAACTGCGTTGAAATATTAGGAAGCTTAAAAATACACAAATCATAATAATCACAGATCTAAACCTCGTAAATATTCAAACAAAGAAAAAATTTGTTCCATCTGGTATTGTATTTAATAGTACTTTAGCAGTACTATTATGCCTACAAAAAACAAGCTGATTTTAAGAGTTTTTAACCGACTACAAAACAGAGGAAGTTCTCAAGTCAAGTCAAATATATTTTTTTTAATCTTTGTTACCTGAGAACTTCGTCGTTTTAAAACTGATTTTACTAAAAAGTCTATTTGGTCCGTACCCACATGAAGTTTAGTTTTATGAAAAATTTTATATTTAGTGGAAAAAGTAAAGGGCGATCTTTGCCCTGCAGTTTAAAAGCCCAAGAAGATGAGAGAAATTGAAAGTGAAGACTGTTTCCATAGCCATGTGAAGTCACTCCTTTTGGATAAAACGCTATACAGTGTCAAGGAATTTATAGATAATGACTATTCAAACTTAGACAAAGATTTTAATCAAAACTGAAAATGTACCTATTACCGTTATAAATTTAATTGTCAATTTTACTTTTTCCTTTTCGCTTGAATATAACTTTATAATTTTTTTTTTTCTATGTTTATTTTATACTTTTTATATTTTTTTGACGCCTCTATACAGCGTACCAATAGTTAAAAATTCTCATTTTATTGTAATAACTTATTCTCTGAAACTATTTATAATGAAACTTGTAACTACCAGACGAGGCATAAAATGTAGCACGTGATTTAATTTTTATTTATATGATAAATATGTAAGTTATTGTGTTGCTTTTATGTCAATAAATGAAATCTATCTATCTATCTATCTAAAGCAGTATCTAGCCACGCGGTAGCGTGTCCAGCCAAGTTCAAGCAAAGGAACGGATGACGACTTGACGGTGACTCAGCAGTGTGTTGTATTACCCGAACCATTTGGAGGCGCTTTTGATCCCTTAATATAATATTGCAAAAAACTTAGGATCAATAAAATTGAAGCTCACGGTTTAATTTAGCTAGTTTTCACAACTTAAAAGTTCCTGTTTTAATATTTGAAGCTATAAATATGTTGTCAGAAATGAGCCAAATTAAACCGCGAGCTTTAATTTGATCCTAAGTTTTAACTACTAAGTAAGTTTTAGTACTAAGTTAGCAATATTCTATAAAATAATTTCTGGATTCATTACAGAACTTGGCATCATTTAGATCTTAATTTTTTTGTGGGCGAAGTCGACAACCGTGACGGCATCTAAATATTGCTCCCGTTTTCACATTTAAGTATGTTTAGAATTATACCTACCGCTGCCCAGAAAAGCAAAAATAAATGGAATTAAGGGGCTTAAACAACCCATTTCTTCAGAAGTAGAAACAACTGTGCTAATACTTGGACGTAAAAGGGCTTAAATAGGGAACTTATTTAATTGGTCTAAAAATAAACTTTTCTATTTATATTATGCACTAGCTTCCGCCTGAGGCTTCGCAGCCGTTGTACCCTTATACCTATTTTCTAGTCCCAGTCAAGAGACTCTTAGTCTTAGTCAACAGACTGAGAAATGGGTTGTTTAGCCTTAATTCCATTTATTTTTGCTTTTCTGGGCAGCGGTAGGTACTCGAATTTAACTGCTTTTATTTTTAGCCCCACTGCAGGGCAAAGATCGCCTTTTACTTTCCCATGAAATACAAAATATTTCAGATTAATAAAATATTAAATTGAAACTTCATATCGGTCCAAATAGACGTTTTAGTAAAATAATTTACAAAATCAGTTTTAAAACGACGAAGCTATATTTGTGCAGTTTCTGCTTGATCTGTTTGGTAGTTTTTGCTTGAAGTGTTAAGAAACATTCAAACATACTATCAGATTTATACATATATGCATGGGATTTTGCAATTCAAATACAAAACATAGTGCAAATTCCATAGATGCCTGAAAGAGTTAAACTGTCTAGCCTTTGAATAAATTCAAGGTAGCTTTTTAATTGTCATTTTAATTTTACATAATAATTATCGTGGCTGATGTATTAGCGACCCTCATCTACAACCTGTATATGAGGTCATCCCTACGCCTGTAAAAATAGAGTACATGTACATTTAAAATAAATAAAAAAAACTTTAATCACAGACTTTCACGGTCTTTTATTTTTCTTTTTTTTTAAATATGACTGCATTTATTTTTCTGCTGCTGACTGCTGAGCAGTGGCCTCCCTTTATCTTTCCACTTTGAGTGACTTTCTGTGGTTTAAAGCGTTTAAAAGATACATTTTGAAAGTCGAACGAATTTAAGTAAAATTAAGCAGTTATATCATGCGAGCGATTCGAATTTACGTTCCATGACTCTTGGAGGTTTTCCGTAAAATTGTAACATTTGCCTGTTAGGTATTTTGCAAATATATTTACTGATAATACACTCCACACTCAGAGAATTGAATTATTTGTATGAATCCTGACATGAGCTCGGCTGATATGTGTTAAGAAAGGTTTTGTTTCGCTAAAATTAAATTCGGCTGTCACATAAGCCAGGGCGAGGGTAAACGCTTGTTATATTATGATACATCGTGTATCGCTCCGATGACGGCAAGCGTGACTTTGCATGACACGTACTGTATGTCGTGTCGTATCGACCAGCATGTATCGACATCACAAATTGATCCTGGCGACGTTTGACAACGCCCTGATGGATGGATTGCCGTTTCATTAACCGAATTGCTAGAGTTTATGCCTAACTCCTCCAATATACACATTCGATTATGATTACTTCGGTTGGATAAACCCGACCTATTTTCGTCTACCAGCGGCTATTTTTTTATTAAATGCAAATACAGTGGGACTCGGAGCAGATGGACCACACTATGGTGATCATTTGTCCGTTTTCGGGTCAACTGTCGGGTTGTATTGAGGCTGATAACCACTTTTGTTTGCATTCCATTTTGTCATACCACAGATTACAGAAACGTCATACTTAGTGGTGATAAAAAGTTTGCGGTAAATGTAACATGGTATAAATAAAAGTCACTTCCCGCTGACTGTCTATCCCTAAATTTGCTTAGATCTTTATAACTATAATTTTTTTTTAATAGATAGAGTGATTCACGAGGAAAGTTTCTATGTATAATGCATGCATAATATATGAACGAAAGACTGATAATTTTTGAGGTTTCTGTGAGGTCGTAAATAAACACATTTCTTTGTAAATTCTGTAGTATATTTAGTATCAGCATTGCACCCGTGCGAAGCTGGGGCGGGTCGCTAGTTAATAACAAAATAAAGCTGGACACTACACACAGCACCTTTTGACCAAACTAAACAAAGCTTGTACTAAAGAAACCACATTATTAATAGTACGTCTTTTTAAATATATATTTATCATACATATAAAATAAATAAATAATGTATCTGCAGAAATGCAATCTTTTGGTCCCTCCATC
This sequence comes from Pasiphila rectangulata, assembly GCA_963082625.1. Classification (NCBI taxonomy): domain Eukaryota; kingdom Metazoa; phylum Arthropoda; class Insecta; order Lepidoptera; family Geometridae; genus Pasiphila; species Pasiphila rectangulata. The sequence continues at coordinate 12,555,418 of OY720243.1, forward strand.
GCCACGGAGGTCGTCAAATGTGGTGCATTGTGAAATCTCCAGCCTTTTTATTTTTATTGGATTTTTTTTAAAAACCTTAATTATCTTGCATATTTAGCGCAATCTATATATATAAAGGAGAAGTCCACTCACTGACCACTCATCATGAAATCTCGGAAACTACTGTGCCGAGAGGTCTAAAATTTGGCACAAGCACTCTCTATGGGGTGCAGGCGCGTACTAATAAAGGATTTTTTTTAAATTCGCACACCAAGGGGTTAAAAAGGGTTGTCAAAGTTTGTATGAAAGTCCTATGTTTTTAAAGTTAGAGACACGAATGCGGGCCTGAATGTTCCTTTCCGCTTCTAGGTGCTAACTAAGAAAGGGTTTTATATAGAGGTATAGTATAAAGTTTTATATATAGTGATTAACGTAATAATTTATTAAGATTGAGCGTAGGTTTTCATAGGAAAACAAGTGTTTCCATGGGCTCAATGTATACCAACCCAAAAGGGGGGCATTTCATTGGATTGGTGCACATGTTATAATAAACCCTGTACATGAACATCATTGATTTTGACTTGTTTTTGTTTTCAAACGTATCCTCCCTAGTTTCTATAAAGCATGAATCGCATTCCATTCCAAAAGTTCAAACACCATTCTTTATTTTTAGATTCTCCGGCTTCGTATTGAGTTATGCTTGAAACAAAGTATGCAGAAACATCGCATCATAAGCAACATAAAGTCATACTCAGCATGCATATGCAACATTACGGAAATGTTAAACGTGTTCTTGTTTGAATTTCAATTCTGTTATAAATTGTTCAGCATTCGTAAAATCCTGCCTGTATTGTTTTCTAACAAATGCATAGGGTGCCGTGGGGTGCCGGCATGAGAATGTTACCCCTCCTCTCATGCCCATGGATGCAGTAAGAGCCTGCTAAGGGATAGATCCGAATGATGGGCAGCAGCGTCTTTCCATGTATCAACATCCCATACTGCGCTACGCCTGCCAAGCGCAGTGAGTATGGCAACTACCCCTCATGAAGATCCATGAGGGCGGCCTGTGTTCATTAGTGGAGGTTTTATGGCTGTAATGATTAAATGCATGAATTTTTAATGCGTGGAACTTCAATGAATGCCATCGATGTAAGGCTTGCGGGTCGATGAGGAGACGAATTGATAAACAATTCATCATTTTAGCCATAAAACGTCCATGAGGGCTAGTTGTCATACTCATCACGCTTGGCAGGCGGGTGGGTGTGCGCAGCGTGGGATGTTGATACACGGATCGATACTGCTGCCCATCTTCCCTTAGCAGGCTCTTACTGCATCTATGGGCATGAGAGGAGGGGTAACATTCTACTGCCGGCACCCCACGGCAATAAACAATTATTTTAATGTATTTGTGTAATTACAATAGTAAAACGCAGACTGAGGGGGGCCGCCTACATACTATTTAAAGTGATGCGAAAAGCTAGCTTGAAACGAAAAGTCGTAAGCGCCGAAACATAAATTCTTGTTTAAAACCAAAACTGTTGTTAAAAATAAAATAATGCTCGCCGACCCGCCTGCCAAGCGTGGTGAGTATGGCAATTACCCCTCATGGAGATCCATGAGGGAGGCCTGTGTGGACGTTTTATGGCTGAAATGATGATGATGAATGCTGGACAATTTACACAGCATCATCTAGCCCCAAGTTAATTTTTAACCACCATTATGAAAAGGGTGTAGTGACTTAAATGTACAGAAAAAGGCATAAATCGGTTTCGTTCACCAGTTAACCAATTGTGTAAACTAGAGGTTTTTAAACTTTTCTTTGACCACTTTCAATATTTGGCTGGTTCCCTGCAGCTACATTTCTACCCTATTCCCAAAAACTGACAAAAAATCTGAAGATTAAATCTAACTATTGAAATAATAATATGTGTTGCGACTGAGTTCCAACCACGAATTAACAGTTTTCGAAAAAAAAAGTGATAATTGATGTGTTAATTAGGTTAAAATTAGTTAATTCGTCGTGCTGCAATTGGAATTACATCCATTTTTTTTGACTGACCGACAACTTTTTTTCACATACTCACAGTACAAGAAACCAATCAATTCAAAAATCAAAAAAATCAAAAACATTTATTTGGGAACATAAAACATGGCATTATAACATAAATTAAACGATGACACTGCAAAAGTTTGAGGAAAACTGCGTAACAGAAAGGAAAATTCTCACTTTTATTTAGAAAACTCCCCATTCGGAGTGGTAAAAATAAAAATACAATTTTCTTGTGTTGTATTTATTAAAATATATATATTATTCCACTATTAATTACACTGATAGTTTCGACACGTTGTGCTGAATATGGAATATGCAAGTTTTTACAAGTGACAGTCGCCGCTTCTTAAAATATTATCTGCCTACATTGATAGGTCAAGTCAAGCCAATATTTTAGTTCTTTACTATCGAAACCAGATAAATTTTCGTGGACCTCCGCATAAAAATTGTGAGCCCCCATTTTTTTGTCACGCGAACGTAGACCCCCGTCGAGTCTCCCGTGGGCCCCTGGGGGTCCACCTGGACCACTTTGGGAATCAACGGTGTAACCAACCAACCAACGAGTGTTTTGTGATTGCTGAAAAAAATTGAAATTTCTGACGCCAATATCGCCAATGTGTCCACTGCGAGATGTTATAAGGGCAGGAAGATTTTAACATGTAGGTAGCATTTCCAGGGTAAGTTAAGCGAATTTAATTACAATTCGAATCCTTTACTTCCATCGAGTTGAATATCTTTCGGTTTAGTTCTGTAAGTCTTCAAATTTGAATCTTTAAATCCCGTAAGCATTCAAAATCGTAATTTTATTTGCTCTAAAAGTTTGCCCAACCAATTTAAATAAAGTTTGTTTTGAAAGTTACCTTTTTCAATTAAATTTACTTGTTTATTTCAAATAAGTAACTTTATTTATACCGGGATTTTATTTGGAACGTTCTTATAGTAATAGATTTAAATTAATACAAGATCCACCGTCATCTCTAAACACATCCAGTTTAGGACTTCTATTGCACTTGATATGACCACTTCAAAGGATTGTTTGGCGTCGTGGTACCTAGGCCGAGTGCTCCGAGCGGTCGCGGTTGCCCTGTGCTGGGCAACCTGTTCAGACTTAATCTAAACGAGTTTTTGCGGTGCTTCGTAACCGTTGACGAAAACATGAATACATCACAGACCAAGAATCAATCAAAACCGTTGGTTTCTCCGCGAACATGCACTAAAGAAGGCCAAATGCGTTTGTCGAATTTTAGACGCACGCGGTGTCGTTTATATTGATTACCTTGAAAAGGGTAAAACGATCAACGGCGAATATTATCTAAAAGCTTTGATTTGATTTGATAAAAGATTCTATAATTACAGCAAAAACGCATTTGGCAAAGAAAAACGTGCTGTTCCATCAAGAGTCACCATGGCAAAAATCGATAAATTGGAGTACGAACTTGTTTCTAAATCTGAAGAAATGTCTGGGTGGTACGATACTTGGGTCGAATGAAGAGGTCATCACTGAAACAAACTATTTTGACATGATGTTGTTAGTAATTAAAAATTATTTGAGTTAAATGTTGAGAAATTAAACGGTTTTTGACCGAAATAAACATATTTTATTCAAAAAGCCACTGACTTATCAAAACGCCTTCATAAAATGCCGCCCAATGCCTCTCAAAATTGTATTAGACACAATTATAGAGAACGGCTGCAATAATGGTCTGTACATCCACAAAATGCGGATGTTAGTACCGCCGCCCGCTGCGAAGTAATACTAACTTCCGGCGGGGTGTAATCGCATTTCCTTTATGCTTCTGGCCGTCCTGGAAATTTGTTAACAAACTCATTGCGCCACGGTAAACAAGGTCTCCGTTATTTGACAAGCCACCTGCTCAATTCACTGATCTTCAGGGTTTCGGGGGTGAAAGATAATGATTCTTGAAAAGAAAGACGGCTGAAGTAAATAAGTTTTGGAGAATATGAAATTGTTCCGGTCCCTTTAATGGTGTTTTTGCGAAATATAGGTGATTGACGGAAATGATTGAATGTTATTGTTCTGAAGGTTGGTTCTCGCTTCGCACTGATTTATTTAGTTTTCTTCTCATGGATTCGTTATAACGCCCTAATTACCTCTGACTGCTGTCCTGCGTTAGTCAAATGGAGGGCCTAATAATAATAATCTACTAATAAAATACTCGAAATTGTACTTGTTACCGTTACCGTTTACCCCTTGTTGTATCCACAAATCCAATCCATCCCAAGGTTGTCTGGTAGAGATCGCTCTTTAGCGATAAGACCGCCAATTGTCACTTTGTGTTTAGTGTTTATCTTTATGTTGTTATTTTTATATTTAAGGTGTGCAATAAAGCATTTTCTATCTATCTATCTATCTACTTAAAAACAATGAAACTACGCAGACTATTTTCCTTTTTTTCCTTGAGACCTTTGGTGACATTGATATTTAATTTATAGATTACATAACATACCTAATGTTTTGGGTAACAAAAGTAAAACAAATATGTTTTGCAATCTAAATGTTTTGAAGCAACTCTTTCATATTTGTTCACCTACCTATTTAATTGGAAATGTAAGCCTCTTAAATAAAACGTGTTCGCTCATATTCGGATTTTATTTCATGCATAAAAGCTTTCCTAAAAACGAGGCTTCGATTGAAATTTCACGGGCTTTATCTTGTTATTCACCTGAGTGTTCAGACCGCTACCACGCTCCACTATCCAATTATAAACTCGAAATCAATGAACTCGCTACGCTGCTGAATCTTTCAGTCAATAGTAGTTTAAGAGCCTCGAGGGACTTATCACGACTTTAGCAGTCGATTCTTAATTTTGACAACTGAACGAGCAGACAGTGGTATTATGAATGTTTCCCATAGTTTAATATCAGTCAATCATAATAAGAAACCGTGGGGAGCCGGCAGTAGAATTTTGCCTCTCCTCTCTTTCCCGTAGTTGCAGTATGGATCTGCCAAGGATACCTCCGGAAGATGGGCAACAGTGGCTTTCCGTGTATCTGCGGCAGGCAAACCCAGGTGGGGTTGGCAGGTGCCAAGCGTGGCGAGTATGGCAACAACGCCGTCACAGTCTTTTGGAGATCCATGAGGGAGGCATAATGTCCATCAGGGAACGTGGACAGCAGTCCCACTACGAGAAGATAAAAAAAACTTCGTTACCAATAATATTTTGAGCTTAATGATAAAATCTAAAATGCTGCTTAAAATACCCAATCCTAATGTAAGCTTATTACATTTGAATATTTCCCTTGATTTGTTATGGATCCCATAATCAGAACTGGATTTAAAAGCAAACAAACATTATTAAGTGAAACATAAAACCCAACCGCAAGATTTTAGGGTGTAACACTATATTTAATACCTTGAGGGACTCCTGTACGCATTTTACATTATTTCATTCTAATGACCTCATGTTAATGATGATGATGTGGACATCGAAAGAACTAATCATCATACTTACCTAAAGTATGATGATTAGTTCTTTCGATGTTGTCATCCGTAAATTTTGTAATATTGAAGAGTTTTGATACAGTTATTTATCTGTGGTTTTGATCTTCATCAGTTCCACTTCACCAAATCATGCTTTCTGAATGCAAATTCTTGACCTTGAACTAGATTTGCCGAAATCGCTATAAGTTAACCTTAAAAATTTGAGGAGTTTCCTCGATTCCTCATAAATCACATCATCTGAACTCAGGTTTAAAGGATCTATTCATAGTGTAAGGGATTCCAACTCTAAAATAATTTTCTAAATCGGTTCATAAACGACGGGGTTCTGAGGTAAAAAAGATAAAAAAATACAGACGATTTGAGAACCTTCTCGTTTTTTTTTAAAGTCGGTTAAAAAGTTAATGGAAATGTTACGTTTTTCAAAATCGTTTTTAAACCGAAGTTCCTAAATTTCACTTAATCTTGTAAAGGGAACCATAGAAAGGTGACAGTAAACATTCCAGGGGACCTCAACCACGATTCATAATTATATCTAGAAAGGTAATTTTATTTATACTTACTCGATCTTTATTCACCTTACCAACTAGTAAAGTAAGGTAACGATCGTCAATACAAAAATCAAAGAAACAAACTCTATTGTACGAGTATCACTTAGTTCATCTTGGTGCAAAAAGTTTCACGTATACTCATAATAGTTAACCATTGAAGTCTGTCCCTGTATCAGTTGTCGCAATGGCCAAACTATCGTCAACCCTTGTCTTGAGAGTGTCACTTGTAAAGAAAACCTTAGTAAGGTGCCTGTTTACATGTCAGCGGGCCCCAATCACGCATGCCACGCTTCGTCACGTCACATTACAATATGATACCAAGCCATTGTCGACGGCTTTTGTCCCTGACAATATCTATACAATCCCTTTGAACTATACCAGTGCTGGATTTACCAATAGGCTGAGCCTAGGCCGGCAGATTTTGGGAGCGAGCGCCATATTATCACCATTTTTTTTTTAGACGTGGAGAAACAAAAACAATATACGCATTAACAGAGGAAAACAATCTTTGATACAAAAAAATCATAATCATACCTACTAATAACGGGAAAAAGCTTATGTAATGAGAAACTTTCGTTCCAGCCGCCGACCAGTCAACACCTCAGCGTCTCACCTGATGATGCCTTGCGGAGAGGCGAAACACGTGTTGTCGTATAGGTTTGGGTATGCATGTTGCACTGACAAGCTAGTTTTCCCTGCATGTGCATAATTAGCGGGCGGGAGGGCGGTGCTCATGCATCTCAGCATAACCGGAATTAAAACTAAAGATTTTCATTGCATTTTATTGTCATGGATTTCCGCAAAGTAACGCCTGATTCCATTAATTATACTTGATTTTAACTAAAAATATCTAAGTGACAATATCTATACAATCCCTCTGAACTATTTAACAATGACCATCTAGCTCACTGAATAAGGGACAAACAATATATTTTTCTGGGTATTGAGTTGCTGTCACTTCAAGTTATCCCAAACTGGAACACTTTTGAATTACACCTTTTTCTATAACCACATTTACTGTACGTACAAGATTACGATTAACATTGTTAGCTGAAGACTCGTATTAAAATTAACTAAGACAAAAGTTAGTTTTATTCGAGTTGGTCGGCTCGCCTCATCATCATCATCAATATAGCCGTTAGACGGTTGTACACGTCCAATGCCGGACATAGGCCTCCCTCATCCATCTCCAAGATCATGAGGGGATTGTTGGCATACTCTCTACGCTTGGCAGGCGGCTAGCCTCATAAATACATATTAAATAAAAATAAAATAAAATAAATAATGCTGGACAAATCACACAGCATCATCTAGCCCCAAGCTAAGCAGAGCTTGTGTTATGGGTACTAGATGACTGATATACTTAATACATTATACTACATTGATACATATTTTTATTATACGTATATAGAAAAACACCCAGAACACCCTGAACAAATCTGCAGATCGTACAGACATTAAAAAAACCCCATCAATAACTTCTATAAACACAGTGAATCTCATATGTTAGTATTTCGTACACCGTAATCCACAAGAACATCGTCGTATTTTCTAATAAGATGATAGCTCCTGATCCTGATCAATGAAAACTAAAGTACTTAAAGTTTTCATTTGTCCAATGAAAGAGTCACGTACGGGCCAGCTGCTATGTTTCGTTCACAAATAGTAAAAGCAACGTCCATATGTACAAATAGGTAGGACTAGTTCGCCACGTCCGATCCACCGTCCCATGAATTTAGATTGCAAGTTTATTCCAAGTTCAGAATTCATTCGATATTCGCACATACACACACATGACCACTAGCTGCTGCCCGCGGCTTTTGCGTTTTTGCGCGGTTTCCTAATTATTTTTCTTAAATGGAAATAGCCTTTGGTTACATTTTATTACATCACCATCTGCCGATAAAAGTCTCGTTCAAATCAGTCCAGGCGTTCTGAAGAATAGCTGGAATAAAGAGACAGACAGGCAAACAACAAAAAGGCTTTATGTTATCGATTTACCATAAACTTTCATATTATTTAGTAAAAAGGTGCTATTTTGAAATTACAGACAGTTCGATTTTTAGATATACAGATTTAGATATACAGACTTATGTATTTGTATAGAAACTACTCCACAAGCGGTAACATGGACCTAATCAAGGTGCAGGCCAGGTCAGTGCTGCATACAAAATTGTAATCGACCGAAATGGGACATTTTTGCATCGCCGTATTTTTCTGTTTCCATTTTCAATACGTGGGCATTGCACATATTCTTGGATTACACACGGTTTGTATACCTTTAGTAAGTGTAATTGGCTAACATCAGTTTTTGCAAAATTCATTCTAAATAATATTGACTAATAATGTTACCCCTCCTCTCAAACCCGTAGACGCAGTAAGAGCCTGCTAAGGGATACCTCCGAAAAATTGGCAGCAATGTCTTATCGTGTATCAACATCCCGTACTGCACTCGCTATTCCGCCTGCCAGGCGTAACGAGTATGGCAACAATCCCCTCATGATCTTGGAAGATGTATGAGGGAGGCCTATGTCCAGCAGTGGACGGCTGTAATGATGATGATAATGAATAATGACTATTGAATTCAAGTTTTTTTTTAATGTTATTAAAGTTTTTTTTTAAAGTCACTACTATGTCGTAAACAAAGCCTAAACTATGAAGACCCATGATTGATGTTATACTCAAATATGTTTTAAATTATTTTAAATCTTTTTGAAATATTCGCGATTACAACGCATTGATAACTCATATTTAACCGGGTATTTATCGCGTTATTTATCTTTATTAATATATTTTAATTTATCTTTATTATTGAAGAAGAAGAAGAAGAAATAACTTTATTCAAACCATCACCAAAATTAATTGACTTAAAATAACTTATGTAAATTACATATATCTATAATTAATGGAATCAGGCGTTACTTTGCGGAAATCCATGACAATAAAATGCAATAAAAAATATCTAGTTTTAATTCAATTCTTTCGTTCCAGCGGCCGACCAGTCAACATCTCAGCGGTCACCTGATGATGCCTCGCGGAGAGGCGAAACACGTGTCGTCGTATAGGTTTGGGTATGCATGCTGCACTGACAAGCTAGTTCTCCCTGCATGTGCATAATTAGCGGGCGGGAGGGCGGTGCTCCTGCATCTCAGCATAAGCGGAATTAAAACTAGATATTTTTTATTGCATTTTATTACATATATCTACTTAAAATTATAAATTGTTACAAAATTAAGTGGTGGTGAAACGGTCCTAAGCTCAGCATAATGCTACTGCATGCCGCAGCGCTGGTCTTCCGCTAAGGCCGGTGTTGATGTCACGGACTCCTTGACTACGAATCAAGTATTCAAAACATAACTATTATTAAAAATATACTCAAAAATTAAATTAATCACACAACGCAAATAAACAGAAAATTAAAAAAATAAATTTAAGCATTATATTTAGAGAGCCTAATGACTTTTTTATTGGTACCCGTTTAAAAAAACAAGACAGTTCAAAAGTATATTGGTAGATAAAGCTTTAACCTCAGCCATGCCATTCTACTAAGTGTGGATTGAGCTGACACGAAAAAATGTGAAGCTTCATCTTTAACCTGAATAAATGAACATATAAGGATTATTGCCTGATGTTTTGACAGGATTGCACTCATCGTGATCGCGTTTCCACGTTAGAATAAGTGTGAATAAGTTCATAATAAGTACTTAGACTAGACATAAAAATAACATCCTCCAAAAGGAATTAAATAATTATAACATTGGATGCTGGAGTCTAATTTAAACTTACGGTTGGGTTTTCTGTTTCACTTAATAATGTTTGCTTGTTTTTACACCTAGTTCTGATGACGAGTTATGGGCATAATAAATCGAGGGAAATACTGAAATAAATATACCTCGATTTATCATGGATCCCATCACAGTAAGAATCAGCCGGCATTCACTACCGCCCAGGGCAGATTATCTTATCAATTTAATAACCATTAACTACAAAGATTGTACAACCTGTTAAAAAGACGATCGCTATACTTACGTAGATATCTAAGAGTAAGTAACAGACATTGAAGGAAACTAATATTCACAGAGTATTTGTTAGAAGCTTCTCTAAGTAACCTCACTACGTATGCATGGCTAGCGGATATTATACAAGAAGCGTATCGACTAAATCCGTTTAGTTGAATGGAAGGTTAGAACGTTTAGGTTTTGTTTTATATTGTATCGGGTCCGATTTGGTGTGATAAACTTAAGGCTAGGTTATTCCAGCGGCGTGCTACTGAAGGAGTGCGCGCGGGCGCGGCGTACTAAAATGCCATAAAAAATCGTTTCAACATTTTTTAATTAGATTTTCAGTAAAAGTAACAGTTAAATATTCTTCTAAACTTCGTTGCCTAATATCTTCTATTTTTTGAGAGTGTAAAATTAATACACTTAAAGTAAAACCCGTTAAAGTTTATATAACCATATGTATAATCAATCACTATTTAAATATTAAAGTTATCAGGTAAAGTTATGGTATGCTTTTCGGAAACTTATGTTAAAGACAAGTTTTAGGTAAATACATTGTATTTCCGTTTATCACTCATTGACAAAGAATTGCCAAACAATGTGTATAACTATTCTAATAATCTAATATTTAATTATTACTATTAATAACGGTACAATGTTTTTTATCCATCTTCGTATACATATAATAAGTTCTAATAAATAATTTTTCCGATGTCTCGAGATTGGTTAAGGAATATCCGACCAATGAGAAGCTCGCATTTTCCGTCAATAAGACGCTGGTATTATTAGGTGGCATGGTGGCCTAATGTTTTTGGGGATTATTCCATTTTATCGGCAGGGCAGGTAGTGAGCTGTAAGGTACCAATAAGCATAAGAATTAAGGCAAAGAGCAAGTTTAAATATGAAGTGATAAAATACAGAAAGCATGATGATAAGTTCTAGTGTGTTTCTCATATCTTTGAGATTATAGAATTAGAATGTAATAAACAAAAACTATCCTTCCTTCGTATTTTAATTATAAGGTGATGTGAAAAATATCGTGTTACATTTGATCGTTTAAAATTGAATCAAAAATATGCTGATTTGGAATAACTTGGCCTTAAAGATAAAGATCATTTATTTGCATTAACATTAATATTTAGGTAAGCTAAGATGACAAAACACTTTTTTTTACTTTAAGTTATAATGACATTTTTATGTGATATTAGGTAATTATATGTTTTTTTGTATTTTTATTTGTATGACTGTTAATTGACGTTATGAATTGAAAATGTCCTTTAATGTTAGTGATAACTTTGATATTAATAAATATAAATTAAACTATAAATTTAAATATAAATTTAACTTATAAATTAGTTTCACATAGATTGTAAGTAGTACCTGAGGATTTGTTGAGATTTAGAAAAATAATAGGTAATGTATGTATTCTATAAACTCGGCTCCCGCCAGGCTAGTTGCGCCCCGGCTGGATGCTGCCCTCTCTCTCTCTCGCTAGCAGCCGCAGTCGACCGAGTGCAGGGGCAGCGCGCCGTCGAGGGGTCCAGCTATCCTGGTACTCACTTGTTATTCTTGTCTTCCTGCATATTTAGTTTGTATACCAACCTAAGTAACTTGTTCACAGTTTCACACCGTATTTGCCCATGTTTGTTTACATACTCACCCGTGGACAACGGGGTTGATTGCGCTTATATATCTACTACTTATGTACTATTTCTGTGTTTAGTAATACTTGAGTGTAATTGTTTGTTGTCCTGAATAAATAAAAATAAAAAAAAAAAAAAAAAAAAAAAACGTGATTGACCTTCGCAGGCGTACAATTTGAATGAATAACACTCACTGCATGATATTTTTATGATACTAATTAAATAATCAGAAAAATTAATATTTTAGAATTTGTAATTAAAAAATCGTATTAAATGTATTATACTTATTTTTACTACCATTTACTTTAGCTGTTGGTTTTCCTTATATTAAATAAATAAATAAATAAATACTTATTAGCACCATCTGGCCCTGGCTGGCAGAGATACAGATCTTATATACACACTCATCATTCACAGAAAAATATCCCCGAGACAAATATATGCAAAATAGTAAACATTTGTCTCCCAAACGTCTCTCAAACGTTTTTGGTAAAGGAAACATTGTTAGGAAACCCACGGCTTAGTTAGCTTCAGACTTATTGACCTGTTCTTTCTTCTGACTGATAGCTGACTAAGCTGAGAGGATGGTATATGTGCTGGGCAAGCCTAATCCATCTATTAATGTCCCAGGCACTGTAGCGTCTCGTACAGCATAATTACCATTTGCTGGCGCTGTATAAATCATCTATAATTATAATATGCAAAAGCCCATAATGTGTGCAAAATTCGAGTAAGTGAATTAGTCATTAGCCAGTTTCTTTATCAAATGGTACAAGTTAAGTCACAAGAGCGTTATTGTCTTAACTAAAAAACAACTATTTATTTTTAAAGTATTAGTACTTTAGTAGTAAGTTTAGGTAGCCCGTTAATGAGGAGTATTAGTCCATACCTATACTCATTGATGTAGTAGAAACATACCTAAAGTATACTTGGTGGTTAAAGATCTAAATCTAAATGTAACATCTTAAAATACCAAAATAATAATGTAGTACAATTCTTGATCTTTATACAATGTACAAAAACCTAAATCTTTACTGATATTATAAAGAGGTAAAGTTTGTGAGGTTGTAGGGGGTAATCTCTGGATCCACTGAACTGATTTCCAAAATTCTTTTATTAGTAGAAAGCTACAGTATTTGTTAGTATCACAGGCTATAAATTACCGCCCACCGAAGTGGGCACCGTGTCAGCTAGTAATAAATATAGCTACCCGTGCATGGGCATTGGCAACAAATTAATTTCATAAACTCTTATATATTGCGGTTTGAATATCTCTTCATCATATGAACGGACGCTGCCGCCACAGCCGCTGCTCGGTTTATCCGCTACAAAGGCATGCATCAAAGTCATAACGATATCTCGGGAGTAAACGTACCTCCGACAACTTTATTAAAAGTTTGCTACGTGATCCTTTCTTCGTGTAGTACCTTTAGATACGCTGTCTGCTATTTTAACTAGACTTCTTACAAGAGAAAGGAATATTATGTATTCAATATCATCTCAACCGAAGGAAAGCCGTCCACATTCACTGCTGGACTTAGACTCATGGATCTCCAAGATTATGTTTGTTGTTGCGCTGTTGCCATACTTGTTACGCTTGACAGGCGGATTGGCGAGCGCAGTACGGGATGTTGGTACGCGGAAAGACGCTGCTGCTTGCCTCCGGAGGTATCCCTTGGCAGATTCTTAGTGCATCCACGGGCAAGAGAGGAGAGGCAACATTATATTGTGTTAAAAATAGGCTAATAAAAAATAGTTATTAATAATCTGGAACCCATAGCACAAGATCTGCTTACTTTGGAGCTACTTTCGATTAATGGTGCTCTTTGAAATGTCCAGCATTATTTAATTATATATTTATCATCATCAGCATCATCATATTAGCCGTAGGACATCCACTGCCAGACTCAGGCCTCCCTCATGGATCGCCAAATACTGATTTTGAGGGGTTGTTGCTATACTTACCACGCTTGGCAGGCAGGTTGGCAAGCACAGTACTGGATGCTGATACACGGTCGTCGCTGCTGTCCTTTTTTCTTTCGGAGGTAGCCCTTGGTAAAATCTTACTGCATCCACGGGCAAGAGAGGAGAGGCACATTCTACTGCTGACACCCCACGGTTTGCCGTCGGCACCCCTATGTATTTATAATATGGGTCTATATTATGTGATCGTGCTATCTATGTAGTTTAATGTATTAAAATATAAGTCATCTGGTTTCCATAACACAAGCTGCTTAGCTTGGGGCTAGATGATGCTGAGTCCAGCATTATTTATTATCAATATACTTATAACTCTTCCGTTACTGACTGAGCGACTGACAGACAACGCACAGCCTAAACCACTGGACCTAGAGACTTGAAATTTGGCACACATATACCTTGAGTATCCTACTAAGAAGGGATTTTTCCAAATTCCCACGGGAACGGGAACTACGCGGGTGAAACTGCGGGGTGCGGCTAGTCTCTATATATTAATAATCACGCATGAAAAATATCTGTCTTCAAAAGATGTTTTTACCGAGTATTTTGTAAATAATATTACTTTCTGATCAGGTTACCTTTCATCGGGAAGATTTTTGTCGACCGCCTTTTCGGTCGTCAAGATTAGTTTGTATTGTGTCCGAAAGTATATGTATATGTATCTCATATGGTACACAATGATCTGACTCGTCTATCACGAGTGCACCGTCCACGCAATCTTTTATGGATAAATTAAAGAAGTGGCTAATTTCCCAAACAATTTATAATAATAATGAATTTATGTTGTTAAATTGTACTTAATTTTTATTTTTATTCTATTAATTTTAATCTAATGAATTTTTTTACGTTTAATAAATATTTATTCTTATTTAATAATTTCAATAGTTTGCGTTTTATTATTTAACGATTTATATTTAATTATTTTGATGTTATTATAAGTGTGAGTACCAATATTATATGACCTGTAACATATTGTTATTAATAAAGTACTATTACTATGATTTTACTACATTAATTTAATAAATAATGCTGGACATTTTTCTTAGGGCATTAACTTAGCCCGTAAGTAAACAGACCATCCATTCGTAGTAACCAAAGCACATTTTTTGTAAAATATAATACGTATGTGATACATACGTATCATACATAGAAAGCACCCGAGTCTTTCGATACGAAGGTCGTAAGTTCGATACCGGCCGTGAACCAATGGATTTTTCTTTAACGGTGAAGGAAACCATCGTAAGAAACCCGCGGCTTAGTCTGCTTCAGATGTATTGTTATTTCTATACCTTACCTGTTCTTTCTTCTGATTATTAGCCAACTACACACTGGGAGGATAGTATGGGTGCTGGCACTTTTGTGCTGTACAGAAGGAATACCAGTTTATAACGCTAGATAAATCCTTTATTATCGAACGAGTGAGCGTAGCGAACGAAGTTCTTAGTGGAAACGTCGGCTCAATGTTTGTACGTATGTCCGGAATTATTGGCCGAGGATAACTCTTAAACGGAATTTCGATTATTGGGTTAGTTTTTGAGTAAGAGTTTCGTTTTTTTTGTATGAGGATAACCCATGAACGAATGATCCAATTTTGATGAAATTTGAAACTTATAAAGATTACATTAATACAAATCGACGCACTAACAAAAACGCAGATTAAAGTCCACGCCCAACTTCGTCCGAACCTGCGCCAATTAAAAGATAGTGTTGTATAATTTATTTTGTGTCTACTGGTTAGATGAATTTTACGCAATAGATCACAAACAATCCAGTATAAATCCAAATCGCTATGTAAATCAAGTTTAAATGCAATAGGACTTCATGGAAAGAAGTCGCTCGCTCGTTCTAAGTTCGTGGCGAACAAATAGTACAATATTATGGTCTTACTAAAGGTAAAACTTTCATTTAATGTCTGGAAGTGGATAAAATTAAACTTTAAAGATTTGGAATGCATGCAAACATTGCAACTTAAAAAGCTTGTAATTATACAGTCTGCTCTTGTCACGAAGGAAGTCGTCAAATAGCGCGTCAAACGGCAGAAAATCAACAACTTAACACAAAGCGACAAGACCATATCATCGTATAAGTAAATACGAAATATCTACACTACACCCACATGCCCACAAATATTGTTATTCAACAGCACAGATAAGATTTAGGAGTCGAACCGCTTGAGCTGAAACGTTATAGATTAAATTTAATTCTACACGTGCACAGTATGGGGAAAGTGATACGTGACCAATTTGACGCTCCACCGTGGAGCATTTGCGAGGATTTACATAGAAAGCAGAAGGTGGAAGAATTCAGATTTACACGCGCGATAAACATACGCACCTAGCTGTAAGTAAAAGCCACTAAAGTAAAATGTATTATATTAAAATGCACGCTCCAGTGCGGGGCGGGAAAACACACACCAAAAGAGAATCTCCACACGTTTTAAGATTTAAAACCCTCCAAAGGAAGTTCCCTTAGAAAATTAGTATGCAATGCATAGAGTATGTATGTAGTGTATTCGCCAAAATACAGTGATATAATACATATATGATAAGTTATATACGCTCGTTTTATTTGCAATTTTTTTTTGGGGTTACGAAAAGCTCTGTCTGACTCTATTTTTGTGTAACCTCGCCCAAAACACACATTGATTCGAAGGCTCTGTCTAGACCATTCCAAAATGTGAATTTACTCTGACATGGAGAGGATTTGAAGGGCCAATATGGTGGAGGTATTGTGGCGAATAGAGTGCGGGCTTTGATATGCGCTGTACAGATGCTAGCATTTTAATGACAGCCAACTTGATAGAGTTGGATGTCGCTATGGCTGTATAGAACTGCGGACAATCAACTAATAGCCTTTACGGGTTGTTATTATTAGATGGCACTGTATTGATAGGTTTTGATGGCAGAGTTTGATGTGTGGTTTTGATTCAAATTTTTCTCGAGTTCTCTTTTAGAAGTTGAGTTTTTATGTATAATAGTATTATAGACTTTCCATGAAAGAGTTGAGAGTAAGACTTTCTAGAACTTAAGACAACTAATAGTCAAGAGATTTGTATCATTAATTTTGATGTTTGCATTGCGAAAGTCTAAGAGGAACGGGGAGCCAATTTCTCCTAAAGATACCATGTAGAGAGGCGAAACACATGTCAAATTCTCTTTGAGGGTTTTTTTTTCAAGTGCTCATTATATTTAGAGTCAGCACAAGCTTACCGGAAATAATCGGCCGGCCAGTAGTTTGCATTGAAATAAACACATTGAAGTAAAAAAAATTAGATAAAAAATCTGAGAAAATCGATTAAATTATAGTTCCCAGTTTGTCGAAAGAAGTATTTTACACTATTGCATATGACTTATAAGGCGTATAAAGGTGCCTACAACCTTCATACGCTTAGGGATGTCATATGCAACAGTGTAAAATACTTTTTTCGACAAACTGGAAACTTGACCTTGGCCAATTTTCTCAGATTTTTTTTATCTAATTTTTTTTTACATGTGTTTATTTCAGTCCAAACTATTGGCCGGCTGATTATTTCCGGTAAGCTTGCATAACTACTAAATATTTGTTGTTAATTAAGGTATTTTAAACTCTAAATAATTAAAAAAAAACTATGCTTATTACAGAGTTTGTTTTAAGTTTTCCTATAATCTGTACATACATTCTTCATAGATTTCTATCAGCTAGGTATAAAAATTTCGGGTTTATCTTTGCAAACTTCAGAGATTTTGGAGAATCGATAGGGAAACGGTATTTCAGCATTTTAAATTTAGTTATCAGAAAGTGAATGAATGAATGAATGATGATGAATGATTATAACTTTATTGTACACCATTAAATAAAAAAAATAACAGTAGAGGATAAGATACTTAACTAAATGCACAATGGGCGGCCTTATCGCTAAAAGCGATTTCTTTCAGGCATCCTAAGTGTATTGTGATTATACTTAAAATTAAGATCTCTATATCTAAGTAGTAGTAGTTAGTAGTTGTAGAGTAGTAGTAGTAAGTAATTGTAGTTTTAACAGTTTGGTTCGGAACCCGTAAATAGGGTTAAATAGATTTCAATCTTTATTGATACAATGTTGTTAGATTACGGACTGGCTACCCTATTAATTTAAGCAATTAATATATGTATGTATATGTAAGAAAATAATTATGTCTGTGACCTAGGTCTAAGTCATGACCTCGCCCAATTATAAACCGCCCTAAGCCGTACCTGAAATAATAATTAAAATTGTTAGACAGCGAATTATATATTCGCTGTCTAACGAAATTGTATATTGCGAATTATATATTCGCCGTGAGGTGCCAGCAGTAAAATGATACCCCTCCTCTCATGCCCATGGATGCAGTAAGAGCCTGCTAAGGGATACCTCCGGAAGATGGGCAGCAGCGTCTATCCGTGTATCAACATCCCATACTCCGCTCACCAACCCGCCTGCCAAGCGTGGTGAGAATGGCAACTACCCCTCATGGAGATCCATGAGGGAGGCCTGTGTTCATCAGTGAACGTTATATGGCTGAAATGATGATGATGAATTATATATTTGGAAAATAACTTTTTCGTATATCTTTAACACCTAAATAGACTAAAAAATGTCGGTCTTCATAAGTTATATGCAGACAGGGAAAGGTGAAATGCATGTTTAAAGAATATAGTGATCGCCTATAAAAAAAATGTAAGGCATTTGCATCTATTATGATGATTTATACGGCGTCAGCAACTGGTAATCATGCTGTACGGGACGCTGCTGTGCCTGGGACATTGTTAGATGGATTAGGCTTGCCCAGCACCTATGCCATCCTCTCAGCTTAGGCAGCTATTATTCACAGGAAGGAACAGGTCAATACGTCTGAAGCTAACTAAGCCGCGGGTTTCCTCACGATGTTTCCTTCACCGTTAAAGCACGTGTTAAGTGTGCACATAAATTTTTCAAGAAAGAAAAATCCATTGATACACTGCAGGTATCGAACCCACGACCTTCGGATTGAAAGTCGGGGGTACATACCACTCGGCCAACACGGCTTTTTTTTTCGCCTATAAATGGCATTGGTAATATGTTATAATAATTACTCTTCTCGTTCCTTTTAAAATAAATTAATTTAAGATGAGAAAGGATGAGGGTTTCCCCCAATGTATTCCACATTGGGGGAAACCCAGTAGTGAAAAATGACAGGATGAAAAATAACCCTTTGACTAACGTTGTTGCGTCTAAATATGCATGTTGGGCTGCGACCAACAAAATTCAATGTACATTGAATTTTTCCAACTACTCATGACTAGATCTATACAACATGTTTGAATAATATCAATAAATAAGTTCGATATGAATGAAAATCAATCCAATGCAAAAAAATAAAACAAGACAAGAGCGAGTCGGACTCGCGCACCGAGGGTTCCGTGCCATCATACAATATAATATATGATAAATTAGTATTATTCCATATTAGTATAAAGCGGTATATTATACCATTTCAAATTTCAAGTCGATAGCATCACTCAAGATATCCATTTGTGACCGACAGACAGACAAAGTGATACCATAAGGGTTCCTTTTTAACATTTTGGTTCTGGAACCTTTTATACAAGTCCTATTTAAAAAGGTTGGTGAGACAGTTCATCTTTTCCTACATATTAAACAAATAAATTAAGCCAGGTGTATCGGGCCAAGTGTTATGTAGTTACAGAGTTAACCGTAGATCTGTTGTTAGAAGTTGGTGTATGTTTGTTTACGTTTACCAAAACATAGTTTAAAGTATTCTGGTATGTTTCGAATATAAACTTCGGTTCCTTGTTCTACTACGGAACCCTAAACAACTCCACTGCCACTGCAAACTTTCAAGTTATACAAACCTTTGTAACTATGACACATTACATAGCATGCATCACAAGAAGAAGCAAGAAGGTCCATAAAAGAAATAGAAAATGCCCAAAGTTACTTTGTAAAGCCCTGCCCCAATCTCTCAAAGTTCAAAAGGGCAAACGGGACGATATCACGGGCGAGAAACGAATTTGTTAATACGGTTCTTTGAAAGAGTTTCACTACTTCCTTTAAGTTAGTTTTTATACATATCCGTGTATTATTAAAATATGGGATTACCGGGCATTTATCGCGTAATTACCTTTATTTAAATACCCGATAATACCATATTTTAATAATGTGTTGTGATCTCGAAAGTTTAAAATAAGACTATATCCGTGTATCTCAACACTATATTATGTATATATACTCTCAGCGGTAGGACGTCCACTGCTTGATTTAGAAGTACTGAAAATGAGGGGGTTATGGCCATACTCACCACGCTCATCAGGCGCGTTGGCGAGCGCAGTACGGGAAATTAATACATGTTAGCAACTGATACACCTCGGCAGATTCTTAATGCATCCACGGGCAAGAGCGCAGCATTATACCTCTATTTACTAAAGTTAATTGAAACAAACAGTAAAAATCTCGTTCATCCACCCTGCCGATTTATTTATTTATTTATTTACTTTAATTAAAACGGCACAACCAATTACATTAATTAAAGATAGGAACATGTTATTATTAATTAGAGAAATAACACCTAATACATCTAATAACGTTCAATCTAAACAATTGCAATTAAAATAATAATAATAAACTAAATTAAACACAGTCAAGAACGGGAAAATATTAAATAAATGATAATGTCAAATAATATAAAAATTATGTCATGTCAAAATATTACTGTTTGAAATATTTAAAATGGAAAATAAAAAAAAATAAAGGCAGATCATTTGTATGCCGTGGGGTGCCGGCAGTAGAATGTTACCCCTCCTCTCCTACCCGTGGATGCAGTAAGAGCCTGCTAAGGGACACCTCCGGAAGATGGGCAGCAGCGTCTTTCCGTAAATCAACATCCTGTACTGCTGCGCTCACCAACCCGCCTGCCAAGCGTGGTGAGTATAGCAACTACCTCTCATGGAGATCCATGAGGGAGGCCTTAGTTCAGTAGTAGACGTTTTACGGCTGAAATGATGAAAGGCAGATCAACAATGACGTTCACAAAAACATTGACATACAAATAAAATTTCAGCCCACTTATCAGCAAACAAGTCAAAGTCAGGGCAATCATCCAGGAGAGCGTTGAGGGCAGTGAGTACACGCGGAATTGGTGACCAGGCCCGCGCTGCCGTACGAAACGACGGCACCGCAAACAACCTGTGCCTCCGACCACGGCAATAATTATTCGGGACGTAAAGTCGACACAGCTCATCACTTAAGTTCAAGGCGTCGATGGGTTATAGACATTCAGACCGTGGGTTGCAACTAGCCAAGAGTAACAAACGACAGAGGCGAATAGCAAACGCAAAGGGAGGCCTATGCCCAGCTGTGGTTTGAAAGAGGCTGATGATGGTGATTATGAAAAATCTCATTCCTAGGATAGGACTTAAGTTGATTAATTAATTTGATCAATTCAACATTTTGTCTTAACAAATATTATATATTATTATTTAATCTACCTACCTACTGTAAACCTATTTTTAATTCATATTTAGTTGTGTTGTTTGGTTGTTTTTGTTTGTATCTTTTTATCTCATAATTTGTTTTACTCCTGTGAATGTTATTAGTGTGTCTATAAAATTATTGTTCAAGCTGCCTTCACCTCCATCTGAGAAGGTTTTACCTTTGTATATCAAATGTATTTCTTTGTATCCGTGGGATGGGGGCCTGGTGACTAGTAACACAGGCTGTGCGCCTATAACTAGCACCAGTCTCTCATAATACAGGTCAGGATTAAGTTTCTTACACCATTAACATTCATCTTTCACTGTGCTTGTAACCTTTAAGAGAGAAAATAAATCTATCTTTATTTATTATATTTATTTATTATTTATCAAGGTTCTTATCTAAGTATTGACACTTGTATTTCGAGTTGGTAGGTAAATTTAAAGATTTTAAAGGTAGTACGCACCTTTAAAAATCTTTAAATTTACCTACCAACTAACTAAAACTAACTAACTAACTAAAAACTATTTTATATTATTTAACGTTGAAGTTTACAACTTCAGATGTTATTAGGGAAATTCAGCAAACTACTAACACGATTTATACAGCGTCAGCAACTGGTAATCATGCTGTACGGGATGCTGCAGTGCCTGGGACATTGTTAAAAGAATTAGGCTTGCACAGCACCTATACGATCATCTTAGCTCAGTCTGCTATGTGGACATAACCAAAGATAAAATAGCTACGTTCGTTGAGATACAACGCATACGAAACCTCAAGCTGAAACTACTCCATAAAGATAACTCTCCCAAAGGCTAGTTCCTTTACCAATAAATCGGAAAGCCGTGCACTCAAAGTGACAGCAAAAACAAGATAACCCGATCCGAAATCCTAATCGAATCTCGCACCACTTCGAAAAAGTAAACGAAAGTGTGTTTGTTGGAGAGTGTCTGAAAATATCAATTTGTCAGGTAACAGCGGAGCGGTTAGCCGCACGTGACCGACGTGCCAAGCGCCTCCAAGTGGATGCGACATGGATAGGGTAAAAGTTGCCGGATAATGTGTTCCCATGATTTGTGCTTTTGGTTATTGTTGAATGTTCGATACGCTACTACGAGTACATTGAATGATATTTGTATAATAATATCAGCTATAATGTAACTTGTCGCACCGCTACCTTATATTATACGCGCTATAAGACCGCCGATTGTCACTTTATGTTTAGTGTTTCTCTTTTTTTTTGTTCATTTGTTTAGTTTAAGGTGTGTAAAGCATTTTCTATCTATCTATCTATATTATAGCGCACGTAGCGCCATCGCTACTGTGGTCATGCTGAGCGATTTCCTTTTTATTTCCACGCTTGTATTTTTTAATGTTTGTCCATCATTACAGCCGTAAGACTGCTGTCCGCGTCCACAGCTGGACATAGGCCTCTCCCATACATCTCCGAGATCACGAGGGGATTGTTGTCATACTGACCACCCTTGGCAGGCAGGTTGATGAGTGCAGTTGATACACGAAAAGACGGTACTGCTCATCTTCTGGAGGTATCCTTTAGCAGGCTCTTACTGCATCCACGGGCATGAGAGGTGACAATCTATTAGCGGCACCCCATGGCGACAAAAAGACCATAATTATTATTATAATAATTAAAGATTTCAGTTTCTTAATTTAGAACCGCCAGTCAACGTCAGACTAGCTCACACTGTTCCGTTTTGATTTAAAAAACGGCACACACCGAATAACTAAACGCCTTTTTATGCAATTTTTCGCAATTTTAATTAGCTTTATAATATAGGAAGTGTGCCAACAGAATCGACACCAAAAATTATCTTTTACCCTTCGTTAAACTCTAAAGCATTATATGGCCATACTAAAAATAAATTTTGAGAAACACAAAATGTAGACGGGTATTATTAATGAATACAATCAGTATGAATAAAAGTAGAATGTTGCCCCTCCTCTCTTGCCGGAGGATGCAGAAAGAATCTGCCAAGGCATACCTCCGGAAGATGGGCAGCAGCGTCTTTCCGTTCAACATCCCGTACTGCGCTCGCCAACCCGCCTGTCAAGTGTGGCGAGTATGGCAGTATGTACCCCTCATGATCAGTACTTGGAGATCCATGAGGGAGGCGTATGTCGCGTTTGAAGCTTGACTATTTCAGTACTAAACATTACCACATTAAATCCGCAGTAAGTCATCAATACATTTCATGCGAGACATGACAAAATAAATTTACTAATGCTCTTCTTTTTTTTATCTTAAAAACTTAACTTATGAGACAGGGACTTTTAGTTTCAAGATTTCATTCCACGTTGCAGTTTGCACATTTGTAGCTTCAAGTGGCTCAAGCTTACAGAATCTACACAGCAGAAAATTCAATCCAGACTAGCCGCAAAGAATCTGGGAAAGTGGCGCGGCAACTCGGAATTGGTGTCGATTGCTTCCACAGATAGAGATTAAGATTTTAAAAATTTTGTACGGTCTTAACATGTAAAGGAAAAGTTTCAACAATTATATTTTTTTATGAGTGGACTGGATTTTTTGATAAGTTTTTTATTTCCTTATACCTACTTGTTAGTGTAGTTTCATCATCATCATCATCATTCACAGCCCGATTTCACCCACTGCTGGTTATAGGCCTCCCTAAGTTTGTGCCATCCACCACGATCCTGTGACAGTCGCATCCATTGACGCCCTGCGATGTGTACCAGGTCGTCGACCCAGCTCGCCACCAAGTGTGGTTTCACTCTATAAAAATTACAAACCATACTTAGAATATGCTTTCGCGACATCTCTATGTCATTGTTACGTAGTGCAACTTTAGACAATGAGCAGGAGAACTCTGAATCTAATTGGTGCCCAACCGATATGATCTTATCCAGAATTTTGACTAAGCCAGTCATGGGTTGCGTAGTACTTTCGCTTGTAGGGGACAAGGATCGAATTGACCGAAAATTTTGCTATAAACGTACCTAGCAATCACAAAAAAATATTGATAAGGTTTTAATTTTATACATACAATAAAATAAATAAATACAAAATAAACCTAAATCCTGCTGTTTTACAGCAGGCGCATAAACTAGAAAAACAACACTGATCAAAGGTCCGTTCCATGTTGGTGCCGATATCGTTTTCATATATGTACTTGCAAGAATCCCTATCTTGACCACGTTATTAGCTATTCTGAAAATATACAATAGTCCGTTGGTAGGGCCGACATCACGCACCGTGCAATCGTGGTTTCATCTTTTCCCCAACGCTCCGTAGCTTCTTTTATCGAGCACTTAACGGTGGCTTATATCGATAAAAGATATTCCATTATAGAGAATACTAATCAGATTAGTTAGCTCTTTTAATTTAAAACTGCGAGTCTCGTCTTAATTGAAAAAGGAATCGTAGAGTATTTAAAAGGATTCCTTGGTCTTTTCTGCTATTGCTAATTATTGGACATTTTCTGGACTGAAGTTATTGTTTTTGAATTACGTAAAGGAATGTTAGGATAGGTATATCCCAGCCTAACTTGCAATTTTGATAATGTCTTGTAGGTCTACCATGAGTTTTCACAAATATACTCGCTAGCGACTATAGTTAAAAAAAATTATAAAAACTTGTACAGCGCTTCTAGCAGATAGTTTGGTTCTAAAATACGCAGTAAACTATACTACAGCTAACTGTAGTTTGCGCTTCATTAGCTTAGAATTTGGTACCATGAGTTACAAATCTGACAGTCATAGTTCAGATGTCATTGTAACGTACTATTACTACCTCGTTCTTATTCTGCGATTACTACTGTAGGAACGGCAGGCGATCTAACAGTGACAACTCATGGTAGACACACTGTACAATACGACAAAAATGTCTTTCACGTAGTGTCTGATTTTGAATATGGTGCTATACTTTTATCTTACGTTTATAAGCAGAAATAGACATACTTCTCGATTGGCTAAGTTCAGTTGCCGGTAAATTTAAAATTTCGACCTCTTGGTATTTTGGCCTCTACGGTTCCCGTGATCATCAGTCTGATGATGAAGAACATGTCCAAAATATAAGATAGATTAATTACATACCTATTTCTGCCGCCGAACAGAATTTCCTCCAGAAGTATCCTAGAGGTGCACTAAGAAGGGATTTTTCGAAATTCCCACGGGATAGGGAATAAATGCGATTTGTTTTCGAATCAAAGTGGCTCTGCGTGAAAAAGGGGATTTTACGTTTTATTACTTCCACGCAGACGAAGTCGCGGGCAAAAGCTAGTATATCTATGTATTGTTACTAATCATACGAATAGAAATATCCAAATCCGAGACAAATATCTGTAGAAACGCAAACATGTCCGTCCCCTGGGAAAGGAAAGTGCAACCTTTTGCGTTTCAGCCGGCAATTTGAGTCACAGAGGTCGTCGGAATATAACCGACTTACCAAAGCTACCCGCATGTTCTATACATTATTAAAATAATTTGTTACCTAATAGGACGGTCACTTGCGTCGAATGAAGGCGCTTCCATTCTCCCCTGTGAATATTTTTCCCGGAGAACATTACCTCTTCACATCAATGGCTCAAAGGGAAACCATAAAACCACTGAAGGGTAGACATTAATTAGGTGATTATTTATATAGGAGGGACGGTGAGTAATTGTAATGTATTTTATGAAGGAAATCGGTTTATAGGCATTTTACTCGTTAAATAGACAACTAAAGGTATATACATATATATACTTATATATATACAGTGTATCCCTGGATAAAGTGCAACCCCGAAAGGGGGTGAAACTAGATCAAAAATTATCGACAAAAAAATAGAAAAAAAAAATTAAAAAAATTTCGTATATACTTTATTGATGAATTAAAATTTTTATTACTCACTAATGACTCTATTTAATAAAAAAATGATTTCTTCCAAAGTAGTGGGTCTATTTTGTTAAAATAAAAACCATAATCATGTCAGATATGTGACAATGACGATAAAATAACAAGTAACTCACAAACGAGTGGCTATCGTGACTAAAAGTTAAATTTTTGTATTAAAATTACATTTTTTATGCTGTTTTTTTCAAATAATTTCCAAAAATCTTAAAATTAAGCCTATAATACTAGATATTTTTATGACTTTTTATTTTTGTCTATCATAATAGCTTTTAAATAAAAAAAAAACCTACGGTCTAACATAAAAAATGCGCTGGCTAGGAGCTTTTAAAGTTGACCACTGATTACGTCACCACTCAGGTAGAGACACTTTTTTAACTTCTATTGTTGTAGATTATGGTCGCTGGGCCTGTTCTATGAAAGATGAAGGGTGGGGATCGAAACAGGATTCACAACAAGGCACGCACGCCACTCGCCAGTCGCTCCGATATTCTCGCCGCTGCTACCGTCTACCGTACCTTACTGCGCCTTCAAGTTTTTGTTACGTTGTTTTGCTTTTGTTTTGTTATTGACTTTTTGTTACGTTTTTGACTTTTTTGTTACGTTTTTGACTGTACTTTGTTGTGTTGTGGAGATGCCGCGATTGACTGAGTTCTCTCCGCGTGAAATCGCTGACATCCATTATTATTATGGTATGTCACGTGGACACACAACAGTCGCTCGTTCTGCATACATAAATGCGTTTCCGAGCAGACTTGTACCGTCAGCACGAAATTTCCAAGAAGTTCACCGAAAGTTATCCAACATCGGACTTGGATTAGCAAGAGATCGCCGTGAGCAACAAGCTACCATTATTGACCATTCCATAGAAGAGGCCGTTTTAAACGATTTGTTTGCTGATCCCACAACCAGCATTAGACGCTTAGCTTTGCGTCACGGTATATCAAAAACATCCGTATGGCGAATTTTGAAAAAGAAGGGATTGCATCCATACCATTATCAGCGAGTACAGCATTTGCATGAAAATGTAGACAATCGTGCAAGATGCGTAATGTCTACGTGGATTCAACAAAAAATTATAAATAATCCACAATTCCTAAAAAAAATTTTATGGATGGATGAAGCGAAATTCACCCGGAATGGAATCACAAATTGCAGAAACTTACATGTATGGTCCGAGGAAAATCCACACCTAAAGAGGGCGTCTACTTTTCAAGTGCAATTTTCAGTTAATGTATGGGCAGCTCTAATAGACGACACGCTGATTGGGCCAGTTATTTTACCCGCAACATTAAATGCCGAAAGTTTTTTAAGCTTATTAAGAGACGATCTGCCACTACTACTGGAAGATGTTCCGCTGGCTACAAGGCAACAGATGTATTTGCAGATGGACGGATGCCCTGCGCACTACGGGCGCAATGTGCGAAGTTTTTTAAACGAAAACTACGCTAATAGGTGGATCGGCCGGGATGGACCAGTCGGGTGGCCGGCACGTTCACCTGACCTGACACCCCTAGACTATTTTCTGTGGGGTGTTATGAAACAAAGAGTCTACAGAACGACCGTAAACACCGAGGCAGAGTTACAAGATCAAATCATGCGATGTGCCGATGAGATAAGAAGTGACCCAGAGATGGTGCTTAGAGCCACACAACAAATCGCTCTTCGTGTGGCAATGTGCCTACAACAACAAGGAAGCCATTTTGAGCATTTAATGCATTAAATAAAACCCTTATTTCATACTCACATGTAATAAGTTAAATAAAAATGTTGTAACTAAAATTTGATTTTTAATACTACCTGAGCAGTAAAAACAAGTGTCTCTACCTGAGTGGTGACGTAATCAGTGGTCAACTTTAAAAGCTCCTAGCCAGCGCATTTTTTAAGTTAGACCGTAGGTTTTTTTTTTATTTAAAAGCTATTATGATAGACAATAATAAAAAGTCATAAAAATATCTAGTATTATAGGCTTAATTTTAAGATTTTTGGAAATTATTTGAAAAAAACAGCATAAAAAATGTAATTTTAATACAAAAATTAAACTTTAAGTCACGATAGCCACTCGTTTGTGAGTTACTTGTTATTTTATCGTCATCGTCACATATCTGACATGATTATGGTTTTTATTTTAACAAAATAGACCCACTACTTTGGAAGAAATCATTTTTTTATTAAATAGACTCATTAGTGAGTAATACAAATTTTAATTCATCAATAAAGTATATACGAATTTTTTTTTATTTTTTTTTTCTATTTTTTTGTTGATAATTTTCGATCTAGTTTCACCCCCTTTCGGGGTTGCACTTTATCGAGGGATACACGTATAATATACTATTACTTTACGGTTGTTATTTAAGATTAGTTTTTTTTTGGTGGTAGAATATTACGAGTATTATTTCTGTTTTATAACAAAATCTCTTGTATTTTTTATTTCTTATAAGTTATACTGATTTGTTTTTTTGTTCTTATTTATGTACGTAATATGTATTTTTTTTTTGTAAAAATTGTATGTACTTATGTATGTGCTGAAGTTGCAAATAAATAATTCATTTATCTATCAACTATGCAAACTATCGGTCGTAGGTCGTACAAGTAAATTAAATGTGAAAATCCAAAGGTATTATCAATCAATATAATATAAAACTCTTCCGTTACTGACTGAGTGACTGACAGACAACGCACAGCCTAAACCACTGGACATAGAGACTTGAAATTTGGCAAACATACATATACCTTGAGTATCCTAGAGGTGCACTAAGAAGGCATTTTTCGAAATTCCCACGGGAACGGGAACTACGCGGGTGAAACGCGGGGTGTGGCTAGTAGAAATATATTCATAGAAAAAAAACATAACATATTTTAATTGAATAAAG
The DNA here is from genome assembly GCA_963082625.1 of Pasiphila rectangulata. Taxonomy (NCBI): domain Eukaryota; kingdom Metazoa; phylum Arthropoda; class Insecta; order Lepidoptera; family Geometridae; genus Pasiphila; species Pasiphila rectangulata. Next base: position 12,584,290 of record OY720243.1, read on the forward strand.
CACACAAGTTAATCGTTCTCTTCAGAAAAGTTATTTTTACTAATTCAAACGTCTATAACCATGCAAATAAAATGTCTACACTTGCCATTGTTACAGTGAATATTCAAGAGCTGATAGGATTAACGGTTGACTTTGAACCAATATCATCATCGGCTGAACTTCACTGGCCAGCCGGCCGGCAGCTGATTGGCTGAAAATGCAGTGCACCGAACTTCTAGCCTGTTTGGAGCTGATAAGTCACGTATTCACTGCCCTAACTTTAGACACGTGTGTTGTGGGGGCCACGAACTGTGGCTTGCCCTATTAAAATAGGCATGGTGACGTGAAAATATTGATGTACGTCGCACTATAATAATTATAATTCTCTTGGGTGTTTACACAAATATTTTGATTTTTATGTGCTGTTTTTTTTTTCCTGTTGTCAAAGTTTAAATTATATAAATATATGTATTTAAGTTAGTTATATTAAATATTGTTAAGTAAGTAACTTTAGTTTTTATGTAATGTGTAACACATTTTATTGTTGTTTATTTTTTGCATAAACTGTATTAAGATGCATAGGTAATAAAGTACCTACTTCATATAACGCAGTGGATTATTATTATCTGTAATGTTATAATGATTGTGTAAATAAATAAATTGAAATTGAAATGAAAATCAAAATTATGTTTTGTCCATCAGTACAATACAAAAATAATAGAGTCGTATATTTTGCATTTTCAAAATAATGAAATAATACTTAGCATGTCACAATTCTACAATTCTGTATCGAGGCACATCGGCTTGTGAAATAGTGTGACTTCAAGCGAAATTTTTATATAATGATAAAATAAATAAAGTAAAATATAATTTATTGGGAACAACTTAAATATTAAAAATACATACCATATGGTAATACGCCCTTCATATGAACGGCGTTGATTGCAGAAGTAAAGATACTGTGACACGATCATAAACGCCCTCTTTCATACAAATACAGGCGTACCTAATTCCATTAATAAATAAAAAATTACATTTTATAAAGTAAAGATACATTTGTACGAATGTATGTGATTGTGTGAGTGAGTGAGTGAGTGAGTGAGTGAGCGAGCGAGCGAGTGAATGAAGTATGAGTGAGCGAGCGAGCGAGTGAATGAAGTATGAGTGAGCGAGTGAGCGAGTGAATGAAGTATGAGTAAGCGAGTGGGCCAGTGAGCCAGTGAGCTAGTGAGCTAGTGAGCTAGTGAGCTAGTGAGCCAGTGAGCCAGTGAGCTAGTGAGCTAGTGTGCGAGTGAGCTAGTGAGCGAATGAGCGAGTGAGCGAGTGAGCCAGTGAGCGAGTGAGCCAGTGAACGAGTGAGCTAGTGAACCAGTGAGCTAGTGAGCCAGTGAGCCAGTGAGTGAGTGAGCCAGTGAGCAAGTGAGCTAGTGAGCCAGTGAGCGAGTGAGCCAGTGAGTGAGTGAGCCAGTGAGCAAGTGAGCTAGTGAGCCAGTGAGCGAGTGAGCCATTGAGCCAGTGAGCCAGTGAGCGAGTGAGCTAGTGAGCTAGTGAGCCAGTGAGCTAGTAAGCTAGTGAGCCAGTGAGCGAGTGATCCAGTGAGCTAGTGAGCCAGTGAACAAGTGAGCTAGTGAGCCAGTGAGCGAGTGAGCCAGTGAGCCAGTGAGCCAGTGAGTGAGTGAGCCAGTGAGCCAGTGAGCCAGTAAAGATACTGTGACACGATCATAAACGCCCTCTTTCATACAAATACAGGCGTACCTAATTCCAATAATAAATAAAATTTACATTTTATAAACTAAAGATACATTTGTACATTTCGGTGTTTTATAAGTATGTAGTTACTAAAACATGTATTTATGAATTCTATCAAGCAGATGGTGCTGTGTGAAATGTCCAGCAATATTGAATTTATTTATGTTGAAAGTTGAAAGCGCCATCTAGCACTTAACTAAGTAAAGCTTCGTATGGGAATTGAATAGTTGAAGAAATTCATTTGTAGATAACTTAATCCTGAAGACCATACAAAGATTTATTATGATTTAGTTTGTAATTGTATAGAGGTCCGTGAGGCAGTCCTATGTCCAGCTGTGGACGTCTTGCAGCTGAAATGATGATGATGAATAGACATAAACCAGACCCGAGACAGATATCTGAATATAATATATCGAACCCGCAACCATCTGCGTCTCAGCCGGCTATCAAGCCAACTGCGCTAGGTGGTCCCAGTTTGCTACATGAAGTGAGCAGCTTTTCCTAAACGCGACAGTAATGTTCACGGCATTTCTTTATGACGTAAACGAAATTACCTAAAGGCACTTGAAAAAGAATTTTTGAGCTACAGTCAAGTGCTATGAAACGAAACCAATTATGGCAATGTTGTACACAAAATGCAATTCGTCGCAGTTAAAAAATGTAAAGCGAGTGCACAAGCGGCTTTTATTTTTAACTTAAATTGAGCCATTATCATGGCGGCGTAACGGGAAATGCACACAAATGTCAATTTGAAAAACAATAAGAAAAACACATTAAAATTGGCAATTGAAAAATGCGCACAATTTATTAATTTGCTTCTAAAAACTTTTCTTTCTAGGCGAAAAAGAAACCTCACTCTTTTACTCTCTCGGCAGTAAGAATCTGCCAAGGTATTATACCCCTGGAAGATCGGTAGCAGCGTCTTTCCGTGTATAAAAATCCCGCACTACGCTTGCCAACCCGCCTGCCAAGCGTGGTGAGAATGGCAACAACCCTTCAAGGAGAACCATGCGGCAGGCTTATGTCCAGCATTAGACGTCCTACAGCTGACATGATGATGACGCATGAATAAACAGCCCCTAATTGATATAGTATGAACACACCTTAACAGCGCACTTTGTCGGTGGTGGTGTAATCCGTTGGAATGCGAACGTCTTTCTTTTATTAGAATTGCTCGACAATATTCCGATTCTGAGCGCATAATTTGATGCTGCGATATATTTACAAAGAGTTCTTTCCATTGCCTTCGTATTATGTATTCGTACTCACATGACTGTGTTACGAAGGTAAGGCAACTTTAATAAGCCCAAGACTTCGTTCTTGCGAATACGTGTGGCTGTGAACTGTCTTTCAGTCAGTACAGCACCGCCCGCCTAGGCTAGATGACTTTTTTGTTAGTCCGTTATGTAGATTAACAAAATCTATTGAACACGAATTTAATTTTTTTGACGTAATCTAAAAATAACCGCAATGTCATTATATCGACAAGCATTGGTACGGGGGTACCAGAAAAGGAGGCGAATGCCTCAAAAGGGTCACCAAAGGTCAAAAATGGCATTTTTGGGTTTTTGGACGTTTTCGGCCATTTGAAGACTTTTATTTTTTTGATGTCCTTTTGAGGTCACAATAACTCCTTAATACGCATTTTTAATTAATTCATATACATATATTTTAGAGTGGACAGTCCCAGACCAAGGTCAAAGGTCATGTGGCTTCCTTATAGGTTTCATCCATACCGAGCGGTAACGAAAGGAGTTACGAGGATAAGAAAACCCATTTTCATACATTTGAAACCTATAAACCCATATATTTATGGTTTTTATTTTTAAAAAGAGTAAGAGTAGCTACTATGTATGTTATAAAAAAACATGTTTTCAACCAAACTGCATAACCAAAACATCAAAAAAAGTTACTTATTTTTTTAAATTCCTACGAAAGGGACATTGAATTTTCCGACCACTGTGCGACGTGCCTCAATAAAAAATGATGATATCACGCCTGAACTTCAACTAGCTGTATTTATGTATGTATTGTTTCATTAATCTGAAAAACCAAAAAAAAATACGTCTCTATTATTTTTGTATTATCTAACAGACAGACAGAATTTCCATTTACATACCCTGTCATCATGCCTATAAGAACTGAAGGGCAACTTCCTAATTCCCCAGACTTGTCTTGTCTTTTTATTTTATGGCTTTTTGTGTTTCATCATCGTCATTCCAGCCGTAAAAAGTCCACTACTGAACAGGCCTCCCTCATGGATCTCCATGAGGGGTAGTTACCACACTTACCACGCTTGGCAGGCGGGTTGGCGAGCGCAGTACGGGATGTTGATACACGAAATGACGCTGCTCCCCATCATCCGGAGGTATCCCTTAGCAGGCTCTTACTGCATCCACGGGCATGAGAGGAGGGGTAACATTCTACTGCCGGCACCCCACGGCTTTTTGTGTTTGGTTTTACACAAATCCGCCAGTGTCAAGTTAATTTATAAATTCTTATGTTATTTGTCTGACCATGTTGGCGGCCATTTTCTCTACCATCGTTCTTGCGAATATGTGTGGCTTCATAGACAGACAGTTCATACTCTCTGTCAGTCATTACACTGTAGTTTGTAGTCAGGCAGCACTCTCCGCGTGCGGCCCTACGCATGCGATTAAAAAATACGATTACGAGCTTATTCCGACAAGTTTTATTGTTCGAGAAAATCAACATCATGCGATTGAATAGGAGTGATGTAGCATAGGGATGCTACAGTACACAAATTCAAACTTGTAGGAATAAGCTTCAACGTTATATCGTATTTTACAAAATTAATTAAGGATCAGATTTAGTTACAAAGTAAGACTCGTGTTACAAACTGGTTGCTCGATCGAGTTAACGAATCGTTCCTCTGAACATTTTCAGTTACATAGTTATTTCAATTAATTACGAATTCAATACAAAGTTAGAGAAACAACGAGACTTAACAAATTAACTGTGTCGTTAAACGGAACTGCAGCACGCAGCTGAATGCAGTTAAACCTTTATGGACACTCGTCGGTTGTTAGTAAGGCACATTGCTAAATTTATCTAGGCCAAAGAGTACCGTAGGGTGCCGGAAGAATGTTGCCCCTTATATCTTGCCTCTTGCCTGTGGATGCAGTAAAAATGCCGTAAGTACCACCGGAAGATGAACAGCAGTAACTTTCTTCTTTATATCAAAATCCCATACTGCGCTCGCCAACCCGCCTGCCAAGCGTGGTGTGTATGGCAACAACCCACACATGATCCATTAGCTTAGCCTATAGGTATCCAGCAGTCAGCGTCCTACGGCTGAGTTGATGCTGATGAAGGCCGAGGAAGCGATGGATGGATTATATGAAAGAAGATATACAAAAGAAAGGAGTCATTGATAAGAAGACGACGAAGAGAGTGGAAGAAGAAGACATCTTGTGCCGACTCCTCATAAAGTGTACTTCTCCGGATGAACTCTTCACAAAAAGTTCTACTACTGCAAGCTCCAGCGGTATCGGTCATATTGATACTATCGGTCAGTTGCAAAGCAAGACATTAAAGTCCTTAAAACCTTTGATAGTTTAATCCGTGATTTGATAAATTGTGCAACTTTTTGCACAAAATAATATAGAAATAAATATGTTGCAATCATCATTATTTATATGGCAGTCCACTGCCTGATGTGGCCTCCCCAATATGCAGAAAAATCTATTGTATCAAAAACACAATTCAACAGCCGAAATCTGTTCCTTTACATGCTCCTTAATAAAAACAAGATTAACATTGTAGTTACAAGATCCTGTAGCAAGCTAGTAGATACGAGTAGCTACTTACAAAATCACTTATCGCATTTAATAGAGGTACAAAGTTTTTAATTTGCGCTTGTAACGTTATAACGAACTCAATTTGTTGCAACACAGTAAGTACTTAGCGAACTCGGTAAAGTTTGTAATCAATAGTTTATTACTTATCTGGGATTTGTAAATTGTGTAAACATTAGATAGGGTTCCGTGGGGTGCCGGCAGTAGAATGTTACCCCTCCTCTCATACCCATGGATGCAGTAAGAGCCTGCTAAGGGATACCTCCGGAAGATGGGCAGCAGCGTCTTCCGTATACCAACATCCCGTACTGCGCTCGCCAACCCGTCTGCCAAGCGTGGTGAGTATGGCAACTACCTCTCATGGAAATCCATGAGCGAGGCCTGCGTTCAGTAGTGGACGTTTTACGGCTGAAACAATTAGATAGGGTTCATTATCATAGATATTATTTATTTTGTTCTTAGGCCGTATTGTCCCACTATCTTCCGCTGAGGCGTTCCAAGTTCCAACACAGCTGATGCACTCTGGTTGGCGTTGAGTAATCTTTTTTTTTATTTCGACCCAGAGGACGTCTCGCATACGGCGGACGTGGCCAGTTCAGACCCACGCCACGTGAGATGACATGAGTTCCGCATTATTTCTGTCAACCGAACATCTGATAAGCTATCCATTGCCCGTTGGCACACCCGAGACCAAACTATTATTGAGTCCTCAAAGACCAAGTCTGTGCACCATACGTGAGTAGTAAGTAAGGCCTTTGCATCTATTATAGATGATTTATACAGCGTCAGCAATCATGCTGTACGCTGGTAATCATGCTGTACGGGACGCTGCAGTGCCTGGAACATTGTAAGATGGATTAGGCTTGCCCAGCACCTATACCATCCTCTCAGCTTAGTCAGCTATTATTCAGAGGAAAGAACAGGAATACGTCTGCAGCTATATAAGCCGCGGGTTTCCTCACGATGTTTCCTTCACCGTTAAAGCTCGTGTTAAGTGTGCATATAAATTTTTCAAGAAAGAAAAATCCATTGGTGCACGGCCGGTATCGAACCCACGACCTTCGGATTGAAAGTCAGGGGTACATACCACTCGGCCAACACATACACGGAAAATACTGAGAAATCAAAAACAAATGAATAATCAACAATAGGTTACCTGGGCCGAGTACAGCATACAATGTGGGACAAACAAAGACTTTTTAATGGCGTGGGCCGAACATTAGGGACGAATGTGGCATAAATCTACCTGCCGTCACTCTAAGCATAATAATAAATTAAAACCCAGAACCGAAATCTTGTTTAAGCATGTCCATCTGTCATGTCCATATAGCAGGACCATCCCGAGGGGTGCCGTCAATATAATGTTACCCCATACCTATGGATGCAGTAGGAGCCTGGTAAGGGATACCTCCGTAAGATGGGCAGCAGCGTCTCTACGTGTATCAACATCCCGTACTGCGCTTGCCAACCAGCCTGCCAAGCGTGGTGAGTATGGCAACTACCCCTCATGGAAGGGAGGCCTGTGTTGAGTAGTGGACGTTTTACGACTGAAATGATGATGATCTAAGGACCATGATGTACCTACTCTCCGATTCATCATTTAAGCCGAAAATCGTCCACTACTTAACACATGCCTCCCTAATGGATCTCCATGAGGGTAGTTCATTTCAGCCGTAGGACGTCCACTGCTGGACATAGGCCTCCCTCATGGATTTATAATAATGACGGGTTGTTGTCATACTCGTCACGCTTGGTAGGCGGGTTGGCGAGCGCAGTACCTATAGGATGTTTAAGACGCGGAAGACGCTGCTGCCCATCTTCCGAAGGTATCCCTTAGCAGATTCTTCCTGCATCCACGGGCAAGAGAGGAGGGGTAACATTCTACTGCCGGCTTTCCACGGCTGATCACGGCTGACTATCCGATTAGCATTAGTTAAATATGCTATAAGAAAATTAAGTAAAGTTGCAACAAATAACAACAATTCAGTATCTATCTATTAGATAATATCTAATTCCCTACAGTTGATTCGCTAAGTGATTCCGTAAGACGTTATTGGCTCTCGAAGCTCACATAGCGACCTCGCTCGGTTGATTTGGCTCGTTAAACCGAAGAGCTCTTGCAAACCATGACGGCTTGTCTGTCGAAAACATGTATACTCAAAACTATAATAAAAAAAACGGTCATATAAGTCTGCAAAGTTTCAATTAAATCCGCTGTTTTAAAGTTGGTATACGAGTAGGTACATACAAAATTATTGAATTATTAAATAAATATATAAAATTATATTATTGAGTTTTTATGAGCTGCTGCGGTTGCTTTGTAGAATCCTGGTGCACACGTTCCGGCGTTGCTTAGCATTAGTATTATATTATCTGTGTCATTAACAAGAAGTATGTAAGTAAGGATTTCTTTAAGGGATCGAATCAGAAATAAAGAGGTACCTACGTGAAAAACTCCGGTATTCGACATAGCCAAGGTGAGCACGTTGAAGTGAAATACGAACAAAAGAGCAATATGCTGCCGTCCTTAAGCTAAAATGCCGTTATCTAACATTTGGACGATTTTTACTTTAAGATGCCATCGTAATCAGAAAACAAATCTCTATCGATCTGTCTAATCAGTATATTCCTAGCTCTTTTAGTTAAAAAGATTAAAAAAAAAACAAAATGCCGTTAATGTATGATTATTTGTATGTTTACAATCCATAAATGCCGTCAAGTAGCAATACTTATCTTAAATGCGGCTAAGAACATAAAACTATAATATTTTAATATAATGTACGATGTAAGTACTAGATAACAATGCCGTTAACTAAAACTCAAACTCAATAATGCGGTTAAAGAATGTTAAGAGCATTGTTGTTTATTTTTTTTTTAATTAATGCATACATTTACAATGCTACAGTGCCGTTAACTAAAATGCTAAACTTAAATGTGGTAAAAGATACATAACGACATTGTAGCATTGTATTTGGATACCTTTTTATTGTGAGTATACAATATTGCATAACTCTTTAACGGCATTTTCGAAAGAAAAAAAAAATAGTTTCGTTTATTGTCTAGACAATAATGCCGTTATCCAGCATTACTACACAAAAATGCGGTTATTGGCATTGGTTAAATGACGATTCTGAAGATGATTTACAAGGTATAAGATCAAAAAGCCAAAGGGCCACAAAAGAAACGTCACGTTTCATCAACGAAGGCAAAGGCCAAGCAAAGTTCTAACTCTAGATTACTCAATACAACTTCAAATACAGGAAACTAATACATGCAATCCGAACGTAGGCGATCTATTGATACAAATGTTACTTATGAACTGTCTCTCGTAAACGCCGAAATACCATTGATGTTGCCCATTACTATTTATCTGAAGATTGTACCGGAACACATAGTTTGGAGGCCGAACCGTCAGGATCGTTACCAAAGCGTAAAGAACATAACAATTCCTTACTCTAGCGAAAAATGGATGCCAAAATAAAAGAAAGCTAGAAGACAGCTCAAAAGAGGGGTGCAAGGAAAGTTGTCTGAAGAAATGTGCTACTCGCTTTACTCAGAGTGAGTGGAACACAATCAATCATATGTATCGGGATATGTCGTGGCGAGAGCAGCATTCATTTGTTGAAGCTAGCACTTCAGTAGCAGTACCAAAGAGGAAGATTACCACCGAACCAAAGAGGATACCGAAAAGGGCATTTACATTGAAAAAGCTTGATGGCACTAGAGTTGAGATAAGTATTTTTTACTGACCACTTTAGGTTATGAAAAATCTAATAACAGGATCTTACAATAACACTTGCATTTAACCATCAGAAGATAAAAGAGGGAAACATCAGAAAACACCTTTATTTGATCGTGATTTACTGACACGACATGTTCTATCATTTAATCCATTAGAACCCCATTACTGACGCGAACACGCTCCTCTGCGACGATACATACCAAGTGATATTAACGTGGTCCACATGAAGTCCACGTGTACAGGCAACACTTAAAAAAATTAACTGGGCAACGAAGAATGCGAAACATATGAGGGTTACAATTTACATGAAAAGGAAACATCGCATGATGCTAGCAACCAATTGGTCGCAGACTGTACTGTTTGTGTGAATTGGGCCACTCATCATGAAAAGTATAAGAAGGCAAGAGCTATATAGCGAGCATAAGAACAGACCACTAGAGATCTCAGATTTATTATAGCGCAGACCTAGAAAAAATGTTGCCGAGATTAGAGTCTTTCAAGGCTGCAATTTTTTGTCAACGCCTTGTGGCTTATATATCAAAGTAGAAGTAGTAGTAGTAGTAGTATTTTCAGTAGTCAAAACAAAAACTGGCTTTTATATGCCTTACTGATCCATTTAGTAAACAGCGAAGTGATCTCTACACAAGAAATCACACGTTTATGAGCAGCGATCAGATCCACCATCAAGTTGAGTTAGCCATGAAGAAAATGGGAAAACTTTATGATTTCAGTGATTTTGAAAAAGCAGTTGCGTCGATAAATAATTCCAAAGTAATAGTGAAAACGCTGTCTATTGGAGACTTTCTGAACATACCAAATTTTGTGTCAGATAGGAGAGTCTAAAATTCAAACCTGAGAGCTTATCTGAAAAACATGTCGCAGGTATGTTTTACACGCAACAAATATGAAATTATATTTATGTATATAAGAATGACTTTGATGGCGCTTAAATTCCACTGCGATTCTTAAATTATAAATACCTCCAAAACCCCAATATTATGGCTCTTGAATTTCGTTCGCAACCAAAACTAACTGCAAAAACTATCGCCCATAAATCCTCCGCATAAACTTGTGTTCTGAAAAAACTTGAAAACCAAAGAAAATGAAAATGCAAGTACAAGTGGCAGAGGCAAAAAATAAAAGACTTACGCTACTAATAAGACTGATTAAATTGTAGGATATGTACCTTACTACTTACTACCTTATTAAGATAATTTGGTTTATATTTCGTAATGATTTTTAATTCTTAAAGACTACCTCGTTATTAACTTAGCATAAAAGTATCACATAATTAATATGTGAATAGCCTTAATTTCTTAGAAATGTATGTGTCAAAACACGTTAAAACTTAGTACTAGGTACTGCCATGTTATGGTATCTAGGTAATTTAATATGAATGTAATTTATTAATTAGTACTATAAGAGTTTAAAATAATGACTAAGCTTGAGCTACTCAAAAACTTGGTTTTTAATATAGAAGATTTGCTAGATTTTTAATGTTCAAACTAGATTAAGTTTTTATAGTTCTTTTCAAGCAATTTTATTAAAATGTTATACAACTTAAGTTGATAAATAGTTTTTAAAACTGAAATTGATCTTTTAAAAGTGGTTGTGCATGTTCTTAGCAATATAAGTCTGAATGTATTTTATAGTAATGTAGTTTATAGTGACAATAAATGTTGATTATAATACCGTTTCTTCTCTTTATTTTTTGTATTTAACTCACCTATTTTTGTAATTTCTAAATTAAGTTGTAACAAATCCTAGGCTTAAACACCGTTATAGCTAAATGTTTTGTTTTTAGCCGCATTTTAACATTTTAATAAGTCCAAAAATATATAAGTAAAAACTACTTTCAAATAAAATATAAATGTACTAAGCTTAAATGCGGTTAAGGGATTTTAGCCACATTTAAGTATAGTAAATCATTATCTTAAGAAGGCACAATGCTAAGCTAAAATAACTCTTATGGTCTTTAACAACATTAAAGCATAGGATTTTTTATTTGTATTTAGTATATTAAAATTCAATGGAAGTAAATAAAAATCAAACACTAAAATGCCGTTAGTGTTAACGTAGCTGCATTTTAGTTGTGCATTCGTACAAAGATAATTAAAAAAAAGCTGAACTAAAACGCAAAAAACATATTTTTACATTATTTTAGTTATAGTTATTAGATGAAAGTTAAGCTACTAGAATGTACTTCTGAAGTACTTTTTTTTGATACCTTCAGGTCGAACAAATTGTTGATGGTTTCAAAACAGCATACATTTTAAATTATTTACCGCTATTTTGCGAATATCTCGAAATTAGGTTTTGGTAGATAACGGCATTATAGCTTAAGGACGGCAGTATGTGTTAAGTTACAAAGTTATTAAAATACATTTAACACATATAATAATACCTGTATCACAAATCGGGCCTGCTACGTGAACAACTAACGCTGGATATTCCCCCAAAACCGACAGTGAAGTCTCTCGGTTGTAACCACTAACCGACTAAGAGCGACTCGGACTCGCGCACCAAGGGTTTCGTGCCATCATACAATTTATTATATCATAAAGGCGGTTTATATTTGTTGGAGAACCTTAACAGCGCCATCTCTTGTCTGATAGCGGAACTTATGTAGATTTTTACACTTTCGATGATTTCTAAAAAATATGCAAATTAGAGAGTTCGTTACGATTTTCCTGTAATCTTTACTATGAGCACAGATTACAGAAACTAACTATTAGTTATAAAAGTTTCAAGGGTTATATCTGCAAACTTCAGATATAAGGGGGGGGGGGCAATTTTTTCAAGGTTTTTGTCAATAACTCGAAAACGATACGGCTGAAAAAAAAACTACAAACTGTTTATTAATGTGCAATTTAATACCTTTCATATACATGACCTAGTACCTAACTTCACTTTGTGGAGATCCCCTTTCCGCCCTTCTTGCAATCATAATAAGAATATTTTTTAATTTGTTTATATATTCCATGTCGATAGCATCAGTAGTTCTCAAGATATCCATTTGTGACAGACAGACAGACAAAGTGATACTATAAAGGGTTCCTTTTGACCATTTTGGTCCGGAACCCTAAAAACAAACACAGACAGTATAAAGAACTTATAAGCAAGCACTTATAAAGAAGTGGCAATGGGCATATTGCTCGCAAAACATATGGCTTAAAGGGCCAATATTTTCTAAAGGACTGGCAAGCGCAGCATATGACGTCCACCTACAAGATGGACAGACTATCTGGTAAAGAACACTGGCCGGCAGTGGATACAGGCCACTTCTAGCCGCAATACGTGAAAATCTTTGAGGGACGCCTATACCCAACAGTGGACGTCCTACGGCTGAAATAATGATCATCGCCGCGACAACGTCGTGTGCTAGAACCCTAAGCACTAGTTATTGTCTATTCAATGGCGACTAGAAAGCTTTGTTCTTAGCACTACTACTCACTATAAGCATCTCAAGTGGCCTGCTGCGTGCTCTTTTATTTGTCGAGTGCAGGTTAATAAGCTTAGGGACAATGGGTCACGTAGGTAACTCATTGTTTATTGAAGAGCGATTATGTCGTTTGCTTGATGGTTTTATTTTTATTAAATCTACTTTAATCCTCCCTAGAGCCGTAGGCGCTGTAACCACATGAGCTACGGAGCTTAACGAGGTAGGCGCGAACATATTGTGTTAAGCTATAATATTAATTTTCATGAAGTGGGCTACTTAAGTGCGATTTAACATACTAAAATAAAAATCTGGCATCTAATTTTAACTGAAACAGAATTTTAGTAACCATCAAGTCGCTTGCTCCATGTCAGCTGAATTCTAGCGGTTGGAAGACAATTTTTGTTCGTAGTCTATATTTCTATAAATTCTTCTTTTAATATAATTAAGTGACAATCAACAATAATTTGAGTTACATAAAGTCTAAAAAAATGCTACAAAATGTTTTTCAATTCATGCGTTGCGGAAATTATTGATGATAAAACAAAAAAATGTGGTACAACAATGTCTAAGAACTTTGCATTACCATATTTCAAACTATTGTAATTATGTCAATATAACTACTTTTCTATGAAATGAAATGAAAATGTATTTGTGAACATCTTATATAACTAACATTTTACAAGATAATTAAACTATTACAGAAATCTAAATAGAGAGGGTTACACTAAAATTGATTTCTAATGATTCCCACACTAGGCTATGCCTGTATCGTGAGAACCTGTATACGGTTATAAAAGTAAAAAAAAATATTTAAATAGTTGATAGAAATGCCAACCAAAATCAGATCATGTTATCCATAACTTTGTTTAATTTAAAATCTTAATAAATAATTTCGTATTCATGACTGTTTCGATACCTGTAGATTACTTTTTGAATAACTATTCAAAACATACATTTAATTCAAGAGACATTAAGAAGTTCAAAATGTCAATTTAGACAAAACACTCTTCTATTTCTTAAGTATATTCTATCTATCTTAATAGTACCTACATACATATTATGTAGTTCTTCTGTACGTGTGTTTCTCACCTAACTCCTGCTTAACGGCTGGACCGATTTGAATGAAGTTTTGTGTGTATATTTCAATGGGTTCCCGGATGGTTTGAAACAAAATTTAACCCGGTAGGTGTCGTTGCTGCAGGTATGTCACAAAATCAGCAGTCAGGACAACGTCTGCCGAGTCCGCTAGTCTTTTATCTTTTATATATAAAACAAAGTCAGGTCAGTTACACCACTTATAACTCGAGAACGGCTGGACCAATTTCACTTAATATTTTTAAGGTTCCGGACCAAAATGGTAAAAAAGAACCCATAAAGAATCACTCTGTCTGACTGTCTGTCACAAATGGAAATCTCGAGAACTACTAATGCTACCGACTTGAAATTTGAAATGGTTAAAGATAACACTTTTTTACTAATATAGCATATAATGAAAAAGTAAAAATATTCTTTTTTTGATTGCAGGGATAGGATAGGGGATATATATCTTAAACATTTTAAGCGAAGTTACTAGGTCATGTGGGGCATCATATGAAAGGTATTCATTTGCACATTAATAAACAGTTGTTTATACAAGGGGGGTGGAAGGGTTTTAAATTTTTTGTAAAGTTACTAAGTGATGTTGGGTATCATATGAAAGGTATTTATTTGCACATTAATAAACAGTTGTTTATACAAGGGGGGTGGAAGGGTTTTAATTTTTTTGTGAAGTTACTAAGTCATGTTGGGTATCATATGAAAGGTATTTATTTGCACATTAACAAACAGTTTTTAGTTTTCCTTTAAACCGTATCGTTTTTGAGCTATTAACAAAAATGTTGTAAAACAACCGTTCCCCCTTTATCTCCGAAGTTTGCAGAGATAAATTCGTGATACTTCTATAGCTAATAGAAGTGTATGTAAACTTTATAGGAAAATTATAGTGAACTCTCTAATTTGCATAGTTTTTAGACAAGGGGGGTTTTAATATTTTTTGTGAAGTTACTAGGTCATGTTGGGTGTCATATGATAGGTATACTGCCCTCGGTAGCAAGAGGGCAGTAAGTCGTGATTTTGAGTGTATTGAGTTAGAGGTTGCTTGAGAATACCCATTTACCGCTCTTTTTTTGTATCTAGGTTTCATTGTTCTATATAAACTACAAGTATGTTTTTTCAGTTATTAGAAGGGCAGTATAGGTCTTATTTCATATTAGGCAACTACATCAAACCGCAGTATAACACAACTTTACTGCTCTTCTTGTTCGATTTTCCATTCTTCAAATCATAAAAGCAGTATGCCCTCTTTATGCTGTTGGTTAGTATAGTAAAACATAAAATGAAAAGCAAATTTAGTAAGGAAAAGCACAGTATAGTGACGTACTGTATTCTTCAAACGTCTTTTACATTGCGCATTTGTGAAAATTACGAAATAAAATAGCAGTACCGCTTATTATACTGCTATTGTATGTAGTAGGATAGTAACAGATTCCATTCAATTCTAAATACAAGAGCAGTAAATAAACTAAACTGCTGTGTTCGTTAATAAAATAGGAAAAATTTTAATTAAGAAGACAGATTAAATATTCACGATAGTTATGTCAATCTTGATTGGGAAGCTCAAGGAGTTATGATAAAGGGTCTCGTATCACGGATCAATGTTCAAAGCAGAAAGAAAGTAAATGAAGAAAATTATTACAAACGCAACAAAACCTAAAAGTATTACTTACCAACAAAATAGAACAAAAAATTGAAGTTTGTAAAACTTTTTGTTAACTACCTTAGGGTAGGTAAAATAAAAGGAATGGCAAACTATATAAAACATAAAAAGAGATACACGGAGTGCAGAAAAATGTACCAAAAAGATGTCGAAACTCAAGAAGAAAATGAATATATAGATTGCATTTACTATTCAGTAGATCTCCAAAAGGTAATCATGCTGCTACGAATTAACATGTATAAAATCGTCTTGTTTACACCACGTATAATATGTTTCAACGAAAGCTTTGTGCCTTTAGGCATGTTTACAGACACACAGAAACCGATTGCTGTTTTGTGGAATGAAGTAATATCGGGACGTAAGCAGGAAGATATCATATCTGCTTTTCGATCTTTTTTCATGGAGAAACGTGATGAAAAGAATATAGTTTTGCCGAAACTGTAATCGTGAAATATTTTGAACCAGGGCATTAATTTTATTTATGTCCGCAGACTGCTTTCACCATTTGGTTGAAAAGTCACTCAAAAAAAAAAGAAACGTGTATGATTAAAATGACTTCGTCAATTGTGTTGAGGCAAGCACTAACATAGTCTCTATTAAGATAATCGAAGTCAACGACTTCTTTTTATACCAAGACAGATCATCGCAACACAAATTTAGAAATACTCAATCACGAGTCTTCTTAAAAGATATTGCTGATGTCGTTAAGAGGAGACTTTGATATAGGGTATAAAACATGTGACAGCCATGAAAACTTTGAGAAACTAAGTGTTTTGCAGATGAAATTCATAAAAACAAAAGAAATACACATGGAAAGAAAGAAACAGATCATAGGTAGTTTATGCCCATTGATGCCCACTAATCGAACATTGTTTTGGAAGAATTTTCATGTAAAAGATGCAGAAAACCTCTCAGTTGGTGATGACAATGGTGAAAATGAAAACTATTAATGATAGTAGAGTAAGTTGCGCATGAAAACTGCTTATAACTTATTTTGATATGTTTTTTATAAGTGATTATTTAATTTGATATTATGTTTTCATATTTATGTTCCTTAGTGTTACATAATTTTTGATGTCAATAAGTAACTGAAGCTGTCATACATAACATTACATTTGTTATTGAATATGATTATTTTGTTGAAGTATTTTTTATGTTATTTGATTTATATGAGATTTAAGACATAGTTTCATAGTCATAGCCAAATACGGTTAAAACCTGTTTTGTTCTTTGATATAATTATTTAGAAGCTTATATTATTTGATTGATCTGACGTTCCAAAACTATAGCTATGGCCAAAAACGACAAAACTGTTTGTGTAACTTGATTGATGTAAGGGAATACATAATTTGTTTTAGTAGTTTTTATAATTGTGTAGTGATTACTTAAATTGAGGTATCATTTAACTTCTGCCATTTCATGTGATACTCAATCTTAATTAGTTTCATAAGTTGTCACTAAATAAATATTGTTGTTCTTATATATTAATTGACTATTATTGTTCCATTTTACATTATTTTGGTAAAGGTTGAATCTAAATACCGAAAAATACAACACAAGAGAGCAGTACAACTTCTTACTACTTAAAAACTTTAGCGAAAGATTACAACTTTCATAGGTAGCAGGGCAGTAAACTACTCAAATACTGCCCTTGGATGTAGTAAAGGTAGTAAATTATATTTACTTAAGCTAAACATAAGTAAAGTAACTTAAAAAAACGAAGGCAAAGAGCAGTAACAACGTCAGTTACTGTTCTCTTACGTAGAAATTTATACAAGTTTCGTAGAGGATTGCTATGGAAAAAAATATTTTGTATTATTTAGTTAGGTCAAATGCATACTATTAGAATTCTAAATATACAGTTAAATTGGAAAAAAATTCTTCTATTTATAGAGGTACGTAACATTAAGGTAACTTGCATAGTATTGTTACAGACACGAAAAATCAATCTCAAAACTTTAACCGCCATTTTCTCAGAAACAGGTTTTGGGTACATACTGCTCTCTTGCTACCGAGGGCAGTATAGGTATTTGTATTACATGTTATTTTGTATTGCATGTTAATACACAGAAAGACGCTGCTGCCCATCTTCCGGAGGTATCCCTTAGCAGGCTCTTACTGCATCCACGGGCATGAGAACAGGAGCAACATTCTACTGCCGGCACCCCACGATTGTTTGACATAATTTTGACTAATAAGGCTGTAGTAGTATGTAGTAGAGTAGTAGTAGTAGTAGAGTAGAAGACTAGTTGTAGTAGTATTCGAATAGTAGTAGTGGTAAGTAGAGTAGTAGTAGTACAGTAGAATTAGAGTAGTAGTAGTAGTCGAGTAGTACTACTACTAGTTTACTAGTAGAGAAGTTGTAGAATAGCAGTAGAGTATAGTAGAGTAGTAGTTGTAGAACAGTAGTAGAGTATAGGAGTAGAGCAGTTGTAAATTAGTAGTAGTAGTTAGTAGTTAGTAGAAGTAGAGTAGTAGTCGATTCTGAGGCAGTACGAAGTTCGCCGGTACAGCTAGTATGTAATCATTCGCTCGCCCCGTTCGGATAAATTACAGCTTTAATTAAATTTTGTAGAAAGTCAATAAGGTTACCGAAGTCGGTGTTTTACCTACATGAATATGTGAAAAGGATGGTTTGATACATATAAATATGTGTAGCGGAAGCTGAATTTAATATATTTATAGCATAATACCTAGTATGAAAGCCTTTGTATTGACACTTCAATTCTTCTTATTATTAAGCAATTTACACGCCAGGTATCTTTGCCGACAATACCGTTTCATTGGTTCTAAAATTTTCGCCAAGGTTTTATGCTTAAGTTTTTACCAAGCATATGCATTATGCCGGCAGTAAAATATCGCCTAGCCTCTCTTACCCGTGGATGCAGTATAAATCTGCCAAGGGATACCTCCAGAAGATGGGCAGCAGCGTCCTTCTGTGTATCAAGATACTGCGCTCGCCAACCCGCCAGCAAAGCGAGTATGGCAAAAACCTCTCATGATCTAGGAGAACGATGACGGAGGCCTATGTCCTGCAGAAGACGTCGACGTGGAGTCTTACAGCTGATAAAAAGAAATGCTTCGGTCATCTTATTTGCTTATTCAAATTATGAAAAATCTTTGTTCTGGCGCATTTATCGTTATGAGTGGGCTCGTGACGTCTTAAAGTACCTTATATTGTGACACGCCCGCTGTGACGTCACGAAACATTTATTTTTACGATACCCTAAATAGACAAAATATTTTTTTAAATAACTTTTCGGTCTAGAAATTTTAAATTATCCACCTAACTAACCTAATTGAAAGGGACGGCCGATCAGTCTCCATCCGTGGAAATTGCAAAATTAGTGGCCTACCCAGATGCTAGTTTTCCACTGCTAGCGTAGCATTGCTTAGAAAACGGAATCAGCACATCCTCTGTAATTTTCTCTTTTAATAATTTTAATACAGAGTATACATACGATAATGTTACTTAATAATTAATTCAATATATATTTCTAATGCTAGAAGGCAACGTGGAAGGCCGAGAATGAGATGGCGGGACGAGCTTGACGCTTATTTACCAACTTGGCCTGTAACCATGTAATCTGTGCTGTAACTGCGTTAAGTCGCGAGGAGTGAAAGGAGGAAAGAGAAGCCTTTGCCCAGCAGTGGGACAGTAAGGGCTGAAAAAAAAATCCTATGCAAAACAAAATTTGCGCAAAATAAAAACTGGCCACATCATATTAGTTGACTATCAACGATTAAGATAGTACGAACACATATTTACATTGCATTAATTCTTAGTATTAGTTAGCCGTGGGGTGCCGGCAGTAGAATGATACCCCTACTCTCATGCCCATGGATGCAGTAAGAGCCTGCTAAGGAATACCTCCACAAGATGGGCAGCAGCGTCTATCCGTGTATCAACATCCCATACTGCGCTCACCAACCCGCCTGACAAGCGTGGTGAGTATGGCAACTACCCCTCATGAAGATCCATGAGGGAGGCCTGTGTTCATCACTGGACGTTTAATGGCTGAAATGATTGAGTTTTCAGTTGAAAGTATTCCGGTTTGATTGGTAAGCCGTACCACTTATGTATTTGAACTAAAATTTATCCGAAACTAAAAAAGCTGGCTTAACCATTATAGTTTTCCTATAAAATTCATGGATCATGATTTTTCCGATTTGTAAAGTTGGTATTTAGAGTGCATGGAAAAACGTTTAATACTTAAATATTTCGCAAACGGAACCTTATATCGAGGAATCGTCTTAAAAACCACCGAATAGTTTTAAAATACCTTTTGCAACTATTGTTGCATAAAATGGGAAAATACAAAAAAAATATTTCCGTCTTACGTGTATGGGAGGTAGGTAGTAACCTACCCCAAAATAATTAATTTTGACTTATCGGCGTGGTTATTTAATTTAACCATGCAAAGTAGGTAACAGAACTATACTAATAGTCACTTCGTAAAGCCAAAACAGACTGTTAAGCAAACTATCGGATTTCCTTGTTGTACTGCGGTACTCTTTAACGTTTAAACAGACCTGTAGGTAGGTAAAGGGCTTTGAAAGCTTAAGTCGAATAAATTCCGCTCCCAATGGAAGACTGGGACAACGGACCACATTAATTTTTCACATCCGTCCCGGACGTAATTGAGTCGTTACACCTTTACTGAGCTTCGGGTCACATTTCACATGTTATAATACTGGCTATAATTATTCCCGGTAACATGAATTTTCACGTGGGTAATAAAGAGGCGAAGGCGTTGGTGAATTTTTATTAAAATTGGTGATTGATTTTACATCCGCTTGAAATATTTTGTAAAATTAGCTATTAAAGAAAAAGATAATACATTACTTTTTTTGTCTTATTACAAGTTAAGTGGTTTAGATAAACACATATAGGTATAAAAATGTGATTAAATCACGAGATAATGATGTTAATAATGCTGTACAGGACGCTGCAGCGCATTGTTAGATGGATTACCTAATAGACAAATATGGAAAATAGGTAAACCAGACATTTTGTATTTACATAAAATAAACAAGGATTAATACAAAATACAGATTTATCTGTATTTTATAAACTAAGTTCACGTATAACTGCACAATTGTCAACCAAAAGTCGAACAACTGAAGTAGAACCTCGAAAGTTTTAAAAATTCTTGCTACTCACTTACCTACTTTGGTAATAAAATGTAAGTGATGTGTTTTGATCTTAGTAACTACCTACTAGTGGGTATCCGTCCTTGTTACCTATCAGCCGCGCTAGACTAAGACCTACTTAGGGTCTGAATATTTATGTTTCGTAATAGATCAACACTTACCTACTAGTAGTTTTAAGCCACAGATAAAAACATTATTCCCGAGACTGCGAAAGCTTATTATGAAAATAAACTCTGTGACTTCTCTATGTATTACCAACCTAAATGTATTAAAAATATATATCATGCACTGGGCCAATTGACGAATATTGCTTCAAATATTATATTTATAAGTTTTAAAATAAATGTAAAATATGTAAAACTGTTTGTTCTCCGAATATACTTTTGCTTAATATTTTTTAACCTGACTGTACTCAACAGCTTCAATAAGTTGATAGTGTCCGAATCGACAGTAAAAAAAATATTAAAATCAAGAGTGTCAGTTGGGACACTGTGTCCAAATAAATTTTATCCGAATCGTCAGAACCCATATAATAAAACTAATATTGGAGCTGACAATCACTGGTTATTGCGTCGAGCGGAGGCGTAGTAATAACACCGTAGCGCTTCTTTCAATTATTTTGAATGATACGCGAAAATACCTAGTGTATAAAACAAATCGAGGAATGGCAGGCTTCGCTGGCGATCGAGTCGAAAGGCTTTCGTGACCGACAGGTCGATCATGAACCACCGTTTGAGCACCCCTGGTCTAGGCCAACACTATACAACTGGCGTTATTATTGTAGGTGCTCTACTTGTCATTATCATAATTAGATAGCTACAAACTAGAACAGCGATACATGCATTAAACACTTAGGTAGAAGGGATTAAGCATTCAAAAAAGGCGAAAATAATAAGCAAAAAAAAATTAAGTGCTAAAATGCCTTTTTTTATTAATTTATTTTATTTATTTATTTATTTATTACCTATTTCACAAGACCGCACAATCTAGCCTCAAAGTAATCAGAGTAAAATGGGTACCAGATGATTTTTAAATGAAATTAGTACTTGTAATACTAACATAGAAAATTACCCTAACCAGGAAATTTTCCCCGCGGCGTGAATCGAACCCGCAACCTCCTGCGTCTCAGCCGGCTAATGTATACAATACAATACAAAATACTTTATTGCACACCTTAAGAAATAACAGAAAAAAACTTACCTTTGGATGGAGAGAAATATGGAAGCAAGAGAGGTAGGGGTGTACTGTACATACAATAAATACATAAACCTACGAAAAAATAGAAACCTATAAAATAAATATTACTATTATAAATTCTCTGAGAAATAGAAATTCCTTACGCGAGTTTTGAATACTAGCAAGGACAATGTTTATTTTTATAGATTCGGGTAGTGCGTTCCACAGTCTTACAGCCTGGACAGAGAATGTGCTTACAAAAAAAAAAAAATTATATTATATATTTATTATTATATTATATTTCTTCAACCATTTGGTCCCAACAAGCTCTTACTTTGCGACTAGGTAGTAATGACCAGCAGTGTTTATTCATTTAAACTGAAAACCAAACTGTTATGGTAAGTAGTACAAATATATTCCAAAAATGGTGTTTAGGTATACTAAAATGTGGTGACTACTTTTTAACAAACTACAAGACAATTACTGCCTCTTATTAAGATTTCACGTATATTATTATGAAAAAGTATAGTATGTCAAAAAACTATTAATAATTATAATGTACCATCCAATACGAATTGCAACGAAACTTTTCTAAAGGCCGACATGTTCTTGGCAAAATTTTTCTACACAGTAATTTAACATAATTAAATCGTTTGGAATCAATAATGTGCTTCATTAAAAGCTTAGTGTCATAAACACTTTATGTGGTAGCACATCAACCGACTCCGACTCAAAATGTCAATGCGTGAAAGGTTTAAGATATTTCTGAATAAGGAAGATTTCGATTACTCACATGGAGAAATAAATCCATATGATTTCCACACAACATTCTATTTCTTGATCAAAATGTTTCGTGTGATTGATGATGAACCTTTACCAAAGTGGTCGTAAGTACCTCTATAAATAATAATTATAATAATAATGCTGGAAAACTCACACAGCATCATTTAGCCCTAAGCTTGCTGAAAATAGTTCGAAAATGAAGTGACGATACTCTGAATCCAATATGGCGGAACATCCAAGATGGCGGACTAGTTATTCTTAATGCACTCCTTTAATTATGGATATCAAATGAAAGGTCTTGGTGAGAGTTACTCGAAAAATTAAATGACATTACTCGAAATCCAACATAACGGTATACCTACTCAAGATGGCGGACTAGTTATTCTTAATGCACTTTTACAATATGGGTAACAATAAAAGGCCTTGCTGAGAGTTACTTGAAAAATTATATAACATTACTCTCAATCCTACATGGCGGTCATGAGATGAACAGACAAGAAACCAACTGTCCAGTGATAACTAAAAAGTAAAAAATAAATTTAAAGTATAAAAATATTTTTAACAAACAAGCTTTTATTTAAACGTACCCACTAAAAATAATAAAATAAACATTTTCCATTAAAGTTTAATGTCAGCTTAAAACGTTTTTACACAATATATGTAATAAAAAAGCTTGTCGCGAGATTTAAGCAGGTACATTGTTTGAAAAAAAAATAGATCAAGTTACAGGCACACAGGTTAATCTCGCTACAAGCTTTTTTATTACATATATGGTGTAAAAACGTTTTAAGCTGACATTAAACTTTAATGGAAAATGTTTATTTTATTATTTTTAGTGGGTACGTTTAAATAAAAGCTTGTTTGTAAAAAAGTTTTTTTTACTTTAAATTTATTAAACGTAAAGACGTTTTAAGTTGACATTAAACTTTAATGGAAAATGTTTATTTTATTATTTTTAGTGGGTACGTTTAAATAAAAGCTTGTTTGTTAAAAAGTTTTTTTTACTTTAAATTTATTTAAAGGGTCAATTACTGAAAAGGGTAGATGAAGTCAGAGATCTTTGAGTGCTCATAGATCATAAGCTAATTTTCGACTCACATATAACATCCATAGTCAAAAAAACGTCTAGGGCATTAGGATTTATAATGCGTTCTTCGAAAAACTTTAGTAACATTAAAACTATAAAAATTTTGTACTGCACCTATGTAAGATGCCATCTAGAATATGCTTCCTTCATTCATCTATTCATATTATTCATCTACAATCTAATAAAATGGGTCCCATACTTATGGGACCCATCTTATCAGATTTATATTGACAGAATACGAATTCAAAGAAAGTGCCTACGTTTTCTTAATTTTAAATTAAAGAAATATGAATCTGATTATTAACTTAACTGTGCCAAACAACATCTCATCCCTTTAAACTTACAAAGGAATATTGGCTATTTATCTTACTTGTCCAAAATTATTACTTTTTTGATAGATTGTCCAGTTCTTCTTAGTAAAATAAATTTTAATGCACCAATGCGCACTTTATGAAAAAATCGACTCTTTCATCCTCCCTCTGTTTCAACTATCGCCAAAATTATTTTATCTACCATTTGAGTAGGCATTTCAATTTGCTAAGTGACGAATTTGACCTTGACCTTTTTCTCATTTTATTTATTTATTTAAACAAAATCCACAGTCCTTAATCTACATTATCATAAATTACATTTGTATCCTACGACCAATAACGTATAATAATATATCTTTATTTTTCTTCTATATGTAATTAGTAACCAATCTCTTAAAAATAAGCTAAATAATAACTTTTCTAATAAATATTGATATGACACGTAATTACAATATGTTATACATTGTAAGATTGAAATAACTAATTTAATTTAACTTTACCCCAATCTACTTTTATAGGCAATTTTATCTGGCAACTTAAGGACGCATTTACGAAACGCGTCAAAATATTAGGAAATAGGACTAGTTCCGGTTCATTTTCTGGTTTATCCGTCGAAGTTTGACATATTTTAAGCATACCAAATGAAGCAGAAAACCAGTGTCTATAGGTAATGGGTTTTTTTCTTCAAAATAATATACTTTTAATATAAAATATATAGTTTTCCGTAGCCTCTTCTCGCAAAAACTATGAAAATAGGCCCACTTTCGGTGCATAGATCTCAATAACTCGAAGATTTCAAATAATAAAAAATATACTACGATAAAAAAGAAACATTAAACAATAATTAATGGGAAAAAAAATCCAAAAATATTCACAGAAACCACAAAAATAAATCATCAATATTCCACCATAATTCTAAAATTTTGCTAATTCACGTAAAGCGTAAAGAAATAAGGTTGACTATCTTTTGTCTTTGTTGATGTTTGGTGTATAAAGTAACGATATTTTTTTATGAATGGTCAGTATGCAATACAAGCGCGTCAAATCGTAAATGCGTCCTTAATACATTGTAATATTATTTATGAATGGATAGTTGTAATTAAAATAATTGTTATAATTGATACGAGTAGATCTGGCCAGGGTTGCCGGACGACAGTGGATGAGACTTGCACAGGACCGTTTACGTTGGCGTGCTGAAGAGGAGGCCTATACCCAGCAGTGGGTGTCAACGGGCTGATATGATGATGATGATGATGATAGTTGTGATCGTGAGTGCTGTTTAACTAACTTGTTATTTGTTTAATATTTCGCTATAGTTTGTTAGCAAGTAATATTACAATGCTACATCTAAACCGTTTCTAAATGGCTTCATAAACTGTTTTACCTTGTTACTATTTATGCATTATTATGCCGATGGTCTTCCTAATATAAATAAAAAAAAGGAAATACCAAAAGACAACTTTGCAAGGTTTTACTGTAAGAAACTGATGGTTAATTAAAAGATTCCACATATTTTCAAGTTTGGTGGTTTTAGGATCATGGTGCCGATTGCGATTGTCTTCATGGGTTCTACAGCGGCAGTTTCCTTTACCGTGTCCCTGGGGGAATTCATCATAGACTTTGACTTTATTGCTCTCACTGAAACGGGGTCTTACCTAATCTTGATGATCTACAAACTTCTCATGGTTTCCTGTCCAATAACAAACAAAAAATACTACCACAAGTTCTTGCAAGGAATGAGGGATGATTTCAAATATATTTGCACTAAAGGAATAAGATACAGGTTTGATTTTATACAGTTAATGTTTTCGTTTATGAGTTCGTTTTGACGATAAATTACATTTTTTGCTTTATTTCAGAGAAAAATACTTTAAACTCCATCTGAACACATGGAAGGCAAGCGTTTTGTTTTCCGTGTTCGTATCGGCCATAGCTGCTGGCATGGTGGCATTTGCTTTGCTAGCGCTGTTTTTTTTCATTTTATTCCGACCGGAAGGCAGTAGTAGGCCTTTGCCTTTTCCATTATGGGTTCTAGGATTTGATGATACCAAAACGCCCACTTACGAATTCGTTTTAGCATTTTCTATAACTGCTATATTCACTCATGCTTCTGCATATATTTGTAAGTATTTTTCAGATGTAAAAAACTATTTTAAGAAAGGACCTAGTCTTATAAATAAAAATAAATCGTCTACATGTTAATATGTAGTAAGTACCATTCTAAAGCCGGAAGTTATTTAACCAACTATACTACGAACTCCTTGACGGGCTGAGTCGAACTTCTTATAGCTTAATTGGTTAAACAGCCTCCCGCTATAGTAGCAAGTAATAGTAGAGTAGTTAGTAGTGGTAGAAAAGTCGTCGTAGAAGTACAAGTTAATAGTAGCAGTGTAATAGTAGTTAGTAGTTTTAGTAGTAGCTAGTTGATTCTGAGGCGGGACAAAGTTCGTGGGATAACACGCCGACAAAATTAGAGGAACAAAGGTAAAATTTTTTGTTTTTTGTTTTTAACTATCATATTGTTTGTTTTTTTTAATTAAAATTATGAATGTTAGGTAAATAAAAGACACGATTTCATCAAATCACTAAATTTCCTTCAATTCAAGGAAAAGTTTAATAAAATAAGAAATAAAAATTCAAATTTACGAAATAAAGCATAACAAATGGAATGCAGTTTCTTTTCAAAGTCAGCCACAAAAAAAAAAATAGCGCGCATGGCTTCCACGGGCTCTTATGAGTGCCTGAATGCGTTTTCCCATGCCTCCAATAATGCCATCGATCATTTCTTGAGGCAAATTCTCCCATTCATCGACTAAGGCCAATTTCAGCTCTTCGACGTTCCTGGGAGCTGGGTTACTCTGATATACCCTTCTTCCAAGGGCGTCCCAAACATGTTCTATGGGGTTCATATCTAGAGAACGTGCTGGCCAGTTCATTTGGGTAATTTCAACCTCACCAAGGTAATCACGCACCACGCGCGCAGTGTGGGGTCGAGCGTTATCGTGCTTAAACACAAAATCATTGCCAATAAATCCGGAAAATGGCATAACATATGTATATCTAGGATCTCTGTGATGTACCGCAGTGCAGCAGTCAGACGACTGATGTCATGACGACCAGCTCTGTACGGGCTACCAAACATATGCCACCCCACACCATAACGGAGCCTCCACCATAAGCCACTGTTTCGGTGAAACTCGTTGGATTGTAGCGTTCTTCTCGATACCGCCACATCTTCTCCCTCCCATCAACGAAATTAACACAAAAACGGCTTTCGTCAGTGAATAAAACTCACCTCCACTCGTCTGCCCAATCACGGTGCTGACGAGCAAATGCCAACCTGGCTACTAGATGATTCACCTCTAGTTTTGGCGCTTTGGCTGGCACTCGTGACTGCAAACCAACTTCATTTAATCGTCTTCTCACTGTTTGTTTACTTACACGGACGGACGTTACGGACTTCTAACAAATTTCGTGTTATAACAGCAGTTTCACGACGATTTCTCAGAGTTAAATAATAAAACGGTCGTCTAAGGCGTCAGTTGCCCGATTTCTTCCTTGTCCTCGCCGACGCACGTAAGACCCCGATTGTCTGTACCGTTGAACATTACAATAGACCACAGATACTGACACACCCAACACTCTACTCAATGAACAGTAGGAGAGACCTGATTCGATCATTGTTACGGCTCTGACAACTTCAGTTGCAGGTAAATTACTCATTTTGTATTTAATACAATGTATTTATTCTCTTCAAAGATTAACAGTAGAATGAACTAACGTCAGTAGCATTTCTTTAATTAACAGCACTTATGATTGTAACATTGTCAAAACAAACACTCAAGTGGGTATAATTTAATGTTTAAACATCGAAGAACAAAAAATTTTTTTGGATATCATTCCAAAGAGGTTAGAGATTCAAAAATATATTCCATTTACAAAAACTACCCAACAACTTGAAAAAAAACGAGGTTTCTTGCCTGTTCCCTATTTTTGCCGGTGTGGTAGAATCATAGTTTATTTCATAAAATATTGGCACATTTTTATTTTCATAGTTATCTTGCAAACTCAAATTGTGTGGAGTAGACAGATAACAGCGAAGGCAGACGTTATAATATGGAGGATTGAAGACCTTCTGGAGGATATCACGCCAGCAACCAATAAACAACAAAAGGAATATCAAGACAGACTTATTATAAACAGGATGTCTGAAATCATACAAATGCACCAATCAATGTACTGGTATGTAATCAATACAAGGCAATCAATACAAAAATGGATGATTACAAATATATTTGAAGCGCATATCAATTTCTACGGGATTTATTTTTCAGCATGTTAGAGGACTATGCAGCGGTTTATGCAAAGGTGTTGATGTATGAACAGAAATCGTGCGCTCCTGTTGTTTGCCTGACAGCTTTTTGTGCTGCAGAGGTAAGAAACACTTTACAAATAGATGGTTCCAAGAAATGAAAGATGGGTTACATGTTTTCACTATATAACTAGAGAGTCAAAGTTTTCTTGAATTAATGAAAGAAAAATAATATTGAAAGACTATAAAGAGTTGGATAAAATAAATAGAGAATATCCAAACCTTTACAACAAATAAGAGGAAGAGTAATACAGAGAGGGGCTTATTGTAATTAAAGAATTTTAACATACACGCACTTATAACGAAATACCAAAAGACAACATTGGAAAAATTTGCAGACTTAACAATATCTCCACAACCATAAACATAATAATAAATCAAGTCACTTATTTATTAAAACCTGACAATATTATATAACATATTTACCGTAATTAACAAGACCGTACCTCCTATTCTAGTTAAAACTGTACGACAAGGTAAGGTATATTAAACGTGCACATAGAAAAAACATAACAACCAAACCAAACAAAACAAGACCTTTACATCTATTATAGATGATTTATACAGCATCAGCAACTGGTAATAATGCTGCACAGGACGCTGCAGTGCCTAGGACATTGTTAGATGGATTAGGCTGACACAGCCTATCAAAGGACAGAACAGGTCAACAATACGTCTGAAGCTGACTAAGCCGCGAGTTCAATGGATTTTTTAACAGACTTCAAAAAAAGCGAGGCGGTTCTCAAGCCGTCTGTATTTTTATTTAATCTTTGTTACCTCAAAACTCGGTCGTATAAGGACACTTTGAATTAGGTAATTTTTTTTCAAATCTCAGTTCTGATGATGGCAACCATAAGGGATCAAGGGACTACTTCAATGTTCTAGGAAAACTTATAGCGATTTTGGTATATTTAGCTCAAGGTCAAGTATTTTCATTCAGAATGTATTATTTGATGGAGTGGAACTGATGAAGAAGGCCACAGATGGTTATCAAAACTCCTCATTATTACAAAATTTACGGGTGATGACATCTAAAGATGGCTAAGGTATTAAACCCCTATCCACTTATCATCCATATCATCATCATCATCAGCATCAGGGTCATAAGTGTGTGCTGGAGTCCCTCTAGGTATAGTGTTATGCCCTAAATTTAAACTTGCGGTTGGGTTTTTTGCTTCGCTTGCTTTTAAACCCAGTTATGATGATGGGCTCCATGATACATTAAGAAATATAAATTCAAATGAAAGCATACGTATAGCTATATGAGTATTTTCAGTAACATTTTAAATTTTGTTATTGAAGTCGGTTTTTGTGTTGATAAATTAAGGAATTTTCTTTCTTAAAAAAATATGTTCACATTTAACACGTGCTGAAGCACGAAGGAAAGCATCGTAAGGAAAAATACATGGAGCAAATTATTGAAGTTTTGCTAGTTTTTTTAATACGACATTTTTTAACAATATATTTTAATTTCAGAAATTAGATAGGGGAGAGATTCCTACGTTTATGGTTATGCTCTGTGTAGCTGTCGTTATTCTCTCCTGCATACCGAGCTACATGTGCACAATCTTAGCTGAAAAGGTATTATTTCCTTTTTTACCATTTTGGTGTGCTTTTCTCATTAAACTTGCATGTTAACACAACTTGCAAGGAAGGGCATTGATGTCAAATTTCGCAAACTGGGTGAAAACTACTTCCCGTTATTCAAAAATGTTAAAATTCATTAAAATTGTATGATCGTTTCATGATATATCTTCGGACAACAATAATTAAACGTCCTCATTATAGCTACCCCATTGATCAAAAATTCCTTACGTCGATCGGTTTGTGTTGATGTAAACTCAAGAGTTACCCTTGAACAGATATTGCCTTGTGATATAAGGAGGTATAATAGATTACCAAATTGTCCTACTTGCCACTAAAATTACTCGCTTCGCTCAATCAATCAAATAATTTTATACAGATGGAGGCAGTTGGCGTTGCTTGCTGGGACTGCCCATTCTGGAATGCTCCAGGGTTGGTGATCCGTCCCTACTTAATTCTTATAATGCAGAGGTCTGTAAGGCAGCTGCCGCTGACGGCTCCAGGATTCACCAGCGTTTCACTGGAGACATTCGCCAGCGTGAGTTGTTATTTTATTTTAGCTGGTATTTGACACGCAATTTATATACCTACCCTTTATTTGAAGCAAGAAACTTAAACATAATAACTATATACTACTACTTGACTAGCTCCGTGGCGCAGCGGGTGAAGATCCGCCTGCGACGCAAGGGGTTGCGGGTTCGATTCCCGCCTTGGGACAAATGTCTGTACGGTCTGCAGATATTTGTTCAGGGTGTTCTGGGTATTTTTCTATATATAATAAAAATATATATCTATGTAGTATATAATGTATTAAGTATATCAGTCATCTAGTACTCATAAAACAAGCTCTGCTTAGCTTGGGGCTAGATGATGCTGTGTTATTTGTCCAGTATTATTTATTTTATTTTATTTTTATTTATATAAGGGTGCAACGTAAAATAACGTGGGAACGTTAAACTGGAGTGGTTTCTAAGAAACTGTTCACTTGATTTTTTTTATGTATAAAACATTAAAACATAACGAGTTGACGTATCATATTAACTATAACGAGGTAAAAAAAAATGACACCTGTTTAAAATATCCCTTCAGAACTAGAAGCTTTCCAAATGCTTTAAAAAGAAGCCGATCGATTCAACAAATTGTATTGTTTAGTTTGGCCACGAAGAAAATTATTAATAATCAACATTTATTTGTTTCAGAATCTATCGAAAGCTTATTCTTGGTTCAACATGCTTCGTCAAGCCGACATTTAATAAAAATTTCATTCTTCAATGCCTATTTTAGAATATCTAAATCTTTTCCGTCTTTAACACTTTTATCTGCCTGAATAAAAAGTTTATTTGCGTGAAAGAATACACATATTATTTTAAACCACGACATGGTGCTGTGTGAAATGTCTTCATAGTTATTTATAGTTGTATAATAGATATTCTCCTAAGACGATATAGGAAAGAAAAGAGTGAGCCAGGAAATAAGGACTCAGAGAGGAGGGTGAAAGAGAACAACATGTTATTGCCGAAAACACATAAAGTGGAACAAGAGCATGACCTTAATCTTTTTGTAATTTTCATGCCTACCTAGGTAATTTGATCAAACTTAACTAGAAATTTATCGAGGAATCGTAAGAATTTCAAGTAAAAAGAAAATTATTTTATAATCACCAGTAGGTATTTAAAAAATAATACTTCTTGTTTGAAGGTCTTACCTTGCCTGCAGCAATGCATGATAAGCCTTTGAATAAAACTTCGAAATTATAGATGTTCAAACGAACTAATAAAGTGAAAAACACAGTTATATGAGTCATTTCTATTATTTTTAATAGAGGTCGTAGCAATTTTATCCTAAATAAGTTATGCTGCTGCTATTTGCTGTTATCTTACTTGCTAAAACTTACCTGATATGCAGAATATACCTAGGTCAAAGCATTTTGTAACACGGAAACTCCTTATGGAACATAAAAGAAACTTCACGCTTGCATCTGTAAAGAGCATTAGCACTAGCGTGGTAGAAACGGATTGTGCAAGCGGCGCACGCCCCCCTGGGGGAGCGTGGGTCAATTTTGGTCAATTATGGGAATCCCTGCACAAATTCAGAAATTTATTTATTTAATTCCATAGTTTGTAATAGTAAATTTGTACAAAACCTAGACACGTAGTAGTAGTTTCGCCTATGCGGTGATGAGTCAGTCAGTCAGGACACCATCTCTTTATAATATAATATTAGTATGTATAGATATAGTATCTCCTTTTTATGTTTTTCTCTATCCCAAACGAGAGAACGATCCCAATATTGAGTAACATATTTCATTATAATACAAAAAGTTATGGTATATACTTGGACCCTGTAAGTCCACGAGGTAGGTCCTATGTCCAACAGTAGATGTCTTAAGGCTGTGATGATGATGATGATATAACTTTTGAAACTATCATGGTTGTAAACATTATATGCAATATTTACGGGATATTTACCATGATTTGAGTCTTTTTGAGTTTCCCGATATTTCGACGCAGTTTCACACGTCATGATCACGGAAAAAACTAAAGTCTTTTGCGAGTGGATAGTCATTGGCAGACAAAACGATCTACCCTCTTCCTAAGTCTGACTGCGACTGATGGCCCTACTATCGGTTTCACTTTCCAACGCAACTCGATCACGGCACACAACACTAACGGTAACACTACGCGGCCCGCGGGGCTAATACTGCACTTTTTCGGTTGCTACATTTCTTCACAACAGGATTCCAGGCTCCAAATAATTGAAAACCATCTTCTCGGTTGAAGTTCCTGTGCTTAGTAATCTTAATGGCTTCCTGCACCATTCTTGGTATGTAATGTCGCTCAGTTGAGATTACTTGTGGATTATGTAGCTTGATCTAGTGATTTGAGCCGGACTCCAACAGATGCTCTGCAATAGCTGATTTTTGGGTATCCGCATTTTTAACTGCCCGTATGTGCTCTTTTGCCCGACAGGCAATCGTCCGCTTAGTTTGGCCTATGTAAGAGCTCCCACAGCTGCAATCAATCTTATACACCCCTGGTTTTTCTAATGGAAAGCTATCTTTAGGCGAATGCAGGTTCTGTTGTAGCTTTTTGAGTGGTGTGAAGATTGTCTTGATGGACGATTTTTGCAAGATTTTAGCAATTTTATCAGTCGCTCCTTTTATTTATAGGGTAGAAAAGCCAGTTTTCGTTACATTGTGCATTTGTGAGTCTTGGGCCTCGTACGAGATGGTAATTAACGCAGCTTGTTGCCATTCTTTCGTATAACATTCCGAACATGAGCTAATTCACTGTTTAGGCTTTCCTTGTCGCACAGGTCATATGCGCGACTTGTCAATGAAGTAACCACCGAGTTAAGTTGCCGAGGGTGATGATGTGAATTAGCATGAAGGTACCAGTCCGTGTTTGTGGGTTTTCTGTAGAGTGGGATTTCTGTAGACTGAGTGGCCTCTACTTCCATCATCTCGTACCTGCACCAGCACGTCCAAAAACGCCAAACAACGATCCTCTTCAATTTCGTAAGTAAAACGGATCTTATTGTGTACTCATTTAAGTGTGGAAGAAAAGAAGTTCAATTTCCGGTACATTTCCTTTCAAGATACATAAGATATCGTTGATATCGTCAACATATCTTTTCCATAACTTTACTTCTAGAGGGTAAGACGAGATGGCCACGATCTCGAAGTACTCCATCCAAATTTTGGCCACTACGGGCGCGACTGGACTACCCATAGAAACTCCGTCTATTTGGAGGTAGTATTGTCCTCTGTATACAAAAAGTTAGTGGAGAGGATATGATGCAAGAGCTTGGCATACTCCGCAGAGATACCGTCTTGCCGTATCTTGGCCTCAACGAAACTCATAAAATCACCTACCAGAACGTTCGTGAACTACGAAAATGTTCTACGTCAAAACTGACCATCACCTCGTTTTCATCAACCTGTATCTCTTTTAGTATTTGTATGTAATGTCGCGAGTGCTTTATAAAGGAAGATGTTTGTCCCACACCGTTGGTTGTAATACTGCTGCTACATGCTTCGCCAACACATATGTAGATGAGTCAATTTGACTCACAATGGGTCGCAACGGAGCATTCTGCTTATGTATTTTTGGGAGACCTCAGTTTCAAAAAGACTCAAATCATGGTAAATATCCCGTAAATATTGCATATGATCAATATGATGATGATGATGATGATGATGATGATAAAAATTTAATATTAATTAATGCTCAGAATCAACCCGATTCATCGCAATGCGCATTCAGGCATTGCCCGCGATCTTGGTGTTGTCGTCAGTCCAACGCATAAAGCTGTACTAAAGAAGAAATTATAGGGCCGAAACTATGCTTTATTTTCAAAGAGCTATGACGTAAACCACCTAAAATATATCAACTGATCGCACACAGAAAATAGACGAGAGAAAAGAAGCGCGCTTTATCCAATAATAATTCTCACTTGAATCGCTCTATTTGCGCTCTGTCGCACGATCAGATATTGAATATGGATAAATTTATTTTATTTTATTTTATTTTATTAATTTTAGGAAAACTTACAGCTAGGTACATTTTACAACTAAATTATAAACTACTTTAAAGCACAATGCTTCAAAGTATCTAATGGCCAATTACAAGTTTCCACTTTTAGTTTTTAAGAAAAAAATTAAAGTTATCGTGGACAATATTACATCATTATTACAAAAGAAAGGAAAAAAAAAACACAAACTCAAATTAAAAACAAAAAAGATAATAATAATATTTAACTAAGTATGTAAAGAGAGAAAAATATTTATTATGACTAAAACCTAACCTTACCTAAAAAAAATCGCTTGCCAGTAAACGTTTAAGCTTGCCAGCTGAGGTATTGAATAGATCAATATCCAAATTAGACGAGTTAAACACGTCACTCGCTCGAACTATAAATGCATTCTGCCTGTAATTGGTTTTAGCTAAAGGAGTATGTAGGAGGTTAGGTCTCCTTAATGTCGCATTGGTTGTGCGCAGTCCTACAAGCTCTAGGAGCTCAGAGCAGTCTACTGTGCCATTTGCAATGTTCATAAGATATGATAGATCTGAGATATTCCTTCGTTCGGAGAGGGGGAGGAAGTGAAATTTACGACATCTTGCTGTATAATCAGATAGGTAAATCTTTGCGCGAAATTGCAAATAACGCAAGAACCTTTTTTGTATGCATTCTATCCGAGAAATATAGACGTTGTAGAGAGGGTTCCAGACTTGAGATGCGTATTCCAAATGACTGCGAACATACGCACAGTATAAAATTTTAAATGTTTTTAAATTAGAGAACTCGTTAGACATTCTTAGAACGAAACCAAGTGCACGGGAAGCTTTTTTGACGATATAATCAACGTGAATATCAAATAACAGTTTATTGTCAAAAAATATACCAAGGTCTTTGATTTTAAGTACTCTTGTGATAGGTATATTGATAAGAGAATAATTAAACATTATAGGGGATGGCTTACGAGTAAAAGAACAAACACAACACTTGGAGACGTTCAAGTCCAACCTGTTCACTAAACAATAATTTTGAAATCGCAATAGATCGTCCTGCAGGCGATGGGCATCGGCGACTGTCTTAATATTACATAGAATTTTCATATCATCTGCATACAAAAGAATTTTAGAATATTGAAAGCAAGAAGAGATGTCGTTTACAAAGATTGTAAAAAGTAGCGGCCCCAATAAAGATCCCTGTGGGACTCCCGAGGGAATTAACATAGACAGGGAGGAGTATCCATTAAGAACTACCGTTTGACATCTATTATGGACATAAGATGTAAACCACCTAAAGAGGTTTCCGCGTATACCCATCTGTTGCAGTTTCTTTAATAGGAGCAAATGATCAATTCTATCAAAACACTTGCTATAGTCGGTATATACAATATCTATCTGAGAGGGTTCTGACATAAAACGAGACAAGAATTCCGTACACAACAGGAGATTTGACGTAGTAGACCTACCCTTTAAGAATCCGTGCTGTTGCGGTGCAAGATCATGTTTGATAGCAGAGTACAACTGGACATAAATTATTTTTTCAAAGATCTTAGCAAATAAGCATAGCTTTGATATGGGCCTATAGTTCTCAATTTTATTTTTAGGACCTTTTTTATGCACGGGAGTGATTAAGGCCGATTTCCATATAACAGGCATAATACCC
Source organism: Pasiphila rectangulata (assembly GCA_963082625.1). Lineage (NCBI taxonomy): Eukaryota > Metazoa > Arthropoda > Insecta > Lepidoptera > Geometridae > Pasiphila > Pasiphila rectangulata. The sequence continues at coordinate 12,620,419 of OY720243.1, forward strand.
TCCGACAAAGAGCGGCGGTACAATATGGAGAGAGGCAAAACTAAGCTTTTGGCACATTTTACAATAAGGACGGCAGGTAAATTATCAGGTCCTGCAGTTTTATTCAAGTCTAAGGCCTTTAATAGCTTGAAGACCTCTTCCTCTAGTATCTCCACCATCCCAATGTCGGCGATTGATGCCAGATGATACTCGGAATGTTCACCGTCTGAGTAATCAGTAGGTGAATTCAACGAGCTTTGAAGAAAGTTGGAAAGGAAGTATTCCCCAAACATATTACATATATCAGTGCCCTGGTCTGAAGAGCGACTACCATAAGACATTACTGATGGGTAAGCATTCGAGTGGTTTTTACTTTTTACATAGGACCAAAAAGCACGGGGGTTATTTCTTATAGAATTTTCTACGTCTCCTATATATTTATTATACATTTCACTTTCCATTAGACGTGCTCTGTTACGTAACATGACAAATGTATTATAATCGCTGATGTTGTTATATTTTTTAAATTTAATATGGAATTTAGACTTTTCCTTAAGAAGCTTTATAAGAGGTCGTCTGTACCATAAAGGGTATTTACGAGATGGTATTGAAGTTTTAGAGGGTATGTAGGTATCCCGAAGGCTATAAATCGTACTATACACAAGCGATAGGGCTTCATTTACAGTCCCACGGCCGAGCATAGAACTCCAGTCCATTTCATCCAGCTTGGTGCATAATGCATCATAATCTCCTTTTCTATAATTATATTGTATGTAAGAGAGTGGTTTTATTGTATGAAGTTGAACGAACTCGGCAGATACACATAGAGATGGATGATGGGAGTCCTCAGGTACCAACGGGGTGTCACACACATGAACAGTCAGGTCACTGTTTGAGAAAATTAAATCCAAAAGGCGGCTATGACTCTTATTTAAAATTTGATTATATTGCAGCAGATTACACACGTTAAGGCTGTCGTTAAAATAAATTTGATGTTGACCTTGCAGATTACTAGGTGTTAAAGAAATACCGTCATCATTAAGTGTCCATGTAACCAAGGGCATATTAAAATCTCCGAGTATAATGAATTTATCGAGAGGATTATCTAACACGATATTAGTCAAATTATTTGCAAAGTTAGATAATTGCACGTACATTGAATTACCCAGATTTTCCTCACAAATGTAGACCACGCATATGTGCATTTTATAAGTACTGTTGGGATTGCGATTACGAAGGGTTAAGGTAACCCACAAGTCCTCTGCCGACGATAACCACTCAGCCTGACTCTCGGCGGCAAGGTCACGACGTACAGCTATTAAAATACCACCTCCATATTCCTGTTGTGTTACCGCATAATTCCTATCTCGTCTCCAAACGACATATCTATCGTCAAATAACTCGCTATTATAGAAACTATTGCTCAGCCATGTCTCCGTTAAACAAACAATGTCATACGAGTTTAAAGATATATTTCTGTATAGATCGTTTGTTTTAGTACGTAGTCCGCGCACATTTTGGTAATACATACTAATCGGAATCATTGATAACATTATTGTTTATTAGGTATTGAATAGGCATAAAATAATAATGTTTAGAGTAATCGTACATTTTACGTTGGTTAAATATGTTAAAGGGCGGCAAAATAATGTATTTATAGCAGGTTTTTAGTATTAGAAATGTTGACAGAAAGTTATTAGCGTAAATAGAAAATGCAAAATACTTGTAATCATAACGAAGAAGGCCGAGCGAACAATAGCAAATGGCTAGCAAACTTACCTGAGCGCTTCGTGCGGGTAGCGATAAGCGACGAGCAGGATGACTCATCATAGCAAATATAGTAAGCGAGTAAGTGCGATTCAACTTATGATTGCATTTATGGGTTATAGCGAGTGCGGATAGTAAAGCGATACATAGTATGATATTTATAATTTTTTGAGGTCTGACTCCGAGCGAATGGCTATCACTGGGGATGCTGGGTTTTTTCGAACAAAGATCTTGCAGCCTTTGACCCAAGTAAATGCAAACCCCCGGTTCTTCGCAAATTCTTTGGTTTTATTAAGCAATATTTTGTTTCCAATCGTCAAGTGATCATTTATAATTTTATAAAGTGAATTATATTCCGAGTGGCTGCCAGCGCCGACTCGCAGACCGAGATAAACCAGATTACTTACAACTTATAATTGGTTCTCGCGATTCGAGAAAAAGTTATACTGTCCTTTTGCAGGCTGAACGATCCGAACACCTCGGCAATTACTCGGCCGATCTTTGGATTAGGGAAATGCCGTGGTTTGCAGTTTCCGCTTGGCTATTCCTAAGGTTTAGGAATTATTTATTTAGGAGAATGTACTGCTTTTATATTAGCGAAGGATTATATAATTTGAGGTCGATCGTGATTGATTGGGAGACAAAAATTGTATTAAGAATAGAATGAAACGTATTAAGATTTATTTTTAGTTTCGGAAAGAAGCGCAAAATAAATCTTACTCACTAAGAAAATAAGTTTTCTGAAACGAACGAAATCAATTATAATAAATAAATAAATAATTATGTGCTATATTAAATTTACATGTGTTTTGATTTAATTTTGTCACTAATACTTTGAATTTGGCACCAGATCTTAGTGGTTTTGGGTTTAATAACTTTCATATTTTCAATTGTTACCTAATCAGTATACTACCATTAGGTAGGTACCCTTTGAGTACCCAAGACGCGTGCGTAACTATTTAATAATATTTTCTTTTAGTTTTTTCCGTTGCCAATATAGCCGACTAAGCTGAGAGGATGGTATAGGTGCCGGGCAAGAATAATCCATCTGAGAATGTCCCAGAAACTACAGTGTCCTGAACGGCTTGAATACTAGTTGACGCAAATCATCTACATTATAAATATGAAAGGTCCATATACTTATTTATTATTTATAGGCAGAATCTAAGGCACAAGACACTTCTTTTTTCTATATTTCTTAATGATATTCGTCACTGCTTCAGGTACTCACAATTTTTGCTGTATGCGGACGACTTAAAAGTCTTTACGCGTATTAGTAGCGTCAACGACTGCTGCCTCTTGCAGGATGACTTAGGTAGGTTTGAATTTTACTGCTAGCAAAATAAGCTATAACTAAATGTGTCTAAATGTTTTGCTATTACTTTTACCCGTAGCCCAAAGCCAACCCAGTACAATTATGAACTTAAGGGAATCCTATTAAAAGTGGTAGATGAGATTCGGGACATTGGAGTTATTCAGGATAGTAAACTCGCTTACGACAAGCACATTGATGGCATTATAAAAAGAGCAAATAAAGCCTTGGGTTTTGTTAAAAGAACCTGCTCTCAGTTCACGAGTATTAAGGTTATTAAAATTTTGTATTGTGCTTATGTACGTAGCATCCTCGAGTATTGTTCACAGGTATGGAATCCTCGATATGTAATTTACATAGATATAATCGAGACCATACAGCGCAGGTTTCTGCGATATCTGCAATTTAAATGCAATCAAATTACCTTGATTATTTAGCTAAATGTAAAAGACGCCATATACTACCCTTAGAAGAGAGACGATTAATTGCTGACGTTGTACTCCTTTGCAAAATTGGACAAGGAGAAATTGACTCTCCACAGCTTCTCGAACGCATTAAAATTAAAGTCCCCAATAGACCTACTAGGCATCCTACTTATTACGCGAATTACAGGCAAAACTCCTTTTTCAGGAGAGCATTAGCTACATACAACGGTTTGGTTGATATCAACCAAACCGTTGTATGTAACTAATCCCCTAACTCGATTTATTCAACTCGAAAGCACAAACTATTAACAAACTCCTGACAAAGCGCTGGTTTGATGCGTTAGCATCCTAACACAATTATATTTTTATTTGTGAATATTATTTGTCTCGCTTTTTTTTTGTATTATTAAGTTTTTGTTTTTACCATTCCCTATCAGTTCTTGTATCGTATTAGTTCTTGTTAATTTTTATTTCTTAGAAATTTCATATGTGTGTGGTTTATTGTTAGTTATTCTTAGTTTACTTGATTGTACCTAGTTTAACAAGACAGAACTGTTGTTCAGTTTATACTCCGCAAGCAAGCAATATTTTAGCTTCTACATGCGAGGACACATAATTGGTTAAGAGTTATTATGTAAGTTTATAATATATATAGTATGTAAAACTGTTTGTTCTCCGAATACAATAAAATAAAATAAAACAATTATTTCATTTGGGAAATATATATTTTAATTTCGAAGTATGTCTGTTGCAATAAATATGAACGTTGAATACATAACACATAATAATTGTTTTATTTCATTTATTTTATGTTATGTATGTGTTAAGTTATGTATTCGTATAGGTAATTACCTATACGAGTATACATAAACTAAAGCGCGGTCAGTATTTTGTAATTCATTCCAAAAAGCAAAAAAAAATCGTCTATTATTTTTTTAATTAATTATCTGACGGACTATATAGAATTTTGATTTTTCTACCCTGTCAAAATGCTATAGATAATATTGTTTTATAGGTACATACATAAAACACTGAATGAAACACAAAGAATGGGTGAATCAGAAGAGCCCTTAACTGGAAGCTGAAATTCACTTACCGGGACGGACTTCGTATGAAATATCTGTAACAAGGGAAAATCGCATTACCTATAACAGTTTCACATTTCCAAAGGCAAAAAGCCCTGTTATTTACTCCGTACATACGTAACAGGCCTGTATGTAAAAAGTCGTCACATTCAATGAACGCTTGAAGCTACTGTGACCATCCGTTTCCGATCGAAAGGTTTTTATTTGTAGATCTTAAGGTTTTCAAGATAACATTTTATAATATAAGAAAAAGAGGGGAAATCCATTAAATATTTGTGATCTACTATTTATGCCCTATTATAAAACATGTTCATCAGGTTTTTCCTAAGCCATACTCATTGGCCACAGGCATTGTAATTTTTCATTGTTTTTTTTTAGCAATTTTCTCATTGTTACCAATACTTATAATGAAATGCATGTTATATAATATAAACTAAATTGTATTTTATATGTGCTTAGCTCGTAAATAAAAAAAATAACTCTCAATTAAAATTAATTCTCAATTATTGTGTCTAAATTATTTAAATCGACGCTGGTTATTATCGAGGGAAATGCTCAACTGTAATAGTCGTACATATAGTCAAGGATTTTATAATTGAAACCGGTTTTTTATATTATTATTATAACTTATGTTATTTCTTCTCATCTTTATCATCATTGTCTTATCCCGGAGTCACCTTCTGCTGGGTATAATAAAACCTCCCTTGTCACTCTGTTTTGTTTTGTACATTTTGTATCCAGGTCTCATTAGCATCTTCTTATCTTACGTAAATTCATGAATAATTAATAGGAGCCTTCTTGTTTTCACTAACCTCCTTCCTTTCATGATCTAACGTAGGTTCTTAATCAGCATGTTTTTTAACACCGTTGTAGGTCCTAACACCTTCAATGAATGTGTCACACTGCAACACAATCGCTCGTTGACCTGAACCTGCAATACATATATGTAAGTACAATAGGCTTCACAAATAAGTAACCCCCAAGAGAAGGGATTTAAAGCTCAGTGTCTTGTGCAAGGGGGATACTTATCTATGATCCTGTCTGTACATAAAACAATATTAACTGATTCGGCTAGGGCACTATCTCACTAGGACTTCGAAAAAAAAGTTATCTGAAGCGAACGAATTCAATTATGTGCTTTATTCAATTTAAATGTGTCTTGTTCTAATTTTGTAAATTGACTATTCTATGTGACTTTTTGCTCTATGGAATAAACACTTATTGACTTTGACTTTGACACTATGGTTATATAAACAGAATAAAAACTAATTATATCACTAAGTGAGGTAGCCCTAATGAAAGGAACCTTATCTAGTGTTTGCTTGGCTGCGTAACCAAACCAATTTTGAGGTACGTCCCTTAAAAATCTGCAGTCTTATTTTTGATGGAACGTACGGTTGTGTACTCTTGTGTACTCTTGTGTTTGATTGGGTTGCGCAATTGTTATTATAGTTGAATCAAAGGATTTTGTTTATTTTCGATTATTTTCAAATTAAAGGCGACGGACAGAAAGGCCTCTACACGTAGATAAAAGGGATTTTCCAGCAGTCCCTTACGTTAGTCCCAGCTGGTTCCCCTAGCCAGAAGCCTGGACAGACATGTTTGCTACTAACACAATTACCTGCAGTGGGCTGCGCCGACGTCCTGCAATCTGAGCCCGATTCAATTACCATCGGCTTTTAACTTCTATTGTCAGCGAGAACACCCGCTGAGTGCCAATAGCCACGTGAAAACAACATCTAAGCATAGTTGGTTTTACGCTCTCTAAAGCCATATTAAGAAACGAGCTGACTCGACAGACTTCCAATCAGTTTATTAAGAAATCCCGTAGAAAAATGGAAACGATACCTCACGGAATCGTGATCGTCAGGATGACTGGACCAAACGAGATATAGACATGTGTGTGTGTAATATTTTCTATGTAATTGTTACTATTTACTACCGCATACTATTAAAGAGCAGATCAGGAGATATTGAGCAATAGCGAAGAAATAGATAATTACTAAATGATATGCGATTAATCAGTGCTAAATGTAAACGAGATATTGTGAGTATATTAGTAAGTACTTTTAAGAGGCTTGAAGTAATAAAGGAGCTATCTTAATATGAATACCTGTTATTATTGAATAAGCCCTCGGAAAAGGAAAATCCAATATCAGAACTGGGATAACCTGCAGACAGCCCACCGATATTAATGTCATAGGTTGCCGATATAGTTAATGCACCATAATGACGGGACCAACGTAAGTAAGTTATTATTTTGCCATCATTTTAACAAAAGATTAATCTGACGTAAGCATTGTATCCGTATTTCTTAACGGCCATTAACATTCTCCGATGTAGAAATGAAAGTTAATGCTTACCTGTGCGAAGTCTGTTACAATTTTATATTTGCATTTGTACAACCCATGTGATGGGTGCCCGTGATATTCCTATCTTTTTAGTCTTTCAATAGAGGCTCATAACTTAATGATGAGCTTAAACCTTTATACAGATGCCTTTGAACTGCTTACATATAGTAAGGTTAGTAGGTTTAGGTGAAACACCGAGTGCCTTCAAGCTGAGTACTAAAGACATCGATGTCTAAGTATGTTGTTAGAATTATATAAAGTTTAAAACATATACAAAAAAAACGCACATGACGGTTTCGCGTGTAATATTCGATGCATTTCATAGGTAATTAATGTGTTGTGAAAGTCATAATTACCTATCCATTTGAAAACATCTGCGGTACAGCGGGTGAAGGTCCGCCTGCGACGCAAAAGTTTGCGGGTTTAATTCCCGCCTCTGGACGTTATGTCTGTGTCATCATCATCATCATTTCAGCCGTAAAACGTCCACTACTGAACACAAGCCTTCCTCATGGATCTCCATGAGGGGTAGTTGCCATACTCACCACGCTTGGCAGGCGGATTGGCGAGCGCAGTACGGGATGTTGATACACGGAAAGACGCTGCTGCCCATCTTCTGGAGGTATCCCTTAGCAGGCTCTTACTGCATCAACGGGCATGAGAGGAGGGGTAACATTCTACAGCCGGCAACCCACGGCCAATATATCTGTGTGATCTATTTTGAGATACTTTTTCAGGGTGTTCCGGATGTTTTTTTATTTAATGTAATAATAAAGAATAAAAAAAACTATGTACACTAATATTATAAAGAGGTAAAGTTTTTGCGATTGTGAGTTTGTGAGGTTGTAGGGGGTAAACTCTAGATCTACCGAGTCGATTTAAAAAATTATTTCACGAATAGAAAGCTACATTATTTGTGAGTATCACATTTACAAATCCGAAAAATTAAAAGACTTTCGTGGTAGTTGGATTTACAAAGTCGGAGAAAAAACGATTGAACGCAAACGTTTCTTACGAACGCTGCCTTAATGAAGAGAGGTATATGATTGAGTTCTAGGTAAAAGTTTTAGAGTTTGATACTGCCCACAAAAAAGTTAGTGACAGCCTATATCTAATTTTTATATTTAAGTTACACGTTAACGTCGTACATATGTACAACATAAAAGTCGTTTTTTTATAATTAAAAAAAATAATTTGAATCGTAAGTTTATTGATCATATTTTCATCAATTATGAATTCTTATCAAAATAAATTAATTCATCGTCACAAAAACAAAAGACTTCCCTTTTACTGCATAAAATTTGACATTTGAATTGGTTAAGGAGATAATAAGACAGGTATGGAACCGCGACCGTGTCGTAATCTTTAGAGTGATATTTCTATTAGACGGCTTTTTTCTAAAACAACACGATAACCTTCTAAGACACACACACTGGTATACACTGGTGGTAATTCTGTTGTTGCACTAACTAGATAAAGCTAACTAAAACTTAAACTAACGCAAAAATGACTAAAATGACGTAGGTATAGCTGTTCAGTAAGTGTCGTTCTAAAATAAAAACGAAACAAATAAACACAATTTTACACTGACAGCCTAAATTTAAAAACGTTTCTCTATTGCCCTCACTATTAAGGGTCAAAAATTCTGTCTGGTGGGTATTGACCTGAGAAAGCAGTGTTTTTCCGATGGGATGGATGGAACTTATCTCGGGTTTGAACTCCTCATTACATCGAATTATAGTATAAAAAGAAGTTTTTAACAACTTAAATAAATAATTGTCGACATAGCTCAGAAAGTTAAACAAAAACAGAAAAACAAAAGTCAAAAGATTCAACAATAATTACTAAAATATATACAATTTGTCAACTTACATACATTCTATAAACTCGTCATAGGTATAGAATGTTTGCTCAATGAGTCAACGTTTCAACTTTGCCCTGAAAATGGTGTCATTTCCTTGAAAAACAAGTCTAATATTGCTGTGATTCTAATAGGTAGCCCAAACCAAACCACAACCCCTTGAATTATTTAATACGTTACCGTCCCATCCTATTTAACTCAATATTTTGACCTGGCTTTGGGTCATCAGTCATCATCTGTGCCACAAATGATGACTCAAAGCCAAATCAAGGTCCTTTTCACTGAGCTTAGAAATAATTGTCCCACTTGACGTTTTATTTGTAATGTCTACATTACTCGTAGACAGAGTCAGATTAAGAATCAAAATCAGGGTAAAATATATTTTACCAAGAAAAAGAAGAAAAGCTTTTTATCATTGAATTATTAGTTATTTAGTATATTAAAGTTGATTTTGGTTTTAAAATAATAAGTAGAAATAACAAACGCATTGGTTGTTTTAAAAAATCGGACAAAACTCTTCCTATTCTCAATGAGAAAAAGAAAGGTAATACGCCGCGGGGTGCCGGCAGTAGAATATTACCTCCCCCCCCTCTCATGCCCGTAGATGCAGTAAGAGCCTGCTAAGGGATACCTCCGGAAGATGGGCAGCAGCGTCCTTCCGTGTATCAACATCCTGTACTGCGCTCGCCAACCCGCCTGCCAAGCGCGATAAGTATGGAAACTACCCCATGGAGATCCATGTGGGAGGCCTGTATTCAGTAGTGAAAGCTTATCGGCTGAAATAATGAGGTAATACGCAGAATTTATCGGCTGAAATTATGAGGTAATACGCAGAATCTGACTCTCAGATATGGTCGTTGACCGAGTTACAGAAGTCCAGACTCAAGGTGTGCCAGAGGACAATGGAGCGTAGCATCCCGGAATTGCGGCGAATTTATCGCATTTGGAATACTATCTTACGCTCTCTGACTGGTATTGCCGGGGTTGGAGTTAGTACGCCAGACCCAATAACAGTGGGCGAGTTAGCCACAAATTCTATCAAAATTGTCTTATGGTCTGTTAATTATATTTTACTGCCCTCTAAAAACACATTTATAAACTACTAAATTACGAGACAACCCGAAGTCACATCTGATGTTAAGCATATTAAGTATATTACAACTACCTCTACAATACTGCGGAGATCACGTTCACGAACCACGTGACCGACGCTGCATTGCATTACGCCCGTCACCCTGAGACATAGAGTAAGGTCTCATGCGCCCCTAATATAAGCATACTATAATTTCAAAAGCTGCAGTTAAGCTTTCATTTTCAACGTTATATTCTCAGTACAAGTTATATTTCTTACCCTCATGCCCCTGGATCAAGGCACCTAGCTGCACCCCTGCCTCTTAAACCTATTTGCCGGACAGACATTATCAGCCACAGAAAATGTTACAATCTCTGTGCCTTTTGTGACCAGTACTGCTCCTGACATGTCAATTATGATATCCTCGCGATGGTACGTTGCGGTGCGTGGATTTATCAAATGAAAGCTTACAATGAAATTTTCATACGTGGCGTTCGTTTTATATCGTTTTATGAACATTTTTGCTCAGTTGGCCTAAATTCTGTTTTAGTTTCTGTTGAATATAAATATTTAATACGTTTTGGGAATAAACTTTAGAATTATTAAGTAGGCTAACAAAAAGTAATTTGGCAAAAGGAAAAACACATAGTGTCTAGAAAAAATGGTAAGTCATTTAACCAACTGCTATATTATCTAGATAGTTGAGCCCTTCCGGCAACTGGGACCGCGGTCTGAGTTGCTTGCGACCGTTACCGCTTTATTTTGGTGATGGTGTTGAAAACAACTAGTGATGTCCTTTGTCGATGTATGCATCGATATTTTATTTATTTTAAGTATTGTATAATTATAAATAATAAAAATAAAATTGTATATAAATTATTTTATTCTAATTTATAAATGCTATTTTCGTTCTGTTTGGTATTGTATTTCGTATTGTCTGGAATTGCATGGTGTTTTCGAAAGATGGTGCGACATTATATACGTAAAAAGTAAAGCAATACTCAATAGGGTTCTAGAGAACCCTATTGAGTATTGTTGTTGTACATAAAATTTAGGAGACAAAATAGATTTTGTCTCCTAAATTTTATATCTCTCAATCTATAAAATTTATTTTCATAATCATCGATAGCCCGAATAATCATAAGCTATAATTTAAGGATCCCTAATATAGTTTCCACTAATATCGGTATCCATATTGATTACAATCCATAAAGTGATTCGCAATAAGTAAACAAATCCATAACATTATTAAATCATAAACATTATCTCATAATTAATTATTACAATAATATTCATGTTTGGTTGGTTAAACCTAATAACCATCTCGGTTCCAGGTACCAGTCTTTCCATCTCGATTCTGTCACTGACAGTGTTTTCGGATGAATATAAAAACCTAATAACCTACTCTCTCTATCTCGGTTCTGTCAAAGGCAGTCTCTTAGGATGGTTATAAAAAAAACCTAACAACCCACTGTCTTTCCATCTCAGTTCCACCACAGGCAGTGTTTTTAGATTGTTAAAAAAACTTCATAACCTACTGTCTCTCCATCTCGGTTCTGTCACAGGCAGTGTTTTCGGGTGGTAATAAAAAAACCTAATAACCTACTGTCCTCCCATCTCGGTTCTGCCACTGGAAGGTTTTATAATCGTTCGAAAATTCTCGGAATAATAAGTTTTATGATTCGTTATTATTATGATTCATAAGTTATTTATAACGATGAAAATTGTGGAAATAATATATTAGGTAAAATAACTTTATGCGTAAAGAGCATTAGGATTATTGCCTGTAATTGGGAGAACACTAGCCCATGCTTTTTATTGTTTTTACTATTGTAATTTTTCTTTGTGTATCTTCTGTTAGTGGCTCAAATAAATAAATAAATAAATATTTATGGTACCATAATATTATGGATGGTGATGTTTTGGAGACACTTGTTATTGATTGTGATTTTAGGACAATCGATTTTCGAGACAAAATGGGCACCCCTCACTAGACCAACTTCTTAAGGCAGTTGAAAATGTTCGCAAAAAAATCTTATCAGGCTGCTGATGTAAATATATGGCATACCACGATCCACAATAATATCAAGACTATATGAAACACGTAGAATGAAAAATAGACCAGGTAGACCGACAGTATTTTCTATCGATTTTAAAAACAAAAATGGCTATGGCTAAATAGAGTATTTGCATATCGCGGAAAAGAATGGATTGAGATTGGAGAAAAACAACCAACTAAATAAAGAAAAGTATTTAAAATAAATACTGCAAATAAAAGCTTCAAACACGAATAGTAAACCTGAACAAAATTCCAAATTGAGAATTCAAGAACCACAGAATTTTTTTTAAACTTATGAAGAAAAAGGAAATTATAATGTGAAAGACAGAGAAACGTTTAAAGTTATTACCGTCTTTAGTCTTTGAGTCGTAGTTAAAAAAATGTGTTATTTGATTAGTATTTGAGGGAGGCCTGTGTACAGTAGTGGACGTTTTACAGCTGAACTGATGATGATATGTAAAAAATGATCTGATATCAAGCCTTTTATATTTATCTAATCTACCTAATCGTAATCACAAACAAGAGTGCTAACTTTTGAAGTTTAAGTCAGTGTTTTCAGAGTTAATTTACATTAAATTAAACAAACTGACGTAGCATCTTGTGTCCACTCACTCGTACGGTGACTGACACAACATGAAGCTTGTGGCTTTTGCTGACCCTAACAATAAAATTAAAATAAAGAAAATGTATTAATTGTATCTACATTAGTATGGTAAGTAAGACGAACATAATCCTACACAAGAGGTACTTTTCATATCAAATGGCATTCATAAACTAACTTTCTATTAAAGCTAGAATTTGTATGAAAATACCATTGAAATGGTCTGACAGGACGACCGACGTGACACGTCCGTTGGCAACCATCGCCGAGTGCTGAGTGACACGTTATTTCCTCGCGGGCAAACAGTTGCTGTCCGCGCTATTACAATCTATTGAGCGTTACAGGAAGTCATGTGAGCGTCCCACTTTACATTGTGATGGACTTGTTCAAAAGCTTTTGTTTGCTAAATAGGTTATGAGTTGTGAGATGGACTTCAGTGAACTTACGGGCAATATGTTTTAATACTTCTATTTTTAGATGTATTTTAGAGCTTTTAGAATGGTAAAAATGAATCCCTATTTCCCTTGGTCTCGGCATCACGCGTGAACGGCTGGACCGATTTTGCTAATTCTTTTTTTGTTGTGTTTGTTATTGTAAGGAGAAGGTTTTTATGTAAGAAAAAATTAAGAATAAGAAGAGTTGTAGTAGTAGAGTATATGTAGGGTAGTAGTAGAGTAGTTGTAGGGTATTAATCGAGTAGTAATTGTAGTGTAGTATCTAAATGAGTAGTTAAAGGGTAGTTGTTAATTAGTTTCAGGAGTAGTAGTAGGGTAGAAGTGGAGTAGTATTAGTAGTAGTAGTAGTAGAGTAGTAGTTAGAAGATGTGGTAGTAGGTAGTTGATTCTGGGCGGTACAAAGTTCGCTGGGACAGCTAGTCTAAAACAAAATATAAATCTGATTGTTATTTCAATGTTTTACTTATTTACTCTCATAGGTAAGCTTGAATCACTCGGTATCCGGGGTTTGCCACTTGAATGGTTCCGTAGTTACCTCACTAACAAAAAGCAAAGAACCAGAATAGGGAACTACCTAGGGGATGAAATGCAAATAAACTACGGCGTACCCCAAGGAAGTATTCTCCGTCCAACTTTGTTTTTATGCTATATTAATGATCTGTGTGAAACCACAATGCTAAATGGTAAAGTTATTGCATATGCTGACGATACAGTGCTCTTATTTCATGCCGACACGTGGAGTAAAGTCGAATACATAGCAAATATAGGACTCGATACTATTTCAACTTGGTTGAGAAATAATTTACTGACGCTAAATTTAGTGAAAAAAGTACATAATGCTTACAATAAATGCTGCTACACAACCTGTGTAGCCCCCGCCCTCGGCCTTAAAATCCATTCGTCGACATGTGATCGCACAGATAACTGTGTGTGCCCCTATCTGGACTCAACCAAAGAAATGAGGTATCTTGGTGTCCATCTCGGCAATAATCTTAGCTGGAAGAGCCAAATAAAGCATCTATCTGGTCGGACCAGGAAACTTATATATGTTTTTAAACAACTACGTCATGTGCTAAGCCCAAAGTCATTGTTTAATGTTTATCAAAGTCTCGCAGAATCTGTTCTTTTGTATTGTGTGAAATAATGGGGAGTCGCGGCCCAAAGTACTATCATTACTCTTGAAAGAGCTCAAAAGGCACTTCTGGAAGTGATGTATTTCAGGCCACGCCAATACTCCACAGAAGACCTCTATCGAGAATATAACATACTGAATGTAAGACAGCTGTTCATAAGAGCTCTAGTAGTGAGGCAACATTCACTTGACGGATATTCTATGTAAGTTAAAAATACAACGAAGGAAACATAACATATTTAAAGTAAATAAGAGTCGTACCAAATTCGGGCGTAACTCAATCAATATCATAGGACCGTGGCTTTACAATCGTTTAGGCAAAAAAATATCTATCGCAACACTCAATTAAAAAAAAACATTACAAGCTATCTTACAAGTTTAAATTACAAAGACACTGAAGACCTTCTTAAAACTGTTAAATAATTATTTCCTAATTTTAAAAATAATCCAACACACACTTTAAAATTTGCTCAACCTGTTTGGAGATTGGTTTTACAGCGACTTCATATATATAGCACTCACCACGCACTATTACACACAAACACACGCACATATACACTCACACCAACATACACACTACATAAACACTATTATAAAATAAAACTTCTTGGCTAGCAATGAACCATAGTTTTAAATATTAGATATAATCTAAAAACAATACAAAAATAAAACCGGGCAAGAGCGAGTCGGATTCGCGCACCGAGGGTTCCGTGCCATCATACAATATAATATATGACAAAGGCGGTTTTATATTTGTTGGAGAACCTTGACAGCGCCATCTCTTGTCTGATAGCGGAACTTATGTAGATTTTTACACTTTCGATGATTTCTAAAAAAGTATGCTAAGTAGAGAGTTTGTAATAAATTTCCTATAAAGTTTACATACACTTCTATTGGGTATAAAAGTATCACGGGTTTATTTCTGCAAACTTCGGAGATAAGGGGGGGGGGAACGGTCGTTTTTTCAACATTTTTGTAAATATCTCAAAAACAATACGGCTTAAAGGAAAAATAAAAACTGTTTATTAATGTGCAAGTGAATACCTTTCATATGATACCCCACATCACCTAGTAACTTCACAAATTTTTTGAAAACCCCCCTTCCAACCCCCTTGTCTAAAAAACTATGCAAATTAGAGAGTTCGCTATAATTTTCCTATAAAGTTTACATACATTTCTATTAGTAATAAAAATATCACGGGTTTATCTCTGCAAACTTCGGAGATAAGGGGGGGGGAACGGTCGTTTTTTCAACATTTTTGTAAATTACTCAAAAACGATACGGCTTCAAGAATAAATAAAACTGTTTATTAATGTGCAAATAAATACCTTTCATATGATACCCCACACGGCCTAGTAACTTCACTTAAAAATTTTGAGATCCTCTTTCCGCCCCCCTGCAATCAAAATAAGAATATTTTTAAACATTTTTATATACGCTATATTAGTAAAAAAGTGTTGTCTTTAACCATTTCAAATTTCAAGTCGATAGCATTAGTTAGTTCTCGAGATATCCAGTTGTGACAGACAGACAGACAGAGTGATTCTATAAGGGTTCCTTTTTACCATTTTGGTCAGGAACCCTAATATTGTATAATTATAAATAAATATGTAAGGGGAGCCCGATGCAAGACATTGTGACTCCATTATACAGGCATGTCCTAGAATGGAGAACAAAGCTACAAAGGGTACTGCTTCGTTATAGTTTGTATATTAGCCTATCCAATCCATTTAAGAAATGATTGTTACACTTATTTTAAGGGTAGGTTACCTTGTAATTTTTTTGTACCGTTTTTACTTATTTAAAAATAAATTATCTTTTTATCTTTACTTTTAATAAGATCTTGTTGTTTGTTGTGGGATGCCGGCAATAGAATGTTACCCCTTCTCTCATGCCCGTGGATATAATGGGGAATGTTCTGAAGAACTATTCAGCCTAATACCCGCAGCTAACTTCCATCACCGCACTACTTGCCATAAAGCGAATTTTCTTCAGCACCATCTGGATAGCTGGTTCTCGCTTCGCCTCTGGTGTTGCAGATGTCCATGGGCGACGGTGACCACTTCCCATCAGGTAGCCCGTCTGCTCGTCTCCCTGCTTATAATATAAAAAAACAAACCATAAAGTTATGTTAGAAGGTTCACTAACAATAGAAAGTTTCGCGTTCTGAATAGTTCTGATTGATGTCACATTTAGATACATTGTACCTATCCCAAGCAGACATCAGAAGTGTTACAATTGATTAATGTTGTATAAAAAACTTTTCTTAAAATCTCAAAGAAATCCTTATAGTAGTATTGATTTTATGATCATCGTGGGGTGCCGGTAGTAGAATGTTACCCCTCCTCTCATGCCCGTTGATGCAGTAAGAGCCTGCTAAGGAATACCTCTCGAAGATGGGCAGCAGCGTCTTTCCATGTATCAACATCCAGTAGCGCTCGCCAACCCGCCCGCCAAGCGTGGTGAATATGGCAACTACTCTTCATGGAGATCTGTGAGGAAGGCCTGTGTTATGCAGTGGTCGTTTTACGTTTGAAATGATGAAAATGACGATTTTATGAAACTGTTGTTGCCAGTGAATATCCGTTAAATATCAGCAAAGTAATTTACCTCCAATAAAACCAATCGCCCGAGAGCGTGAACTGATTCAATGTGCGATATGGCGCGTCGACATTGTGTGAAAGCTTTTAAAACATTTAAGTACACGTGCCATAATATACCTCGGAAGTGCTAATTGCATATTGTCATCATCATTTATAAACAAAACCCCTGTCTTTCTTGTCTTCCGATTTCGATCAAAGCGACTGATTTGGACTAGACAGGCATTATTTAACATTAGATAACTTAAGAAGTATATGAGTGTGGTTGCTCCACCCTTCGTTGCGCTGTTTGGTGGCTTGCATAGTAGAGTATGTGAGTAAATGTAGACCACACTTTGAGCATGTTAAAACCCCGCTGACGGCGACGTAATCTCACTAATATTATAAAGCCGAAAGTTTGTTAGTATAGATGTATGGATGTTTGTTATTTTTATAGTGTTTAACCACACTTAGAACATTTTCAAAAAAATGAATAACCTTATCAATTTTTTTAAGGAAGCGTCAAGTATCGATTTGACGGACGTGGGTTCGAATCCCACCGGAACCGTAACATTTTTGATAAGGTTATTGATTTCTTTGAAAATGTTCTACCTAAGAAGTGTGGTTAAACACTATAAAAATAATTATTACATATTATATCTTTATCCAACTGCCAAGACAGGAATATAATTTAAATAATTCATATAACGAGAAAATCAATTACACGAACGTCGCCGCACTTGACATTTGATATTAACTTATTATTAAAGTTGTTATCTCTATGACTGTACATACATAAACTGCATGCTTACAGCATGCTGAAACGGTGCAATGTCAATGAAATTTGACCACGAGGAATTATGCTTCCTCGCTTCATCGCACCAAACCAGTTGGACTAAAAGATTTGACTACATGGAAGAACTCAAAAATAACAACAAAGTTGGTTTATGATCCATTAAGGCGACGATGCCATGCTTCCAATTTATTATTGGTTCGGTGTGTTTCTTTTGCATATGAAATTAAAACAGGATCCTTCAACCATTGCCTACAAAAATAGCTAATAATAGCGTCCAACTCGGGTGACTTTGGAGTCTCATCAGCGATAGCTGACCATGCCTCTTGTATACAAGCGGAAGGTATAAGAGGCAAATTGGCAGTCATTCTTGTGATGTCTTTTCCTTCTTCATTTTGGTCAAACCAAGATAGGATGCTTTTTTCAAAACAGCTTTGTTGAAATGATATAGTATCCTGTTACTGCTCCATTTTTAAAAACCATCCGAAATGCATTAAAGTGTACCGATTCATAATCGCATTTAAAATTTGTAATCAGAACTTTCAGGACATATCGTATTATAGTGAATAGTGCGACGTAAGTTGCTTGATGCTTATTTAGCAGCAAAGCATACAATACCGGAAATACATTGAAAGTATCTACCGTACTATCTACGTCAACGAGTAAGGAGAACAACTGATAAAATGGCTTAGGCACCCGTTTGAATGTGCCATCGCCGAAAAAAACCTTATTCTGTTTAGCATAATTATTCATATTTCTTCTGGAAAAAGTTTCAATCAGTTCAAATTCAGCCACCAAAAAATTGTCCTTACGGTTACTTCACAACTTTTAACAAATTCTGTTTTTTCTACTTGTAGAAATCTTTTGAGTTCTCTAGTATAGAACGTCCTTAACTGAATTATAAGGTCTGCCAGTATTACTTGCGGCAGAAGTCGATGGCATATCTAGTAGGGTACGTTCATATATTTTTTTACTGATGACATATCTTTGCACACTTTCTGCTTTGCTGCATCCAATAGAAGGTCTTCATTATTTTTATAATGATCTTGATCACACTTATGCAAATTCTGTCTGATTATATTAGTTTTCTTAATATTTAAATTAAAAAAGCACTGCATTCAAGTCTCTTATAGCATCGCCAAAAATATGTTCCGCTCGAATTGTTAGAAACGAAATTGTACCTTTATCCATCGTGTACAAGAGCTTTATATTTTTTATTTTTAAAAATTTGAATTGAGGATTATTTTGCATTTTAGAAATTTTAGCAATGAAATTCTTATTAATATGCAGAATGTAAACGTCAAAATGACAATATCAAAGCTATAGAAAAAGTTTTATCTATGTCCGTACATGGTCCGTACCCTACGTTAAGTACCGGCCAGTATTATCTTCTTAGGTGTAGTATTATGTACACACAGAAGTACCTACTTAATCTACCTACTTATAAGGGTATTCCTTTATTATCACTTTCAACTTGACTGAACGACATATCGCTTTGTATACCAACTGAGACTTAGTCAAATATCGATATAGTCACTTTGCTATTTAGTTGAATCTAGATTTAGGCCAACTACGACTTAGTCCAATCATGACCTAGTCCATTCAAAACCTAGTCTTATCAAGATGTTGTTATATAGCTTCTAACCCATTTTTTGTACCTTATGTATGATAGTAGATCGTAGTTTTTGATAGAACTAATTAAGCTTCGACTAGGTTTCCTTAGCAAAAATTTAAAAATTAAAAATTGTCAAACACGTTATTCACTCGGAACATACCTAGCTCCATATTGGAAGTTCAACAGCCAACGGTCGAGCAAGCGCGGCGGCGTCCACTACCTTTTATGAACATTGTAACATTGGATCAAAGGTTTGCCAGATTGCCACGCCGATGATGCATGCTGTTCGTTGAAACTGTTGAAAGCTTTGGCTTAGCCCCATCGGCCATCTGTTCTGCGAGCTACATGGCCTGCCCATTGCCACTTCAACGTGCTAATCTGCTTGGCTATTTCGGTGACTCGAGTTCTTCTACGAATCTCCTCATTTCTGATTCGATCCCGTAAAGAAACCCCAAGCATAGCCCTCTGCGTAGCTCATTGAGCAACTCTGAGCTTATTCATGAGGCCAATCGTGAATGAACATGTCTCGATTCCATAAGTCATCACTGGTAACACTCACTGATTGAAGACTTTCGTCTTAAGGCACTGAGGAATTTTGGACAAAAAGACGTTGCGTAGTTTCCCAAACGCTGCCCATCCGAATTGGATTCGTCGATTGACCTCGTTTTCGAAGTTGGACCTACCTAATTAGACAGTTTGTCCTTGGTATACATACGCGTCGACATCTTCGAGAGCCAAGTTCTCAAACATAACTGGGGCAGGCACAACATGGGCATTCGACATAACCTTTGTCTTGTCCATGTTCATTTTAAGGCCTACCCGTTGGGAGACTCGATTGAGGCCTTCGAGCATCGTGTCGAGTTCCTCCGTCGACTTTGCTATAACCACAATATTGTCGGCAAACCGAAGGTAAGACATGTATTAGTCGTTAATGTTGATGCCTTTCCATTCCAATAGCTTAAAGCCATCTTCCAAAGCGGTCGTAAACATTTTCGGAGAAATAACGTACAAAGACTTCAACACTTCGATATATCGATAGTCAATGCGGCATCGCTGGAGAGCCTCGAGTATCACCCATGTTTCGATCAAGCCAAGCTTAATCAACAAATTCTAGTAAAAAATTCTAAGGTTATAAATTGCATACAATGTTTCCATGCAGGTTTCATTGATGACCAAGCCTCAACGTAGTAACTAACTAATGTAATTTTATTTCGGACTCCAAATCTCTACGTTACTTTACCAAAGCTAAGTCTTACAATTAGTTGGCTTCTAAGAACTCAGTTCTATGAATGTTGACAAAGTCTCATTCATTGAATGGCTTTCTATAAATTTCAAAAGGAAATCGCAAAAATTGCTACATATTAATAAACTTATTGAATCATAGACAGTTAGATGTAAAGGCTTCAAACTAACTTAAGTGAAAACCCGAAAATACCTTCCAAAACTATCGATCTATTTGTTCAGCTCGGTTACTTCTACTGCTGGGGCTAAAGGCTCTCTATCGCCAAATTACCTCTAAACCTATATGATGTATGTGATTTCAATCCAGTCGTCATGTTTGCAGGAATGAGTCGAGCGGAAAGTGTAATTGTTGTCCCCTCGCCTCTGGTCAATACACTTTGTTTGAAGAGTGACAAAACGAATGGGGTTGTTCCTTTTCACTGTCTAGGGGAGTTGGATTAACCTACTTTAAGTTCGTTAAAAACTGTACATGTGTTGAATGAGTTACTTTTGTAGAAAAAACAGAAAACTCTGGAATCGATAATGCTTTTTACATTCATAATAAACTCAAAAACATTTTTATACATATGTACATGGCTAGTAGTCGTTTGTTAGCTTGAAATACTTTGTGGATAATGATAAAATAGATACCTAACCTATGTTTAATAGAATGCTAGGTGAAACTAGTGTTAGTACTGGTAGGTACAGTGTATTGTATTTTTTGGGGCGGAACGTAGTTTCCACTCAAAACTCAACTCAAAACAAACTCAAATCATCGTTATTAAACCTTATTAAATGCTGCCGTGGGGTGGCCCTCCTCTCATGCCCATGGATGCAGTAAGAGCCTGCTAAGGGATCCCTCCGGAAGATGGGCAGCAGCGTCTATCCGTGTATCAACATCCCATACTGCGCTCATAAACCCGCCTGCCAAGCGTGGTGAGAATGGCAACTACCCCTCATGGAGATCCATGAGGGAGGCCTGTGTTCATCAGTGGACGTTTTATGGCTGAAATGATGAATGCTCAAAAAAATATTCTCTTTTCAGGTTTTCCCAAAAATACATTCATAAATATGCCCGGTTTCAGCTAAACAAATGCAAAAAACGTCAACAACCCATCAATCCTAACGAATTTCACAAAGCAACATCCTTCAGCGACTGTGACAAAAAATATTTGAAGCCCCTCTTGAAGGCTTCAAAGCGATCTCATAATAAAGGTGCGGAACATCGGCCGTCGCAAACCTGTTAATAATTCATGAACGTGCTCAGTGCTAGAGGTTTTCATCACAGGTCTTAACCCAGCGCGGAGAGTGGAACGCTTACACACCCTTTATGCAGCGTTGCAGGTTTTTAACTAGACGACTGGATTCATATACTGCGCGTTTTCTAGGTTTCAACCTGGTTTCGAATTGGATGTGTTTAAATCTTGAAGAACCATCTGAAAATCAGTGTGGTCTTGTCGTGAGATGAACAACATAATAATTATAAAATTATCATTAAATAACTGTATGTACAAAGTAAGTGATTGTGATAACAATAAAACTTTTTCTATTCTATTCTATAATAATTAGTTGGCCGCTGGTGTCCAACTAATCATTATGATTAAGTTTTAATGATTAATAATTATATTGCTGTGTGCAGTTTTAGTTACAAATATAAGTATCTCTTTATTTGTATGGATTTACAGAAACATGTTGTTCTTATCGATGATCGTGAATCATCCGTGGGTTTTGTCTTTCTGGAAAATTCTATAATAATTATAACAAAGCTGAAAATATAATTCTGACCATTTTTAGGGTTCCGTACCTCAAAAGGAACAAAAACGGAACCTTTATAGGATCACTTTGTTGTCCGTCTGTCTGTCGGTCTGTCAAGAACCTTTATCTCGAGAACAGTAACGATATCGAGTTGAAATTAAAACCTTATACTAAAATCTACAGCCTCTTTAAGCTGTGAAATAACGAATATTCTATGCTAACCTGAAAAAAGTTACGACCGTTTATGCCGCAAAAAAAATGCATATTTCGACATTTTCAAAGGAATCAAAATTCATACATCCAAATTTCATAGTTCTAGGTCTACGGATGTAGACCTAGAACTATGAAATTTGGAAAGGTATATCGTCTTATACTGTAGATACAGAGTAAAATCTAAAAACCATACATTTGGAATGGAATCATAAAAAAACATCTTCCTTAAAAAAGTACGTCATCCAGGTTAAGCAATCCCTACGCTCGGTCATAAGATGGATGGGTGACCGAATCTTTTTGTTTTTTGACCAAAAGTTTTACTAAATCAGATCAGTTAATTTATAATGATTATTATGTTCCTACATACCTACGGAACCCTCGGTGGGCGAATTCAGTTCGTACTTGTCCGGTTTTATTTATCATCTTGTCTACTATCATCATTTCCTTGTCTATAACTATTACGTGGATTTGCAACAACATGTTCTCTTTTCAAACATAAAACCTTATTAAAAGATTTGGCTTTATGCAGTCCAGGATTAGCCCATATTCAAATTAAGCAATTGCATCCCGCATCTCGTCTTGGGAGCACCAGAAACAGCATCAAAAATTAATACTTTGTAGCACATAAAAGGTAAGGGTGTTGTAACATGACTATCGCGTGTTGAAGCCCGGGGTCGTAACCCCGCTCCCCGCTAACTCTAACTCTAACTCTAGCTCGTCTGTGATTTTGATAATTCGAAGCTCGCTCAAAATAAAAGATAGATAAACTCTTTATCCACCACCTCTTGACACTCATCCTTTAGCTCCAGTCCGCGCGCCGGTCAGGGTGGAAGGGGAATCTCACGTAGGTAACCTTTTATAGTTTATTTTTTTACACTGCGCTATTGAAGGACAAACCCATCACAAACCATAAAGTTATGTTAGAAGGTCCATTAACAACAGAAAGTTTTGCGTTCTGAACAGTTCTGATTGATGTCATATTTAGATACATTGCAGCTATCCCAAACAGATAACGGAAGTGTTACAATTGATTAATGTTTTATAAAAAAACTTTTCTTACGATTTCAAAGAAATCCTTTTAGTAGTATTGACTTTATGAACATCGTGGGGTGCCAGCAGTAGAATGTTACCCCTCCTCTCATGCCCGTTGATGCAGTGAGAGCCTGCTAAGGGATACCTCTCGAAGATGGACAGCAGCGTCTTTTCATGTATTAACATCCAGTAGAGCTCGCCAACCCGTCTGCCAAGCATGGTGAATATGGCAACTACTCTTCATGGAGATCTGTGAGGAAAGCCTGAGTTCTGTAGTGGTCGTTTTACGTCTGAAATGATGAAAATGACGATTTTATGAAACTGTTGTTGCCAGTAAATATCCGTTAAATATCAGCAAAGTAATCAATCTTCAATAAAACCAATCGCACGAGAGCGTGAACTGGTTCGATGTGCGATATGGCGCGTCGACATTGTGTAAAAGCTTTTAAAACAATTAAGTGCTAAGCCGTGGGGTGCCGGCAGTAGAATGTAACCCCTCCTCTCCTGCCCGTGGTTGCAGTAAAAGCCTGCTAAGGGATACCTCCGGAAGATAGGCAGCAGCGTCTTTCCGTGAATCAACATACCGTACTGCGCTCGCCAACCCGCCCGCCAAGCGTGGTGAGTTTGGCAACTACCCCTCATGGAGATCTATGAGGGAGGCCTGTGTCTAGTAGTGGACGTTTTACGGCTGAAATTATGATGATGATGATGATGATGAAGTGCTTTGTAATTGCCAGTATATCGGAAGTGCTGATTGCATATTGTCATCATCATTCATAAACAAAACCTCTGTCTTTCTTGTCTTCTGATTTCGATCAGAGTGACTGATTAACTTAACTGAAACATTAGATAACTTAAGACGTATATGACTGTGGTTGCATAGTGGAGTATGTTAGTGTTAGTAAAGGTAGAACGCACTTTGAGCATGTTAATACCCCGCTGACGTAATTGTTAGTTATGGTCACTGGTGGTTTAAGTTCAACCTCAAAACAAAACCAGAAGATAACTGTCGTATAGACCATGCGTTCGTTGCTGGAGATTCGCAGAAATTTTGCCAATTCGACATGGGACGACTTGTAAGATATTTTGTCAAGTCTTTACATTGACTTATATTGACCTAAGTTCATTAGAAGGAACTCGATATGATTACATTTTTGGAATAAACATATTCTTTATTCCGTAATTAGTGGGCGAAGCCCCCTAATATGCATAGCGCTGTCTGTCTGTCTGTACATGAGACGATTACAACCGAACGCGTTGACCGATTTGATTTTGGTGACCCTAGGAGCACAGGGACCGGAGTTATTGTGTCCTCAAAAGGTCACTAAAAAAAAGCCTTCAAATGGCCGAAAACGTCCAAAAACCCAAAATTGCCATTTTTGACCTTTCGTGACCTTTTGAGGCCTTCGCCCCCTTTTCTGGTACTACCGTACCAATTATCGTGCAAGATTATGAACCATGCGGTCAAGGCTCTTGAGAGATATCAATGAAATGCGATGCATCAGTTCGACCGACAAGAGTAAAACTCTTGAATAAGAATAGAAACATGCAAGATTAGCTTAGTTTGGGGCTCGGCTGGGTTTCGGTGACCAGTGTAGCTACCATTATTTTTTTTTAATTTTATAGTATTTTTACAAAAAAAAATGTAAGGTCTTCGATTGACACATAACATACAGCCACATAAAAGATTTTGCTCCTAAAATACAATGATATTGTCTTACATTTCATAAAGCCAGATTTTTATTATTTTTTAGACTTTATTTTTTGATAGAACACATTAAGCGTTCCTGACTCTACTACTGGGTTCCTTAGCAAAAATCTGAAAATTCTGGCAAATAAAGCAAGGAAGGTTACAGACGCTCTTCGAATTAAGCAACAGTAAGACTTTATCTCTCAATACCTGAAGACCAAGGTGTTCAACCAATGTGTCTTGCCCATACTCACATATGCTTCTGAGACGTGGCCTCTCTCAGAGGAGTACATGCATAGAATCAGAGTCACTCAAAGAGCAATGGAGCGCACCATGCTCGGAATTTCCCTGCTAGACCACATACCAAACGTCGAAATTTGACGTTGCACAAAGGTCGTGGACGTAGTTATGAGGATAGCTAGATTAAAATGGAGATGGGCGGGGCACTTACTAAAGGGACGATGGAAGATGGACTAAGGCCGTAACAGAATGGTGGCCAAGAGACACGGTACAACCTAGAGGCAGACCACCCGCCGTTGGTCCAATGACATTATTAGTTCTGTTTGGAGTCATTGGACCAGAATCTCAAGGGACTGTAAACAATGGCGCATTAAAGAGGAGGCATATACTCAGCAGTGGGTGCAAACGGGCTGAAATAATGATGATGATGATGATGAAGAGTTTATGATGCGCCACATTGCGAACATTACTTCCACCCTCGATTTCCCTCATAATGCCCAATGAACACTTAGATCAGTCTCCGTGGTCATAACCATGTGAGCTTCGTCACATTTTAAAGCACGGTAACCCAAATGATCTAGTCCACTGAACATATCGGTTGAACGGGTATTTATTTACAGCACTTTGAAGGGGCGCAGTCCTTTGAAAGAGGTAATTAAGTGAAAGATCCCAGAGCCGGTGGGCCGGGTGATCGCGTTAGACAAATTAGGACGTGTTATTGAGCAAAGACCTCTTTATAAACACTTTATTCACAACTGATAGATACCAATACATGGTCCTAATTTGAGCTTGTACAAGTTCATGAAATTAAATTTGTTTAATAACCCCCGACACTTTACTTGGTCTCGGATGTTAGATCAATGTTTTTTTTCTTTTATTCCTTCAGTGTGCGATATGGCGCGTCGACATTGTGTGAAAGCTTTTAAAACAATGAAATGTGTAGTTAATCTACACATTTCATTAGATACCACACTTAAGTAAATTTAAAAACATTGGATTGTTCACCCCCTACTTTCAACCATATCTCATGAATTGCTCAACCGATTTCTATACAGCTTTCAGTTTTGCATTTTATACATAATTTCCTTTCATTTCATATCAAAATGGGGAATATTCGGAAACATTTGATTATTCATTGCCTCTTAACGTAACTTAAAACTCATTGTAAATTATCCAAACTTGTTTTTGCTAAATAAATATTTTTTCATTTTCATTTTTTTCTTTCACCCCCCATATCTTGTAATGTTATAAACCAATTTTGATAAATATTTTTTTAAGAAGCACCGCCAAAAAACCTGCTTACAAATAAAAAAAACTACATGCAAATTGGTCCACTCAGTTACAATCGACAGTGCCACAGGCAGACACACACACACATAGCGGTCAAACTTATAAAACCCCTCTTTTTTTGTCGGGGGTCAAAAAGTAAATTGGACAGCGTCAGCAACTGGCTGTAATACTTAGTTTCTGTAATCTGTGGTAATACGGTAAAACTTAGGTAGGTACTTTAGATTACAGCCGTTATCGAACCGTATATTCCAATATGTTCAACTATTTGTTCAACCAGTTCAACAAATCAAACCCCATGACCTTTGCAAAATGCAAAATCCTTCCTCTTCCTAGTATGTACATCAGAGACATTTTGTATTTTTGTCAAAACGTGAAAACGTGTGCGTGTCTATGGTTATGACGCTTGGGGGGTGAAATTGGGGATGAATAATCGAATGTTTCCAAATATATCCAAGTTTGGTATCAAAATAAAGTGGATGGCGTGTAGAATGCAAATCTGGAAGTTACAAACAAATCGCTTATCTCAGGAATAACTCTAGAAAAATTATTTGGCGTTGGCCCTATAATTTATATTATTTTTATTATTATTTTTTATTATTTATTTATCCCCTATTGCCCTCTATGACTTTTAGGGGTGGAGCATCAGTGAAAAATGTTGCATAAGCCGGGAGAATGTATTCCTCTTGAGAATCGTTGCGTGCGTTACGTAAGCGGTTAAAGTTACGCAGCAATCATGTATGACGGAATTATTACTCAAAATGTTCTAAAAAATGTGTGCGATAGCAGTCATCATCATCATTTCAGCCATAAAACATCCACTAATGAACAAAGGCCTCCCTCATGGGTCTCCATGAGAGGTAGTTGTAGTGAGTATGGACCCACCACGCTTGGCAGGCGGGTTGGCGAGCGCAGCAAGGGATGTTGATATATGGAAAGACACTGCTGCCCATCTTCCGGAGGTATCCCATAGCAGGCTCTTACTGCATCCACGGGCATGAGAGGAGGGACAGCATTCTACTGCCGGTGCCCCACGGCTGCGATAGCAGTATGTCTATATTTTAAGTTTGACTCACTATAGCCTTTTTTATAGTAATAAAATGTGTTATAAAACAATGCATTATTTGCAAAGGTGATTTTCTACGCACAGTATCAAGCCTTTTACAAATAATTACGATATTCATTAAGTATATTCATTACTTCATATAGATATTCATTACTTATATTTTTGTGTGCAAGTGCTATAGTGTTCAGTGAACAAGTGTTATAGTGGTGATTAGTGTTCTGTGAATAAGTGGTGTAGTGTGAATCTGTAGAAAATTTCTTATTGGTAATATTAAAGTGTTAATTACTACATTATTTTAATGCCAAATTCCCAGCTCGTAACTGTATATTCAAATACCATAATATTATGCTGGGCAGTCATATTTTCGATTTATCAGCTCAGCCCTAGGACTGAGGTCTACATCCACTGCTGGACATAGGCTTCCCATATGGATTTTCTAGATCATAAGTGGGTTATTGCTATACTCGCCACGCTTGGCAGACGGGTTGGCGAGCGCAGCACGGGATGTTGATACACAGTAAGACACTGAGGTATCCCTGCCCCTTTCCTAGATTCCTATAGCATTCACAGGCAAGACAGGAGGGCAACATTCTTCAGCCGGCACCCCATGGAACTTGTAAACCCTTTATAGTCCACAAAGTGAATCATAACTGGCAAAGCGGTAGCGTCACTAGTTTTATCCTACTAATCCAACTAATATTATAAAGCCGAAAGTTTGTTTGCAAAGATGTACGGAGGTTTGAAACCTTTTCACGCAAAAACTACCCCACGGATTGAGCTGAAACTTTGCACACATATAAACTAATGTAGGCCTGGATTAACACAGGCTACTTTTTATCCGGGTACAACGCGCGCGAAGCGGCGGGCAGAAGTTAGTATAATATAAAATTGTTGTCAAATGCAATGGTTAATGCCATAGTTTAGTCCAAATGCGCAAATATTGAGGGTGCAATGGATGTATTCCTTAATAAGTTTTTCTGAAGACCCTGTTGAGCTTCCTGGAGTTTTTTTCGGAAATCACTTTGTAAACACGGTCCAGTCAGCTAATCTAGACAGCATTTGGACTAAATGTTAAATGAGCAACAACTCGGCAATGTTATTTTTTGTTTTAAATTAACAACTACAGACAACATATAGTCCGTACATAGGTACCGGATACACAGAATTGCATTCAAAAATGAAAAATATTCATCACCCAGAATCGACATCGAAAATCCATAAAATAATTGAATACCTGAAAGCTACAAACACGTTATTCAATCGGAACGTACCTAGCTCCATATTGGAAGTTCAACAGTCAACGGTCGAGCAAGCACGGCGGCGTCCACTACCTTTTATGAACATTGTAACATTGGATCAAAGGTTTGCCAGATTGCCACGCCGATGATGCATGCTATTCGTTGAAACTGTTGAAAGCTTTGACTATAGGTTTTGCTTTTATGTATCACTAGCTGCTGGTCGCTGATTCGACCGAATTTTTATTGTTTTATTATATAGCCTTTGGTGCGAGTGCCGTGGGGTGCCGGCTGTAGAACGTGCCGTGGGGTGCCGGCTGTAGAATGTTACCCCTCCTCTCCTACCCGTGGATGCAGTAAGAGCCTGCTCAGGGACATCTCCGGAAGATGGGCAGCAGCGTCTTTCCGTATATCAACATCCCGTACTGTGCTCACCAACCCGCCTGCCAAGCGTGGTGAGTATGGCAACTACCCCTCATGGAGATCCATGAGGTAGGCCTTTTTTCAGTAGTGGACGTTTTACGGCTGAAATGATGAAAAATGATGATATAGCCTTCACCTTAACCTAATAATCTTTATCGGGGATTTACCGCGTAATTACCTCAATAAAGGTAATATCTCAATAAACAGTAAATTTATAGTAATAAGCTAACGCATATCGAATAACCGGTTGAAAAACTTAACAAAATTTCGATACATGTTTCGCCTCTCTACAAACGAAATTGGCTAACCATTCGCAACGGAATACACTAGAAACAACGAAGACGCACAGATAGTTTGGGGAACAGGATGACATTTTGTTCTATATCCATATATTTCCTCTCTAGCATCTTAAAAAATACCTTTAAAGAACCTTTTGTCGCAGAGAAAAGTCTCACCGTAGGCACAGCTTGCACTCATCACATCATTTCAGCCGTAGGACGTCCACTGCTGGACATAGGCCTCCCTCATGGATTTCCAATTACTGCGGTTGGAAGCAATCGGCCATCTGTTCTGCGAGCTACATGGCCTGCCCATTGCCACTTCAGCGTGCTAATCCGCTTGGCTATGTCGGTGACCCAAGTTCTTCTACGAATCTTCTCATTTCTGATTCGATCCCGTAAAGAAACCCCGAGCATAGCCCTCTCCATAGCTCGTGGAGCGACTCTGAGCTTATTATAAATAAATAAATAAAATAAATAAATAATGCTCGACAAAACACACAGCATCATCTAGCCCCAAGCTAAGCAGAGCTTGTGTTATGGGTACTAGATGACTGATATACTTAATACATTATACTACATAGATAGATATTTTTATTATATATAGAAGCTTATTCATAAAGCCAATCGGGAATGACCATGATGATGAATGAAAGTCTCGGTTCCATATGTTACACTGGTTCCATACTGGTAACACACACTGATTGTAGACTGTCGTCATTAGGCACTGAGGAATTTTGGACGAAAAGACGTGTAGTTTCCCAAACGCTGCCCATCCAAGATGGATTCGTCGATTGACCTCTTTTTCGACCTACCTAATTGGAGAGTTTGCTAGGTATATATACGCGTCGGGTTCGGTTCGTTGTCACCCTGTCCCGTATTCACCCGGTTCGTTCTCCCCCGATTTAAACAAATTTTATATCAATATTTTTTGTCGCTTTTTCCGTAATTTACACAAAGTACCAGCGATAACAAAAGTGCTTCAGAATTTTATTTTTATTTAAATTATTTAGTTTTCACTTTTATTGATTTATGTATCTATTATGTTCAAATATGTAGTATGTAATAAATTTAATTAAATTATAATAATAATTCCTGCCAAAGCAAATAGGTAACTAACAGGTACTTATTTGTGTAATGAACTGTGCAAGTGTATGTACTCTTTCTATTGTTACGAACTTGCCGCGTGCCTACCTGAACCCGTACCGGTTTATGGATAACAATAATCTAGTCTGGACAGATATGTCCGTCTCTTTTACACTCATCTCATCAATATCAAAAATACAAGGTACTTATCTATTGCAACATGCAACCGATAAGAAATTTCAGTGTGTCATCACATCACACGATGACGGACGAAGGTCCTTCGCGAGGTCTCGAGACCAAAAACTACAAACTAATTACGAATAAGAAAGGGGGGAAAACAATATTACATGTAGGGCATTTGTATACCTTGCACCGCAATAATAATTTTTCAAGTGTGTGGACGTGTTTAAATAAAAAATACAGAAAGTGTAGTGTAGTTCAATCAAATTAGAAAACCGAAGTGATGCGCAAATTCAAATGAGACATAGTTCAGAATGTAAACAACATGTTCGAAAACGAAGTCAGTGTTGTTATAGACAAAATAAAATTAGAGGTTCAAACCAATTTCGAATCTATACAAAAAATATATGAAGTGAATGTGAGTGAGTTAAAAAATAAAGGTTGCGATTCTGATGTTCCAGCCTACACAAGTGTTAAAAGTAAGCTGTACAGAAGTCGATACAATGCGTTGAAAATAACAAAGATACGATTTGAAAAGCCATGTGATGTTATCATACCTGAAACTTTTCGAAAGAATATGTTATTTGACTACAACGAAAACAATAACAGGTTTATTGTATTTGTTTCCGACAAGGCTTTAAGTGAAATGAATGATGTTGATGTAAGTGAAAAAACTGAGTTTTTACTAGTAATGACCTATTTACTAAATAATAATACCTATTTACACTAAAGCAATGTAACAATCATAGTTTTTAGAAAAAATAATAAATGTATATCCATTTCTTTATTCTTTATTGCACACAAAACAAAAATAACTTAAAAATATTTAGAAATGGTCATGTAAAAAGGCGAGCTTAACCCTAAGAAGAGTTCTCTTACAGCAAACCTTTGATTCATCCATTTCCATTTAAGTTTTATTCAGTTATTTATTTCAAGAAGACCTCAATTACAAAAAATGATTCTAAGTACACTTACCTACATACAAAGGTATACACATTAACAAACATCCAACATTCGCATTTTACATTACTCAAGTTGAACACATTTGTGCCTGCCAGTACTTTTCATCAAAAATTGCTTATGATAAAATTTATCGTAGCTAAACCAAATCGAGGGAGAACGAACCGGGTGAATACGGGACCGGGTGACAACGAACCGAGCGCGTCGACAACTTCGAGAGCTGAGTATTCAACCATAACTGGGGCAGGCACAACATGGACATTCGACATAACCTTTGTTTTCTCCATGTTCATTTTAAGGCGAGCATCGTGCCGAGTTCCTCCATCGACTTTGCCATGACCACAATATCGTTGGCAAACCGAAGGTGAGTCATGTATTCGCCGTTAATGTTGATGCCTAGTCCTTTCCATTCCAAGAGCTTGAAGGCATCTTTCAAAGAGTTTTGGAGAAATAATGTCTTCCTGTCTTACGCCTCTTATTAAGGGAATATCCTTCGAACTCTGTTCCTGTACTCGGACTGACATAGTGGCGTTTCTATACAAAGACTTCAACACTTTGATATACCGATAGTCAATGCGGCATCGCTGAAGAGCCTCAAGCACCGTCCATGTTTCGATCGAATTGAAGGCTTTCTCATAGTCCACAAACGCAGCTTTGTCTGATAAGTTGAAATCTGTTTGCGAGTATTTTGATTAAGAGATAGAGATAGTACATATTCCATAATAACACAATTTTTTTATTTGGTTTACTTTCTTCTACCTAATAATAATAAGTAGGTAAAATTAAGAGCCAAAATTGATCAACAAATTCTAGTACAAATTTTCTGTTTTTAAATTGCATTCAATGTTTCCATGCAGGTTTCATTGAAGACCAAGCTTCAACGTAGTAACTAACTTATGTAAGTAATTTTATTTCCGACTCCAAATATCTACGTTACTTTACCAAAGCTAAGTCTTACAATTTGTTGGCTTCTAAGAACTCAGTTCTATAAATGTTCACAAAGTCTCATTCATTGAATGGCTTTCTGTAAATTCCAAAAGGAAATCGCAAAAATGACCAAGAAATGTGGAAACTATTAAAATCGGAACTCGTTTAATTTAAGTAGGTATTATCATGTGAATAGTCTTTTTTGTGACTGATAAAGGTATACACTACAGACATTGAGCGTGTCAGACACGTGCCGCCGTGGTAGACAAAATAATAGTATTCGAAACAGTGTGTATTGACGTATTTATATATATCGTAACACGGCGCACAGATGCCGACAGACACAATGGTATGTTTCTCAAATTCATAGGCAAAGTTAATTTTTTATCGTCATGAAAAATTACCGGTTCAAATGAGCCGGCTCGCAGCACCGGCTCCAAACGAAAATGAAGCTACTCTTACAAAAGTCAATTTGAAATCATGTCGCGTTCGATTCCTGCCGTTGACAATTAAAGTTTGCCTTTCTGCAAATACATGTCTTGGGTGTTAATCAATGTTTTAAAAGTATGTATGTATTTACAAACCAAAATATTAGGTCGTTACATATGAAACTGGCGTTTTGTCGTATTGGCCACTTTGATCTCAAATAACTCCTTTTTGAAAGCGATTTTTTATTTTTTAAAGTGTAAACCCACACTAAGGTATCATTATAGAAATGAAAAATGCAATCAACGTTACGGGTTCGAGTCCCGTCGGAGACAAAATTTTGATTGCATTTTTCATTTCTATAACTCCTTTTTGGTTAGGAATTCCAAATTAAAATTTATACAGCTATTTATTCATGCATTTGTGTTTAGGAAACCATAATTCATTTGTTTTTCCTCTTTTGTATTTTTTCTTTGCGTCACTCAGATCAGATTACAAAATGGGAAACTTGAAATATCGCGTTATTTACGAGTACGAGTTCCACCGTGGCACCAGTGCTGCAGAAACGGCTCGAAGGATTAATGATTTTTATGGCGGCGGTGTCGCAAAAGAAAACACAGTGCATTTTTGGTTACAACGTTTTCGTTCTGGAAATTTCGACCTGCAGAACAAGCCCCGTGGACGGCTGGAGACCAAAGTTGATAATCAAGAATTGAAGGCTATTGTGGAAGCGGATCCATCGCAAATCACGTCCGAGTTAGATGCAGGCTGCGGTGTTAGTGATAAAACTATTTTAATCCACTTGAAGCAAATTGTTAAGGTGAAAAAGCTTGAAAGGTGGGTACCTCACGAAATGAGTGAATCGACAAACGCGCGTCGACTGCTGCGTTACATTACTCAACCGGCACAATAATGAAGGGATTTTAAATCGAATCATTACCTCTGATGAAAAGTGGATCCTATACGATAATCGGAAGCGCTCATCGCAATGGCTGAACCCTGGCGAACCAGCCAAACAGCCAAACCATGCCCCATGCGAAAACTAACTCAAAAAAAGTTACTTGTGAGCGCTTGGTGGACCAGTGCCGGTATCGTCCACTACATTCTCAGCAACTGCAAACCATGATGGAAAAGCTTGCTGCTAAACAACGGAGGCTGGTCAATCGCTCTAGGCTACTGCTGCTTCAGGACAATGTCTAAGACATCCACCGTACTCTCCGGACCTTGCTCCAACAGATTACAATTTTTTTCGAAATTTGGATAACTTCTTGCAAGGGAAAAAATCAACTCAAAGGGGCAGTCCAAACCGCCTTCAAAGATTTTATTGATTCCCGTCCGAATGGTTTTTTAGTAAAGGGACTACCTATGAGATGGCAAAAGTGCATAGATAGCAATAGTACATACTTTGATTAATTAAATGTTTTATATAAAAAAAATCGACTTTCTGTTCCCCTCATACAAAACGCCAATTTCATAATAACGACGATGATTAATGTATTTTATCAATCATCTGGTATACAACACAAGCTCTGCCTACTTTGGGCCAGGTGGTGCTGTGTGAAATGTCCAGCATTATTTATAATCTTGGTTTGCTTTAACATGAGGGAAAGAGAAAGACGTTTTGTGAGATAAAGGTAGGGCAATAAATTGTTCTCCATTTATTGAAACGAACAATTTAAATGGTAAATTTTGAGCTCACATTAATAATTTTCTTCTCTCTTCTCAGACGTAGGACTGTTCCCCATGTCCACTACTGGACAGGCCTCGCTTATGCTCACCATAAGGGAGGCCTGTCCAGCATGTATGTATAGTATAGCAACAACCCCC
The DNA here is from genome assembly GCA_963082625.1 of Pasiphila rectangulata. Lineage (NCBI taxonomy): Eukaryota > Metazoa > Arthropoda > Insecta > Lepidoptera > Geometridae > Pasiphila > Pasiphila rectangulata. The sequence continues at coordinate 12,655,352 of OY720243.1, forward strand.
TCAAGATCATGTGGGGGCCATACTCGCCACGCTTGGCAGGCGGGTTCGCGAGCGCAGTACTGGATGTCCATACATGGAAAGACGCTGTGCTGCCCATCTTCGGGAGGTATTCCTTAGCAAATTCTTACTGCATTTACGGGCAAGAGAGGAGATGCAACATTCTACTGCCGGAATCCCACGGCGTCAAACTTAACCTACATCTTATGTAAACAAACCCATATTAACATAATATGTCATTGATTCTCAGATATAACTTGATCTAGTATTTTAATTAAATAAATATCGATTGCAACAGAATTTAAGTTGTTGTTCAAACATTTAAAATTAATCTTGCAGACATTATATTAATGCTACGTATCTTATGTGCGTTCGGATTGAGTGGTCCTTTTCAAAAGTTAATTATATTAACTTTTAAAAATCGACGAATATTGGTACAGGGTTGCTATTATGAGATAAATGAAACTAAAAATTTCTCCAAAATTATCCCCATTCCATGAATAAAAATTTATTGTCAATCGGGTAGAAGTCCCCTTGAGATTTTACTATCATCCAGACGACTTATGATTTATTGGAGCGAATTGTTGTTATTTCAGACCTAATGCCATTTCCAACCACCGATGGCCTGGAAATGACAACATCGGAATGTCTTGGATCTACTAATGTTTGCTCATGGAGCCCACTTTTTCTAGCAGACGCAGCTGAATTCTTATTTTTACTCTTTTGTCTCTCTCTATACAATATTACATTAATTAACCTGTTCCAGAGAAACACCTTATGTCCAGCTTATACAGGTATTTGAAACTTTCTATTCTGTTGTATTCAAAGGTTGTCATCTCGTATTTCTGATATAAAGCACTCTAAGCATTCCCTAATAGTTTTTTTTATCCATATTTGCGGGTACGCGTCTATCGTGAGTTGTCACTGTTAGATTGCCTTCCGTTACTACAGTAGTAATAGTACGTCACTTTGACATCTGTCAGATTTGTAAATCACGGTACCAAATTCTAAGCAAATGAAGCCCAAACTACAGTCGCTGTAGTTTTATACTGCGTACTTCAGTAGCAAACTATCCACAAGAAGCGCTGTACAAGTTTTCATAAATTATTTTAACTGCAGTCGCTAGCGAGTTCTATACGTGTGAAAACTCATGGTAGACCCACTGAGGTCACCGAATGCATAGTTCCAGTTTAATCAAATAACCAAAATTTTACGAACTGCTCGAAATAGTTTTGGATAAACTACAACGAAAACTTGACTGCAACCGTTGTGGTTTTCAATCATGTGAGTTGTGTGTGTTACGGACATGTTAATTTTTTCTCCATTCTGCTCCCTGTTCCACCTTTTGTTTGTTGTCAATTTTGACATTTCAATTTTGTAAAGCTACGCAACTTTGGCTAGAATTTAGTTCGCAAAATTGCTAAAGCCCAATAGGTTAGAGCAGAAGGATTATTTCCTTGATTCTTTTGTTTTTGGCCTGCGGGACAGTAGGTTACCAACTTCTGAGTTTCCAACACTGCTTATCTACATCTGCCCAGTAATTTATTGATTCGGCAACGTGCTTCCAACATTAGAAATTATACTATAAACAAAGGTACTTTATTTAGTGTAACAGCGTCAACGTCATTGGTAGTAACAATAAAACCGGGCAAGAGCGAGTCGGACTCGCGCACCGAGGGTTCCGTGCCATCATACAATATCATCATCATCATTACAGCCGTAAGATATCCACTGCTGGACATAGGCCTCCCTCATTGACTTAGAGATCCAAGTGCATGAGGGGTTGTTGCCATACTCACCACGCTTGGCAGGCGGGTTGGTGAGCGCAGTTCGGGATGTTCTTGCTAGGAAAGATGCTGCTGCCCATCTTCCGGAGATATCCCTTAGCAGATTCTTACTGCATCCACGGGCAGGAGAGGAGCATCCAATATACTCATCGGGCGCAAGCAGTTGTGGTGGGTGGATATAGATCGGACTTTGTGGACATTCCTTCTGGAATTCCACAAGGATCCCATTTGGGACCACTGTTTTACAATGCGTATTTATACGATATCGATAAATGTTTTTCATCTTCAAGCCATCATCTCTTATACGCTGATGACAAGAAGATATTCTATAAAGTAAAAAAATTACAAGACTGCCATATGCTTCAACATAACTTAAATGCACTATCTAATTACTATAATGCTAACAGAATAACTGTCAATGTCCTAAAATGTCAACAAATGTCGTTTACCCGTAAACCCAACCCACTAAATTTTACATACAGCTTAAACAACACACCAATTGAAAAAGTCAACGTCATAAGGGACCTTGGGGTTCTTTTAGACAGCAAACTTACAATGACTGAACATATAGACCACATCACAGATAAAGCTTTTAAAAATCTTGGTTTCGTAATCCGTACCTGCAAACCCTTCCGTGATATTAGCTGCATTAAAATAGTTTATTACGCTTACGTCCGTAGCGTACTTGAATACGCTAGTACTATCTGGTCTCCAAAATATATCACACATAACCAGAAAATTGAAAAAATACAAAGTACATTCGTAAAACATTTAAATTACCGCAAAGGAGTCTTCCTAAAGTATGATGATGGGTGCATAAATCACGGTTTAACGACTTTGCAGGATCGGCGTACATTATTAGATCTTATGTTTCTTTTCAAAATAGTAAACAACGAATTAAATTCTCCAAATCTTCTCGGCACCATAAAATTTAATGTACCTAGAAAACGCACGCGTCACACGCCTCTCTTGTCAGTACCTCACCTTAAAACAAATTATGCTGCGAATGCGCCAATCAATCGCATTTCTTCCCTTTACAACAAATATTTCTCATGTATCGACATCTTCAATACCACACAATATGCCTTCAAAAAATGTATTCTTAATTTAATAAATAGTAAGGTCAGTGCATGGCTGTATGGGCTGCACCTTTAATTGTTAATTACTTTGATAAAAAAATCGCATTGCTCTCCATATAAATTGTTAATTCGTTTTTTTTATATTGGTTATACCAGTTATATCTACACACCTTTGTCTTTCAGCTCGGTGGTAATCTCTTTTTTGTTATCTTTTATCACTGCTTACACTGTATTTATGCTACACGGATGAATTAGTTAAGGATATAATTAGGAAAACCTGTAATTGGCTGTTTTATATTAAGAGACTAATTTTAAGTTAATTTTATAACAAATGCTGTTGGTTTTCTTTCTAAAATAAAATAAAAATAAATAATATATGACAAAGGCGGTTTTATATTTGTAGGAGAACCTTGACAGCGCCATCTCTTGTCTGATAGCGGAACCTATGTAGATTTTATACACTTTCGATGATTTCTAAAAAAGTATGCTATGTAGAGAGATTGTAATAAATTTCCTCTAATCTTTACATACATTTCTAATGGCAATAAAAGTTTCAGAAGTTTATCTTCGCAAACTTCGGAGATAAGGGGGGGGGAACGTATTTTTTTCAACATTTTTGTAAATAACTCAAAAACAATACAACTTAAAGGAAAACTAAAAACTGTTTATTAATGTGCAAATGAATACCTTTCATATGATACCCCACATTGCCTAGTGACTTTCCAAAATTTTTGAAAACGCCCTTTCCACCCCCATTGTCTAAAAAACTATGCTAACTAGAGAGTTCGCTACAATTTTCCTATAAAGTTTACATACATTTCTATTAGCTGTAAAAGTATCACGGGTTTATCTCTGCAAACTTCGGAGATAAGGGGGGGGAACGGTCGTTTTTTCAACATTTTTGTAAATAACTCAAAAACAATACGGCTTAAAGGAAAACTAAAAACTGTTTATTAATGTGCAAATAATTACCTTTCATACAATACCCCATATTACCTATTACCTTCACAAATTTTTTGAAAACCCCCCTTCCGCCCCCCTTGTCTAAAAAATAACGCAAATTAGAGAGTTCGCTATAATTTTCCTATAAAGTTTACATACACTTCTATTAGCTTTAAAAGTGTCACGGGTTTATCTCTGCAAACTTCGGAGATAAGGGGGGGGAACGGTCGTTTTTTCAACATTTTTGTAAATAACTCAAAAACGATACGTTTTAAAGAAAAACTAGAAACTGTTTATTAATGTGCAAATAAATACCTTTCATATGATACCCCACACGGCCTAGTAACATCACTTAAAATTTTTGAGATCCCCTATCCGCCCCCCTGCAATCAAAATAAGAATATTTTTTAACATTTTTATATATGCTATATTAGTAAAAAAGTGTTGTCTTTTACTATTTTAAATTTCAAGTCGATAGCATCAGTAGTTCTCGAGATATCCATTTGTGACAGACAGACAGACAGAGTGATTCTATAAGGGTTCCTTTTTACCATTTTGGTCCGGAACCCTAAAAAAGGGTCTTGGTTAATACCCGAATGACAGCTAAAATTGGAGAGGCCACGCGTATCTGGTGGAGTGCGTACAATAAATGAGTAGTGGATACCCGACGCTCGTCTTATCCGCTATACATTTATTGAATGACACTCAATGAGAAAAACATGAAAAGTTCTTATCTTATCTATATCTGATCTTACGTGTATTTGAAGTATTATTATCATTTATTATTATTATTTCCTTCACCGTTAAAGCTCGTGAGGAAACCCTCGGCTTAGTTAGCTTCAGACGTATTGACCTGTTCTTTCCTCTGAATAATAGCTGACTAAGCTAAGAGGATAGTATAGGTGCTGGGCAAGCCTAATCCATCTAACAATGTCCTAGGCACTGCAGCGTCCCGTACAGCATGATTACCAGTTGCTGACGCTGTATAAATCATCTATAATAGATGCAAAGGCCTTACTTTTTTTATTATTATTTAGCCTCTACTGTCCCACTGCAGGGAAAAGGCCTCCATTCCCTTCTTCCACTCTTCGCGACTTAACGCTGTGACAGGCCACGTGCTCAGGTGAGTGTCCAGCTCGTCCCGCCATCTCCTTCTGGGTCGTCCACGCGGCCGACATGCGTTTAGGGTCGACGATTTTTGGGCGAAAATCGTCGGGCATGCGGCATACGTGTCCGGCCCAGTTCCACTTTAGACTTGCTGCTTTCTGACCAACGTCTGCGATCTGGGTCTTGGAGCGCAGTATTTGAGGTATCCCAAGTAAATATTTTTTTTAGCATTTTTGTACCGTTATCTCGGAGTCATTATGTCCTTGCAAACTTACAGCTTTCTAGAACTAAGATAACTATTTACTTTACTTTCTCTTCGTAAAGCCGAAGATAGACAGAGAGACCAACAGACAGACAACCGAAACTGTAGGGGTTCCTTGTTGTACCATGGAACCCCAAAAACGTGTTGGTAACAGTGGCAAAACATTCGGAATTGATATTTTATGTTTTGTACTTTTATATTTTTTACTTCAAATTGTTAGTTGGTTTACACGATAGGTTAATATTAAAACACACAAAAAAGTGCTCTATATAAATATAGGTTTTTACTTTACGGTTACTGTAAATTCTGTAAGTACATATAAGTCTACACACTCTTTTCAAAATTGTGGTTGGATTTTACATTAACCAACAGTTTTTATTTTAAACGAGACTTATTGTTTTAGCACTTCCGCCTTTTCATTTCAAGTTAGCTTTTCGCGTCAGTTTGTTTGCAGGCCACCCATCTCAGTCCGCGTTTTACTTTTGTAATTTAAACAACTCATTCAATTGATTATCAATGCGTCTCGTCTTAATTGAATTTTAGTCCCTGAAAGAGATGTGAAAGTCTGCTTTGCAACTTTATATAAATAAAATAATAAAAAAGGCTGGACACTACACACAGCACCATCTATTCCGAAACTTAATACATTTTACTACATATAGATAGATATTTTTATTACCTATAGAAAAACATCCAGAACACCCTGAACAAATATCTGGATGTTGTTCTGATATTTCTCCCGAGGCGGCAATCTAACCCGCAACGTACTAAGCAAAGCATGTGCTATGGAAACCAGATACCTTCTACATATTTATCAAAAGAAAACTCGCAGACCCCAAGACAAATATCTACAGATAAAGCAAACATTTTTCCCCCGGCGAGGATTTCAGCGTCTATAAAACCAACTGAGGTCGTCTTTGAATGTTGGAACACTGACCGGTGAACATGGGAACTAGCAGAGTTTATAGACTGCAATACTTCACAAGATAACGCGTGAGATAGAGCAAAAGAATATTTAGCAAAGGAGTTTATAAAATAATTAATGGAATCAGGCGTTACTTTGCGGAAATCCATGACAATAAAATGCAACGGATTAGCACGTTGAAGTGGCAACGGGCAGGCCATGTAGCTCGCAGAACAGATGGCCGATGAGGCCGAAAAGTTCTCGAGTGGAGGCCACGGACTGGCAAGCGCAGCGTAGCACGTCCACTAACAAGATGGGCTGATGACCTGGTGAAGACCGCAGGTCAACGTTGGATGCAGATCGCTTCCAACCGCAATAACTGGAAATCCATGAGGGAGGCCTATGTCCAGCAGTGGACGTCCTACGGCTGAAATGATGAAAATGCAATGAAAATATTTAGTTATAATTCCGCTTATGCTGAGATGCATGAACACCGCCCTCCCGCCCGCTAATTATGCACATGCAGGGAGAACTAGTTTGTCAGTGCAGCATGTATACCCAAACCGACGACACGTGTTTTGCCTCTCCGCGAGGCATCATCAGGTAAGACGCTGAGATGTTGACTGGTCGGCGGCTGGAACGAAAAAAGGTTTATAAAATTAAAAAAAAAGTAAACCCCCACACTTTATTTAGTCTCGGAGGTTAGGTTTTTGTAACGTGTACCTTCAGTTCATCCACATCATGTCCTTTCATTTGAAACCACACTTGGGTATATTTGAAAACATCGATGGATTATCCCCACTTTTACCCCCTTATCTCAACTGATTTCAATATAACTTTCAGTTTTGCATTCTACAGACCATTTCCTTTTCTTTATACATATCTACTAAACTTGGGTATATTTGGAAACATTCATTAAAGGACAATGCTCATGGATATACATATGGAATCCCGTACCAAGCTGCGTCAAAACCAAACTTGGTTTTTTATAGTCTATACTTATCATATTAACTCCTATAAAAGTATTTTTTGTAAACAAACTGGGGTTTCGGAGTAATTTTATGAAATTGAAAATAACCTCAAAATCAGACAAGTAACCTATTTTATTGACACGTCATATGTTTTGCCGGGTGATCCCACGACTCGACATATTTGCACAATGAAATACACAGAAAAAAGTTCACAAAATATAAACAAGTTTTACTTCTCAACTCGCAATACGAAAATAATGATTACGATATGATTATCATTAATCTAAACACTAAAACACAGACACGAACGTATTCGCATGAGTAGCGGTTAGATCTGACATCTATGAGTCTTAGCGGGCACATTACTGACATTAGATAGATGTCATAGACTATGACATCTATCTAATGTCAGTAATGTGCCCGCTAAGATTTAGGGATGCGATCGATAAATTGAAATCTTTAGTAAGAAAATCGATTTTATGTCAATTAGCAATACTAAATCGATTTGGTGTACTGTATTTACTTAATTGTTACTATTATTCAACGAGAAGATAGCAGAGGTTAAATATACTATGTGGATCTGGAACTACGACATTAAATTAAAACGACCACAGTACTAGTCCATCGAAACATTTTAAAACACGAACATTAGTAGTTAATGGAAAATTTAAAAATTGCAATTTTCAAACAAAATAAATAGCAGAATCAACTGCATAAAAAGTAAACACGCTTTAACTACGAAAGTCACTGACCTAGTGCGCGGCGGGGTGCGTCGTGCAGCGGGCGGCGGCGGTGTTGGGCGTAGGTACTTTAGTCGGAGAACAACAAATCAGCGGCATAAACTCGCTAAGTTGCGAGTTGTTAATTATTAAAAGATCACTGATTGAATAATTAATCACATAATATCACATTACAATCAGAATTGAAATGATTACAGTCAAATTTTTAAATTTTCAAAGTGTCCCCCGTTGTTCATTAGGCACAAGCGACATCGTCTTATTAAATCTACCCCACGGCTAAAGCCGCATTTTGGTGACATTCTCCGTACGTAAGTACCATGTCGGTGTACTCGGCAGCTGTGTACCTTATTTGAGGCATAATTAAACTAAAAAACTTACAAACCTAACCTAAATCACTAAACTAGCTACCTAATAAATGCCTAAATAACTAATACTACACTAACACTTAACAATAATAAGTCACACTATGCACTAATCCAACTATCATTATTCGTCTATAATCACAATAACAACAAACTTTTCATAAAATCACGACAATGCGCGCGCGGCTCGTCTTGTGATAAAAAAGTAGGCGTGTGCTCTCCTCAAAGGGCGCCGCGACGCACTGACTGACATAGTTACCGAGTCAAGGACTTTTTGCCGAAAACATTCCGCTCACACACACACTCGCAATTTTCTATGCACCACTAATGCATTATTTGCGTAAGTAATATTCCTTTTTCTTTATAATTTGTAGTTGTGGGAGTGAGCGGGGCGCGTCAGAGTGGGATCGTATGACACCTTTCTCTGTCTTTCAAGCATATTGAAACGTAGAGGATAGAATCGTAGGTTTTTGCAAAGGTTCCTGACCTTACAATGTTTACCTATTATTAAGGACTCCGATCTACATCATGTTGAAAAACAAGAAAATTAAAAATAATTTCCTGTGGCTAAAGTATTCATTGGATTTGATTGATTTTTTGTATACGGGTAAAGAGCATGCCATTCTTTACGTGGTTAAGAGGAATGTCAATCGTCCTGCTCCACTCGATATATCATCCGGAAATTATTTTTGAAGTAAACGTTATATATTTATAAAAAAGAAACGATTGGAATGACTGTATAGTCGAGTTATCATATTGTTTCTAATAATGCACTACATCCCTATAACCGGTTGTGTGAACCCCACGTACAGGAATTAAAAACAATTTTCATACTTTTATACTTTATCTTAAATTCCGGGTTCAAAAATCAAATCCCTGACGCGTAATGTCGTAAAAAAATATAAAAATAATTACTATAAAATTTTAATCTTGATGCGTGAGACTTTTTGGTACCACTTTTGGGCATCTCCTTTGAAACATTATTAATCCACTCTTTCACCCCCCCCCCCCCCCCTCCCCCCACTCTTTGTAAACGTAATAACTGATTTTGATTAAACATTTTAGAATCAAACGTTCAAGAACCACGACTGAAAAACCTTATTTAAAATTAAAATAAAACCGGGCAAAAGCGAGTGGGACTCGCGCACCGAGGGTTCCGTGCCATCATACAATATAATATATGACAAAGGCGGTTTTATATTTGTTGGAGAACCTTGACAGCGCCATCTCTTGTCTGATAGCGGAAATTATGTAGAGATTTACACTTTCGATGATTTCTAAAAAAGTATGCTAAGTAGAGAGATTGTAATAAATTTCCTCTAATCTTTACATTTACTTCTAATAGCAATAAAAGTTTCAGAGGTTTATCTCCGCAAACTTCGGAGATAAGGGGGGGGGAACGCTATTTTTTTCAACATTTTTGTAAATAACTCAAAAACGATACGACTTAAAGGAAAACTAAAAACTGTTTATTAATGTACAAATGAATACCTGTCATATGATACCCCACATCACCTATTAATTTCACAAAATTTTTGAAAACCCCCCTTCCACCCCCCTTGTATAAAAAACTATGCAAATTAGGGAGTTTGCTATAATTTTCCTATAAAGTTTACATACACTTCTATTAGCTATAAAAGTATCACGGGTTTATCTCTGCAAACTTCGGAGATAAGGGGGGGGAACGGTCGTTTTTTCAACATTTTTGTAAATAACTCAAAAACGATACGACTTAAAGGAAAACTAAAAACTGTTTATTAATTTACAAATGAATACCTGTCATATGATACCCCATATCACCTATTAATTACACAAAATTTTTGAAAACCCCCCTTCCACCCCCCTTGTATAAAAAACTATGCAAATTAGGGAGTTCGCTATAATTTTCCTATAAAGTTTACATACACTTCTATTAGCTATAAAAGTATCACGGGTTTATCTCTGCAAACTTCGGAGACAAGGGGGGGGAGAACGGTCGTTTTTTCAACATTTTTGTAAATAACTCAAAAACAATACGACTTGAAGGAAAACTAAAAACTGTTTATTAATGTGCAAATAAATACCTTTCATATGATACCCCACACGGCCTAGTTACTTCACTTAAAAATTTTGAGATCCCCTATCCGCCCCCCTGCAGTCAAAATAAGGATATTTATTAACATTTTCATATATGCTATGTTAGTAAAAAAGTGTTGTCTTTTACCATTTCAAATTTCAAGTCGATAGCATCAGTAGTTCTCGAGATATCCAGTTGTGACAGACAGACAGACAGACAGAGTGATTCTATAAGGGTTCCTTTTTACCTTTTTGGTCCGGAACCCTAAAAAACTGCATTAAAATCGGTCCACGCATTTAGGAGCTACGGTGATCTAAACTGTCTTTCCACAGACAGACATAGCACATAGCGATCAAACTTGTAAACACCCCTCTTTTTTGTCGGGTGTTACAAATACTAGAAAGGCAGATCCCACCACCAGATGGAAATAATAACCCAAGGAGAGAAAAAGAGAGGTTGTTAATTTGTACTTATTACGCTACGTGGGAAATATAAATAGGTTCTATTCTTACCTATCTCCCGTAGGGAGACATAATATGTCAAACTTGTAACAACACCCTTTAGATATTATCTAAAGTTAAAGGTTTTAAAAGTTTTATCATTATTGAAAATGTTGTAGTATAACCAGGCGTCCGTCACTCGCTCAAGGCCACGCGTTAAATGCCTACCGCTCTGTACATCGCAGGAGTTGCAAGTAGGGATGTTCCGATACCATCAAAGTATCGATACCTACTCATATCAGTAGTACTCATATCGTTTTACGATACTACTCATATAAGTAACCATAAAGTATCGATACTTAGTTATAACGATAGGTTTTAGTATTTTTTAGGAATAATGAAAAAATAGTTATTCTTTTTTATTATTATTAACGTACATATGACAACCGTCTTTTTATTTGTTTGAGAAATCTATCGTTTATGAACTGATTATTACTATATTGGATTAACGGATATTTATCGCGTAATTACCTTTATTATTATCCTGACGTTTCGAACATCGAAAGGTATCCATCATTTTAAAAAACTAAATCATATTTGAGCAACCAATATAAATAGCTGTTTTATTTCACCACATTCGTTTTATTATAAAAATCTCATCGTAGAAGCGCAACTCTAGCCCTAGCGATGCCGCGTCACAGATTACTTGCAAGTAGGTAAGGCGGGTGAGCAAAGCAATCTCAACGATTTTGTAGGCTATTATAGCGTAGGTATTTTCGCTTTTGTATTGGAGTGATGTATCTGTTAGTTTCTGTAATCTGTGGTATAACTTGGTAAGTATGCTATGCTAACTATGTGACTGACAAATTGTACCACATGACAAGATCGTCTAACAACATTGTTAGGGCAGATAACCAGAATATTTTAAGTAGATACTCAGATATCTAGTTAGAGTGGAGTTTCAATTTATATTTTCTAACTCCATATTATGCTGTGGGGTACCGGCATATTATTGCCCCTCCTCTCGTGCCCGTGGATGCAGTAAGAATCTGCCAAGGGATACCTCCAGAAGTTGAGCAGCAGCGTCTTTTCGTGTATCAACATCTGCGCTCGCCAACCCCCCTAGCGTGGTGAGTATGGCAACAACCCCTCATGATCGATACTTAATGATCATGATCAATGAGGGAGGCCTTTTTTCAGCAGTGGATGTCCAAAGGCTGGAAGAGAGAACTCCATATTCATAATATTGAGACACATCGGATCGTACACTTAGTTACCTGCTATGAAGAAAATAAGTACCTTTTTAGCAGGCTTTTATCTTACATAATATATGTACATATGTGTTAGATAAAAGCCTGCTAAAAAGTAATTATTTTCTTAGAAGGTTTAGAGAAATATTACAAGGGTAGTTAAAGGTAGGTAACTGATATTTTATTCCACAAATATTTCATGTGAAGCTTGTACGTTCCTATACCTACTTTGAACGCTCTAAGTCTAGACTTGTATAAAGAAACGAGCGATCTCTTCTTCGGCTAAAATACAACAGTTTGTTTTTCGCTTAATTAACACTTGTGTAAAACTTATATGTTGAATCACCATCATAATCATCATTTCAACCGTAAAACATCCACTACTGAACACAGGCCTCCCTCGTGGATATCCATTAGGGGTAGTTGCCATACTCACCACACTTGGCAGGCGGGTTGGCGAGCGCAGTTCGGGATGTTGATACACGGAAAGACGCTGCTGCCCATCTTCCAGAAGTAACCCTTAGCAGGCTCTTACTGCACCCACGGGCATGAGAGCAGGGGTAACATTCTACTGCCGGCACCCCACGGCAATGTTGAATACAACATTCAAATGCGGTTGTGCAGTTGTTAATTTTGAGTATGTGTGTGTATAAACAGTGTTCCCGTTCTCTATACGGTAGAAATTGCCCATTCCGCAGTCATTTTAAAGTTAAAAGGAACATTTTCCGTTGACTGAAAAATACCGGCAAATTCAAAACATTTTCTATTTCAGTTAGTGATATTGCATGTAAGTATAACGTATAACCGCCCGCCGCGTTTCCCGTGACAAGCGGAAATAAAGCCTGCCGACAGGAATCGACAGAGGAGATCGACGTCACGATGCATTTCATTTCTGTACTATAGATATATGTACGTGCGGGAATATTATCGTCGCTGAATAGGCAAAACTACTAAAGCGCCATTTTGGTCAAAATGAGTTATATAATTGGTTCGACTGCATTTTTTTTTTCTCTATCTATTAGTCCGGGTCTCGTGGCGATTGGAGCATTTTTTTGGCGCTTTAGCATCAAAAAATAGGCGAAAATCTCGAATAATTCTCACGAATATTTACTAATGTGTCCCTTATTTTGGCATATTTTTAATAATTGTCGGTTTAGTATTTCACTCGCAGCAACTAGCTGTATAAAGCTTTATTAGTAATTTTGGAAAACATACTTTTGATAGCCGATGGCCTCTATACAACTTTCGCTTAAAGCAGTTTTGTTATCACACATCTTTTAGTCAATTAAGATTAAGGAAAAACCACAAGATGTGGTACTTTAGTAGTTTTTACAAATTGAAATCTTGCATAATCAAGTTTATAGGTAATTTACAAACATATAGATTCCCTATCGGATAATGAAGAATTTTACTGCAGTTTAAGTACTTCTTGGCAGGGATCTACCGATTCAATAAGTGCATTATCAAAAAATTCAAAAAATAATTCGGACAATAATAAAAATGGGAAAAAAACTACAAAAAAGGCAAATCTGAAGAATAAGAATAACGCTGAGAAAGACAATTGCCAAAAGAGAAGCTGAATTTATTTTTGCCATAAGTCTGTTTGAAATATTTTATCTCTTAGTAAATTTCGCTTACGAATATCTTTTTTTTAAATTTGTAAGTATTTTCCTTGTAAGAGGACGTTATAATAGTTAACTCTTTAGTATTTAGTGACTCCTTACCGCGAACTTAATTTGGAGATTAGCAATTTTCCTTTGCTGAGTTTTTTTTGGGACTTAGAATATTTATCCTAAAGCGACAGGTAACTCTAGATATAGTTAAAATAAGAACAATATAATATATCAATTGAGTAGATAAAATAAAACCATGATATGTTTCCTTTTACAGCATTTACTTTCACGCAATAGAAAAAAAGTTGTGACAGGTTAATCACAAAAAAAAACTTTAAATTGATTTTTCTCAAAATAGCCCTTAGGCACGTTAGTAGTTTAGCCTATTCAGTGACGTTATGTTAAAATAAAAATTTAAACCGTTACACCCAATGAGACCGCGCCGTTTTGTTTCCACACGAAATGAGATAGCTCGCTCTTTTGGAATCAGTGTACGAGTACATCTAAACACAGTGTACGCCGGTCGTTTTTAGCCGAAGGTCCAACTGATATTACGCGGTAACCTCTACCCTCTATCACAACTGCAATACCGCGGTGATCTCGTTCACTAAGCACATGACCAACTCTGCATTGGATTGCGCCCGTCACCCTGAGACATAGAGTTGTAAGATCATGTGCCCGTAATTTTACCGAACCCCTCACCCATCAAACCGGAACACAGCAATTGAGACATTACTGCTTGGCGGCAGCAATAGGTATGGTGGTAATACCACAGGTAATACTTTCACCCGTCTTCACAAAAAGTTCTACTACTCTACTCCAAAAACGTGTTAACTTAACGGTAACTTTGCTCATTTTTTATAGTGTCAGAAAATGCCATCTTGTGCATTTCGCAAGCACAACAACAATTCTAGGATAAAAAAGTGTAACAATTTACTCCTAAGTACTCATTGTGATTTTGTAAAATGATAACTGTTATTTTTTTAACGGCTGTCAAAATAAACAAATTTAAAAATGGCAAGTGAGTGTAGTTAAAATAGTATATCCAATTAACCGAATTGTTATTATTATTATTGTGCAATCATATTGCACTGACATTTAAAAAAAATAAAGGTCCTATTATGCCTTTTAACAGCTATTTATGAAAAGCATATTATTGCACTCCAGCTGATGGGAGTATAGCACAATGTTTTAATGAACAAAAAACCTTTCTGTCCTTCCCTTAGTACCTACCTGTTACACAACAATTAATTATCTATGTAAATTATTAAGTAAATATCAGATAAGCAACCCGCTTTTAAACTTTTGAGATGCGGGTATTATTGTTTCAGTATTTACTTCTGAAATTGCGTTTTGGAAAAGTATCGTTTAAAACATTATATGTTACAAAATATAGGGCAGGTGTCTCAAGCTTTGATCACTTTGTAGAAAAGCAGAGTTCCTTCAAAAATCGTGGGGACAAAGTCTAAAACTTTCCTACCTTTAATTATAATTCCAATTAATATATTAAAAAACAATAACTTTTATAACTCCTCATTTCATTCCTCCCGCTATCAGAATCGAGTTTTGAAAGAATGGGACCAATCTGGATAATGATAATTGTTTGTATCTACTCGAACCCAAAAAAAATACTCATGTACTTATGCCTCATCAGAATCGAGTTTTTAAATTGTTTAGGTGTATTCCGATTTCCAAGGAAGCAGGGTGGAATCAAACACTTCGGTTTTTGTACTTAGTGATTTATATATTAAAAGGCGAAAGATTTATACGTGTTGAAGGGACACCAGAGTATTATATATAGTATATAATATAATATAAAGATTGCCGTGGAGTGCCGGCAGTAGAATGCTACCCCTTCTCTCATGCCCGTGGATGCAGTAAGAGTCTGCAAAGGGAAACTTCGGAAGATGGGAAGCAGCGTCTTACCGAGTTTTTAACAACTTATACTGCGCTCGCCAACCCGCCGGCCAAGCGTAGTGAGTATGGTAAAAACCTCTCATGAATAGACACACAAGGACTAGGCCCCGAGTTCCCGGCGGCCCCGCTGGTCCTGGCTACGGTAGCAGCCATGGCAACGGCGGGGCTAGGGGTGCTAAGAATCCCCGTGAGACGATCGGCTATCAACCCCTACGACGACAACTGGCCCTGGTAACACACAACATCCGCACCTTGAGGACAGAAGAAGAGATTGTTGAACTGGAAAAAGAAATGAGTAGGTTGCACTGGGACATTCTGGGATTGTCAGAAGTCCCTAGAGAGGGCGAGGACACGATAACCCTCAAGTCCGGTAACCTACTCTACCGGGAAGGCGACCAAAAATCTCAAGGTGGGGTCGGGTTTCTCGTCCACAAGTCACTCATCAACAACATTATCACCATCGACAGTGTGTCGAGCAGAGTCGCATACCTAACTCTTAGAATACCTAAATGATATTCGCTGAAGGTCACTTCACTGTTGTTATGGGGACTTTAATGCAAAGCTAGTCAAGGGAAGCGATGATGAGTGGAGAGTGGGGCAATTTGGATATGGGCAACGGAACCCCAGGGGACAGAGGCTGCCCGATTTTCTGGAAAAAGAAGGACTCTTTATCATGAATTCTTTTTTCCAGAAGCTGCCTCACAGGAAATGGACCTGGATGAGTCCTGATGGTTCCATGAGAAATGAGATTGATTTCATCTTGATTAACAAGAAACGGATATTTAATGATGTCTCTGTGCTTCACATGGTGAAAACTGGTAGTGATCACCAAATCGTTAGAGGCACATTAAATATTAACGTTAAACTTGAAAAGTCCCGTTTGATGAAGTCTACGCTCCGACCAACTTGCGCACATATCCAAAACCTCTTTTAGAGAGCTTTCAACTCGAGCTCACAAATCGATATGATTGTCTAGAAGATAATGCATCGGTGGACGAGATTAATAATGGGTTAGTAGAAACCGTCCATACGGTGGGGTCTCGGTTCTTTAAGACGCTTTGACTGTTAAGCTGCATAAACCATGTCTGGACCCGCTGAAATTCTTGATAAGGTGATATCAGTTTGAGCAATCGATTAGTGCGCCATCTACAGGTAACTACTAGAGTTCTCCTGTTAAAAAAAAATTGATAAGGTTATTAATTTATTTGAAAACAAATATAAGTTTTTAGAACCTCTTACTTTTTTATGAAGTCGTTAAAAAATCGCCAAACAAGCTGTGCTTATATTGTTTTATCTAGGAAAAATACTTTAGTCGCAGTACTTTGATGTAGCACAAATTAAAAATAAATTTGGCCAGGTTATAAATGCGTTTTCTTTCTTTCTTCTTCTTCTTAGGGTTCCGTAATTACCCATAGACTTAGATTGTTGTTAGAAGTTGGTGAATGTTTTTTTACGTTGATCAAAACTTATCAACAGGTTATTCATTGAGTTTTCGGCTTAAAGTATGTTTGGTAATTCATCACTTATTCGAGCGACAATTTCTCCGTAACTAAAAAATCCCATACGACAATCGAATATGAAGCCGAAGCATAGGAAGTCCTCAACTGAAAAAGGCATAAATATAGCGGATTGGGTATTTTCATCTACATGTCAAGGACTTTATCATTGAATTCGTTATTTTTTCATTGAAAAATTCAATTTAACGTTATACTGATTCCTCGTATACATCGCATGTTAACATCATACATAACCCACGCTAGGTGCGCGAGCACTCCCTTGATAAACGTAGTCTGTTATCATAATATTAGGTCGTTACATATGAAATTGGCGTTTTGTATGAGAGGAACAAAAAGTAGATTTTTTTATATAAAATATTTAATTAATCAGAGTATGTACCATTGCTATCTATACCCTTTTGCCATCTCATAGTAATCACTGATCCCTTTACTAAAAAAACACTATTTGTCACTATGTCGCAGAATATTTAACTGGGTAGGTACTCCTATTTTAAAATTAGAAATAAGTCAGTTCTTTTTTACCAAAGTTATTTTTAAGTTTAGTGTGTGTGTCTAATAAATGTATTTCTTCTTTCTTCTTCTTCTTCTTCAACGAAAACGTTGGAACCAAAAACGCACTGTGTTTTCTTTTGCGACACCGCCGCCATACATATCATTAATCCTTCGAGCCGTTTCTGCAGCACTGGTGTCGCGGTGGAACTCATATTCGTAAATAACGCGATATTTCAAGTTTTCCATTTTGTAAACTGAGTGACGCAAATAAAAAATACAAAAGAAGAAAAACAAATGAATTACTAACTAACAAATGGTTTTCGAAATACAAATGCATGAGTAAATAGCTGTACTGAATTTGGAATTCCTAACCAAAGAGGAGTTATTTGAGATCAAAGTGGCAAGTACGACAAAACGCCAATTTCATATGTAACGACCTAATACTTACTTTTTACTAATCATTGACATTTAAATTAACCAACAAACTTGAGCTGGGAAGGCTGGCATGTCCTCAATCCCCGTAATCGTCCCGGGATTGGAGAGCTGTTAACCAGCCGCGTTCATTACCTGGGACAAAGCAGAGTGTTTTCCACGTTAAATTGAGTGTAGAGAGGCAATCCGAACTGGACGTCTGCTCGCGACACCGGATGCGACAGACCGAGTTTTTTAATTTTTGGCCCTCGTGTTCGAGCGGTACCTACATGTGGACAGGGGTGTTACTAGAGGCATTTACAGAATGAGTCGAACCAAAGCCCCCTGAAGGGAAAGTACTCTGAATATTGAAATTGAAAATTGAATAGCGAACTTCTTTATATGAAATCTTTATTTTTAGGGTTCCGACTTTTTCTGTCTGTCTGTCTCAGATGGGTATCTTCAAAAATACTGTCCTTATCGACTTGAAATTTCAAATGGTATTGGATAACGCTTATTCAAATAGTTCATGTATAAAATGTTAAAATAATCTTATTATAATTGCAAAGAGGGTCTCAAAAATTTAAGTGGAGTGACTAGATCATATGAAAGAGGAAGAGCTTCAACTGCACATTAATAAACAGTTTTCCTTTAAGTTTTATACTTATTTCAAGTTTGCAGAGATAAGTACATGAAACATTTAAAGCTAATAGAAGTGTATGTAAAGGTTACAGGAAAATTAAAACCAACTCTCAAATTACCATAGTTTATAGAAATCATCGACAAATCACAAATTCGTATTTGTGAGTACCTACCTAGCTAGCTGCTAAAGTATTTCAAGTAGCGAAATCTTGATTTTTATTAATGTTTGCCCCCACCTGTCGTCCTAAATCGGACTCTGCAACACTATCCACTGTTTGTTTTACTTTTAGTTTTCAGTGTGTGAGTTGTGTGCGTGGTTTTCAATTACATTTCCAAGTTGCCCTTGTTGATATTTTATATAATGGTTCAGGAATTTTTAAACAACGAATCGAATTTGTTTATAAAGTTGTTTACTTATTGATAATACTGATTTTGCTGTATAGCTAGTGTTCTTTTAAGTTTAGGCATCAGGACCTGAACATAGAACATACTCCATACTCGTAGGTGCATTATTTTTTAGGGTGTCGAACCTCAGGAAATACCGGAACCCATATAGGATCACTAGTTTGTCAGTATGTCTGTCTGTCTGTCGGTCTGTCAAGCCCCTTTTTTCGAAATGGCTAGAGGTATTGACTTGAAATGTATAGCAAACATCACGTGACATTGATTATGACAATGATTTATTTTCACAAATAAACATGTCTAGAATGAAAAATAATATCAATGAGTGTTAGTAAATTAAGTATTTAAAACTTTTACTAAGAGAGTATTTCCTTATTAATCCCAATAATATAATATATCCCAAAATAGTAAAAAGGAACCCTTCTGGTATCAGTTGGTCTGTCTGTCTGTCTGTCACATATGGATATCTTGAGATACCTACTGATGCTATCGACTTAACTTTTAAAATGGTATAATATAACGCTTTTTCCCTAATATGGAATATAAAAAATGTTGAAAAATATTCTTATTATGATTGCAAGGGGAACTGATGGAAAGGGAGTCTCAAAAATTTTAGAGAAGTTACTTGGTCATGTGGGACATCTAAGAAAGGTATTCATTTGCACATTAATAAACAGTTAGTCAGATAAACCTCTGAAACTTTTATTGCTAATAGAAGTGTTTGTATAGATTACAGGAAAATTAAACTCCTAAAAGTTTGTCTGGCAGAGATCGCTTTTAGCGATAAGGCCGCCCATTGTACCACTTTCTGTAAATTGTGTTTATTTCTGTTTCTTTTTTTCCTGTTTGTTATGGTGTACAATAAAGTATATTCTATTCTATTCTCTCTACTTCGCATAGTTTTTTAGAAATCAACGAAATTGTAAAAAATCTACATAAGTTCCTCTATCAGACAAGAGATGGCGCTGTCAAGGTTCTCCAACAAATATAAACCGCCTTTATCATATATTATATTATATGATGGCACGGAACCCTCTGTACGCGAGTCCGACTCGCTCTTGGCCGGTTTTATTAGGGGGCGAAGCCCCCTATTATGCATAGCGCTGTCTGTCTGTCTGTCTGTGCATGACACTATTACAACATAGTGATTCGAACATATTGATCTTACCAACAGTGTCCCATCTACCTTAGGCTATTTAATCCGAGTAAAACGGAACTGCAAGCAGTATCTGTAAGTCTCAACCAACCTTCCAAATTATCATCTCAATAACCACTTCGTAAATAAGTACCTATACCTACATAATAGATACACACTGCATACATAATAGGAAGGCTGTTTCGCTGCCGAAGAACACTCGTCAAGGCTAAGTATTTTGCGTAATAATAGTAATAAGTAACGGTTGCGAGTACATTCAGTTTGTCACTGGTAACTGCTTACCTTGATTTTGCTGTTCGATATTTACCTTCAATAGGCATAATTTTGCCGTGGGGTGCCGGCAGTAGAATGTTACCCTTCCTCTCTTAACCGTAGATGCAGTAAGAGCCTGCTAAGGGACACCTCCGGAAGATGGGCAGCAGCGTCTATCCGTGTATCAACATCCCATACTGCGCTCACCAACCCGCCTGCCAAGCGTGGTGAGTATGGCAACTACCCCTCATGGAGATCCATGAGGGAGGCCTGTGTTCATCAGTGGACGTTTTATGGCTGAAATGATGAGGCGTAATTTTACGAACAGACTCGTGTATGGATTTATGCAATATTTATTTGCGGGATATTCACCACGATTTGATTATTTTTGAGTTTCCCGATATTTCTGCGTAGTTTCACACGCCATGATCACGGAAAAGCTTATTTATTTATGTTTATCCCGTAAATATTGCATAAGTGTTCACAATCATTTCAAAAGTTATAATCTCGTCTGTTTAATTTATTGACGACCTGCATGCTTAGTAGCCGGCCGAGACGCAGGAGGATGCGGGTTCGATTCTGTGGTAACTTTTAAATTGCAATATTGGGTGGCCGTGGTACAAGCTCTGCTTACTTTGGAGGCTAGACTAGACGATGCTGTGTAAAAAGTCTTCTGTTTTTTTATACGACTAAATGACGAGACAAGCCGATGGCCTACCTGATGTTAATCGGTAAACTTATTTTAATTAATTACAACTGCAATACCATAAGCACGTGAACGCTGCATTACTTTGCGCCCGTCACCCTGAGATAGAGTTTTAAAATCTCTTGTGCCCGTAATTTCACCGGGCCCTTTACCCTTCAAACCGAAACATAACACTGCAGTATTTCTCCGGATGACGTCTTTACAAAAAGATCTACTACTGCCAAAACATTTAGCATTATTAAAAAAAAGTATAGTCCGGATATCGTTTTTCTTTTAATTGAGTTGGTATATTTAACGCGATTTTCCATAACTGTTAGAACTTTCTGGAAATAAACGTTTTTTTTATTATATTGACAAAAGTATGCATCAACATCATCACTAATTTATTATCATATCACTCAAAACACGAGCTCTGTTTATTTTGTGAAATAAGCACTATAAATCGAAAATGTTAGTGTAGAAAAAAACACTGCGTAAAGACACAGATATATAATTATATCACCAAAAACATTTTTATGTAAAAAGTTGCCAAGACGAGACCATTATGGCTCGCACTGTCAAAAAATGTCAGATCTACGTATGTAGAGCAAATCTTCTAAATTAATTGATAATCCTTAATGTTTATTTTCAAAAACAATCATAATTATATAAATCAATTATTATTTAAATACAAAACTTTCTAGGTCTAGTAGGTTTAAGTTAAGATAATGGCTTGTGGGTGAATTTTGGTGGTGTGCAGTGCCTGCACTAAGTATAAAGAATACTTGTGTTGCAGCCACTGCGTTACCCCCCTGGGTGATCTAATTATCATAAAACCATATCTGAGGTTTAGTTATTTCAAACTTACTAGCTAGATTAAATAATAACAATGTAATAAAATATTAAATAAACTTCGTTGACTCGACCAATTAAATTATTTTAAAATTACTTACTTATACAATACAATCCAAAATTAAAATAAATTAGAAATTATGTAGGTATAATATTTTAACTAAGAGAACAATAATTATTAATTAATTAAACCTATAATGGAATTTTATAAATCTAAGCATTTTGTAATTCTATTTTACAATTTTTAATAAGCTCTCCAAATTATCGTAATTTTGTCCTAAAAGCCACTTCAATATAGACCTTTTAAATCTAGAGGCCGATCTCTTAATTGCAGGTCATTATGTGGCTGTTGGCAAGCGGAAGACAGGCTAGCTTTGAAACACCTGATACGCTCCTCCACCCAAGGCCTTTGAGTAGTAAAAAAATCACATTTGATAATTATGATTGGTACAGCGTTATCAACTGGTATTCATGCTGTCGAGACGTTGCAGTGCCTGGGGCATAGTTAAATAAATGCAGCACCTATACCATCCTCCCAATTTAGTCAGAGCCAGAGAAAGAATAGGCCAATACGTATGAAGCTGACGCGGGTTTCTTCACGATATGTTCCGTTTAAGCACGTGTTATATGTACAAATACATTTTTTTTTAAAAAACATTGGTACGACCGGTATCGAACCCGCGGGTGTCGGTGTACCTACATACCACTCGGCCAACACGGCCATTCAAAAAGGACATTAAGAAAGCACATCACACAGCAGAGACATCTTTAAAATAAATTATTACAAATAATTACCTATCTACCTCTATATATATATACATATATAAAATTCAATGTCCTGACTGACTCACTGACTGACTCCCTGACTGACTGACTAACTGATATATCAACGCACAGCTTAAACCACTGGACCTAAAGACTTGAAATTTGGCACACATAAACCTTATCCTATCCTAGAGGTGCACTAAGAAGGGATTTTTCGAAATTCCCACGGGATAGGGAATAAATGGGATTTACATTTTCGAATCAAAGTGGCTCTGCGTGAAATAGGGGATTTCCACGCGGACGAAGTCGCGGGCAAAAGCTAGTTTTTGATAAAATGTATTTAATTATTAGCTTAGCAAAGATAATGCTCAAAATTATAATAATAGTGAATTAAAAACACTTAGAAAAGATATATTTTTTTAAAATAATTTAGAGGATTATTACATCGACTTATTTTACTGACTTAAACTGTAGAAAATTACAGGTTTTAGAGGTTTTCCAACTGACATACTTACTTTTATGCAGAAATAATAAAATAAATAAATATAATTCTTCCATTCGAATCCTCCGCCCATTGTGTATTTCTGTTGTTTTTGTAGTTTGTTATTTGTTAATTTTAGTAATTTTTGTTTTTATTATCTGTATGATTTACACAATAAATAAATAAATAAATAAATAATGCTCGACAAATCACACAGCATCATCTAGCCCCAAGCTAAGCAGAGCTTGTGTTATGGGTACTAGATGACTGATATACTTAATACATTATACTACATAGATAGATATTTTTATTATATATAGAAAAACACCCAGAAGAAAAAAAAGAGTTTATCTATCTATCACTTATATAACATAAGATGGGCTGACGACCTGGTGAAGACCGCAGGTCGACGGTGGATGCAGATCGCTTCCAACCGCAATAACTGGAAATTCATGAGGGAGGCCTATGTCCAGCAGTGGACATCCTATGGCTGAAATAATGATGATATACATACATATGTCATACACATTGTGAAGGTTAACAAGTACATATTATTTATTTATTAAAATGACTAGAATTGAGTTTTCAGTTAACAAATGAGTAAGTGAGATGTTATGAAATGACATAAAGTGCACCATGAGTACCAACTAACAATACCTACAATTCAAATATTATGTCTACACCTTGAGTAGGTACAAATAAATAAATTATCTAAAATGAAATAGGCTTTAATAAATAGCAACCCACGTAGTCTACCTATATGTGTCTCTATGTGTTTATTTAATTTACAGCTTATAGGTAAAATAGGGTCTGACTGAAAACTTGCGCAGCATTGTGTAGGAGCATAATGCTGAGTCTGTTCCCATTGGACTCACCCAACCTGGGTTGGTCAATTTTTCTTTGAGCCGCTGAGTGAGCTGCTTACCATATTTTTGTCATGTTTTTATAGTATTTAACGTGTGTACGTGTATGTACTTAGATTAAAATTAGAAATAAATTCAACTTTTTAATAGTTGTTTTTATGTTTTGTGTGTATAAATAAATAATTTACTTCTTCTTTCTTCTTCAATAGATACAAATTATTTAACTACTTACAATTTAACTGTATGTATCACGCAATATAATATCCGTCGCACGATCATTGACAAAACTCTTCGCTCGTTCCCCATAAACAAACTCTAGATGATTAAAATCCAATGATTTGTTAAACTCAAAATAATTCACAATGTTAGGCATTAGTTTTCTCAATTTTTTAACATCTTCTACAGTGCTAAACCAATCAGTGTCACTCACAAATAAATGCACTGGAGCAGTGATTGCTGATATAGGAAATTCAGGAGGCTGAGACGATGAATACACTTTTTTGTTTCTGTCGGAGCCGAAGTCAAACCTCTGAAAGCGCTTACTTAAATATATTTGAAAGTAATGAAAAAATGACTTCGTTGATATTCCTGCTGGTATGTGCGTGGAGATCACGGGAAGTCTTTCTGAATTCAAATACGTTAAATTTCTAATTCCATAACTAAGAGCATATTCCAGCTCGCATATGACCCGTGCAGGCGCTCCAGATTGACAAGTTTTAGCGTGAATCACTTTTAGTATGAGGTTGTTTTCAAAAACATTATAATATCCTATACTGTCTAGGAACGATTTAATTATTTTATGATTGTCAGCAAACCAACCTAAATAAGGATGTTTGGCGTTGCTGAGCCAAGCCACGGGTGCTAACAAAATTGCTTGCTTTATTAGATCATTATATTCTGGACGTAAACTACACATAATAAAGAACAGAGTGGTCCCTTGAGAAAAGGCAACGTAATATATTTTTGATCGGTTTGTTTCTTTTGTTATATAATCAATAACAGCAGGTAAATCTTGAGTGCCCATTTCTTCATAGCCAAAGTCCCAATATTGTTTATCAGGAAGGTTTCTGAGGTGTCCTTTACTGTATTTATTTCCTCTTGAATTATAAAGCCAGACATCAAATCCCAGCGCAGAGAGTTGGTACGCCAGAGACGATGATGGGCCGGTCACCAGCCAAGAGTCAGAACTATCACCAATTCCGTGCACAAATAATACCGGAGGTCCTTTTTTGGGAATCCGTACCACATTCACTAAATATCCATCTTCGGTTACGACAGTGTGCTGTTGTGGGACATCCCCGAACTTCGATATCAATTGTATCGAATTCAAATTAATATCTGAACCTGGATTTGTAATTTCGTACTCATCTTTGCTGTTCCGTTTATTTTGTACACATCCGAAATAAAGTATTAAAATTACACAGTTTGTTATTAAAACATTTTGAAAATTCATTGTTTGATTTCACTTGTCACTGAACTAGCCGTCGTAAATATTTATTGGCGTCTTCACGTTTGCAGGTGTTGTTGTGTCTATAAGTGTCGTAACACAAGCTTACTGCACTCGGCCTGCCTCAGACAGCAATGACCTTAAATAAAAACGACCTAGCGGAGTTCGTCGCCTTGTCAGATGACCATCACTCGTAAAAACAGAAAAACGAGTACTTACGAATTTAAAATCAAAGACTTTTAATATTTGCAAAGGAATAAAGCCTAGTTTACACGAGGTATCGCTGGCTGCCAACGCTGGCGAGAATAGAGCGCCCGTCTATTTTTCAAGCCATAGATGCACCACGCCAGTCACTGGCGAATGTCCGTAGGGTGTGTGTGTCTTTGTTTTTGTTTGGGATTTCTGGGACAAAATGCCGAGAAAATTCAACGAAGAGGATAGGTGCAGTTGGTTGGTTGGTTTTACTATTATATTATCTGTGGTTTTACCAACCAACCAACCTCCAACCTGTACTCAGAAGGATCTTCTAATCTTAGATGTTTCAGCAACAAAGCAGAAGCTAAAAATAAGGGCTATCGCTTAACCATTTTCTTATCCAGTCGTTTTGATTTTTTTTCTAATATATCAAACAACTCTTCTCTTCTTGTTGTATAAAGAACATATCTTCACTATTGAGTGAAGATTATGTTCTTTAAACATTTCTTTTTTAAAAGACTTTGCCGAAAAATCATTATTTTTTAACTTCAAACGTGTGCACACCCGAAGAAAAATCCGTGAATGAATGGCCTCGTCTAAACAACAGAGGCCAGGACAACGCTGGCTTGTCTGCATGACTGGCGC
The DNA here is from genome assembly GCA_963082625.1 of Pasiphila rectangulata. Classification (NCBI taxonomy): domain Eukaryota; kingdom Metazoa; phylum Arthropoda; class Insecta; order Lepidoptera; family Geometridae; genus Pasiphila; species Pasiphila rectangulata. The sequence goes on from OY720243.1 coordinate 12,681,584, forward strand.
TAGCATTACTGGCTTCGTATAAACTCTGCTTAAGAGTGAATTGAAAGGGATATAATCTCACTAATATTGTAAAGTCGAAAGTTTGTTTGTATGGAGGTTTGTTACCTCTTCACGCAAAAACTAGCGTACGTATCGAGCTGAAATTTTGCAAACGTTTAGATGTTGACTAGGATTAACACACAGGCTACTTTTTATCCGGGCACAACGCATGCGAAGCGGCGGGCACAAGCTAGTGCTTAATAAAAAGTCCTACATACATCTAGTCACCAAGTTCACATGCGTTATTATTATAATAATCCATATGCAAAGAATGGGTAAGGCCTTTTCCCAGCAGTGAGACCCAAATGGCTTTTCTTAATAACTATTATTACTCTTATTATTATATGTTTATTTTGTGTGACTAGCCTTTGTAAAAAAAATTGTATATAGAATAGACTAATTGTATAAAAATCAAGTCTATTGCCTACCAGTAACAGGAAGTACCATTTATTTCTAATAATTTAACCTCTTATGATCAGAATGTCACTGTCACTTACGTAACCTTGGTTTTGAGCAGAATCGCTACTTCCGCGTAGACGCGACTAGAAAGCAAAACACATGTTGTGCCGGCCCATGTAGATCGGATAGGGGCAGGAGGAAGAAAAAATCGGCCAAGTGCGAGTCGGCCTCGCGCACTAAGGGTTCCGTACAATAGTAATGGTATTTGGCAAAACAAGTTAAATATTCTGTGAATATTTCAAGCGTTCCGTGCCGTTATTAATATCGAGCAAAAAATTATAAAAATCACGTTTGTTGTATGGAAGCCCCCTCTAAAATTTGTTATATTTTAATTTATTTATTAATGTTTAAAGTAAATATACAACTTAATATTCTGTAAATATTTCAAGCGTCTCTACTTGTTGCCGTTATTAATATCGAGTAAGATACAGCAAAAATAAAACCGGGCAAGAGCGAGTCGGACTTGCGCACCAAAGGTTCCGTGCCATCATATATATGATAAAGGCGTTTTAAATTTCTTGGAGAACCTTGACAGCGACATTTCTTGTCTGACAGCGGAACTTATGTAGATTTTTTTACACATTCGATGATTTTTTAAAAAGTATGCTAATTAAAGAGTTCTTTATACTTTTCCCGTAATCTTTACATACACTTCTAATAGCAATAAAAGTTTCAGAGGTTTATCTCCGCAAACTTCGGAGATAAGGATCCGGTCGTTTTTAACATTTTTGTAAATAACTCGGAAACGATACGGCTTAAGGCAAAACTAAAAACTGTTTATTAATGTGCAAATGAATACCTTTCATATGATACCCCACGCAACCTAGTTTAACTTAAAAAAAAATTGAGGTCCCCTATTCGCCCCCCTGCAATCATAATAATATTATTTTTTAGCATTTTCATAAATGCTATATTAGTAAAAAAGTGTTATCTTTAACCATTTCAAATTTCCAGTCGTTATCATCAGTAGTTCTCGAGATATTCACTTGTGACAGACAGACAGAGTGATTTTACCATTTTGGTCCGGAACCCTAAAAATGACTTTCGATGTATATGAGCCCCCCTTAAATATTCGTTTTATTCCATTTTTAATATTTGTTGTTATAACGACATAACAGAAATACAGTCTGTGAAAATTTCAACTGCCAGGCTATCACGGTTGATGAGATACAGTCTGGTGACAGACAGACAGACAGACGGATAGCGGAATCTTAGTAATAGTGTCCCGTTTTTACCCTTTGGGTACAGAACCCTAAAAAGGATGTATTTAAGTGTTCTATCAATTACCTACCTAGTTTCCGTAGTAGGTACAAGCCTTTCTTGGTTTTGGACTAGATAGTGCCGTGTAGATACTGCCGTGGGGTGCCGGCTGTAGAATGTTACCCCTCCTCTCATGCCCGTGGATGCAGTAAGAGCCTGTTATGGGATACCTCCGGAAGATGGGCAGCAGCGTCATTCCGTGTATCAAAATTCCGTACTGCGCTCGCCAATCCGCCTGCCAAGCGTGGTGAGTATGGCAACTACCCCTCATGGAGATACATGAGGGAGGCCTGTGTTCAGTAATTGATGTTTTACGGCTGATAAGAAGAAGAAGTGCTGTGTGTCCAACAACATCTTTGTCATCATTTTAGCCGTAGGACATCCACTTGACTGCTGGCCTCCGTCATGAATGGATTTTGAAGATTCTTTTTTCATAAGGTAGATCATGTTTCACAAGGTGGTCCCATTTAATTCGATTTTGACCATGGGATCCATGAGGAATAAAATAATATTGTAATAGTATACATTAGAGTCCCTCAAGGCATAAGTTTATGCCCCAAATTTAAACTTGCGGTTATGATATTGTTTCACTTTGTAATGTTCGCTTGCCTTTAAACCAGTTCTCAAGATGGGATCCATAATAAATCGAGGAAAATAATTTTCAAAAATAATTAGCATACGGTTTGGGTAGGTATATAAAGCAACATTTCAGATTTTATCACAGTCTGTTTTATTAGTTACTTAATTTGATATTTTGTTGAATTAGGTACGTATCTTACGTTACGTCCTTGCCCTTGAAATTATTTAAATTAAATTCTGACATTTTATTTTGTCTTAGGGAACTAAATTCAAGGTTTACTTCCGCAATTACATAATGGTAAACACAGACGGTAGCGAGGCAGTGTGTTTCGGGTATGCATACTATGTAAGAAATGTAACGTGACTGAGAAATAACGATTATTAACATTTAATAAATATAATACGGCTTACCTACACCACGTACCTAACTTATTATCATCTTGCTGAAAGGGTCTACGAAACGTCATCAAGATGATAATAAGTTAGGTACGTGGTGTAAGCCGTATTATATTTATTAAATGATGTCAAGCCACGATAATTTCAATTCAGTGATTATTAACATTATAATATGTTTGCTGTGGAGTGCCGGCAGTAGAATGTTACCCCTCCTTCCATGCCCGTGGATGCAGTAAGAGCCTGCTAAGGGATACCTCCGAAAGATGTGATTGAGAAGAAGTGGGTGGAATAATGATGATGTTAGTTTTTTAAATACTGACATACAGGGCCGGTTATAGGGGCGGGTGACATGGGTGGCCGCCTGGGGCGCCAACTCAACCACTTAACTTCAATACCTATTTTATCGATCTAAAGAAAAACTAGACTCTGCTTTTGAACTTATCTCGTAGGAGTATTCAGCATATCGAACAAACCCGACCTGCTATTTTATCGTTTGTCCTAACTATCTCTAACTGACTAATGTTGAACGAAAGATATGTCGACAGGCGAGGAATTGCCACTCGTATTAGGCCTCCAGCATTATACATACTTTTCCTTTTTTTGCTTTATATATAATCGTACTTAAGTTATCAGTTAAATCAGATCTCTAAACCTTTTTAGATCCCCGGTATTTTTTTTTAAACTCAGTTCTGCTGATCCATCACGAATCGAAGGAACTTGTCAAATAGGTACCTAAACATATAACGATTTTAGCAGAATAAATGAAAGGTAGAGCATTTGATTTGGTAAAGTGGAACTGAAGAAGATCACAGGTAGGCATCAAAACTCATCAATTTTGTCTCTTTCGCTCCGCTATTCCATTATGGAAAGTGCAGCACCGAATTTGCCCTCGACCTTACTCCCGTCTGTAAAAATCCTCACCGCTTGGTCATAAATAATAAAATAAACACGCTACTTGGGCTTCCTACAACTTGCGGTCGGCCAGCGGAGAACCGTGCTTCGGATCCCGCTACCCTCCAAGTTCAGTTGTTCTGTGCATTTGCACTGTTGCAACCTAGCTACGCTCGCACGCTCCAGTGCAAAACTGCTCGGACCTGTCTAATCCACGATGGCTACTCCGGACCACATCCCGAAACACGACGAGGTCGCTTCACGGCATGGCACAGTCTGGAGGTTGGTGACAAGCCACGGCCGAAGCCTACCACCAGAGCTACTATTAGCACCACCTGGGGAACACGTGTAGGGCCACTAAGGGTTGACACCTACGGACGTCAGTAGCGAGCTCCCCTAAACGGGTGTTCCCCCATGTTGGATTCAGAGTGACGTCATTTCATGTTTCGAGTTATTCTCAGCAAGCCTTTTCATTTGATACCCATAATAAAGGAGTACATAAAAAATAAGTGGTCCGTCATTTTGGGTGTACCGCCATGTTGGATTCAGAGTGACGTTATGATCATGCATTGTCATCCATAGAAAACATGTCTACAAAATTTCAGCTCTATTGGTTGGAGATATCTGCTTCAAAATTGAGTTGCAAGATTCCGCGAACATAGTTACAATACATACATACAGGGCAAGCTAAATAAAAGCTCTCAAAATGCCTCACTTTGGATATTTTTTTCATATAGTAATTATAAAGATGGAAATATTTCCTCTGTACAACTTGTTATTTAATCTTTATTTTATAACATATATTTTTTTCAAAGATATTCATTTATTAATTACGGAGGAGTAGCAAAATCAAAACTACCCACGCGTTGGCTCAGGGAGGAGCCTTAAGGCGATTCTGACCAATTGAAGCACGGAATTTGTATGACTTTTAAGTTTTGAGCTATTTCGCTAGTTTCCTCAACTATTTAGGTTCGATACTTGACGCTTCCTTAAGCAGGAAGTGCTTTGGCCGCTAAGCTACAGTAGTAGTAGAACTTTTTGTGAAAGGTTCATCCGGGGAAGTACTACCACCGTACCTATTTCTGCCGCCAAGCAGTAATGTCTTCATTGCTGTGTTCCGATTTGAAGGGCAAGGGGGCCGGTGAAATTACGGGCACATGAGACCTTACAACTCTGTCTGAGGGTGACGGGCGCAATGCAATGCAGCGTTGGCCACGTGCTTAGTGAACGTGATCACCGCGGCATTGCAATTGTTATAGGTAGAGGTTACCGCTTAACATCAGGTGGGCCTTCAGCTTGTCTCGTCATTTATTAGTATAAAAAAAAGGACCCGCTGAAATTCTTGATAAGGTGATGCGGTTTGAGCCGTAAAAATTTTCTTTGATAAGGTTATTAATTTTTTTGAAAATGATCTACCTAAGTGTGGTACACTATAAAAATAACAAACTATATTTAGGTTCGCTTTAAGAGACGGGAGGAATTTCCGGTATATAAAATTTTAAGAATACAAATAGGTACATTTTTATTTAAGGGACAATATAATCTACTCGACAATATTATCTTCTTCCGAAAAAAGCAAATGAGACTACCTATAACTTATGTAAGAAATCAAGAAATAACATAAATAATAGGCAAAGCAGTTGGGCGATTATAGTTTATCGATGCACTTTTACTAATTTTATTCATCAATTCTTATCCGATTTAAACATTATATTTAGGGTTCCGTATTAAATTTAATATAGGTAACATGTTTTTTGGATATGGAATAATTACGATTATATTTATATAATTGAAAAATGTGTCCTAAAAGTATTTGACCTCTTTAATGCTTAGAAACCATCGTATGCGGTACTTAATAAATTACGGTGACTTTTGAGACATTTCATCGATATACTAAAGAGTTGCACCAAGTTTTATGTGAGTTTACCTTTTCAAACAATTATAAGGAGTACCAGTACCAACTCTGAGGGAAATCGTCTCAAAAATGCATTGAAGTATTATTACTAAGTATTACAACTCATATAACTTATTATAAGTCGTGGGCTAAATCCACTACCGAATGGATCCCACAAGACAGGAAACGACCTCGTGGCAGACCAAGACGTCGATGGAGAGACGAACTCGACGCATACTTGGAAGACTGGACCACAGTAGCTCAAGACAGAGAAAGGTGGAAGGAAGGAAGGGAGGCCTTTGCCCTGCAGTGGGACAGTACAGGCTCTTAATAATAATAATAATTACAACTCACTGCAAAAATGACTTTTCAACCCCTCTTTACCCACGGTAACTAGAGAATGAGTTTTATAGAAATGACGAAACTGGTAATCCCCTAATTTGTTTAAAGAATGCATAAGCCAAATTTAAAGTTGATTATAGGTACTATGGAATCACGTTATCTATAAACTTCGCCACCCCTTTCTATCATCTTATGTGTTGATTTTTTTTTTAATAATTTCTTATCAAATGCCTACGTTTTTATAGACAATAAGTAGGTACACCGTCCGAGGTTCAGGTTTCTTTACAATCAGCGGTTTATGCTGTGCGTTGATGAGTCAGTCAGTCATTCAGGACAAAGCGTTTTATTTAGTTAAGTAAGGAATATAATGATAACAAGCTGACAACAAGGAGCATCCAGTGCTGATGCAACGTTCAACAAAAATATTGCCAAAACATTTCAACCAACCGTGAACGAAATCGCAAACGGTGTACTAAGATGACTCACAGATTTATTTACAAGTTATGTTATTCAAACAATAATCAATAATTTTGTAGAATTTGTAAACATTGGGTTCAATATGAGATAATCACATTATCGTGCTCATGTGTTCTTTGTCAGAGACCTATCGGTCGACTATTGTTTTACAGAGTTTGGAATGGCATAACATTTCTAGAATAAAATATAAAATTGTGTTAGAGGTGAATATGATCATTCGCCTTCCTGATCTACACGAGGTCGAAGTTAAGGTTAAGGTCAGTGTTTTGTTTAAATTAGAGGTAAGTAGATCTCCCAGTACAACCTACCTACTTCAAGAGATTCTTTATTTGTTTTGCCCGGCAAAGCGGTAAACGCGTGTTTTGGCGGGCGGGATACGATTTCCTTGGTATGGCTTCTTCTTCTTCTTATTTTTTGGCTTTTTGGCTTACTGACTCTGTCCAAAATGTCTTGATGACACAGTCAAATTAGAGTGACACGCTATACGTATACCCACAGATTAATACAGAGACGAAAGCTCTGTGGGTATACCTAACTTTAGACAAAGGTTATCCTCGAATGATAGATACTTAGGTACTCGATTGTGGGGAAATTTTGATTAAAGGGGCTATGGACCATCGATTTTTAGGGTTCCGGACCAAAATTGTAAAGAGGAACCCTTATAGAATCTGTCAGTCTGTCTGCCACAAATGGATATCTCGAGAACTACTGATGCTATCGACTTTAAATTTGAAACGATTAAAAATAACACTTTTTTACTAATATAGCATAATGAAAATGTTAAAAAATATTTTCATTATGATTGCAGGGGGGCAAATAGGGGATTTCATTTTTTTTAAGTGCCGTTACTAGGTCGTGTCCTCTAGTAGCAGCAGTCCGGTTGTTAGTCCGGTTGACCTAACTAGTGCAACTTTTCAGTAGCAGTAGTTCGGTTGTGGGGTATCATATGAAAGGTATTAAGGTGACGCATTGATAAACTATTGTTTCAAAAATCGAGTACTGCGCCCCTTCACTCGGACAAATTTTACGCGGTCGCACTCGACAGGATCACGCCTAGCAGCGGGCGGCAGCGCTAGTCTAGCGTACGTGGCGCTGCTAACGGCGCGGCGGCGGCACGCGTCAACTCGATTTGCCTAGAGCATTGATAATCATGGAGTCGCCTTGTTCTTATTCAACCATTTAAAAAAAGGCAAAAATTCTATTGAACTATTTAATGATTGTTTTTTTTTTCATACAATACAGGCTTATTTCTAATCAATTAGCATCCTTTTAGGGGCTTATTCTGTGCATCAAAACTAAAAACTTTTGTTCTGCGACTTTTGTCAAAACTCAAAAAAATTTTTGTTGTTCCATAGAAAATATCGTTCACCCGCGACAAAATGTATGGAACAGCTGATTTTTAGGGTTCCGGACCAAAATGGTAAAAAGGAACCCTTATAGAATCACTCTGTCTGTCTGTCTGTCTGTCACAAATGGATATCTCGAGAACTACTGATGCTATCAACTTGAAATTTGAAATGGTAAAAGACAACACTTTTTTTACTAATATAGCATATATGAAAATGTTGAAAAACATTCTTATTTTGATTGCAGGGGGGGCGGATAGGGGATTTCAAAAATTTTAAGTAAAGTTATTAGGCCGTGTGGGGTATCATATCAAAGGTATTTATTTGCACATTAATAAACAGTTTTTAGTTTTCCTTTAAGTCGTATAGTTTTTGAGTCATTTACAAAAATGTTAATAAAAATAGCGTTTCCCCCCCCCTTATCTCCGAAGTTTGCGGAGATAAACCTCTGAAACTTTTATTTCTATTAGAAGTGTATGTAAAGATTAGAGGAAATTTATTACAATCTCTCTATATAGCATACTTTTTTAGAAATCATCGAAAGTGTAAAAAATCTACATAAGTTTCACTATCAGACAAGAGATGGCGCTGTCAAGGTTCTCCAACAAATATAAAACCGCCTTTGTCATATATTATATTGTATGATGGCACGGAACCCTCGGTCCGACTCGCTCTTGCCCGGTTTTATTTTATTACTTTTGACAAAAGTCGCAGAACAAATGTTGTTAGTTTTGATGTACAAAATAAACCCCTAAAAGTATACAACCTTTTACTTTTTCTCCGGCTATTTTAATTTCCTCCCAGGCAGTTTCTTCCCAATCGACACAAACATCGTCCTGCATTTTATTGTAAGTGTGTTCAGATATAATGGGTAATCCTACTGCTGCGGAAAAATGCTTCAGTTGCGCGTGACCACAACCTGCTGCCATTATTTCTGCAACAGCATCTTTGTTTACATCAGCCAAAGATTTTATTTTGTTTTTATAATTACACATAGAGCAGACAAATGTAAATTCCGATTGTAATCCTATTCGATGTTCAGAAACTAATTTAATTGAGGCTGATCCGCAGTCAAACAGAGATTCATGTTAAGAGAGTTGTATTAGTTGTGATGTAAAATGATTAACATCTATTACTCGATGCCCCAAGTCGGGTGTTTCTGTTTGAATCTGACATTTAAGCACATATTTTAGTATTTATTCAGTCAACGACATTTAAAAAATATAACCAAATCGACCACTTCTTCTTTTTTGAAGTCGGTAAAAAGACAAGACAATAATCGCTATAGTTTAAAAAGGTACTTAAGTTTACCGTTTCCCGAATCCTCAGATGTGGGCAACACATTTTGTAACTCTTCATTTTCAGGATTTGGTTTTTTTAACTGAAACAAAATTACTTACAGTACTATTAAAGGAAGTAGACATCTACCATATGACTAGAGTACAGTGGCGGAGGGATGGGTACTAAATACTTACTAAATACCTGGAAAATCTTTGTGATAAATCAGTGAGAGTAATTTTACTTTCGTTTATTTAAAAGAGGAAAAAATAATAACCCAATCGACAACTTCCTCTTTTTTGAAGTCGGTAAAAAGACAATAAAATAACCGTGATTATTTAAAAAAAGTGTTAAGTTTACCGTTTTTCTGAATCCTCAAATGTCGGCAACACATTGTGTAACTCTGCGTAAGTTGGTGATATTTCTGGGTGGCTACAAAATAAAATGATGTAATTATATCGCACCTTCACAAATATAGTGACCTAATCCAAAAATTCGGGATTTCGGGTTTTTTCCATAAATAGACCTTATAAATAAGGTCATAATTATATTATAATTATTAAAAAGTTAAAGCTAACACAATAACCGTCGGATTCGAATAATATTTATTAGGTGATAGAACATCACCTAAGTAATAAATATTATTATTTTAGATAGGTTTCTAAAATATCAAGAGACGACTCCATAGCTTTTTGTTCTGATATTTGTTTCCTACAGTATGGTTACTTTGTACAGACAAGTCTTAGTACCTACACACTTGAAAATAAAAAATAGACGGAGTATTATTATTAGATAGGTACTTTAAATTGATTGCTGAAATGATAAATAGGTATTAGGTACCTACTCAGTACTCACTCTCTATCTACTGGCTCTGTTGAGGATGTGGGTTGACCATCGTCAATAAAAATATTACCTAACTTACTACCAATAATGTTCTGAAGCTACAATATAATATAGTAGGTACACTAAAGTCTAAGTTATAATTTTGAAAATAATTCTGAAGTAAATCACTCGTTTGTCGTCGCACAGAGTACAAGACAATAACCAAAACAAACAGCACGCGTCTCGCGCCGCCGCCGTCCGTACGGTGCGGCGTTGCCAGCCCGACGGTGAGCGAACAGGCAATCGTGCGTTCGTCGGAGTCGCAACGTCGCCGTCGCACCGGTGCGCGCCGGCGCGCGGCGGCCCAGATAGCGCCTGGTCAAATTTTCTGAGCAAACATTGTTGGGTATAGTAAACTAGAGTAGGCGCAAATAGATTTGATTGAGTTTTTAATTAATTACTCATAATATACACATTACAAAAAAAAAATTCGCGGACTGTAAAATAGAAAAGTGATCTGGCTATTTTAATCGTAAAAAATAATGGGGTGTTGTCGCGGATAATTCTGAGCATTCGAATTATTAAACTTTTTTTTGGTGAGAAATTTGTAATTTTTTTTTTAGTAAAGCCGGTTACTTTTCAAAATTTTGTCCGGTTCATTAAATTTTTCAAGATTTTCCCTTATCTATGACATTTTTTAAATTTGAATCAATATCATTCATCCTCTCACATCGCGCATTCAAAAGTACTCGTTTTCGCCGTTTTCGTGTTTCTCGGCCCGATGCGTCATCTTAATTTGCGCATTAATAAACAGTTTTTATTTTTCCTATAAACCGTATCGTTTTAGAGTTATTAACACAAATGTTGAAAAAACGACCGTTCCGCCCTTATCTCCGAAGTTTGCAGAGATAAACCCGTGAAACTTTTATAGCTAATAGAAGTGTATGTAAACTTTATAGGAAAATTATAGCGAACTCTCTAATTTGCATAGTTTTTTAGACAAGGGGGGTGGAAGTTGGGTTTAAAAAAAAAATATGAAGTACTAGATTTTGTGGAGTATCATATGAAAGGTATTAATTTGCACATTAACAAACAGTTTTTAGAATTGCTTTCAGCCGTATTGTTTTAGACTTATTTACAAAAACGTTGAAAAAAATAGCGTTACCCCCCTTATTTCCGAAGTTTGCAGAGACAAATCCCTGAAACATTTATTGCTAATAAGAGTGTATGTAAAGATAACAGGAAAATTATAACGAATCCTCTAATTTGCATAGTTTTTTAGAAATCATCGAAGGTGTAAAAAATCCTAAGTTCTGCTATTAGACAAGAGATGGCGCTGTCAAGGTTCTCCAACAAATATCATCATCATCATCATAGAATGACCGCCGTGGGGTGCCGGCAGTAGAATGATACCCCTCCTCTCATGCCCATGGATGCAGTAAGAGCCTGCTAAGGGATACCTCCGGAAGATGGGCAGCAGCGTCTTGTCGTGTATCAACATTCCATACTGCGCTCACCAACCCGCCTGCCAAGCGTGGTGAGAATGGCAACTACCCCTCATGGAGATCCATGAGGGAGGCCTATGTTCATCAGTGGACGTTTTATGGCTGAAATGATGATGATGATGATGATTTTTTTTTTCCTTGTTGACATTTAGTCAGATGGCATACTGGCTAAACGATTTAGTTTTGTTCAGCCAGTATGCCATCGTCACTGTATTATGTTGCAGTAATAATAAACAAAAGTTTTAAGTTTGTATCTCTGCAGTAAGGAGGGACGGTATATGGAGACGATATATTTTTCAACACATTTCAAAGTAAGTTAAAAACATAGGTACGACTTAGACAAAACAAAAACTGTGTAGGTACTTATAATGTGCAAACAAATTCCTTTCATAGGGTATAGATTACAGATACCTTAAACGAACTAGTAACTTCACTTTTAAATTTTAGGACCCCTTTAAGCCCCTCTTTCAACTGAAATATGAATATATTTTTTCATTTATATTTGCAACATTAAGTAAATAAGCACTAACCCGTGATAATCGGAATTGCAAGTCGATGGCATAAATAGTTCCTGAGATATTTAGCTGCGACAGACAGACAGACAGAGTCACACTATAAGGGTTCCTTTTTACCATTTTGGTCCGCAATCCTACAAAGTCCTTGCAAACGATATTGGGCATACCATTTTGGTCCGCAACCCTACAAAGTCCTTTCAAATGATATGGGCGGCATAGCTAGTGAGCATACTTATGAAATGTACAGAAGAATCAAGTGCAGCACCAAGACTCGTGCATCATAGCCACAAAGTACCTATTTCAATATTTTATATTACAACTTATATAGGTACGAGTATTTCACGGACGTCAATTCACTTAGGAAGAGTCGATCATGGCGCGCCATCTCCGCCCTCAACGCTTGCTACTAAAAGCTACTAAAAGCCCTCCATAAAAGCAATAATTAAATTGGTGTAACGCAATTTAGCAGGCGATGATGTGGAAGTAGAGTGTAGCTATATGCTTTGTGAAGTGAACCTACCGTCGTAGATACCTAAATGGTAATCGTAACTCTATCCAGTTGAAATGGAGAGTAAAAATGTCTTAAGTAAAAACTTGATAACTAGCTAATGGAAAACATGAAAAATTCCATAGGTAAGTAAGTACATTTTTGCCTTTGGGATGAAATTGGGTGACGCAAGCATAATGTAACAGTGGGCGTCACAATTAAAGTAAACCTCAGTTCCGCCCCGCGGCGGACAAGACAAGACAAGACACCTAGCTTCAAATCCGAAAAAGGTACAGACAGCGTCATAAATTAGTTTTTACTACGAGTATCATCCACGCATTTGGGCAGGTGGGTGGTAGAGCAAAATAATTGTCCAACGAAATATTAAATAGTTTTCTTTGAAACCTACCATAAAGATCCTTTGATGCGACTTAGAGAAAGATCATTAAGTAAAGATTCCTAGAAACCATGATAAAATAGTATATTATATAGGTACATTAGCCTGTAAGTGCATTGTAAACTTAGACAGGATCAAAAATTGTAAAGGAGTTACAAAGATATAAATAACAGTCGTAGTAAATATATTCAAAAGTTTAAGGTCGTACTACGAGGTACCCAATACACAACTACCCGAAGTAGCCGAAGAAGTGTAAAACTCTACTCTTTACTACTTATATTTCAATGCCAAAAATTGTGAGTATTGTTGTGCCCCTCAAAGCCACGTCCGTCTTTTCCAGACGGACACTTACAACGAATTAAACGAATTGACTTATCGAGTGACCAAAAAGGAAATGACAAAAATGATGAATCATCATCATTTTTGTCATTTTCTTAAATAAAAACGAAAAAGAGAAGGCCCTCGATAAGGGTCGAAACAGTTGGTGCCTCCACCAACAATAACAAGTACCTACGTGAACATTCCCGCTATTTAATAAGAAAAACTAAAAAGTTAACTTTATGTGTATTACGGCACAGACAACGATTAAAAGCGCTACCGCGGGGCGGCTTGCAAAAACGTCTGAACTACTCGTGATGGGACGGTTGTTTACAACACAACCGTATTCGGACGTCGATCACTGGTCACCACCATCCACGCAATATTTTAGGACAAACTAAAAAAGTAAGTAGGTACCTAGGGTAGGTAGCTGATTCCTCAATCGGTCTGTAACTTTGATGAATTTAATATTGCATTGTACATACCTACGAATTTTTTTATCTATTTTATAATTTGAATGATTTTTTATAATTTAGATTCTATAATATGAATTATTAATCTGGTAAACTGTAATTTATTGCATTGTTTTCTTTTTTTAATGATTCTGATGACTTTAGAAGGTTAACAAATTATACAAAGTGTTTTTAATATGTAAGTGCTAGAATAATAATGTAATCGTTATTAATAAAAGAACTTTGAACTTTAGCTATGATAGACTGGTAGAATAGTGTAAATCAAACACTAAAGCTATAAAAAAGAAGAAGAAGAACTATTTAAGCAATGTAATTTTTGACAGCTCTCTCATAAAATGTGTCGTCACTGTCTTGCCAATCATACCATGCACTCATCATATACACTCAACTGGGGTTGCTAGTAAAATTATTCAAAAAGTTCGGAACTTGTGCTTACCATACCTTCAGACCTAATGATACACAATAATTATATTCATGTAAACATAAATTTGGTATGTTTTTTGTTTATTTACGAAGGAACTTAATCATACAGTTGTACCAAAATTACATGGACTGCATCCGTCGCGTCGCTCGGTGTTGTATATTTTAATCAAATCGAAGTATTAACCGCTCAACTTCTGGCAACTCTGTGAACTCTGGTTTTGCCGCTGTCAACCAACAAAGTTGAAGGCACTACATGTTGCCACCTTAGCCCTTTTGGGGCTAAATCTAGCACTTTTTACTGTACGTGAACTCGGTGTTTAAGGATTTAGTCCCGAAAAGGGCTATCTAGCCCTTTTCATTTTCTTATAAATATTGTACCGAAATCTGAAATATGCGTCATGCTAACATTACGATAACATCGAATTTTCGGGATTTGTGTCATTTATTGATTTACATTTTTGTGGTAGATGCCATTTGTTCGATTAAGGTAACATCTCTATGCCGCTCCAATTCGGGTATTCCCCGTAGTCTACGCCTGCAGGCGTACGCCGGCGGCGGCAGGGAATACCCGGAGCGTTTACATTTTATGAACCGACTAATTAAAGATCAGAACACTATTTTTCCATAAGTTGATGTGTCAATTGTTTTGTGCAATTTAGAAGCAACGCAAAAGAACATTTCTATTTTCATTCATTCGTCTGGAGTTCCTTGTTGTAATTTGAGGTTTTTTATAGAACATTGTAATAGTTTGAGTTTTCCTTTCCATACGTATACAAAGTGTAGTTGTGTGTGAACATTTCAAATGCTCTTGTGAGTATTCTATCTAAGTTGGATTTGCTGCTTCAAAAAAGACTACATATAAGCAATATTTCAAAAAAAAAGAGTGGGAAATAACTAAAAAATATTTTATAATTTTTGAACTTATTATATTGGTTGCTTAAATTCTTTTAACTCAGTTTAATTTTGAAAAATGTTATTTTGATTCAAACTAAAAAATAAATAAATAATTGAATTCAAGAGCAAAGGTGTTTTTTTTAGCCTTTTTACAGCAAGTCTTTTCTTAGTAATTTTTGCCCCATCTAGCAGCTAGCCCGTCTAGCCCTTTTTAGCTTCTTCAACTGCCCCCATTACTAAAACTAAGGTGGCAACACTGAACAGCCAGCACAGCGCGCACACACACACAGCTGATACAATACAACATTTATACACGCTTATTAACAATATTAAATATAATTTAACCACAGAAAGCTTACTTACCTGCTCTGTGCTGAAAACAAGTACAATAGCTCTCAATCTCAGCTGTCCAGGTCTGAGGAGAATTAATTTCCAAAGAAAAAATATTTCAAGAATAAAGTGGCTTTGAGCTCGTTTAAATGTTTATACGTATATAGCTGATAGTATGACTGACGACACCGTGTTATCGAAGAAATTATCCATCGTTGTTACCGCTGTTTTTAAACGGAAGTAGGTAAATCGTTTGCTAATAAATATCAGTGATTAACATTATTAGTCTAAAAGGCTAAAAGTTTTTTTTATGTTCATAAGTGGGTACTGAACATATAAATCCTAGTTAATTATCGTTTTGTTTACAAGGTCAGTCACTGTCATGGTTTGCTAAACAGCCTTGTTATCAATTGAAAAATGATTTAAGTTGGCCATGTTATTCTGAATAAGGTTGCAATAAATAAATAAAAGTAGGTACCTTATTAGTTTATATTTTTAGGGATAGATAGTGAGTGACCTTTTTTTTCAGCAGTGTGGATTATTATGAAAATAGACCTATTCCAATTGTGAGCAGAGATGGCCTCATTAAGCAGAATTATCAGTGATGAGCAAATGCAGAAAATTACATCACAATTTACTCGCTTGGGAGGTATGATTAGTATAAAGATAACTATGATTATTTTGTCACACACATTACAAGTATATGTAAATTTTCTGGCATCTTATTAGTATACCTACTTGGTAAAGGCCGATTATAAAATCATTATCTCATTAAGGTTTTTATAACCTTAAATCATTTAGTAAACAATTAGTTTCTAGTTTTGTTACCTTGAAACATTAGTAGCTACTTATTAACCAACTGCTTGTAGTTTCACTTTTAGTAATCAATAAACTATTTGAAACTAAACAGCCAATGCTATGTAGAAGTACTACTTTAAGTTTCTATAAAAATGAAAAAAAAAATACTAATCATTATAAACTATTTTACAAGATGGTTAATTATAAAATTAAAAATAACATTACATTATGGATTCTTATTATTTCCCAATGTTAAATGTGCTGCAACTTACATGGTCATGAATTGTGAATCAGTATTGTCATATATGGATTGTGAAAGTTTCAAAATGATGTAAAAGTATGTTTTAGAAGTCTGCAATAATAATAATAATACTTAACTGTACATTTCTTTTAATAAACTCTGTTAATATTTTTTAGTAAACACAGCATCAAACACCTACCTAAATGAATATAAGATATTCAGTTTGTTTTTGTAACTGCTTAATAACATTATTCAAACTATGTAACAGAGTATTTTTAATTCCAGAAAAAAGCTACTTAGAAAATGCTGGTACAACACTTTACCCACAGTGCCTACTTGAGCCGGTCACTCAAGATCTAATGACTAACTTGTATATGAATCCACACTCAGACAAAAGCACAAGAGACTGCATAGAACAAATAAGATGTATGATCCTCAGGCATTTTAACACAGACACATCAAACTATTCAGTAGTCTTCACATCTGGATGTACTCAGTCACTCAAACTCGTCGTAGAATCCTTTCGGTTTGCTGGTGATATGGACGAAGAAGCAAATGGAAATTTTGTGTACCTTAACAACAATCATACATCAGTTCTTGGCTTAAGAGAAATAGCTGTACAGAAAGATGCTGACATTGTACACATTTCACACAATGATTTTCTATCAGCTTGCCACCAGAAGCATGTAAAGTCTTGGAAGGATAAAGGAAAGAAAGACGGCAATACTTTGTTTGTGTACCCAGCACAGAGCAACTTCAATGGATACAAATACCCCATTGACTGTGTTGAAAATATAAAAGATGGATGTCTCAATAGTTGTGTAAAAAAAAGTTTATGCCAAATCTATAATAACTGGTACATTTTACTAGATGCAGCTTCATTTGTACCTTCGAGCAAATTAGATTTGACAAGGGTGCAACCAGATTTTGTCACTTTATCATTCTACAAAATTTTTGGGTATCCCACTGGTTTGGGTGCTCTTCTCATAAAAAATGGCAGCGAAGATGTGTTATCTGAAAAAAAATACTTTGGAGGTGGCACCGTGGATGTTGTTTTGAGTGGTGAAGATTTCCATATGAAGAGGAAAAATATAAGTGAGAGGTTTGTATATTAATTGTTTTAGCTTCATGATTATCAGCCGGTGATATCTCAAAGATCATGAGGGGGTTGTGGCCATACACACCACGCTTGGCAGGCGGGTTGGCAAGCGCAGTACGGGATGTTGATACAAGGAAAGACGCTGCTGCCCATCTTCTGGAGGTAGATCTTGGCAGATTCTTACTGCATCCATGCGCAAGAAAGGAGGGGCAGCATTCTACTTCCGGCACCCCACAGCCAATAACAGAAATAAGACATGGACACTAATAGCCGTTTGATACGCAAAAAGTAGTTTTCGCGGGGGGGACAAAACGCTTTCTTTTCTGCAGATATTTGTCTCAAGTCTATTTGTATTTTTCTATAAATATATAATTTCAAAGTTACTTCAAACCTATGTATGTATTTACAAAAAAGTAGCATATTGTATGAACAAGCACCAACCCATCATTATTTATTTTGTATAATGTTAGCAAAGTTGAGAATTTCTCCTAATCAATATCGTTACTTTCAGATTCGAAGATGGAACTGCGTCATTTTTATCTATCATTGCCCTGAAGCATTGCTTTGATACAATGCACAAGCTTATCCCAAAAGTCATCAACAATGACCTGATGACAACCATTTCACACCACACGTTTTACTTGGCAAAGGACTTGTATCAGCAACTTTCTGAACTAACTCACAAGAATGGGCAAAAAGCGATTATTCTGTACATGGATTCAGATTTCTCTGATATCAGATACCAAGGTGCTACTGTTACATTCAATTTGCTCAGAGAGAATGGATCTTATGTTGGGTATGCAGAGGTAACATGGTAATCTAACATTATAAATAATTATTCTTTAATTAAAAAAACTAATAATAAAATCCTTGACTTGTTGCTGAACACCTACAAAC
This sequence comes from Pasiphila rectangulata, assembly GCA_963082625.1. Taxonomy (NCBI): domain Eukaryota; kingdom Metazoa; phylum Arthropoda; class Insecta; order Lepidoptera; family Geometridae; genus Pasiphila; species Pasiphila rectangulata. The sequence continues at coordinate 12,699,744 of OY720243.1, forward strand.
CGCTATTATGTATTTCTCTCGATTTAACATGGATCTCATCATCGGAAGTGAAACAAGCAAACATGAAGAGAGTTTTTAAAGTCTTGTATTTACTTCTTTATCATTCATCATTTCGGCCGTAACGGCCACTACTGAACACAGACCTCCATGGATCTCCATGAGAGGTAGTTGGCATACTCACCACGCTTGGCAGGCGCAGTATGGGATGTTGATGCAACACACTGCTGCCCATGTTCCGGAGGTAACCCTTAGCAGGCTCTTACTGCATCCACGGGCATGAGAATTTTAAGGTAGTATTTACTTACTACCTAGAAATTTAAGCGAGTCTGACCACGTCCAACTCATTTGAGCCCCTGCGGCAATAAAGTATAAAAACATATTTTTTTATCAGTTCCAGCACATGGCAGACCTCTTCAACATCACTGTGCGGACCGGATGTTTCTGCAACACGGGAACATGTCAAAGGCACTTGAAGGCGACCAACAAGGAAATCAAGGACATGTACAAAGCGGGACATAAATGCGGCGACGAGATCGACCTGATCGATGGAAAACCAACAGGCGCTGTGAGAGTTTCCTTTGGATACTTCAATACATTCCTTGATGTGGATAAATTGGTGTTTATGATAAGTCGGTGCTTTGTCAAAACACAAGTGAAACGGCCGAGACGTTTATTTGTAGATGTTGGAAAAACTACGAAGAAATTACCAAATGGGAATGTTGAGAAAATCATGACATATGATGCCAATCGCCCGTGTAAAATAAATGGATACCTTATGAAAAATGAACATACTCAAGATGATCTAGATAATGATTCTGATAAATCCAGTGTAGATTCTGGGATAGAGTTGAAAGAAATTGCGATATTCCCTATAAAATCTTGTGGTGCCTTTAAAGTTAAGAGAGGCTGGACTATAGGACCTAAGGGATTCTTGTTGGATAGAGAATGGATGATAATCAAGGAAAATGGTATATGTCTGACACAAAAGCAGAATACCAGAATGTGTATGATTCAACCAACAATTGATTTAAAACTCAACACATTGACATTACATTTTAAAGGTAAAACTACAATCATTCATTATTTAAATATTGCACTTATCTAATTATGCTAGTAAAGATAAAACCAACCACATTAAAAATTTAAAAATTGACATAGTTTATGAAAATGAAAATAATATTTTTATTACAGCAAAACAATATTAAAATGTTCGCAGGGTACAATTTTAACACTTATTATTACAAGTAATGCTGAAAAACTTATTAACTAAAAGAGGTTATTGTCGACTCCCTCACTAGGCTCAGCCTGTATCGAGGGAAAATTAATTATTATTATGGCACTGTAAACTCTTTCCTGTGGATGCAGAAGAATCTGCCAGGGCGCTGGCGGAATAATCGCACGTTCGTGGAGATTACCCGACGATAAAAGCGCGGGCCGTGGGGTGCCGGCAGTAGAATGTTACTCCTCCTCTCATACCCATGGACGCAGTAAGAGCCTGCTAAGGGATATCTCCAGAAGATGGGCAGCAGCGTCTTTCCGTGTATCAAAATCCCGTACTGCGCTCGCCAACCCAAGCGTGGTGATTATGGCAACAACCCCATCATGAGCTTGGAAATCAATGAATGAGGCCAATGTCCAGCAGTGGACATGGACAGCACTCGCATGGCTGAGATGATGATGATGATGATGATGATAAGCCGACTGAGACGCAGTTGGTCCGGTCCCCGCCAAGGGAGAAAATGTTTGCCTTATCTGTGGATATTTGTCTCCTTTCTATGGGTGTTTTCTATGTATGATTGATAATATGCTTTTACAAAAGACGTATTTAGGTACTATCATACTATAAACTTGCCGTGGGGTGCCGGCAGTAGAATGTTACCCCTCCTCTCATGCCCGTGGATGCAGTAAGAGCCTGCTAAGGGATACCTCCGGAAAATGGGCAGCAGCGTCTTTCGGTGTATCAACATCCCATACTGCGCTCGCCAACCCGCCTGCCAAGCGTGGTGAGTATGGCAACTGCCCCTCATGGATATCCACGAGGGAGGCCTGTGTTCAGTAGTGGACGTTTTACGGCTGAAATGATGATTATGATACTATAAATATAATATTTAGATCTATCAACCATCTGCTCCATAACACCATGCTTACTCTGGGGCAAGATAGTGCTGTGTGAAATGTCCAGCATTATCCTATCCTACTTCCTACTAAAAGTGAAAGTAAGAATGTATGTATGTATGTATGTTCCCTTCTCACGTCAAAACCGCTGAACCGATTTGGATGAATTTTAGTATAGGAGTAGATTAGACCATGAAGACGGACAGGCTACTTTTCGTTGCGTAAATTAAATAAGAAGGGGTTAAAATAGGGGATGAAAGTTTGTATGTAAAAAAATATTAATTATTAGTAGTAGATTAGTTGTAGGGTAGTTGTAAGTGGTGGTTGTAGTTATAGGTGCGATACGAAGTTCGCCGAATCAGCTACTAAGTAATATGCCCCTTCTCATTCCAGGTAAAACATCTATATCTATTCCATTAAATCAGGACTCGCAGAAGATATCAGAGAGCTCTTTGTGTCACAGCAGGATCTGCACAGACCTGGTGAAAGGTTACGACTGCGGGGATGCCGTTGCCGATTGGATATCAGAAGCATTAGAAGTGTCTTATCTTCGGTTGATAAAACAATCCAGCAACGACGGTAGGACTGTAAAGAAAAATAACGAAAGTGAACAAAAGCTGCTTTCACTGAGCAACCAAGCTCAATACTTATTGGTTAATACAGCCACGGTAAGGTGGCTGAGGGACAAAATAAAGGATCCATACTTTGGTGACGATATTGGTATGTTAGTGGACAGGTTCAGAGGGAATCTGATTATTGACATGGAAACGGAACTGGAAGAACGCAACTGGAACAAAGTTATTATTGGAAACCATTTATTTCAGGTACTTACATATATCTTTACCATGTACTATATCTAATTATTAACTCGCATTGAACAACTGATTCTCCTGAGGCCAGAGTAAATCCTGCGACAACTAGCACAATTGTACAATTTAGACTTTCACAATCTGTAGACTGTTTTAAATTATGAAAACAGTAATAATTAATTAAATAAGGTAATTACCCGATAAAGTCCCTTCTATTCGGCTGATCGAACCATGCCCCCATTGTAAATTTTGATGCCTAAGGGGCCGTCTCCACGGGCGAGAGAATCGCGACGAGTCCGCGCTTTTATCGTCGGGTAATTTCCACGAACGAGCGATTATTCCGCCAGCGTATCGTCGCGACTCGGCGTGCGCGCCGCTAGTAGCGACAGGCTCGCCGCGAAATAATGACGTTTCGCGCGCACTCAACCACTCGTCGCATCGCCGCGATATCATCGCCGTGTGGAGACACATGCTAAGAGAGTGTACCTGTATAGAAATACGTGGCAGGACGATAACATCGTCACGATTCTCTCTGGAGACGGTCCCTTAAGGTCATAGCTCAGTTATCGCCTCATGCGGTTATTATTCTTTATTACCTATAGACTAAGCCATATAAGCCGTGGGGTGCCGGCAGTAGAATGTCACCCCTCCTCTCCTACCCGTGGATGCAGTAAGAGCCTGCTAAGGGACACCTCCGGAAGATGGGCAGCAGCGTCTTTCCGTATATCAACATCCCGTACTGCGCTCGCCAACCCGTCTGCCAAGCGTGGTGAGTATTGCAACTACCCCTCATGGAGATCCATGAGGGAGGCCTTAGTTCAGTAGTGGACGTTTTACGGCTGAAATGATGATGATGACCTATAGACTTCCACGGATCTGCCTACTACATCAACTCTGTAGCGTCACCAAATCAGCTTGGTTGTTAACACGCGCGGACGGCAAGTGGACCTCTCGGTGACAACTCTCTCTTGCGCTAAAGCACGAGTGACTAGGCGGCGTCAACCCGCGGACCACCTGTCGATAACGAGATACGCCGATTGACTACTAGGCGGTTCTGCTCGGGTACCGGAGGCTCTAATGAGCTCTGACCATAATCATTTCCATTCTTCTGAAAATCAAAACAGCTGAATGATAATTATTTTTTTTAACCAATAGTGTCTATTTGTGGGCATGTTTTAGGTATTAACTATATGTATAATTATGCAAAAATAAGTATAATTTATTTTTTGTTTTTTCAGGTGGAAGGTCAATGTAATCGATGTCAAATGGTGTGCATCGACCAGCAAACTGGAGAGAAAACCATTGAACCGTTGAGAACTATATCGGAACAGTTCGCGGGGAAACTGCGTTTCGGAATTTACCTCAGTTATGCGGGTACTACTGATCAATCCGATGGTAGGTTTTTAGAAACTAACACCTCAGTTAAGGCTATTTTAAATGATGATATTGTTAGCTGATATGAGTGTAACTGCACCAAGACCAAAACGCCCTTCTACAACCCGCTAGCGGCCCAGAGTCGTACTTCAAGGAGTCGTGTTGGCTAGGGTCGTAGTCGTATCACGGGGGACAATACACCCTAATATCCCCATTAGCACAGAATAATCATCTATACAGTATTTTAACTCGGCCGTATTTTTGAAATAAATACCTACAGCCGCGCGGTACGTAAACACATCGCGGTACGTAAACAGCTATAGGGCTGCCCGCCTCCAGCATTTTAATTAAATTGCCTACTTTGTGTTTCCATTTAGTTTTGTGATTGTAAATATACTTTTTTTTGTATAAACAAATATAATATTAGGTCTTTACCTATGAAATTGCCGTTTTGTATGGAATAAATGAAAGTACTTTTTTTCCAAACTTTTTTATTTCTATTACTCAAAGTAACACCCCATGCAATCGACGCATCTTTGCCAACGCATTGGTAGTTTATTGATGCCCTTCTTGTAAAAATCAGCTGCACGGGAGGCAACAAACTCTTCAAAGGCATTTTGTACTGCCTCTCGGGAATTGAATTTTTTACCCACTAAAAAGTTGTCTAAATTTTGAAAAAAGTAATAGTCGGTAGGTGCAAGGTCTGGTGAGTATGGCGGATGAGGGAGAGCTTCCAACCCCAGCTCTTGCAGCTTGGAAACTGGTCTGTTGTGCAGTATGGGGTCGCGCCTTGTCGTGAAGGAGCAGTGGGGACGACCGATTGACCAAAGCCTATTGCAGATGTGCAAGCTTCTCCATCATTGTCTCCAGTTCTTTACAGTACACATCTGCAGTAATGCTCATGCCGTTTTTTAAAAAAAACTGTGGTGTTTTTTTTGGTGTTCTACCACCAAACAGTGACCATCACCTTTTTAGGGGTAATTTTTGGTTTAGGGCATTGCTTTGGTGCTGAACCAGGATCTAACCAACTTGTTGAGCGCTTTCGATTGTCGAACAGAATCCATTTTTTATCGCACGTAACAATTCTGTTAAAAATTCCTTCATTTCTTTGTCTGTTGAGCAGCGCGAGACAGGTCTCAACGCGTACGTTGCGCTCGCCAGCGCTAAGTTCGTGGGGTACCCATCTATCAAGCTTTTTTTACCTTGCCATTTTGTCGCAAATGGATCAATATTGTTTTAATGCTAACATCAAAAGCTGCTGCTAGCTCAGCTGTAGATTGAGTTTCGTCAGCTTCCACAATCGCCTTTAATTCATCATTGTTGACAATAGTCTTCGGACGGCCACGAGCTTCATTTTTCAAGTCAACATTTCCAAAACGGAACCGGGAAAACCTATAACGGGTTGTGCGTTCGTTTGTACAGTTCTCTCCGTAAACGTTTTTGATGTTACGTGCCGTTTGTGTCGCGTTGGTGCCACGACGGAACTCATATTCCATAATTACACGATTTTTCAAGGTACCCATTATGACGAAAAATGTTCAAATGTAATGAAAATACAACACTAATCAATAAACAAAAGACTGAGTTTGTAAAAAGAATGTCATGTTTTTAAAACAAAATTAATTTGAATTTGAAATACCAAGCCAGGTCAATTTTTTTTTATTTGAAATTACCAGTACTGAAGAACGGCAATTTCATAGGTAAAGACCTATTACTTTGTGAATTGAATAGATAAATTGAAAATATAGTGTACGCAGAAGTACTATAAAATAACATAGTTATGAATTATTAGAATAACCTACAATCTAAATGATATAAGATAATAAGACCCAGTACTTTTACCTAACGTTTTAAAGTTCCACTCTTAATGATGAAAGCGTGATGTAGGTACCCACCTAAAATTACGCTTAACGTACGTATTATTTAAAAATATTTTCACCTTCTATGTAAACGAAGCCGTGGGTAAAAGTTAGCGTTAGCCCAAAAAAACTATTCCACGCGGACGAAGTCGCGGGAAGAAGCTAGTTAATAATAAATAAAATACCACGTCTTTACTTTGAATTATACAAACTAACAAAACGAAACACACATGCCCCGAGGTTTTTACACAAGCGTAGAGTTCGCGCAAAACTTCTTGAGCTCTGTGAAGTTAGCTTCAGTGACTGCGCAGTACACAGTTTTTAGGGCGTTGAGGGGAAGGAATGTTAAAGGGGTGTGAGAGGGGCTCAGTCTGTGAAACTAGGGTTGCCAGCGCGAGTTTTGGTGTATTTTCGTTTTATCTAGCACACATTTTACTATACATTTATTTATTTTTAAATTATTGAAACAAACGTATTTAAAAATCAATTATTATATTCAATTAAGGATTAATAAAAACTGAAATGCTAGATCAATATCACCTTTACTTATCGCAAGAAGCCAATTTTTTAATATAAAATTTCTACTGTGTAGCAAGATTATTTATAACCTAGTTGGCAATATTGAATGAACATGTCAACATGCGCAACTTTGCATTTGCCGCAACGTTCACAGAGCTCAAGAAGTTTTGCGCGAACTATACCTACCGTATCATGATTCATGAACCGCCTATAACTACCTATTTCACTCGCGTCAATCACTTTCCTTTACTCTATTCACTTTATTTAAGAATTCAGACATCTTTTTTTCGGGAGATAAAAGGAAATACTTGTCCATTAAAAATACACACATTATGTACCTACCTACTAGGTAGTAAGTAAAATTATTTTATAGTCTTACCTTTCAGAGTTTCCAGGTAATCTAAAAAAAGTTATCTCTGGATGCGTTCTTGAAGATTTCATGCAACCAAAAACAGCACAATATATCCTACTCGACATATTAAATACGTAGGTAGGTACTTAAACTTATTTTATGTGAAAAAATCGCGCGGTTATTATTAAAAAAAACAGCACACCTCCGTTCGTCACTGCGGCACAGTCGCGACTGTTTACATGCCGAGCGCGTGCCGAGATCGAGGCGCGTAGGTATAGCTCGCGCTTCGTCCGTTTGTATGAAGTTGGACCACTGTATAGATAATTCCGCCGTGCCATTAGGGTGTATTGTCCCCCGTGATACGTGCAGATCTTGGTAACCCCCACTAGAATAAGAACCTGGCGCATGATTTATGATTGAGCAATTTTAAGACAGACATATTAACATTTATATCATGAAAACAATAGGTAGTGCTTAGATAAGTAAATCTGCATGAAGCTATGGGCATAAGCATTGTAAAGCCTCATTAACGGAGACGCGGTGTCGCGTGTGTACGTTTGTTTGAATTCATTGCAGGCCGCGCCGCCCCGCATCTCTGTAAATGAGGCCTAATTGCGTAAAAGTTCAATTTACCCTACTTTTATAGTCAATCACATCGCTGATATTGAAGATCACATGCTTTCAACCGAAAATATTATTAAAATGATTTTAAGCATTTTGTAATTGCATACGTTTGACTTAAGTTAAACAATTGACTCAATCATTCAAAACCAGTCGAAAAGTATACCAAAGCTACATAATTGCAAGATCTGAATTCTAGATTTAGTTTAAACTTGTGATTGGATAATATTGTATTCCTAGAGATTTTAATGGTGTTGGGTATGGGGGTGATTTTTAAATAATTAGATACTTTATTAAGTTATCAATATAAGTTTATTGTGTTAACATAAAACAGGGATTTAACAGTATCTGTGATAAACTTAGTGATGAGGTTTTTTAAGGAACATTCCTTTTCTTAATTATTAACCTACTTTATATAAAAATATATTACTATTTGATATACATATAACTATTATTAGTCAATATTAATTACCTCAACTGAAATCTTGCCTTTACATAATAAACATTATGGCATCTATTTACATTTATTATTGTTACTTTATAGATTATTTTCTAAGTAAATGAAATTATATGAACAATATGTTTTTACTTTTAGAATAAGCTCCCTAATATCAAATGTAAGCAGGTTAAGATAAAAGATCTCTTCCTAGTGAAATGGAAAAAATATTAAACCATTTTGCATCATATTTGAATTTGAAAATCCTGTTGCAAATAGAGATGAACTTTGAATTTTGTGTATGTGGTAATTTTTTTGATTAAGAGAAGGCTTGATTGAGTGCTATTTTTGAAAATATATTTAGTTAATTAAAGATTACCAGCACTTCAGAATTTAGAGGTTTTTTAGACTTTTTATCCATTTTTGTTTAGTACTATGAGTCTTATTTAAAATTTAGGATATCACACAATCAATTAGTTGTTGACCCTTAATAAGACGAGGTTCTGCTCCCTGGGACACATCATTCACAACTTGTACCACTTCTTCATAGTCGGGTAATGCCATTGTCTGCAGTTTGGAGTAGATTAATTTGTCATTTACTTCTACCTCAAAAGAACCTGCAAAATGTACTAGTATGGGTGTCAGCATACAAGTTTGTAATCTAGAATAATGTAAAATATCAAAAATCTAATTAAATTATGCTTTATACCTGCAAAAATCATTGTTCATTCAGGGTTTTGGATAATGCTCTTAAAAAAACTTAAAAAAATGTTATAAATATAGGGCAAATCTGAAGAGATTAGCAAGTTTTAAAATTGACTCTTGATTAATGTTAGGTGTAGGATTTTTGTATTGTTTATTTTATTAAAATCTTTTTGTTATTACTATCATTTAAAAAAGAAAGATAATGTTTTGTATTTTGACAGTTGATTAATTTGTTGATTTTATGTCTTAGTTTTGTTACAAACTCAATAAATGGCATTTATCTTTTAACAACCATGATAGTTTCAAAAGTTATATCACTTACTACTCAATGTTACTATTAGTATTCATAAATCCTACCTTGCCTGCCTCTTTTGCATGAGACATTAGCATCTGGTGTACTCTTAGTGATTTTTTCTGCTAAAGCCAGGCAGTGGCCCCCATAGTCACAAGCTCCGCTGCAGATGGAAATGTTGAGTTTAAGGATAAGTCATTTTATATTGGGGTGGGATGCTGGCAGTAGAATGTTGTGCCGGATGCAGTAAGAATCTGCCAAGGGATAGCTCCGGAAGATGCGCAGTAGCATGTTTTAATGTACCAACAACCCCCTCACAATCTTGGAGGTCCATGAGGAAGGCCTCTGTCCAGCAGTGGACATAAACATCAATACTTTAACTGGTGATGATTATTTTTTTGTCCATCAACAGGATGTCCAGTGCTGGACATACCTATCTCATGGACCTTCAAGAGGGGTTTCTTACCATGTAGGGTTTTGTGGATATTACACCTTATTTAAAACTGAATTCATTTACACTAAGAGCATCTCAAGATCCTATTTTTCAAATCTTAATTTAATTGGTTAAAAGAGGTTTGACCTAATCTGGTAATTTCACCAATGTTTATTATATTAAATCCCAAAAACTAGTTACATAAATAGATACTACTTTGCATGTGCTGTGGTAGGATGGGTCATACCAAAGCGATGGTCTTCCATAGTGGCCAATTTGAAATGAAAGGCTTAGCTACTGATGAAGGCACACAAGCAATTAGTAATGGTATTATTATTATACTATTAGTGATCACAAGATCACTAGGGATCATAAACCTACTTACATAATAGGCACAGGCTAGTTTTTTTATGTTCACAGGCATATTTTTGTCTTATGGTATTGTTACATACAACTAGAACAGTATGTAGATACTTGCCAGTATTCGACTTTAACAATGGGGCTTGAGGGGGATGTTTTTAATTCATCAGACATTGCTTTAACCTAACTTATCGACCTAAATTTATAAACAAAACAATTCCAAAACACTCGAGATGGTTTTATGATAAAACATTTACGAATGTAGTAGGACTGTAATCCAATTAATTTTTATGCACAACAATATTCTTCACAAGAAAAGTGCTCAAATACCAAAAAAAACCATACCCACAAGAAAAAAGGTAAACAATAATAACATTACTTGACTTTGACTTGTTTGACTGACAGACCGACCATTGACATACGGCAATCAATCGTTATCTGCAGCTTCCTTTTCTTGACGCTGAAGGTATTAAGCCTCTAGCAACGCTATTTACTTAGACGAGATATAACAAAACAAGGCACGCGCCTATTTCTCAATACAAAAAATTCTGCCATTTTTAGCGGGGGGAGAAGAAACACACACATTGTAACCGAATTCTTTAAATTAATAGGTACCTACTTGAATTGTTTATGTTTAAATGGTAAATTACTTAGCAAGTAAAAAACAGAAATTATTATTACAGAATTCTGAGTGGAGCAAGGGATACAACATCCTAGATAATATTTGTTCTGTAAATCAAATAATTAACGCATAACATGTTACCTGCTGTGAGCCTGCTAAGGGATACTCCGGAATAAAATAAAAAAATTAAAAAAAAATTGTTTATTTCTTCAGTATCTTCAGTTTGTGCGTGTATATTGCTGTTACTCTGTCCATATGTGGAAATGTACGTGTGTGTGTGTGTATGAGCGCGTGTGTGTATGCGTATGTGAATGTTTGTTTGCTAGGGATGTGTGGTTTAAATTAAAAAATAACGGTTACTGCTATAGTTTCTAGGAGTTCTTCTCCGTCTTCGTATTTTATTATCGGCAGCCATAAACTTAGTGTTTTTTTTACAGGAATGATTGTACAATGAGTATATATTAAGAATTTTTTGAATGGCGTCGTATTGTAACTTTGTCTGCAACCTTATCCTTCCGTCGCTTCTTTGTCTTACTAAGATCAAATCCTAATATTTTGTGGTATTTTAAGATGTTATCTAGAATGTAGAGTTTCCTTACTGACAGAATTCCCGATTCCTGGTAGAGCAAGTCTGTAGAATGTTGAAACGGCTTACAATACATGACTTTTACCAAGTATCTTTGAACTCGCTCTAAATCAAGGAATTTTGTTTCGGCAGCTCCTCCCCAACATACAAATACAAAATACAATTCCGTGTATCAACATCCCGTACTGCGCTCGCCAATCCGCCTACCAAGCGTGGTGAGTATGGCAACCATATGGAGATTCATGCGGGAGGCCTGTCTTCAAGAGTGGACGTTTAACGGCTAAAATGATGATTATCAAATTATATACCCAAATGTAGTAACAGGAATTACTGCTTGAATCATTCTGCCGCGCGATAGTTGAAAACCGTACGAAAAACTTTTTTTATATGTTACCTTAGAACTCCGTCTTTTATCAACTTAATTAGAAAATTATTTTTGGGTTCGAATAAATAAAATTAGTTTTATTTAATAGATACCTACACTCAGCTATTAATCCTACTTTATAAAAACTCATTTCTGATGAGTTTTTTAAAATGGGATCCACGAGGAAGGGAACTAGGGAACTTTCCAAATATTGTAGGTAAAATAATTCAATATCTTTTGCATAAAGTTATGTATGTTACCGTGTTGGCCGAGTGGTATGCATCCCCAACTTTTAATCCAAAGGTCGTGGGTTCGATACCGGCAGTGCACCAATGGATTTTTCTTTCTTGAAAAATGTATGTGCACACTTAACACGTGCTTTAGCGGTGAAGGAAACATCGTAAGAAAACCCGCGGCTTAGTTAGCTTCAGACGTATTGACCTGTCTTAGTAATAGCTGACTAGGTTGAGAGGATGGTATAGGTGCTGGGCAAGCCTAATCAATCCATCTAACAATATCACAGGCACTGCAGCGTCCCGTAAAGCATGAATACCAGTTGCTGACGCTGTATAAATCATCTATATTAAGATGCAAAGGCCTTACTTTTATGCATTTGCATTCAGAAGGTATGATTTGGTGAAGTGGAACTGATGTGATGAAAAAGACCGCAGATAGCCATGAAAACATTTGTTCCGAGTCGGGAACCGAACCCGCACCCTCTTGCGTCGCAGGCAAACCTTCGCCCGCTGCGCCACAGATGTCTTCAAACAAAAGTCCTACAAATCCCACTAGTACAAAAAAGTTATTCATGGTCAAACGTCAAAAAATATCGTGTTTTTTCATTTCTATCTTAAACAATAACAAAAATATGTGTTACAAAAGTGTAGCTCATGTAATAATGTAGGAACATAATATGTCACTATTTCAGAAATATCGCAATTCTAATAGTTGGAAAAATAATTCCACTTATTAGGACCAATGTGCTCACCACCTCTGAAGTTTTAAGGTTTTTTCGGCAAGTGGAATACGACTAAATATATTTTAGTATTTCTCTTAGCGGTAAAATCGTTTAGAACATTATTATTTATTTTCTAAAACTCACTATAAACTACATTATTGTATAACTTACATGCGATACAATTTAGTATGGCTTTATTCCTCTGATATACATTATCTTTAAAGGGATATATGCAAAAAGCTGACATTAGACCATAAAAAAACTATTAGGCACACGTGACTTTTGAAATTTTAACGTATTGGTGTTTCTACCCTACATCTGTACCAATTTACGCGATGAATACCCGTAATCCAATATACATAGTAATAATGTGTTGTGATCGCGAAAGTTTAAAAAAGACTAACGTATAACAATTTTGTTACGTGGGTTATTAATACGCAACAAAATTGTTTCATCGATATCGATGGGAAGCATTCGGAAGTGATTAAAGCCAAAATTCTCATCCCTCAAACTAGTCTAGAATTTTTTTTTACAATCGAATATTTTTTATTCGATGTTCTCGATTTCAAATAACGAAAAACATTTGTGAATCTACGAAATTTTGTTATTATTTCAACAAATTTATACTCACAGGTGAAATGTTATTCCATCTCATTGTAGATTTGAGGTATTGGATTTCTTTTTGCATCCGCTAACAGCACAAACAGGCATTTTCCCAAGAGCTTATCTCACTGCAAAAGCGATTCTGTGACTGGGAAATCGATTGATGAATTAGTTTATATAAACCCGTTAGATTTTTGGCGAATAGGATTGACAGAGGGGAAGGTCCGTCCTCCAGATTTATCTCGTTTAGAGCCCTCAACAGCAGCGCAAGCAATATTGTAGGTCTGTACGTTTCGTTTCTCGCGGAACTTAAAAGCTTACGTTCCAATTACTGTTGTGTTGAATGTATTGTTGTAGTCGTAGAAGCGTAGCGCGAATGAGCGCAAAGAAAAATCGATCGATTTTCGTTTCGCGTCAAACAAGTTCAAACAGAAGTTTGTTTATTTTTGTACGTACGTAGGATTTGCATTGTTAACTTTTATTTAGTAGCTTTGGTAATAACTATGATCGATTTGTTGTGTACACATAATTGAAAAATAGTCTGGAAACTATGTACAACTCAAGCAAGCAAACCAGTAATATGGACTACGATTATCTTATAAAATTGCTCTGTGTCGGAGATTCTGGTGTCGGAAAAACTAGTTTCCTTTACAAATATACGGACGGAGTATTTCACACTCAATTTATTTCTACAGTTGGGATTGATTTTAGAGAAAAAAGTGTGGTAAGCGGTTCGTTTTCGCCTACTAGTATGTATGTACTATTCATTTTTATAATATTTCCGGCTGTTTTAATTTATTGTATCCTCATTTCAGCTTTACCAACAGAATGGAAGACAGCATCGAATACACTTGCAGCTTTGGGACACAGCAGGACAAGAGAGGTACCTACAATATTACCTATAAAATATATTTATAGAAAGTTGGTAATGTCAAGCTGCCAGTAGCCTTAACCTGTTGAAGCATGTTTTTATTATTTGTTTAGAACCCTAATAATTTTTATAAAATTTTAGTAGCTTATGTTCATCATCATTATAAGTTGATACCTACTTAAGACATCACCTAATGTGCCAGTCCAAATTGGTCCAGCCAGTTTGCTATTAGTTTGAATAAACAGACAGCCAGACAAAAGTTTTAAGAATTGTTTTTTTATTTAACGTGTAGTCAATACTTTCACCCAAAAAAAAACATACATTCAGCAAAAAAATGTTATTTTATTTTAAAATTACAAACACTTGTAATTTAAATGTTTTAGATGATAATAAAAATTTGGCATACAACTCGAGCAAAACAAAAGAAGGAGACTTCAGTCCTCTGGCAACCAAGAACACTACATGTTTGATAAAACATCAGTAAAATAAAGTTACAAATAAAAACGAATCAAAAGGAGGCTTTATTATGTTTATGTTAGATAAAAAACAGCAAAAGGTCAATGTGAATTCTCATTTCATTATGTTGAGGGATTGATTTATTATCTGATTATGAGGACATAATAAGCACAAACACTTCACTTTTATTAACTTTTATCTAGTGTTCCCATTTAATATTATTTTCATATTTTATCCAATGCAATGATCATACAGAAAGTGCAGAATTACAATACAATATACTTTATTACATGCCTTAAAAAAATACAGAATAATACATACAAAGACTACTAAGGAATTACATATTGAAACAGATCTCAGAATTACCATGGTTTATAAGAACAACAGAGTTTCATCAAATTCTAAATTAATTCTAATTAAAAGAAGAAATTCATATAAATTAAGGCTTAATAAGCACCCAAATCAAATGGCGCTACAACTCACCATATCAGAATCTATATGCTGATGTAAAAAGCAATGGGACATCTTCAACCAGGATTTATTAAGGGTCTGCTTTAGGGTCAGCGCAGACAGAACAGAGCGCAACGGAGAGGATTTTATTCACGCACTTGAAAATAAACTTTAAAATTATTAAAGTAAAGTGCAAAACGCCGCGCGGGGATTCCCGTGTATCTTCGAGGGCGCGTGAGCATTTTTTGTCCGGTTCAAGCATTTATGCACTATTGTAATAATTTAAATGTTTATTTTCAAGTGCGTTAATAAAATCCTCTCCGCTTTGCTCCGTTCTATCTGCGCTGAGCCTTAGTAGGAGCCCCACCAACAGCACACAACTCATCTGCTTATAGTCAGGATGACTGACCAGTGCGGGATTTACCAATAGGCTAAGTAGGCCTAGGGCGGCAGATAAGGGCAAATTTTGACCAAAAATGTCTTCTACACACAGAAAACGAGACCTGGAACTTTATCAAAAATGTATAATCATACCAACTAATAACGGGTAAGAGCTGATGTAATGAAGACGATATAGCACAATTTAAAAAGTTGCAATTTCAATGTTTCTAATTTCGTAGATCAGTAGGATCGGCAAAAATGTAATAGCCTACTGGTGGCAAATTTGTAAATCCGCCACTGCTGACTGCACACTATAATCTCAAGAAAAATAAATGTTATGAGTCATTTGAGTCCTATTAGGTAGGCCAAGGCCTTCCCCAAATCCCTCCATGCATGTTCATAGAGCTTTTGTGAAGATTTTCATCTGGGGAAGCACTGCCACCATACCTATTCCTGCAAGCAGTATTGTCTGTGTTCTGGTTTGAAGGGTAAGGGGTCCGGTAAAATTATGGGTATATGAGACTTTACAACTCTATGCTTCAGGGTGACGGGCGCTATGCAATGCAGTGTTGGTCACGTGCTTAGTGAACGTGATCACCGCGGTATTGCAGTTAATAGGTAAAGATTATCACTTGTATCAGGTGTACCTTTAGCTTGTCTCGTCATCTATATATATAAAATTCAAAGTCCTGACTGACTTACTGACTGACTGACTGATATATCAACGCACAGCCTAAACCACTGGACCTAGACTTGAAATTTGGCACACATATACCTTGAGTATCCTAGAGGTGCACTAAGAAGGGATTTTTCGAAATTCCCACGGGATAGCGAATAAATGGGATTTATATTTTTGAATCAAAGTGGCTCTGCGTGAAAAAGGGGATTTTACGTTTTATGATTTCTACGCGGACGAAGTCGCGGGCAAAAGCTAGTTTAGTCATATAAAAACAAATCTCGATCAATATTGACTCGACAGGAGGCAAGTTTGGGACATTTCCTCCAGTCGACCAGATATTGATTCTTCTAGTTCGACAAGCTTCGGTCTACCGCGTCACCTTCTACATTATATATTTTAATATTTAATTTATAAATTTTCAGATTCAGAAGTTTGACTACAGCCTTCTACCGGGATGCAATGGGCTTCCTTCTCCTCTTTGACCTCACCAATGAAGCATCATTTCTGGAAGTGAGGAACTGGATTGAACAGCTGAAGGTGAACTTATGCTAATTTTATAAAAAATAATACGCTAACAAAACTTAAAGCAGGAAAAGATCTTTGATAACATGAGACACATGAGCGAGGCTTATAGCCAGCTGTGATGATGATGATGATGATGATGATGTATCTTTGTATATTTACGACATATTTTCTTCATAATTAATGGAATCAGGCGTTACTTTGCGGAAATCCATGACAATAAAATGCAATAAAAAATATCTAGTTTTAATTCCGCTTATGCTGAGATGCAGGAGCACCGCCCTCCCGCCCGCTAATTATGCACATGCAGGGAGAACTAGCTTGTCAGTGCAGCATGCATACCCAAACCTATACGACGACACGTGTTTCGCCTCTCCGCGAGGCATCATCAGGTGACCGCTGAGATGTTGACTGGTCGGCCGCTGGAACGAAAGTAAAAAGCTGGAAGAAAGTAGAAAGTCTTTCGTTCCAGCGGCCGACCAGTCAACATCTCAGCGGTCACCTGATGATGCCTCGCGGAGAGGCGAA
Source organism: Pasiphila rectangulata (assembly GCA_963082625.1). Lineage (NCBI taxonomy): Eukaryota > Metazoa > Arthropoda > Insecta > Lepidoptera > Geometridae > Pasiphila > Pasiphila rectangulata. The sequence goes on from OY720243.1 coordinate 12,716,639, forward strand.
ACACGTGTCGTCGTATAGGTTTGGGTATGCATGCTGCACTGACAAGCTAGTTCTCCCTGCATGTGCATAATTAGCGGGCGGGAGGGCGGTGCTCCTGCATCTCAGCATAAGCGGAATTAAAACTAGATATTTTTTATTGCATTTTATATTTTCTTCATTTTCAGACTCATAGTCTAAGTGAAGACCCTGACATAGTGCTTTGTGGACACAAATGCGACCTTCAGGAGAAGAGGCTGGTGAATCAGAACCGGGCAAGGGAGTTCGCCAAAAACTACAATCTGCCATATCTTGAGACAAGTGCCAAAACTGGACAAAACATTGATCGGGCTATAGACATTCTGTTGGATAGAGTTATGTTCAGGTAATAACTGATTCTAATAATATTTTTAGTTTTAAAATTACAGGATTTTATCGCGTACCTTTTTTATTATTTTCCCGACGTTTCGAACACCTTTCAGCGTTCTTGGTCGCGGGAGGACTGATGTGCTGGGAGCTACCGCCGTGAATTGATGGCAGAATCCACGACTACCCTCAATTCGTCTTCAGATTCAGAAATGTCCAAGTTCACATTACGACACACTACACTGACGGTATCGGACTGCTGTACCGTCGGAACACAACGCACACACTTATTCAACACAGGATTCCATGCAGAAGAGAGACGAAAACCATCTTCACGATTGAAATTTAGGTGTTTCTTGATCTCAATCGCCTCTCGAACTATCCTCTTATAATAGTGTCGTTCTTTGGATAGAACTTTTGGGTCGTGTAGTTCTATCCAGTGGTTAGGTCCTGACTCCAGCAGATGTTCGGCAATCGCTGACTTATACACTTGCCGATTTTTGACCGCGGCTATATGCTCCTTGACACGTTCGGCTATTGTGCGCTTAGTTTGCCCTATGTATGAACGGCCACAGCTACAGTCAATTTTGTATACGCCTGGCATTTGCAGCGGTATGCTATCTTTTGGTGTTCGGAGCTGCTGAGAGACTTTTGAGTAGGGAGTGAAAACTGACTTAATTGAAAATCTCTTGAGAATATTTCCAATCTTATCCGTCACCCCCTTCACGTACGGCAGAAAGATAGGTTGTCTGCTGACCTCCGGCGTTTTTCGGCTTTTCCGTTTTATAGTTTTTCTACTTACATATCCGTTGTGTCTAAGAACCTCCTGAACATGGCTGATTTCACTCTCCACATGTTCAGGGTCGCACAGATCATGAGCCCTGTTAATTAATGAAGCCACAACAGACTGCAAGTGGCACGGATGATGATGCGATGCAGCGTTTAGGTACCGGTCAGTATGAGTCGGTTTTCGGTAGACACAATGCGCTAAGGAACCATCGAATCTCACCATCACTTTGACATCCAGAAAAGCTAAAGTCCTATTAATCTCCATTTCATGCGTGAACCGGATATTCGGGTGTATGGCGTTCAATATGTCTGTTAACTGGTGGACTTCCTGTTCGCCTCCCTTCATTATGCAGAAAACGTCATCCACATAACGTTTCCACAACTTTATACCGTAGGCTGTAAAATCAATCTTACTCTCAAAATGTTCCATCCAGATGTTGGCCAAGACCGGAGCTACTGGGCTACCCATGGCCACTCCGTCGATCTGGAGGTAGTGTTGCCCGCGGTATAGAAAGAAATTTCCGTTCAAACAGTGTTCCAGTAAATCCACGTACTGAATAGGAAGTTCGTTGTCCTTCAACCTTTCTTTCACCACATCAAGACAGTCGTGGAGTGGGACCTTGGTAAAAAGTGACTCCACGTCAAAACTCACCATAACTTCGTCTGGCTCAACTTTATAAGTCTTGATGATCTGGACAAAATGACGAGAGTCCTTCACGTAGGAAGATGTCTTGCCTACAATGGGCTGTAACACCGAAGCAATATGTTTAGTCAGGTCATACGTCGGCGAGTCTATCTGACTTACAATCGGACGCAAAGGCACAAGGGTTTTGTGTACCTTAGGTAGACCATAAAGCTTCGGCGGCTGCACTATTGCAGGTTTATGGAGACGTTCATACATATCCTCTGTGAAAAGGTCCTTCAGGTCCGTAATAACACCTCTTATACGCTTTGTTACCCTGGCTGTCGGGTTGTAGTTTACTGGCTTGTACACCTTCTCATCACTCAACAAGGCCCGCATTTTAGCGTCATAGTCACAGGCGTTCATCACCACAGTGGCATTTCCCTTATCGGCTTTGAGCACAAGGATATCGGCATTCGCCCGCAGGTTCCTAAGTGCTAACTGCTCTTCTACGGTGATGTTGGACTTTGGTAACCTGGATTTCCGAAGAATTATTGCAACATCTTGTCTCAACGTGTCAGCGTCAAACGTTGGAATTTTGTTGCGAATAATTGTCTCCTCCACACTACTGACAATGTCCTCGTATGGAATTCGTTTCGGTGTGGGTGCAAAATTCAAGCCTTTCGCCAGTACATTTAGAGTGGGTTCGTTTAAATCCGTAGTTGATAAATTTATGACAGTATCTACCGCGGCTGACTGTACTTGTGGATGTACGACTTTACGACGACTAAGTAATTTTTCAAATTTCTTGTCATGATTTTCAGTACATAGTTGCAAAGTACGTTGCGCTTGTCTGTACGTTACCCGATCACATGCTTCAAAATCACCACTCGATAACACGGCACTGCATTCCAAATGTAACGCGTATAATTCGCACTGCACCTTATCAATATAGAACCGGTCATTTCGTATTAATTGTCTTAGCAAGCGGACACTCGCGTTTGTTAGAATTTTGCTCGAATGTTCAATATCATTTCGTGGCTTGATACGAACACACTGTGGTAGTAAGTCATAATCGCGACATTTTATCAAAAATGTCAGCGATGCACCAAGTTTCACACATTTCTTTCGCAAAACTTCTAGGCGTCTCACTTTGTGTACAATTTCCGGCCCGTACCGGTTTGCAATATAACTTGTTAAACTTTCGCGATTTGCTAACATATTTTTAGTTTTAAAATTACAGGATTTTATCGCGTACCTTTTTTATTATTTTCCCGACGTTTCGAACACCTTTCAGCGTTCTTGGTCGCGGGAGGACTGATGTGCTGGGAGCTACCGCCGTGAATTGATGGCAGAATCCACGACTACCCTCAATTCGTCTTCAGATTCAGAAATGTCCAAGTTCACATTACGACACACTACACTGACGGTATCGGACTGCTGTACCGTCGGAACACAACGCACACACTTATTCAACACAGGATTCCATGCAGAAGAGAGACGAAAACCATCTTCACGATTGAAATTTAGGTGTTTCTTGATCTCAATCGCCTCTCGAACTATCCTCTTATAATAGTGTCGTTCTTTGGATAGAACTTTTGGGTCGTGTAGTTCTATCCAGTGGTTAGGTCCTGACTCCAGCAGATGTTCGGCAATCGCTGACTTATACACTTGCCGATTTTTGACCGCGGCTATATGCTCCTTGACACGTTCGGCTATTGTGCGCTTAGTTTGCCCTATGTATGAACGGCCACAGCTACAGTCAATTTTGTATACGCCTGGCATTTGCAGCGGTATGCTATCTTTTGGTGTTCGGAGCTGCTGAGAGACTTTTGAGTAGGGAGTGAAAACTGACTTAATTGAAAATCTCTTGAGAATATTTCCAATCTTATCCGTCACCCCCTTCACGTACGGCAGAAAGATAGGTTGTCTGCTGACCTCCGGCGTTTTTCGGCTTTTCCGTTTTATAGTTTTTCTACTTACATATCCGTTGTGTCTAAGAACCTCCTGAACATGGCTGATTTCACTCTCCACATGTTCAGGGTCGCACAGATCATGAGCCCTGTTAATTAATGAAGCCACAACAGACTGCAAGTGGCACGGATGATGATGCGATGCAGCGTTTAGGTACCGGTCAGTATGAGTCGGTTTTCGGTAGACACAATGCGCTAAGGAACCATCGAATCTCACCATCACTTTGACATCCAGAAAAGCTAAAGTCCTATTAATCTCCATTTCATGCGTGAACCGGATATTCGGGTGTATGGCGTTCAATATGTCTGTTAACTGGTGGACTTCCTGTTCGCCTCCCTTCATTATGCAGAAAACGTCATCCACATAACGTTTCCACAACTTTATACCGTAGGCTGTAAAATCAATCTTACTCTCAAAATGTTCCATCCAGATGTTGGCCAAGACCGGAGCTACTGGGCTACCCATGGCCACTCCGTCGATCTGGAGGTAGTGTTGCCCGCGGTATAGAAAGAAATTTCCGTTCAAACAGTGTTCCAGTAAATCCACGTACTGAATAGGAAGTTCGTTGTCCTTCAACCTTTCTTTCACCACATCAAGACAGTCGTGGAGTGGGACCTTGGTAAAAAGTGACTCCACGTCAAAACTCACCATAACTTCGTCTGGCTCAACTTTATAAGTCTTGATGATCTGGACAAAATGACGAGAGTCCTTCACGTAGGAAGATGTCTTGCCTACAATGGGCTGTAACACCGAAGCAATATGTTTAGTCAGGTCATACGTCGGCGAGTCTATCTGACTTACAATCGGACGCAAAGGCACAAGGGTTTTGTGTACCTTAGGTAGACCATAAAGCTTCGGCGGCTGCACTATTGCAGGTTTATGGAGACGTTCATACATATCCTCTGTGAAAAGGTCCTTCAGGTCCGTAATAACACCTCTTATACGCTTTGTTACCCTGGCTGTCGGGTTGTAGTTTACTGGCTTGTACACCTTCTCATCACTCAACAAGGCCCGCATTTTAGCGTCATAGTCACAGGCGTTCATCACCACAGTGGCATTTCCCTTATCGGCTTTGAGCACAAGGATATCGGCATTCGCCCGCAGGTTCCTAAGTGCTAACTGCTCTTCTACGGTGATGTTGGACTTTGGTAACCTGGATTTCCGAAGAATTATTGCAACATCTTGTCTCAACGTGTCAGCGTCAAACGTTGGAATTTTGTTGCGAATAATTGTCTCCTCCACACTACTGACAATGTCCTCGTATGGAATTCGTTTCGGTGTGGGTGCAAAATTCAAGCCTTTCGCCAGTACATTTAGAGTGGGTTCGTTTAAATCCGTAGTTGATAAATTTATGACAGTATCTACCGCGGCTGACTGTACTTGTGGATGTACGACTTTACGACGACTAAGTAATTTTTCAAATTTCTTGTCATGATTTTCAGTACATAGTTGCAAAGTACGTTGCGCTTGTCTGTACGTTACCCGATCACATGCTTCAAAATCACCACTCGATAACACGGCACTGCATTCCAAATGTAACGCGTATAATTCGCACTGCACCTTATCAATATAGAACCGGTCATTTCGTATTAATTGTCTTAGCAAGCGGACACTCGCGTTTGTTAGAATTTTGCTCGAATGTTCAATATCATTTCGTGGCTTGATACGAACACACTGTGGTAGTAAGTCATAATCGCGACATTTTATCAAAAATGTCAGCGATGCACCAAGTTTCACACATTTCTTTCGCAAAACTTCTAGGCGTCTCACTTTGTGTACAATTTCCGGCCCGTACCGGTTTGCAATATAACTTGTTAAACTTTCGCGATTTGCTAACATATTTTTAGTTTTAAAATTACAGGATTTTATCGCGTACCTTTTTTATTATTTTCCCGACGTTTCGAACACCTTTCAGCGTTCTTGGTCGCGGGAGGACTGATGTGCTGGGAGCTACCGCCGTGAATTGATGGCAGAATCCACGACTACCCTCAATTCGTCTTCAGATTCAGAAATGTCCAAGTTCACATTACGACACACTACACTGACGGTATCGGACTGCTGTACCGTCGGAACACAACGCACACACTTATTCAACACAGGATTCCATGCAGAAGAGAGACGAAAACCATCTTCACGATTGAAATTTAGGTGTTTCTTGATCTCAATCGCCTCTCGAACTATCCTCTTATAATAGTGTCGTTCTTTGGATAGAACTTTTGGGTCGTGTAGTTCTATCCAGTGGTTAGGTCCTGACTCCAGCAGATGTTCGGCAATCGCTGACTTATACACTTGCCGATTTTTGACCGCGGCTATATGCTCCTTGACACGTTCGGCTATTGTGCGCTTAGTTTGCCCTATGTATGAACGGCCACAGCTACAGTCAATTTTGTATACGCCTGGCATTTGCAGCGGTATGCTATCTTTTGGTGTTCGGAGCTGCTGAGAGACTTTTGAGTAGGGAGTGAAAACTGACTTAATTGAAAATCTCTTGAGAATATTTCCAATCTTATCCGTCACCCCCTTCACGTACGGCAGAAAGATAGGTTGTCTGCTGACCTCCGGCGTTTTTCGGCTTTTCCGTTTTATAGTTTTTCTACTTACATATCCGTTGTGTCTAAGAATCCTGTGTTGAATAAGTGTGTGCGTTGTGTTCCGACGGTACAGCAGTCCGATACCGTCAGTGTAGTGTGTCGTAATGTGAACTTGGACATTTCTGAATCTGAAGACGAATTGAGGGTAGTCGTGGATTCTGCCATCAATTCACGGCGGTAGCTCCCAGCACATCAGTCCTCCCGCGACCAAGAACGCTGAAAGGTGTTCGAAACGTCGGGAAAATAATAAAAAAGGTACGCGATAAAATCCTGTAATTTTAAAACTAAAAATATGTTAGCAAATCGCGAAAGTTTAACAAGTTAGATTCTAATAATAGTAGGGAATACCATCTCATGGAAATAAGGAACCTTAACATGTATGTAAACCCCCCTTGGTCAAATCGATCTTTGACCCTTCCTGAAGCCTGCAAAGCTATGTAACTGTTGGTGGACTGAGTTGAAATTCTTGATATTTACCACTCTTATACAACGTGTATTACAAACATGGGTACTCGAAAGGGGGGATTTCAACACATGAAAACAAGTAGAAGTTGGTGTGATGTGAAAATGATCCTGACGTCTTTTTTAATAAAAAAAAAACCTATTTGTCGTTATAAGTATTTTTATTTGTACCTATATGACAACTCTTGGCGGAGGTCAATGACCCAGTCAAGAATCAGCTGGCTTTTGGGTTGTCACTATCGTATAATCCGCTGTTGTAATTAAAACTTTCGTGGTCTTTTTTTTAATATAAATCACTGAAAAGGGGTTTAATTTGGGGTGGTAATTTTTGGTGTCTCCCCAAACTACCTCTTACGTTAATGGCTGGGTATGGTTATGTGGTTGTGGTTAAGTGAAAGTCACTGGGTTTATTCACAAAACACACGTTATTCTACATAATTATATTAATGGTAACAAACTGTTAATTATAATGGTGAAAAATAATGGTTTTAATGGTATTTGGTATGAACTTGCGACGAAGGCGGTCGAACGCGAACTGGTTTAGTTTCGGGAACCCGCGAGCAAACGTGCATTAGCCTATGTTCAGATGAACGCTTGCCGCGCGGGTCATCTATACAGGATTGTAGATCTTAAGCCGCGCGTCGCCGCGCGGTGCCGCGCGGTCATGTAAACAACAACATTGATTTGTTACAATCTCAAACCGCGCGCCGAGCCAACCGCGCGGTGCCGCGCGGTCATCTGAACATAGGCTAAGCCTTGCAAGCGCGCAAAAGTGCAAATCTGCTGCGTGTTCGATTTTACCGGAATAATCACTGAATCCTGAAAAGTCGTAGAACAAAAACTGTTCCTTGGGATGGTCAGAATTACCCCCTTTCGGCTTAGTACACATGTTATAATACACGTTGTATAGATAGATAGAAAATACTTTATTGCACACCTAAAGAAGCTGTATGTCTGTTTGAGCGTCTGTCTGTCTGCGGTTTTGCGAATAGACAATTAGTCATAGAAAGCTGTTATTTTGCATGGACATATAAAATAATGACGCTGAGATAACGCTACAAAAAAAAATAATATAAAATAATTAATTTGGGGTGATCTCCTCCAATACACGTATATGGGGATGATCGTTTTCTTGATTTTACCATCGTGTGGAATTTCGTTGAATAGGTATCCGATTTAGGGTTCCGTTTGCGAAATGTGGGGCTCTAAAATCTAAATTGCTAGCTTTACAAATCTGCAAAAAAGTGAACTCTTTAGAAAAACTGACGGTTTAGTGAGCTGTTTTAGTTTCGGAGAAATTGTTGCTCAAATTTGTGATGGGGTTTACCAAACATACTGGAACATTTTAAACCGAAAACTCAATGAATACTTGTTAATATGTTTTGGTAAACGTAGAAAAGTAGAACCTAACAGCTGGTTAACGGGTAACTACGGAACTCTGCATAGCGCGTGGCCCGACACGCACCTGGCCTAAATTCTTGATATCTTTTCAGAATGGAGTCTTCTGTTGAGTACGCGATGCTCTGCGCTTCGGGCCGTCGGCGCCACTCCCTTCAGAAACTGCAAGCGAAGAAGGATAGCCAGATATGTTCATGTTAGATTCTGTGATTTATATTTTTACACTTCTTTACACTATACTTCAATATTTTTTATCTTAAGCCGGTAACTCACTTAGATGTGTAACATTAAAGAATCAATGTAGTTAGGAGGTCCAGAAAAGGTCAAAACCAAACTGAAAAATCCTTTATTTAATGCGACCGCATAGGCCTCTTAGAAAAGAAAGGAACGTTAGGAAGGGAACAGCTTATAAAACTATTTCTTAGCAAAGAATAACGGTAAATGGAATATTGAATCGTCGCAAATTTTTGAGTTATAAAAAAGACCCTTGTCAGTAAGCCACATCACCAGTGGCTGCATAAATATGTGCAAATACATAAACGTATACCTATCGAATCAACCCGTCATAGGTTCCGTAGCTTAGTTGTTTAAAGCACTTCCGGCTTTGGGATATCAAGAATCGATTTTACCGATGACGTGGGTTGCCAGCACATACTTTTTAATTTATTTTGACGAAGCATTCTCTGATTGGTTGGGGATGCATCGTCTCTTATAGCAAAACTACTGGTACTTCATACAAATTCTGTGCTTACGCTCGTAAATAATCTGTGTGAAGTAAAACGGAGTCACGTCAGACAGGCCAACAGTAAAGACCTAATTATTTCTATCCCGTTTGCGAGGACCGGTAGCGCTCGATGTAGGTAAAAACTGTACACCTATTTCTGATGCAGCGGTCATGCTTTATAAGTCCACAAACGATTGTCCATATAGATATCGCACCTCCATTCGTAGACTGACTCAATTCAAAATTTGGGTGAATTAAGTATACAGAACGACTCAAAAAAGTGCACTCTGTCGCCTAGTAAATCAGAAACTGTAATAAATAAACTGTAATATATTATCTCTCTGTTTCGTAAAGTTATAGTGTGATTTATCAAAAACTGTCAAGGACCGAAACGCGTTTTCTTCATTTCCCAAAAAACGTGAATTTTGGATTGAGTCAGTCTACGACTGGAGGTGCGATATGTTGACGTTGTTGATTTGATTATATTAATTGTCATAAAATTATTATCGGATTTATTAAAAAATTTAAGTACCGAGCACACCTACTCTTTGGAAAATGAATAAGTCTGAAATTCCACAAGTTGGTTTCAATGAGCGATCATCATGAAGAAGACCCCAGTGACTCTTTTCTACAAGACTCCTGGGGCCGATGTCTCGTATGAATTATTTATTCATGTTGAATAAATAATGTAAGATTTCGAAAAGGGATTGACATAGTTGTGCAAGACTCTGAAGTCCGTAAAGAGAAATATAAAAAATATGTTACGTGTTACACTTCTAAATGAGTACCCGCTATATTTACACATACTATACTTATACTATACTACTTAGTCTAGTCAGCGGCCGTTATTGTGGCAAAAAACTTGGGATACATTACAACAAAATTATATGCCCAGTCAATTAGTGTTAACTGAAAGCGATTATGAAGTGATACGCACGTGTGGAAATACAGCCAGCGTGATGGACCGAAGACAATGTGCAAAACAAATGACCGTCTTATAAAATAGTAATCTGGGGAGCTATCAGAGATACTTATGCTCAGCATTGGGCAGTAAATAGTCGAAGAAAAAAGTGAAACATGTCCTACTCTACAGCGGAATTACAATAGTAAATACATACTGTAATTGATGGAATCAGGCGTTACTTTGCGGAAATCCATGACAATAAAATGCAATAAAATTATTTAGTTTTAATTCCGCTTATGCTGAGATGCAGGAGCCTTTCGTTCCAGCGGCCGACCAGTCAACACCTCAGCGTCTCACCTGATGATGCCTCGCGGAGAGGCGAAACACGTGTCTAGGTTTGGGTATGCATGCTGCACTGACAAACTAGTTCTCCCTGTAGTGCATAATTAGCGGGCGGGAGGGCGGTGCTCCTGCATCACAGCATAAGCGGAATTAAAACTAAATATTTTTATTTTTATTGCATTTTAAATTACCTACTGATAAATCATATAATTGAAAATGAATGTACGTCAAACGTACATAATGTACGTGTAATATTATTACCCTTGCAATAGAAAACGATTAAATAAGGATCTATTGTAGCTCTGAGTAGCATACTATACAGCGGAGCCACAATACTGGTTAAAGTGTACTGGTTTTCAATGATAATTGATGTACGAGTATTGTACATTGCGTACGTTTTGAAAAATTACTTTTAACAGAATCTGTTAAGATTCATAGAAACTCGATCTTGTTAATAGGAACAAGATCGAGTTTCTATTAACGCCTAGTTATTTTGTGTTAGCAAATGTTGTAACACATGCCTGTGGTTTAGTTAGATAGAGTTAATTTGTTACTCCGATCACACTTGTTGGTACATTTTTATTGCACGTCATCATTTTTCATCATTTCAGCCGTAAAACGTCCACTACTGAATTAAGGCCTCCCTCATGGATCTCCATGAGGGGTAGTTGCCATACTCACCACGCTTGGCAGGCGGGTTGGTGAGCGCAGTATGGGATGTTGATAATTGATATACGGAAAGACGCTGCTGCCCATCTTCCGGAGGTGTCCCTGAGCAGGCTCATACTGCATCCACGGGTAGGAGAGGAGGGGTAACATTCTACTGCCGGCACCCCACGGCTAATTCACGGTTATTGCATGTACAAGGGAAATATTATATGTACATTAAGTACTTTTGACGTACATAATTTTAAGTTATAATTATTCGGTAATTAGTACCTAGGGTGGATATGCTGTGGAGAAAGAGATTATGTAATAAATATAGGTAGAACATTTTTGGCTGAATGCTCGGCCGCATGCATTTCAAGAAGTGCGGATGGAGCATGGAAGTAGATATAAAACTAAGATTATTCTGAATTTACTTCTGAGTATTTAGAATTTTAGAACTAAAGTCGTCGCTAGGGCTCCGTCTAAGAGACTGATGGTTGTTTACGTCTTTCCCATATGTTGGGATTGCATAGCTCCTGGCACAGCTATTATTAAAGCAGTAGGGTATCAGCATAAAAATTGCCTTGTTGGTCGAGTGGTGGTAGGTATCTACACTCGATTTTGATCCAAAGGTCGTGGATACGATACTGGCCATGCACCAATGTGTTGTCCATGTGCTCATTTAAAATTAACAAGTGCTTTATCGGTGAAGGAAAACATCGTGAAGAAACCCGCGGCTTAGCAATTCGTCTGAAATTAATTTCAGACGAATTGACCCTCTGACTAAGAGCCAACTAAGCTGGGAGGATGGTATAGGTGCTGGACAAGCCTAATCCATAACAATGTATAACAATGTCCCGGGCACTGCAGCGTCCCGTATAGAAGGAATAGCAGTGTTGACGCTGTGCAAATCATCTATAATAGATGTAAAAGGCCTTAATCGTCAGCTTAAACAAAATGCTGTACGCACCTAAAGGGTATTTATTAAAAATGCGCGGAAATAAGCTTAAACGCAGGGTACTTCTTAGTCAAGTGATAATATCTGGAGTCATGGAGAAGAATGTTCTCTTAATATTGCTTTAAGCATTTAGCCTTAGCACAAATGTGTATGATTTTGCACAAAGTTTTAGTAACGATTGATAGACTGTACTCAATGTCACTAAATAAATATTGATCTCGTAAGTAAATAATGTCCGTAAGGATTGAGGAGCCACATCAGATTTTTTAAATCTGATCTCACCATTAGCAGCAATGTAGCTGATTTTGCAGCACGAATTCTAGATTTAGCAGCAAAATATATCACTAGTTATATTTAATGCAAAGTGGCTCCTCAATCTAAACTAACTAAATAATCTAGTTATATCTATTAAATATAACTAGTGATATACATATTTTGCTGCTAAATCTAGAATTCGTGCTGGAAAATCAGCTACATTGCTGCTAATGGTGAGATCAGATTTAAAAAATCTGATGTGGCTCCTCAATCCCAATAAATAAGTGTGTTTTCTGCATATAAAACATTTAGATACAATGCAAAAATCCAAATAAATACGAGTATACATAACCGTAGATCGTGTTGCACGTAATGTCTACTTACATTTTTCAGCACAAAATCTTTATATACCGGTTAGGACGAAACTTTGGCTCCTTTGAGGGTTTTTATAAAAAACGAATAGCGTCATTCCTAATTATTTCGAAACTTATGATTTGATTTGGTTTGTTTGGGCAAAGTGCTCCGGTTAGGGAACGTCGATTCAGTTCAACTTGATTTTATTGACAAACGTGTTTTTTTAGGCTAGCTGATCTTTTTTGAGGGCCAAAATTTTGCCTTAATCTATATTTTAAAAACAAATAATAACCTATTCTATAAGCAATTTTTATTTAAAGTGTGAACCCACACTAAGGTATCATTATAGAAAATGAAAAATGCAATCAAAATTTTGTCTCCGACGGGACTCGAACCCGTAACGTTCAGACCTTCAACGCAGGCTGCCTTGAAGGTGTTCGTCTGATCTGAACGTTACGGGTTCGAGTCCCGTCGGAGACAAAATTTTGATTGCATTTTTCATTTTCTATAATAACCTATTCATTTAAGATATCAGCCTTTAAAGGTACAGAATATAATTTTCAGTATTACCATTCTATTATAACAGGATTCACGCGCACATATATTACTTATAAATGTTTGTTACCTATTGCGATTTAACGCCTTTCCTATTTTTCATCATATCTTAATCGTGAAAGCGCATTTGTTCTTATATAAAAATATGAATTGTTATTTACTAATCAGTAGTTAGGAATGAATTTTAATATAAATGTGATTGTATGGCTTATAAATGTTTTTGATTATTGGAATATTATTAAATTATACTTATATTAAAACTATTATATGAAATTTACCAACCTTGAAATTTATACCTTGACCAACTGCCGTAAAATGTGTGTCAATTTGTGAAAAATATTATCTTGATGTTTTCTGTGAATTAAAAAGAAATCTTTACATATTTTGTTTTAATATATGTACCTACAATTTTTTTTTTCAGATAGCAAAAAATAATTTCTTGTTTAATTTATATTACTTATCTTTATTACAGTTGCATGAAGTATGTTGTGAATGTTCAAGTTTTCAAGCACCTCCGTTGGGATTAACTTGGTAAGTCCCATCAGAAAGTTCTAACGTAACCCAACATGTTCGAAAAAGGAATTCGGCGAAATCGCCTTCCAACGCCCAACCCAGGAAGAAATCCAATTTGAGATTTTATCTTCCAATTTAATGTTTATAGTTCAACACCCTAGTATTGTGAGGGTTAGTTCCGTCCTCGGGTTCACCAAACTGTGATCATCTGGCCCCCTACGCACGTGATGCGCGCGCCTCAGTGTTGTCAAAAAACCCTTGTTTAAAATTCTCCCTTATCGCGGGACGATAAGATCCGAAATAGCGCAGCTGTTTTAGATAAGCTGCAGTCAAGGGTGATGGCACCACGGTAGCACCCTCCTATAGACTCTGTTGTTAGGGCTCTAGTGTCCAAATTGGCCCTGCAATGAGAACGCATCATACTTACAACGCGCAGACGCGGAAGCGTACGTCACACTAGCGCTAATCTTGCTCTCACTCCACGTTGTTTTTGTACGCGTCGTACTAGCAAGTTTTTCGAAAAATAATATAACTTGCCACTCACGGGTTCTGTTCGTTTTTATTTTCGTTTTAATCATGTGAAAAAAGTTCCCAAGTTGTGATGTGATAAAAACGGGATAATCCGTCCGAATCGCGGCTAGCTTCATCTTATTCCGTTTGTTTATGTATTGAAAGACAACAGATTGGTGCAAGCCGGCAAACGCGAGGCTCGTGAGACGGTGTGATTTCAGTAGGACTTGAGTCATGAATGAAGGCAAGGAAACGTTGCGTACATTATTCGCTCGCCTTTAGTACACGAACGTGAAACAGTGAAAAACGTAGCGTCGGTAGTGCAGTGTTGACGTTCTGTACCCGAATAGAACTGTAATTGAATAATTAGCGAATACACGAGACCTTGTGCAAATATTGGTGAATTTGCGGTAAGTTTTTATATAAACCTTTTGCAAGATACATTTTATATCATTACTCTTTGTTATGTTCTTAAATTTCTTTATTAGATTTTTGGTTTTCTTAATTGTATTTCTTATAAAATAAGCCCGTAGAACTTAAATTACCATTATTGTTTAACAAATTAAAACGTGATTTTTTATAAGTAAAAATTCAAAACTGTACATTTTCGCATGCCAACGTCCCTATCCTAGCGTGTTTTTCACAGTCCACAATGCTTTCCAAGATTTACCTGCAGTACAAATTTACTTGCTAATTTATTGTTAAATTGACCACGCTAATTCGTACTTTCTTGCTACATAGAGCGTTCAGTAATTCTCTGTCAATAATACTCTACGTATTCAATATTTATTAACATATAGAGGATAGTAGTAGACGTAGTAGTTAGCCATAGTTATTTTGTGATAAGAATCCTAATTTTTAGGGTATCGTAGTAAAACAAGAAACCATTAAAGTTTAGCTATAACTGTCTTGTCTGCCTGTCCGTCCGTCCGTCACCGGCTTTGCGAAAAGACTAAGTCCTAGAAAGCTGTAAATTAGCATAGATATATAAAGTAACAACGCCGAGATAAAGTTACAAAAAATGCTGAAAAAATAATTAATTTGCGGTACCTCCCATACACGTAAGGTGGGATGAACATTTTTTCTTGATTTTCCCATCGTGTGGGGTAGGTATTGTTGAATAGGTATTCTAATATAATTTTTCGATTTAGGGTTCCGTTTGCGAAATATTCAATTTTATATAGCTAGTAGCTTATCTTTTTAAGAGCCCGCCACACACATCCCTCATAAATATAAAGTTGAAAAGTTGAAATGTAAAAAAATGTAGATCATTGAAATTGGTCCATCTGATCTTGGGTTATATATAAGTAGGGTTACTAACCCGACTTTGTTTATCATCATCATCATCATTTCAGCCGTAGGACGTCCACTGCTGGACAAAGGCCTCCCTCATTGATCTCCAAGTACTGCGGTTGGAAGCCGTCTGCATCCACCGCCGACCAGCAGTTCTCACCAAGTCGTCTGCCCATCTTGTAGGTGGACGTCCTACGCTGCGCTTGCCGATCCGTGGCCTCCATTCGAGAACTTTGCTGCCCCATCGGCCGTCAGTTCTGCGCGCTATATGGCCTGCCCATTGCCACTTCAACGTGCTAATCCGTTTGGCTATGTCGGTGACCCGAGTTCTCCTACGTATCTCCTCATTTCTGATTCGATCCCGTAGTGAAACCCCGAGCATAGCCCTCTCCATAGCTCGTTGAGCGACTCTGAGCTTGTTCATAAGGCCAATAGTGAAGGACCACGTCTCGGTTCCATATGTCATCACTGGTAACACACACTGGTTGTAGACTTTCGTCTTAAGGCACTGAGGTATGTTGGACGAAAAGACGTTGCGAAGTTTCCCAAACGCTGCCCATCCGAGTTGGATTCGACGATTGACCTCTTTCTCGAAGTTGGACCTACCTAATTGGACTGTTTGTCCTAGGTATACGTACGCGTCGACAACTTCAAGAGCCGAGTTCTCAACCATAACTGGGGCAGGCACGACATGGACATTTGACATGATTTTCGTCTTGTCCATGTTCATTTTAAGGCCTACCCGCTGGGAGACTCGATTGAGGCCTTCGAGCATCGTGCTGAGCTCTTCCATCGACTTTGCCATGACCACAATATCGTCGGCAAATCGAAGGTGAGTGATGTATTCGCCGTTAATATTGATGCCCAGCCCTTTCCATTCCAGGAGCTTGAAGGCATCTTCCAAAGCGGTCGTAAACAGTTTCGGAGAGATTACGTCTCCCTGTCTTACGCCTCTTTTTAAGGGAATCGCCTTCGAGCTCTGTTCTTGTACTCGGACTGACATAGTGGCGTTTGTATACAAACACTTCAACACTTCGATGTACCGATAGTCAATTCGGCATCGTTGGAGAGACTCAAGCACCGCCCATGTTTCGATCGAATCGAAGGCTTTCTCATAGTCCACAAACGCAAGACATAGCGGCAAGTTATACTCTTCGGTCTTCTGTATGACTTGCCGCAGCGTATGTATGTGGTCTATGGTACTGTAGCCTTTTCGGAACCCGGCTTGTTCGGGAGGCTGGAAGTCATCAAACCTGCGTTCGAGACGGTTCGCGATGACCCTTGAAAACAGCTTATAAACATGGCTCAACAGCGAGATGGGTCTGTAATTCTTAAGTAAGGTTTTGTCACCTTTCTTGAAGAACAGAACCACCACGCCCTTGTTCCATGCTTTTGGCGTCGTACCTTCAAGCAAGGCGGAATTAAATAGCTTCTGAAGGACTTTAAGTACCGGTGATCCACCCGCTTTCAGAAGCTCTGAAGTGATTCCGTCCTCACCCGGCGCCTTGTCGTTCTTAAGCTGTTTCAAGGCCATCCTGATCTCGTACAGGCTGATGTCCGGGATATCCTCGGTATAATGTCGGGTCAGTTTAGCTCTTGGGTCGTTGGCCGCACTGCAAACAGGTTTAGTGACCGAATCGTAGAGCCGTCCATAGAACCTTTCGACTTCCCTTAACACTTCTGCTTTACTTGACGTTATGCTGCCATCTTCCCTCTTCAGCTTCGTCATCTGGCTCTGCCCAATAGAACTATCTCTCGCGAACACTTTGGAGCCTTTATTCCGCTCTATCGTATCTTTAATACTGGCTGTATTAAAGGTACGAATATCGTGCCGCAAGGATTTCCAAATTTGTCTATTGAGCTGCCTGTGTGACTGAGCATCATCGGGAGACTGCAGTCGCAAAGAACGTCGTTCAGCCATGAGGTTTAGGGTGTCATCAGAAAGTTTCTGAGGTCTATTAGTACGGGGGGTCTTAAAAAAAACTGGGACCCCACCGTATGGACGGTTTCTACGAACCTGTTATTGATCTCGTCCACCGATGCATCTACTCGTAGACAGTCAAAGCGATTTGCGAGTTCGAGTTGAAAGCTCTCGAGGTTTTGGATATGTGCGCGAGTGGGTCGGAGCGTAGATTTCATCAAACGGGACCTTTCAAGTTTAACGTTCAACTAACTTTGTTTATAGATTTTATGAAAAAAAAAAATGTTTTGAAGCAGTTTACGAAACTTTTAACTGTTTAATACGGTTTGAAGTTTTTACAAAAGAAACAAAGTAAGGGAGGCCTATACCCAGCAGTGGGTGAAGTCGGGCTGTGGATTATGCTGATGATGATGATGATGAAGTTCTTACAGATACTTTTACATTATACACAAAATTGGCATTATGATAAAAATACATTGCACACAATGTTACACTGTGGGAAACCTACAACGCTGAAAGTAGTCATAATTTATAAATAATTACAAAATATATTAACTATTAATAAACCATTCAGGCTATTTTATTTATTTATTTAAGATTTGGTTAAGATTTGGCTTAGCGACCACATCATCCGTGTAACAAAAGAAAGAATCTCAGATTTTACTGAACGTTATTGACTAGCTATTTTCAGTACAACATTTTGGATTATTTTACTTAAGAAAACACAAATTTAAAAACGAATGTTTCTAGCATCGTAGTTCGTAGACCATTAGCAAAGTACGAGTATTCTTTGGTACAAAACTTTGAGTTCAAACGTGACACATAGGCTTATTGCAGCCAATTAAAACTTAATTTCTCGTTCATTTGAATGAAGTGTTTCTATTATAGGCATTGTAGCCAAAACAATGATGTTGTACATCAATTACCGCTCTTGTGTTCGGCTACGAGGCCCATCACGGCAGATTTGATAGCGTTAATTACAGAGGCATACTGACGAATATGTAATTGAATAAAATAAATACTGCTGGACATTACACATCACCATGTTACCCCTAAAGTAAACAAATCTTATGTTATGGGTACTACACTGGCCTGCAAAAGAAGGTAATAACAGTTTATAAATTCAATTTTCTCATAAAGTATTAAACTTAGAGACTTGAAATAAAAACAACATTTAGAACAGTTAAAAAGATTTTTTGAATATAAGTTTATTTTACTCAAATGTTTTTAACATAAATGAAACATAAAAACAAAAAGTAGCCATTTTCACTGAATGGCAAAAACTTAAAAATCCCTGAAAAAGGTGTTTGTAGTCTTACAATCACATTTTTAATAACTGGTGTTGCCTCCTCTGGCTCTGATCACAGCTTCGAGTCTGTTTCTGTTGTCAGTTTGGCATACAGAAGACGAGGTTTCGGAGACGACGTTGGGGGATATTCTCCCATTCTTCCATCAGGGCCTGTTTAAGATCATTGAGGGTGACAGGAGGTCGTCTGCGTCGTCTGACCAGCCTTCCGAGCTTATCCCAAGCGTGTTCGATCGGGTCCTGATAGCCAGGTCAGGACTTCTTGATAGCCAGGCCATCAAGTTGATACCAACCTCCTGAATTTACTCTTGTACGACCTGAGCGGTGTGTGGCCGGGCGTTATCTTGCATTAGAATTGATCCATCACCCATATTTACCAGATATGGTCCTGCATACTCATTAAGGATCTCTTGAGCATATCTCACCCCGGTCAGACTGCCATTTTCTATGGCCACTAACTGTGTGCGACCTTCCGAAGAGATGCCAGCCCATACGTGTACAGAGTCCCCACCGTATTGGACTCTTTCTGCAAAGCAGGCTTGAACGTATCGCTCACCAGGCCGCATGTAGACTTTTCGCCTTCCGTCATGAGTGAATAATGAGAAACGTGACTCATCCGTGAACAAGACTTTTGCCCATTCTTCTTCACCCCTCTGTACGTGGTCACGAGCATACCTCATTCTGTTAACCCGCTCTGCCTCAAGTTTGGGACCATTTGCTGGCCTGTAGTTTACCTCAGCAAGTCTTCTTCTGACCGTGTCTTCGCTGAAGTAATCATCCCTCATCAGGAGAAGTTGATGTTGGACCTGAACTACATTGAGGTGACGATTTCTCAAAATAGTGCTGGCAATATATCGGTCTTCTCTAGCTGTAGTGCATCTGGGACGGCCTTTACATGGTCTTCTGAGATGGTTTCCGGTGTCTTCGTACCTTTGTTTCACCTTGAAGACCGTTCTTAATGTCACACCCACCATTCTTACATGTGCCATAATTCTTGCACATTCTTCAGGTGAAAGAGGCATGATAATTAATGTTTACGTGCTGAAGACTCCTTGGCTTTTGACTGAAATGTAAATCAAAAAACAAATGCGAAAACAAAAGCAGAAAGTAAAAATTACAACATTTGAAAAGGGAACGTTTTTCTTTTTGTTTATTTTATCAGCCATCTTTTAAAAGGAGGTTGTCAAAAAGGAGTTTTTATATAACAAAACTAAATTTTCTACATAATGCTTTTTATTTCAAGTTTCTAATTTAAATAGTAAAGAAGATATCGTCACGTTTATGAGTGTTATAACTTCTTTTGCAGGCCAGTGTAGGTGGTTGATAGAATACTTAATTTTTTTGTAAATACATACTTATCATAGATAGGTAACACCCGGAGCCGAGACAAATATCTGCAGGTAAGTCAAACATGTTGTCCCTCGACGGGGATCGAACCTGAACCAACTGCGAAATTTCAAATTGAAACCGTTAGTTTTTAAAAGTATAGGATGTTAATACACGGAAAGACGCTGCTCATATACATACCGCTGCCTTAGGCAATAGTTTCAGGATGATATTTTCAATCCATACCATAAGTGTGACACTTAAGAAAAAAAAAATCAAAAGCGTACATTTTAATTTCGTGGTAGTTACATTTTTGTAGCAACGATAAAATCTAAAAAAATTGAGCTCAAAGTCAAAATGTTGCAAAAGTGCGAATTTTTTTGCACCCACGTGTATACTTAAATAAATAAATCAGCTAAAAGTTTTTCTTTCCATATTTTTCAATTTATTTACTCGAGAAAATACATGCTCTATCATGCTGTTATTATGCGTTCTTGGAACTGCGTTGTATCTTTGTTTTATTTTCTGCGTGATTTACACATTAAAGGGTTTTTCGCTTACCTAGCTTCTTAATTAGGTATAATATTCTGTTTATTTAGTCATTATTCTTATTTTAAGATATTGTTTTTATTTTACCTTTGGTGATGACTATTTTCAGCAATTAGATGCTGTAAAAAAATTGTTACTTTTTGTATAAAATTGTTTTTGTATAAATAAATAAAAAAAACTGTCTAGGTATCTATTTTTTAATACAAATGTAGGTACGGTTGCTAATTTTCCTTTACGCGTGCTCTCACGGTAAAATTCTAGAGAACTTTGTGAATTTTATAAAAGTTTTATTATATTGGTGTTTACTGAAATGTGAGTGAAATGCGAACTTCGCCATTTGCTTGCCTAGATGCCTAGGAAGTTATCTCATAAAGGTGAACGTTAGTCCGTCGCAATCCGAGAAACTTGGCTCATGTTCATGGAAGTTAATGGTTATTACTTACTGATTCTGAAGTTGCGGATTTCAAGCATTCACCTACATACAGAGTACTGATTGCTGCCTTAGGCAATGGTTTCAGGATGATATTTGGATTTAAAATTGGCTTTGGTACTCTATATATTAGGTATATTCTAATGTTACGGATTTGCTTATTTAACCATCAAAAAAAAGGCTTTCTCTCAGACGAACACTGTTTTAATCGTCTGAAAAAGACGCAAAGGCCTATGATGGAATGTAACGAATGCCTCTAGTCTAATTGTAAAAAAAAATGTTTTAAGTTACATATATTTTTACGTGGGAATCCGATTTATTTTATCCACCGTATATTTGCCAAGCTTTATCTGCTCATTGATCTCTAAAATGGATCTTCATCATCATCTTCGGAGCCGTAGGACGTCTACTGCTGGACAAAGGACAACTACGCCATGGAGGTCGTCAAATTGAAACCGTTTTAAAGATAGGAACAGTTTTAACAGAAGCGATAAATTAAAAGAAACGTTAGATGAGATATGTCAGACGATCATACCTTATTCGTCACTACATGAGACTAAAATTGTAAATTATAAGAATAATGATGATAAGATATACATATATACAAGTTTAATATTTTTCTTTTTGTAGGTAAATCTGCACAACAAAACACTTTTGTAGTTTTTTGAAAGCAGTTCCTTCTTCATAGTAATATTTTATTTAACACCAGCTTCTATTCAAATAGATGCGTTATATCTCTATGTGAGCCAGTGGTTTTTAATTAAGGAGGCGCTTCTGAGGCTACTGGTTATGTAAATCATAATTATATTAAAGCCGCGTATCGATGAAGCGCTCCTGGAGTGCGCTCCACCGAACGTCCGCGCCGAGAGTGCGTTCCAAATGTTCCGCACGGAACGTATTCCAAATGTTCGAAGTATTCCAGTGTTTGGCCGTTCGACATGGAGCTGTGGACGCAACAAGCGTATCCAAAGCTCGGAACGCAACGAACATACAAATAATGAAAATCTCCCCATCCGGAGAGCGCGCCATACTATACGCGGTAAACACAGATGGACGGCTCGCTCCAAATTTGAACATTCCAGCAAACAATTTGGCGCGCGTTCCAAAGCGTTATACATTTCGCGCGACTAGAACGCGCGCCAATGTTCCATGTCTTGCGTGCGTTAACGCGTAATGGACACGCGGCTTTAGTCCGTCAGTTAGATAATACAAAAATAAAACCGGGCAAGAGCGAGTCGGACTCGCACACCGAGGGTTCCTTGCCATCATACAATATATATAATATATGACAAAGGCGGTTTATATTTGTTGGAGAACCTTGACGGCGCCATCTCTTGCCTGTTAGCGGAACTTATGTAGATTTTTTACACTTTCGATGATTTCTAAAAACGGTTTCGAAGACTGTCGTTTTTTTCAAATTTTTTGTAAATAACTGATAAACGATACGGTTTCGAGGTAAAATAAAATTGTTTATTAATGTGCGTATGAATACCTTTCACATATGATACCCCACACGACCTAGTAACTTCACTTAAAAATTTTGAGACCCTGCAATCATACTAATAAGAATATTTTTTAACATTTTCATATTATATGCTATATTAGTAAAAAGTGTTTCTTTAACCATTTTAAATTTCAAGTCGATAGCATCAGTAGTTCTCGAGATATCCATTTGTGACAGACAGACAAAGTGATACCATAAGGGTTCCTTTTTACCATTTTTTTCCGGAATCCTAATAAGTAGCATAATCATAATCCATTTTATTTGGATAACTACGAGCCTTGTTCATCTAAGAAGACACCAATCTCAAACAAATGTATGTACTAGATTAACCGAAATCCGACTTCAACCAAGATTCAATTTAACAAGAAGTAATTTAATTATTGGTATTTTTTTTAATATTATTATTACCTAATTTACCAATAATAGATAGGCCCAGGTACTTAAATTTGGTCACCCAGTTAAGAGGAGTCTTATAAGAGTTTTATAGTGGTTCCGAGTAACTTTTGTTCCCCGCCTTAAAGAGCATTCACTCTTTGTGACATTATACCTGAGCCCATCGGATGCAGCGTACGATTCACAAATGCTCAACAACCGCTTCAGGGCACTGATCGATGGGCTCAGCAGAACCATGTCATCTGCGTAGCTAATATTATTAACACTATGACCGTTAATAGAGCCTCCGACATTAGTCCTGCTAAGCAATCAGTCTGTTAACATAAAGGTTGAAAAGCTTAGGTGAGGTAATCCCTCCCTGCCTCACTCCACATTTCAACCTATATTCATCCGAGTACGTGCCCGCCCATCTTACAGTGTTTTTTTGGTTTTCATACCAGTACTTAAACACATTTATAAGTTCTATTGGCACACTGGTATGAGTCATGAGCTTTTGCCATAGAGTGTCGTAGGAAACCACGTCAAACGCCTCTGACAAGTCCAGAAAACAGGCGTAGACCGGCGTAAAACCGCCGATTATCTATGTTCAGTGTTTCATTGTGTTTGTATTTGTATATTGTTCTAAGATGTACCTACAATAAAGCATTTTATATCTTCTATATATGTTTATGGTAAAATTATATTACCGTCTCGGTACACGTAGTATAATATTATGTTGTGGTATGGATTCGGCGATAATGTAAACACTATTAGGATCGGATGCGTCACGTCTTTCTCATCGGCTGATATAAACAATTTACATTTGAAAGATTGGGCTATAATTTTATTAGCCTCTGACATAAAATGTCTGTATTTACGTACGTCTACGAATTTTTTACTGGTGATGCTATATTTTATTAAGGCTTTATTCGTTCACCTACATAAGTGTACCTACTTTCAGGATGATACTTCGAATGAAAATTAGCCTTTACACGTAGGTTTTCTAGGTATTTATGTAATATGTTTACAACTTTATACTGTTTGCGGGTTATACTATAATTGTACAAGCATTGGTACGGGGGTACCAAAAAAGGGGGCGAAGGCCTCAAAAGGACAGCAAAGGTCTAAAATGGCATTTTTGGGTTTTTGGACGTTTTCGGCCATTTGAAGACTTATTTTTTTGGTGCCCTTTTGAGGTCACCATAACTCCGGTCCCTGTCTTCTCTCATTAAGACTGTGCTAACAAAAAAGGTTTCATGTACAGTCAAGGTCAAAGATATATATGCAAGTAATGTTGTAAAAATAAAGTAATCATAAAAAATTCAAAAGATATGTACTCCTCCAAATACTAATAAATATGCAAACTGCAATGGCCACATAAATATGTATAAGGCAAGTTCAAAAACTTGTATGCAATCAAAATTACATAATAAGTATCCTGCAAATGATGCAAAATATATAGTCATATTTATGTCATTAAAGATAGATTCAGTAACTGCTACGAAAATATGTATACAAAATATAAATCAGCGAAAATCAACTTTACGGTCTTGTAACGCGAAACAAATTTGAATAGAATGTTTTGACAATTCACGAAAACAGTGCAGACTTGTCATTGCATATGTTTGTCTCATGTTTTGACCTGTCACGACGTTATTGGCGTGACGTCATACTAAACATGAACTATGTGCACCTACTTCATTCGTTTTATTCTCGTATAACGTGGTTTCGACAGTCTGTTATTAAAGGGTGGCCAGTCAATAACACCTTAAACTGAAAATGAATTCTGTACGTGAACAGATTGTATTATTAGTATGATGGGGCCAGTTATGAAAGGTGGCCAGTAATTGGCGATTTACCCTATTTTCTGTTTTTTTACGTATTTTTAATAAAAGGTTTTTAAAATTTAATTAAAATAACTGTAAAAAAAGTAGCTCCTTAAACTTAAGTGGAAAATAATAATTCCAATATTTGTCCTCCATTTTGAAACAAAAATTACTCAATAGCGAGTATATCCTCCGTCAGCTTCAATAACCGCGTCTAGTCGGTCTTTTAATATAGTTTACCATGTTTAAACATATATCTGTACCTATAAACAAATCCCAAATCTCCTTTGCGTGATTTCTTAAATTTTCAGTGGTTCTCACAACTGAAGAGTCCCAGTTTTGGACCATAAGACCCCACACGTTTTCAATTGGGTTTATGTCCGGACTTTTTGGGGGCATCTTTATTAAATGAAGGTCCTCATGCTAGTTAATCCACTGCTGCACTAGTATCGCATTATGTATGGACGAATTTGATATGTCAATTTCCAAAGTATGTATGACCTGTTGGAAGGAGTACCTGATCTAATATGTCTATATACCCGTCTAATATGTCTATATACCCATATCTTTGCTTCCATATATAAACTGTTTTTCTCTGAAATGGAAAATTATTCGTATTATCTATGACGAAGTATTCTAAAGCTAAAAGAAAGTGACATTTTTGGCGGTAAGTTCTAGTTACATAACATTTTTCTTACCGTGATGCCCAATTCGTCAGCTATATCAGACACGGATACACCCTCCTCGCATAAGGCAACAATCCTGCGTTTTAAATGATCGCTAATGCGATACATTTTCACCTACACAATGATACGGGAAGTCAAATGAAATTAAAAATTCGAAAGTGACACATTATAGTGTATATATATATTTTTGAACTTTATGGTGTATCTAAGTTTATGGTTAAATAAATGAGGACATATTATTGCAACTGTTGTTTACATAGTTATCTCTCAAAGTATGTATACAAATTTAGGTACATTTTTATTTTGCCGAATTTATGACCATTCAGATGACTACGCTTTTTGTCACTCTGTGGTGTATACATATTTTTGACCTTGACTGTACCTAAATCGGTCGACGCGTTCGGTTGTAATTGTCTCATGCACAGACAGACAGCGCTATGCATATTAGGGGGCGAAGTCCCCTAATATTATTATACTTCAGCCCGCAATTATTCTCACTATCACTAATAAAAAATCCGATAGTTTGTTACGTAATCAGTTTCTCATTGTATGATCATTTGTCTTTTTGTTACATATTCATTATTCCCGTAAAATCTATATATACCTAACCTACGGATTGACCTGAAAGTTTCTACATGTATTGGTGCTGGCCAGGATTGACATCTAGGCTAATTTTTTCCATAGTTTAAATAAAACGTGATACATTTTGCTTTGTATGATAATTTGATTCTGTTACTTCACGTAAACACTACCGCACGGATTAAGCACGAATAATATAAATAAATAAGTATAAGATAAACGCGACTTATAAGAAGAATGTGACTAGAATTAACACAAAAGCCAGAGTTATTAATTCGAGGCATGACAGGAAAAGTTTTAGATATAAGTCTTTTTCAGGTCAAGTCACAAGGTACAGTTTCGGAGAAGAGTCTAAAAGTAAACGGAAAACTCAGCATCTGCCAAAGTTCCTTTCTATAGTCAGGTCACGTCAGGTGCAGTTTCAAGGTCGTAAAAAATATTAGCTACGCTAGTGTCTGCCAAAGTCAATACGCGGGCGAAGCGGCGGGTAAAAGCTAGTGCATATATATGATACATAGGTATGCTACGGCTAATGAGCATAACAGTTTTGGAATTATTTGAAAATAAATGTACATATTATTAGTAGTTTATCCCATTGTTCATTTAATTTATGCCAAATGGTTTAAAAATAAGCGAGGCTTAAAAGACACTTGTGCAAATTCACATCATAAGTATTTCATCATCATCATTTCAGCCGTTAAACGTCCACTACTGAACACAGACCTCCTTCATGGATCTCCATGAGGGGTAATTGCCATACTCACCACGCTTGGCAGGCGGGTTGGTGAGTGCAGTACGGGATGTTGATACACGGGAAGACGCTGCTGCCCATCTTCCGGAGGTATCCCTAAGCAGGCTCTTACTGCATCCACAGGCAAGAGAGGAGGGGCAACATTCTATTGCCGGTGCCCCACGGCATAAGTATTTACCTAGTGCCTTAAGAAATCCAGAAATGTAAATACCATTTGCCAGTATTTAATAAATAAAAAAATGTTCAGAAAATTTCACCTCAAAGAATCGGAACTTGTAATTTCCGAAAAAACGAAAACCCGTCAATGAAACATCTAAAGGAATCTTTTCAAATTGAAATTTAAGATTATATAGCGATAAAATTGGATCCCGTTGAAATGGAATTACGATCTGGCAATGACGTTGGCAACTGTCCGGCCTTATCTGTAGCTGACCCTACCCTTTTCACTGCCACTTTCAACTAGCATTACCTATACTTTTCTGCCTATAGAGATGCCCTCATGAAGTCCTATGAAGGTACACTGATAGAAATACTAGTCTTAATTCCCTAGGGATTGCTTTTTAAATATTTTTTCTTAGTATGATCAGTAAATTGAGAGATAGGTAATCTATTCCTTACCATAAGTAAATTTACCTTTCACATCTTTAGATGATTAGATTTTTTATACAGCGTCAGCAACATCGTACTCATTCTGTACCTATGTGTCACTGCAGTGCCTGGGACTGCAGCGTTCGTCTGACTGCGACGTCGTACTGCCTTTTTACAAGCTTTTATTTAGCTTGCCCTATATGAATGTATGTTGTACGTAGCTATGATTGTTCGCGAAATCTTGCAACTCAATTTTGAAGCAGATATCTTCAACCAATTGAGCTGAAATTTTGTATACATGTTTTCTTTGGATGGCAATGCATGGTCAGCTATGTGATGTGACGTCACTCTGAATCCAACATGACGGAACACCCAAGATGGCGGACTACTTAATTTTAATGTACTCCTGTAATATGGGTATCAAATGAAAGGGCTTGCTAAGACTAACTCAGAAAATTAAATGACGTCACTCTGAATCCAACATGGCGGAAGATCCAAGATGGCGGACTAGTTATTTTTAATGGACTCCTACAATATGGGTATCAAATGAAAGGGCTTGCTGAGAATAATTCATAAAAGAAATGACGATACTCTGAATCCAACATGGCGGAAGATCCAAGATGGCGGACTAGTTATTCTTAATGCACTCTTACAATATGGGTATCAAATGAAAGGCCTTGCTTAGAGTTACTCGAAAAATTAAATTACATCACTCTAAATCCAACATAGCAGTATACTCAAGATGGTGGACTAATTCTAAAAATAAAATAACGTCACTCTAAATCCAATATGGCAGAATACCCAAGGTAGCGGACTAGTTATTTAATAAATGCATTTTTACAATATCGATATCAAATGAAAGGGCTTGCTGAGAGTTACTTGAAAAATTGTGACATCACTCTAAATCCAGCACGGCGGGCATGAGATAAACAGACAAGAAACCTACCTGTCCAGTGATAACTAAAAAGTAAAAAATAAATATTAACCAAAATTTTTTTTTAACAAACAAGCTTTTATTTAGGCATATACCTACTAAAAATAATAAAATAAACATTTTCCATTAAAGTTTAATGTCAAACTTAAAACGTCTTTACACAATTTATGTGATAAAAAAGCTTTTCGCTTGATTTAAGCAGGTAATCGTATTTACATTGTTTGAAAAAAAAAACAATAAGATCAAGTTAAGCTTCTTATCACATAAATTGTGTAGAAGTTTTAAGTTGACATTAAACTTTAATGGAAAATGTTTATTTTATTATTTTTAGTAGGTACGTTTAAATAAAAGCTTGTTTTGTTAAAAAGTTTTTTTCCTTATAATTTAATTTTAATTCTATGATGTTCAGAACATTTTCTATTACACTTTTAACGCACATCAAAGTGTTCTTGGAAATGCCTAATGGAAAATACCAGTATTGGCATTCGTATCCCGATGCCCAACTAGATATCTTAAGAGAGTTATCAAGATCGATTCATTCATCGGTATTCACGTCACTTGCTTGAAGTATTTCTGTTAACCTTTCCGAGCACATTCCGCTGTCTCCACTGTCTCTTGTTTCCGAACTAAACCCACAGAAATCCATTTTATATCTCAGACTGTGGATACAGTGGAATATAGGTAGACGAACAACGTAAATAATAACATTAATATATAATGCTGGACTTTACACAGCACCTAATCTAAATCTAATCGCAAACGACGACAAGAGGTTGCGGGTCCGATTCCCGCCTCGGGACAAATATCTATACGATCTGCAGTTATTTGTTCAGGGTGTTCTGAATGTTTTTCTATATTATAGTAAAAATATCTATTTATGTAGTATATATAATGTATTAAGTATATCTTCAGCTTCAGTCATCAAGTACCCATAACACAAGCTTTGCTTAGCTTGGAGCTTAATGATGCTGTGTGAATTATCCAGCATTATTTTATTTCTTATATAAAAACCAAGCAAAGATGACTACGGAAACCAGATGATTTCTAGAATACCACAAATGCATTTTTTATAACATACTAAGAAAACACCTCAGACCCGACACAAATATCTGAAACATTTTTCCTAAGTGGAGATCGAACTCACGATGTATTATAGAGGTCGTCAAAGCTTTTTGTATTTCTATTTTATTTTTTTATTTCTATTTTAGTGGACATAAATAGATCTGTAACATATACCAACACCTTTTGTTCTGCAATAAAAATAACTAGTTGTTAGTATATTCGTGCTCGATATTTTGAGCTCATCACCTAATTTTGGACACTGCTATAGTTTATCACTCGTTTATGACTTTCAATTACGTAATAATGACGCAATTTAAAATTGGAGCTACCATAAATGTTGGTGCCTAATTTATGTTCATTGTGCACCCAAGTACTGATATTAAAAATAACCGACCACAAACGGCGCGGACATCATGGGAATAAAATTTTCTGTTAAAGTTTTCCGCGCAAAACTTATAAAGCGTCCAACAGTGAGATAGTGTCGGCTAAAATAGTAGTTTTGCTCGAAACCCGGTTAAACTGTGGCTCACGTCCCACAATAAATCTGTTGTCAGATGCCTCTTAGTTATCGGCAACTGACCGTCCGACCCTCAGCGAAATGAACACCCTAACTGCACCCCCGTAGTTAACAGACGATCGTAATTACTATATTTACATAACATATTGATCGCATTATAATCATAATCGGCCAGGTGCGAGTCAGACTCGCACACGAAGGGTTCCGTACCATTATTCAATCGAAACAGACTGACAGACAGACAGACAGCGGAGTCTTAGTAATAGGGTCCCGTTTTTACCCTTTGAGTACGGAACCCTAAAAATGAACAACTACTCGAAAGTAAGTAGGTAAGCTATCATAGCACCTGAAAACAGTCATCCTCCCGCAACAAACATGTTCTCTGATGATGAGTTCTAAATGGAAAAAAAGTTACTTTAAATAAAAAGTTCGGAACATAAATTTTAATGTAAAGCTCAAAAAAAAAAACAGCACACAGCGCTATTATAACTGTCCTTTTATCGCACATAAAAATATGTTCATACAACATGCACACTACGAATATCGCGAGGCGATTTATTTTCACAGAACGTTTTGCGTTTCACTAGGCTCGGAAAAGTGCACTTAGGCTGTGCACGGTGCAGAAGGTAAATGAACAATACAACCGAAATCCATCAATGTCGGTAGTAGGTATACATTTGTTTGATATGAATGAGTGTCTAAATCCGGGGAATGTAATGTACATTTTAGAATGGTCCTGTTTTTCTGAAAGCTACTGTTGTTCTAAAGTTATATTGCAGTATCGTTTAAATTATATATTCCCCTACAATAAATGTTAAGTGACACGAATATGCAGAAACGTCCATATCCTGAAGTCGTACCAAAGAATTCACAGCCGTATGATCCCCCTGACTGATTGTCATCTCTTACGATTCTATTGCTCGCTTTTACAAAGACGACCTTTTCGTTATCGGCGACCTCCATGTTTTGCTGCTGCTATCCTCTTGTTATTTACGACCTATTTATGGTCGGGAAGGATTCTTTGCTGAGTCGAGGAGCGCCCAAGATATATTTTTGTTTCGTTCAAACTATAATTTGAGTCAAAATGGTTATTGCGATGTGATGACGACTCATAATATTAGTTTATGTTCACTAAGGGGCAACTTTATTGAAAATTTGCAGCAAGTTAATTAAATCAGACTGCTCTTTGTCTTAGTTTGAATTCTAAGCGGGCGAGTCCATTTACCTACCAGTTACAATGAGATGAAGCATGTCCGTTCATTGACCCTATTATCTTTGCATATAACAAAGTACCCTCTGTGCATCTCAGAGGAGCTTAGTAATACCGCTAAAGCACATAGAGATCCATCTGTTTGTCATTATTGCCTGCAATTTGATACTGGCTGGAATTCTTACCAGAATACCAGCCGGTATCAAATTGCAGACATAATTATGTAGTATGCATTTCGCGGTTGTATTGAAGCTTTGATCATTTTATTGCGATGTAATATCTGATTGTACTAATAACCAAGAAAAGAGCCGTTGGGGCCGCAAAGTTCCCAAACGGAGGACACGGACCGGCAAGCGCAGCGTAGGACGTCCACCTACAAGATGAGCAGACGACTTGGTAAGAACCTCAGGTTGGCGGTAGATGCTTTTAACCGCAGTACCTGGAGATCGTTGAGGGAGGCCTATGTCCAGCAGTAGACGTCCTACGACTGAGATGATTATTAATAACCACAACATTTCGACTGTCTGATGATAGGTACGTGTTTTCTATATTTAGGATCTAATATAATGACACAAAAATTATTATCCTGAAATTATATTCCTAAGAGCTCTATTATTTATTTTATTTGTTTATTTATTTGAGCCACCAACAGAAGATACACAAAGAAAAATTACAAAAGTAAAAACAATAAAAATCATGAGTTCTCCCAATTACAGGCAGCTACATCTAGGTTACAAATTAAGTCGTCATAGCAAAAGTTAACATATTATGAATTAGAATTTTAAAACATAGGTAACAATTATATTTAAGAATTATTAAACAAAACAAATATCTACGTTCTACGTAAGGTTGAATAAAATAAAAAGAAACTAGAGTTAAAACAAAAACTAGAGTTAGTGAGTAGGTACTAAGATATAGATACTTAACGGTTTGTATGGTGCAAATAAAATAATATTGGTATAGGTACATATAAATTAATAAAATGCAAAAAGGAAATTATGAACATCTAACGGAATGCTTTTCAGGAAACCATTAAAACGTTCCGTGCTCCTCTGTCGAGATATGGGATTCGGTGGCTGAAAAAGTTTTTACGGTATTTAAATAGTATAACCCTGAGAGCCAGAACACATTTAGAGTATTTAATTTGTAAATATAGTTACGGTACAGGAAAAACTGTCAGATCCCTTCCCAACAATAAAAAAAAATACTGTAGTGTAATAAAAATAGGCATTGTTGAACAAAACGACTTATTACGCTGCCTAGCGCTGTCTGTCTGTCTGTCTGACTGTGCATGACACGATTACAACCGAACGCGTTGACCGATTTACATAAAACCTTTTTTGTTAGCAGTCTTAATGAGAGAAGGGTACTGATTGATTATGGTGACCCTAGAGTCACAGGGACTGGAGTTATTGTGACCTCAAAAGGTCACCAAAGGTCAAAAACGGAATTTTTCGAAAACCTTCCGAAAACCCTGTTTCTGGTACCCCCTTACCAATGCTTGTTGAGATGTGCGCTACTGCAAACTTGAGCATAAGCATGTTAAATTGAATGGTTCTTTCTAAACCATTACGATACTACGAGTAGATATATTCTTAATGCACGTTTCACACAAAATAAACAAACAGTGAAAAGTTACATTGCGTGATTTCCTACGCGGTAACTGAAAAATAAACGCGAGCAAAGAACAGTTTGCTTACCATATTTGCTGTTCTGATTGGACAGGAACAGTGTCAACTTTGGATAACGGCGGGAACGCAGCGCCTCACTATTGTTGCACGGAGAGCAAACCTATCGCGGATTTGCGATATCTATGTACTCGTAGTTTAGTTATTTCATCTGCCTATGTCGCAGGAATGATACCTTACACCCTACATGGGTGTAAGAATGAGTTAAGTAGGACTGCTATAGGGACATATTTCTTGACAAATGCTGCAAAACGCATCGCAGACGCTTCATTTGCCAACACCGTTGAATTTCACATGTTTACGGTTCCGAACCTTAAGAGGAAAATCAGGAACCCTTATTACTCGTTTGTTTGTCTGTCAGTCCGTCTGTCAAGATGCCTTTATGCTCCGAAACGGCTAAAGGTATAACTTGAAAATAGAGGTCGCACAAAACTTTATGAGCCCTGTAAAGTTAGCTTCAACGGCTGCGCAGTACACAGTTTTTAGTGTGTTGCTAGGATAGACAAAAAGGGTGGGAGAGGGGCTCACTCTGTGAAACAAGGGTTGCCAGCGCGATTTTTATATAGCGCGTATTTTCGTTTTATCTAGCACACATTTTATCATGCAGGCAGTTATTCATTTTTATCTATTATTAAAACTGAATTATTATATATCATGAAGGCTAAATTAAAACTTAAATGTAACCTTTATTTATCGCTAAAAGGCATTTTTTTATATAAAATTAACTAGGTACCTACTATGTAGCAAGTTTATTTATATCCTAGTTGGCAATATTGAATGAACATGTCAACATGCGCAACTTTGTGTATTTGCCGCAACGTACACATAGCTTATAAAGTTTTGCGCGAACTCTACCAAACATTAAGGTCAGCACGCAGATGATGCCCTTTAAAAATCAAGATTCTACCTCAGGTCATTCCGAAGTTCTAGCAACAAGTGTACAATTTTTGTATGACAACAGGAAAATTGAAAAACCTCTAGGGCATTTCCAGAGGTCATTCAACAATTCTGAAATTTAAGAATATGATTTTTTGTTTTTTAACCCTATTTCGAAAACGTGATTCTTAGCAGTGAGGGACCGAGGAAGAAGTACTCAGTACGGAACCTTAGCCGTAAGTCGCCCTTTTTCTCTATTCACCAAACCAAATCATACTTTCTCTGAATGCAAAAAGATTTGTGGCTGAATATACCAAAATATGCCTAAAATATTTGTAGACTTTCCTCGGTTCCTCATGGATCAAATCATAAGAACTGGGTTTTCAAAAAAAGGGATCAATCTAGAAGAGTAACCTATCATAGTATCATATCATGATCGAATTTCGAATTCAGTCCATAAACGACGTACTAAGGTAAAAAAGATTTTTAAAAATACAGATGAATTGAGAACTTCCTCCTTTTTAAGGTTGGTTAAAAATAAATTGAATGAACCTTATTTGAGATTACATCTAAACTCACCTCAGAAAGCAACATTAACTTGATTTTTCGGCTGTATAAAGGTCATGTGCTTAACCAGCCAGTAAGATTCGGAGCCGGCTAAATCCGTGTTTCGCGTTTTATATTTTAGCGGAAAGCCGTGCAATAAAGTATGTTAGCAATTTGAGTAGAATATGCATTTAGTAGCACGACAGCGATAAATTCGCGAGCAGCAAATGAACGAGCATCCGTTGGCGTTATGTTTTGTGGGCTTTCGCTGGGAACGGAAGAGATACGGACTAAAACATGAAATAACCTCGTGGATGGACGAAATGTTTAAAGGATAACTGGTGTATTGAAATCTCGTTTAAAGTAATAGGAGTGGTTTTTCGCTTGTTCTTTCCTCTGACTAATAGCTGACTAAGCTGAAAGAAGGTATAGGTGCTGGGCAACCCTAATCCATCTAACAATGTCTGGCATTAGGCCAGGGTGGGGTCGCTATCTACCTGAAGAGTATTTTTTCCTATAAAGTGGTCTGCCAATCTCCTTCTCCCTATAGCGCTTCTCCCGAGTACCTTTTTATAGAGGTTGATCTCGGTGTAAAGTTAAGCCTTGGAGTCATTTACTGTCTCCCAAATATTACTACATCTATGAGCTACCTTTTGAAAATTGAAAACGTTTTAGAAACACTCACATCAGACTACACACATTCAATTATTATGGGTGACCTTAACACCTGCCTTCGATCTAACCCCAAGGCTACCACTCTTGTTAATATTGTCGAGTCAGTTAATCTTAATGTCATAAATTCTGACCCTACTCACCATACAGCCAGTAATGACACAGTGCTCGATCTCATGATAGTATCAGACCGAGATCTTGTAGCCAAGTACGGTCAATTCGCTGCACCAGCGTTTTCCCACCATGACTTTTTATACCTATCGTACAAAATAAAGCATACCAAACCGAAACCACCTACTATAAACCAGCGTAATTTCTCACGGATGGATATTTCCAAACTAACTAAGGATGCTTCAAATATAGATTGGCATAATATAGAATCAATTGAGTCGGTTGATGGAAAGGTAGATTTTTTGCAGTCCAGTATTATTAGCTTATTCGACCGACATGCCCCTATTCACCCGGTTAAAGTAAAGCACCCGCCTTCTCCGTGGCTAACCGATACCATTCGGAAAGCCATGGCAAGGCGAGACCGCGCTTTCAGAAAATTTAAAAGGCATCGGTGTGAAGACAACTGGGCTCAGTACAAAAAATTGAGAAACAGATGCAATCTTCTTGTACGAAACGCCAAAAAGCGGCACATCACCGAGCAGATTGAACTAGCTACACCTGCGGGCCTTTGGAAATTTCTGCGCTCACTCGGCATAGGAAGGTCTAAATCTGCTGGGTCGAAGCTCTGCTGTGACTTAGATTTATTGAATTCCCATTTCTCTTCTTGTGAAGCATTACCTTCTGTAAAGAAATCTGTGGCACTCATTGAAATTATGAATATTCCTACACCGCCAATTGAACCATTTTCCTTTGTCGAAGTGGACCAGCACAGGATTCAGAAGATAATTTTATCTCTGAAGACCAAAGCTATTGGTAGTGATAATATTGGCCGTGTCATGGTTGCATACATATTAAAATATTTACTTTCGCCAATAACCCATATAGTAAATTTTTCTTTATTGCATTCCCAGTTTCCCAGCCAATGGCGCGAGGCTTATGTCATACCCCTCCCCAAAGTATCTCAACCCACAATGCTTAAGCACTATCGCCCTATTTCTATCCTCCCCTTTTTCTCTAAAATAATAGAATCTATCGCACATACACAGCTCACTGACTTCTTAACCGCCAATCAACTTTTTAATACTTTTCAATCTGGATTTCGAAAAGGGCACAGCACTGCTTCTGCCCTGCTAAACGTTACTGAAGATATAAGATCGAACATGGAAAAATCTCATCTAACGGTCATAGTCCTCATAGATTTTAGTAATGCCTTCAATACAGTTGATCATAACCTCTTAGTAGATTCACTTCCTAAGCTAGGCCTATCTTCTTCTGTTATAAAGTGGTTTTCTTCTTATCTTGTAGGGCGCCGCCAAAAAACACAAAACGGCCAAGAATTTTCCGAATGGACTGACATCAAGGCAGGTGTGCCACAAGGGGGCATTTTATCACCACTTCTTTTTTCCCTGTTTATAAATTTGCTCTCACCTCACCTTCTGTGTCAGTACCACATGTACGCGGATGACCTGCAATTATATCAGTCAGCTCATTTTGATGAATTGAACAACGCCATCATTGCTCTCAATGACGACCTTTCTCGCCTGCAGTCTTGGTTTGATCTTTTTGGTATTACAGTCAACCCAGAAAAATGCCAAGCTATCATATTAGGTAGCTCTCGACAGGTTACTAAAATTACCAACTTTAATAGCATCGCCCAACTCTATTACAATGGCCAAAATATTCCCTACCGTGAAACTGTTAAAAATCTCGGGATTGTTCTAGACTCAAAACTTAGCTGGATTCCCCATATAAAAGAGGTATCTCGCAAATTTTACGCTGCCCTTCACTCTATTATCCGCCTTAAACATTTTCTCCCTACTGCCACCAAAATTGCTTTGGTCAACTCTCTTATAATACCAATCATTGACTATGCTGATGTGGCTTTTACCGACCTTTCCCAAGATCTCCTTAATAAGCTGGAACGCCTTCTCAACACTGGGATACGCTTCATTTACTGTTTACGGAAATACGACCACATTAGCCATTTCAGAGCAGAGCTTAAATGGCTCCCAATTCGGGAAAGTAGGAAACTCAGGATGCTTTCTCTTCTTTTCTCAATTCTAAATGATCCCTTTACACCTACATATTTAAAAAATCGTTTTAGGTATCTAGATGAATCTCATGATAGGCAATTAAGGTCATCAGACAATCTCCTTCTTGAGGTTCCTAAGCACCACACATCATTTGTTGGCAGTTCCTTTTCTGTTGAGGCTGTTAGAGCCTGGAATGAACTTCCTAACAATATTCGAAAGGCTGAATCAAAGATGTGTTTTAAAAAGCTTACTCGTGACCATCTTTTCAAAACCCTTTGATTTTATTTCTCCTTTCTAGCTGTCGCTTTATATTTATTTATATATATATGTATATATACACACGTACATATATATGGGTATTATAATTATGGGGTATTCATCTTATTTATAGTGTAATGGATATAATATATATATATATAATTTAAGTAAAATAAGTTAATATTAGATTTTCTTTTTTGTTATGTAAATTTAGTATATAGGTACTTACAGTTTGTGTTTTATTGAATATTTAAGTAGTTATGTTAGCACGCCATTTTACAGTTATTTACCTTTGTGGTTGACAGGTAGAAAATGCCTTCGGCATTATGTCCACCAATTGTACCCTTATTTAAGTTTGTGTGCAATAAAGTATTAAATAATAATGTCCCAGGCACTGCAGCGTCCCGTGCCTGTATAAATCATCTTTCCAGTCGCTGACGCTGTATAGATCATCCACAATAGATGTGAAGGGCCTTACTATTTTTGTATTATCGTTCTGGCTTATTTCAATTTATCTCTAGATTTATTGATTGTGGATGGACAGCAAGTGCACCAGTTAACTTTCAGCGTAACTACCGCTGAAAACTGGTGCACTAAAATCTCATTAATGTTTTAAGGGGGGTTATCTTTTTGTGATTTCATTATTGTGATGTATTATGATACTGGTATCATCATCATCATCCATAGACTGACATCCCCATTGCTGGGTATAGGTCATTCATGGGTTTATTCCATCCACCACGGTCTTGTGTTAGTCGCATCCAATGACTCCCTACGACGCCGACGTGGGCTATGTCGTCGTCGTCGACCCGTCGCTACCGGTCGCCCGACACTTCGTCCCATCCTCTGCCACCATTCGTTCGTGGCTTTGCTCCACCGGTCATCACCTCACCTTGCTATGTGTCTTGCACAACTTCTATTTGACTTTTCCTCTGGTATATTTTAATTTATTCTCTAGACGTATTTATCTGTTCTTTCCTCTGTGTATGTCCGACTAAGCTAAGAGGATGGTATATGTTGAGCAAGCCTAAGGGCCTATTCATAAACTACGTCACACGAATTTCATCCCTCCCTACCTAACAGCAGTTCCGAAATTAGTTTTATTTCCATTTTAACCGACTTTAAAAAAAAGTGAAAGGTTCTCAAGTCATCTTTATTTATTTTTAATCTTTGTTACCTCAGTCAGAGCTCCATTTCTTATGAACCGATTTGGAAAAATATTTTTGAGTTCTAATAGATACACTTTGAATTAGGTCCCATTTAACATTTCAAAACTCAGTTCACATGATGGGATCCATGAGAAATCGAGGGAATTCCTCAAATGTATAGCGATTTCGGAATGCTTAAGAGACGGAGAGCTTAAGGTCATATTTGCATTCAGAAAGTAAATTTGGTGAAGTGGCACTGATGAAGAAGGCCGTAGATGGTTATCAAAACTTTTATTAACTTAGATGTCGTCATCCGAGAATATTGTATCACGGATGATGACATCTAAGTTAATATCCCTATCCACTAATCATCATACTTACCTACACATCATCATCATCATAATAATAATTACTTGCTTTTAAACCCAGTTCTGATGAATGAATTAAAGTATGAACACTTTATTGTACACAACAGTAAAACCTTAAGACGATGGGATCCATGGTCCATCAAGGGTAGTATTCAAATGTATAATCACATCACAAATACAATCACATGTACCTCTATAAGCACATATGTATATAGCGCTTTGGGTTTTTTCAGCAACATTTTAGATTTTCTCATTGTAGTCGGATTTTTGTTGATAGATAAAATTATTATTTATGTCTAATTCATGAACAATGTCTAAAATCCAGGTAGTTTCATAAGTTCAAGGTCATATTTCATTTTATATCCCTGATAGACAATACATTAGCAGGCGTGCCACTAGGTACATATTTTCATTCGGGGACTTTTTCATCCCAACGTCCGAGATAAGTCATCCTAATCAGAGCAATCTTGCGAACTCAATGAACGGGATTGAGGTCAATGCGATCGCATGTGTAAACCCATCGATCGTATGCAAATACCACGATTTAAACATAGCCCGAATCCCTGTTTCCGTTGATTACGACATAGAATTTTTCATACCAATGCGTTTTAACTTTCCCGGCGTAGTTTCCCCTGACAGTATTGGCAGGTTTTCAATCGTTAAAATGTTTTTAAAGTTACTGAAAGTAAACAGTGCTGTCAACAAGACAAACTGAATTCAATAGTAACGTTATATTTCTAGGCTTAACTAGTTTTAATGTTAACGCAATACAAGGATCTTAGCTTTAGTAAGAAACTGAGTGTTTTTAAAAGGTTTTATTTAGCTTGACCTGTGTGCTTCAAATTTACAAGCTTTTATTTACCTGTAATGTTTCCATGTTAGTCCGGGCTAAATTTTGGAAGCTGCGTTACTGCTAACAGTAATTAATCGTACGTTAGAAAGTGACTCTAAAGTCACTTTCTAACGTACGATTAAGCTTAAATTTTGCATACACCTTCAGTTCTGGTGACAGTAAAAGATATGGATACTAATAGGTACTTTTAAAATGACCGCCACCACAAGATGGTGGATGATGTATTTTATGTCAAACCTTGCTTGTGCTTGGCATGTAAGAGTTTACAATAAATAAATAAAACTGGTTTTTAAAAAGGATTTATATATGTACATACGCACCATAACTCCCCAAACTTAACACGAATAATTTATTCATAAGTAAATTATTCTATCTAAAGGCAAAAGTGCTATGTTGGTCTCCGGTGTATGAGCTTAATTCTCATCAAGTGCGTAATTCTATGCTAAAATAGGTCGCTGGGTAACCTGGGCCGTATATCGTGCGATATAACGTGGGATCGAATAAGGTGACTCGTATAAATCAACCTGCCAGCGCCAGCTCCCCACAAATACGGCTATGTACCCGCTTTGTCAGATGAAACTTTAAAGTGTGGCTATTTATTAAAGCGTACCATGGTCTTGCTTGGTACCCAGTATATTTTAAAGGCAACACCAAATATTCTTGTAACGTATTATGTGTAAAGCCTTGTAGGTCGCGTCGCTCTGAACGTTCTCTACGTCAATATGTTACAATACATACTTTTTTATTTTCCTACACTGCTTTATACAAATAAAGCAGTATAGGAAAATAAAAAAGTTTCTAACAAACGTCATATAAACTTGTTACCTAAATCCAAGGGATGGATAAACCGACTCCCTTAATAACAAAGCCCTTTAGCAAATCACTAGGTGGACCGTACCAAGTAGTTAAATACGGAATTCTCGAGCCATTGTTGCTCTTGTCAACTACCATCTAAATCTGCTTTCGCTGTCTCGTATTAGAGTTCAAATTAGTTCCTTTTGACAGCAATTCTGGTGTTTTCTGTGGGCGAGGGTAGGGGTCAATTTAATTAATTACAGAAACCACAACTTGCGCCCTATTAAACTTTTGTTACGTTACGTGGTTGGCATTATTTTATTTTGCTTAGCATTGTGCGAATATATGGTATTGGTGGTTAAAGCCTGTGAAATGGCAAATAATCTTTCATTTATCACAAACGTGTTACT
This sequence comes from Pasiphila rectangulata, assembly GCA_963082625.1. Lineage (NCBI taxonomy): Eukaryota > Metazoa > Arthropoda > Insecta > Lepidoptera > Geometridae > Pasiphila > Pasiphila rectangulata. The sequence goes on from OY720243.1 coordinate 12,757,192, forward strand.
TATTTAATTCGCCTTAGCGCGTATTTCAAATTAAGGTTCAGTGTTCTGTCCTACAAGGCTACTACAATAAGATTGTCTCGGTGTCTGTGAATGAGCAATTGCTTAAGATAAAACAGCGGTTTAGGTTCATCCCAGTTAAGGACTCTGCAATAACGTTGTATCACACGTAAGGCGTTAACGAACCATCCAATGAGTTGAAGAGCAGAACAATCATCAATTTAGAAGTATTTGCGTAACCGACTAGTAATATTCTGAACGAGAAAGAGTTTTCCGAGATGTTATCTGCTTTAACGGTAAAGGAAAACATCGTGAGAAAACTCACTAAGATGTATTAACATGTTTTTCTCTGATATAGTCGACTAAGCTAAGAGGATGGTATAATGGTTGAGCAAGGCTTATATATCACACAATGCCCCAGATGCTGCAGAGCGTTCTGTACAGCATGAATACCAGTTGCTGACACTGTGTAAATCATCTTTATCAAATGTGGAAAATCAATTTAATTTTTAAAGTTATCTGTGAGTACTGACTCTAATATTTCAACCTTCGATTAACCAAATGTTAGGTGAGTCAGATTCAATGCGTGCTATTAAAAGACGTCTTTGTACTGACACTTGGCTCCAAGCTGATCTATTCTCAAATAAACCCTACCTTTCGAACAAATCAGACACCTACCTGCAAAATGGTAGACGGTTTTATTACTTCCATCTTGAAATGTAAAGATATAAAATAATAAGACCCAATTAAAGGGCCGATAAGATAAAAACTTGTATATAATACCTAGGTACTTATCTTTACTTAAATAACTCTTGAAATTGATCTCTTCGTCTTACTGAAGTTATTGATAAGAAATCGACGATGATATTGATACTTCGCGTTTAGGCATCTTTAAATAGCTTCCCGAGATTTTAAGATCCCATAAAAATGTTCTTACTGCTGTGCTATTATTTGTCAGGCACTCCGAAGTAAATGGTGAATGGAATATTTGGAACGATCAAAAATATAAAGCTTAAGTGAGATTATCGCTTGTGCTCCATTAAATAATATGCCAATCGGGTAAATCAAATCTGTTCAAAACATCTTGAAAAATAAGTACCTGCCTATATAAATAAATAATAATAATAACCTAAGCAGAGCTTGTGTTATGGGGTGACTGATATTCTTAATACATCTACTTAGATAAATATTTTGTTTTTATATGTTGAAAAACATCCAGAACACCCTGAACAAATATTTGCAGATCGTGCAGACATTTGTTCCGAGGTGGGTGGGAATCGAACGCGCCACAGAGGTCGTCATTCATTTTATAACATTTATAAAGTTAGTGTTCTTATTGTTATGCAATATCTTTATACATACGAGTGTTGGTTTACCATAACTATAACACATTTAAAACTAAAGATCCCAATCTACGGCTCGTGGTTGTAGATCTGCAGAACGATATGGATATCCAAAAGTTAATTCTCAGTCATATCAATTCATTCATTTATTTTAACCATAGGATCCTAAGAACACTTAGCTACGTCAAATATGTTTACATTGTAAATAAATTCATTCTGCAGCTGTACAGTACAGTTGTCAGTAACTTAAACTAGGATACAATAAAAATATGTTTTTAGTTATACAAGTCATACATTATCATTAAAGCGGCTGTATAGGGGCCTCGTCAGATTTTTATTACCTCTGTGTTAGTGTCATGTGCAGAGTTAGAAGTAGGCAGAATCCACGCGTTTCAATCAATTAATTGCAATCTATAGCTACATGGACCGAAATGTAGTTATGTAGTTATTTATTTATGTTTAGGTGTTTAAAAATACATTAGGTCAGGTGCGTGTTGGGCCACACGCTGTGTAGAGTTTCAGAGTTACCCGTAGACCTGTTGTTAGAAGTTGGTTTATGTTTCTTAAGTTTACCAATACATATTAACAGCTATTAATTGAGTTGTCGGTATAAAGTATACCGATGTTTGGTTAACCGTATCTCTTTTAATGCGAACTTTTTGTTGAAACTAAAAAACTAGCTATATATTTATTTATGTATTTATACTAGCTTGTGCCCGCCGCTTCGCATGGGTTGTACCCGGATAAAAAGTAGCCTATGTGTTAATCTTGGTCAATATGCATTTCAGCTCGATAAGTACGCTAGTTTTTGCGTTTGCGAGGTAACAAACCTCTATACAAACAAACTTTCGGCTTTATAATATTAGTGAGATTTGCGGAGACGCTCAAAAAAAAGTTGAAACCTTCTTTTTCGCAAACGGAACCCTAAATCGCAAAATTTCTTAGCAACCACTAAATGAGTTAAATACCAATAAAATGATAAAAAAGTTAATCTCCATCTTGTATGAGAGGTACCCCAAATTGATATTTTTTTACCATTATCTCGGCGTCATTGTATTATTTATAATGCCCATGCAAAATTGCAGGTTGCTAAAGCCGCAGACAGACAAACAAAGCCAAAACTATATGGGTTTCTTGATGTACTACGGAACGCTAATAAGATCAATGCGCACGTGCCGCATCGTATCTGCCTTTAGACGTCGACAAGGCTTGATTCAAATGTCATTCCCATACTTCCGCCATATTGAGGGTTGCTCGCTTGAAGCTTATTTATCGCGCTCACTACAGAATACGGTTCACGCCTATTCAATGTGCTGTGCGTATTTCATTCGTGCCATTTCAGCATTTGAGTTTTCGTTTCGTTTGTGAATTCACTATCGAATGGATGTCTGTTTTGATATTTTCATGTTGGTAGAACTTGTGGAAGACATGTTTGAGCGCATACGAAATTTCACTAATATCAGAAGTCTGAAAGTATGTGAGATATAATAATTATAATTAATAATGCTGGACATTTCCTACGGTACTATCTAGCCCGAAAGTAAGCAAAGCTTGTGTTTATGGTACCAAATTATTAAAATATTACTTTTTTTTTAAATTGAGTTTTTTCCTTTGCCGTATTTGCAATGCTTCCCCCAAATTCTTCCAGACATTCCTGGCCATTGCAGTTTCCCACTAGTTCCGATCGAAACCAGCGAGATAGTTACGCTAAACCTCTAAACATCAGACGTGCAAAATCACTTTCCATATTTAAGAATCTGCTCCATCAACATTATTTATCACTATAATTATTTTATTATGTAAGTACATAAATACTGATTTTAATTTTATGTTTATGTATGTTTGTTTTGTATCTCCTATGTATAGTTTCTTATTAGTATGTAAGTTTGTTTGCTATTTATACTCTCATAATTTTACACCACTGTCTATATCGTTCTCTATTACCTGTCCATCCCAAGGTTGCCTGGAAGAGATCGCTCATAGCGATAAGGCCGCCCTTTGTACTCATATTGTATTATTGAATTCCTTTATTTTAATGTTCTATTTTTTTATGTGGTGTGCAATAAAGAGTGTTCTATTCTATTCTAAACCGTAAATAGTTTGGCAAACTATATTTTAGAAAAACTTAAAACCTGGTATCGCTCCGCAGATAAACTATCTATGATATGGCTATGTTGGTAGAATATTATCTACCCAATGGCTAGTTTGGTATTTACCGACGATTTTGGTTCTAGTTGGTTTTACAATATGGTGTTTGTTTGTTTATGTAAGAACGGTTGATATGGTTCGATATGGGTATTTAGACTGCGCGTAACAATTAGTAATTTCTGATAAAGAAATTAGATGGAAATCAAAATGGAAATTAAGAGTTTTATATGTAAACTTACGTCACAAAAATCTTCAAACCCTAATTGTCTAATATTTATAGATTTTATGTAAATTGAGAAAGCTTCTGATAAGCGTTATTTCGTTTCAAGAGATTGAGATTTTGTTAGCAAATATATAACTCAGTTCCACCACAATTTGACAGAGGTGGCTTGCTTGATATTATATAAATCACTATAAGTAAACTAAAACATTTCGTTATTGTTTAAATATATAGCTGTTCATTAGATAATTTATAAATCAATATTAGAATTTAGAAATGCCTCCACTGTGTTAAATTTAGTTTTAAAAATACTTTTGTACCATGTGTGTTCAGTTCGGATCAAATATTGTTAAATATTGGATTGCAATTAACAATATTTTTATTTTTATGAATAAGAATGATCTAAGAATAAGTTTCAACATAGGTCTAATATATTATATGACGTTAAAAATAGTTATAAGCAAATGGTATTTTCTGTTCTGTTGTGATTGATCGAAGCAACTTCTTTTGATCAAGGTATTTATGATTGAAATGGCGGCTCAGTCACACTTTTTTGGTGGTGCAGCTACAATGATAAGTTGATTTGTTAATATTACATCTTTGTTAAGTACTTGGCTATTTTTTATTGATTATTCATCATCCCATAGTACTGTTCCGGACGGTCATAGCAATTAAATTAATAGATTAGACTTAAATGAAAATAAAACACCTACCACCATGTAGCTCTAAGACCTAGCATAGATAGTCATAGTATAGATAGCCATAGCATAGATAAATATTAAAAATAAAATATTAATAGTACTTGTAGGCACCGGCAACGGGCTACAATAATATAGAGATAGGCTGTTTTATAAAGACATAGACAGACCAAAGAATGTAAGATAATGTAAGATATTAACACAGATACAGATAGACACAGATAGAACGATGTACCAATAAACGCAACCGGCAATAGTCGCTCGCTGCGCGCGGCAGAGTGAGAGAACAGGAAAAAATATAAATATAGACGAGAACCGTTCACTGCATGTGCTCAGTCCACAAGTCGCCAGCATCGGAACAACACCCACGCGCTAACAAAAGGAAGCAAGGAACGGACCTCTCGCTCACTCTCGCCGCCCGCAACCCGCACCCGCCGCCGTTGTACCTGAATTCACGCTATTGTTTCAATCTCAGTCCTCCATAGAACCCCAGCGCTCAACGTACACACAGGACGACGGTCTACTATACTCGGAATCGGAAGGCTCATCAGCACACCCAACAGTTACAGTCCACTGAATAGGTGCTGAGCCGACCGAACCGTTTATAGTCCGGTCCCGTACATTGGTCCTCGCGAGTCGGATCTATTTGGATTGAGATTGAGCAATGGTGGTGACAAGGTCAAACTGCGGGTCTCGTTGCGAAGAGCCAGGTCCGGCACCTACGCCGACTGCTACCGCGGTGACGGAGGAGCGGCCGCAACCCCCGTCACAGCAGTCGGTGCCGCGCAAAACAGTGCCCGAGCAACCACACGCGTCCGGAGCTCCCGGTATGGAGCCGACAGCATCGACCAGCCTCGGATCAAACATCCTCACCTTCAACTCGTCCGCGACCTGCACAGGAAGTACGCAGCCGACGTCGACGGACACCTTGGCCACAGCCACAGGAAACACCGGCGGGAGCCCCGTGGAGGACACAGAAGACACAGAGCCCCGCACGGAGAGAACACAGAAGACCGCGGCGTCGAGGAAATCAACAAGACGATCTAAGAAGAGCAGAATAGCGCAGGCAAAATTGGAGCTGTTGCGTATACAGGCTCAGATCGCCGAAGCGGAGCTGGAACAACTCTACGAAGAAGAGGAGGACTCAGAAAGCGACGCGAGGTCCGAAGTCACTGAGCGAGAAAATACCGGACGGGTAGAGCACTGGGTACAGAACACCACCCTGCTGGCGATAACAGATCAACCACACGGCGAGAATAACAGTCTCGCCGCACAGGTGCCGGGCGGAAGGAAGATTCCCCTCGCACAACCGGGCGAGAATAACAGTCTCGCCGCACAGGAGCCGGGCGGAAGGAAGATTCCCCTAGCACAACCGGGCGAGAATAACAGTCTCGCCGCACAGGAGCCGGGCGGAACGAGGAACCCCCCCGGACGCCTTCAGGTCGGGAATAACAGTCCCGCCACACAGAAGATGACGGACGGCGCAGTACAGGCCGCCCCCACCATCATACAGCAAGCGCCGCCGGGGACGACGGCCGACGCCCCCAACACACAGCCGCCGCTGGGGACGCCGAGGGCCGCGCCCCACACGGAGACGCCGGAGCACCGGCACGCAGCGGGTGCACAGCCAGCCCCGCTACACCAAGGACAGTTTTATAGTGCAACAGAACAGTATAACATAGTGAACAGTGACAGTATAGTTAACAACGCCCGCGGGGCAAACGTGAATAGAGACAGTGCGAATAATGGATACAGTGAGTTCCAGGGAGCAAACCGGTATGTACACAACTTTAATGACAGGGATATTGTGAGGCCGGGAGCTTCCGCACCGGCGGGAGTCATAGCAGGACCGCCCCGTACTGAAATGGGAGAGCTGGCCTCTGCTATAGCGCAAGCTATACGATCGGGAACACAGTCGACTGCCCGCCGGTTCTCGGAACTGCCAATATATAGCGGTGCCTATCAAGAATGGCTAGCATTCAAGGCAGCATATGAGGAATCCGCCTATTCCTACACAGAAACTGAGAATGTAGGTAGATTAAGGAAATGCTTGAAAGGTCGCGCTAGAGAATCTGTAGAAAGCTTGTTAATCTACAACGTCCAGCCAGATACGGTCATGAAATCGCTTGAAGCTAGATTCGGCAGACCAGACGCAATAGCCCTAGCCGAATTAGATAGATTACGTTCTCTAGCCCGACCTACAGATTCGCCTAAAGACTTATGTGTGTTCGCAAGTCTGGTAGCAAACGTCGTTGCTACATTACAGGCCTTACAACGAGTCTACTACCTCTATAACCCAGAGCTAACAAAGATCACAATAGAAAAGCTCTCGCCGACGCTCAAATACAGATGGTACGACTTCGCTACAGAACAAGCTACCGACGAACCTGATCTTCTCAAACTAGCGAGATTCCTCAACAGAGAAGCCGAGAGATGCGGCCCATACGCGCAGCCCGAGACAGAAGCGCCTGCCGCGGCGAACAAAAAACAAGGCAGGGCCTATGCCGTAAATAGTAGTCAAGAAGACAAGAAGCCCAAGTGCCTGGTTTGTCAACAGAATCACAACATCGTGAAATGCGAAAAACTAACAGAAGCCTCCACCGATGAAAGATGGGACATAGCCAAAAGGTTTAAACTCTGCTTCCGATGCCTCAAGCTCAGAACGCAAAATCACAGATGCCCCAAGAAGGCTTGCGCTACCGACGGATGTCCGAAATGGCATCACCCACTTCTCCATTTCCAACGAATCCAAGAGGAAGAAACCGAGAAGGTCGCATCATCAAGAACCATAGCAGAGAGCAGGACGTTTCTGAAGATAGTACCGGTCACAGCTTCGGGCCCCAGCGGCGAAGTGAAGACATACGCCCTGCTCGATGATGGATCAACGGTTACGTTGGTGGACGAGGACATCGCCAACACAATAGGGGCCCCTGGGCCCAATGATCCGCTGCGAATAGAATCCATAGCGAACGCAACGGTCAAAGAAATGAAGTCGAGGCGCATAACATTCAATTTAACAGGCACCGATGGAACGCACGAAATACAGGCCAGAACCGTCAAAAGCTTGAAACTTTCTCCACAATCTATCACACACAACGACGTACAGAACGTGGAACATCTGAAAGGCATCAAGAATTATGTACTACATGGAAACGCCAAACCGAGGATCCTCATAGGCCAAGACAATTGGCACCTGCTGGTCACTAGCAACATGAAGACAGGTCACATCTCTCAACCAGTGGCCTCCCTGACCCCGCTCGGCTGGGTACTTCACGGATCCCGAACTCGGTCTCTCGGACAGCGCGTTCAGTACATAAATCATCTATCTATCGAAGACGACATGAACAACGAGCTACGCCACCATTTCGCTATAGAATCGTTAATGATAACGCCGAAATGTCCGATCAACGATCCCGAGCAACGAGCACTGAAAATACTTCGAGAAAACACTACTCAAAGACCGGACGGACATTACGAGACGGCGCTACTGTGGAAAGAGGGAGATGTCGTCATGCCGAACAATAGAGATAACACGTTACGAAGAATGTACAGCACAGAGAAGAAGATAGATAAAGATAGCGATATAAGAAGAAAGTATGAAGCACAGATGACGAACCTAATAGTTAAAGGCTACGCGGAACGTGCACCCCAGCCGACTGATTCAAAGAAGAAATGGTACTTGCCTCACTTCGCAGTGATCAACGCAATGAAACCGGACAAGCTCAGAGTAGTGCTGGACGCAGCAGCAAAGACAGCGGGAACATCATTGAACGATAAACTTCTAACAGGACCCGACTTACTCCAGTCACTACCCGGGGTATTGATGCGTTTCCGCCAACACAAAATAGCGGTTTCAGCGGACATCGCCGAGATGTTCATGCAAGTTAAAATAAAGGAAGCCGATCGGGATGCGCTCCGATATTTGTGGAGGGACCACAAGAGGGGTGACGCACCTCCCGAAGAATATAGAATGACCTCCCTGATATTCGGAGCAACATCTTCACCAGCCGCGGCGATATTTGTAAAGGATCTCAACGCAGAAAAGCATAGTGCGGAGTATCCGGCCGCTGCTAAAGCCATAGTAAGAAATCACTATATGGATGACTACCTGCAGAGCTTCCCGACTACAGACGAAGCGATACTTGTAGCAAGTCAAGTGAAACATATACAGTCAAAAGCCCGATTCAACCTAAGACAATGGACATCGAACAGTACGGAGGTCCTGAGAACGCTCGAGCCCGGACAGCTACAGACGCCGCGCCCACTGGACGACGGCACTAGAGCCGAGCGTACCCTGGGCATAATGTGGAATCCGGCTACAGACAGAATAGCATTCAACCTTGACATGACGCGCCTGCCACAGAACATAGCAACTAAGAAGCAGCCGACAAAGAGAGAGATGCTGAAGATTATGATGTCCGTTTTTGATCCTCTAGGTTTTGCTTCACCAGTCACCACACGAGCCAAACAGTTCCTACAGGAGATATGGCGCAGAGGAACAGGATGGGATGAGCCCATCCCTGAGGACCTAGCACAGCCATGGGAAGAGTGGCTGACTGAACTAAGAAACCTAAAAAGGGTAAGCATACCTAGAAGTTATAGAGGCTACAGCGAAGCTACGAGACTAGAACTTCACACCTTCGTGGACGCGTCAGAAGCGGCATACGCAGCGGTACTGTACTGGAGAGCAGTGACCGCCACAGGTATCGAGGTATCCCTCATAACAGCAAAGGCTAGAGTTGCCCCACTAAAGCTATTATCCGTGCCCCGCCTAGAACTGCAAGCAGCGGTAACAGGAACCAGAATGGCGGAAGCAGTAGTAGCGGAACATGATAGAAAACCCGACCAAAGGTACTTTTGGACAGACAGCAAGACAGTACTTACGTGGCTAAGAACAGGAGCACGGTCATATAAGCCCTTTGTAGCGCACAGGATCGCAGCAATTGAAGAACTTAGTGAACAGACAGAATGGCGCTGGATACCCACCAAACTCAACGTCGCGGACGACGCCACCAGGGAAATACCGACAAATTTCAACGAACAACATAGATGGTACGTCGGCCCAGATTTCCTGAAAACAGATCCCGCTACTTGGCCTACGGAAGAACCCGCCTCGATCCAGGAAACAGGTGAGGAGCGCACGCTCGCCCTCGATACGGAGCCAAGAAAGAAGTTGCCCACGATAGCTACAGCACTTCCCGATCCAGGCAGGTTTTCCCAATACAAAAGACTCGTTCGAACAACAGCGCGGATCTTACAGTTCATAGACATCCTCCGACGCAGAGTAGAAAGGGTAGAGTTCAAAAGAACAGTTAAGAACACCGAGAGCGATCCCGACTGGCGCACGGAAAAGAGAAAGGCACAGAAACAGCGGCGGGAGATTCGCCCCACCACCGATAAGTACCTACCTATAGAAGGTGACTTATTAAGACGCGCCGAGCTCAACATCGTCATGGCAAGACAGGAATATAGCTTTCCCGAAGAATTAAAAGCCCTGAAGGCAGGGAAAGCTTTACAGAAAAACAGCCGCTTGAGCAAGCTAGCCATAGAAATGAAGGACGGCGTCATAGTAATTAAAAGTAGAATCGGCCTAACTATAGATATAGGTGAACGAACAAAATCACCTCCCATTCTAGATGGAAACGATAGGGTGACTAAACTTTATATTGAAAGTATCCACAGACAGATGATGCACGCTGGTGTTGAAGCAACAGTAAACGAATGCCGTCAACACTTCTGGATCCTGCGTCTGCGGACGACAGCACGTATGGTGATCCACCGCTGCCTGCCGTGCCATCTGAGGAAGGCGCCCGCCCCGCAGCCGGCGACAGGAAATCACCCGCCGGCGAGGCTGGCGCACAGCTGCAGGCCGTTCACGCACACAGGCCTCGACTACTTCGGCCCGCTGGCCGTAAGAATCGGGCGGGCAACAGCGAAGCGCTATGTGGCGCTCTTCACCTGCCTGACCACTCGGGCAGTCCACCTTGAGCTCGCTTCCGACCTGTCGACGAGCGCCGCGGTCATGGCCCTACGGCGCATGATCGCACGCCGAGGCTGCCCCACCGAGATCTGGTCCGACAACGGGACCAACCTACGTGGTGCCGACAAGGAGCTTCGCGCCGCGCTGGACAGCGCGACCGCCTGCGAGGCCTCATCCAGAGGCATCACCTGGCGCTTCATACCTCCTGGGGCCCCATTCATGGGCGGGGCCTGGGAGCGCCTAGTCCGAAGCGTCAAAACCGCGCTCGCAGCAACCCTGTGCGAGCGCCAACCGCGTGAGGAAGTCCTCCTCACCCTGCTCGCTGAGGTCGAGTACACAGTCAACAGCCGTCCACTAACCCACGTCTCAGTGGATCCCGAGGACCCGGAGGCCCTCACCCCGAATCACTTCCTGCTGCTGCAGCCGGGGCGCACCCCTGCGCTCGGCCCCTTCACCGACGGCGATCTGATAGGCAGGTCGCACTGGCGGGCCTCTCAACGCCTGGCCGATACCTTCTGGGCCCGCTGGCTCAAAGAGTATCTCCCCGAGCTACAACGCCGCCGCCACCCTCACGGCGACGGCCCCGCCGCCCAGGTGGGCGACCTGGTGCTCATCGCAGACTCCAACCTGCCTCGCAACACATGGCCCAGGGGGGTCATAGTCACAGTCTACCCCGGAGCGGACGGAGTCGTACGAGCCATCGACGTGCAAACCAAAGGGGGCGTGCTGAGAAGACCGACCAAGAAGGTGATCATCCTGCCGAGAGATGAGCCGTCCTCCACGACGGAAGGTTCCAGCGACAACAGCGGAGTCACTGGACGGCGGGAGAATGTTCCGGACGGTCATAGCAATTAAATTAATAGATTAGACTTAAATGAAAATAAAACACCTACCACCATGTAGCTCTAAGACCTAGCATAGATAGTCATAGTATAGATAGCCATAGCATAGATAAATATTAAAAATAAAATATTAATAGTACTTGTAGGCACCGGCAACGGGCTACAATAATATAGAGATAGGCTGTTTTATAAAGACATAGACAGACCAAAGAATGTAAGATAATGTAAGATATTAACACAGATACAGATAGACACAGATAGAACGATGTACCAATAAACGCAACCGGCAATAGTCGCTCGCTGCGCGCGGCAGAGTGAGAGAACAGGAAAAAATATAAATATAGACGAGAACCGTTCACTGCATGTGCTCAGTCCACAAGTCGCCAGCATCGGAACAACACCCACGCGCTAACAAAAGGAAGCAAGGAACGGACCTCTCGCTCACTCTCGCCGCCCGCAACCCGCACCCGCCGCCGTTGTACCTGAATTCACGCTATTGTTTCAATCTCAGTCCTCCATAGAACCCCAGCGCTCAACGTACACACAGGACGACGGTCTACTATACTCGGAATCGGAAGGCTCATCAGCACACCCAACAGTTACAGTCCACTGAATAGGTGCTGAGCCGACCGAACCGTTTATAGTCCGGTCCCGTACAGTACGCTCGGCCTCATGTACTTGGATATCCATGAGACCTTCCTCATGGATATATCCAGCAGTGGACGTGGACAGCAGACCTACGGTGGGGTGCTGTGATGATGATAATGATGATTATTATACATACAAAAATACCTAGACCCTAGACTAATATCAAAAGCAAATAATTCTTCGGTGGGAATCAAACCTGGTCGTGGGGTGCCGGCAATAGAATGTTGCCCCTCCTCTCATGCCCATGGATGCAGTAAGAGTCTGCTAAGGGATACCTCCGGAAGATGAGCAGCAGTGTCTTTCCGTGTATCAACATCCCATACTGCGCTCACCAACCCGCCTGCCAAGCGTGGTGAGTATGGCAACCACCCCTCATGGAGATCCTGTGGAAGAGTGGGATCCTGTCCCATGAGGGAGGCCTGTGTTCATCAGTGGACGTTTTATGGCTGAAATGATGAATCAAACCAACATAACTCCTGCGTAGCTGGCTATTATTGGAGTATCTTGGGTGTGTGGAACAGATTGAGCAGAAGATGTCGAATGTCCATAGGGGAACTGACTTTCATATAAGTAATTGTCATACCTACTTATCTTCTGCTTCAGTTATTATAGTAAATACTTTCCTTTTAACGTCCCTTTGCAACCACTCCGGTAACTTCATAACGGTTTCGCTCATACTGTAAAAAAACAGTTTTAAAGGGTTTCTTCTTGATTCTCTATTTCTCCTTTATCTCACGCCCACGGGCGTTCTTTATAATTTGCATCAATGTCTTTCAGCATATCAACTAAACATTCATCGTTAGTCTTTCTCTTTCTTTGCCTTTGTTCAGAAGATAAGCTGTGTGATGTAGGTGGTATAGATTCATCAGTGTTAGAAACATGTTCAGTAACTTCCAGTGTTTAGTATTGTGAAACACCTTCTGTCGTGTTAGTCGTAATATCCTGGCTTTCATGTGCATTATCAGCTTCCATTGAACTGTTTGTTGTATTATTTTGGCTTTCATTTACGTTGCCACCTCTAGGGCGATTTTTCATATAAGGTAATAATTATTCAAGTAGACAGGCATATTTCCAAACGTTTGTTAGTGGTGCAGCTTGGCCAGTTTTAGAGGTTTTCATTGATTGATTCTCGATGCCCATCCCGTAATTTTTTGCATTCGTTTTTTGCCGTTTTAACTGAAACAGTAATAAAAGGTTAGGGTTCACTTTATTAAAGTATATTTTAACAATAACAATGTAAATTAAACTTACCATCTGATATTTCTGGGTTTTTAAATTCATCCACTATCCTCTTCCATATGCCGCTTTTTTAGGGTTCCGGACCAAAATGGTAAAAAGGAACCCTTATAGAATCACTCTGTCTGTCTGTCACAAATGGATATCTCGAGAACTACTAATCCTATCGTCTTGAAATTTGAAATGGTAAAAGATAACACTTTTTTACTAATATAGCATAAATGAAAATGTTAAAAAAATATTCTTATTTTGATTGTAGAGGGGCGGATAGGGGATCTCAAAATTTTTATGTGAAGTTTGTAAAGGCCGTGTGGGGTATCATATGAAAGGTATTTATTTGCACATCAATTAACAGTTTTTATGTATTCTTTAACCCGAATCGTTTTTGAGTTATTTACAAAAATGTTGAAAAAACGACCGTCCCCCCCCCCCTTATCTCCGAAGTTTACAGAGATAAACCCGTGATACTTTTATTGCTAATAGAAGTGTATGTAAAACTTATAGGAAAATTATAGCGAACTCTCTAATTTGCATATTATTTTAGACAAGGGGGGTGGAAGGGGGGTTTTCAAAATTTTTGTTAAGTTACTAGGTGATGTGGGGTATCATATGAAAGGTATTCATTTGCACCTTAATAAACAGTTTTTAGTTTTCCTTTAAACCGTATCATTTTTGAGTTATTTACAAAAATGTTGAAAAAACGACCCCCCCCCCCTTATCTCCGAAGTTTGCAGAGATAAACCCGTGATACTTTTATAGCTAATAGAAATGTATGTAATCTTTATAGGAAAATTATAGCGAACTCTCTAATTTGCATAGTTTTTTAGACAAGGGGGGTGGAAGTGGGGTTTTCAAAATTTTTGTAAAGTTAATAGATGATGTGGGGTATCATATGAAAGGTATAAATTTGCACATTAATAAACAGTTTTTATTTTCCTTTAAGTCGTATCGTTTTTGAGTTATTAACAAAAATGTTGAAAAAAATAGCGTTCCCCCCCTTATCTCCGAAGTTTGCGGAGATAAACCTCCGCAACCTTTATTGCTATTAGAAGTGTATGCAAAGATTACAGGAAATTTATTACAATTTCTCTACTTAGCATACTTTTTTAGAAATCATCGAAAGTGTAAAAAATCTACATAAGTTCCGCTATCAGACAAGAGATGGCGCTGTCAAGGTTCTCCAACAAATATAAAACCGCTTTTGTCATTTATTATATTGTATGATGGCACGGAACCCTCGGTGCGCGAGGCCGACTCGCTCTTGCCCGGTTTTATTTATTTATTTGCGTCGCGGTAGTCTCTGGGTTATACAATATAGGATATTGCTTGACATATTCAATAAATACCTCCGACCTGCTAAATTGCGCAAAAGGTCTGCTTCTTTGATGCGCCGGGTGCGTGACAGCCCCAACAGCTACCTGTGTCTGATAGCGGAGAGGTTAGACACAGACTGTATATTTATGGAGTACTGGACGAAAAAGCATATCAAGCTTTCTTGACCTTTTTGTTTGTTTTTATTATAGTTTTAGCTTTAGTTTGTATGTATATATCAAAATTGTCTAATATGGATTACTGTATTGAATTTTTTGTAATCTGTAATCTGAAATAAATGTTTTTTAATTTTTAATTTTAATTTAAATACCTGTTTCACTGCCTGCGCACGATCGCTCACTGTACAAGCAGAAACACATTCGAACAACACAACACTAGCAACAGGCGCCAGAGGGGTAAGGGCGTTAGCGGACTGAAGGGCGCTTAGTTTAGCCCACGTAGTAATGGATCGGATACAAAACTAAGTTATTTCGACTTAGCTGGGCTATTTTATGTAGCTTAGATGGCATAGTTTGCCGTGGACGCACATGTATGAAAAACTGGCTCAACTATGCGAGCTAAGCTAAACTAGCTTACTTTAGTTGGCGGTGGACGATCGGCCTTAGACCAACTCAGCCACGCAGGTCGTCAAATATTTGTAGGTAATAACTCTGATCATTTTACTCGTGTATCGCACGAACATTATTGCCATTAAAGAGCAATTACAACAAAATTGGAAAACGCAGTTTCAGGTACACTGCCCTTAATTACAGTACCTATGGCAATAAGCTTATTCATTAATTCATTGGCGCGCGATCAATATAAATTTTGCTGCGCATTTAATTATTTTACCATTTAAAATGACGGCATGTCTCATGTTAGCCACATGATAGCATGGACGGGTTTACTTTACACATGTGTCATGCTGCCTGCAAATGTTCGGTAAGCGAAGGGTGACCGCAGGTTTTAGTTGAACGTCATCGGTGTGCAATGCGGCTTTTTGGACGCGTGTTGAATTAAATTTGCGGCACCTGCCTATCATTCGCGGGACCGTAATAAACATTGAAATTGAATGCATGTTCATCATTAAAGGAATATTGGTCCTACAACTATGGCGGTTCTGTAATCTGTGCTATGGCGTTATAGTGAAATCATAATGTTGGTTCGTCTAGCAATAGCAAACGACAACACCTATAATTCGCTTGTAATTCGCATTGTTTTTTGACGGAATCGATACAATTTTAACCTTGACAGCGCCATCTATTGTCTGATAGCGGAACTTATGTAGATTTTTTACACTTTCGATGATTTCTAAAAAAGTATGTTATGTAGAGAGATTGTAATAAATTTCCTCTAATCTTCACTTCTAATAGCAATAAAAGTTTTAGAGTCTTATCTCCGCAAACTTCGGAGATAAGGGGGGGGGGGGGGGGGGGGGGAACGGTCGTTTTTTCAAGATTTTTGTAAATAACTCAAAAAAGATACGGTTTTAAGGAAAACTGAAAACTGTTTTTTAATGTACAAATAAATACCTTTCATATGATACCCCACATTACCTATCAACTTCTCAAAATTTTTAAAAACCCACCACCTAAAAAACTATGCAAATTAGAGAGTTCGCTATAATTATCCTAAATAGTTTACATACACTTCTATTAGCTATAAAAGTATCACGGGTTTATCTCTGTAATCTTCGGAGATAAGGGGGGGGGGGGGGGTCGTTTTTTCAAAATTTTTGTAAATAACTCAAAAACGATTCGGGTTAAAGAATAAATAAAAACTGTTTATTAATGTGCAAATGAATACCATTCATATGATACCCCACACGGCCTAGTAATTTCACTTAAAATAAGAATATTTTTTAACATTTTTATGTATGCTATATTAGTAAAAAAGTGTTGTTTATTACTATTTCAAATTTCAAGTCGATAGCATCAGTAGTTCTCGAGATATCCATTTCTGACAGACAGACAGACAGAGTGATTCTATAAGGGTTCCTTTTTTACCATTTTGGTCCGGAACCCTAAAAACCATACAGTCTAAAATAAACCAAAACTTGTTTTATAATGTGCAAATAAGTACCTTTCCTTTAATACCCTACACGACCTAGTAACTCACTTTAAAGGTTTGAGACCCCATTTCAATTGAAATATGAATATATTTATAATATATTATAAAGAGGTAAAGTTTGTGAGTTTGTGAGGTTGTAGGAGGTAATCTCTGTATCTACTGAACCGATTTTCAACATTATTTAACGAATAGAAAGCCACAGTATTTGTGAGTGTCATAGGCTATAAATTACCGCCCAACGAAGTGGGCACCGGGTGAGCTAGTTTTTACATATTAATGTTTGCAATATTAGTAAAAATAAGCGTACAAGTCGATGGCATGAGTAGATCCTGATATTAATATGAGGTCACAGCTATGTGACAGACATACATAGTCTATCTTAAAGGTTTCTTTTTACCATTTTTGGTCCGGAATCCTAAAAAAATGACACTGAACAGTTCTTATTTTAAAATTGACGGCAAATGACAATGCTAAAGGCACACCGCCACGCCATTTATTCGCCTATCCGTCCCAATAGTTTAGGAACGGTATATAGTGGCCTCTAACATACATTCATTCTTACATATCTACTTGTATGCTAAGTAAAACACTACCAAAGTGCGGCTAAGGCGCACAATATCATGTTTCTTTGCTAAAATCATAGAACAAACCAACCAAAACAACCAGGTGTATTGAATTTAAAAATGATTCATGTTACACTCACGATTCGACCTTCCAATTTGATGTTCTGCTGTAAGACTGCATCATAGCCTGAAATAACATTCCCGATCGACCTCGGGTACATGCTGCTTTTAGTTTATGATGCTGTTCCTTACCTAGTTGCGCTTTAAATACGCTACGTACAATAAATATTGGTACAATTATTTCAACGTTGATTATGAATCATGCCCTGGACCGCCATTCTTTCTATTAAATTGATTAAATTAATGTATTATTAATAAGTGCATATAGGAGAGATCTTGCCTTGCCGTACGTAACACACATTTTTAACACAGGAGGATCTTTTTAAGGTTTTAATAAATAAATGTTTTGATTTGATTCGTGATACGATAAATGGATTTGGTATTATGATGTATGTATGTGTGGTTTTGTCCTTTTAGATAAATAGTAATGTAGGTGAGGCTTAGTTCGATATACGTTAGCTGCTGCAAGCTTGATAGCCAGCCGTGTTTTAAATAACATAATACTCCTGTTTCTAAACCTTGTGTTCATAATTTCTAAAATATACACAAGCTTTAAAAATACATTTAAAATTAGGCCAACTTTCGTTTTAATTACGATTTCATTCACCCTACATCTGTTTCACAAAAACGTGTATGCTACCTTACGACGTCTTAAAACGATCACACTGTCATTAAACTCGATCTACATTACATCAGAAATCACACACCATACGATTATACGTTAATTTGAACAAGATCAACTAATCGACACCTCATAGCCACTAATTAGGTTGTCGGCATTCCCTGTCTAACTTCTACTGCAGCGCTTAATTACTCCAACTAGACACCCAATTTAATGAAAATGAACACCGAAAATGTCCCAAATGTATTCGTGGTAATATATTCGTGGTGATTAATTATTTATTGCCTTCGTTTACGAATACGCTGACGAGCCAAAATCGATGTATTAGTAAGTAAAATTTGAAAGTATCAGAATTACGACCTACGTACGTTACGTACCTCAGGGGTCCGTACTATCTGCCGCACTGTTCCTGCTGCACATTAACGATCTGCTGGTTCCCGGTATCATTGGCTACGCAGACGACAGCACAGTGATAGATAGGTACCTGACCGAAGCCACAAGCAGTCGAGTAGCGATACAATCGCAAAGAGAAGAGATGGTGCAGCGCTTGACTTGACTTTGAAGGCGGTCTCAGATTGGGGAGAACCCAATCGAGTTAATTTCAATGCCTCTAAAACAAAAGCCTGTCTTTTCTCTACCAAAAAGAGTCCGTTTCTCCAGGTTCCTGAGTTCTGAGATGTACCGGTACCTATAAAACCACCTTAACACCGACACTCAAGTTTGGCACCTTTATCGAGTCCAAAGCTAAAACTGCGGTCATGAAGCTGGGGATCCTAAACAAGGTTAAGCAATGCTTCACACCGGCACAGCTTCTGTCCCTTTACCAAGCTCAAGTCCGGTCTGGTATGGAGTATTGCTGCCATGTTTGGCATGGCTCAGCCAAGTATCAGCTGGCTGCCCTACACTCGATTGAACGCAGAGCCTTCAGAGTTATCGGTGAGCAGTACCATGCGGAGACTAAGATCCAAAGTCTCGACCACCGCCGCAAGGTCGCTTGCCTCTCGACCTTTTACAGGATACATTTTGGAGAGTGCTCTCAGGAACTCCACGACCTGATACCACCATCTCCATTCCACTACAGGACAAGTAGACGAACAGCGCAGTACCATCCATATCTAGTGGACATTCCACCCACTCGGACTAAGCGGTTCTCCTTCACCTTCATCGTCCGCACCGCTAAGGTCTGGAACTCGCTGCCGGCTTCTGTTTTCCCCGAAAACAACAACCTGGGTCTCTTCAAGTCAAGAGTGAATAGGTGTTTTCTAGACCTTTGTGATCCATCATCGGCCACATCGTCGCTTACCATCAGGTGAAATTGTGGTCAAACAAACCTTTGTTTAAAAAAGTTGTTGAAAAAAGTCTGCGATAGTGTTTTTTTTTACCTAAAAAAAAACACTATTGCAGACTTTTTTATAATTTTTTAAAGGGTAACAAATACGCGATACATGACGGCTGCGTAACTCTAACCATTTACGCAGCGCACGCAATGTAAGCGAGAGCTTCTTTGTAACGTGTAAAGTTGTATAATTAAACGGAAAAATTGTATTCCGTTTGAGAAAACGGAATAAAATTTTTCCGTTACACAACATTTACATACATTATACAACATTTTTAAATGATGCTCCGCTCCTATATCATATAGGAGCAACGATACTTCTTAGCTTTGTTATATTAGTATAAACATGTAATTATGTAGATAATATACATTTCGAAAGCTAAAGATAAAACATGAGAAAATTACTCAAAAAAAAATACTACACCGCGTAAACGCAAGAAAATAGATAAATATTTTTTGTTTCTTTGCAAAAATAAATGATATCCCAACTTATACATAAATGTGTAGTTGTTGCGTCGACTTTGCTGACACAAAATAATTAAGATCTAAATAGGTGTCAAGTTCTGCAGATAATCCTGAAATTTATTTAAAATAAAGCTGATAACTTACGAGTAGGATCTATTGAAGATCACGGTTTAATTCGGCTACTTTTTAACCCCTCCTATATTAAAACAGTAACAACAGGACAGCCGCTTGAGAAAATGTGAAGGGTGTTTACATTTAAAATCGTATGTCGTTATTTGTGAGAATTCTTCCTTTATTGACTTCGATCGAGTCATTCAACAGCGATTATTGTTTATTGCAGGGAAACTTCAAGATGGGCTTCGAGTGGTTACTTTTTGATGTTGACGTGTTGGGTGGGGTGATGGTGTGAGGCCGGCTATGACTGCGAGGGAGGTGGAACTGTCGGGGGGCGCTCCGTGGGGCTTCCGCATGCATGGCGGCTCCGATCAGAACCAACCGCTCAGGATATCGAGGGTATGTTATTGAACTTTGATGCTGCTTGTTTCATTTGCTCCTGTAATTGCAATTTCGAACTTTCATTTTGAAAGTTGTGGTGGTTCGATCGAATGTTGTTATATATTATAATAGATGGTAGCAATGAGATTTAATAACCAGTTAGGTATTGTATAACAAACCTGAAATATTTTTTTAGGCACTTGGAAGGTTACGTTTTTTTAAAACAATAATAAAAAGAAATAGGTAATGCTGGGCAATTCACACAGCATCATCTACCCCCAAGCTTAGCAGGGCTTGTGTTATGGGTACTAAATTACTGATATACATAATACATTATCCTACATAGATAGATTATTTTATATTATAGATAGATAGAATAGATAGATAGAAAATGCTTTATTGCACACCTTAAACTAAACAAATTAACAAAAAAAAAGAGAAACTCTAAATATAAAGTGACAATCGGCGGTCTTATCGCTAAAGATTATATATAGAAAAATAACCAGAACACACTCAACAAATATCTGCAGATCGTACGGACATTTGTCCCGCGCCGGGAATCGAACCAACGGCAACGGCCAGATGTCGTTAACTAAATAAGACTTCTGGTTTAGAAACGCTTAAATCATCCATATTTATACTTTTATTGCACAGTTGACCTAAAGGTTTTACTGTTCTGTTATAACTGCAGCAATATAAAATATTAAAACACTGAGCTCCTTACGTTCGGGTTATTTTTTGAGATACCTTACAAATTGTTGAGCATTAAAACTGGATCTCCCTACTCATAATAAAAGAAAAGCAATTTGCTCCTTGCGAACTCGGAAGCACGGTCTAGTATCAGATTACGCAATTAAAGTTCGCTGTAAACCGTGAAACATCTCTTGTAGAGAGCACTTTGTTTGCTAGGAACGCTGCTATTTGTCAAGAGAACAGTATTGTACCTCAATAACAGGCGCTTTAGGCAGCTGGTTCACAAAGATCCGTTAGAACTAGACTCGAGCGTCAAACTCTGTTTATTAAATAAATAAAACAATAAAACTATTTAAAAAACAACCTTTTATTTATATGTACTAAAAATAATAAAATATTTTTTTTCCATAAATATTTAATCAACTTATAATGTCTTTACACAATTTATATACACAATTTTCATTTCATGTAGAGAGCACTTTGTTTGTTGGGAACGCTGCTATTTGTCAAGGGAATTGTACTTCATTGCAGCCACTTTAGGAAGTTGGCTCAACAAGGCCCTTACGAAACGAAGAAAAAATCTACAAATAACGTTTCAGAATCTGAGCGTAAGACATTATATTGAATTAAGTTCCTTACGGTTGTTGGTTCTAGAGTTTAAAGTGCTTCTTTGATACTTATGCCATTGCTTTGCTTCCAAAGCTTTCATAGTTTTGGATTGATTGCACCCTGTAAGGGCCTTAGTATCGTATCGTTGCCGCGTCGTGATCACGTAATTTTCTCACTACGGTGTTGGCAGGTGCTAAATCCCTTTTCAAATACATATTATCCAATCAGACGATGAATACTGAACTCTGCTATCAAGAAATTCAAACTACTAGATGGACTTAGCCATAGATAATCGCAGGATAAGAATTTATACAGCATCTGCAACTGGTATTCACGCTGCAGTGCCTGGAACATTGTTAGATGGATTGAAACTTGCCCAGAATACTATCCTCCCAGCTTCAAGTTTAAGTAGGCCAGAGGTCACAGGAAAAAACAGGTCAATACGTCTGAAGCTGACTAAGCCGCGGGTTTCCACACCATGCTTTCTTTTACCGTTAAATCACGTGTTAAATGTGCCCGGTATTGAACCAACAACCTTTGAATTGAAAGTCGAAGTAACATAACACTCTGCCACACACGGTCTTTAGGGTTCCGGACCAAAATGGTGAAAAGGAACCCTTATGGTATCACTTTCGCTGTCTGTCTGTCACAAATGTATATCTAGAGAACTACTGATGCTATCGACTTGAAATTTGAAATGGTATAAGATAACGCTTTTTCACTAATATGGAATAATATATAAATATTGAAATATAGTCTTTTTATGATTGTAAGGGGCCGGAAAGGGGGTCTCATACATTTTAAGTGAAGTTACTAGGTCATGTGGGGTATCATATGAAAGGTATTCATTTCCACATTAATAATCAGTTTTTTGCGTTCCTCCCCCCCTTATCTCCGAAGTTAGCAGAGATAAACCCGTGAAACTTTTAAAACTAATAGAAGTGTATGTAAATATTACAGAAATATTAAAACGAACTCTCTAATTTGCATAGTTTTTTTAGAAATAATCTAAAACGTTAAAATATACATAAGTTCCGCTATCAGACAAGAGATGGCGCTGTAAAGGTTCTCCAACAAATATGAACGGCGTTTATCATATATTATAATGTATGATGGCACGGAACCCTCGGTGCGCGAGTCCGACTCGCTCTTGCCCAGTTTTATATATAAAGTAAAATTGATGTTAAGATACTCAGAGGATCCATCAAACTCGCATGTTGCTAGTTTTGAAGTGTCCGTACTATTCTTATTTGTCTGTCCGTGGTGTAAAAGTAAAGGAAGCACAGTCGGTCGTCGGTAACGCTCGTTTGTGTTGTGAATTACCCCACAATGGTTTCTTTTGAGGAAAATGGAACCCGGGCTGTTGAAAGGCGCTGATTAATTGACTGTTATTTAAAAAGTATGACATAGAAATTCAAATAAAGAACTCGAGGTGTGCTTTACGAAGAGCCTTCGAAAGGCCTGAAGGCATTGTTGAACTAAATTGAAAACGTGTAATATGTAATGGCATGTGTAAAGTGTGTGTCTTTTATCTTCAGCTTCTATCAGTCCACATTCACCCACTGCTGTTTATGGGCCTCCTCCTTACCACGCCATTATTTCCAGCCCTGCACCCATTAGTTTCCCGCTACTCTCACGATGTCGTCTACTATCTGGCTAGCGGTCTTTCTGTTGATCTTATAGCCTTCGCTGGATCGCAGTTCTGAATATGTCTCTTAGATACTAGTAGATTTAATCTAGGTTTACGAAACAAGAAAAGCATTTTGTAACCTATTCTGTCCCAACAAGATAGATAGATAGATAGATAGATAAACTCTTTATTGTGTAAATCATACAGAAAAAAATAAAAACAAAAATAACTAAAATTAACTTAAACTAACAAGTTTGACTAAGACCAAAAAAAATATATACTACTCACCTCATTCTGACATTGTTTTATAAATTATTGTTTGTTAAATTATTATTGTAAAGTACTATTATTTGCATGCTACTAATTTCATTTTTATTAATTTTTTTTTAAATAATTATATCATATTATCTAGGTTTTAATATTTGTATGCCCGTCTGCGGCGAGACATGGCTGAACTTATTTTTATTTAAGACCATTATTGTAACCTATGTTTCGTACAAATAAAGTTCTTGTATCATGTATCCCACTGCTGGGCAAAGGTCTCCTGATTCGCATATTGTCAGTTTTGCGTTGTCTGTTCGTGGTGTAAGAATAAACTGCGTTAAAGTAAAATAAAAAAAATAATGATGACACTCCGTTACACAAATTAACCGACCAACCGTACATTTCATGAATTCGAACCGCTGTGCAAATAATTTTCGAGAAAGCAATTTAAAAAGTTTACATTTTACACGGAACACAAACTCATTAAAAACGCAACATGACCGATATACATACGTTATTTTCAGAGCCTGAGCGATACGCCCTACCGCACCCTTGATGTGAGTAAGATTGTGTGCCAAATTGTGTTTGCTAACCAAACATTAATCAATCATTTTTACTAACGACTTGGTATCGTCTTTATTAAATTTTCTTTTCGGCTCTCACGGGAGTCGTCTTGGCTCAATTGATTGATTTTTCTTCTGCGTAGTTATTGTTTAGTAGCACCTGAGAATATATAGAGTTCATAAATTATATCTCTCATGGTGTCGCGAGCAGCAAATCAGCTTTCGTGTTAGACGTTGTCTGAACCTAAAACTATTTTTGCCTTAAATTCCTACAAGAAAGTTTTCCTTTTTAGGGTTCCGGACCAAAATGGTAAAAAAGGAACCCTTATAGAATCACTCTGTCTGTCTGTCTGTCTGTCACAAATGGATATCTCGAGAACTACTGATGCTATCGACTTGAAATTTGAAATGGTAAAAGACAACATTTTTTTACAAATATAGTATATATAAAAATGTAAAAAAAATTCTTATTTTGATTGCAGGGGGGCGGATAGGGGATCTTAAAATTTTTAAGTGAAGGTACTAAGCCGTGTGGGGTATCATATAAAAGGTATTCATTTGCACATTAATAAACAGTTTTTATTTATTCTTTAACCCGTGTCGTTTTTGAGTTATTTACAAAAATGTTGAAAAAACGACCGTTCCCCCCCCTTATCTCCGAAGATTGCAGAGATAAACCCGTGATACTTTTATAGCTAATAGAAGTGTATGTAAACTTTATAGGAAAATTATAGCGAACTCTCTAATTTGCATAGTTTTTTAGACAAGGGGGGTGGAAGGGGGGTTTTAAAAATTTTTATGAAGTTAATAGGTGATGTGGGGTATCATATGAAATATATTCATTTGCAAATTAATAAACAGTTTCCAGTTTTCCTTAAAACCGTATTGTTTTTGAGTTATTTACAAAAATCTTGAAAAAACGACCGTTCCCCCCCCCCCCCCTTATCTCCGAAGTTTGCGGTGATAACTTCTGAAACTTTTATTGCTATTAGTATGTAAAGATTAGAGGAAATTTATTACAATCTCTCTACATAACATACTCTTTTAGAAATCATCGAAGGTGTAAAAAATCTACATAAGTTCCGCTATCAGACAAGAGATAGCGCTGTCAAGGTTCTCCAACAAATATAAAACCGCTTTTGTCATATATTATATTGTATGATGGCACGGAACCCTCGGTGCGCAAGTCCGACTCGCTCTTGCCCGGTTTTATTTTCTGTTATTGAAACAGAACTTGTTGTTTCTAGACTAACTTCTTTTAGATAAATATTACCTTATACTTCAATATCTCAAAGAGCTCGGACCGTGTGGTCGTAAAGCTTATATTTTCACGGTATATGAATTCGATAGATGTCTCTGACAGAGGTCTGCCCTCTTGTTAGTGTAATAAGATACTTGTATTTTCGGATCGTTTTGATGGTTCGATAAGTGTCAAAGATTAGGGGCCTTTTGTTATTTTTCGTATCTTACCTTTGGCCTATTTCTGTTATTACATTTTGACGAGGGTTTGTTTGTTTCTGCGGTATCCCAGACACTATTCGTGACCGTTTCAATGTTACGTCTCGTACTTATATCTGGGAGAAAGTTCTAATTTTTTTTCCGGAATCGCTAGTGAGGACATTATGAAATCAAAGCTCCGTTGATTCCCGTCGGATCAAATGACAGAGGGCAGGCATCATTAGTATCATTATGCATTGAGTCGGCGCCACCACTAAAGTCTTACAGCAAAAGCGGGAACTAAATTCCACAGTACAGTAGTTATTCTGTATTTCGTTCTATGATAGCAGCAACCCGCGTCTATCGGACTTCAGTGGACGCGGACGCTAGGTTGCAATTTGATACCATATTATGAATCTATGAATATAGGAAGAAGATTGTTAGGAATTCATGTAGATAGAGAAAATGCAAGAGGTAGACCAAAAAAGCGAATAATGTTTTGTATGAGAAAGGAAGAACTGATAATGACTGAACTGGTAGAGTGGAAGAGGAAAACATGTTGTGCCGACCCCTCCTAGCGTGGTATAAGGGCACAGAAGATGATGATGATGATGATGATAATGAGTATTGACAAAAACATCATCTTGTGCGACCATTTAATTCTCGTTTTGTTTACTGTGACCGAAACTAAAGCTGTAACGATGCAAATTGAAATCTATGAGGAAAGTTCCAATGTATTTGTGGTAATGGCTAGCATGCAGACACGGGAATATGAGATCAAAGCTCCGTTGATTCCCGTAGGGTCAAATGACAGAGGGCAGGCATCATTACGCATGGGTTGGAAGGGTTGAAATAGAATTGCGCTAGTGTTAAGTGAATGCTAAATTATCCCGCCATTTTCTCGAAATCTACGTTTCTATCTTAGTTTTACATGCGTCTTTCTTATCTGCTAACAAGTATTCTGGTTTCTTATTTCTAACGCTACCTAAAATATTAATATTTTGTAATAAGAATTAAAAAAAAGCTTGTATAGCTCTCGGAACTCTAAATCGACAATGGTTTCAAAAAACCTATTGAACGATACCCTATACACGATGTGATAAAACTCATCTCCATCTTACGTGTATGGGAGGTACCCCCATTTTTTTAGCATTTTTTGTCGTTTTCTCGGCTTGATTATTTTATATTTTATGTCCAGCAAAATTACAGCTTTCTACGACTATAATAGTCTCTATTAAAGCCGCAGAGAGACAGACATAGCGAAACTATAAGGGTTGTAATGTTCCTACAGAACCCTAAAAAGCTGAGACATACCCATAATTTTATTTCGCAAGTTTGACATGTTCTCGAGTCCGTGATCTAATCCTTTCCGACACTGAATAATTTGCAACTTTATTTCATTCACTCGGTGTTGTCACAAGTTTCGCAGAGATCGGTACGGGTGGATGTTTCCTGCCAGTTCACGCGTAAATTCTACCTCACGTTCCCGTGCTCATTTAGAAAATCGCGCCTGCGTGTGCTGTGTTAAATGTATGTCTAACATATCTAATATGCACGTATAAAATTTGCCTTTGTTACCACCGACTAGAGGGAATAGAAGCTTTAGTAGCCAGTGCTTCCAAAAGAAAAATAATAAAACGAAGGCTAGCGCTAGTTCTATTCGTAATTAAACAGTTAAATTGTACGTAACTTGATTATCCCAGTTTGAGGAAGTGAGATTCTCTGAATCCATTACTCTGCATTTGGCTCATCCCTTCCGCTTTGATACCGAATACAAAGTATAGAGTGATAAAAGTACAGAATGTCCCAAAATAAGTAGGATAAATTGGGCATAGGATTCGAGTAGATATGGATACGGATCGTGAGGCGTAGCACGTGCGTGCGGAGTCACGCGGCTTACGTGTCCCGCATGCCAACAGTACTTACAACCATCCAGTTGAAATAGAGCCTTGCCACCTATAATCTTTCCCAATTCGCCTCGGATTTATTTTCCCGGTGAGATGTGACGGAGGTCAGACAACGTTGGTGATGGTAGAGTATCCTGTAACTCGAGACACCCTTTCGCGTGTAATTTTATTACCATGATTATACTTCTGATTTAGGCACATTGATTTCGACGGCATTGCTCTACTTCTCACCGGTTGTTATTACTTCATGACTTAGTACGAATTGCTACAAATGCTTACAAATACTTTTGGTTTTGTTCTCTCTGTTTTTTCCATCAACATTAATTGCATAAGCTTGTGTTGTTATACAGATAAAGCCGGCAAAAAAAAAAAAAACTAGACTTCTGTTTTATTAGTCAGAGCATCATATAAAACCTGATGAATGGCTAATAAAGTTAAAGCATTGTACGACTTCCCATGCAGTGTCATCCATTATTCAATTCCCACATGATTCCGTTGAAGTTTTAAACGAATAAAGTTGTCTGGTGTCGAGTGCGGCGCTACGCCTGATTTAATTGCACTAACAAGACTCCGCTGTAAGTCCTGCATTTAGCTTAATTCGAGACAGAATACTCGAGTGAAACAGCTTCATGAGTATAATGATTTTATTGTAAATTACCTTAAATTATTGGATTTAAAGAAGAAGTCATTTTTGTATTTTCACTGTTTAGTTTTCGACTTTACTCGTAAACTGACAGTAGTACACCTAGAATGCTTGAGTAATAAAATGATATCGGATTAAAGTACCTATCTAATTTTGCCTCGTTTTGGAGCGGCAATTTCCATTTGAGTCTCTTTTTAAATTTGCATAACATAATGCAGGTGCATTAGACACTAAAATGTTCTACTCAGATCAGTAACCGGTAGAGCTTAAATATCCTTTTCATCGGTGTTCGCGGTACCTACATTAATCTGTAACTAAGCTCGTGCATTTCCTTACACGTTAAAGCTCTTTGCCTCGCATGGGCGTGGAACAATGGACTCGCATTTGAATTTCCCTTGCGCTGCGGACGCCTTTTCTTTCCATATTCATTGCATTAGAAATAGCTCTCTTCCTTATCGCCTAGACTGGCGCGCCAGCCGTACCGTACCCATACCCCCAAGCGGAATGTGTTTTACTTATCCGAATCCCAAGTACTCGGCCGGCACTTCGCACCATCTCGAGTGTTTTGAAACATCTCGAATTATACACGAGGGTATCATAAATGAGCAATATGTTACCGGTTATCTTCTAACTCGTTGGATGTTAATTCACTTGATGGTTTTGAGTAAGTGGTATTAGCGGAATAGTTAATTTAATTGCCTCCCATAATGTAAACATACCGAAACCGTTTGATTATTCGCACTTGATATTATGTAATGTTATTTCCCTACAATGTGCAGGTTCATCGTCCCATTAAGAACGCGCTACGTCGCGACCAGTCGATACTCGCCTCACCTTCGACAAGATTAATATTCTTGGCGAGTGATCGTTCCCGACGTAACAATAGGTGTGTGTCCTCCCTCACGGTAGGCGCGTGCATTTTCGAATAATGCCCATATAATGTTTCGATGAAATTGGCTGTTACATCGCGTGCCGGGCGGGACTTTTGTGGTTCAGTCTTGTCCACGACTTTCTTGGGTAATCATGACTTCGGGCGCGCTTTGGATTATGTCGTAAACGGATTTCATCTCGTGTTTGATAATTGTGCGTTTGTAATTGTGCTCATGGTAATTTTGTGTCATTAACTTTGTCGTTATACTAACGAGTGCTTGTTGTAAAATGAGTTTATAATCCGTGTATGTAAATAGCAATGACCTTTCTCAACGTAGTGTGTGTGCTCGTAGGGTGAATATCTGTAGTGTGTGTGAGTGTGGGGGTGGTTCGAGGGTGTTCGAGGGTGCGCCTCAGGAAGGAAACATGTTGAAGTTCTGTTCTCCAGCGGCAAAGCGTCGGGAACCGAATGCGGTTTGTAACTAAAGTTGCTCACTTGTTTTCTGAACTCTCACGCTCGCTAATTTATGCGATATGATTACACTAAATAAATACCTATGGCTGAGCAGTTGCGCATTTGGGCCAATATGTGATGTGTTAGTTCAACATAAATAAATAAATAAATAAATAAATAATCCTGGACAAATCACACAGCATCATCTAGCCCCAAGCTAAGCAGAGCTTGTGTTATGGGTACTAGATGACTGATATACTTAATACATTATACTACATAGATAGATATTTTTATTATATATAGAAAAACACCCAGAACACCCTGAACAAATATCTGCAGATCGTACAGACATTTGTCCCGAGGCGGGAATCGAACCCGCAACCCCTTGCGTCGCAGGCGGACCTTCGCCCGCTGCGCCACAGAGCTCGTCAAACATACAGACATAAATGTTAATTTCATTATTTGTGTTATGAATGGAAGCATACATTTAAATTAAACTATTATTTCTCGGGGTGAAATAATGGTTTACAGAATAACCCATTTGTTATTAAAGCGCAGGGTTTAACGTATTCGCATTCATCGCTAAAAATAACAAACATTTAAGAATTAGCATCTAGGCGTAAACATTTTTACCTTGAAATGGAGCGTAATTATTTAATACTCTTTGCCTTGAAGTTTGTCATCTTGGAGTATACAAAGATTGTACAACCCAACGTTTTTGTTGGGTTGGGAAGTATCTAACAAATACTACACTTACTCCATCGAAGACGTAAAGTGAGCGATGTTCTTTTTATTATTGCATAAACTATTTCATTCACACTCTGGGACAAGTGATACTGGTAAAAAAAGTCGATTAGGATCAACTTCTTGTTCGACAAATTCATTTTATTAATAGTAATTATTATTATGGGCTAGGTGCACATTTTTTAAATCTAAAAACTCACTTATTTCTTCCATAATAACTTACAAAAAGGTTATTAATGAGATAAACCTTTGCCCCATTCTGAATAAGGTACGGGAAATATAACCATTTTTTTTAAATATTGTTTGTTTTGGCTCATCTCCGAAACTGTGAGGCTATCTGCTAGTAAAAGTTCGCAGATAGCCTAACATGTTATAAGAAATAACGTACTTTATTTAAAAAATATATAGAATGTTCCGTGCATTAAATACCCCATAAAATAACGCGTGCAAAACGCGAGAAGCAGGTTATCATCAAATTATATGTGAGAGGTTAATTTGGTAGTAAGCAAAACTTCAGTATCACACTTATCTTTCCAGGTGAACCCCGGTCGCAAGGCATCATTGTGCGGTATCCGAGAGGGGGATGTGATATCTTCCATCAACGGCCGGCCGACGCGTAGCATGAGCAACGCCGACGCCCATGCCATGCTTCGATCTGCTGGACCGAAGCTCCGACTTGGATTAAACGAGTGAGTACCTCGCACTGCCTTTAATAAAGATCCTTAGTTGTGTGGCATCCGCGGGGAGGATGTGATAACTTCCATCAATGGCTGGTCGACGTGCAGCAAGAGCAATGCTGACGCCTACACCATGTTTTGATGTGCTGGACTGATGTATATACTTATATCGGATGAGTGGAAATCGATCGCTTCCTTTAATATAGGTATAATAGGCGTGTGAAATCCATCAAAATAATCCTTTAATGAGTGACAATCACTAAGTAACAATTTAGATTTAACTCACTCTTATTGAATACTGAGTAATGCAGTAACGTGTGCACTCCTGCTTTTTGCAAGACAATCATGCAAAAAACCACTCAATAAGAAATACGACGTGTTTCGCTGCTCAACAAGGCAAACTCGGAAAAAAATGATTAGGAAAAAATTGCATAACTTCGTTATTCAAACGAACATAATCACGGACATACATATGCGTGCAATTCATGCTTACGAACCACATGCATCCCCCTCAGATCTTCCCGAAAGTTTAAGTTCTGTTTAGAGATAGCTATAAATTCATTCAAATTCATTTTTAAACAATCATCTCATCGATCAACAATCCCGTTGGTGAATGTCGTTCACGCCACTCATCCCCATAACTGGTCCAAAGTCATCTTTATCTTTAATGCTTTGTATTTCTATTATGACTGATAACCCAAAGGTAAACATGTAAATAAAATAAATGATGACCTGCAATAAATAAACTACATGAAACATTCGAATAAATATAACTAGTTCCACAATACCAAAGCACACAAGAGTCAGCCGAGCGAATAAGCATTAACAAGTCCAAAAGTATTAAAAACAAAGCAAAATCTGAAGAGCCTTTCTGCATACCGTATTACACCAGTTACTATCGCAAAAGGCCACATTTTCATACAAAACAGGCGACCCTACCTGGAAAATAATGTTTGTATTCGTAGCGGAACCTCTCGTAGCGTGCAGCTACGAAAGTACAGGGTCCAAAGAATTCAACGCGCTCGGCTAATGACGTAGATTATGGTGCTACGAGTTACGAGATTATTAATATTATTATTTCTTGGCGTATTTGTTTTTTTGGAGATAAATTCAAAAGAGTGCAACGTAGGATAAGGAAGAAGTATTTTAAAGTCTCCTTTGAAGATTTCATGACACGGGTGTATGTACTATTCTATTTATATCGGAAGCTTTGGTTAGAAGTTGATCACTTCTTACACTTTGTAAGCTTTTTACTTCAAAGCCCTGAAGACTAATGCTTCCCAAGACGATGCGTTCCATAGAGCGAAGTGGAAACCCCTAGAAACATCCATCATTGGCTACATCACCAAGCTTATTTTCAGGTGTGATTGTGGCCAAACATAAGTCTATCTAAAGTTTAAAAAGGCCCAGAAAAGTAGGCACCATGGGATGGGAATAATAAATGCCAAGGAGCGAAAGATAAAATAGGAACTTTCAACCAAAATGGAATGCAGCTTTCTGTGTAAACGCAGTCTCACAGAGTCTACATCACGTCAGCGTCTGTGCATCGGACGTTAATCCGATCACTCTTCGCCGTTTCACACGAGGACCAAACGGCGCGTCTGCAGATTACTGTCACATGGATTGGACCACTTAGTCTCTGCATGACGTACCGGATGGATTCAGAGTCCACCTTTGTGGGATTTGGAACGTGCATTACATAACTCTGTTGAGGTTTGTTTTGCTAGCACAGGGGTAATGTCCTGTTATGACGTTCCATTACACGAAACCTAATGAATTGATAACGTGGCATATCTCACAAAGCACCATATAACCTCACGTTAAGCAGTGCATTTACCTGGTTCCACCAGGTAACTTATAAAAATTTTAATATAAAAAATGTAGACTCACCCAGAACAGGGTCTACGTCTCGTCAGCGTCTGTGCATCCGACGTTCATCCGATCACTCTTCGCCGTTACACACGAGGACCAAACGGCGCGTCTGCATGGGTCCACCTAGTCTCCCTATCACTTACCGAATGGTTTCAGAGTCCACCTTTGTGGGATTTGGAACGTGCATTAAGCCTTTGGGGTTTGCTATCACATGGGTAATGCCGCTTACCTTGTTATGACGTTCCCTTCCCACAGAACAGAATAAATAGATTTATGTATCACTTTCACAGTACACCTTCTTCCCAGACAATATCAAATAATACTTAAGTATGTATTTTGCCTCAAAATTGCAAAACCTGTAATTTAATAATAAATAAGATTTTGTTTAAATATTTTTTTATATGTGTTATAGTTTTGGTTATTAGGTAATGTATTTACATAATTGAAACGGAAGATCACTTAAATAAATTAACTTTGTTTGATATTCGAACACGTAAATCAGATTTAATCATAGCCCAGCACTAGCATAACGTTCCATTAAAACTAATGAATAGATAATGGTGCAAATCTCCCTGAGCACCATCTACCTAGAGAACATCAAATAATACTATGATAAGGATATCTAGCCCCATATAAAGCATGTCGATGTAAGCACCAGCTAATGAGCTGTTCTCAGTAAAAATAAAAAATAAACACTATGGAACCTAATAGATGAAGCTAGCGCACGGAGTAAGCGAGTTTACAAGAGTCCTGTCAATGTCATTGAGCCACTTGACCGAGTATGAAAATCAAAATTAAATTTATTCCGTCAGTTGGATAATTTAAAAATAATTGTCATTTTTTTAATAACCTATAATGTGTCCCACTGCCAGGCTGCCCCATCTCCTTCCACTTCTCAAGATATCTATATAATTAATTATATTCCTACTACTAACTTGAGTTCTTTCAGATAAAATTAATACTATAAAATTCGATGGTAAATTAAAAAATTGTTAATGTAGAACTGTTCCGTTTTTTTTACTTGCACTGGCAGAATAGTGTAAAACCAAACACAAAAAGCCATTAAAGAAGAAGGATAAGAAGACACGTAATTTTTTGCTTTTTACATAAAGAAACCAAGAAATATAATACACTAATAGACTGATAAAGCGCATTGAAGTTTAGGAGTGACGACAGGCCATGGTCATAAACTGTACCGAAACACGTCGACGCGAGACGTCACACTGCACGACTTACTGTATCGAATATTTTTTTGGATGACTTTAAAAAATGAAGAAACGTATCCAATAGTTTTTGTAAATCTACAGTACAAACAAAATATTAAAATAGTCGTTAAAGTAGCTTACATATACTTACTAAGAGAAAAATAACACGTTATATTTATTGAAAACATAAAAAAATATTTAAGTTTTCTATCATTATATAAAAAATGCTGATCTTTTGCAGCGCCATCTAGCCTAACGTTACGATCTATACCTGACTCGTCGAGTATAAACAAAATATCAAAAATAGTTTTGTTTACGAAAACGGACTTTAAATCATTGAGACGGAAAGACCACTGATATAAATTAACCTTGTTTGAAACACGTGTAAATTATACGGAAGCCATAACCATAAAAAAACCATAGCTAATCCTATTACAAATCTTGACGTCAGTTCGTAAAATAGCTTGCTGAGACGCAAGAAGTTGCGGGTTCGATTCTAGCCGAGAGACAAATGTTTGCTTTTTTGCAGATATTTGTCTCGGGCCTGGGTATTTTCTAAGTATGGTAAGAGCTCTTACACACGAGCGGCATGTTACCAACGGCATAGGTAACTGCAGCCGTCGACACGCGTCGGCGGCATCCGTTGACGTGTCGGCGGCAACAGTCAATACGTCGCTATAGTTCGACTGCTGCCGTCGACGGGTCGACGGCTGCCGCCGACACGTGTCGACGACTGCTGTTGCCTCTGCCGTTGGCAACATGCCGCTCGTGTGTAAGAGCTCTTAGTAAACAAGTTTATAAAATATTTTTTTAAGTAACCGACACTTAACCTAGCCTCTGAGGTTACCTAAATTATTTTTGTCATGTGTACCCTCAGTTTTGCAATCTTCAAATCATGCCCTTTCGTTTGATACCTCACTTGGGTACCTATATTTGTAAAAATGATCCCCTACTTTCAACCCTATCTAAATCTAAATCCTATATAAATCTAATGAATGGCTCAATCGATTTCTATATAACTTTCAGTTTTGCATTTTACATAATATACTTTCCTTTCATTTGATACCAAACTTCACCCCCATATCTTGTAAACTTTTTAACCGATTTTGATAACACATGTGTAAGAACCAGCGCCGGTTGAGTTAGAAACCTGCTTCTAAATAAAAATATGCATGCCACAGACAGACACACACATAGCGGCCAAACTTATGACACCCCTCTTTTTTGTTGGGGGTTAAAAAAAAATCTTGTTCTCTTCACCAGACTCTGGTGCCCATAACATATAAGAATATGTTATGGGTACCAGACTTTTGATCAAGAACTATACATACAACTAAATCCTGCTGTGCGAAAGGTCCAGATTTATTTATTCACAGATCTTCGTTAATCAAATGAAAATGTCAGGTGTTCGTATTTATGATGGAACAATGTTCACTCTGAAATGCACCTAATAGACCTCTGGAGATAATAATTCAAATCTGCTTCCCGTAACTCGCTACGGTTTTCGCATAAACAAGGTAGGTACCTAAGGGATTCAGAATCTCACCTTTGTGGGATTTGCCGTTTCGGTATTTGGGAGCGGACGGTTCTCGGCATTTATCAGCGAATGTTACACTAAAGGCTCTTTAGGTATTGAGGTGCCTTGTTTTTGTATATTTCTCAATTATGTGTATTCTTAATGACGCTGTGTGTGTTTTTCTACTGCGTGATGGCGTATTTCGGTTTGTAACGTTTCAAATTTTTAAATTTTAGATATGTTTAAAGTAGACATCGGGACTAGCTGTCCCGGCGAACTTCGTATCGGACCTACTACTACAACTACTCTATGACTACTCTACAACTGCTCTACAACTACTCTACAAATACCCGTAGT
This sequence comes from Pasiphila rectangulata, assembly GCA_963082625.1. Taxonomy (NCBI): domain Eukaryota; kingdom Metazoa; phylum Arthropoda; class Insecta; order Lepidoptera; family Geometridae; genus Pasiphila; species Pasiphila rectangulata. The sequence continues at coordinate 12,792,727 of OY720243.1, forward strand.
CATAGTCAATAAGTGTTTATTCAATAGAACATAACGCTGCACAGAATAGCCAATCTACAAAAGAAGAACAAGACACATTTCAATTGAATAATTTGACTTCAGAAACGGGACTTTTTTCCAAGTGAGGGAAAGAAGCGAAGAAGAACCTCTCTATTTCACTTCTATTCAAAAAGTTTTCCGATGTGAACGAATTCAATTATGTGCTTTATTCAATTTAAATGTGTTTTGTTCTTATTTTGTAAACTGACTATTCTAAGTTGCGTTTTGCTCTATTGAATAAACACTTATTGACTTTGACTTTTACATTTGTTACAACTTCTGTCTTAATATTATGCTTAATTTAATGTTCGCAAGGATATTGGATACTTTGGATATTGCAAGATCACATTATTTCTCATCGTGGTTGAACCGAGCAACACTCGGCCAAGGGTCAATATTATTAAAATAATCATCTATGGAGTAATAAGCTTTTTCTATGAGATTTTGTTTTATATAAACCTTAAACCTATGAATCGATAGTTCAGTCGCCTCAGATGGAAGCTTATTATAGAAGCGCACATAGTTTCCCATAAATGATTTATTTACTTTTTGTAGTCTAAATTTGGGAATGTGCAATTTATTTTTATATTTTGTATTTGTGCTATGAAAATCTCGTTTAGTAGTAGAGTAGTGGTGGAGTAGTAGTAATAGTAGAGTAGCGTTGGAGTAGATGTGGTAGGAGGTAGTTGATTCTGGGCGGTATAAATTTCGCCGGGACAGCTAGTATATTATATTATAAGATGCGAATGTCAGATTATTTGTGACGCTTTCACGCATAAACCACAAAACCAATTTAAAAAATATTTTACTAATGGAAAGCTACATTATCAGCAAGTAACATAGGCTATATATAAATATATTTCTGCGGGAATGCGAGGATAACCCCGTAACTACGCGGGTTAAACCGCGGGGCGTTGCGAGGAGTTGATAAAAACAAAACAATAGGAACCCTCGCGATATCATAACATAATAATTATTATTTTATACGGGATTTCACCGCGTACCTTGCTATGATTATCCCCATATTTAATAATACAAAAATACATTACTTATCTGTATCGGGGTTTTTACTTTGAGGGAATTCTCATGTTTGATAGAGAACTGATATTTTTTCTGAAAATATTGTTTGTATTAAAAATTCACAATAAAACGAGCGAATGGAGATAAAATGACGTAGGACGTATTAATACAACTACCTATGTGTTTATAATAAGAGCGTATAATGATCCTTTGACTGAACAACATGGACTACAATTAACAATAAATGTCACAATAACATGTAACCTAATTATTGTTAATGCTTTACTTTATCACGTGCTTTGACGACGAAGAAAACATATTATTATCCGTCTTGACCGATTTCGTCTATAGCGCGAGCGACTGTTTTTTAGGGTTCCGCACCCAAAGGGGAAAAACGGGACCCTATTGCTAGGGCTCCGCTGTCCGTCTGTCTGTCATCAGGCTGTATCTCATGAACCGTGATAGCAATGATAAATAAATACTAAACACAGAATAAAATAAATAATTTAAGGGCCCTTGCAACAAACGCGAATTTTGCCGTTTATTGCTCGATATTAATAAAGGCAACAGGGAGACGCTTGAAATATTTACATAATATTTACACACGATGGTACGGAACCCTTCGTGCGCGAGTCCGATTTTTATTACTTGACAGGCATATTTAACTATGAGGACTTATTGTAGGGATATAAGGGTATAATTGAAATTAATTGGTGTGTTGTGAAGAAAACTTGCTTATAGATTTGCCTGTTACTTCCTCAGGACACAGATGACTGTGTTGAGAGGATGGTATAAATGCTGGGCAAGCCAAATCGCTCTTTCAATGTCCCTGGCACTGCCACGTCTCGTACATCATGAAACTCTGACCCTCGTTGTAAATCGTATAATATGTATAGATGTGAAAGGGAAAATTACCTTAAATGGTTTTACTTTAGAAAATCTAATGTATTCATTCGTATGTAAGGCCGTATACAGAAAGAAAGCTGGAAACTTATAAGCTCTTACCGGCGCTTGACAGCGCTGGTAGCCCGCGCAGGAAAATATATGAACGCGTGCCGATAAGCACTGAACGGTGCCGACAAGTTCCGACAAGCTTCAACACGCGCTGGTCAGCGCTGGGCGCATTTTTAAATACACATTTTCTAACAAAACCAAATCATCGTCCGATGAGTCCGACATTTCGCTTGGTCTGCTTCAACCTGCTCCCTTTGTGTAGAACGGACCAGCGCTGTCAAGCGCCGGTAAGCGCTTATAAGTTTCCAGCTTTCTTTCTGTATACGGTAAGGCCGTTAAGGCCGGTAAGGCCTTACACATCAATTAAAGATTTTTTATGCAGCGTCAGCAACTGATTGTTAAGTACGGGACGATGGAGTGCCTGCGATATTCTCAAATAAATATATGAACAATGCTGGATATACCACGTTCATGTATTTTTGCATAGCACCCCCTGGCCCCAAAGTAAGCAGACCTTTTTTTAATATACATATACTTACCATAAATAGAAAAATACCCAGACCCGGGACAAATATCTGCAGAATCCGCGGGACAAATATAAAGGGGCAAAGCCCCCTATTATGCATAGCGCTGTCTGTCTGTTTGTGTATGGGACGGTTATATGTATATAACCGAACGCGTTGACCGATTTACATGAAAGCTTTTATGTTAGCACCGTCTAATTGAGAGAAGGGTACTGATTGATTTTGGTGATCCTAGAGTCACAGGGACCGGAGTTATTGTGACCTCAAAAGGTCACCAAAAAAATAAGTCTTCAAATGGCCGAAAACGTCCTAAAACCCAAAAATGATATTTTTGACCTTTGGCGACCTTTTGAGGCCTTCGCCCCCTTTTCTGGTACCCCGGTACCAATGCATGTTGTACTTACTTATTGCAACTTACATTTGCCCCGTGGCGAGAATCGTACGATGGATTAGGCCTTCCCAGCACCTATAATACCATTCGTATTTATTATATAGTAACCAAATTGAGCCCATACTTATTTATATATGTATATGTATATTATGCATGAATGTGTTTATTCAATTATGGTATTTTATGTATCGAATAACATCTATTACTTTGTCTACATGTAGTTCTTATTTTTTGTCCTATTATTTTCATCATTCACTTTTTTTTTTCGCACTATCACTAAAACTTCCGCACAACACAAAGGTTAGCTGGAAGAGAATGCTAAACAGCAGTAAGTTCGCCAATGTACATGTTAATTTTCTTCTCTTTTCTTATGGTGTAATAGATTTGCCATAACCCCTTTATAAGATAAGACCGCCCATTGTGTATTTCTGTTGTTTTTGTTTTTATTTTCTGTATGATTTACACAATAAAGAGTTTATCTATCTATCTTTATTGAAATAAAATACTTGTTGCACATTTCATCACCCTGCAGCTCATAAAAGGCTAGCACCGACCTGCGGTGTTGCTTTGTATGAAAAGCACTCTTGGGGTGTACGCGACTCGGTTGCAAAAATGGCACCTGGAGCCTCGTTCGAAAGCATTTTGCTCTGTTTTTACGGCTTTGTTTATACTGTTTGCTGCGTCTATCCAATATGTGCATAAAAAATGCAGTAGACTAGGATCAAAACTGGGTTAACTAACGTATGCAGTTGCTAGTATTCTGGGATAAAAATTGGGTTAACTGCGCAGTTGTTTGAAAAACATCAAAACTAAAAGTAATATGGAATTTTTATAGTGAACTTCACTTAGGAACATTTTAAAGTAATGAAAATACCCACCGGAAACGAAAAAAATATTAGGCTTTTCCTTGAAACTAAAAAAGCAAGTTCATAGATAGTGATAAATGAAACGCCGAGCTTTGTTCAGAAAAACCGAATATTATCCTGGAGAAATCTGAAATTCTCGTGCTTGAAAACCGTACTTGAATTGATGAGAGCCTTGAAATAATATGATGAACGTCAGACATTTTTGCTGCCCCGAATTCCGAAACTAGATCCTAGAAAAATATGATAAAAAACATTCCTCAGACATACCACGGCCAAATATTGTTTAGGCCTTAAGTTTATGTAATTGGCTAGTCGACTACATTTTTATTTTAAGTCGGTCATAGTAAAATCATGATGGGACACAATATTTCTTTTTACATATTAAAAGAAAATCGGCCAAGTGCAAGTTGCACTCGCGCACAAAGGGTTCCGTACCATTATTTGGCAAAACAACTTGTTTTTGAGGTAGCACTACCCACTTTCGGCTGTGATTTTCAGTTATCTACTCACTTTTCATACGACTATGATATTCAAACTGCATTAAAATCACGTTAATTGTTGTATGAGAGCCCCGTAAATATTTATTTTATTTTAATTATTTATTTTTCAAATGATTATACAATCAAATGTTCTGTAATATTTCAAGGGCTGTTGCCGTTATTAGAGCAAAACATATTAAAAAAATCACGTTTGATTAAATATTTATTTTATTTGTTTTTAGTATTTGTTGTTCTAGCGTCAACAGGAATACATCATCTGTGAACATTTCATGAGATACAGCCTAGTGACAGACAGACTGACTGACAGACGGACTGACTGACAGACGGACGAACAGCGGAGTCTTAGTAATAGGGTCCCGTTTTTACCCTTTGTATACGGAACCCTACAAATACTGCTATTGAGTCGTAATGTCACAGTGATGTCACGCGTCCTCCAAAACATAAAATTAAATGCGCTTTATCTAAGTTTTTTTTTAATTAAACAATAGTGCCAAGATTATGAAGCTTCATAATCTTTGAGATCCATGAGGGAGGCCTATGTCCAGCCGTGGACGTGGGCAGCATATCTACGGCTCTGATGATGATGATGAGATACGGCAGGTAAAAGCAAAGAATACGGTCTTATTTTACAAGCTTTTATTTAGCTTGCCCTGTATGTATGTACATATGTATGTATGTTCGCGGAATCTTGCAACTCAATTTAAAAGCAGATATCTTCAACCAATTGAGCTGAAATTTTGTATATATGTTTTTTTTTAATGACAATGCATGGTCAGCTATGTCACGTTACTCTGAATCCAACATGGCGGAACACCCAAGATGGCGGACTACTTATTTTTAATGTACTCATATAATATGGGTATCAAATGAAAGGGCTTGCTGAGAATAACTCAAAAAATTAAATGACGTCACTCTGAATCCAACATGGCGAAACGCCCAAGATGGCGGACTACTTATTTTTAATGTACTCCTATAATATGGGTATCAAATGAAAGGCCTTGCTGAGAGTTACTCGAAAAATTATAATGACATCACTAAATCCAACATGGCGGGCATGAGATGAACAGAAAAGAAACCAACTGTTCAGTGATAACTAAAAAGTAAAAAAATAATAGAGAGTAAAAAAAAATTACCAAACAAGCTTTTATTTAAACGTACCTACAAAAAATAATAAAATAAACATTTTCCATCAAAGTTTAATTAATGTCAACTTAAAACGGTTTTACACAATTTATGCGATAAAAAAGCTTGTCGCGAGATTTCAGCAGGTACTCGTATTTACATTGTTTGAAAAAATAATTAAATCAATTATCAGGTAGGTACACAGGTTAACCTCGCGACAAGCTTTTTTAACACATAAATTGTGTAAAGACATTATAAGTTGACATTAAACTTTAATGGAAAATGTTTATTTTATTATATTTAGTAGGTACGTTTAAATATAATTAAGCTTGTTTGTTAAAAAGTTTTTTTTTTTACTTTTAATTTATTTGTATTATCTTACTGATTGACAAAACAGAATTTAGATTTCTATACGCTGTCAAGTTGCCTATCGTATAAATTATTCAGTGTTGTAATCTAAGTTTTGTTGTCGCCAGAGACAGAGAGGTGTCACCGCGGCGGAGATCTATTGGGAAAGCCGGCGAGTTGAAGAGTAAGTTTTTTCATTACTGAATTCTATTGAAATTACATGTCGTCACAACTTCATTTCACTTCGTGCCAATCCCACGTCAGATACCTTACATAGAGTTTCCGTTATTGAACGATTGAGTAATAAATGACGTCGAGGAATGAATATGACGCGGCGTGGTATATACTTTAATTTGCCCCAATCGGAATTTGTAAATTGCCGTGATATGCCGGCACTAGAATGTTGCCCGTGGTGCATCTACAGGCAAGAATCTGCTAAGGGTCTGCTCTGCTCCGGAAGATGGGCAGCAGCGTCTTTCCGTTTATCAACATCCTATACTGCGCTCTCCAACCCGCCTGCCAAGCGTGGCGAGTATGGCAACAATCCCCTTATGATCTTGGAGATGTATGAGGGAGGCCTATGTCCAGCAGTGGACGTGAACAGCAGTCCTAGGGCTGCGATGATGAATCGTAATTTAATTCTGAACTTCAGTTTTCGAGAAATTTCCTGTGCCCCAGGGCATCAACGTGCCGGCAGTAGAACGTAGCCTTTTCTCTCTTGCCCGTGGACGTAGTAAGAATCTGCTAAGGGATACCTTCGGAAGGTAGACAGCAGCGTCATTCCGTATATCAACAGCCCGCCTGCCAAACGTGGTGAGCATGGCTACAACCCATCATGATCAGTACTTGTAGATCCATGAGAGGGGCTTAGGTCCGGCATTGGATGTCCTACGGCTGAGATGATTATGATGATGATTATAATTACGGCTATGTGTATAGTAACGGTCACTTAACGTTACACGTAACTCACCTACGTGAATGGAAAAAATCTTATAAGTGGATTAAAATATCTTCTATTGACGACATCTGTGGCGCAATTGGTTTGGAAAGCTGGCTTAAACATCGGAGGTTGCAAGTTCGATTACCCCGCAAAACAAATGTTTTACTTTTTTTGCAGATATTTGTCCCAATTCTGGGTATTTTCCTATCTAGATAATCTATACTAATATTATAAAGAGGAAAGATTTGTATATTGTATGTTTGTAAAGAACAAACTCAAAAACTAATGGGCCGATTTCCAAAATTCTTTTACCATTAGAATGCGACATTATCCCTAAGGAGTAGCGTAGGCTATTTTACCCTCGTATTTCCCACCCATGCCGTGGGGTGCCGGCAGTAGAATGTTGCCCCTCCTCTTGCTCGTGGATGCAGTAAGAGCCTGCTAAGAGTTACCTCCGGAAGATGGGCAGCAGCGTCATTCCGTGTATCAACATCCCATACTGCGCTCGCCAACCCGCTTGCCAAGCGTGGTGAGTATGGCAACTACCCCCATGGAGATCCATGAGGGATGCCGGTGTTCAGTAGTGGACGTATTACGGCTGAAATGATGATGATGATAATAAATTGAGCTCAAACAAATAAAAATAAATCCTCTCACAATAAAAAAAAATGCCAATGCCAGCAGTAGGTATAATGTTGCCCCTTCTATATTGCCCGTTGGATGCACTAAGCATCTGCCATGGGATACCTCCGTAAGATTGGCAGCAGCATATTTCCGTGTATCAACATCCCGTAGTGGGTATGGCAACAGCCCCTTATGTTCAGTACGGGATATTGGTACACGGAAAGACGCTGCTGCCCATCTGGAAGTATCCCTTAGCAGGCTCTTACTGCATCCACGGGCATGAGAGGAGGGGTAACATTCTACTGCCGGCACCCCACGGCAAGCAATTTATTATAATACTTGGCATTTATTACAATACTTTCAACTTTGTCTAGATAAGCCTTAGTTTAATCTCATAATGGGAAACGGATTACTTAGCGCCATTTAGTTTTAGTCCATTGACTTCGTTATAAAGGTATTGAGATTGGACATTTGAATATTAATTCATTAACCGACTTCAAACGGTTCAGTTACCACCCGGCCCGGGTTCCGCTCGGGCCGAACTAATTTCTTGTTTAATAAGCGTAGAAAAGTCGATGTGCTATTTAACCCGAGATTTAAGTGTTGAGTTAGCATTGTTACTAAGACATTCCTTCTAATGGATCTATGCAATTCATTATTATTATTATTGAATACTTTATTACACAATATCCCCATTAATTTACCATTTATTAATTTATATGCCCACCACAAAAACAGCATAAGTACAAACATGCTGCTTTTGTGGTGGGCATAAAGCCGAAGGCATTATCTACCTGCCAACCAGAAAGGTGGAAAAAAGAAAGACAGGCGTGCTAAAGGAAATAGAAGACAAAAAAAAACTCATATAAGGTTAAGTTTCTCAAGTCGTCTGTATTCTATTTTTTTAATCTTTGTCACCTCAGCACTCCGTTGTTGGATCACTCTCAGTAGATCCAGTCAACAGATCCAGTTTTTAGAACAGCAATAAATAATGGATCTAGTGAGAGTTTTTTATTTGCTTGTACTCTCAGTAGATCCAGTTACGAAATTTACCAAACAAATAACTGTATCTATGTTAATGCGATTGTAACTTGAATCTTCAAGTTCCATATCTGAGTATAAGAATCTTGGACAGATGTCAAAAATGACAGATGTCAAATCCCCCCTCGCTCCTTGTCACCCATGCATCGAGGCCATACCCAATAGAGAGGAAATGTCATTTATTTTGTCTAAACCTTAGAAAAATAACGTAATATAAACCAGGATAAAATATCAACCAAAATCAATCATTCTTTACTCTATTTACTTATGACATTTTAAAGGAGCTAGAAATAGGTGCATATACAGTTGTATCTTCATAATTTACAAGGTTGGCTTAATTATACAGTCAAATGGTTGTAAATTTGGTTTTACATAAGATGTATAAAGCTACTTAATTAAAATGACATGTCTGACACGATCATGGTTATGTCAAGTAAGTTCAACATAACATGGTCGCTTTTTTGGCTCGTAATTTTTGGTGTGCTGTTGGTAAATTCGACATAATTTGTGAGAAAATTAATAAAAAAGTTTTTGAAAACTAATCTTAAGAATTTCTAAGCATTCTTGCGATATGTGTTAATGCCTTATGGCGTGTGTGGTAAAATACAGCAAGTCATATACATAAAAGAAAATACGAAGAAGGTAACTTTTCATCGGTGTTTTTATGTAAAATTTTCATGAACTGTGTTAATATGATCGGAACATTGTTGCATATCTTCTCAAACCGAGTTTCTACATACATTTCAACCATTTTATCCCCCTTCTATATTTTCCAAACTTTTTTTGGTTATCGTAGTGATGTAAAAATAATCATTACCTATAATTTTGATATTTTTGAGAGACACCACTCCTTGTTTTAGTATCGCCAAAGATGGAAATACAAAAGATATGTAACTGCAACGGATTTCCAGAAATAATTGTAAACATTTTTCGGAAAATTACTTTGTACTCGCGAACAAAATAAAATATCGGCGTCTTACAGCCATATCAAAATTATACTTACCTGAAGAAACGAACGTTGCAGAGCCAGTGGGTCAATTTACCACTTTCAAGCACCTAATTAAAACTTTTAAGGTGAGAAAAATATCTTGTCACTGTTTATAGAAGAACTTATATCAAATAGCTGTGGTATGTTGCTATTCCCCCTTTAAATCCGAAGATCGTACATTTGATACCAGCCGTGCACCAAAGAACTTTTCTTTCTTTACCAGTTGCTGACGCTGTTTATATCATGTACAATAGATAACCTCTCATAATTAGTAAGTGGCGATTTATAAAGGAGACCTAAGATTCCTAAAGGAGGCTAATATGTAAGGCCTTACGTAAGCCAGTGAGGATCACACTGTTTAGCGTTATTTATTATGCTTCATTCTACACGTGCAACCTGTGGGTCAAGTATACGCAGAAATTCTACAACGCCCTACGAGTTCAGTACAATAACGGCTTCAGGATGCTCATGGGGCTGCCGCGCTATTGCAGTGCATCGGGGATGTTTGCAGGCACGCATAGACGACTTATATGCAGTAATTCGGAAACGCACTGCCTTTCTGGTGAGCCTCATGCAACGGCCTCGCGGCAGACGTTGATGTATTTTATGAATTTTCTTATCTGTGTTTATTTGATTTTACTAATTTTGTGTGTAAATGGTACGACCAACTGTGGAAATAAAAAGAGATGTCCAATTTTTTCATATATAAAAAAGTCGGGTTGGTAAGACCATTTAAACTCGAGAATGGTTGGACCGATTTCAATGATCAACAACACCCCGCGAGTATCACCGATAATATTTCGAGAACGGATTGGCGTAATTACGATGTTTTTTTGCAGTTGTTGTTGTAGTAAAGTATAATAAAATAAAACAAACAAACAGCTAGTACAATAATAAAACATCTTATTGTATCGTCTTTTTACTTATTTTATCGTATATCACAAAAAGCGTTTTGAAAAAATATAAATTGGAGACAGACCTTCAGAAAAAAGTATACTTTTTTTTGGTAGGATAGATAGATAATAGATGGTAGAATAGTCTACAGTCATTTCATCGATAAAACATTGGTTTCATCGATTTTAAGGTTACATCACTAGACATAATAAACATGAAGTTAGCTATAAAGAAAACTTCTAACTAACTTGACGTAAGGCTCAGACAGAATTGTAAATTCCAAAAAGTATGACTGTATATGCATCTCTTTCAAACTCGGTTATAATGCATAAGTAAAAAGAGTACAGAATGATTGATTTCGGTTGCTATTTTAGCCTTTCTTCTATTATGTCAATATTCTAAGTTATAAGGTATAAACAACAATTCCGCCAAAAATATTTCAAAATTGTATGTACGTAAAAGTACACAGGTCGGCTGTTGGCGCTGTACTGTCAAAGGCGAGAGACAGTTGTCAATGCATTAGTGCTTTGCGCTAATGTGTTTCGGAATTCTTATGACCCTATTTCCCCTCTATGGGATATGTGCTCGTCACCATGTCACCATGTCAGCCATAGGCTGTCCCGGCCTCCCTCATGGACTGATCATCAAGAGTTTTGGTCATACTCACCACGCTTAGCGGGCGGGTTGGCGAGCCCAGTACGGGATGTTGATATACGGAAAGACGCTGCTGCCTATCTTACGAAGGTATCTCTTGGCAGATTTGTATTGCATCCACGGGCAAGCGAGGAGGGGCAACATTCTACTGCCGGAACCCCACCTCCCTACTTGTCACAGCTGGACACGTAAGACTCGTCCCTCCCAGTGTCATGTCACACATTTTGGTATTTCACATCTACAAATTATGATAATAATAAATAGCTTTATTTCCATCTAAATTACTTTTCTAAATATGCCGACAAAGCTTAGAAACTTTGTCACAAAATGTCACACTTCAACGACGTCTTCACTCCCCCTTAACGTGTGACGTTTGCATACCTTAGTGGCCATGGTTCATGTCTCGTCATCTAACAATTCTTGAAAACCAATACGGATATTACAATTTCCTTAAAACATTCCTATCCTATTGAATTGAAACTGCATACCATGAACTAAAGCAAATATTGCATATTCCGGAAGCATAAATCCAGCTATTTCTAATGCTACATTTCAAAGCTAAACCAAATGGCGCATCAAATGTATAACGACAGGATTAGACTGAAAGCATTTTGCCACTCGACAGACAGTAAGAACTAAGGCGATACCTAGACTACCTATCGGTGCTAAGCCAGCTGCTGCTTGTGGCTTTGCAGGCGTTATTTCCGGGTTGTACATTTTTTACCACGAACTACGAATATCTGCAAAAACTGCGGTCGCTCCGTGAAAGCAAGGATTAGACCGTAGAGTGCAAAAAAATTACAATACAAAATACTTTATTGCACACCTTAAAAAATTACAGAAATAAAAATTTGGTACAATGGGCGGTCTTATCTATTAGAGAGCTGCTGCCGACAAACTGTTGCACAGTTTGGCAGACATTATTTTAAGATAAATGTACATTTACTAGAAATAAATAAATTAAAAAAAAAGGTAAATCGCTTAGAAGCGCTTAGATCCTGTTACCGCAAATACTAACTACTACTCTCCTTCTACTAACTACAATTCTACTACTCTACTCCAGTATTACTAACTACTACTCTACAACTACTTTACACTACTCTACTACTACCTATTGCTAAAAGTATAAACAGCTTGAGGTTAAGTTTAGTCAGAAAATAAACGTTTCCTTAAATTTTCTAATGTTCCGCGCAACCTTTTATCCTTATCCTGATAACAAACACAATAAAAAAAGAATTAGCGAAATTGGCTCAGCCGAAAATAGGGTTTAAATGATGACTTTTAAAGTAAAAAAAAAGTAAGGCCTTTGCATCTGTTATAGATGATTTATACAGCGTCAGCAACTGGTTATCATACTGTACGAGACGCTGCAGTGCGTGGGATATTGTTAGATGGATTAGGCTTGCCCAGCACCTATACCATCCTCTCAGCTTAGTCATATATTAGTCAGAGGAAAGAACAGGCCAATACGTCTGAAGCTAACTAAGCCGCGGGTTTCCTCACGATGTGTCCTCCACCGTTAAAGCACGTGTTAAGTATGCACATACACTTTTCAAGAAAAAAAGTCCATTGGTCCATAAAAGTAAAAGAGCTTTGTCAGATTCAAACCTATTGACATGTTCGTTCCTTTGAATTATGTCCGCGGAGTTGCCTAAGCTGCGCGGATGGTATATGTACTGTACAAGCCCAATCCATATACAAGTAACAAATACCAGGTGGTGATGCTATATACTCGTAAATCTACAAATAATAGACTTGTAAGACCAAATAACTTGACGAGCTCTGTGGCGCAGCGGGCGAAGGTCCGCCTGCGACGCAAGGGGTTGCGGGTTCAATTCCCGCCTCGGGACAAATGTCTGTACGATCTGCAGATATTTGTTCAGGGTGATCTGGGTGTTTTTCTATATATAGTAAAAATATCTATCCATATAGTATAATGTATTAAGTATATCAGTCATCTAGTACCCATAACACAAGCTCTGCTTAGCTTGGGGCTAGATGATGCTGTGTGATTTGTACAAAAAAAAAATAACTTACATTTTTTAAATCGGGCTTTGCATGGAATTTATGTTGTGCGAAACCCACTCTTACTCTTTGTCACTTCATCTATCTTGTCAGAATCGATCGTTTCAGAAACTAGCCGGAATAACAAAAAGACAAAATTTTTAAAAAGCTTTGAAATAAATTTACTTTTAGGCATTTAGAAAAACTTTGTTATTTTGACATTACAAGCAGACCCTTAAATTTTAATTATTTATATACCTCCTCCAAGAAATCAGTTGGTTGTTTTTGTGAACAGACTAAATACGGTTTTAAGTCGCAATCGAGGTTTTGAATCAATGCTGCCGACACTGGCTTTGAGTGCGAAACCTACTTAGTTTCTGTTAGTAAATAATATCGCTATAGAAGTGAAGCCACAAAACTTAACTACTTTAAAAAAAGTTAGATATTAGATGATGTTTAGAATACAAGGCTCAGAATCACAGTAGTAAAAGCCGTTTTAACCTTGACAAATTATCAACCTAAGCTGAGAGGACGGTATAGGTGCTAGGCAAGTCTAATCCACTTCTAACAGTGTCCTGTACTGAACAGCCTTTAAATCAATTACTGAGGCTGTATAGATCTATTTAAATTAAAATTAATCCCTATTTTCCCTCGTCATGGCATCACGCGTGAACGGCTGAGCCAATTTCGCTAATTCTTTTTTTATTGTGTTATCAGGATAAGGATAAAAGGTTGCGCAGAACATTAGAAAATTTAAGGAAAAGTTTATTTTCTGACTAAACTTAACCTCAAGCTGTTTATACTTTTAGCAATATGTAGTAGTAGAGTAGTGTAAAATAGTTGTAGAGTTGTAGTTAGTAGAAGGAGAGTAGTACTTAGTATTTGCGGTAACAGGAAGTTGATTCTGAGGTGGTGTAAAGTTCGCCGGGGATCTTTAAATTGATGTGAAAAGCGAAATTAATTTAGTAATGCGAGTCATAGGCGAGCGATCAAAAAATATAGCCCCTAGTCCATGTCGTGATATTTTCATGACACTGCAGGCGGTTAAATTAATTGAAAACTTGAGATATATGTAAGGACCCTGATTCTTGGCGGAGGCGAGTGTACGGCGGGAGTATATAAAACTTAATTCGATTTAACGAAAGAAGACCCTGTGAAGCGGAGCGTTTTCCAGGACACGAAACAATTAAATTTTCAAGTCCTTTAGCAGAAGGCGTATTAGTTCTTCATTTGTAAAAGCTACTATTTAAGCTTTCTTAGATTCATAATGATTGCTCTCTTATTTGAATACTTTTATTATACATCTATTATTATAAGCGACAGTGCTTAAAAACCGGCATCGCTGTCGTGGACATTAATAATACGTGCAGTATATACTTTGGCGTGCAAGTAGTAAAAAGCTGTTATTTTCTTTGTAAACACATACTTTTAATATTTAATTGATTTCCTTTCATTGAATTTAACATGTTTGTTAAAAAGTTATGTTACAAAAGTTACCCTATCGATTGATGCCATAAAATAACAGCGTGTTGTTTTTCGAATTGTAGTTCGATTCCTGCGTGATGAAAGAGTATTTAAAAAAATCTGTGAATGCAGTTTTGGTTCTTTTTAAAAATCAATGAATGGTTCTATTAAGTGAACATTGCTGCTAACTCCATTGTTTAGATTACTTTCCCTCCAGGTGGCATTACAAAGCTCATCTCATAGAACTCATCTAGTTTATAACTACTAACAAAACATCAAACTCTACCCGACTTGTTTAGTGAAATGGCACTTGTAGCACTAAATCTATGTAAGGTAGGTACTTTCTAAATGTTGATAACTTTTTATCGTGTTTTTCCGGTAATTGTAGCCACCTTTTTCTTAACTTTTTTAAGTGTTTCTAAAACATGTGTTCGTATTGTTTTCTCTCTGTGATGTATTTGTGAGTCAAATAATGTATATATTCATTCATTCATTTAAAATGGACTCTAAATTGTTTAATATCAATTGCGTTTCTATAACAGCTGAGAATGATCCTAAGAGCGAGTGGTAGCTCGCTTGCCATTATCGATTAGCCCCAGCAGCTCTGATTATGATAATCCTTATGCGCCGTTGTTTGTTGGGAGAGATGCAATTTTAATTGGAAACTCGCTTTGTACGTTTTAATAAGATAGCCTTAAGCTGATTACTTTGCTGTGGTAGTTTGGTTTTGTGATCGCTTTGAAATTAGCGAGTCTGGCACATACCCGCAGAGAAGCATGTATTATACCTACTCATGAGGTCGGCCGTTGAATGCTTTTTAAAACCTACGGCAAAAATATGTTTTACTGTTTTTATGCAGATGGGAGCATTATCTAGGATTTGTGGAAGCTTTATTTTTTTAGCTTGTAATCTTACAGAATCGTGCTGTTTAGTAGTACTACTAGGAACGTTAAAAGTTAAAAGTTTTTGTCTAGCTTTACAAATCTGTAAAAGTAATGGATGTAGTTTTAACCGTGAACTTTCTAGGATAATAACAGTAAAGCCAGCTAGCTCCGAGAAATTGTTGCTCGTCGCTGAAATAAATTGTATTGCACAAATGTGACAAAATAAACGTTTCTTTATTATTATCTTTATCTCTAAAATAATAAATAGGGTTTACCAAACTTACCACAAAACTCAATTAATACCTGTTCTTACCTCGTTTCGTAAACGTAAAACACACACACCAACTCCTAACTACAGGTCTACGGGTAATTTCACAGCGCGACTCCCGACACACACTTGGCCTAATTTATTTACTTCTGTTTTCGACCACATCCAATAAAATTATATTAACATAAATGAATCTTGATTTCTCGCATATTATTTTATACTCCTGAATGTATGTTAACGAAACTAGCGAAAACATTTCATTCAAGCTTGGAAACTGTTATTTTGCCTAACATAACATTTCAAGCACAAAAGACCTCAGAATAAATCTGAGAAAGCAGCATGCTTCTCGCTGTCTGGAATATTTCCTCTACAGTTGCGATACAAGTAATACTTTATCACACATGTGCAGTGCAGTTCCCAAGCGCTGACTTTATCGCCCTGCCTGTTTATTCGCAATGTTCAAATGCAACTGGTTACGGAGCTTTAAAAGTTTTCACTCAGTATTCATGCCGTTAAAGTTCAATATCATTTGATTTGTATCAAATCGTCCTTTGATTTTATTTTACAAGGAATTTTTCGCCGGCATACTCTTTCCTTATCGTCCTCGTCTTTTCTATTATCGCTGATCGACCTATTCTTGAATGTCATTCTAGGAATATTTTGAGATTGAGAAAAGATAAACTTGCATCAACTTTACCACGCTTTGTTTTTAACACACTTGTATTAGTTTCACGTGTATGTAACGTGCGTCTATGTATCGGAATCTTAAAACGTTATTGTATCCCACATTAAAACTTCAGATTTAATGGTAACTCTGCGTACTTAACAAGTATTTTTTAGGTTTTAAGCTAAGTACTAGTTTTTGGCTCCTAACTTTGAAATTGCGAAGTTTACTTTGTCAATGACGTCACATTGTATTTGAACTTGATTTAACGTAGCGATTTGGACTAGATTGCTAACCTAACTTAACCTTATTAGACTCCGAAGATATAATTTGTCATCAAAATATAATCAAAGTTCAAAAGTTATCCTCGATCAAAAAATGTCGATTAAATCCCCATATAAAAAAAAATCCCCAAAGTCAATCAATTTGTATTGATGTCTCCTTAAGTTGCTAATTCAATGAAAACAAATTAATATAATGTTATGGATAATGACATTTTTTTTGTTCACAGGACCATCACAACTTATTTCGGATATAAGCGGTAGAGCTACACCACAGGCTCCAGTTTACGCGACAATAAGGCCATCCCATTCTCCACAACACAGACCTTCCTCAAGATCATCCATCAATTCAAATCCAGGAACTCTCAACTCCACATCTCTCGTCAAATCTATAGACGAACTACCCAGATTCCACCCCACTAATCCTTTCTACACAACTCTGCCCTCAAACCATTCAAATGCCTCAAAGCTCCCCGTTCCAAATGGAAAGGCTGTTTCCACTTTAGATAGAATCAAACCTAAGGAATCCCCGTTTAATGAATACAGCGATTTGAAATCTCCCTCCTTTTTCGCGAAAACATTGGATTCCGGCCCACCAAGTCTTCCCTACTCGCCTTACATTACTGAGAGTACGAACGGCCATGACCCGACTTCTAACGATAAAAACGATTATTTCCATAGAAAATTCGACCAATACAATCAAAGTCTTCCAAACGATGATAAGATTAGAAACCCTTTCGATACGAAAAGAAATAGTGATCCCTTTGAAAAATATTTACGACCTGAATACAGGATGAATGGCAATTGTGATGATCTTAAAACGATACCGAGTTCGATGAGTGATAGCAACTTTCGGAGTTTGAAGGAGACAAAGTCGTCTACTATCACAGAGCATAAAATAAGCGAGATCGAAGAAGTAAAGACGATAAAGAAGTTAATTTTGAATGGTGATGAAGGCTACCACGATACGCATAATTCTCCCATGAACGGGAAAGTGGATGGATTCTCGATGGATAGTAAACACGTATCCTCGCAATCGCCGAGAAAGGAACGCATCATTCCGACGACCCTGCAACGCAATGAACCTTTTAGCGCGACATTTGATCAAAACAGAACGGACCAGAGGAATTTTACGTCTTCCACTATTTCGCATTCACCGAGAGAGCTGAAGCTGAATTCAGGTGAGTGTTTCGTTTTTACTTTTATTTTAGTCTATGTTGTTTTCTGGATCTGTTTTTTTTTCAATTTAAGGGCTCCGTTGCCAAATGGCAAATACGGTTACACTACATACAAGTTTCGTCATGTTCGTATGTCACAGACAGTTTATTAGGTGACTATGAACATGCATGATATTAGGCGGTAGGTTTTGTGAATAGTCTCAAAGAAATGAAAAACTTTTGATTCTGGTGGGAACTGTAAATTGAAATTGGAGGTTCTTCTATTCATGTGAGTGTCCATTTGTATGTCACATACATACAAATGGACACTCACATGAACAAGAGTTGTCAGACATATACTGATTTAAAAAAATATCTATAAATTACTAAAAAACTTATTTAATCGAGTGAGAAATGCAGTTTCAAAGTTGTCAAAAATATGTTGCAAACATTGTTTTAAAAATTCTGAAAATGAATTATCCTCGTAGATAACAATCGTTACATGAACTCGTAGAACGAAATTTGTTATTAAAAAGATGTAGTTTTGAGATATCTCATTTACCCTTCTTGCATTGACATGCACTTGGCCAGTTTATATACATATATATTTCCAAAGATTAGTGTACTGTGTAGATGTAGCACCTAGCCAAAGTTAAACAGCCCCCTTGCGTCGTAATATAAGCATGCTCTCAATTATGTACAAGATTCTGAATTAATCGCCTAGGAAATGTTAATGAAACGTACAACCGTAGAGTACGCAGTGAACTTAGGCAGTTAATTTCATTAGAATTGTCTTAGGAATTTGCATAGCGTCGGAATGCGAACCTTATTGGTACGTAATAAGGTTCTCAAATATGCACTCGTGTGTAGTCAGAGTTTGCGAAAGGTCTATCGTTACAGGGCGGGCTTTGTTCCGATACCACAGAATTTATGGCTATGACTTTCTTCGTCACGTATCCCATGTGTAAACTTCATAAAATGCTTGCTGCAGTGTTATACCTAATTTAGTGTTTATTATTGTCTACTCTACATACAGCTTTTATTTTTAATCGAATATAAGGAGGTCCTCCAGTCGGTAATGATGGGTTCATCAGTACTGAGTTTTGAAAAATATGGGATCAATCTGGTCATAATAAATGACGGAGTACTGAGGTAACAAGTGTATCCATGAGAAATCGAGGGAACTCCACAATTATTATAGGTATACAGCGTTTTTGGTATTGCATTGCGTTTGTTTTCAGAAAGTATGATTTGGTGAAGTGAAACTGATGAAGAAGGTCAGGTTTAATATTCACGGGTATAGCTACCCGAGATAGCTATGACGTATTTATCGTCTATCGTAATAAAGTCGTTTTTTTTTGTTAAAATATTTTAAAAAACAAATATCTGTCTGCCAAAAAAAAATGTTGTCTGTCTGTCTGTCTGTGCATGAGACGATTACATCCGAACGCGTTGACCGATTTACATGAAACCTTTTTTGTTAGCACCGTCTTAATAAGAGAAGGGTACTGATTAATTTTGGTGACCGGACCGGTGAGGGTCGCAGGGACCGGAGTTACCAAAAAAATAAAAGCCTTCAAATGGCCGAAAACGTCCAAAAACCCAAAAGTGCCATTTTTTACCTTTAGTGACCTTTTGAGGCCTTCGCCCCCTTTTCTAGTATCCCCGTACCAATGCTTGTTGTCATCATTATTATCCACAGCCTGACTTCACCCACTGCTGGTGGGCATAGATATGATAGGCCTCCCTTAGTTTGTGCCAAACCGCACGCTGCCGTCCGATTTCTCAAAGGCCGTTAAGTGACATGATGTTGTATCTAGACTGAAAACTTGCAGTTTTTATTGATATACCATTTTTTTGGAATTTCATAAGCTATTTTTGGAATACTAGACGCGACCATCAAATTTAAAGCAGTGATATTTTATTTAGATTTTTGTGTTTTAGACATCGTTGTCTACTTCATAATGTAAGGATAAGCTAAAAAGCAGTTAGCTGAAGCACAGCCGCTTTTTAGTGTTGTATTTTTGGATAACACCAACAATTAGAGAAATGATGAACCTTAGAGATGCTGCACTCACTGCTTTTCATAAAACTAAGTCCCCGGAAAAAAATGTACTATAGGACTTTAAGACCTTCTTTTGTTCCTTCTTTTGTTTTATTTGTGACTTTCGTTAAACTTTTTGAGTGTCCCACTGCACCCCACGTATCAAAATAACCATATCGCCTAGCGATTTTCAAACAAATCTAATAAATGGCACTTATGAAGAGGTTGGTACATATTTAAATTAAATATATAAACAGAGCACATAATTCAACGACTATATTATCAAAAACACTAAGTAGTATTTTCTTCTGGCAAACAATCAGGTATCAAATAAGCTTAATACTTCCACTATTAGAGGAGCCTTCTGTCATTTCATGCCAGAATCTCATTTTACGTGGCGCACATTATGTCCTTCTATTTGGCTTTTCGTGTTTGTTCGATTCCTTTGGACACTTTTTTTCAATTCTGGCTTCAAGATGGCAGGGGTTTTAAAACATTTTTGCGTTTTTATTTATTTATTTTTATACCTTACAACTATCATTTTATTTGTCTATCATGAATCGTAAATTTTTAAAATCTACATGATTAACATTAAATTTGTATTGAAATGTCGCTTAGCGACTTTGTTTATGAGGACTTTGTTTCTAAAAACGGACTTGTATTTTTTTTTTAATATAGCCTTGGCTCAAACATCTGAATACGCCGTAAATTTGAACTTTTGACTTTTGGAACCATAGTTTTCACGTCTGTTCTTGCTCTATTAGCACTAGCAACACATTCTTCCAAATCTTGAATATTGGTTTTCCTTTTCTTTTCATAGCAAGCTCGATCTGTGGTGGCGGAATTGATCGCAACTCATGGAAGTGTGCCCTGGCTCAAAATATTGGAATCTTAATGTTTTCGTTGCAAAGGCCACAGTTGATCAAATATATTATTACGGCAAATAATAGCCAGTTTTTATTTTACGCAAAGCCATCCAGAGCGTGATTGTGTTTAACATTTCGGTAACGCACTCGGAAGGAAGTAATAATAACAGCTCATGTTATCTTATTGCTTTCGTCCACTGGTGCCAACATGCCATAGACATGCAACAAGAAAGGTAGAGCAGGTAGACGCTTTTTAGACTTGAAATGTCGCTTAGCTGTTTTATTATGTTGTTATTGCTTATATATTAACATCATACTTAATTACTAAAAAACAGTCACTGTCGTTTAGAACTGTAATTGTTTAAGATTTACGTTATCTTACCAACTACTGACCGACTAAGGACGCTTAGAGGCTGTTTAGTGTAGCACGAGTATAAAAACTGTTTTTAGACTTCGCAGATCCTAATGCCGTCTGTTGTATATAAATAGTTAAAAGACTGTTAAGGTCAAGTAACGGTTAAATAGTATTGTATGTGCATATAACCGTTTTCTAAATTTGTAGAACCGAGGAAATCCAATTCTCAAATACATGGTTAGACGTGTTTAGTAACCTTGTAGTTAACCGTATTTAAGAATTGAAAAAGTCCAAAAAAGTTGTAGTTAGCGGGGTGCATAGAGTCGAGATCTCAGGCATTATAAACAATTGAGCTATGGGACCCACATTGGTAGATAGAGTGAAATTACCGCTTTCGCGCTGTGTTTATAGGTAAGTAAATTTTGCCCAAATGTCACGGCCTTTTGGAAATCGGACGGCAGCACGGTGCTTGTCGCATCCACTTACGCCCAAATATTAAAATGAAATGTTTCCATAGATACAAAAAATGTCTTTAATTAGCAGCTGTAACTAAAGGTTTCAAAAACCTTCCGAGTTTCCATGAAATAATTTCGGCCCGTTGTTCTTTGAGATTTTTCCAGCTTTAACTACCAAATTGGTTTCGTGTTTATCTCTAAGCCTCGGAAAATAAATATATCTTGTATATTAAAAGGAGTTGAGCTCAATTTGTATGACAAAAACGTTTGCTTTTATACACAGCCTCCAAGGCTCGTAAAGTTTGAGGTCTCTAAAGTGGATGTGGGGACTTCATACAAATATGTGTTTTGGAGTTCACATAATGGGATCCTAAATAAGTATTTACTGGTTACTGCAAAGTGTTTTTGTCATCTTAGTCACTTTAATAACGGCCCGCGTTTCTTTTGTTCCCTAAAAATAAGGTAAACAATATTTACAACAATCTATGAACCTAGCCGTAAGAGAGGACGCCTCCTCTCTTGCCCGTGGATGCAGTAAGAATCTGCAAAGGGATATCTCCGGAAGATGGGCAGCAGCGTCTTTCAACATCCCGTTCTGCGCTCGCCAACCCGCTTGCCAAGCGTGGCAAGTATGACAACAAGCCCCTCACGATCTTGGAGTTTCAATGAGGAAGGCCTATGTCCAGCAGTGGACGTGGCCAAGCTGAAGTCGCAGAGTAAGCAGAGCTTACCCTGTTATGGTTAGGATGCCTTGATATAATTGGTACCTATTTTTTTTTGTTTAAATATTATTATTATTATATTATTATTTAGCCTTCACTGTCCCACTGCAGGGCAAATGCCTCCCTTCCCTTCTTCCACTCTTCGCGATTTAACGCAGTGACAGGCCACGTGCTCAGGTGAGTGTCCAGCTCGTCCCGCCATCTCCTCCTGGGTCGTCCGCGCGGCCGACATGCGTTTAGGGTCCACTCTGTGGTTATCTTTGCTTAAACATTGGTACATATTAAACATAGAAAACACCCAGACGCGAGACAATTATCTGTGAACCCGCAACCTCCTGCGTCTCAGTTGCTATACGAGCAGCTGCGCCACGGAGGTCGTCTAAAGGAACCATAATGTTTCTGTGCACCCTTGACAACGTGTCTGTATAATTGTGATCGGTTGAACCTTAGAATAATAACCTAATAGAAACCAGGCTAAAATAGCAATCATTCTGTACTCTTTATACTTATGATATTATAACCGAGTTTGAAAGAGATGCATATACAGTCAAACTCTTTGGAATTTACAAGGATGGCGTAAATAAACAGTCAAATTGTTCTAAATTTGGTTCTACCTATGATGTATAAAGCAAAATAAAGCAATAATAAACATGAAGTTAGTTATAAAGACTACATACTTCTAACAAACTTGAAGTAAGGCTCAGAATTGTATTTTAGCCTTACTTCTAATATATAATTATTCTAAGGGTTGAACGGTATGGTAGCGCATGAAGTACAAACAAACATTGTTTTATAAATTGGTTTCTATAAATGCCCCTTATTTTTAACACATTTTATCCACCTAGATTCAGGTAACTTCATAAACTTATTAGCTTCAAGTTTTCAACTCCTTGATTAAGTTAACCACAGTAATTTGCCTATTGATAGAACAGTCTCCGAAGCCGGTGACTTGCGTCATTATAGAAACTGGGAACTTTACCCGAGTTAAGTTTTAAAACTCGAGTGGAGTGGCGAAGTCAGGGTGCGGCGTAAGTAGGCTCTCGCGAGTTCCAGACTTATTTAAAGAGCCGTTGAAACGGTTGCGAAGTGTGTAAGTACTCACGGTTACATCGACGCGCTGAATGCAGATTACAATGTTCTTCTTACTCCGCTAGCTGTGAAAATTACCTCGTAAAACGAATTTCTCAGGCTGTAATTAAAGTACAAAGAAAGATTTCACGTGAAAACTGAGCTTTGACGTGAGTCATGCGAAACTTGAGCGCAACTCGCCCGGTCGATTTGCTATGCTTATTTTGCCAGGCGTGTGCAGAGTTTAAAACAGTTTGCTCATAATTGCATCTTTTTGATTATTATGTACTATCTAGGAAACGTCTATCTAGGGAAACTAGATTTTATAGGGTTATTTAATGAACTGCGACAGCAAAAACTAATATTGAGGGTCTACATGTTTCAGATTTAATAAGGTTACTTCGTAACTATCGTTGATTGATGTTGCAAACACACCTTTTGACGCAAGAATATCCATGTTTATTTCCCTCGGGGTAGTGAATGGATGATGGTCTCTTAAAATTAGATAAATGAGCTCGTCCGGTTCGGGCAGATCCATTTAATACGCGTTGAAGTAGAAAATTGCGTCTCTCTTGCTAATGTCGTTAATTGGTTGCCAATGGGTACCTACTTAGCTAAGTCTTTACTTACTAGAGTGAAACACTTTCGCTTTAGCAAACAACAATTGCCTTTAGATTGCTTTCGATCCTACAAACATAGTCTGACAAAACAATACAGTTAGGTATACATTGACTTTGCCATTGAACAGTCTGAATAGCCTAATTCGATTTCATTGCCGGCACAAATTTTAATCTTAATAAGACAGCCAAGGTCTCATGGGCTTGTCTTGAGGAGTGCCGTTCCGCTTTACAGCCTTTCTGGATAGATCATCTATGATCTCAACCAGTAGGTATCGTCGCCAGTAGTCAAACACTCCTAGGCTTTATTGTGGAAAGACGTTCAAAAAATAATAAATCTTGAAACTTGTGATTGTGATCGCTACTCCGAGTCTGTGTTTATGTGATCTTAGATTATCAGAGAGATGAATTCTCCTTGTTTCTCGACCAGTCCGTACATATTTCACCCTGTATCAGACACGTCGGCGACGGAATCCGACGACAGTGCGGTCTCTGGCCGGGAAAAAACCATTGGCGACGGTATCCGAACGAAAATGTACACCGATCCGAAACAAAGAACTATTAATAAAGTCAGCAAGAAGATACTGAAGGCTATCGAACGGCTGACGTGTAACCTGAAAAGAAGTAAGAAGGAGAAGAAAGGCTCGGCTCCAGGCAAAAAGGGTTAGTGTTTCTTTATAACGAAGCTCGTTTCACTCCAGTTGTATGGAATAGCTGCACAAGAAAAATAAAGTCTCGTATCGTAAAATGGGTCACTGGAAGCATAAAGACGCAAAGATAGTGATCGCTTTGAATATTTATCGATTATGCAAGTGTGCTAGTGTGAACAATTTTTCTCTGAGGAAAATGCGCTAATATAACCTATATTTCATATATGATTGATTATAGATGTAAGAGCTATTGTTACCGGCCCTTCCATTACTTAATTTGCCGCAGAGCTTTTAGATTTAAGTACTTACCCATTGTTGCATGATGTAGAATCAAGATTATTCTTTTAATTCAGTTTTGAAAATATCAGCAATAAATATTTTCCATCTTTAAGTTTTGCATAGTTTATGTTTATTTTACGTAAAATAAACGTGCGTTATCCATCTCATCTTTAACGTCTTAAACGAAAATAATGGTGAAACATTTCGAAATGTTTCAAGATTAAAGTTGACATTTTACGTGTTTAACGGCCCTAAATTCTCATCGTCTTCGTAAAATAGTCGTTTAAGAACAGGAATGTCATGGTTAAGTGTCTCGAAGTTATACTGGTTTACATATTATATCTCAAACTATATGTTTCAAAACGTGTCGGGTAACGCTATAGGCGAGTTACAAAGACTTCAGTCACTTGATATATTTTTTAGGGTTTCGAACCTCAAGAGAATAACCGGAACCCTTATAGGATCACTCGTTTGCCTGTCTGTCTGTGAAGTCAAAGTCAGTAAGTGTTTATTCCATAGAGCAAAAAAACTGCATACAATTCAATTTACAAAATAAAAACAAAATACATTTAAGTTGAACAAAGCACATAGTTGCATTCGTTTCGCTTCAAAAAACTTTTATTCCAAGCGAGGGAAAGTCTGTCTGACTTTTCTGGCATTTCTCCGAAAGGGCTGAAGGCATCGACTTGATGTATACCAAACATTAAAGTCTGCGGGCAGATGATGCCCTTCGAAAATCAAGGTTCTGAGGTAGAACCTTTCATGCATTCAGAATTTTAGCCACAAGTGTATGTTTTTGTATGGAAATGGCAAAACAGGATATTCATCTCATTATAATCTCTAGAGCATTTCCAGAAGTCTCACGATATTTGGAATACTGGAAGCTTATGTGGCACAAGTAAAGGAATATTTCTCAAATTTAGTTTTTTTAACCCCATAATACCGTATTTGAGTTTGAATAAAAATGCGTTTAAAATTCGAAAAGGCCTAGATTAATTCAATAATTACTTAAAGATTCGAAGTATTTTAGTTCAAGAAATATATAAATCGAAGTCTTTTCTATTCTTAAATTAAGTTTATGCGTCTTTTAATAGAATTTATAACTGGTAGTTCCAGATAATTTCAATTTCAATGGTTGATAAGTATTGCTGAAAACAATATAGATGACTGACCAGCAGATAACGTAAAATGGCTCATATGTTTTCTCATGTTTGTTTTCTATGTACGAGTATGTTTCTTTGCGCGTTAATAAAGTGTTAATTTATTCATTCAATCAATGGCTGTACGTCCTACTGTATAGCATAAATATTCTTCTAATTTCGGAACCCTTAGAGCAGTCTCGTTTGCACTTGTTCGTTTTATTTATTTCTATTTAAGGTGCTAGATGCCAACGGCTTTGCGCTCTTTATATCCGTGTAAAATATATTTATAAATTTATTTTATTCAGTCAACCTAACCTAACCCATATTATGTGGGTGGCAATTACATAAGACAGCAATATAAATATAAATAAATAAAATATTGCTGGTCATTTCACACAGGACCAACAACAGCCGCAAACTAAGCAAAGCATGTTGTATGAGTACCAGATGGTTCATAAAATACGTTATATATTTGTAATCCAAAGGTTGCCTGGAAGAGATCGCTTTTAGCGATAAGGCCGCCCATTGTGCCTCATATTTGTAATGTTTTATTTTTATTTTTTTGTTTGTTTTTATTATTTGTTTGGTGTGCAATAAAGAGTATTTGTATTTGTATTGTATTGTCACACTTATCAATATCATATATAACCCAAGAAAAATATCACCTTATCAAGCAAACATTTTGTCCTCCAGTAGGGATCGAACGCGCAACCGCCTGCGTTTCAGCCTGCTACTAAACCAGCTGTGCCACGGAGGTCGTCAATGCTGAACATTTAACACATTTAGCTCCAAAATATGTAGAGAAGAGAGAGAAAATTACAAACATTTTTCCCCCGGTGGGAATGGAACCCGCAACCTCCTGCGTCTCAGCCAGCTATTAGACCCACTGCGCTACGGAGGTCATCTTTATGAGTTTGTTCTGTGTAATGAACTGTCTATTAATATTTCTTTTGCATAATGTACAGTTAAGGCAAACTTCCACTATCCCTTAAAAGAAAACTCATGGACGTATGTACGTGTTCTCCCCATCCTGGCATATGGCTTGAGAGTCCGAGGACTTGGTCTTTGACAAATCATCAGAAGTCTGCCCTCGGGGTAGGCTAGCGGGCTATGGAGTGCAGTATCCTAGATGTTATGCTGTCACACTGCGTGCGGAACAGCATACTGCGCGCCAAACCCAAAATCGCTGACTTTGGTCAGAAAGCAGCAAGCCTGAAATGGAACTGCCACGTATGCCGCATGACCGACAAGTTTTGGGCAAAAATAACCACAGAGTGAACCCCAAACGTATGTCGGCCCGCGTGGACCCAGACGATGGTGAGACGAGTTGGACACTCACCGGGACACGTGGCCTGTTACAGCGTTAAACCGCAAAGATTGGAAGAAAGGAGAGTAGGCTTTTGCCCTGCAGTGAGACAGTGAAGACAAAATTTACCCAAAAAGCACTAGTCAGTAAAAACAAACATAGTCATATAAACCTGTCGAATTGTCCGTAAGTTTTTACAGGCTAGTCCTTTCATCACTTATCACCAATCAGGAGTCTGTAGTGCTCAAATATAAACAAGCTCATCTGATGCACACTTGGCTTAAGCCCGTGTGTTTCAGTAATTTGCCGGCTTTTTCTTTGAGTCGAGCAGATACATTTCTGAAACCCTACAGTTACGTTACATCAACTCTTCCCTTCAGGCTTTAATTTAACCTATTGAAATGTTCATTAAGTCTCTATTGAGTTCAAAGTAAACCATCTTGAATCCAATTCAATCAAATTAAAACTTGAATCCATTTGTTGATGTTTTCGGTCTATGATTTTCACGACGAAAGTATCCTTAGAATCCGAAGATCAGTTGATCTCTAATCTACCAGTTTCATCTTGGAATGATTAAAGTAAAGCTCACTTAGTATCGGTACAATACAGTTAAGTAAAGGTAATGAAAGGGATTCAAGGGACTCGTAAAATGAACGCACATAATGTGAACTCAGGTCGTCGTAGGTGCCGCGCCGCCTTCCGACGACAAATTGATTGAAATAAAGTTGCGTTCTTTTATGTGCTTTCCTATTACTATTTTACAGCCATGTACTGAATAGGAATCTGGGGTAATCGAATGCCTTTGCAAAGCTCGCCTGCAACGACCAGTTGATTGTTTAGGAAAATGGGAAAAATAACGCTTCTAAGCAGTTAGGGTTCCGTGCCACTTCACAATTACTTTAGCGCGCTTTTGTCGCATTAATTAGAAAAGCTTATGGAAAACAAGTGTTTTATCTGTGGTTGTAGCATAACATTATTTTTCTAAAATTATGAAGAAAAAAAACCATCAACACGTCTTTATTACAACAATGAACCAAACCTTTGTCGAATATTGAATTATCTCACCAGTATTATAAATTCAAAACTTTGTTGTATGTTTGTTACCTCTTCGAGTTAAAACGATTGAACAGATCCAACTTAAACTTTTCACATATTTTTGTCGATGTTTGTATTACATATGTGTTACATAATAATCATAATTTATTTTAACTTCACAAACAAATTCTAGCTAAAACAACTGATATCTTTGAAACTGAACATTCGTTGAGACTGCAATAATATGCAAAATTTAATTCAATGCTCAGCTTTTACTTCCAGTCGACCTCTATCTATGATTTGAATATTTGCGATGAGTGCGCAGTTTTTGCAGATGTCACCTCTGATCTGCAATATTATTTTAGAACCACACCATAACTAGGGAATGCGAAACTAGATGACTGATATACTTAATACATTATACTACATAGATAGATATTTTTATTATATATAGAAAAAACACCCAGAACACCCAGAACAAATATCTGCAGATCGTACAGACATTTGTCCCGAGGCGGGAATCGAACCCGCAACCCCTTGCGTCGCAGGCGGACCTTCGCCCGCTGCGCCACAGAGCTCGTCAAATCGTGATTCGTCGAGCTCGTGATTGTCTTATATACTTCTTCATAATGTTTTTATTATTTCAATGTGGTGTACAATCCCACTTAAATAATTATTCAGAATGTTTGTTAGCTTTTCAGTAAAAACTACCGAGGAGATCTATAGTGACACTTTAACATAAAATAAATAGACGTTGTCCAGGATTAACACATAATTATGCTATTTTTAATCCGAGTACAACGCGTGTTCATTGCCGTGAGGTGCCGGCAGTAGAGTGTTGCCCTCCTCTCTTGCCCCTGGATGCAGTAAGAATCTGCTAAGGGATACCTCCGGAAATGGGAAACTCCGGAATCTCGGACAGATTTTTCCGATATTTCAATTCCGGAGTTGAGAGGTCTAATATCGTAATTCTGATATTTTAAACTTTTACTTACTGACACATCGATTTTGCGATTTATCTTTTTTTTCTTACCTTACACATAATGAATCCCTCCCCTACAGTTTTAGGCTTTATACAAAAGCAAGACCAAAAACGTTAAACGGTTTCTATAATAATTTTAGACTGACAACGTTAATGCACAGATGTTTTCAAAAATATCTGTTATCCACCTATTTTACGTTTTTACTATTTTGCAACAGTACTTCAGTAATTTGATGTTTTTGGAAGAGCATACTGAAATATCTGTCGTACCTACGTGGCGAGTAAAAGCCCCCTCATGAACTTGGTGATCCATGAGGCCTATGTTCAGCAGTGGACGCTGACAACAGTCCTAAGGCTGAAATGATGATGTTATGATATACTACGTGTCGGTGTGTCGCTACGGCATAAATAAAGAACTAGTTGGGTTTCAATATCAAGATTTAACTACTTTGACCATAGCCTAAGAAAATTAAAACGAGCTGTACGATCTGCAGATATTTGTTCAGGGTGTTCTGGATGTTTTTCTTTTTATAATAAAAAATATCTATCTATGTAGTACAATCTATTAAGTATATCAGTCATCTATTTCCCATAACACAAGCCCTGCTTACCTTTGGGCTAGATGATGCTGTGTGATTTGTCCAGCATTATTATTATTATTGTTCTGTATTCCCTGTTCATCTCAAGGTTGCCCGGAAGAGGGAGCGATAGACCTGTCAGAGCGTGATTGTCTAACATACTTCTTCATAATGTTTTTATTATTTCAATGTGGTGTACAATCCCACTAATTTTATTATTCAGAATGTTTGTTAGCTTTTCAGTAAAAACTACCGAGGAGATCTAAAGTGACACTTTAACATAAAATAAATAGACGTTGACCAGGATTAACACATAATTATGCTATTTTTTATCCGAGTACAACGCGTGTTCATTGCCGTGAGGTGCCGGCAGTAGAATGTTGCCCCACCTCTCTTGCCCCTGGATGCAGTAAGAATCTGCTAAGGGATACCTCCGGAAGATGGGCAGCAGCGTCTTTCCGTGTATCAACGCAACCCGTATTGCGCTCGCCAACTTACCTGCCAAGCATCATGAGTATGGCGACAACCCCTCATGATCTACCCTGCCTTTCTCGAGAAGTGGACGTCCTAGGAGATGATGATGATGATGATGACAATGCGTATGAAGCTGCGGACAGAAGCTAGTGTACAATAAAGAGTTTTATTCTATTCAATTGCCAAAAATAACCTAGCCAGGTCCAATACAATAATTCTGGTACAATGCAACGGTTCCGTGAATGATTGGAAACACGCGTGTATTCCTAGTTATTTATTTGTATTAGTTCAACGCACTCCCACATTGCACTGCACCGGAAGAACAGTGTATCGTACATATTTATACACTTCGATCACATTGCTTTTCACAAGCATAAAATATAATTCTGCTAATCAATGCTTTTTACAATAATGTTTGCCGTGGGGTCACGGCAGTAGAATGCTACCCCTCCTCTCATGCCCGTGGCTGCAGTAAGAGCCTGCTAAGGGATACCTCCGGAAGATGGGCAGCAGCGTCTTTCCGTGTATCAACATCCCGTACTGCGCTCGCCAACCCGCCTGCCAAGCGTGGTGAGTATGGCAATTACCCCTCATGGAGATCCATGGGGGACGCCTGTGTTCAGTAGTGGAAGTTTTACGGCTGTAGTGATGTAGTGATGACAATAATGTATTCCTTAAATTTTCAACTAAAAAATAAGCTATAGAGAATGTCGCTGAAAATACCTAAACCGCTATCATCATCATCAGAATAACATTATGTATGCTTATAACATTTAGGTATTTTTTATAAACTTTTGAAGTTGCTTAAAAATATTAAATGTTTTTGCAAAATAATCTACAAACTAAATTATTTTTTTACAAAACTTATACCCATGAAAGGTTTTCCTCATGTAAAATTTATCAAGGTGTTGGCAAAGCAGTATATTTAGTTCGTTATGTTATTTAAATTCACTTATCAAGTGTCTTCTTCTAATAAGTAAAATTTTTAAAAGTAATAAGTTTGTTTTTTTTTTTAAATCTCGTTTCTTCTTGCGATCTGCCTATTGGGGTTGTGTAGTTCCGCGACGCCTGGCATGAGTGGTATGAGCCCAGTGGCACATCC
Source organism: Pasiphila rectangulata (assembly GCA_963082625.1). Classification (NCBI taxonomy): domain Eukaryota; kingdom Metazoa; phylum Arthropoda; class Insecta; order Lepidoptera; family Geometridae; genus Pasiphila; species Pasiphila rectangulata. The sequence goes on from OY720243.1 coordinate 12,824,029, forward strand.
AACTCAGTAAAAGTAGGAAGTTGAGTTACCATTATCCTCTTTTACTTTGGCAGGCGGCACAGTGGTAGAGCGCGCTTTGCTCGGCTTATTTGACCTGTTGCAGTTGCAACTGGCCATATTTAGAGCACCTGCCCATATGCCTATTGCTTTAAATAAGCGCATGCTTACATACGAGTTGTTGTTCTATAAACTCGGATTCCAATGCCTATTGAATTTCCTGCTCACTAAAAATGCGAGAGCATGGAACGGCAGCACGGATGTTAAACCCCTAACTTAAAGGTGGAGAGCATAACTACGAGAGCTTACTGTGCTTGGAAATGCTGTTTTGTCCATGAATCTTGGCTCGAAACGAACGCTCCACTTTCAATACAGTTATTTGCGTGAATACTATTTGCAAGATGTTTCGTACCTTTGCCGCTTCTGTTAGCTTTGAGCATACGCGTTGCATTGTTAGCCATATTTCATCATCATCATCATCTCAGCCTTAGGACTACTGTCCACGTCCAATTGCTGGACATAGGCCTTCCCCATGGATCTCCAAGAACGTGAGGGGTTATTTACTCAGTGTTAAAACATGATCCGGGAAGATATTGAGTGTACAACATTCAACTATTTCCACTATAACCCTACTAGCTGTTTAGAGTACAAAACTCTATAATATAAACAACCATCCGGAACAAATACTTACAAATTATACAAATATTTGCTGTTTCGAACTGAACCTGGAAACTTGCTTGCAAGCATGAAGCCGGAAGCCCTACCCACCGCGAACTAAGAACTTCTATTACTATCCTCGGTCAAGAACAAAATAGTTCATCTTCATATGGATATTGATAAATTCATTTAAGTCTACGAAGTACTCAGAAATATACCCGTTCTTATAATAACTCATCCCTTATTAAACCATCTATGAGCAATGAAGTTGTAGTCTCTTGGTCTATTTGAATTGTACTTTAATTTGGGAATACAACACGGCGCTGTGGCTCGTTTAGCCATCCTAAATACGAGTCGGAATTTTCGGAGTAATGTCCCCAAACCTCGCAAACGCTTCTCAATTACATTTATTTGCTGGGCTCGGTGTTATTGCCGGATGCTGGTGCCGCTGCTACAACTATTACAACTATACGCAACTCCCAGGCTTTTCATTCACAATTGCGCAGATGTCTATTTTGGTCCCAAATACCAACAACCGGATACAGCACAATGGTAGCTTTTCTACCATCGGAAGAGCAACAGGGGTGCGCCTACGCATTGCGTTAATTCTGACAGGCACAGTTCCGCCAATCTGATTGGTTCAGCTTCAGTCACGCTTCAACGTATGTTGCCGTGTTACTTGCATAATCGACCATTGATGATTTTTCCCGCGCAAACGAGTCCGACCAAATAATCTGGATCGTTTTCAATCTCATTTGTCGTTTCATACAGTTATATTAAAGAGATCAATATAAGCTGGTGCATATTGGGTGCCCTATGAAAGGACAACTCAGACACGCCTGCCCTGGTAAATTGAATTGTTATTGTGTTGTGTAATCCTATACGATAAGTAGAGTTGCTGTGAACATTTGAATGTGTGTTAACCTATTTAAATAAACCTCTAACCTATTTAAAGTTTCAATGTTTATCAAAACATTTTCCTTTACTCCAAGAAATTAAACGTTTTGAGAGGTTGGTACAAGCCTACACTCATACGGCACAAAATTTCTCGCATCAAATTGTAGAAGACAATCGTAATACTGAGCTTTCGGGTTTAATTTACTATTGTGGTTGCATCAAACTATACTATAGAAATTTGTTATAGGGATATATGGGGTATAATTAAAATGAAGCAATCAAAGGCAATTATCATTCGAAGCTAAAACAGTGCTGTGTTGTCTGTGGCCCAAAATGACAAATTATTTCGTGTTTATGCCCCACATTTCTGTCGGTTAGTGGAACATTTTGAATAGACTCTGTGACATGTATCAGGGTGATGGATGGTTTAAAGTGAACGTATTTGGTCTCGCACAATTAACCTGACAATCAGCCACCACACCCTTGTCTTTGGACAATATATTGTATGTCAATCACTGTAATGCGCTCGGAACTATGCATTAACGCTAACTCAACTGAACACGATACTGCAAAAATAGCTGAATAATCACAACATCCCTTTAGCAAGGTCAGCGATAATGGTAGACTTACTTACTGACAAGCTTTCAAGAAGATTGTTTTTATTTTTTATTTTATTTATTCTTTGTTACCTCAGAACTTCGTATTGTTTTATAGTTATGCTTTGAATTAGGTCCCATTTATGAAAGCTCAGTTCTGATGATGGGATCCATGAGGAATCCAGGGAACTCCTCAAATGTTGTAGGTAAGCATATAATGATTTCGGCATATTTCGCTCAAGATCAAGCATTTGCATTTAGAAATTACGATTTGGTGAAGTGGAACTGATGAAGAAGATCACAGATGGTTATCAAAATCCACGGGTGACGATATCGAAAGATGGCTAAGATAATATTATATCCCTATCCAATAATCATCATACTTACCTACACATCATCATCATCAGCATCAGGGTCATTGGAATAATATTGAATATAATTTTATTATTTAATAGTGTGTACTGGTGTCCCTCAAGGTATAGTGTATGCCCTAAATTTAAACTTGCGGTTGGGTTTTTTGTTTTACTTACCTAATAATGTTTGCTTGCCTTTAAACCCAGTTCTCATGATGGGATCCATGATAATTTAAGGGAAATATTCAAATGTGTAAGCATACTATAGCGGCTTGGGTATTTTGAGCAACCTTTTAGATTTTCTCATTGAAGTCGGTTTTTTTGTTGACAAATTAAAGAATTATTAAAAAACATCTTCGCTGGCTTTACTCATAATCGAAGCTAAACACAGAAGACACGCGTGTCACAATAAAATTCGTTCTACCATACAAAACCCGGTGTGGCCAGGATGATGTTCGATGTTTAGTACTGCGTGTCGCAATCAGTTTACAAAGCGGGTATTTTATTGTGATTTACATACAGAAACTGTCCATTGTAGGCGCTTGCCCTGTCGCAGTTGCCCTCTGGCCTCCGTGGACCAGCGCTGCGTGGTCTATTTGACCCGCTCTTGTTTATAAGGTTAAACTATTAGTGAAGTGAGCTTATCGGCGCTGTTTATGCCCAGCGGCAGGCTTTTCACGTCGCTTGGGAGCTTCGACATTTTTGTTTCCGTAAGTATATATAAGTAAGCAGTAGGACAGTATAGGCTAGCAAAAAAAAGTTTATTTAGATATCGTGAAAACATAAACAAGATACGCCTTAAATTCGAGTTTTGAGATACCTTTTTAAAATCTGGCCCTCAACTTCTGTAATAAGTCATAACAAGTTACAAAACTGTAGGTATTTTGGCATAGATTTGCTAATAATTTAGCAAATATTAGCTTGAAAAAAGTCTCCAAACAGAAGAAAATGTAATAAACTTTATTGACTGGCCTGCCTAACAGGAATTTATTATTGGGTGAGATCGCTTTAGCGCTTTATTGGAGAAGATTTTCCTTAATACTGGGAAATTAATTACGCCTATAACATCAACGATGATCTGTTTGTAGGGACATAATGTTGCCGACGACCGAACAGCTTATTTGAACTCTCCGTTAAATAAGAATTTAAAGTCGACTTGGGTTCCTATCTAACGAAGGAAGGCGATACAAACGATCCCCTCTCAATCGTACCACTTGAAGATAAACTTGTCGCTTTATCGAGGGTCATCCCGTCTCATCGAATTATTGACTCTTATTAAAATTTCCTTTCAAAACTTGTTTAATTTGTTTACAAAAAACGTGAATCTCAGAAACAAAAGACCACAAAGTTGAAATGTGTTAAGGTATCAATGAAAATGTGTTTATTCTGGTTGACGTTTTCAGTGAAATTTCGAGCTTTATCGCCGGGGTTGTCCTCTAAATGTCAGGGTGCTTAGTCTACCGCTCGATGGACGCCAACAATAACAATTTATAATACTGGGTAAATATAAAATATAATACTGTTTTCGTGGGAGGGCTTTTACTTTGCTTGAAATACTTCAATAACTACCTCCTTACTTAAATTACATATTCGTTATATTTGCCAGTTAAAGGTGTATAATACATTGTGCACATAGGCACAATGTGTACAACACAAACTTGCAGACATTAGACAAACTTGATATCTGTCTGACAATTGTTAGTTGAGTGTTTATAAATAGATGTTGACTCCGACTTTAGTATGTATTATTGTAGAGCAGGTCAATGTGCAGAAAGCTGTGCCAAATCTGGGGTTCATTTCCGGGCCGACACTAGATCAATCTAGAGACGATTACATTTAGTTCGAGCTGTGTCGTCAGTGGTTTACAAAGTGCATTGCAACTCACTAACTGGGAAACGCAACGCTTCTGATTACGATAACAGCCCCCTTATATCGAGTCCAGTGAAACTGCTAATTTTAAACCATTCGGAAAACGTATGGCTGCATTGCCAACTCCAAATTAATCCGCAGCTGCATCGATTACAACCGATTTAGCAAAACTACGCAAGATTCAGCAGACATTATTCCCATTGTTCTCTCAAATGAATATCTGCGGACGTATAGTAATCTGTCCGCAGTTATGGTAAGTTATTTTGACGTTCCTTGTACATAAATGTTTAGGTTGATTAGTATTAAATGTAATTTAACTGAATTGAATTTAGAAAAGCAATACGTGCTTTTCTAAATTTACGAAATCTGTTTCCATTTACATTGTGATTTTTGATCATTTTCTGATTTCTACATAATTTCGGCAGCATCTCGTCGGTTACCAAACTAACCGGTTACTTATTACAACAATGTTTGCTTTTGAAGTGTGTAGGGCATTCCCGAAAAATCTTGTTCAAAAACAAAATGGCGCTAATATTGTGACTCATGGGCCCGGCCTGAGATGTCAGACAAATATAAACAAAGTACGCGACACAGTTGGAGCGGGCACTAAAGCCGAATAATTTATTGTTTGAAGAATCTACTCCATATTTGTTCTCGCCATTTCTTTTACCTTTGCCCGTTGTCTTATTAGAGCGAACTGAGTTTCTGTTTGACAAAGCACTTGCACAAATACTTTAAGGGTCTAACTACTTCGTTCAGCGATGTATTTGCTAGATAAAACGTCAAATTGAATAAATGTTTTTCTTAAACATTTGTGACATCGAAGAAGAAGCTCTTATATATTATTGGATTTCAGTTCAGTTAGTCTTCACTGTTTTCAAGCAGATGTTTAGATTTTAAAATCAAGTTTTGTTCGCAGTGGAGACATCGCCGGGCGAGGTGGTCGCCGACAAGCCTCCAGTGATTACACCTACCGCTCAGAGTCCTTCAGCGAAACGTGAGTAAACATACCTACAACTATCTACTTTTGTTGTACCTACCTACTTATTGTTCTGTGCCTCTCGCCCAAATAAACCCTTTGTTTGTGGATATTTGAAAAACCCTTTGTGTTTGAACAACTTGACACCGTGGCTTGTACCGGATTCGGCATTGGATTTCTTCTATAGTATTACCAACCAACGTTTTTCCTTATAAATATTTTAAGTACCTACCATTGAGGCAACGCTTGTTTTATAGCTTTCGATATTACCAAACAAACCTTGTTGTCATCATAGACAGTGAAATTTTCAGAACGTATGACTGCGCAAGGCATTCTGGCGATTATCTCTACCGTTTGTTTGCCAACTACAGTTGTTTTAAAATGTTTGCCAAGCCCCGTGGCGTCAAAACTTTTCACATTCACCGGCACTGCAGAATATATATAATCAACATTAATGTTTAACATGTAACAGCTGTGTGATAGGCGGAAAAATTAAACGGTTTAGGAATTAGGCTGTCCTTCCGTTGTCACTCGTATCACGCGAGGAACACGATAACAAGATACATTATGCCGACGGTCAGTCTGTATTAGCAAGTGAAATTGCCCGATTGTCATACAACGACCTAGCTAACTTGGCCGTATTTGGTTTGCATTTTGATCTCAGATTATCCTTTGATGAATAAATTCAAATTATTGTTATACGCTGAATAATTTTGACCAAATACCGCATTTCATTGAATTCCTAAATAAAATGTACATCGTCGCATACAAATTGGGTGTTTGTTGCCAACTTGTTAGGTGAATTAGAATTCTTCATTTTTATGATTTTTATGATCAGATTCATTATTTTCAAGGTGCAACGAAAAAATGTTCTGTGAAACCAAATAATCCAGAAGTAAACTAGAAGTTTCAGAAATTATGATAAAATGATAATGAACTCGAGCGTAAAAAGCACAATCATGCCGATCAACTGTTCCGTCCACGCCAGACTTTACACGCATCTGTTTCATGTTTTATAGTGGGGTGATTAGTACGCGCATGCCGTATCTATGCGGCTAAAATGCACATTGAAAAGCACAACACGATTTATCGGTTCACGCATGCAATCGACACATTCACCTTATAACCTTTTGTCAGAGTGCCAAAAAAGCAGCGTCTGAGCGGACGACCGCGACTCTTTTGGCACACTGGCCCGGATTTATCCAGTGATTATGTCATGCATAGAAATTTCGAACATTCGGTTATTTGTTTGACGGTCGTCACAATCAAATATCAAAATGGCGTTTTATTGTAGAAAGCGGGACGACCGCAGAGGGTGGGGTATTTCTGGAAGATCGTAGGCGCGATTGACGCCCGGTGCAAATCGCGCTACGTATGTACGTAAACTCATACCTTCAGGAATTTCAAATGGAATCTGCGCTTTTCTGCATTCGCGTCTCGTTCGAAAGATTTCTATCTGATATCTTTGTGAAATTTGCGGCGGTTTGAAACGTTTTATCTCTACTGCTACGAAACCTTTATTGATTCATTGGAAGTAGGTATACACACGATTAATTATATGGAATGGTATGAGTGCACATTGCAAAGCCGAACAGTTACATTATTGATCGAGTTACCTAATAATAGGCCTTATTTTCTCGGATGCAATATAAAAATACGAATAAACATTAACTCTGAAAATAAACAGTGCTTTTAAATGAGCGTACGTCCGAATTTAGACGGACTAATACAAGTACGAAAGTCTTGACCTATTTCTTTATGTTTCTTTTATTATTTTTATCTGACTTTATTAGCGGCGGGAATACTAACTCATATAAACTACATGAATAATGTTTCCATTCAGTTCTTAATCAATACGTACCTACCTGAAATAGCTAATTTCCGCGGAAAGTGTCTTATTTGCTTTAACAATTCTCACAGTAGCATTATTCTCATCAGTAACTACACAAATGACGCGTTTGCAAGGCCATTAAAATGATTATATTACAACCTATTATCTCATCAATCCCATTCGTCAATGCTTTAGTTAAAATCATTGGCAAACAACTATTTTAAGAATTGTTTCTTTACGAGTTTGCGCAAACCGCTTTCTGAATTTTGACGGCCTGATCAGATACATTTGTGCCAACTGACCGCTGTGTTATGAATAAAAAAATGCTAGATTTTTCACGCCATCTTGTCTCAAAGTAAAGTAAAAAAAGAAATAGGTATGGTTAGATGTGTACTGGTAAATAGGTATATTACTTCCCTCGTCTCGTCTCAAAATAAAAGAAAATTAAATTTCAGAGTAAAATAGTCGTGCGCTTCCCCTGTTCGTGGAAGTCATCAATCAGCTGAGATGACCTGCAGTCCTACATTCTTAGCACTCGGTCTCAGGGCTTGTTAATCCATTTTATAGTAAAGTCTAGCGGCTATTTTATATCCTGCCTAGCGTTCAGAACACGTTATAATACTTTTGAAACTACATTTCCATATGTACCTCATTGGGATCCCAAAAAGACTCAAATCTTGGTGGACTCAAAATTGTAAGGGTTTATAACGACGTTGTTTTTATAAAGTTCCCTGTGTAGCATACGTATGAATCTTTGAGCACGAAAACATAGTTTAAAATGTCGTTTCCTTCAAATCTTAATCGTCACCTTTCAAGGTAATTGATAATCGGTGTTATCTTTGTCGAGTCGTATTTTGATATCGTTGTGTATTTAATGACAATGGTATTAAGATACTAATATTTAATGGTATTTTAAATAGATCTATATTGCTCTTGGTATAATTATATAGAAAAATTTAAAAAAGACAAATTGAATATTATCAGATATTTCTTTCTATTACATAATATTATGTAACGTCTTTAATTATTATTATAATGGCAGGTAGAGCGATTTAATTTGTTGATAAGCATTTTCTTGTTCTTATGCTAACTGCATGCTTTATAAATGAACATGAATACTTGCAAGAATAATGTTTTAGTGTATGACACTGAGAATAACTTTTATCATATAAGGCTTCTCTCTAATTCAAAGCCTTATATGTCTACGGATCTATTGTGTTCAAAAGTCCTTCCCGTTATTCCATCCGAAATTGGAAGTGGTATGTGTGTGTGTGTGAAATATTAATGAACGATTTACATAGTAAGCGATAATAATTTAGCTGGAGTAAGCGCTGAGCTCGGCGCAGTCGCGAGCGCTCCCTTCAATGCCGAGAGCTCGCGTCGCGCGCACACCACTCGCGAACACGTCTCCGCGTAAAAATAAAGTCCGCTCGCTCGCGTACTTCAACCCATTTATAATTATCAGTAAATCGCCGCGCTAGTGCACGACTGCCGCGGCCGGCTACTGCTCGCCGAAAAGAAAATATAACCCCAAACCCGAATCTGACGCCCTCGTCTCGCGGTCCCTTATCTGATCCAGTGACGATAACAGAGCCCTAGCGACGACGCACGCTGGGACGCACCTCGCCCGCGCCGTCACTCCTACGCAATAGATACCGGTGTCGCGAGACGCGTGGAGCCGCCGTCCAGTGCCGTGTGATAATGCTAATGTTGTGTCAGTGATAACAGTGTACTTTATTGTTTTAAACATGCCGGAAAAACCTAAACGTCGTAACAAGAACAAAAATAAACGTAAAAATAAAAATAATCGGCCTGAAAATAATAAAAATGTTGATAATGTGATCGAAAAAGATAATGAATCTGATATAATTCAATCTAATCTTGATAAAAATATTGAATGCCAAGACAGTAAGGAAACGGCAAGTGTTTGTGTAAATAACAGTGAACAAAGTGTGACTGAAAATCGAAATATTTCAGAGAATACTTCCAATCCATCTTTAACTGATACTCAAGATCTTAACAACAATAGCGACGTTCAGAATACACAAGCTCTTAATGATTTAGTGCAAACTCTTGGTGTGCCTGCTCTTACAAAACTTTTACCAGGACCAAGTGTGCTGACAGTCGACGGTGGTAATGTTGAATCCCAAGATAGTGACGCCTATATTGTTGAGTCCCCTGAACATTCATTGAAAACTAGAAGTAGTAAATCCAAATTAACTATAACTCTTAAAAGTAAAAGTTTAGACAACGACGACGAACCCAAGATTGTTGAAATTACAGAAGATATTACTGCTCAGTCTGAAGAAGATAATACGTTGGCCCTTATTGATACCAATAACACATTAGTGTCCGATATAGAGTCGGATGTCGAGTGGGAGAAAGCGGACGAATTACAGAAGGATGAGACAATACAAAACAATGAAGCAGTTACTAGTACAGTTTCAATTACACCTGTACCCCTTAATGTAGCACAGTGCCAACAAACTAAGTCATTGACCCCCGAGATGGAAACATCACTACGAAACTATCTAAAAACATTAGATTTGTCGACTCATCCGGAAAATATAGAGTCTGTTGAAATTAAAGCAGAAATTGAACAAATCATAAATCGTGAGATTAAACACAGGTTACGTAAAAAAGCTCAAGCTGATGATTTCGGACTTCAAAGACTAGGTGCATCAAGGATGTTGGATGTCATAGATGAAGAAGGGAGTGGTGAATCCTCAATATCTTCACGCAGACAGTCATACTTATGTGATAAGAGAAGCGATGTCGACGACTTAGAAGATGACGTTTTTGAAGATAATAATAAAAATTGTGCAGTGTCACAAAGAGTGGCAACAACTATACCAAAAAAAACATTCGGCCGTCTTTTGCCACAAGATTGTGTTTTAGTAGGCACTAAAATTAAAAGCCCTGACGTATCTGAAGCTAGAGGCAGTTGGTCACTTAGTACAACAGAGAAAATGGCCGGAGCAGAGGTCGTTTATCTTACAGACTCATCTAGCAGTACAAGTTCATTGCATGACATCGGTGATGAAACCGATGATGGAGTCGAAACAGATGTTTCTGTGCGAATGATAACCCCAACTATAGAAGTAACTGACACAGAGAACTTACTTAAAAATACATTTATAACTGAAACGAACGAGAAAGTAAGCAAAACCGTTGCTAATGACTTATATACAAATTTACCTAACAAAGCGGAAGAAGTAGATGAACCAAAAGAAAATGATATTAACAATTCTCATGAAATTGTTGTTTTATCTACAGATAATTTAAAAACAAATCTCTATGTGAAAGAAATTCGTGATACGCATAACGGCACTTCACCTGAATTGTCGTTTGATAACGATCAAAGAGTAAACGAGAATTATGATTTAGAGATGAAAGTTTTAAAATGCGAATTAAATGATGCAATCAATAATTTGATAAAAGAAGTTTCTGATTCAGAATTAAATGATAATTCCAGTTTCGTGCGTCAAGACTCCTCCAGTAGTGTTTGTTCCTCTCAATGCACGGCTAAATACAATCCTACTCACTCGTCTTTGAATGATGTGTCTAATATTGTGCATGATGAAGTTTCTCAAAGTTGCACAGAAAATTACGATAATGTTGATACTGAGTCTTCAGAAAGTCATGTAAAAGAAGTTATTGAAAATGTTACAGGATTATCCAATCAGAACAAGAAGATAATTGAGAACAACACCCAACCATTGTTTCTACGAGATATTTGTATTAAAAGGATCGGAAAGTTTCCTTATGGTGAAAAAATTCTTAAAGAATTGGCCTATGTATCGGAACGCATTCAGAATATAGCTTCTCGCGGACTTATTACCACCGAAAACAGCAAACCTGGGTCGTCATGTGGCGCTAACATGCCATACTTTGCACTTCCCGATTTAAGTTATATTGATAAAGTGGTTTTGCCAACCAAATCCAAGGATTCTGCTCCGCCGCCAATACAACCTCGCCACTCATCTCTTAGAAGAGAAAAATCTCGCGAAGAAGATACATGGACTGGAGTTCCTACTAAAAATGAACCAGTCTATATTTGTTTATCGCCGTCACAAAAGATGCTTATGGAAAAAACTAACACTGTATTGACTAAAGAGGACGCAAGTGAACTTGTAAACACGCACAAAAAGTTTGTTGACCGCCGGGGTTATCACGAAAGGAAAGAGAACCACAAGGACGAGATAGGTGTAGATATAGGACCAATTGTCCCCTTCAAATCTCAAACGGGGAGTCGTTTGTTGGCTCTTATACGTGATCCAACATTAACTAACAGTATTCAAAATATTAATAAGCATTGCAGTTCTGAAAGACTTGAAAACAAGTTATGCTCATCCCAGAATTTTGTGTCAAGAAATATTAGTCGATTTGGAGGAAGCGCAGATACCTTTAGGCCAATTCCTCCACCTAGACCAAAAAAAGTGTCTGCGTTCTATGAGAGTGATGAGAGCTCAGATTTTACGGACAGTTCACTTCGCTCTATGAAAAGTGAACGAAAATTCTTCCATTATTCCACGGGTAATTTAAGCAAAGAGATTGAAGAAGATGTATCTTCAATACAAAAATTGCATAAAAATTATACTAATATCCGAGATAAACTTAACGATAGCCGTCCTCGACGACCGTCTCTGCCGAAAGACTTGTGCGATCAACAAATGGAGTATATTCGACAAAAAGAAAAAGAAGTTGAAGCTGAAATTCAGCGTCTTGAAGCAGAAAGCAACAAATTGTCAAATTTAAAGCAAAACCACAGTCATAATAAATCGGAGAAAGAATTATTAACAGAAAATTATAATGATTCAAATAACTTCTTCATATCAAAACAAAGAGATTTCTTTACTTCATCTCGAAACTCTGGAAAAACCGAAAAACCAGAAAAAGGAAAATTGCACTCAGTGTTTTCGCGAAGCCAAGAAGAATTACTTCGCGAAAAAATGTATTCAGAATACGTGTCACAAATGGCTGAACGTGAAGAAAGAAAACAACACAAAGTTATAAAAATAACAAATACTTCCACACCATTAAGTAATAATTCGAAGAGTATGCCAGTATTGGATGCTTTAGAGTCTAAAGTTAATAATCGCATTGAAAAAGAATTCATCTGCAAGGCTAGGGAGAGATGGGACAAACTAGGTATAAAAGACCCCGAAACTGAAGACGAGCGAGATAAAGGTGACGTTTATCGGGAACCAAAGGTGATAGAGCACAAAATTAAAGTGATCGAAGGCAGGGAAGAAAGAGATGTGCGGAATTTGCCTCGTCATTTGCAAGAATTTGTGGGCTTTACAGCAAAAGACAAGGAGAAGGCTGATAGTTCGGGTGAGTCGGATAGACCGGCATCCCCGCACGTTATGATTTGGTGTGCAGTGGTTGTTATAGTGTTAGCTATAGGAAAATATTTCCTTCGCCTCTTGCGGAATAAATAACACTAACCTGTGAATTTTGACTCTTAATTTTTGATTGCTTGTTTGTATATTTGTATGTGACGCTGCATGGTTGTGTTGTGTAATATAATAAAAACTTAAACAATGTGTCTGTACTTCTAAGTCCCAGCTTGAGGAATGCTCATCATCACAAAGAAGAAAGGACGATTTGTGCAATCTTATAAAGGTAAGCTATATTAAAATTATATCTAATGTTTTCCTCCCTCCAGGAATGTAAGTTATCCATTTGCTTGAAATAGTTTTGATCTCACTTGGGTGATCATCATCATTCTAGCCGTAAAAAGTCCACTACTGAACAGGCCTCCTTCATGGATCTCCATGAGGGGTAGTTGCCATACTCACCACGCTTGGCAGGCGGGTTGGCGAGCGCAGTACGGGATGTTGGTACACGGAAAGACGCTGCTGCCCATCTTCCGGAGGTGTCTCTTAGCAGGCTCCTACTGCATCCACGGACATGAGAGGAGGGGTGACATTCTACTGCCGGCACCCCACGGCAAACTCTCACTTGGTTAAGCGTCCATAAAAGCATTTGCCTATACGAGTTTGTTTATTCTATTCCATTTCGATAGATTTATATAATTTAACATAATAATGTTTATAAGATTCAGTATGACGCGTGTTATGTTTTGATAACAAGAATAGATTAATATCTTAGAAGCTACAGATGCTCATAAAAGCAAATTTCTACCTAATGCATTTGATATCATCCTTCCTACAACGTTAGCTAATATTGTTGTTTACCTTTTAGTCGGTATCTACTCGTCTTGGATCCGTCGAAAACTGTTGCAATTTCCATTTAGTCTGTCTGTGACCTATTTAATTTAAAATAGGTGTAGGTAGGTTAACCACGCAGAGGTTATCCGTGTGTACGTGATCAAAACACAAATATATCACAGTAAAAATTCGATAATCAATGTTGATTTCACTGGTTTACTGGAAACGTATGTTTACCTCGTGACATTGAATCTGAAAAAGAGACTTGTTACAACACTACTTGCTCTATGAATACAGCTAGTTAGTGGCTGCTAATGGATGTGCTGTCACTGTTTTGCATTGTATCTGGCAGAGCAGGTGACCGACAGCTGTTTGTTTCCAACTCCGTGGCTGCGAGATAACGCCCATATCGCCACAACAAATGCACAATCATGGGACAAGATTATTCGATTCATATATCAAACTGTGTTAATAATTAGCAGATAGCATTTACCGCGTTAATAAATGCATTAAACATCTAGGTATACGTATTCAGTTGACAAAAACGTGGATCTAATTTGGTTCAGGAAACATTTCGCCAGAGGGAGGCAAGTGCGTGGCCCGTGAAAATATTTGGATCGTCTAAATCTGTGCTAAATGGCCTTTGGTGATTCAAACCTAAACGTGTGCCTCGTTATTTTATACTCGATGTTACATTTCGTACAGATTTGCAGAAGCGTTGTAAATTTATTTTTGCATTACAAGCGGCTTAGTTGGTAATATCAGCGCAGTCTGTTGTTACTGTACAATGTTGCTCACATTGTGTGCTGTAAATATCATTGGAAGGGGCGTATTGGGTTTTGCAGAAAGGGTCCTTAATAACCTCTATCTAAATTATCAATCACCGTCAATTAAATTGTCCAATCTCAGGCCGTTGGTGGTGCATGGGTACGCCGGCATTTCAATTAATATTGGAGACAACTCTCTAATATTACCTACGCTCAAATAAATAATTGCTTTACCGAGCCCGGACCCTCTATGGCAGTCAACCGAAATTTAAAGTGATTTTATACGAGAACGGTTCATTTTAATGGCTTCGGGCATATAATGAAGAGCGATCTATATTTAAAAAATCCTTACCCTGTGTCATGATGTTCAGAAATGTCCGAACAATTTACTTACCATACCACAAAGAGATACACAGTCATGTTTTCATGTATGTATATTTGCATAACTTTTAAGTAAATATAATTCGCGGAATGGTTGTACCTATTCTCAAGATTTGAAGGCCGTCTAAAAGTGGTTAAACACGGAAATGCAGAGGTTTTTGTCACTTCAGTGACTAATTACTTTTATTGACACTCGAAGTTTATAAGTATCAATCTTCCCGGAACCATACAGGTAATGTGAAACTTCGTTTACAAAGCGGCAAGTAATTTGGCGGCCTTTCTCATCTATTTATATTACATTATATATAATATAGACGATTCATACAGCGTCAGCAACTGGTCATGTTGTGGGACGCTGCAATGCCTGGGACATTGTATGTAGCACCTATACCATCCTCTCAGCTTAGTCGGCTATATTCAGAGGAAAGAACACGTCGACACTTCTGAAGCTGACCAAGCCGCAGGTTGCTTCTGCCTCACGATGTTTTCCTTCACCTAAACAAGAAAGACAACTTATATGCTGCACGACCGGTATTGAGCCACGACCTTCGGATCGAAAGTTCTGGCTACAAGCATTCGTATAACATACATACAAAGCGGCAAACTCCCGTAATATTTTCCAGTTGGCTACCCACATGAGTCGTCCAGGAGATAATTTGCCGTCGCGTCGGGGTCCCGAACAAAGGGCACGTCAGTGCCGTAGGCGCGGCGGAAGCGATTCGACTGCGGATGTGATGTCACTGGGGGGTCCCCAGCACACTCTTGCATCCAAATTACGGAAAAATATGCTTGTTTTTATTTTATAAAAATAGATAAGTCACGTGACACATATGCATCCAGGTAAGGCTTAGGTTACAAAGATTATGCATTACTAGAAATGACAAAACCTTTTAAAAATTTACGATTCGGCGGGGTCAAAGTAGCGTTAAACAAATTGATATATAAAACAACTAGCTTTTACCCGCGACTTCGTCCGCATAAGTTTTTTTGTTTTCTCCCGGCTATAAGTCCCCCTGCAACAATGTCCCACTATCGTGTTCCAGTCCTCAACTTCACATCAAAATATGTTCAAAAGCAACCTAAGCTACATAATGGATAGCTCCGAATGTTTCCTTAGTAAATATAAAAAGTAAATAATGTAAATCGGTTTAAAATACTACTAACTACCTTCCTGCCAACCCCCGATGTTAGACAGTGTGACATCCGTAACATCGTCTGCGTAGGAAGTACTAACTTAATGTAAGTAGTATAATAATGTAGGAAGCTAAAAATAAGAGGCCTTATTACTGTAGTACATTTTTGTAAACTATGTTCTTTGTTTTTCCCTCTCTGGCCAACACATGGAGATTCTGTGGACTTGAAACACGTGAGCAAGCCACGTATAATTGTCCGTGAGAAAAACAACTCTTTTCTAAATTAATGCCGGCTACTTTTAATGTTTGCCCCTGAGCTTTATTTATCGTCATAGCGAATGCGATTTTCAGCGGAAACTGTAATCTCTTAAACTGGAATGGCAAATCTGTCGGAATTATGGGTATACGGGGGATTAAAACGTTCTCTCCTTTTGCCATTCCAGTCATAATGATTGCTTTTACAATATTGCGACCGAGGTGTGTCACTTGCAACCGTGTGAAATTACACAGTCTTGGTGCATCTAAATTCCGCATTAAAAGGACAGGAACGCCTACTTTCAGCCTCAGTTTGTGTGAAGGTACTCCCGACAAATACCTACATGTAACAGCTACCTTAACTACCTAATAATAAAAATGTAACTAAGTACTTAATAAAAATACGAAAATGACGTCAACTTGGACTCAAAAATAATAACCTACCAAATATTTATTTAGATATCTAAAACAAAGGACTAAATTAAAGCTTACAGACCCTACGCGTAGACCGTAGTACCTATTTCAACTCGGAATTTAAAAAGAACGTTTTTAGCTAACCAAAAATATGCAACGAATAGAGTTTCGTAACGCAATATTTCAATATTCGCATACGTGCGACGACGACGTCTGCCCTCGTGCGTCTGCCCGCTTGGGTAGGCACAGTAGTTGGGCACGGCCCTCCCCTCGCGCCGCACCGCCTCTTCGCTCGGCGCAGCGTCTTGTATTCACTACGACGACGTATGATTTGAAGGTTTGCGTTATATTGAATTATTTTCCCTCGTTGAATAGTAAACAAACTAAGTGTAGGTGTTATAATTTCGGTGATGAACTGATTACCTATCCGTTTCTTTGTCTAAAATGAGTATTAACTTATCACTATGATTGATTACTGAGCATAAAGTTCGTATAAATGTCTATCTAATTACCTCCTCAAGTTTAAAGCGTAGCTAGTTATGTAGTACTATATTAATTCTGTGGTGTAGGTAATTAGATTTTATCTGTATGTAATTTAACAGTCAGTTGAATAAATTTCGATCCAAGTAAAACTGTTAAATAAAGACAGATGCATCAAAATTTTATAATAAATTCCCTAAATTATGGCGCCTACCGACCCTCTAAGTTAAAAAAGTGATCAAATACTAACTTTAAGTCTTAGTAACACTCATTTAAAAAAAAAACATCAAAATCATTTCAGTAGCTATGGCGTCATTCGCTTCTTGACACGATCACGCTAGATTTCCGCGGGAATGAGGTATTTTCCCGCCGTAAGAAGTAGCCTGTGTCCGTGCCTAGGATCCTATCTTTATATTAACCAAGTCTTATAAAAATCCGTTCAGACGTTAAGGCGTGAATGAGGTAAACTTTTAAACCAAACTATTAAAAATCACTAACTTAATTAGTTTTCTGCCTACTGCCTACGCTTTAAGTACGATAGCATGAATATTAATAGCCCATATCCTTTTCTAGGTTACTATCTATCACCTGACTAAATTTCATCAAAATCCGTTCAGCCGTTTAGGCATGATAGAGCAAAACTCCCACCAAAAACCATAAAAAAATCACTAACTCAATTCAGTTTTCTGCCTACTTCCTACCCCCTAAGTACTATGACGTGATCATTTTGATCTTATATCCGTTTTTAGGTAACCATCTATTACCTTACTAAATTTCATCAAGATCTGTTCAGCCTTTTATACGTGAAAGAGCAAAAGTCCCAACAAAAACGACTAAAAATCACTAACTCAATTTAGTTATCTGCCTACTGCCTACCCCCTAAGAACGATGGCGTGATTATTTATAGCCTATGACTATTTCTAGGTTATCATCTATCACCATACCAGATTTCATCAAAATCCGTTCAGCCGTTTAGGCGTGAAAGAGGAACAGACAGACAGACAAACAGACAGACAGAGTTACTTTCGCATTTATAATATTATATAGTATGGATTGTTTGTCTCTTTTGCACTTCGTAATTCTTCTAATAACTATCCTGTTGTATTCTGCCCTCACCGAACTCATCCTACCTTAAAAAGACTATAGATAAGAAACGCATAGGATTATAGCGTGTACGCTCAGATATGAAGAAAAAAAAACGACTGATGACCACTGCTCACACAAACAACATTTATGTTGTTTGTGAGAGCAGTGATGTTTTTTAAACCGACTTTTAAAAACGGAAAAAGTTCAAAAGTGTCTGTATTTTTTTTAATCTTTGTTTCCTTAGTAGGTTCTGTACTATATTGGTAAGCAACCGACTTGGAAAATAGTTTTTAGGTTCGACTAGATTTACTTCCAGATTGGACCCATTTTTTTAAAACTTGGTTCTGATGATTAGATCCAAGAGGAATCGAGGGATTTTCTCAAAAATAATAAGCATTTTCTTTTTTTTTCTTGGTATTTTCTGAAACAAATCAAGAATTTGCATTTAGTTTGTATGATTTGGGATGGATGGGCATCGAAACTTCTTTAATGTTAAATATTACTGGTCATCATTGTTATCACGACATCAGAGTCATAAAAGTCGGTTTTTTATTGAAAATTTAAAAAAAATATAAGCTTAATAGGAACTTTAAAACTAACTATAATATGAACTGTGTTAGTTGTCATTGAAATTTAAAGGTCACAAAACAGAAAAAAAATATAACGCATTATCTCTATTGAAGAAATAAGTCTACCGGCAGAACGTAACCTTGAGCATCGAAGAGCTACGCTTAGCGCCATCTACATTTTATCGGCGCAGACAGCTGTTTCCTTCGATCCCAGCGAGATGTCTCTAGTCGTCTGATTTCTTGAACTCATCAATATTATAAAGAGGAAAGATTTGTACTTTGTATTTTGTATGTTTGTAACGAATAAACTCAAAAACTAATGCAGCGATTTTCTAATTCTTCACCATTGGAATTCTACATTACCCCTGAGTAACATAGGCATAGGCATTTTATACCCGTTCTCCAACGGGAACTATGCAGGTGAAACCGCGGAGTGCGGCTAGTAGTTTATAAACCTGCGCTGTACTTTAAATAGGTAAATACATGGCTTTTCTTCTATTATGACGACCTTCCTGCTCAATTGATCTTATAGCCGGCTGAGTCGCAGGACGTTGCGAGTCCGATCCCCGGCGGGGTATTTTCCATGGGTGCCCATTTTGTGTCCGAAAATCACAATCAATAACAAGTGTCTCCGATACATCACCATCCATAATATTATGGTCCCATAAATATCATTTGCAATAAGATATTGTTCATCCTAATGCTCCTTACGCATAAATTTATTTTACCTAATATATAATTTCCATAATTTTCATCGTTATAAACATATGTGTCATAATAATAACGAATCATAAAACTTATTATCCCTAATATTTTCGAAAGATTATAAAACCTTCCAGTGGCAGAATCGAGACGGAAGGACAGTAGGTTATTAGGTTTTTTATTACAACTATCTGAAATCACTGCCTGGACAGAACCGAGATGGAGAGACAGTAGATTATTAGGTTTTTTTTATAACCATCTAAAAACACAGCCTGTGGCAGAACCGAGATGGAGAGACAGTAGGTCATTAGGTTTTTTTTTATAATTATCCGAAAACACTGCCTGTGACAGAACCGAGATGGAGAGACAGTAGGTTTTTTCTTATAACCATCGGAAAACACTGCCTGTGACAGAACCTATATAACCTAAAGAACCGAGCTGGAAAGACAGTAGGTTAGTTAATAAATAAGTAAGGCTAGTAAAAAAACTACGTGACAGATGTAGCGGCCGCCAACAAAATATTATGGATCATGAAAATTATTCAAATAAATAATTATGAGAATATTTTTTATGAGATATTAATGTTTTGGATTTCTTTACTTATTGCGAATCACTTTATGGATTGTAATCGTTATGGGTACCGATATTAGTGGAAACTATATTAGGGATCTTTATATTATAGATTGTGATTATCCGGGCAATCGATGATTATGAAAATAAATTTATGGATCATTATATTAGGGAAATAAAATTTCGGAGACAAAATAGAGAACCGTTTTCCATGCATAATAATTATGCATTCAAAAAAACGTATTGAAGTATTCTATCTATAATCTGTTTTCCATATTACAAGCTTTGCGTTTAGATTTGCAAGCTTTGGGAATAGATGGTGCTGTCATCATCATCATCATTATAGCCGAAAAACGTCCACTACTGAACACAGGCCTCCCTCATGGATCTCCATGAGGGGTAGTTGCCATACTCATCACGCTCGGCAGGCGGGTTAGCGAGCGCAGTACGCGATGTTGGTACACGGAAAGATACTGCTGCCCACCTTCCGGAGGTAATCCTTTGGCAGATTTTTACTGCATCCACGGGCAAGTGAGGAGGGGCAACATTCTACTGCCGGCACCACACGGCAGTATTTATTTGCCAAGTAATATTCCCTGCCCAATGCAGGTGTATTTTCAACCATCGATCCCAAGTAGATCTGCCTATACTTCGTTGAATTAATCCCAAAATTGATTTTCAGTGTTGCGGCATAAGCTCTCTTGGCTATTGTGATTGCATACGGTTAGAATTGAGGGACTTTGACGAGCCTTGGCGAAACAAATTAAGAATATGGCGATAAAGTTCGTTTCATTCTGATGTATTTTTTTAAATAAATCCTGATGTTGCCGAGTTTCGGATATTATTAAAGATGCATGGGTTTATAGTTTCCTTTACCGGCTTTATGTATTATAGTTTAATAAATAATGCTGAACACTACACACGGCTCGATCTAGTAACGCGATTACTCCGCTAATTATGAATGGATTTTGATAATTCCTTTTTTAAAAGGTAGGCCATGTTTCAGAGATTATTACTACATTTTTCCATAAGTCAATTCTGATGATGCGATTTACGAGGAAGTATATTATTGTCATTGTAGACACTGTCTCTCTAGGTATAGTTTTATAACGTAAAATACTTGCTGTTGGGTTTTAGTGTCACTTTATAAGCTGCACTATATATCTGCTGGTTTTACACCCAGTTTTGATGATGGGATCCATGATAAATCGAGATAAATAATCTAATAAATAAAATAAATTTATATTTTTATATGTTATAGCGTAAATTTTGCATTTTTAATATTTTTTTAGCAACAAGTCAAGGATTTTGTCGTATAATATGAATTGTTTGATAGCTATGTGCAGCTTATATATAACATCAGAGGAAACAAGACAAATAGTTTGATAGATTTATTACATAGCCATTATTATTGATCCAACTTTTACGAGTATATTTTTCTATGCTGCTCTTTGCACATATCGCTTTTAGATGTGCTAACTTCTATGAATTACCAATAAAAATTGACCAATAAATATTTCAAGCAAATGCATAACGCAGAGCTCGGTATCTGCGTCCCTAAAAATACTATATTCAGTGGAATCTTGGTAGAGTCACGTAACCCTAATGTAAATTTACGTACATATAAGCACACATCTCTCCAAAGCGTGGTTTATAAACCGCTATACAGCGGGTAATGAAACTTTGTTTACTCGGCTGTATGTACATGTATGTATGTGTATTTGAGGCTTCTGCTATGAAAAACAACTCTCACTTAAAGCTCTGCGCTTTACATCGTGAATTACGCCTTGTGTATTAAACTTGATATGAAAATTATTATATTAGAGACTGACTTATTATTTTTAGCTAGCTACCCCGGCGAACTTGGTACCGCCTCAGGATCAACTACCTTATATTACTACTACTAATCTACAACTACTTACTATCACTACTTACTACTTCTACTCCTACAATACAACTACTAAATACTAATACTGCCCTACTACTTAGTTTCTGTAATCTGTGCTACTACTAACTAAATTACCTAAATATATAAAGAGCTTGAGATTAGGTTTCGTCATAATTAAATTTTCTGAACGCAACCTTTGAATATTTAAAACTTCTACTTTAATTGTATGTCCATCCAAAGGTTGCCTTTTGCCATTGGGCCTCATATTTGTGATGTTTTTTCATTATTGGTTTGGTGTGCAATAAAGAGTATTTGTATTGTATTGTAATGTATGACAAACTTATTTACGTGATTTTTTTTTCTGGGAACTTTTACGATGTTTCTTGATGATGCCTTTAAATTAATTCGGGCGCAGAATAATCTAAAATCAGTGAAATAGTCTAGTATAATCGGTCTAGCCGTTCTCGAAGTATAAATAGTGTAAGTGACCCGACTTTGTTTTACATATTTGTATAAAATAAAAACTTGACTAATCGCCTAGCACTTATACCACCCTCGCAGCTTAGTCGGTTATTAGTCAGAGGAAAGAACAGGTCAATAAGTTTGAAGCTGAAAAGCCGCGGGTTTCTCCACGATGTATTCCTTCACCGTTAAAACTTATGTAATATGTTCAGGAAAAAAAAATAGTGCACGTCCGTATCGAACCCTCGACATTCGGATCGAAAGTCAGGGGTAAATACCACTTGGCTAACACGGCTCCTAAAAGCAACTATTTTGATAAGATTTAGATGTCCAATGTATTTGGCTGGCTAGCTTGCAAGTTTAATCAGTAGAGTCATAATGAGAAGGACCTCTATTAACAGTGCAATAACCCTTAACATGTACAGGGCTATTCAAGAGCAGGTGACATATTATGTAGAGACGTGACCACGATCGTGGTCTCCTTTATGTATATCTATCTTCTGGGTCTAACTATGAAAAGGAGTTGCTTAAGTTTATCGCTGCCTAAGAATTTCTTGCCCGCACGTATCTTAAATGCTAGGTTCACCATCGCTGTAATAATAAAACAATATATTTTGAGAACATAAATAAATAAAAAAAATTACGCAAGAATTATAGGGATTGGAATATTCATGAAAATTACCTTTGAATTAAATCAACATCTCAGCTTACTGCTGTCCACATATACTGCTGGACATAGGCCTCCCTCGAGTACTACTAGAGTTGTTGCTAAACTCACCACGCTTGGCAGGCAGGCGGGTTGGCGAGCCAAATCCGCAAGCCCACTTGTTTTGTCCGATTATAGACAGATATTTGGTCGAACTTCGTTCGATATACGCCCACTTTTCGCAAAGCCATAAAGCATTAGGTGCTCGCGACGAGTTACGAGTGCGTTGTGTTTATGAGCAAACAGACAAGAATATAGAAATACTTATAAGTTATGGTTTCCCTGCATTACCTTCGCCGTATAAAATCACTTTGCCTGCGATTAGGATTAAAACCCCACAATTTAAAGAGTAACTCCCATCAGGCCAACGCCGCGCTGTAAAACAATCTCACAGACATATTATATCTCGAACATACCGAATTTTACTATTGTTAATGTACTCCTGACGGCCGTCCCATCAAATTGATGGACGACATTCATCGCCGAATCAATCATATTCCACTGTGTAGTGTGAAAGCTTCCTGAAAAATGCACGTACATATCTCTATCTGGATACGTGATATTAATATATTGGTTACCGCAAAATGGATTTATCATCTGAAAATATAGCAACCGAGAAATAATATTACAATTAACCGATATGAAACCTAGTGACATTGATTATCGCTGTAATGATAAATCATGTTGGGTTCAGGCCCAGTGCCAGCGATTTTCTGAATAATTTAGGCGCCTATTTATAAGAATTGGCATTTCACATATATTCACGATTATTCTTCTCTTCTCGTAGGATCTCAGACCCATTTATCACTAAGTACCGATCATGAGGAGTTGTTTCCATACTCACTACGCTTAGTAGACGGGTTGGGGAGCGCAGTACATAATACACAAAAAGACGCTGCTTCCCTGTGGCTTAAAAGGTTTTCCATCCTTTACCGTGAAAGCATGTGCACATATTTTTTCTAGTAAACAAAAACCTTTTTGCACATAAAATATATTGTCGACACAAATACCGTATAGCTTTGTTTGCTGTTTATCAAAGTATCTCCACTTTGATAAACATATTTACTGACATACTACATCGGGATTTAGATTTCCATTACACATTCAACTGTCGGAAGCATATCAACCTTGCCAGAATGATGGCTTCCGATAACAACCTCACCAAAATCGCTTTTAATGAGTCAATCGGGGCGGTTTCAAATTATTCTTGAATATTTGAAACTGTATTTAACTGGATAATCTAGGAGGGCGTTTCCAGTGAATAAGGCAAGTGAATAAAGTTTTAAATGTTACAATCATGAAACGTGAACAGTTTTTTAACCAAAATACGCTACGTATTTTCTTTCCTTCACGTGTTCTGTAAGCTGTCTCATCCATCTGGCATCTAAAAGCATAGAGATGCGGTCCGATCTGTCGTCACAACATTCGTCACGTTTTGTCGTCTCTCCTTCAGATGGCAGCAACAATTGAACGCTCATCAAAGATTACACCATACTTTCTAGTCTTTTTATCACGTAGTCTGCAATTGGGGTTGACAGTTTTGTTGATAATATCCATCACAAAAATAATGAAAGCATTTTAACGCCGTTTGTTGCTTTTGCCTTATCACGTATTTACTATTAAACTAGGAGGCTTTGAGAGGTTACAAAAAAAATAAAAATAAAAATCATTTATTTCAATTAAGTACAAAACATATTGTTATAAGCTCTCCCTACCAAACTAAGTTAAAGAAAACTTGTATCTTGGTAGTGAGTATCTTCCCAAGCGTATCATTGCAGGTTAATGTACTGAATAGAAATTAATTAGGTATATTAGTTAGGTAAGTACATTTCAATAGAAAAAAAAAAATAATCAGAGGACATAAAATAATGAAATAAAAAATAAGATTCTATTAATAGATAAAATGTAAGCTTATGAAGTTATACTATGTGTATGATATTTAATAGTGTATTTAATTAGTAGGTATTATTCGTTACAGTAAGCATTGGTACGGGGTTACCAGAAAAGGGGGCGAAGGCCTCAAAAGGTCACCAAAGGTTTAAAATGGCATTTTTGGGTTTTTGGGCGTTTTCGGCCATTTAAAGACTTATTTTTTTTTGAGACCTTATGAGGTTACAATAACTCCGGTTCCTGTGATCCTAGGGTCACCAAAATCAGTCAATCAGTTAAAATCAATCAGTCCCCTTCTCTCATTAAGACGGTGCAACAAAAAAGGTTTCATGTAAATCGGTCATAGAGTTCGGTTGTATTCGTCAAATACACATACAGACAGACAGCGCTATGCATATTAGGGGGCTTCGCCTTCTAAAAACCACCCAAGGTACGGGTCAATCTCTAAAAATAGATTGCTTCTATTTCCTATCGGGACGTCCGTAAATCTGGCTGGATTCTTCTTACCGTTTTCCAATTATTTACAATTTGGCAGCTAAAAACAAGTAATGTTACCCAGTCAAAATTGTAAAAGCCGGCCAAGTCTCACGTGGGTTAGTGACAAGTTTATCATACAAACAAAGACGGTAACTTAGAAACAACAGTTTATAAAAAGGCCTCTGGAAACATTTATTTATCAAGATATGTGGAAGGACAGCCTGCAGCCTCTTACAAACGCCAGATTATCAAGTACTGAGCCAGCTCCGTCCACGCCCGCACGTAATCACAGCGCCGTGGGAGCCGGCGCACCGGGCAAGATTAATTAGTGTTCTGGTTAAATTAATAACGGGTGGCACGCACCCATGGCCAGCCCGTAACAAAACAATGGACGGGATAATCAAATCGTATTAACAGTTTGAGTGAGACTCGACGGATTAAAGACTGTTTTCGTTACTGTGTCTGGCTTGTAATGAGTAGAGGAATGAGCAAGGGTAAGAGATTATTTCAGATTTGGTGATCTTTAAAATCGGTAGGTCGTTGTTAGCTTAATAACATCTGTCTATGTACCGGCCCACAATCACCCTGTAAGATACTGTAGGAAAGTATTATGTTGGTATGTTGTACCCAGTTAAGTTATTGGAGTACCTACGTAAAAACAAGATTCACATATTAAACTCAGATTTATTCCCGTTTAGGTCAGTTACTTAAAAAAGGAGGCTAATCCTTCCTTGAGTGTCTCTTGCGTGAGTAATAGTCACTGAAGCGCTGTAGTTACTGAAGTTAATTGCTTTAACAAGTATAAAGATTAATACTGCCGTCCACTAACTAAAAAGCCGCTAACCCCAGAAAGTAACTTTCGATAAAACAGCAAAAAACGCGCAAAACGTTATTTCTAGAAAAGTATGATACCTAGAATAGTGATTCTTGTACACATCGATATATATTTCCTTAAGTATATAAAATATTGTACGGTTTATAGAAAAAACCTTTTAATCTATTTAAAAAAAAAACATTTTTTTCTGTTTTAGTTATGCTGGCTAACTACTTTTTGTGTCAAAATACTGCACAAAAAGGCCGTTAACCAATCCTTAGAGGTTGTTTAGTTAAGTAAATTGTCATAAATGTAGCTTTGGTACAGATTACCACATTTATTCAAAAAATACTAAGCTAAAAATCAGTTAAACTAACTTAGCTGCCTTATAGCCCAGGTTATAATTCCAATTTAAAATACTTATCCATCTTAATGAGCAGCTTTAGCGCTTTAGCCTCTTTTAAGCTAAGCATTGTTGATATAAAATTAACATACATACATATAATCACGCCTTTTCCCGTAGGGGTAGGCAGAGACCACTTCTTTTCACTTGCTACGATCCTTACATACTTGTTTCGCTTCGTCCACTTTCATTATTCCCTTCATACATGCTCTTCGGTTTAGGATACTCTTGACCTGACCTTTATTCAATTAATAAAATTAATCTGTGAAAATTTATCTGTTGTGCATCACATATAATAATCTGTTTTAAAAAAATAATTAACTTTCATTAACTATAAGGCAGCAAATGATTCCTCACTTGCTGTTTAATTTCTTTATAGCTAAGCATTTGGTGTTCTGTAAGCTGTCTTATCCATCTGGCATCTAAAAGCATAGAGATGCGGTCCGATCTGTCGTCACAACATACGTCACGTTTTGTCGTCTCGTCTTCAGATGGCAGCAACAATTGAACGCTCATCACAGATTACACCATACTTTCTAGTCATGTAGGGTATCATATGAAAGGTATTCATTTGCACATTAATAAATTTACAAAAATGTTGAAAAAAACGACTTTTTCCCCATTTATCTCTGAAGTTTGCTGAGATAAACCCGTGAAACTTGTATAGCTAATAGAAGTGTATGTAAACTATTTAGGAAAATTATAGCGAACTCTCTAATTTGCATAGTTTTTTAGACAAGGGGGGTGGAAGGGGGGTTTTCAATTTTTTTGTGAAGTTACTAGGTCGTGTGGGGTATTATATGAAAGGTATTAATTTGCACAATAATAGACAGTATTTAGTTTTCCTTTGAGCCGTATCGTTTTTGAGTTATTTACAAAAATGTTGAAAAAACGACCGTTCCCCCCTTTATCTCCGAAGTTTGCAGAGATAAACCCGTGAAACTTTTGTAGCTAATAGAAGTGTATGTAAAGTTTATAGGAAAATTAAAGCGAACTCTCTAATTTGCATAGTTTTTTAGAAATAATCGAAAGTTTAAATATAAAATAATCTACATAAGTTCCGCTATCAAACAAGAGATGGCGCTGTCTCGAAAAAATATAAATTGCCTTTATCATAATATTATATTGCATGATGGCACGGAACCCTCGGTGCGCGAGTTCGACTCGCTCTTACCCGGTTTCATTTTATTTCGCAATCCTTTTCGACCCTGCTCTAACTGCAACATATTTAACAATAAATGCGACCTTAGTGGCGGAGTTGGTCTAATACTCGACTGAGAAATAGGAGGTGCAAGTGTATTTTTTCTGCAAATATTTGTCCCCGTCTAGGTGTTTTTCTAAGCATGTATGTAATATAATGCATTTTTTATTTAATTATCCTATCAATTATCTGTGCGTCTACAGCTCTGCTTGCTTTGGGGCTCGATGGTGCTGTGTGAAATTACTACAAGTTTTATTTATTTAGTAATGATAAAATCATCTTTCACGCCAGCAACATGAGAATCCCGTAATGAGCGTCTTATGTTATTTTAACAATGGTTTAGTCAAGCGAAACAAATTTTACCTACCTGGCCTGCCTATTATTTCTCGAAATCAAATATTCCAACCATTTATTTTCATTGTTCGGCTAAATCACTTTTCTGTCAGAACAAGAACGCATTATTTTACCTTGTTCAGTCAAAGCAAATCATTTTATCAATAGCACCGAGCATTGAACGAATCGTTAGAAATAAGATTAAAAGGCAAATGCACTCTGAAAAGGTTGTCTAGTTTGCGTTTAAAAAATGGAAATGTCACTGGATATTTTCGAATTGTGCCGTTCATTTCTAACTTCTTTTTGGAAAAGTAAACAAATTGTGTGTACTGTTAAGGTTCTTAAAATAAAATATGCTGCTATTCCTTTTGCTATTCCAATGCAAATTATTAATAAACGTTGCCATTTTAAAGGAAATCCGTGTCTCAGCCGCCGTTGCTAAGTGAATAACTACACCAATTGGTGGCATAAAATTAGATTGACCTCTGACACAACGTCGTATTGTGATGCAAATTGCATAAGGTTTTTGTCAATGAGTTGGTACTGGCATAGCTAAATTAGCTACAAAAGGTTAAAAATGGCAAACCTTGTGTGGCTAAAAATTGTCATACATAATTAATATGCCATGGGATAAGTATTCAAGATACGCTTCTTGAGTTTCAGTTTAAGGCAAGTTATTAATTACACGACACCATCATCACCTTCCTGCCCGTGTGCCTAACCACAGCAGGATTTTGATGTCCATTCCTCTCATCCGCTTATATAATATTTTTTTTATTTAGTATAATGTTAACAAAAGTAAATCTATACTAAAATATATTACAATCTAGCCAGATTGGCCAATAAGTAACTTAATGCTAACTTAGTTTTATAAGAATGTAAACTGTAAGATAGTGTCCATCAGCACTTTTCTTATTGTCTCTAATTAAGGGGAAGACACTTTGTTATTGTGTTCTTTGTAAATAATGCTTATATAAATAATGCTAAAATTGTTTGACTATATTTCTGTTTGTTTTTATACCTCGGTATATTTTTTTGCTACATGTGGTGATCAGTGTTATCTATCTATCTAATGCTGGATATTTCACACATCACCATGTAACCCCGAAGTAAGTAGAGCTTGTGTCGTGGGTGGGGAGATTGCTAGAACCACCATCATCTCAGACGTAGAACTGCTATTCACGTCCACTATGCTCATATTAAGAGCTTGGTATTAAGCTCATGGATCTCCAATATCACTAACAATATCAATATCAAGCGGGTTGTGGCCATACTGGCCACGCTTGGCAGGCTGGTTGGCGCAGATTGATATAATACTTACTAAATATTCTTTGCCGTGGGGTGCCGGCAGAAGAATGTTGCCCCTCCTCTCTTACCCGTGGATGCAGTAAGGAGCGTCTTTCCATGTATTAACAACCCGCCTGCCTAGCGTGGTGAGTATGGCAATATACCCTCATGGACAGCACTCTGCCATGGAGAGGCCTTAGTCCAGCAGTGGACGTCCTACGGCAGAGATGGTGATGATGAAATACTTTTGAAAACACGCAAACCCCGGACCAAATATCATGATTTCTCACTCTTATCATGACATGACACTCTTAAATTTTTGCCACTATAGGCTGTGACGTAAATTTACAAGCGTTGATAAAATCAAACAAACATCTTTAACCATAAAATAAAACATAAAGTTGCCTACTAAGAATAATAAAATTAATAGTCTACAAATAATATCTAAGTGATTTCTCACTGTAATCATGACATGACACTCTTCAATTTTTGCCACTATAGGCTGTGACGTAAATTTACAAGCGTTGATAAAATCAAACAAACATCTATAATTCATAACATGAAAGTTAAAGTTGCTTTCTAAGTAATTATAATAATTAATAGTCTACAAATAATATCTAAATGATTTCTCATTCTTATCATGACATCTCTTAAATTTTGCCACTACAGGCTGTGATGTAAATATTCAAGCGTTGAGAAAATCAAACAAACATCTTTCTCCATAAAATAAAAGTTAAAGTTGCCTACTAAGAATAATTAATAGTCTACAAATAATATCTAAGTGAAATGCGATGCTATTATTTGCAATTGTCTGAAATCAGATGGACACTGAATGAATAATGTAGCTCATTAGCGGCGAAATGCAATAACAGATGTCAGGGGACATCGATATTGGATAAGCTAATTTGGCGGCTGGCTATTATAATAGACCAATTTGTTTGACCCGGCGGCATTTCTGAAATAGCTAACTCTAAAAGCTTGATTTTTAATGCATGATGTGCGTTCAGTGCATACAATTCTTACTGTATAGCCTTTTTTATTTGAACTGTGCAAAAAATCTATCAGAAATGATTTTATCAACATAGGTACCTATATAATAATATATGACATATTAATTATTTATAGCATTTAAACCATAAAAAAATAAACAACAAAAGCCCAAGTGATTTTAGTAACGATATGTTCGTAGGAATATGTTTGAAATTACAAAATTTTATTGATGTTTCTTTATGTTTTGTAAGTTGTAATGTTTTCTTATCAACGCTAAAACGCGACTAAATGTAAATTTGATATCGACTGCTCAGATTGGCTGCTACGAAGTGTTTGCAGTGGAAACCAATTTAACCTAGAATTTCAGAATGTAGATAGTTATCTAGATACGTTTGCGCTGCGTGTTTGAAGACTGCTCGGGCTACGAATACTAACCGATGCTCGCTGCAGCTTCGATTCCGAAACTTTAGCTGCTTCCGTTGGAAAACTGCAAATGATAAACATTATTTAAAACAAGCTTTTAAAGCTTTTTTATTTTAATACCCTGTGGTGTAAGTAGAAATATATTTTGCGCCATTTTGAACATTTTGAGTACTGCTTATTGTATTGTCACCGGAACTAAAGGCGTATGCATAATTTCAGTGTCTTGAAGTGGTTTTTATTTAGCTTACATGTTTTCATCTGGACAAACATACAAATGATTACATGTTAAATAAAAGCTTATGAAGACTTGACACGAATA
Source organism: Pasiphila rectangulata (assembly GCA_963082625.1). Lineage (NCBI taxonomy): Eukaryota > Metazoa > Arthropoda > Insecta > Lepidoptera > Geometridae > Pasiphila > Pasiphila rectangulata. The sequence goes on from OY720243.1 coordinate 12,854,934, forward strand.
TTTTTTCCACCTAAACTTTGTGTTTGTGCATTTTCCAACTAGTAAGAATCGGCGATCACGGTTCTAGATCGCTATTACGGTTCATGAGAACCAGCCTGATGTGATGGATGACAGACAGAAAGACGGGCACACAGACGGACAGCGGAGTCTTAGAAATAGGGAAATAGAAATAAATAAATAAATTTCCCTTTGGGTACGGAACTCTAAAAATTACGTAGCATTACCAATCTTGCGGAATATTAATAACGTATTTAGAATACATATTCAGACCAAACTTTGAAATGAAGCATGTTTTAGTTTTGGTATGTCACAACAAATTCAATTTGTTATTTCGGTTTTAGCGATATATAAAGATCGAGTGATTTTGTGCTGTAGACTGATTGTAATAGTTTAGTTTATGAAACTTTGATGAATAACAGGCATGTTGAAAGGGTATGCAAATCAAAATTCTGTTTAGTCCGTCGTCAGTTAGATAATATAAAAAAAAATACGGTCAATTTGAGAAATTTCCTTTTTCTTCGTCAGTTAAAAATAATGGACGCGTACCTATGTTTACTTTTTTAAATTTATGAAACAAAACTTAGGTGAAGCGAGCTGAAGTTTAGGAGTCCCCACTCCTAGCCCCCGCTCGTGACGTCATCATTCTGTACCGAGGCACGTCGCGCTTCGGCGCGTTACAGCGTGTGACTTCACGCGACATTTCGATATAATAAAATAATTTATTTTGATATAACGTATGGGTTATTTTTGGATTACGTTTAAAATGAAAAAATAAGTGTCCAAAAGATTTTGTTAATGTACATGACGAACTACAATTAAAATTATGTGTAACCAGGTAATTCGCAAGAGGTTGCGGAATCCATCCCCAAATGATAGCTTTTCTGTAGATATTTCTCTCGGGTCTGGGTGTATTTCTATGTACCTATGATAAGTACGAGTATATAAATATGTTATCATCCGTCACACATATCACAAGCTATGTTGACTTTGGGGCTAGATGGTGCTGTGCGTAATGTACAGCATTATTTATTTATGAACACCCTCATGGTACTGTATACTTGAAAACAAACTTCCAACTATGTAAACAAATAAAAGTTTGAAACGAAAACTTGCGCCGAGTCTAGAGAAACTCGAACACGATACAGCTAGTTTATTTACAGATATGTTCCAGTTATTTTTGGCCCTTCCTGTCGCGACGGACAGCGTCGTGCGAAATTAAGGGCCAACTCGAAGGGTCTACGGACAGGCTGATCTAGCTGATCTATTTATACACATTGTCATCATCGATCCTTGCTCGATAAGCACCATAGATTGCGCAAACTTGACGCTCAAAATAGATATTCTAAAAAAAATTCACATATTATCGTATTATTCGAAGCTACATTGGTTCGCGTTTGACATTATTATTTTGTAAAAACTGAGCACTAAAATGTGCTCAGTTTTCATGGCTTATTTCGTAAAAATATATTTAATAAAGAATAAAAACCAAGCAAGAATATTTTTAACCTAATTGGCTCTACGGATTGGGTTTGCGATTCCTAAGTCCGTAGAGGTTTTAAAATGTGCGCTGAGTTAGCCATTACTTTCTGTTTTGTTTACCCTCGTCGGTTGAATGCCAAGGGAAATACGCCAATATACAACACAACTGAGAGTAGAAAAGAATTGGGTAAATAATATGGCTTGTCCAAATATTGAATCATGAGTATTTATGGACATAAACTACTTCGACTCTACCTACGAAGGTAGGAAATGCGGAATAAAGTTACGTTATATTTTTTGTAAAATACTATCTTATAAACAATATTTTTTTCTATCTTCCTATATTGACTTTTCATTAAGGGAAGTATTTTTCAGAAAATCGTGCCTCTTTACGTCTCTCAAATAAGAAATAACAACACCGCAATACCTTTATTACGTGGAAATCAAAGCTCGTATCATTTCATTACCGTTATCTCTTGAAAATGACTTTAACACGTCGCGTTTCCATTGTTTTTCATATCCACCGCGTCGCCGCATGGCGTTATCACAGTCAGTCCGACGTCGGCACTCTTGGCAGACGCACGTGGCACGCCGCGCCACGTTCCCGCCCGCGACGGTTTCCTCACGTATCCACAGTTTCCCGCTCTCGCATCCGTCACGCTCGCCTCGCCGGGAAATGTCACCCTGACCCCACAAACGGTGTGTACACACTAGTGTTCCTAACTTAATGATAAGTTAATGTGTGTTCGACACAGTGTGTGCTGCACGTGCTCGGATTACGAAAAGGGATTATATTGTTTGGCGTAAGTAGGCGATGTAGGGTGCTAATGAATTAGGCCACCGCCGGACTTGAGAGATAACATAACAGTGATAACGGCCGCGGTGTGTCGAAGGTCGCTGCGATTCAATTGTTTACTTATCTTTTTATCATATTTATTTTGGGCATTATCTTAAGATGTGGAATGAAACTGTTATTAGAAATAACTTCCATGAGAGCATGGAAATAAGAGACCTGTTGATTAAAAACTTACGATTACCTTTTATTATATCATGCACTCCTGGCTCATAGGTAGGCACTTGAGTTTTCATATACGTTTGCTGATATCCTTAGCTTTAGCCTCTAAGAAACGAACGTGCTGACGTTAGAAAAGATTTTCCTCTTATATTTTTACCTGCTACGTTTCAATCTTTATCGCACATAAATACCAACGGCTACGAGCGACGTATAATAATTAAATAGTATTGGATTATTTTTCTGTGTCGCGTGAAAATTGAAATCTTGTTTATGATCGCGCTTCCCCTGCACATTATCTATACGATTCACGCCCCTTTAGTCCATAGAGAATTAAGTTCCGAGAGCCAAACTATATTTATTGCGAAAGACTGGTGAAATTATTGTTTTAGGTATGCATCTTTGAAAAAGTACACTTAACTTTGATGCCTGGAGATAATTTCTATAAATCTCTGCAACCATTATCCACCCACTTCTGGGCGTGTGGTCCTTTTCCATTACGTGACGCGTTTGAACAGCTTAACGGATTCTGATGAAACCAGTAAACGCATAATCCAACCTTGTTAATTCCTTAAAGTTTCACAAGTACTAAGGGTCAATTATACACTAGGTGGCCATAATCGCTAACTTGACTAGGGCAAGGGAAACGTGAATTTGTGTAGACGTAGTATCCAGTGTCTATAAAGTTCTCTAGATATATACCATCATGATCTAATATGAATGCATATTGCGTATCCTTTATTTCTCTTCACGATTTCTATAACTACGTTTACAACCCGTTAAGTTTTATGATTTGATAAATCGCTCGGTTGCCTTTGCCACAGACAACCTACCCTACCTATTATTACTATATTGGATTATCGGGTATTTATCGCGTGATTACCTTTATTTTATTTTATTCCCGACGTTTCGACCGGATTGCACCTGGTCGTGGTCGTGAAATAAAATAAAGGTAATCACGCGATAAATACCCGATAATCCAATATAGTAATAATGTTTTGTGATCGCGAAAGTTTAAAAAAGACTACCCTACCTACATATCTATAGTTCTTACATACAAGTTCCATTCCCGTACGAGAAAATCTAAAAAAAAAGAAAATAAAGAGTCAAACATATGTATGTGATATTTATAACTTAGTCGTAGCAGAACCTTAGAAATATGGATATGCGTGTGTCCATAATATTCCTAGGTGATAATATTTTATATTCGACTAGCTTTACCCGCCGCTTCTTCCGCGTAATATTGATATATACTGATACTGACTGTGGGACTTTGGCTGACGCTGGCGTAGCTGAAATTTGTTACGACTTGTCCTAGAAACTGTACCTGACGTGACCCGACTTAAGAAAGGAACTGGCAGAAGCTGAGGTTGGCTGAGGTCTTTTAAATTTACCTGACGTAAATTTAAAAGATGAGTCTACTACAGAAAACCTCAGCTTAATATGTTATTTCGATATAGGGTGCGGTAGCTGCATTTTTTTATGACACGTCTTTTACCTGAACGAAGCTGAATAAGGTACGGCAGACGCTGCGGTATCTGGATTATATTTATGACGCATCGAGAGCTGAAGAAGGTACTTCATCAGGCTGCGGTAGCTGGATTTTTTTATGATTTCTCTCTCAAACTTTACCTGTCATGACCCAAATAAAGAACTGGCTTATATGTTAAACCTAGTCATAATCTGCTAATGTGCAAAGCTCAATCCGTGTGGTAGTAACAAAGACCAATAATCATACAAAGCAAAATGTATTACGTCATATTTAAACTTTCTACCATACTTCTGGCAAATAAACTATACTGGCCTGCAAAAGAAGGTATAACAGTTTTAAAATTCAATTTTCTTCTAAACTATTAAACTTAGACTTGAAATAAAAACACCCTTTAGAACAAGTAAAAATTATTCTTTGAATATAAGTTTATTTTACTTAACTTAATGTTTTTAACATAAATGAAAAATAAAAACAAAAAGTAGCCATTTTCACTGAATGGCAAAAACTTAAAAAACCCTGAAAAAGGTGTTTGTAGTCTTAAAATCACATGCTTAATAACTGTTGTTGCCTCCTCTGGCTCTGATCACAGCTTCGAGTCTGTTTGACATACTGAAGACAAGGTTTCGGAGACGATTTTGGGGGATATTCTCCCATTCCTCCATCAGGGCCTGTTTAAGATCATTGAGGGTAACAGGAGGTCGTTTGCGTCGTCTGACCAGCCTTCCGAGCTCATCCCATCTCTCTCTCCCATCCCATCTCTCTCTCCCATCCCATCGCTCACCCATATTTACCATATATGGTCCTGCATACTCATTAAGGATCTCTTGAGCATATCTCACTCCGGTCAGAGTGCCATTTTCTATGGCCACTAAGTGTGTGCGACCTTCCGAAGAGATGCCAGCCCATACGTGTACAGAGCCCCCGCCGTATTGGACTCTTTCTGCAAATCAGGCTTGAGCGTATCGCTCACCAGGCCGCCTGTAGACTTTTCGCCTTCCGTCATGAGTGAATAATGAGAAACGTGACTCATCCGTGAACAAGACTTGCCCATTCTTCTTCACTCTACTGTAGGTTTTCACGAGCATACCTCAATCTGTTAACCCGAAGCCCTGCCTCAAGTTTGGGACCATTTGCTGGCCTATAGGGCTTCAGGTTTGCCTCAGCAAGTCTTCTTCTGACCGTGTCTTCGCTAATGTAATCATCCCTCATCAGGAGAAGCTGCTGTTGGACCTGAACTGCATTGAGGTGACGATTTCTCAAAATAGTGCTGGCAATATATAGGTCTTCTCTAGCTGTATTGCATCTGGGACGGCCATTACATGGTCTTCTGACCATGATGGGTTCCGGTTTCTTCTTACCTTTGTTTTTTGCTGCGTAAATTAATTTACATATTTAGAGAGCTGAGGCATGTTGCTGGTAGTAAAAGTGTAAAAATGGTGTATCAGGCACTCTGTCAAAGGTGGTTGTTAAAGTTGGTCCCTTAATCGTTGAGGATCGCAACATCGTCTACTGCATTTTTTAACCGACTTCAAAAAAGGAGGAGGTTCTATGTTAGACTGTATATTTTTTATGTATTTTCACCGATTTCTCCGTCAATTGTGGACCGATTTTCAGAATTAATTTTTTAATCGAAAGAGTGCACTTCCGATGCGGTCCCATTGGAACCAAGTTAGGTTCTGATGGTGGAATCCGGATACATCGAGGGAAACCCTCAAATATCAAAGGCACGTACAATGTGTTTTATCATTTGAAGTCGGTTTTAGTTTATTGTAAAAAAAAATATTCTATTTCTTTTATTTTTATATATTTACTTTAAAAAATGACAGTAGTTCTTAGATTAAAATACACTCAAACAGCCCTTTGAGCTTGTTCTAAGCGTACTCAGGTCTTCTAGGTACGTCTATACTAAAGAAGTATACTAGATAGTCACTAAAACTAATTTCCGCCAGTCATTTGCGGTTCTGAGCTCGCGTTTATGCCTCGTGGAACGTCATCTGGGGTAGGGTTTTCTAGACCAAATTTGTTCATCGCGCTTGTATGCGGCCTCGTGATCTCTTTCCAAGTCGTTCACCAATCGCGATGGCACTATCGAGGTTGTCCGGTGGTTTTCGCATCATATGCCCGAAGTATCTGGGATATCTCTCGAGAACTATTGATGATAAACGTTCTCCATCTCGGTCACTGTGTTATTACTCACCTGAATACACATACGGTGTTGGCTATTCGTTTTGATTCAAAAGTTTAGGAACATATCTAAACACCTGTAGTTTCTGAAAACTTGAGTTTCTATTTAACTTTAATATCATTATTATTATAAATCCGTAAACTTGTTTGTTTGGATATTTTTTTATCTCTTCTAGCAAATTTTACGAAGAGATCAAGCTGATAATTTGCACATACATAAAAGATTACCACAAGGGCTACTTCTTATCCCAGGTACACTGCTGGAGGCTGAAACTAGTTTTAATGTTGTACGTTTCAATAGCAGATATCACTTTACGTGTTTATGAGACATATCACTCTTACTTTTATTGTACTTACACTATAAATGTAAAATGACAGATAAATACTTAAAATGAAAACTGGTATATTTCCTTCCCCAAAAATCGGGCCAATTGAAGTAGGATTGGGTGGGTCATGTCTGCCGCAAGCCGGATAAGTCATGGGCTAAATCCACTACCGAATGGATCCAACAAGACAGGAAACGACCTCGCGGCAGACCGAGACGTCGATGGAGAGACGAACTCGACGCATACTTGGAAGACTGGACCACAGTAGCTCAAGACAGAGAAGGGTGGAAGGAAGGAAGGGAGGCCTTTGCCCTGCAGTGGGACAGTACAGGCTCTTAATAATAATAATAAATAACTAATAATTAATTATTAATAATACATATTTCCTAACAACCTTTGCTTGAATATAAACGTTACGTAACGCAATTCTCAATTAAATGTAATAAAGTGAAACATTTAATACAGACAGAAAACTACTTTTCTATCGAGCACTCAAGCGAAGCCTTCGGCAGAAATGATTAAGTAAATAAGGTTCTCGAATGCCATTGTGCAAATAATACATGTAACTAGGTACATAACTAACGTTATATTACGAGGTAGTCATGTATGCAGAGTTTCGTTGGGGCAATGGCTCAGAAACGTAATTATAACTTTGAATAGACAAAACACCAGCTGACATACCAATTTCGAAACAAACATTTTGTCGCGAACAACGGTATGTTAATGCATCAAAAAGTATGAGGATGGTAGTTCCACTTCTAAAACACATGAGAAAGTTTTCGACGTATTTATTAGTTAACCTATTTTGTCCCACTGCTGAGCAAAGGTCTCCTCCAAATAATCGGTTTAAAAAATGATCGTGTCATTTTCACAGAACAAAAGTGGGTGCTTATATAATTGCCGCGTTAAATTACTGCTATTTTTAAGTAATTGATCATTTTCGAAGAGAATAAAAGCTAATAATTTTTTTGTTCAAATATTAGGGAGTTCGTGGAATTGTCCAAATATTATATCTGAATAAAATCGCTTAATTAAGAAATTATTTTTCTATGTACATCAAGGGAACAAATGAAAGCAACTTACGCTGTAATGGCCGACTATTTGCCGCCTTTGTCAAATAAATGGAGGCTCTTTTCTCAACTCAATACCATTAATAGGATCAAGATCTAATCAAGCGAGCACTATTGAGAACCTAGACTCCCCATCAATAAGAATAGTAGCGAGTGCGGACTGCCGATGCGACCCAATAACTTAGAGACTAAAAGTGACTTTTAGTGCTCTCTAGGGGGGGAGGTATCACAGATATTCTGCATAGAAGTAAACTATCGAGCTTGGAAAACATTTTCGAATTTAAAGCCATGTTGGTCGAGGTTTATAGTTCCAAAATTAACTGAAAATATTTAAAAACTTTATTAAAATGGATTTTATTTCTTTACCTTTGCATTAGACTCATTTTTAGTAGGCAATCATGAGATGGGTTGCCCCAGAATGGCCTGTATATGTAATGCTCGTTATATGTAATTTTCTTTGTAAGTGGGCGGTGATTAGTGTAGTAATAAGAGCCAAGAAGATTAGGTCAAGACCAAACCGCTTCATGAGAGAGCACAATTCTGTTTGAAGTAGAAACCATACTGCTTATTAATATAATCTTCTAATCCGGAACGTGACCATTTCTTTGTTTGTTCGGACTAATACATACTTAAAAGGGAATAAAATGTAAAACGTTTTGTAGGGGAAACTGGGTAGTAAAAGTAGCTTTTATATTTTAAACTAGCTTTTGCCCGCGACTTCGTCCGTGTGGAAGTCATAAAACGTAAAATCCCCTTTTTCACGCAGAGCCATTTTGATTCGAAAATATAAATCCCATTTATTCCCTATCCCGTGGGAATTTCGAAAAATCCCTTCTTAGTGCACCTCTAGGATACTCAAGGTATACATATGTGTGCCTTTCAAGTCTTTAGGTCCAGTGGCTGTGCGTTAATATATCAGTCAGTCAGTCAGTGAGTCGGTCAGGACTTTGAATTTTATATATGTATATATAGATGTTTGTAAATTAAACGCAGGTTCATTAGTAACAAACTGAGAGTGTTTAGTTATAGTAGCGCCTTATACTATAACTGACAGGTTGAATTTTTTTTCGATTGACTTTACATAGATTTATAAGTGATTCTCGTGGTTACGAACAAATTATAAAAGCAATTTTATTAGCTCATTTTCCTACTACCAACTAAGTTGGTTATGTGTTTGGAATTTCCTATGACTTTTACATATACGAAACACACACGATAAAGTCAAAAACACTGCTGCGAAATATGTCACCTGGCTGGTGTTTTTTTGGCAAATGATGTAAGCTTCTATTTTGCTCCTAATTTCGAGGATGTTTGATCAACTCACTTGGTATCTGAAGAGTGTTTTACCGTAAGATACAATTAATTGGATACTAGCTTCTGCCCCGGCTTTGCACACGTTTTATTCGAATCACTGAACATTGACCTATATATGTACATACGTTTTTATGAACGCTGCTATTTGTGAACCAATTGCTAATTAACATTACTGTGCGTTTATAAACAACAGAAGGATTTTCGTACACAACGGCAAACGTTATGGTCAAATATTGGTTAATCAGTGGAATCGGACAAATGCCTAATCGGTACGCTCTTACTGTTTCCATTCCGGAAATTAATGGTGATTACTAATTGGTAACTGTCAGTAATGAACATCAAGGTCTCATCTAAAAGAGAATAGTTTTTCCCGGTGCATTCATGTACAGTATGGAGGGATCTAAAAATAAACCTTAAACTTGTGCTAGAAAATTACCTACCTTACCGTTGTTTGTATTTTATAATTGGATGTAAAAAGTAAAACAGGAAAGATATTTTCAGAATGGGAATATGCAGGGTTCCGTTATAGTACTGTGTACTGTTGCGTGTTCAAGATGCTTACTCAAAATTTGTCACATGTCAATTCTAATGAGCCGTTTTCAGTAAAAAACAAAAAAGTGTTTCTTACTAAACTTAACAGATGGAGCTGGCAAGCAGATAAAGCAAGTTTGTGATTAATCACTATTGCTGTCGTTGTCAAATTGTGTTTCCTACCAGTTAAATAAAACTAACGCCATCTATACGGTTCAAGGGAACTATTTTTGAATGAAAAAGTAAAACTTTTCTTTTGAACGTAAAAACTTTTAAATGAAAACACCTCATTAGACCTCTAATTTCCTCCACAAACTTCATACTAATGTCAAAAAAATACCTTCTCATTGATCGTTTGTTTTTATTTGGCTGTACACAGTCAACCAGCTATTCATTGTCTGGCTGCGTAAGCCGTCAGAGAAAATATCGTGCTTTCATTAGAGGGCTAAAGGTGAATATTTAAATTAGTACAAGGCGTTACTTCCAACAAATTAGAGGAATTGTTATCAGGCAGCTCTTGTTAAGTAATTAAATTTCATTGCAGGAATTAATCCTTTAAAAATAAACATGAGCTCATCTATTCTACTCGACTACCCTGATGAAGGTTACGATTTCTACGTGAATTTAACGTGTTTCAGTATTTGTTTAGCCTTTCCGCTGTTGACTCGGTGAACTTTTATGTTTGACTTTTGAGTTTAGTTTTTATGGCTCTGTGTAGTTTATAATTTCAGCCGCTTTCGAGTTATATTTCTACCTATTTCATCCTATTTGAACTGAACAAGCAATCCTATTGTTTCTTAGAATATTCCTAGTAGAATTTATTTCAGTTCAAAGTTAAATCCAATTAAAGTTTAGCTAGAAGTAGTCTCTTACTTTTAATGCACTTAGTTTCTTTCTAAAGTAGATCCTACGTAAACAGTATTCTTTACATCTTAACCTATTTAATGTTTAGGTTTGTTCTAATGTTTTTAACGTTACCTATACAGGTTAAAGTAAGCTTTATTCTCGTGTTTTAGCTAAAATAAATCTAATTCATACCTTTTATTAAAACTAAACTTGTCATAGATCAAACAAACCGAACTTTTAAACCAATTAACGTAAACGTTGAAAACCATCACTCTTCATTACCGATTAATTACATCCCATCAGGGCCTATAGGGTCTCCACCTTAGACATAAGCTATGAGTTTAGCAGGTAAACAATGCAGACTAGCATATTTGGGTCACGGACCGCGGCCACCGCCCTGCGGTAGCACTATTATGTTAGACTGATAATCCGCGGACGTAGTTAGGTAATCAGAACTGAACACTGAATCATGTTCTGTGATTAATAGGATATCGACTGTTGCTGATATTAATCTAGAACCAATAACGATCGGAGCTGTAAGTAAGTTGCCTTTGGGATGGTATTGGATTAAACTAGAGAGTATCTATTTTTGCAGCTTTATAATTTTATAAGCAATTTTTTATTTAAAGTGTAAACCCACACTAAGGTATCATTATAGAAATGAAAAATGCAATCAAAATTTTGTCTCCGACGGGACTCGAACCCGTAACGTTCAGACGAACACCTTCAACGCAGGCTGCCTTAACCGTTCGGCCACGGAGACAAAATTTTGATTGCATTTTTCATTTCTATAGCTTTATAATTTTATTGTTTAAAAAATCCCTTACTGTTATAATTTAGCCAATTTTTATCCCCAATAGTTATTGCAAAAGTATTTTCTTAACTTATACGTTTTATAAGTTTTAAACAAGTTTCATAATGAGCATTGTAAATACGAGTAATTAATTTTCCAAACAGAGACTTCAAGAGCTTCAAAAAAATGTCATATCCTGTTAATTCGTTATTGTTCTACATATTGTTTTGAGTCGGCTTTAAATGTGTCGTGAGACCCTTTCATAGTAAAATAGTATAATCATTCACTTTATTCAACCAGTGCAAAGATCAAAAGTATTGCTCTCCGCCCTAGCAAATGTCGTAGTCCCGTAATTTCTATTGACCTTACACATACCGCCGAGGTCAATTGGGTTCCGTGAAATCTGTGAATCAATTTTCACGCTAACTTCGCGGCGGTAAGGTAGTCTTGACACGTGGTTGTAGAATCTATTTGTGATGCGTACGGAACTTTATATGGGCCTTAGAGCAGTCGGTCGCGTTTTCGCACGCGTTTTTTCGAATAAAAATACATTGGTGTGAAATACATAATGTTTTCATCATCATCGTCAAATCAGCCCATTGACACTTACTGGGTAAAGTCCTCCTCTTTAAAACGCCAACTTAAACGCTTAAGTTGGCTTGTTAAAGTTGCCAGCCTCAACCACTGTCGTCCGGCAACCTTTACTATATAATATAGCCCGCCCATCTGGTAGGTCGTCTACTTCGAGGCCGTCCCGCTTGCAACCACTCTGTAACCGTTCTCGGCCTAGCAACATGTCTTGAAATATACTTTAGGTAAGTACTAATAATAAGGAATCAGAATTGAGGGCTACTCCAGAACTAGATCATCACCATAATGCTTCTGATTCTCTTTCGATAAGAACCTATGAATATAGTCGCACTTGTTCAGGACCTGTTTTGCTCTATCGTGTCACTTCGTATGTACTTACATACCTTGTAGGCGCTTATTATCTTGATTTTCCTTGTACAGACTTTAAATTGATACTCAGTACACACGCTACACGTGACTTTATTAAAATTGAAGAAAATATAAAAAATGTATAAACTAATGTGGCGAAGTCATGCGTTGGTTATACTACCACAAAACTGCCTCGTAGCGACCTACGGTTCGAAGTTTGCAGAAGGGTTTTCTTCTCGGACTTCTTCGACTTCGGCGGACTTCTGCGGACGAAGTCCGCGTGGGGAGGAGGTTTCAGGCATTAACCCATTACTGCGGTGTCTTATTTTTCGCCCTTAGTTAACTAAGTAGACTAAGGGGTGGCCCATCTGGGCCGTGTGTCTGTGCCCGTGTGGTGTCGGGCTCGGGGTCGGTGTCGGTGTGGTCGCTTGGGTCCTCGTTTTTAGGGTCGGTGTGTTGATGCAATAGCTCTCTGACATATGGTTTAGTGTTCGGCAGTCGGTCATACTTAGGCACTAGGTCCTGTAAGTGTTCGTGTTCTGAAGCGTCGCTTCGTCGGAACATGTTTCCCGCTAGGCGGGTAATGAAGGCATCCAGGGTTTCAAATTGGAGGTCTCGCACTATGGTGCTTTTTCGGACTCGAAAGCTTCGCCCTGGGGTCGCCCTCGTTTTAACTCAAAGGCAATAATTATGTGATAAAATTAATATAAAAAGAACCGTGAGAGTGAGAACGAATAACTTTTAAAACGGCCCAAAGTTTTGTTGGGGGATGAATTTTGATCAGAGTTGGAAATCAACTTTATTTTACGCCGGATTCTGTGGGCTTTTATAGGGCTGTAACGGCTGTTGTTTGTTTTTGAGATGAGTCAGTATTTAATATCAGGTAACTTAGTGGTTTAGTAGTCAATATATTAGTTCACGTTATAAATGAGCCGTAGTATCGACTAAGAACTTAGCTTGTGCCATCAGCTTTGCAGGTCTTATATCGAGTAAAGTGACCTATATTCTAATTCTGGGCTACATCTTTACTCTTACAATATTTCAGCTTGATCAGTTTGATAGTTTTTGCTTGAAGAGGTAACAAACACCCAAACGAACTTTCGGATTTATAATAATATAATCGTTAAGGGACTTTTCGTTCCCATAACGATTTTCCGGATTACCAATCGCACAATTATGTAAACGAGCGGGATGCCATGCTGCAACCCTATCACGTATCTAGGCGGTACGTCTGCGTCATTAGGAATACACTCTCGAAATGAGAAAAGCTAACGAGTGTAATGTTGTCTAACTTCTAAAACATCACGTCCTAATTCAATTTCGTATTTCGCTTTGCCGCACTTTGCGAAAAAAAGCTAAAATGAGTTCATACTGCTCGCTGCGCCACTTACTCCCTAGGTGACAATTTGGGGCCTTAATTTAAAGCGCTCTTTGTAAACGTATAGCTGAAAATACATTTTCCAATTGGTCGTTACAAATTAGGAAAAGTTAGATCCGACATTACCAGAAACCTTACTAAGAAAATATATGTATGTGTTTGTTTTTCACTATACACAATTTAGCGTTGATTATGAATATCCATTTATACAAATGCATATTCAAACCCACTTGGCTGAGTGCACAAATTCTTAGATATTCAAACCCAATGGCACCCTCAGAGCGCAACATTTGTAAACTGGATAATTTTCCTCTAATCGTTGCATATTGGATAAACCGTTTCCTTAATTTAGCCCAGTTGTTTTTATGACTCGTTGATCAATCATTAAGACTTTAGTTGGTTACGTCAGCGCCTTACTCTTGTCTAACACATTCATCTAGGGCTTAACCTAGTACGGTAGTAACCTAGTAAGTAACATTATTGACATAATCATTTTATAATTTATGGGCTTTTGCCCCGCAGTAGAAATATAAAAGCTGCACATAACTTAAATGCAACTAAATCTATCTATCTTTATCATTATTGTGTAATTTTTCATGCACATGTATCTTGGTGAAGTGTATTTAAGACGACTATCCATAAAATTAGGACCATATTTTTCGCAATAAATAATTTACTTTGAAAGGACTCTTAAAATTTATCTTAACCAACTATACACCAGAAAAAGTAAATGTTCGTGTTCGCAAACAAATTAATCTTAAATGCTATTTTAACTTTGCAACAACTGGACGTATAAAACAACCAACAAAGCTCCAATTCAAAGGAGGATTTTAGCTCCCTTGCATGGCTTACGGCGAAATTGCACCTACTGATTTGTGTCTTTTTTACGTGCAAAGAACTGGAATCCTGGTTCACTTTGTTGTGCACCGATGTCTTAATGGTATTGTAGTTTTAAAATACCACTTATTTCGTTTTAGTTCTGTTAATCACTGTACAAAGTACATATCTCAAAGAACAAAATAAAACATTGAAAAAATAATACTGCTAAGTAAACGTAACATTATTGATTTACTTTTCGGGTGCTGGCATGCCTACTGAATATTAATAAGTTGGTAATGAGATTTGCGTATTTTGCCTTGACAGAAAGTTGATGAGATATTAGTTATTGGAAAAATATCAAACGTTTTGTTTAAATTTAGCATGGCAACCGTTGTTATTGATATTTTTATAAAAAAAATTTGGTTCGCAGTATAATTAGCATAGTGCCAAGTAGAGGCATAGAGCACTCTAATGTCAATGATTTCATTCACACGCTGTACAAACCAGAAGAGCGATATTCTTCTATTAAGGGTCATTGGCTATAGAAGCATCGGGCATACGGATAGTTTGATTGTGCGTGGTGGGGCGCGGCTGGTTCACACAGTACACAGGATCTGGGCTCTATTTGCGCCTGCGTCGGTCATGTGTGACGCGAGACGCGCCCTATACTGATATACGACTCTATTAAATAGTGACAATGGAGGATTTTGAGGAGCATTGCAATAAACTAAACTAGTACGCAAGTTCAAATCTATAGGTTTAATATAATTTATTCTCAACAAGACAAAAGTCACTTAAATGAGAAATATACCAACTTAGTCTAATTTACAGTTCGTCGCTCAAGTAGAAAGTACCTATCTAACGCATAATTATTATGTTTAGTTAATGGTGTAAATAAAAACAATAAAAAAATCTATACGGTTATATGTGGTTATACATAAAACCGTATAGACGACCTCTGTGGCGCAGCGGGCGAAGTTCCGCCTGCGACGCAAGAGGTTACGGGTTCGATTCCCGCCTCGGGACGAATGTCTGTACGATCTGCAGATGTTCAGGATGTTTTTTATGTATGACAAAAATATCCACTTATAATTAATAACCCTTTAGTAAAGTATACAAAGTTAGGGCTTGGGGTGCTGGCAGTAGAATGTTGCCCCTCCTCTCATGCCCGTGGATGCAGTAAGAGCCTGCTAAGAGATACCTCTGGAAGATGGGCAGCAGCGTCTTCACGTGTATCAATATCCCGTACTGCGCTCACTAACCCGCCTGCCAAGCGTGGTGAGTATGGCAAATACCCCTCATGGAGATCCATGAGGGAGGCCTGTGTTCAGTAGTGGTGTAGTTTTTACGGCTGAAATGATGATAGTGATATATTAAGTATATCAGTCATCTAGTATCCATAACACAAGCTCTGCTTAGCTTGGTGGTAGATGATGCTGTGTGAATTGTCCAGCATTATTTATTTATTAATATTATTTATATCTGGTTAGATTAATGTTACACGTTTCTTTGCAAATGCTTTGAGAGTTGTTTTGAATATTGTGATGCAGATGGGGGTCAACTATATACCAGTTCAAGGATTACGCTTTAAACGTTCACATAGTAGATATTTCAATAACCCTGTTATTGGTAATTCCTATGTTACATTATACAAAATTCGATGCCTTGAAGGCATTCAAGGCATGTGGATTCTGTGAAGTTACCTAAGATACCGGCGACGCTATGGAATTCTATCGAATTCTGTTCGGAAGTGAGTATCGGAATTTGCTTGCAACAATTCTGCAAACATATTATTAACTGATTTAGCTCACACCTGCATCAAAGCCTGGGTTCCCATATCACCGCGCAACATGCTATACCTACTTATTTTCGTCTCTGACTGTGAGCCAATTCGATTTCACGGACCAACCGCTGCCAATGGCAACACTGGCAAGCTTTACCTTTCATATTTAACTCTTGCTAGGATTTAGGATGTTGGTAGTGTGGATAAAATCGTAACCCCAGGTTAGTTCTAATACCTTTTGAGGCCATCCATTTTATAAACTGTATAGAGCTGGCAGTCGATACAGGAACGCGCAGATTATGGTAATCTCGTTATTGGTGGGAGCGTAATATGTTGAACACTTTCAATATGCGGCATACGCAGTCGGGCTTGTAGCCGCGCTGGTTTCAGGATTACAGCTGACTGCTACTTTAATTTGTTTGCTGCGAAGTGTCCTTTACGTGTCTCTTGTAATGGATGGAAGCTTTACTGCCGGCAGTAAATGTGAAAGGTCGTACACTTTACTACGGAAGTTTTTCAGGTTAGGTTTAACGGAGCGTTCAGGAGCCATACGTCATTTAAAAGATGATTGACGATATATATCTTTACTCGTCCTATATTTTTGTTAAGTATAATAAGTATCATAATTTTGTTGATAACCTACATGGGTCTTATGGCTGGCTGAGACGCAGGAGATTGCGGGTTCGATCCCCGCTGGGGGACATTTTATCAATCTTCTACTTTTTTAGTCCAAGCTTTGCTTAGTTAGATACGAGAATGTATTAAATCCAGTATTATATATTTATTTTATTAAAGTAAATCGTTGTTCGTATTGAAACTTTGAAAATTAATTTTCTAATATGAAATTATACAGCAGCAGCAACACATTTTAACCAATTCAGTAGCAAATAAAGAATAAACCAAACCGTATAACTACGAGTATAATGGAAGAACCGTGACCACTCACGATAATAGAAAGAGGTGTTTCTAATAAACCTCCAGTAGTTAGAGCATAGTTTGCTTTCTCCACAATTATTCCGAGCGCGTTAATTCAATATTGGTTTAGCGGCCGTCCACCGGCGCGGCGGATGACCCACATGCATACTTCTTACTATTAATTCTGTGCCACATCCTTCACCTTAACCCCGATCGTTTACTTTTCTTATCGGTTTAGCCATTGCCTCTTTAAATATAATTGTTTTAGGTGAAACGACGTTAACTTCTTCAAATGGAGTAATCGTCAGGATAGCAACAATATTAACTTGATAAGGTTCGACGACATTGAGACATGGTTTTAGTTATTGCTTATTTTTAACCGACTTCAGAAAAATACAAGGTTCTCAAGTTGTCTGTATTTAAGCTTTGTTATTTTAGAACTGTCTGTTTGAAGGATTTTCCAAATCGTTTAATTCATAAACTGTTGCTTATGAACCCATTTGGAAAAATTCTTTAAATTGAGTTCGAATAGATACACTTTCTGTGATTTAATATAAATAACCAGTATCTATGATTTATAGACTAGCGACCCGCCTTTGCTCAGCACAGGTGAACGTCTATTACCAACCGACCAACCACGCCGTCCACCTAGTTGGACGGTTTGAAACCAATCATGCATCGGTCATCTATGAAGAGTTCAAAAAAATATGAAAGTTGTAAAACAATAGTTCTTCGATTAGTGGATATAACAACCCTCTTGGATTTATAGGGTTTTTGTTCTAGACATGGAAACCAGGCATGGCACAATGTACCAACATGGCTTTATGTAGAATTTCTTTAAATACAATGTTTATAGCTGCTTTTATAAGACAATGGTTAGATAATTATTACACGCGAAGGTTGTCGTAGTGTCGTACGTGTAAACACCCGCTGCCATTATAATTTTGTCGGGTGAGAGTTATAATTTCGCTATAACTCGTAACTATTGATTCAAATTATATAGTTTGAAGTGCAAATATGTTCAATTGGAATTATCAAGATATTTTTAACAACATATTGGTTTAAAACGGCTTCGCAAATAATGCATACTTTTTAATCAACATTTTAATTAGTTGAGTAGTTATTAGTTACTATGAGTTATCTATAAAATAAAGATATATGCTGTCGCCAACTTTATATAACAAACAATTCTTCTATACATTAGTTGTACAACTCCCAATCGGCATACAATTTTTCGACAACTTCAACATAGTTCAGCGAACTTACACCAAACCTTAATTAACTTTACTTCTAACGTTTTCTCTTGAAACACTATCCATCGGTGAAAACTGCATCAATATCCGTTGCGTGGTTTAGAGGTACGAGAAAAAGAAAGCCAACCAGACAGACAGACAGACGCGGAAAGCGACTTTGATTTATACTCGTACTATGTAAAGATTACACTGATATACCTATACATTTATGGTCGCGCCTTTCTACACATCATCAATATCATCATCACCAAAACAAGATAATTGAGTCGGTTTTATTTGTTAAAGAATTATAAAAAAAAATCGTGTTCTTTGTTAGTGTTCTCACCGCAAGTCTGGATATTTTCATACAGAGCAGCTCTGTAGCAACTAAATGAATGCCATGTCTAATATTTGACGATATCACATAAACAGCATAAACAAATTAGTAGGTAATAAAAACGATACACGAAATAAAAGCGAATATAAAAAAACTATTTTTGGACAAAACCACCAACATTAATATTATGTGCTACAGTAACAAATGGGTCCCGGCTCAGCATTGTATCTACTGTATATTATTTAATATTTAACTTGTTGTTCTGAAATAATTTTCGTTCATTATATAATAGGTCTTTACCTATGAAATTGCCGTTCTTCAGTACTGGTAATTTCAAATAAAAAAATGTTTGGAATGGCTTTGTATTCTAAATTAAAATTCATTTTGTTTTAAAATCATGACATTCTTTTTACAAACTCAGTCTTTTGTTTATTGATTAGCGTTGTATTTTCATTACATTTGAACATTTTTCGTCATAATGGATACCTTAAAAATTCGTGTAATTATGGAATATGAGTTCCGTCGTGGCACCAACGCGACACAAACGGCACGTAACATCAAAAACGTTTACGCAGATTACTGTACAAACGAAAGCACAACCCGTTATTGGTTTTCCCGGTTCCGTTCTGGAAATTTTGACTTGAAAAATGAAGCTCGTGGCCGTCCGAAGACTATTGTCATCAATGATGAATTAAAGGCAATTGTGGAAGCTGACGAAACTCAATCTACAGCTGAGCTAGCAGCAGCTTTTGATGTTATCATCAAAACAATATTGATCCATTTGCAACAAATTGGCAAGGTAAAAAAGCTTGATAGATGGGTACCCCACGAACTTAACGATCGCCAGCGCAACGTACGCGTTGAGACCTGTCTTGCGCTGCTCAACAGACAAAGAAATGAAGGAATTTTGAACCGAATTATTATGTGCAATGAAAAATGGATTCTGTTCGACAATCGAAAGCGCTTAACAAGTGGGTTTGATCCTGGTTCAGCACCAAAGCAATGCCCTAAACCAAAAATTACCCCTAAAAAGGTGATGGTCACTGTTTGGTGGTCTAGTTCGGGTGTTATTCACCACAGGTTTTTTACAAAACGGCATGAGCATTACTGCAAATGTGTACTGTGAAGAACTGGAGACAATGATGGAGAAGCTTGCACATCTGCAACCAGCTTTGGTCAATCGGGCGTCCCCACTGCTCCTTCACGACAACGCGCGAACCCATACTGCACAACAGACAGTTTCCAAGCTGCAAGAGCTGGGGTTGGAAGCTCTCCCTCATCCGCCATACTCACCAGACCTTGCACCTACCGACTATTACTTTTTTCAAAATTTAGACAACTTTTTAGTTGGTAAAAAAATCAATTCCCGAGAGGCAGTACAAAATGCCTTTGAAGAGTTTGTTGCCTCCCGTGCAGCTGATTTTTACAAGTAGGGCATCAATAAACTACCAATGCGTTGGCAAAGATGCGTCGATTGCATAGGATTACTTTGAGTAACAGAAATAAAAAAGTTTGGGAAAATAAGAACTTTCATTTATTCCATACGAAACGGCAATTTCATAGGTAAAGACCTAATATTATTTGACCCGCAATGTTGTGGCAAGTACTATTATTATTACGTTTAATTGATTACGTACAAAGCTCAATTTGCGCAAAGTTTTCTACGTTTACAAATATTACATTATTCATGACGCTTTTCCATTGTGAAATATAAATAGCAAAAGCTTAACAGCTAGTGAATGTTCAGAGTAGTGGATTATCCAATTATTTGTATTACTTCGTTCTGAAAAATATTTCCATCGTTAGTTGTCGTTCTCGTGCTCTCATCTTATTTTTATTTCTATTTGCCATTCCCATTCGTATTGTCTTAACATATACATCGTTGTTTTTTCTTCCATGGAGCTGTATGTTATTTAATTAACACAATATAATTAGCACAGTGAGTAAGTCTTTGTTTACGTTGCCAATTGGCGGGCGCTGAAAGAACCTCACGTAATTATAGTTCGGTGTGTTTTGTAACATCCGGCCCCACTCACGCTGAATGTGTGAATGAGTAAGCGCCAAAAAGCATGTATGAAGCTGATTCTTTATCATCTTCATAGCGACAAAATAAAAGCTCTGTATTTTTGTGAAATTACTTTTTTTGCGAGGTACAACAGGATTTACGTTTCAACGTCTGCCTATACGACTCTTTATGAGTTAAGTACACTGCAGGACTTTTTAAAACACACATTTTGATACTTATCACACTCTTGCGGTACAGTATATTGGCCTTACACATGTATTTTAGGTGATATGCGATTATATTATAGCGTCAGCAACTGATAGTTAATGAGCTATGGGGCGCTGCCGTTCTTAGAAAGTTGTCACATGAATTAGGCCCAAAACCATCTGCTATAATTAGTCGGCTATATGCAGAGGAAAAATCCGGTCATTATGTCTTGAAGCTGACTATAGTTCCAAAAACTTAGCTTGATCGCTGCGATATATCCCAAGTGACGCAGATAGGGCTGAGACGAAGTTGTAACTATGCCGTTATAATATGTTGGTTACAATGGCTCATCGGCATCGCACAACACTATTCGTGCAATCCCACCCATGAAGTACGACGTTGCTACGGGAAATTTATAGATACCGTTACAGAATTCAGAACTTGATGAGCGGGATTTTAGTGACAGCTGTCGCAGCGATCAAGCTAAGTTTAACGGATTATAATCCGTGGATTTTACGTCTGGATTGTTTTCCTTTACCGTTAAAGTATGTGTACATATGTACATATTTTGAGAAATAAACACGTACAGTATTTGAAGGATGCCCGGTAACAAAGACACGAAAGTCTACAATATCACTCATCCAACACGATTTTTTTTTATACCTAGTTAAAAAGAATATAAAAGCGCGCGTCTCAAAAATAATGCTACTGTTTATAACGCTATAGCAGTTACACTGAGATACTCGTTTATCCCGGTCTATGGTATTCGTGTATATTGTTAGCCCCGGGGAACTTCGAACCGTGACAAAACCTCCCTCCGTTTCCATGACACTATCTCGTATGCCAAATATTGTGGAGATTAACAAATAAATACCGCATTTAGTTGTAAATTGTAATAGAGGATTTTAAAGGTCGTTGTTAGTTTTAAAGGAAGCCGTGTTGGCCGAGTGGTATGTACCCCCGACTTTCAATCCGTAGGGCGTGGGTTCGAAACCGGCCGTGCACCAATGGATTTTTCTTTCATTGACGACCTCTGTTGCGCAGCGGGCGAAGGTCTGCCTACGACGCAAGAGGTTGCGGATTCGATTTCCGCCTCGGGACAAATGTCTGTATAATCTGCAGATATATGTTCAGAGTGTTCTGGATGTTTTTCTATTTATGATAAAAATATCTATCTATGTAGTATAATTTATTAAGTATAACAGTCATCTAGTATCCATGACACAAGCTCTGCTTAGCTCGGGACTAGATGGTGCTGTGTGAATTGTCCAGCATTATTAATATTTATTTATATTATGTGAAAAATATGTTCCCATTTAACAAGTGCTTTAACGGTGAACGAAAACATCGTGACGAAACCCGCGGCTTAGTTAGCTTCAGTCGTATTGACCTGTTCTCTCCTCTGACTAATAGCTTACTTAGCTGAGAGGGTGGTATAGGTACTGGGCAAGCCTAATTCATCTAACAATATCCCAGGCACTGCAGCGTTCCATAGAGCATGACCAGCTGACGCTGTATAAATCATCTATAATAGATGCAAAGGCCTTTTGTTAAATAAAAGCAATTTTTAAATACCCTTTTCTTGAAATACTAATATCTAGTTGATTTATGAAACCTACAACGCCCATATTTATGCACTATTTTAAAGCAATTATATACTCAAATAAACCGTAAATAGTCGCTAATATGGGGATCGAAGATTATCGAAACTTCTGTGTGTCTACCGTGAGTTATCTATCACTGTTAGATCGCCTGACGCTTAGAATATTATAGTGACATAATAGAAGTAATGCTAAAATACAAAACCGTCTGAGGCTTACTTCAAGTTTGTTAGAAGTAATCTTCATAGCTAACTTCACGTTTATTATTGCTTTATTTAGCTTTATACGTCATAAGTAGAAACAAATTTTGAACCATTTGACTGTTTATTTACGCCAACCTTGTAAATTCCAAAGAGTAACGGCATATACAGTCATCTATATATATATAAAATTCAAAGTCCTGACTGACTCACTGACTGACTCACTGACTGACTGATATATCAACGCACAGCCTAAACCACTGGACTTAAAGACTTGAAATTTGGCACACATATGTATACCTTGAGTATCCTAGAGGTGCACTAAGAAGGGATTTTTCGAAATTCCCACGGGATAGGGAATAAATGGGATTTATATTTTCGAATCAAAGTGGCTCTGCGTGAAAAAAGGGATTTTACGTTTTATGACTTCCACGCGGACGAAGTCGCGGGCAATAGCTAGTACTGTATATGCCGTTACTACAGCAGTAATAGTACGTTACTTTGACATCTGTCAGATTTGTAACTCATGGTACCAAATTCTAAGCAAATAAATCCTAAACTACAGTCGCTGTAGTATAATAGTTTACTTTGTATTTTAGTACCAAACTATCCGCTAGAGGCGCTGTACAAGTTTTCATACATTTTTTAACTACAGTCGCTAGCGAGTATAGATTGTGAAAACTCATGGTCTACCATGAGTAAAGTTCACTTTGTTGCCATAATCACCACGCTTGGCTGGCGGGTTGGCGAGCGCAGTACGGGATATTGACACACGGAAAGACGCTGCTGCCCATCTTCTGGAGGTAGCCCTTGGCAGATTCTTACTGCATCCACTGGTAAGAGAGGAGGGGCAACATTCTACGCATAAGAAACTTAAGCGTTAATAATAATATCTAAATTAGTATTTCCAGGTCATTTCATGTTGATTGTGGTTTGCAGAGACGGTCATGATTGCACCGACGTTCAAGGCGCGCTCCACGTCGCCAGGTATCGATGTGTGTCCCATCGTATATCGTGTGATAACCCACTACTTAGATAAGTGACCGTCGGAGCTTGAACTTTCAATAATAAAGCCAAGCATTTAGTTTTAAAGGTTGGAAAATGTAAGGGACTCGACATTTTTCATAGTCTATAAAATGATTTTCTTTGTCCTTGTTTCCATCATGTATTTAAAAATGTCAACCCTCCGTTTTCAAACCGTGGACGACTTATATAAAATCGTTCATGAAAAGGTCAGTCGACGGCCACTTGTCTAAATAAAATGCAGGACAGCTGATTCAATAACGTTTACTGAATTTTGGACATTCATGTTTCATAACTGGGAATATTTATTACATAGATAATAATAAATATTGTTTGACATTGCGCACAGAACCATCTAGCCAAGGTAAGCAGAGCTTGTGTTATTAGGGTACTAGATGGTTCATAGAATACTTACTTTTTTTTATAGGGTCTTGGTGTAGGTAAATACCTACAGAGAAAACACCAAGACCCGATATATCCGAGATATCGGAAATATCTACAGATAAGCTTACATTTAGTAATTGTCCCTCATGGACGAAAATATTTAGCTTGCGTGTAATGAAAACAGACCGTTCTCGGATATTTTATGCATATTATTATTTTGGTGATATAAGTAATAATATGATGGCCAATATTTACTGTAAATTCGTCTGTTGTCATTCTAATACAATTTATCAGAGCAAGCAGAACTAAAAGATATTCGACGAATGTAGAAAATGTGTTTCTATTGTGACAAGGAATATTAATGTTCAATAAATATTTTGCGTTAAGTATCGGTACACGTTATAAGAAACACTAAGAATTAACATAAGAATGTTATGAGTCACATTGTGTACCTGCCGTTCTTATGTTAATTAAACACCTGAAATATTTTCCTCTTCATTGCCTTGACGTTTCAGTGTTTGTATGATATTAATATTAACATTTTGAAATTGTTTGATTTGGTTTGTGCCTGTGAATCGAATTTCACTAATTATCGTTCACTAATTGATTTTTTAATGTATGCATTTTGGTTGTGCTATTATTTGTAACTGCTACTTATGAATTCCAATTTTGGTATGTAAATAATGTTACGATAAATCCCCTTTTATAGCCGACTAACTGGCTTGCGTGGTTTCACCCACGTATAGCCAAGACAAACACTCTTATCGGTTGGTTTGTTAAAGTTACTTTGAAAATCCGAAACACTGAAAAATTATTTCACGTTCAAAATTAACATGAGATTATAGTATTCATTTTGTAAAGCCAGTGTGATGTCGGCCCCACGCGCCCCCGGGCACCCATGATAATGATTTTCTTGAAAAATCAAAACGTGTCGGAATAATCATCACGTTACATACAATACTACGTGAGCAATCCCCGTTTTACAAAATGAATTGAAAAATTAATTTTAGTTTGATAAATCAAAACTAATTTTAAAGCCAATAATGTTATTTTTTACAACTTACTTAAAAATAATCCTCATATGTATTATGATGTCCAATTTTCTAAAATGACAAGTTAATCTAAAGTTTTGTTTATAAATGGCATCACGTTTTCAACAGTTTTGTCACTTCTTGAGTGGAATTTGAATTCACCCCTTCTTAGCGAGCACTTACCCTCTAAAAATAACTTTGTCTCTTAGCATGTTTTCAGAGAAAACAAAACGAATTCGTTAATTTATATTTCTTGCCTACTTTTTATGCTAAACTTTAAGTAAATTAAGTCAAAAATAAAAATTCCCCATGTAAAGTTCATCCCCCCAAATATTATGGGTAAAATAGGAATGGGATAATCACATAGGGGTTGATATTTGAGAAACGCTTTATACGCTTAAACACCGGTTTTATTATTTTACTTGCCTAATAAATTAAATGAAATTGTTTATTTGCCAAATAAGTAAGTCAGCTTCACTTACTTACTTCACTGATTGATCAGCGTGCAAAATAATGTATGTAGTGTAGATACTTTAAATGAAAACAACAATTTTGCACTTAGGGTGGTTTGTGAGAAACTGAAAACGTGTTTTATAATTTTTATTTCCTAATATTTCCGCAAGCTTTCAAGCAATTTAGTAATAAACAACGATTTTCCATACAAACTTTCACCCTCCATATTTTTACTCACGGGATGATTTTTGAAAAACACTAAAATACGTTTTTAATTATTTTTGTTTGCCAATACTTTTAGAATATTTTCAAGTAAATCAATTGAACAAGTTTATAAAATTAAAAAATCTAAGTAACCCCCGAGGGTAAACCTTTTTTGTTTCCGTATGTGTACCAGTTTTGCAATTTATACATCCATTCCCTTTCATTTGATACCACACTTGGGTTAGGTATATTTGAAAACATACGATTGTTCACCCCTACTGCCAACCCCCATATCTCATGAATGGCTTGACCTCATCATCATCATCATTTCAGCCGTAAGACGTCAACTACTGAACACAGGCCTCCCTCATGGATCTCCATGAGGGGTAGTGGCCATACTCACCACGCTTGGCAGGCGGGTTGGCGAGCGCAGTGCGGGATGTTGATACACGACAAGACGCTGCTGCCCATCTTCCAGAGGTATCCCTTAGCAGACTCTTACTGCTTCCACGGGCATGAGAAGAGGGGTAACATTCTACTGGCGGCACCCCACGGCCATGGCTTGACCTATTTTTAATATTATATAGGATATGTTATATACAGTTTTGCATTCTACATATTATTTCCTTTTGTTTGATACCAAATTCGGGTAAATTTGGAAACATTCGATTGTTCATCCCCTCTTTCACCCCCATATCTTGTAAACTTATTTACTTATTTTGACAAAACACGTTTAAGAACCACCGTTGGTTCTGGAAAGCTAGCTTTAAAATTAAAAAAATGCATGCAAATCGGTCCACTCGTTTGGTGTAGTGGACAGACAGACACAAACATAACGGTCAAACTTATAACACCCCTCTTTTTTGTTGGGGATACAAATGATATTCCCCATACAAACTTTCGAAATGTGTTCAATTATTTTAAAATTTTAATATTTACGCGAACTTTGAAGTAAGTACGTTAGTGCAAAACAACGATTTTTCACGCAACCCTTAAAGGTTGAATTTCGAAAAACCCTTTCTTATTGCTTGCTTACGTTATAAAAAGAACCGACTTTCCAAATTTCAAAATTGTTTCTTCAGTAGTTTCGGCTGTGCGTTGATGATTCAGTCAATCAAACAGCTTATAACTATGAGATATCAATTGGTAATAATAATACAGAGCAAATACAGTGGCAAGCGCCATATAACGAATTGTATATTCATAATGACGAACGCGTTATCCGCAAACGTTTATAAGACAACTCATTTTACGAGTGTCGACAATCATAACCGGAATATCCATAAAAAGGGCAAAGTCATAAAATGAGCATTAGTGCCTTCATGTAGCTGCTGACGTGGCGGAATTCCTTCGTAATACACGAACGAATAGGAAACGTAATCGCTCTTTTGGCTAATGTAATAGGGTCTACGTCCCGTACTCGTGTAGTGAACAAGCGTAACATATTGTAACGTTCAAGCGGTTTACCGCGGGGTAAAGCAACTTTATTTTGTTTGGAAAAATAATTGTCACGCTCTCGAAACTTTTTAGCGATATTTTTAGCTGAATTATTGCTTTGCTAACCTATTTATTGTCAAGGTTGTTTTTTTTATGGTGCCGATTTTCTCTGTTTGGTAGGAAGGGAGTTACCGTCTAAATAACAGTATTTCTTAAATCAGCTGTGTTTTTGTAGTTAACGAAGGCAAGGCAATGTATAAAAGAGCACGACTTTGACTTACGTGACCTGCAAGGTGAGGGATTTTTAATAGGCGATGGTTTCCATTTGACATCAGGTAATATGACGTAAAATAGCACAAACCTTAAAATCTGAAAATTAACTTACTCTAATCAATAGACACAATTATGTTTAGCAATTGGAGTAATGTATCAACCTTAACAACATACAGCTCACAAATAATAGGGGGGTCATCTGACAGCTAAAAATATAAGTCAACTGTCATTTCATTATTCAATTTTCAACACAAAAACGCGAATGAAATTATTCTTAGAAATTATTTTTTGAAGAAGCCAAAGTTGATAACTTCTTTTGATTGGCACCATACGTAACTTCGCGTCAAACACCAACATACATTCCTATATAATTGTTTTCCAATCCCCAAATATGATAAAAGCAATTCGGAAACAAATCGTAACATTTCCTATGAATATTAAATGTCGTCATACGTTAAATCCCATAAAATGTATCGTAAACATTGTTTTGCGAGATACTGAGGCCTTTAAGACCACGTGGGGAGTACGTAAGAATTTCGTCATGACGATAACGATAACTGATAACGATAACTCGTGTTCTTCCTGCTACATAATTTTAAAGTTTAACAGTTTTTCGTACGTTGTACGAGATACGTGTTCTTTACCGACCTTTTGTAAGACGTGGGTTTCTGTGTATTTCTTGAGGAGTGAGGGAGATGGGAAGGCTTTTAGTCACTACGGGATGGCATAGGCTAATAGTAACAGTAGTAGATATATTTATGTAAAAAAATCAGAACACAATACTATTATTTTAAAATTTAAACATACATATAAGCAATTCAAAAAACATAATATTTTTTTTACCCAAAGTCATCAGTCATCAGTTCAGCCGTAAAACGTTCACTACTGAACACAGGCCTCCTTCATGGATCTCCATGAGGGGTAGTTGCCATACTCACCACGCTTGGCAGGCGGGTTGGTGAGCGCAGTATAGGATGTTGATACATGGTAAGACGCTGCTGCCCATCTTCCGGAGGTATCCTTTAGCAGGCTCTTACTGCATCCATGGGCATGAGAGGAGGGGTAACATTCTACTGCCGGCACTCCACAGCAGTTTTAACCAAAGTTATTTACATTATTCGCAAACAAAATGTAGTATGTGCAATGCGCGTTCTCGTAGATATAAAACATAGACATAACATTTCTTGCCGGCTCGATATGTAAAGAACAATGTAGATTCCTTGCGGGCGTTTATGTCATAAATTCCTTGTGTTTTGTGACCGGAGGATGTCGTAAAGCTTAGACCAGAGTTACCGCAGCGCGTCAAGGTCTGAACAATAATGTTGATCTTAATGTGATCATCGATGGTACGAATGGTATGTTCCGCTCTTCGTTGGTTTAGTTCGAATAAGGCTCGCGTGGGTTTTACTGTGCTCTAGATTATTTAATGAAACTTTATACACTGTGGTAACACGCTTCTTTTTAAAATAGAATGGGTATGTTTTATATTAGTTATTTATTTATTTATAAGCCTGTTATTTCCTTCCGCAGTACGAATTATCTCCCTCCACTCAAATAATTTATTTATTAATTTTACTACAAAAAATCTAATTTCAACGACTCATCATCAGGTGATAAGAACCGGTGATTATTTGACATTGAAGACTTTCGATTCATCTGTCTCCTAAATCATATAAGGGATCTTTCTAAAAGCAAATGCTTGACTTGTTTTTGAAAATACCAAAAGCGCTTTAAGTATGCCTCGATTTCTCGTAGAGCCAATCATCAGAAATGAGTTTAAAAAAAAATGAGTGCAATCTGAAAGTGCATCTAACCGAACCCAAAAATAATTTTCCATATCGATTCATAAATAACAGGGTGCTGAGGTTTATTCTTTCATTGCGCTCCCGTTTGATACTAACTTGTGATATTTCTATCAGATAGCTTACCTCCGTTAAAATAATCTTCCCCATTCTGGAAAACTCGAAATATTAAAAGAAGCAAAAAAGGGTTTTGCTACCTCCAAAAACATTTTGCTGTCGCCTCTTGCACAAACAATAGGAATGTTTAAAAAGAAAACGTTTCCATTTGTAAAAATAATCCTTTTTATTTATTCCAAGAGGCATATAACTGGAAACAAAGCATCGATTACCAATCATCATCATCATCATATCAGACGTAGGACGTCCACTGCTGGACAAAGGCCTCCCTCATTGATCTCCAAGTACTGCGGTTGGAAGCCGTCTGCATCCACCAGCAGTTCTCACTAAGTCGTCTGCCCATCTTGTAGGTGGACGTCCTACGCTGCGCTTGCCGATCCGTGGCCTCCATTCGAGAACTTTGCGGCCCCATCGGCCATCTGTTCTGCGCGCTATATGGCCTGCCCATTGCCACTTCAACGTGCTAATACGTTTGGCTATGTCGGTGCCCCGAGTTCTTCTACGTATCTCCTCATTTCTGATTCGATCCCGTAGAGAAACCCCGAGCATAGCCCTCTCCATAGCTCGTTGAGCGACTCTGAGCTTATTCAGATTATGCGATTACCAATACTTGTTGAATATTAGCATCCATTTCTTACTCCATTACTATTATTAAGAGCCTGTACTGTCCCACTGCAGGGCAAAGGCCTTCTTTACTCCATAGATTTTAAATATTTTAATTATTTGGAGCTCGTGTGGTTCTACTACGTGGCAAAGATCTGATGTATCAAAACTTAAATATAATTTGGTTTCGTGGTACACTCCGTGTAATAAATGTTATTCATAAAGCAAGCAAGACCGGGGTTATAAGAAATTCGTAGCGCATTTTCTGACATAAAATGTTACTTTACGATGCCGAAACTTTAGCCATACATAGCAAATGTTGTACGGCACATAATGGTATAAAGATGTCTAAATTATAAGCTTTGCCCGAGCGTGGGCAACATTCATTGAACTTTTATAGAGTTGCCAACGTCGGCGACTCGTCAGAATATTAATGGCACATAATACGTTCTGAATACTTGTTACAACTTTTCCCATTACGTCGTTCAGATTTACACCGGAGAAAAAAATGTGTTTGACGTAAAAAGCGCCGCAAAACTCAATAAAGTTTGCTGGGTGATATGAATATGAGTCGCATTACCTATTACTGTCCTGTCTGTCGTGTTGACTCCAATTGCCATTTCAAAGTTATCGTACTCGCTAGAGATTTGTTGCCGCCTGAATATTTTTGTAGATGTCTTTCGAGAGCTGAATGACCCAAGTCGTCTATCTACCGAATATAAATTATATATATTCGGTAGATATATAATATTTGTAGTTGGCTAACATTGAGAAATTTTGCATGAATCGACCACGAGCCAAATATTGTGTGAGAAGACCCACGTCAATAAACGTCGAAGATAATTTGAGTAACGCTCTGAGTTCAACCAAACTTCATAGGTACACTATGAAATTTTGTATATTGGTGTAGTCGATAATGCACGTAAAGCCCTCCCCTCACCTACTAACAGACAAAGGTTTCAGTCTAAAAGCCCTTTTGTGCCCTCTATTATTGTTTGCTACAAGTTCACTAAAAGCGGAGCTATCGAAAGCTTTGACCTTTTACTAATTACATCTATTTGATCGAACTTTTATAATAATGAATGTAAATATAAATCTTAAAATAATGGAATTGAGTAACACACTTAAAACCGGACATTTCATGTAAGTAGTGCCTTTTTTTATCTGCTTTCAAGGAAAAAAAAAAGATAATAATCAAGATTCCACGCCGAGATTACCTGTGATTAGGATTCGGCGCACATGGCTGTAGAAGGCCTGTCTCATCGGTGTGCTGGGAACGCCTGATACGTGCAAGATGCATTCCGGAGCAAGTTGCCATAACTCCTTGTTAATTCAGACGTTACATGACAGATACTATCGTATTACCGTCCGGGAACTCGCACACATAATTTACGAACACACGAAGCTAAATTGACATCAATAAACTTTTCATACTGCTTTGAGCCATTAGAGTGACAAAGTTGCTATAGTTTCGGTAATGACGCAAAGCTTTATTGAGTTAAATGATATTAGGAACGTTAAAACGTTTTTGTACTGTTAAAACAATGCACCTTTCTAAATAATTGCTCTTATTGTGCTATTGTAGTCATTACTTAGAAACGGCAAAGTTTTGTTTAACGATAAGCTAACCATGTAGGTACATGGCATATACACTTTAAATTATATAACTATAGCTAAAGAGGTGTAGGTACACTTAATCTATTGCTTCGTAGTGTTGTAGAAGTATAGCAATAGATTGACTTTTGTGCTTCCGTCCCCTAACCAACGAAACGCGCTCTGTTTCTGCTTGATATTGATAAAACAATCAGAGTTAATGACTGTGCGTTTCCAATCCATTATTTTTTTCGCCTTGCGGCATTCCATTCGGTTAGCGATATCAATTCTATGAATGGTTACGATAAAAATAGCGAACACATGCACGTGTAGCACCAGATGCCCTGCGACCTTACGCTCTACTCGTTTTGTAACATTACACATTTTATATGCACTAACATCGGTTATAAATATCGGCCAGGTTACCGATTTTCACACTACGTTGGCGTTTATCGCGAAAACATAACGCTCATTGTATCGCTAAGACGAACGGTGAACTAACCTTGAGGGACATAACGTCATTTCATGTCATGAGCACGCTTTCAGTGGAAATTTATTGGTTTTAATGTCTAACTTTGAGAACGAGGATATAATTTAGTTTTAAATATCGAGGGGTTGGTGGTGACTTATCTGTAAAGGTCCGACAATTAAATACATTTATGCCAGAAGACTCGCCCAAACTGGTAGACAATATTGGGTTCCTTCAAAGCAGTATCTTATTCTCTATTCTATGCCTGTTTTAATCTGTATTAATTGCTTACTGATCGCGTTACCCGTATGCAGTACCCAACACCTTACTACGCCAATTAAGATCTTTAGTTGATTGTAAACTGATACTTCTCTATGTGGCATTATTGCTTTTACATGAAAATAACTACGGAAAGCGAATGCACCAACAATTTCTACAATACGGTACCAATGCATTAAATACAACAATCAATTAATCAGTCAATTAATCAATCATTTATTTATAAAGATTTCGTTAAGATCTTTATAAATAAGAGCGTAAGTATTACATATCCAAGGCAATAATCAAGACCTTACCTCCCGTGCTAGTTAAAACTGTGTTATGGCAAGGTAAAGTCTCTCAAATCACGCTCACATATAAAAATACCTTACAAAAGTCGTTATATATACCATAATGACTAACATTATTATTTTATAACTAGCTTCTGCCCGCCGCTTTGCATGCGTTGTACCCGAATAAAAGTAGCCTGTGTTAATCCTGGTCAACATCAATACGTGTGCATCGTTTCAGCTCAATCCGTAGCCTAGTTTTTGCGTGAAGAGGTAACAAACCTGCATCCAAACAAACTTTTGGCCTTATAATATAATTGGGATGAAACAATCCAATGAATACAGTTAAGGCTATGTAGTTTTATATGGTAATATTTTTACATATGCGCCTAGAAAAACATTTAATTTGTACTCAACAACATATGTAATTATGTTGTTAATATCATATAAATAATAATCAAAGCGTCTACGCCCTGATTATTTATACGTTCATTCATCACATTTTCTTTTTACGTAACGCTGACGAACAACATTCACATTTGTTCAGTTTAATTTTAAGCATGTGTTCCCACGCTCTCATTTGTTGTTAATATCAATTTTTAATGAGCAGTGTCACTCTTATTTTGGTTGTGTTTGAGATAAACTCTTTGATTATTTAAGACGTTTTAAACGTGGTTCCATTTAAATTCAATTTAATCTTTACAGAATACGTAACGTTCTGATTTTATAATGTACTTTGCGTCCAATAAAATAGATATTGTTTGTATCAAAAAATCTTCAGTAATATCGGTTAAAGAATTTATTAATTGAACAAAAAAAAACAGTTTATATAAAAATAAGAATGTAAGTATTCAGGCTAGTGTCGAAACAATCATAAAATGACTGTTAAATAATAAACATATTAAGTACGAATCTACTATGTAGCTACTTAATTTTACCATACAAGAAAACATGTTTATCACTAACATAAAAGTAAAAAACTACTACTACTTAGAAAAGACAAAATTATAATTACTGCAAACAGCGAATACTGAAAGAACATTGAACCAACTTGTCAATAACTACGCCTCTGCCAGAAAGCAAACACTTTTCAAGGAGCTCTTAAATTGCGTAATAATAAGCTAAATTTAATTTTCCTATGAATAACGTCTCGAGTCATTAAGTGGACCGTCTGACAGAAATAGCGGTTTCTATTCGAGAAGTCCAGATGTGTGTCAACCGACGCCGAAATCATTTTAACTACCCATAATGTTCGTAAAAATATAGGGAGTCGTGTTTATTTCCACAGCGAACCTATCATTGACGCGGTTGAATGGAAAATAGCTTTGAGAATGGCGGTTTTGCAAAAAACAAATAAAACCTTCAGCTGAATAAACCCACGAAAATGTTTAAATGTGAGATTATTAGGGCTATTAAAATTTATTGGTTGAATGTGCTCTTTCACAAAAACGGAAGGGATTTTTCATGAGTAGTTGTTTAAATAAAGCGCCTGGGAAATATAAACGTATTTCCTCAGTTAAATGTTTAAGCGTTTCGAATGATTAGTATTAAAATATTCATTAAAAACTGGAAATTATTAAGATCATGGCCGTAGATTGTGCTCTTCATACCGCGCGCGCCCCTACTACATAACATTATCTGTTATCCACAAACAACCAAAAAACATTTACATACATATATGGTACATTCCCAATTTCGTGAGTGCCCCCGGTTTCCTTTATTTCCATTTGGATGCCAAATATTGGCCAATATATTGAATGTTTTGTAACGCAAGTCGTTGCCGCATCTGCTTTTGTAAATAAGGGCACGAAGTGGCTGAATGCTGAACCGCACACCCGGATTTACCAGGAATATTCACATTTCAATTCGATCCTGACAGTAACCGATACATTATGCCTAGTAGCGACCTCGGCTACGCTACATTGCCTTTGTGTTGCCATTTACTTAATCCACAAACAGGAATGAACTGCGGGACCTAATCTTACTAAAACAGGCTTAGTACTATTTATAAATAAATATTTATTTGCCGATCATCATCATCATTCCAGCCGTAAAACGTTCACTAATGAACACAGGCCTCCCTCATGGATCTCCATGAGGGGTAGTTGCCATACTCACCACGCTTGGCAGGCGGGTTGGCGAGCGCAGTACGGTATGTCAATACATGAAAAAGCGCTGCTGCCCATCTTCCGAAGGTATCCCTTAGCAGGCTCTTACTGCATCGGGTATGAGAGGAGCGGTAACATTCTACTGCCGGCACCCCACGGCAATTTTAGCCCATGAGTTAACTATATTTAAAAGACTGTGGGTCGCACCTGGCATAATTAGAATGGCTTAATTTTGAAGCTGGACTAAAAAAGGGACTGATGACGATGACGATAATGAAATAAATATATTCGTTTTTCTAACCTTGGGTTCGAAATACGAATATATCTATAACATTATCGTAAGTACTTACAAGTTATTTCAAACACCTACACAACCAAGCGGTCATGTGGGGAAATCGGATTAAATTATATGCTACCTGCGGTTTTTACGGAATTTAGGAATGTTCTTATTAACAAATGCATTGACGAGCTCTTGTTATGGGATTGGCACACACGAATACAGCATGGCTAACACTATTTAATAATACTCGTGTAGGTTTGATAGATTGATAACACTTTATTTGAAATGTTTGAAAATATGCCTAGGTACAACAACAGACAGAAACATTATACAATTTTAGGTAATGCAATAGGCATCCTTATCGCTAAAAGCATAGGACAAGGAAGGTGGTTGGTTAAAATTTACTTTAACTTTAAAAATGGACTTTAACTTAAAGGCCGATTTTTCAAACTCCACTAAATTTGCGGCTCCAGTTGAGTTGTGTAGGCAACTGCCTGCCGCCGTTACAATACATCAATATTTAGAAACTATCAATACGATGACCGTAAACAGGACTTATTTATCATCATCATCATCATGATCATCATTTCAGCCGTAAAACGTCCACTACTGAACTAAAACCTCCCTCATGGATTTCCATGAGGGGTAGTTGCCATACTCACCACGCTTGGCAGGCGGTTTGGTGAGCGCAGTACGGGATGTTGATATACGGAAAGACGCTGCTGCCCATCTTCCGGATGTGTCCCTTAGCAGGCTCTTACTGCATCCACGGGTAGGAGAGGAGGGGTAACATTCTACTGCCGGCACCCCACGGCTAGACTTATTAATGCCTCAAACTAATCAGTTCAATACACTAGAGCGGGTTTGATGAAAAGCTTCCTGTGCTTTAAATGAGTATGAATGATTACTGTAATTAAATCACATGCAAGGCCACAAGTAACAGATAATTGGTTCATCAGCTCCTGCATAGCATCCCTAGTGATGCAAGCGGGTACATATGAGTCACTTATACAGCTCAAAGGCGAACGGCTGATCTTAAAGATATAGTATAAACAAGCTATATTTCGTTACCAAACGAATAATACGCAAGCTAGTTTTCAAAGTCGTGTGTAACGCTTGCTAAAGCCAAAGTTAATATTATACTAAAATTGTTATTTGCTAGAAATAAACTTTGAATTACTTGGTAAAAATGGTAACTTATGTATAAGATGAGTTATATTTGCGGCCAAACGGTTTGAAAAATGTAACATATTATAAAAAAATTGTATAATTCACTTCTACGCGTCGACGTATAAAATATTGGTAAAACTAAAAATTCTAAGCACTTAAGAGACACTGTGAACAAAAAGTAATTAAAGCCAGGTTACCAACTCGTAGAATACAAGTTAGTGTACAAACATTAAAGCTAGTTTGTATGTAGTGAGATAGCCGATAACCCTGAGCTGTGGTCATGGGCACCATGGAGGTCGCCCTACACCTGATCGCTTGGCATCGTGACAAATTGCATAACCAGAGAACGCCTACGTCCGACACACAGGAAACACGACTATTTGAGTTTCCATAATAAACTACGCAAAGTAACAAATCTCACTAGACACATCGCTTTTGCTGTTATTTTATAAAACTTTTTGTTTGTTTCAGGTAAGTTCAAGTCATCGATCTTTGTTCGGTATTGAAGTTATTGTTGACCGAGGTAGAGTTCAACAATAGTGTAAGCTTCTGTTAAAACTAAGTACAGTGAGTTTGCTGGCCTTAGATGTGGGTAAATATTTTGCTAGGTTATTGATTGGTCATAGCCGCAATAATATATTAATGTGTGAGTGATTTACTCATCATTATCATCATCTCAGCCGTAGGATGTCCACTGTTGGCCATAGGCCTCCTTCATGGATAGTGGCGAGTTTGTCAACGACCCCTCAAGATAAGCACACTTGGCAGGCAGGATGACGAGTACAGTACGGGATGTTGATGCACAGAAAGACGCTTGCTGCCAATCTTCTGGAGGTATCCCTTGGCAGATTCTCACTGCATCCACGGGCAAGAGAGGAGAGGCGACATTCTACTGCTGGTAACCCACAGCTAATGTGATTTACTCGTTACTATGTATTACGTGGATATCTACATCTTGTGGATCAAAACATGAATCTGAATCGTTAGGCGGTGTCACATCGTGACTGAAATAAAATATCGTGAGGCGTACGAACTACGCGTCGGTTTTGTCATGGTCCAGTGCGGGCTTCCGTCGAGAACTCCTGAAATATTTTCGAAAATGCTGGCTTAATATTTTACTGCTACGAATTTTCAGCGAAAACATTCCCCGTGACACGAAATCACGCTTACACAACCTCGAATGCTATGGAAAAAATTTAAATGAATTATTGTGTCGCCGTGGGGTGCCGGCAGTAGAATGTTACCCCTCCTCTCCTACCCGTGGATGCAGTAAGAGCCTGCTAAGGGACACCTCCGGAAGATGGGCAGCAGCGTCTTTCCGTATATCAACATCCCGTAATGCGCTCACTAACCCGCCTGCCAAGCGTGGTGAATATGGCAACTACTCATGAGGGAGGCCTGTGTTCAGTAGTGGAGGTTTACGGCTGAAATGATGATGATGATTGTGTGGCCTCGTAACTGCACATTAAATAAATATAGTATTGGAATAACACCAATTCTGTTATTCCAATACGATATTTTGGGTTGAGAACAACTAAAAGTCGATAAGGCATTATATTTTTTTATCTAGAAATTCGGCAGTACAGCCTTCCCTTCAATATTAAAGAGAACAAATACTTAATGCTCTTTGCTAAGAAGCTTTACAGGGAGTCGGACTGTAAGCCCGGAGACTATCTTAAATGGATTAGGTTAAAAAGTTAACAAAAACGAGGCGAAGTGAGTGGCGGACGAAGCGTCTTTGAGATTTTGGCATTGTCAGAATATTAAATGCTTCGACTTCGTTTGAGTACAAATCTTTGAAGGGTCTTAGAGTTTAGTGGCAATGATTTTAATAACTTAGCTAGCTAGGCTACACTGTGTGTCTAGCGTCGTGCGTCTATCAACCAGTCAATAAATAAATAATTATAAAACTAAAGTGCACATAACAATATTGTATTGGATTATCGGGCATTTATCGCGCAATTAGCTTTATTTTTAACTCCCGACGCAAATAGAGAGGGTTGTTATAAGTTTAACGTATCTGTCTGTGTATTTATTTATTCATCTTAGGGAAACTATCAGCACAAGATACACAATAGTTATAAGTATAATAATAAGTAGCTATTAATAAGTTTCCACTTATACCTCTAGATACACAGTAGTGCTTTTATATGCTTTTTTAGTATCTGTCTGTGGTATCGTAGCTCCTAAACGAATGAACCGATTTTAGTTTAGTTTTTTTTTGTGTTATAGATAATTTTATACCGAGTGTTCTTAGCCATGTTTAATGAAAATCTGTTTAGCCGTTTATCTGAAGATCATCAGCTCTTTTTTCAAATATACCAAAGTGTGGTATCAAATGAAAGGGCATGATGTGTAGATTGCAAAACTGAGGGTAAAAAATAGGTTACCTCAGAGACTAGGTAAAGTGTCGGAGGTTGATTAAATTTTTTAATTTTATTCGTTTATAAACTGAATCTATTTAATTATCCAGACGAGTGGCCATGTGATCGCGAATATTTAAAAATATACTAGTATTTTAGCTTAATTAGGTCATAGGTCATAATCGTATTTAAGCTTTCGTAGTAAAACAATAACCCTTATAGTTTCGCTTTGTCTGTCTGTCTGTCCGTCAACGGCTTTGAGAAGGGACTATAAGTCCTAGAAAGCTGTTATTTCGCATGGACTTTTAAAATAACAACGCCGAGATAACGCTTTAAAAAATTCTCAAAAAATAATTTATTTGGGGTACCTCCCATACACATAAGGTGGGGTTGAACTTTTATTTTCTTGATTCTCCCATCGTGTAAGGTATCGTTGAATAGGTATTTTAAAACCATTCAGGGGCTGCGAAGACAACTTTTCGATTATGTTTTGGTAAACGTAAAAAAAATATAAGTACCAACAACTACGGAACCCTACATACCACGTGGCCCGACACGCACCTGGCCTAATTTATTTTATGTAATTTCAACATGATTACCTTCACCATAACAGTTGAAATGTACCATTTTATCTGCTAATGGATTCTGGGATAGCAGACAAAACGTATTTATCATTGTGGCAGTTATCAAACACAAATCATAAGAAAATTTCAGATGAGAGGCTATTTTTATGGCAGCTCCGACGCCGGATCGCATCGTAACGCCGAGTTTTTGTCAGTTCCCTCCTTTTAAATAATGACCCTATTAGCATCTCTGAGACAATAATTTAATATTCCCTTGCCCCCCTCGGTAACATCAAATGTTGATATCATTCCTTCTTTTTCGCAAGTTTCAGTGAGATCTACGTTTTGTTTTGCTTTTCATTAAAATTATTAAGCCGGCGCGCAAAGTGATGAAACAGTGCGACTGGAATACAAATTTTGAGCCGAAAATTCGGTATGCTGATGAATTCTTAAAGAGTCCTCAAAACTAATTGTGGTGAGGCTTGCTATTTCGAGGTACCTACGACTGTTGTTTCTAGTTGGTATCTTATAAAATCTGGTTTGTTATTTTCCCCTTATAGTTCTTGCATGGTTTTAACTAACATTTTGTAAATCGACATCCATTGGTAATCAACTTACGCTTAAGTATCATAAAACCTCAACATAAATCTTAAAAAACAAGTATTTAATAGTATAACGGATACGGAAGTAAATTGGCTAATACCCCTATTTATTCGTATTTTTTCCTATGGAAATACCATACATCTCTCCGAAAAATTCCGTGGAAGAGTTTCAATATGTTTAATTAATTATTTAATTATCAGCTCGCATAATATTTTTTATGGTCCATATTTATTACACGAATACCTACAGCGTGAACCATACAAAATTGGATTTTAATATTGGCAGAGTTCGTCCGATAACTAGATTGCTATCGAATGAATACCCGCACAGGGCAGGGGATGGCCGGCATGGAAATTATATGCGGTGAAATACATATTCCGATCCCGCTCATATCATGTATCGTTAAATTCCCATAATGATATTACGATATCATATGGTTGACCGTAAAAATGTATCAATGCAAAGCCTGGTTTACAACTGTTATTGCGATGTTTCGGCTTTAAGCAAGTAAAATGGAATTGGCTACGAGAATTTGCATGGCGGTGAGCAACCTGTGTCCGGCTATTTGGACGGCGCTTGCGTTGTAAATAGCGAGACAGTGTACAGCGGGATAGTGCCGTATTTTGGTAGAGCTCGTGTAATTGGCTTTGCACTAGCCTTGTTATTGAGACTTGCTAACGGTTAACTATTCAGTTTTCACTATATTCACGTTGCCCTGGTAATTCGAAGCTCTTCTTACTAAAGCCTCGTAATAGCGTATGTCTAAACCTGTAACTAAGCAAGGTGATTTTATTCGTTTTGTCTATGCCGAGTTGAATTTTGAAACATAAAACTTGACACAAGACCATAAGGGTGTTGTCGCCATACTCACCACGCGTGGCCTATGTATTATTGCGTGTTTATATGTATCCTAATACGACCGCACAAACGCCCCGACAGACACAATTTAAAGAATAATACTATTTTGTCTGCCACGACAAATGTCTGGCATGTTCGATGTCTGTAGATATAAAAGGCGTCAAATTAACGCAACGTGATTAATAAGCTTGATTGACATCTTAGTTCTCATTTCTTGATGGAAATTCTTTGAATCTTGGATTGCTAATAAAACATAGTTCATTGTGTCTATTATTTTGTTAACGAGAAATATTGTGAGAGAAAACACGTCTTATTAATAAAATTGAGTTTGGAGGCTTTTACTATTGTAAAGTATTTATTTGTAGTGTTCGTCTGTATAGTACCTACACTGAAAAGAGAACACACGCACTGAATGTAAGAAGTAAAAACAAAAAAGAAGAAGTAAAAAAAAAATGCTCTCTGTTAAATAGGTAGGTATTTAACAGAGAGCATTTTTTTTGTTACTTGTATAAATTCAATGACACATACATAACGATTCAAAACAATGTACCTACCTACGTTTATTAAAGCTTAAAATTATATCATTTAACTTAAAGTTCTGTAAACTTGGGAGCAACCAAACGGTTTTAATCATAGAGACCTAGAACTATCAAAAGTTTAAATTAATAACTTGTTCTCGCAAAACACCGTGCCGTAAATAGCAAACTAACTATTTCACTCCTGCGAATGATCTAGTAAACAGACTCTTTCTAACGAGAAAAGTTCATGGAAGTCTGTTGGAAAGAATGGAAAATAATGCTCTTCCATCGTACTAAGTTCCTAGTACCTTGATTATAAAAGCTTCGACTTAGTGAATCTTGCGAATCTTCAGGTATAATATATCTATAAGCTAAGTTAGACATATAGAAATACTAGCTTGTGCCGGCCGCTTCGCATGCGTTGTACACGGATAAAAAGTAGCCTATGCGTTAATCCTGGTCAACATCTATCATCATCATGATACCCACTGCTGGATATAACCCTCCTCTTCAGCACGCCAACGTAAACGGTCCTGTGCAAGTCTCATCCACTGTCGTCCGGCAACCCTAGCTAGATCGTCCGCCCATCTGGCAGGTGGTCTGCCTCGAGGCCGTCTCGCTTCCATCGGAAACCACTCTGTTACCGCCTTGGTCCATCGGCTGTCGTCTTGCCTGGCAACATGCCCTGCCCATCTCCAATTCAAGCTTGCGATCCGCATACCTACGTCTACGACTTTCGTACGCTGGCGTATCTCCACATTGAGTATGCGATCAAGAAGGGAGATGCCAAGCATGGCGCAAACATATAATATCTATACGTTTGTAAAGTTTCAGCTCGATACGTACGCTAGTTTTTGCGTGAAGAAGTAACAAACCTCCATACAAACAAACGGCTTTATAATATTAGTAAGATTCTTTCCCTTGAATATATTTGACCTGAGCCGTTTCTCGAACACATGAAAACATAGAGAGTGTTAATGATATGAAGTATAACTGACTTAGCTGAAAAGATAGTATAAGTGCTGGGCGGGTAAGCCATCTAACAACATCCCAGACACTACAGCGTCCCTTGCAGTATACCAGAGCTAACGCCGTTTAAATCATTCATAATTATGTAAAAGTATTTTTTGGCTCTCAATAAAAAAAATGTGGTTGACCCAGGCGGTATAAACTTGACTCCTTTAGCAAAGACTTATGTACCTGCTTTGGAAAACATCAGGCTTATAAATAAATATTATAATTATAGGTACTGTCAGCAACTGCTGAAAGAACTTAGTGAAATTAGTAAATAGTACCAGCCCGCGGTTAAATTCCCGAGTTTTTAAAGCCTCGAGCATTATGGGATTGAAGAGCTTTCTTTCGGTTAAAGGTTTCTTAGAATCCGTTCAGTTGCCTACCAACCTAACCTAAAGTAGGATTTTTTATGTAGATATAAATTAAGTTGGGTATAAGGATAAATAAATGCTTTTTTATGTTTAATTGCTTATATGTGCTAAAAGATGGTATTTAATTAGGTACGAAATAGAATAATAATAAGTTTTTAAATTGTGTACTACCTATTTCATTGGAATTATTTGTTATTTGTCGTTTCTATTTC
Organism: Pasiphila rectangulata; assembly: GCA_963082625.1. Lineage (NCBI taxonomy): Eukaryota > Metazoa > Arthropoda > Insecta > Lepidoptera > Geometridae > Pasiphila > Pasiphila rectangulata. The sequence goes on from OY720243.1 coordinate 12,897,394, forward strand.
AACTCTGTCGAAAGTCCATTTGATAGACTTAGATAGACGAAACATATCAATATTTTAACTTAAATAGGAACGAACAGTTTTATAATTAAATTATACGCTCCATAGACTGACTGCCTACGGAGCTCAGCGTTGGTCTATAGCCGACTGATATATAGGAGGTAGACATGGGACAAATGTTTGTAATCGTTCTGAAGATCTTTGTCCCGGGTCTGGGTATTTTTCTATTTTTGATAAGTATGTAGTTACAAAAAAATATTCTATAAAATAAGTGGATAAAGATTAAGATATTTTTATTGTGAAAATTGTGTGCATACCATGTTCATGTGATTTCCATAGTACAAGGTTTGCTTAGTTTGGGACTAGATGGTGTTGTGTGTAGTGTCCAGTATTATTTATTGTCTTTATCTATATACATAAAACAAAGTCGTGTTAGTTACACCACCTATAACTCGAGAACGGATGGACCGTTTTCAATGATCTTAGATGTTTTGGATTTATCTGAGCCCGGGTTTACATAATACTATGCTATCTAAACATCGTAAAAATTCAAATAAAAAAATGATTACAACTTAAATTAATAATAAAATTAATACTTAAATGTTCATTCAGAAAGTATATTGTGATAAAACTTAAACTAGTAGTAGTAGTAGTATTTATAGAGTTTTAGTAAAGTAGTAGTATAGAAGTAGTAGAGTAGTAGTAGAGTAGTTGTAGAAGTAGTTGTATAATAGTAGTAGAATAGTAGTGGTAATTAGTTGTAGTAGTAGGTGCGATACGGAGTTGGCCGGGACAGCTAGTTTATTACTACGAATTCGTGATTCAAAGTATAAATTATATTTTGAAAGGGTAGATTACTATTACCCTCTTAGGTGCACGTCAAGCCTTGAAAATGATATTATTATTTACACCATTATCATCATATCAGCCCGTTGACAGCACCAGCTGGGTATTGGCCTCTTCAACACGCCAACATAACTATTCACTTCAAAAGATAAATTTTCACTTTGCAAAACGTGCTTGCTCCTTGTGCTTTACGACCAATAAATGTTGTAAGCGAATGCTTTTTTTTATTACCAACTTCAAAAAGGAAGTTTATACATATACATATATACGATACGTATGTATGTAAATAGTATTGCAACATATTGAAAATCAAATTTACCTACTTCAACTTTATTTGCAAGTTTTTTTTTAATTGTTTAGTTTCCATAAAGACGAACCCTCTAAAGCTCTGTGCGAACACGTGATATTATGACAGTCGGACTTACTTCACGTTTGCAAGGTTCAAGAAGCTTCATAGTTTTCATATTCAAGAAGTCGGTGTTTTTATTATAAAGTTACATTGTTACGTTTCCTATTCCCCTTGTTCTATTATACCATGGTTTCCTGTATTTGTATTGTAAAGTGATTAGGTTCCTCCACGCCACCCGTCGTAAGTAGCTATTACGTTAAGAGCATCTAATCAATTTGATTAAGTGAGGTACTTTTATGCCTTTAGAATGCCTCACTACAATCTATGTTGGACACATACCTGTTAACTACATATATGAATATCTCTATCGGACTGATCAATATTATGTTAAGTAATTAATTGATGTATTGATCCTAATTTAGTATTGAGTAACTGACATTATTAAGGCAATAACACACGTAATCGCAGGCTCTAAGTAGCTTCTCCTCAATTAAGTCAAGGTGTAATCCACTTCGACAGCGTCTTTGGATGCACTTGTGCACTGTTCAAGATTATACTCGTGAACGAGTTCATAGAACGTTGCTGTTTCAAATCGTATTGATACGAGTGATGAAATACGCCTTTTTCTTGTTTCACCGGGCACGTGAGCGCACAAATCCTCTTACCCACACATATCCAGTACGGAAATTCCCTACACAATAGACAGTACTCAACAACACCCACACACACAACTCAGAAAAGCGTGGATTTTTCTCAGTTGCGCCTTAATTGAATTCGCTTTTAGCTCACTTTTAATTTATTTACGTTCGCCTACCCACTTTGATGTCTGCACATAAACTCGCAGAGCTTTTTAGATAAATAACCAATTATCTCGATACGGCTTAATCCTCGCTCTGTGGTATGTGATCTGGAACTCGGAATGTGTATTGCGAACTTTTCAAATTGTATTATGCTCGCACTGATTGTAAACAAGAGCACTCTAAAAGCGAATGTCAAAAGAACCTAAACGATAAGATTAAACATTCGGGAGTTAATAATGAAAACGTGACATCTAAGACCGCTCCTAAATTGATGGAGTGTTTGTGTGTACAAATCTATCAGTGCGCAAGTGAAGGTAAATAAGTTGATATTCACATTGGAGCGTGATCAGATCAAAATCCTAATTGGCTAAGCGATTACGTCGCTAGCGGGGTGCGCCGCCACTAACCCAATTTGTACAAAACGACCAAGTAAACACACGTCAGTCGGTGCTACGCTCCGCCGAGGTTTATGGCAAGATCATAAAATGCAGCTCTCATGCAAATGTCCGAATTGAATTAACTAGGTTAATCATTACAGCCTCTGAATGGGCTCCAGCTAGTATGTTCAAAGAATGGTGGCCAGCGGTAATACGAGTATTATTTCTTTTGCGTTGTACGGAATCGCTCATGTGGAAAATACTCGTAAGAGCGGTATCTTTACATTTTTTTATTATTTCATAAACCTACTTTAACGGGAATAAGCATTTTTTTCTATCTAATCTAATCAGCCTGCTAGATCCCACTGCTGGGCAAAGGCCTCCTTCTCTTCCAGTAATAAGCAATATTTTAATTTATTTTATTACTTTCTAACTTCTGCCCGGTGCGTATACGGGTAAAATAAAGTCTATGTGTTAATCCTGGTCTACACCTATACATTTGCTATAGTTTCAGGTTGATCGGTTTGGTAGTTTTTGCTTGATGAGGTAAAAACATTTTAGATTTTATAATATTAGTAGGATTGAAACGAACGCAGGGAAGGTGTGGCAAATAAGCCGTAAACCTTTTATGAGGACTCTACCCCCTACCACGGCAATGACTTTGCCGATTTGTTGTTATCGCGTTACTTTGTTGTCGTTTGTATAGTCAGTGGAATATTTAGAATTTTGTCTATAGATTATTACTATTACAAACCCGAGATATACTCTTCGACGAAGAAATGGTAGAGGTAGCTAACTCAAGGCGCCAAAATGTATCTTGCTCCATCCTTTACAGCTGTGATATCAGCTTATGTAAGATTTTGCTTCAATCCTAATTAATCATTTTTGTATCCAGCTGTGTGGAGGCCCGGAGCGCCGACGCCTCCGCCTGCGCCCGCGCCGGCTCCGGCCGACCGCAGCCCGGGCGCTCCGCCGCCGCCGCCACCGCCAGTGTGGACGCCGGGCAGCGCCGGCAACTCGCCCCAACTGCCGCGGAAGCCCTACCGCCCGATACACTTCGAGGAAACCACACCGCCACCCAGACGGAAGTTTGGAGTAAGTACTAAACGTTAATATCTTCCACATTCTAGTCTCTTTGGCACTTCTTAATTCTTTTAATAACTATCCTGCTCTAGTCTGTGTTACCGAACTCATCCTATGTGGAATGGACTATAGTAACAGTTCCGCTAATCTTAACTTAATAGTTCTTCCTTCGCACAGAAGATCCATGTCGAATTAATTATAAGAAGTGGGTTGTGCGTGTATTTTCAGGTTTGATTTGCTGAATTATGTTGGTGCACACGATTCTGGATTGGCTAAGAGTTAATAATAGACGATTATGATTGAATGACGTTTAATGAAGATATATATTGTATAATTCTAGACTAAATCACCTTACTAAACGTAATTTTTACTTGGCTACTGTGCAAGAAAATCTGTTTAGCCGTTTGAAATCCAACAGCTCTTTTCTGTTTGAAGACCTTCGTGGCGGACTTGGTTTGATAGCATGCTAAAACGCAGGAGATTGCGGATTCGAAAAGAAAAAAAAATGTTTTATCAGCAAATAAATTGTCTCTGGTCTGGGTGTTTTTCTGTAATAAACAGTATGTCGTTTAAAAAAATATGTACTTAAGTATTTATCAGGAGTATTCTGTGTGAAATGTCCAGCATTATTTATTTATTTTGTTGTGTTTGTTGAGATGGTTTAATTTAACTTCTTGCTGTCATTTAACTTGGCTAAAACCGTGTAATACAATAACACTGAACGACTATTAGAAATAGACGAACTAGCTCTAGAAGTGAGTTAGCATGCAAATAAGCTCGGATGGCAATCGAAATGCAATTCCGATTTCGATCTCGTGGTCAAGACATATTGCCAACCGCAGTGCATTATCTTTGTACTAAGACCCTTGTTCAACAAGAAGAATCGTTAAAAAATCTTTAACTTTTACCCACTACATGTATAAGGTGGTTTGTAACTTGACAACATAAAATCAACTATTTGTTGTCTGTTTATCTGGGTTTACGGGGTATTAGACAGTTTTTTACACCCTTGACACCCAGACTATACTAATATGTATCGGAATGGAATTAAAGCACCTTGGTGCCCTAATTGTACATATGGCTTTGCCGGAGTTGTGTAAAAATATGCCTGCCAACAATGATGTTATCAACTCACCTTCAAGTTACTTTGTGATAAAGAATTCAATCTCTATTTACGTAAAGCAGGTAAATATAATTTTGAGAGGACGCATTGACGATGTGGGTGTCAGGGATTTCAATAACTTTTTTCAGCAGTTACAAAACATTCGGAATTGATATTTTATGTTTTGAGTTTCATGTTTTACGTTAAATTTTTGACAACAGAAAAAAATCCAAAAACTGCTCTATAACAACAAAGATTTTGACTTTAAAAGTGAACAAAACGGATTTATGCCTTTAAATTTTCTGTACATACATATATGTAAGTCTATACATCCTTTTTTCAAATGGTAATTGGATTTAACAAAATTACTAATAGTTTTTATTGTTTTAACGAGAATTACTGTTTTGGCGCTTACGATTTTTCATTTCAAGCTAGATTGTCATGTCATGTTGTATGCAGACGGCCCCCGTCAGTTAGTTTTATTAAAAAAAATTAATAAATGACCATTGTAATAAAAAAAAAATGATTTCATTTATTATTAATAAATTACCGATGCGTCGAAGGAAAACTCGCCCGTTTTATCAGTTTTGAACCTGACTTAAATGTCAATCCGTTACCTTACAATAGATAGCACACTTTAAATCACGGTATTTTGTTGACGACAAACTTTTCGAAAGACGATTCCTTATCGTTCATTTAGACTTTAGGGGATGCCAATAGGGGATGCTAAAAGTTAGTAGTCATTTAATATTTGTTGGCTGTCTCTAAATTGATAAAAAAGATAAACTTTTGGGTACGTTTCGTTCGAATGGTAAACAGAGTTAAAAGCTGTAACTTTCATTGTGTTCTGTCGAAAGTCAAATGGTGATTATTAAATAGCGAAATTCTAACATACCTTATGTTAATTAGCTTAGAAGGACCTGACCTATTACAATTTGGCTATTTCATAATCACATAAGGTATGTTAATTAGCTTAGAAGGACCTGACCTATTACAATTTGGCTATTTCATAATCACATAAGGTATGTTAATTAGCTTAGAAGGACCTGACCTATTACAATTTGGCTATTTCATAATCACATAAGGTATGTTAATTAGCTTAGAAGGACCTGACCTATTACAATTTGGCTATTTAATAATCACCATTTCAATATGGAGAGCTAAATACTTATTATCTTACTATGATTTATTTTAGATAGGTTTATAAATATTTTATCGTACTTTTTTACTTTACTTTTACTTTAGTTTTTACTTTTTGTAAATCATATGTGATGATGACGTTACTAAACTAAGCTTAAAAAATTTACTAAATTAAACAAGGATTTATAATCCTGGTTTCAATAAGTATACTATTTTCCGGCGGTTTTTTTACCAAGTTTGAGTGCCTCTGTGCCCAATTCTGGATAGCTTTTATTCTTGTAAAATTAAAAACTAAATTGTACCTGTGATGATTGTGGTGTAAATATCTTATTTCACCTTTATCACAGCGGTTTGATTTGGCAAAACTCAAAAAAAATCTACGCTTAAATTGCTAGGTGTTCTTCGGTAGAATCGAAATGCCCTATCTTATGTCTGGCATAACCTCCGCAAGCATTAATTCCTAAGACTAAGACGGCGACGTGAACTTGCGCGTTCTATCTCAAGATCGGAACAAATGGCGTCTTCTTCTGTCGTAGGCCAAGACCCACTTCGGGTGACTGGGCTAGCGGAGCAAGAAGGTATAACGTCACCATCATCTCAGCCGTAGGACTGCTGTCCACGTCCACTGATGGACATTGTCTCTTGGATCTCTAATCGATAGAATTACTACAAGGGAATTTTGCCGTGGGGTGTCGGCAGTAGAATGTTACCCCTCCTCTCCTACCCGTGGATGCAGTAAGAGCGTGCTAAGGGACACCTCCGGAAGTTGGGCAGCAGCGTCTTTCCGTATATCAACATCCCGTACTGCGCTCACCAACCCGCCTGCCAAGCGTGGTGAGTATGGCAACTACCCCTCATGGAGATCCATGAGGGAGGTCTTAGCTCAGTAGTGGACGTTTTACGGCTGAAATGATGATGATGATTACAAGGGGGTTGTTGCCATACTCGTGGCGCTTGGCAGGCTGGCTAGCGAGGTTTTGATACACGTAAAGACGCTGCTGTCCATCTTTTGGAGGTATCCCTTTGCAGATTGTTACTGCATCCACAGGCAAGAGAGGAGTGGCAATATTCTATTGCCGGCACCCCAGAGCAAGTAAGTATTTATGTCCAAGTTTTAACCCCTACTATGTGTTCCAGAACGCAGAACAGAACGGTTGCGCCAGCGGTTCAGAGAGCGAAGGCCGCCTGAGGACATCTCAGAGCGCGCCCGCCACCGGCCTCAGCACTCTGGGTGCCTCTAGCCGGCTGCCGCGGGCACAGAACCCCACCGTCACTCTGTTGCAGAAAGCAAGAGGTAAAGCCTTTTAATTACAACTTGCTGTCCCGGCGAACTTCGTAACATCTCAAAATCTTTCATCATCTCAAGATTTTGAGGCGGTACGTGTAGTTGCAGGCTACAACTAATACTTCCAACTAATCTGCTACTATTACTACTTTACAAAAACTCTACAGCTACTCTACTACTAGCCTAAATTAGCCAAAAATAAACTCAGCTTGAGTTTAAGTTTAGTCACAAAATAAACTTTTTGAACGTACTTATAAATATTTGACAAGTTTAAATCTACTTAAAATGCATAAGAAAATGAATTTTCGTGATAATTATATTTTTCTGTAAACTTTTATACATACATACATATATGTATATATTTCTGTAAACTGTAGCTGTATGATGGGTTAATTTAATTGCCATTAAGTTTTTTCGGGTAAAATATTATATTATAGGGTATTCCGGTATATTTGGTGGGTCGTATCACTACTTGAGCGACAATATCTCCTTAACTATAAAAGCTACCTTAATCGTAATATTTTCCTAGAATGTTCATGGTTAAAACTACATTCATGATTTTTCAGATTTGTTAAGCTAGCAGTTTAGATTTTGAAGAGGGAAACGCTCGGAAAAAGTTTAAAACTTTAATATTTCATCAACGGAAGCCTACATCAAAAAAAAATGTCTTAGCAACCCCCTTATGGTTTAAAAATACCTATTCAACGATACCGCACACGATGGGAAAATCAAGAGAAAAAAAGTTTATCGTACTTGTATAGGAGGTACCCCAAATTTATGATTTTTTTCAGAATCTTTTTGTACCGTTACCTTGACGTAATTATTTTATATGTCCATGCAAAGTTACAGCTTTCTAGGATCAATAGTCTCTTCGTAAAGCCGAGGACAGACAGATAGTCAAAGTAAAACTATAAGGGTTCTTGTACTACGGAACCCTGAAAACCATCGTTAGAATCGAACCCCTGTGTTTAATAACGCTTCTAATGAACTCATCTGTTCTTAGGTATCTCTAAAATACATCAAACTATTTAAGTAACCACGATCCAATTTATAACGTAAGCCCGTTATTTAAACTTATTAATCCTTACTTCGATGACTGTAATGAAGCCAGGCTTGCTATTAATTTCCAGAAAGTATGAGAGGTGTAATTGAGACTCGTAGGTTTGTCTGTTGTGAGTGTATGTTCCCTACATTTTCCTCGATAGTAGGTATTAACGGTTTGAGGGATGTGAGTCCTAGAGACTGTAACATCATTGTTTATGGTTCGAGGCTTATTGATATTGATTTGTGTAGGCAAAATACGTACTACTGGTATATAAAATTAACTACTTCTATCGAGTACTTACTAATAACTATTAGTTTAGATGGGGTGGGATTGTTCTCATTAAAGTCAAAACGTTTCGTTCTATAAGGATTCGGATGAAACTTTGGTCCCGATGGCTATATAGACTGCCGGTTGTCGCTTTATGTATAGTGTTTTTTTTTCATATGTTTAGTGTGGTGTTCATCATCATCATCATCATTTCAGCCGTAAAACGTCCACTACTGAACTAAGGCCTCCCTCATGGATCTCCATGAGGGGTAGTTGCCATACTCACCACGCTTGGCAGGCGGGTTGGTAAGCGCAGTATGGGATGTTGATATACGGAAAGACGCTGCTGCCCATCTTCCGGAGGTGTCCCTTAGCAGGCTCTTACTGCATCCACGGGTAGGAGAGGAGGGGTAACATTCTACTGCCGGCACCCCACGGCTCTATCTATCTATATGATGAGGACGGACATTTATACAGATAAACATATATTTCTAGAATATCTAATGTAAACGCCTACGAAGAGCCTTAAATGCCTGCCTATATCGATTCATTTATATGTAGTCAGGTTTTCGAAAAAACACGACAACATTTCCCTTTGCGGGAAATGTTGCCTGGCACTTTTCTTAAGAATCAATAAAGTTAAGTACACTTTGGAAAGTCGATAATTTATTCACTGCTCGGTCGCAGCGGCTAATTGGTGCCAAACTTTCATTAATTGTCCCATCTTCGGCGAGTTGCAACCCTTCATTAGAAACCATTGAAAGTGTGGCTATTTACTATTCAGTTGTACTGTGGTCCAAGTTAGAACCAAAGGTTTAAGTCTCAAATTTATTGCATACATGTGGTTTTGAAACCACCTGTATGCAAAAAAATTGAGACTCATGTCATGGCTCATGTTGAATCATAGCATTTGTATTTGTCAGACCTTCAAAGGTCTGATGAATACAAATGCGTAACAAAGGTTTAACATGAGCCTGCAAGGACACAGCAAAAGTAGGTACCTACAAGTTTGAAACCCCCACCTAATTACTACTCGTATCTATGTAAAACCACGCAGTCCTAGGTGGTGACTACTCTTGGGTTATTTATAAAATAAAATAATAGACCTAATAGAAGACCCATTACATAAGTAACCAAAAAAATATTGAATTATTTTCGTTTAAGGCACCCACAGGAATATACCTATTGTGGTGTAAGAAAACCAAAGAGTTACCGCAGCGAAACAGAATGTCTGCGTTCGACATTTTGCTGAAATTCGTTAGCGTAACGTGAATGTGTGAAAATCACTACCAAACCAACAAACAGACTTGCGCTTTATTTGTAAAATAAACGCAGAAACATAATAAATAGATAACTCTATGGACCACGATATCAGACCTCTTTTAACATAAAGACAAGCCGAAGATAGCTTGAAAATTCCTGATATGCTACTACACCATGTCCTTTTAGAAAGAGTACGACCTTCAGCAATGAATTGCTTTCTGAAAGAACATGGTTCAGTAGCATATCCTGTCTTCGGTATGTAGCTCAGACATTATATTAAAAAAAATATCTGCAATATAAACCATCTTACCAAAGTTAATATTAACATATCCCTTACCGACTAATAATAGGCCTTCATAGACATGAATAGGAAGTGAAATCCGACAAGTTGTGAGCGCTCACCTTTTCAATTGTGCGGATCGACCTGAAAAAGATATGTCACGCTATTACGACCTGACGAGGGTCGGCCATTATTGAAGTTTAATATCCACCGGGGCACGTGGATCTGAACACTGTATTACGAATCTAAAAGTTCTGATTGCGACATCAAACAGCTAATTGCCTGTGGATTATGGTTACGGCAGTACATTATAGTTTGATGTTTTGGGGATTTTGTGAGTTCTAAAGTGCCTGCTTTGTAATGATTTGAGAAGTTTTGAGATCGCTGTGAGGTTCGATCACTAACAAGTAAAAGTGCCTCAATAGCGTCAATCTGGCAGGTGGTCTGCTTCGAAGCCGTCTCGCTTCTATCGGCAACACTATGTAGTAACTTCGATGACCAAGGCAGTAGCCTTGGTTCATCGTCTGTCCTCCTGCCCATCTCCACTCAGTCACAGCTCGCGATCCGCATACCTACCGTGTGAACGTAACCCACTCAAGTCAGTGAACTATTACGATAAACAAACAGTATTGCTAGGTACGTTTACTGGTGAATTAACCTAATAGGCTTTTCTTAAGCTTGCGTAGGATCAGGCGGGTGATTTGTTCTTTTCATCTGAAAATTGTATAAAATTAGATAAATCAAATTAATTTCCATTGATATGAAACTAAGCAAAGAATAATAAAACCGGGCAAGAGCGAGTCGGACTCGCGCACCGAGGGTTCCGTGCCATCATACAATATAATTTATGACAAAGGCGGTTTTATATTTGTTGGAGAACCTTGACAGCGCCATCTCTTGTCTGATAGCGGAACTTATGTAGATTTTTTACACTTTCGATGATTTCTAAAAAAGTATGCTATGTAGAGAGATTGTAATAAATTTCCTCTAATCTTTACATACACTTCTAATAGTAATAAAAGTTTCAAAGGTTTATCTCCGCAAACTTCGGAGATAAGGGGTGGGGAACGCTATTTTTATCAACATTTTTGTAAATAACTCAAAAACTATATGACTTAAAGGAAAACTGAAAATTGTTTATTAATGTGCTAAAGAATATCTTTCATATGATACCCCACATAACCTAGTAACTTTCCAAAAATTTTGAAAACACCCCTTCCACCCCCATTGTCTAAAAAACTATGCAAATTAGAGAGTTCGCTATAATTTTCCTATGAAGTTTACATACACTTCTATTAGCTATAAAAGTATCACGGGTTTATCTCTGCAAACTTCGGAGATAAGGGGGGGGGAACGGTCGTTTTTTCAACATTTTTGTAAATAACTCAAAAACAATACGGCTTAAAGGAAAACTAAAAACTGTTTATTAATGTGCAAATAAATACCTTTCATATGATACCCCACATAACCTATTTACTTTACAAAATTTTTGAAAACCCCCCTTCAACCCCCCTTGTCTAAAAAACTATGCAAATTAGAGAGTATGCTACAATTTTTCTATTAAGTTTACATACACTTCTATGAGTTATAAAAATATCACGGGTTTATCTCTGCAAACTTCGGAGATAAGGGGGGGGGGAACGGTCGGTTTTTCGACATTTTTATAAATAACTCAAAAACAATACGGCTTTAAAGAAAACTAAAAACTGTTTATTAATGTGCAAATGAATACCTTTCATATGATACCCCACATCACCTATTAACTTCACAAAATTTTTGAAAACCCCTTCCACCCCCCTTGTCTAAAAAACTATGCAAATTAGAGAGTTCGCTATAATTTTCCTATAAAGTTTACATACACTTCTATTAGCTATAAAAGTATCACGGGTTTATCTCTGCAAACTTCGGAGATAAGGGGGGGGGAACGGTCGTTTTTTCAACATTTTTGTAAATAACTCAAAAACGATACGGTTTAAAGGAAAACTAAAAACTGTTTATTAATGAACAAATTAATACCTTTCATATGATACCCCACACGGCCTAGTAACTTCACTTAAAATTTTTGAGATCCCCTATCCGCCCCCCTGCAATCAAAATAAGAATATTTTTTAAAATTTTTATATATGCTATATGAGTAAAAAACTGTTGTCTTTTACTATTTTAAATTGCAAGTCGATAGCATCAGTAGTTCTCGAGATATCCATCTGTGACAGACAGACAGACAGAGTGATTCTATAAGGGTTCCTTTTTACCATTTTGGTCCGGAACCCTAAAAATACACTTAGTTGTACATAGGTACTAAACTAAAGCTTTTTCTGTAAATTAAATAGTAGACAAGCAATAAGAAATATCTTCTGCAAATTTTCTCACAATATCAAGAACAAAATCCCAGGTTTCTTAGTATCTCATTTTACACATCCACAGGAGAATTTATCGCGTAATTTACGTTAATTTAAATCCCGACGCTTCGGCTGAGTTTTTGACGAAGGCAAAATAACTTATTCGTTCTATACTTACCTTTTGTTCTAAACTGAGTACTAGACAAATACTCTACATAATTAATAGTTACGTAAAAAATTGTTACAAAAAAATTTTGAATTTGCTTGAATTGAATTAATTTAAATGTTCGCTCTAATTTTTTTATATTCGTATATTTAAGAAGCGTTTCGTAAGCTTATTCTTTCTCTTCTCCTGATTTTTAAATCAATCTAAGGAAACTGTTTGAACGTTTCAGAAGGCCAAATACCTCGTGGCTCAAGTTACCTCCAGCAGGACAAAGATAGCGTGCGTCTACCGAGAGACAGGCCTTCGCCACCCAGAGGAGATCCTGGTAATACCCTTGATTAGTAAACACCATTCAAAACGAGATCAATAATTTTTGAAACTACGTTTAAACTTTATATACAATATTCACGGGATATTTACCACGATTTGCGTCTTTTGAGGTTCCCGATATTTCGAAGCAGTTAGTAACTTTATGACCACGGATAAACTAAATATACACTGGATTGAGTTACATAAACCACAAGTAACTGAGCGACATTATATTCCAAGAATGGTTTAGGAACTTCGTGCAAGAAGATAGTTTTTAATTATCTGGAGCCTGGAATCCTTTTTTGAAGACATGTAGCAACCGAAAAAGTGCAGTATTTGCCCCGCGTAGTGATAACGTTAGTGTTGTGTGCCGTGATCGAGTCGCTTTCGAAAGTGACACCGGTAGTACGGCCATCGTTCGCAGTCAGAGACTTAAAGGGTAAGAAGGTAGATCGTTTCGTCTGCCAATTAATCCCACTCGCAAAATACTTGTTTATCCGTAATGTGTGAAACTGCGTCGAAATATCGGGAAACTAATGACTGAAAAAAAAGACTCAAATGATGGAAAACATCCTGTAAATATTGCATTTAGTGTTCACAACCATGATAGATTCAAAAGTTATAGCGTTCAAACTGTTCTGCAACATAATGTGCAATTTTAAAACGGTGCAAGTAAGTGTTTAAGTTCTTCGATAAAAAAAAAACTTTAACACATGAGACCTTTCCTGGTCTGTGTTAAATGCGCTCAATTGAATGGTGCTAACTACAAGTCTACTTGTAGTTGGCACTATTCACTCAACTAACTATGGACTATTTTAAACTTTCGCGATCACAACACATTATTAAAATATGGGATTATCGGGTATTTATCGCGTAATTACCAGGATTGCACCTGGTCGTGGTCGCGGGGAGACTGACCACGACCACGACCAGGTGCAATCCGGTCGAAACGTCGGGAATAAAATAAAGGTAATTACGCGATAAATACCCGATAATCCCATATTTTAATAATATGGACTATTTGTTTTCACTAACTCTTATAATTATAGTCTATGCATATTCCATAGGCTGATGGTGTTAAACCCCCGACCAAAAGTAGGGTTGTTATTTCTTTGAAGTGTCTGTTTGTGTGTGTGTGTGTTTTGTGGCATCGTAGCACCCAAACGTATGAACCGCTTTGAATGTAGCTTTTGTTATTCGGCGGGTTACTTGATAGATTTCTTAGCTATGTTTGGTGGAAATCGGACCGGCAATTTCCAAAATAATCAGCTCTGTATAGGTACTGTATTTGAGGGAATCCGGGGCATAATTTCGGCGTAGAACAAAGGTTTGATCTCGAAAGTTTAAGTTTTAACAATATAAATATCCTTACATAAATGCGTCTGATGAAAAGGGTCTGATGATGACCAGAATAGGATAAACAGGAACTGATTTATTCGAGATCTGTTATGCTGTTACTTCAATGATATTGCAAGAACATGGCAACTTTGGCTGATAGAGTCAGTGGGACTCCTTGACACAGCTGAGGTGTGTTAGCGCTCATCATTACAACTATCGTTTATGCGTTGGGGTTATTTTTTAACCGCCGACAAAAAAGAGAGGTGTTATAAGTTTGACCGCTGTGTGTGTGTCTGTCTGTGGCACCGTAGCTCTTTAACGAGTGGACCATGCATGCAGTTTTTTTTTGAAGGAAGGTTTTCCGGCGGTGGTTCTTAAAGATGTTTTATCAAAATCGGTAAATATTTTTCCAAGATATGGGGGGTGAAAGAGGGGATAAATAATCATATGTTTCCAAATATACCCGAGTTTGGTATCAAATGACAGGAAATGTTGAGTAAAATGCAAAACTGAAAGTTTTATAGAAATCGGTCGATCCATTCATGAGATATGGGGGTTGAAAGTAGGGGTGAACAATCGAATGTTTTCAAATATACCCAAGGGAAAGGGCATGATGTGTAGATTGCAAAACTGAGGAAACACATAACAAAAAAAAATTAGGTTAACCTCCGAGACTAGGTAAAGTGTCGAGGGGTTACTTACTGGGGTTATGTTTAATTTTAAAAACTTGTAATGTATTCCAATTGTCAGTTGAATTTTGACGTTTTTGATTTGCTTGAGAGATAGCTCAAACCTTACTATCAGTAAGAGACAAACCATGCATTGGCGAATGCTAGACGCTCGATATGTATCGTGATATTTGGATCGTAATCCAGGATCACGATATTTATCGAGTGTGTAGTATAGCTAATAGCGTATCACGTATCGTGATACGGATCGCTGGATTTCTAGATATCCAAAAATCCACGATCTGTGTCTAGTATCGTTGATAAATATCGAGCGTCTAGACTAGTCTCTAATCGATATTTATCACGTAAGTATTTATTCTTTTCTCTCACAGTAATAGCCTTTCTAATAAATGTATCTTTTTTAATCAAGTATGGTTTTACCAACTCCAGCAGATGTTCAAAGCGAGCATCGGGCATGCGAAAATAATTTTCATAGTCATCCATTTCTTGGTATTCCCGAATCTGAGTAAACAAATTCAGCTGAGAACCAATATTTCGCCCATTTTTTTCGCTTTATACGTCTTTTCAATGCTATCGCTAATATAATAGCAACGCAAGCTTTATTTATATTGTGTAACACGAAACGTACGCGTGTATTCAATGAAATTTACCGTCGTACTGGCGCGTTTCGTACCGTATGTGTAGTATACCAAAATATTACTAGATAAATATCGCGATACATATCGAGCGTGTAGCATTCGCCATTGAGTTGTTCGATTAGGATTAAAGAAACCCAACGTTAGACGCACATTGTCTACGCTTTCGTACACACAGAAATGTGTGGGTATCCAAATATTATGTACAAAAACTATAAAAATAACAGCATTGTGTCTGTCTGCGCAGACTATAAAATGCTATATTTTATTGCTGTCGTGTATTTTCTTGTTTAGCCCTTACGTAATAAATAGTTGTCTCGAGATACGTCTCGAGACGTATCTCGAGACAACTATTTATTACGTATGGCTAATTTTACTTTGTTATTTGAATTCACGATATTATAGTATGAGGCGATAGGCAGTAAGAGCCTGCTAAGAGCTACCTCCGGAAGATGGGCAGCAACGTCATTCCGTGTATCAACGTCCCATACTGCGCTCGCAAACCCGCCTGCCAAGCGTGGTGAGTATGGCAACTGCCCCTAATGGAGATCCATGATGAGGCCTGTGTTCAGTAGTGGATTTTTACGTCTTAAATGATGATGATGACACGATATGTCTCAAAACTTAACACGATCGTCCATCAATCTCTGTATACATAAAAAATAAAAGTCGGGTTAGTTAGGTATTTATAACTCGAGAACGGCTGGACCTATTTCAATAATCTAAGAGTTTTGGATTTGTCTGCGCCCGGAATAACATATATAGGCTATTTAAACATTGTAAAAATAACAGAAAAAATATTGTTACTTTAATTCATTTTATCATACATTTGAGATTATGTAATTTTTTGGTTGTCGAATATTTATTTGGCGCTTTCGGTAAT
This sequence comes from Pasiphila rectangulata, assembly GCA_963082625.1. Lineage (NCBI taxonomy): Eukaryota > Metazoa > Arthropoda > Insecta > Lepidoptera > Geometridae > Pasiphila > Pasiphila rectangulata. Next base: position 12,913,587 of record OY720243.1, read on the forward strand.
TTCATTTTGTGACTCATTCTTGTCAACATAAACTCAAACTTTTTTATTATTGGCTTAATAAGACAGTAGTTGTATAAAAGTAGTTGTAGTAGTTGGTGTGATACAAAGTTCGCCAGAACAGCTAGTATAAAATATATCAATATACCTCTACATAAAACTCTTCCGTTACTGACTGAGTGACTGACAGACAACGCACAGCCTAAACCATTGGACCTAGAGACTTTAAATTTGGCTCACATATACCTTGAGTATCCTAGAGGTGCACTAAGAAGGGATTTTTCGAAATTCCCACGGGAACGGGAACTACGCGGGTGAAACTGCGGGGTGCGGCTAGTAATATAATATAACCATTAGGTAGTTAGTAGTTAGGTAGGTATCTAGTACTATGTAGTATTTACCTGTTTTTTTCTCTGAATTAATCGCAGCTATTTTCAGAAGCAAGCAAGCCATCTGACGAAAGTATATAATATTTAAGTGTCATACACTTAAGATAACGTAACACGTAAGATTTAGTTAACTTTGTTAATGTGATCTCATTATTGCATTGCCAATCAGGGTCCATAAAAACTGTGCCCGTAGGTACCTATGTACTTCTGTAACCACTTTAGAAAATCAATAAACGTTTTGATTATTAGGTATAGACTATCTATCAATGTCTCAGGCAGCGTTCAGGGGACTAATTATTTTCGTGAAGATTATAAAATATCACAGTAGATAAATATTGTAATAACTGTCATCTAACGTTGGATTAAATACATATTTGGCAGCTTTTATGATATGTATCGATTGTGATATTTTATCATCTGCTCGTGATACGACTCCTGTGCCGGTACATCATGAATGACCGTGGCCGCCCAGGAACGCTGTATTAATCTATACAATTAAATAAAAATGTATGTAAGTGTTTGTTTGTAGATAATGTAAAAAAACAGCTTTGAACTAATGCGAAATAATAAAATGAAATCTACTACAAAAAACTATTTTTTAATGTTATATCCGATAGGACTGATTGGATTTGACAGGACTTTCAATGGCCAATAATAGCTGATATTTTAAGGGAAACAAATAAAATGTGGGAAACGCCGCGGACAGCAGCTAGTCATCTAAAAGATCTGCCAATTTACTTTACTGACTACATAAATTTAATGGAAATTATGGACATCGAAGCAGGGATCCTCCGTTGGTACTATACCCTCAATAATGACCTCTTTTACTCCCCGCTTTTACGACTCTGGCACTAATATAATATTAATAGTTAAATTTGGGGCCCGGCCAGAGTAGGTAATAAAATAATGTTTACGATGATTGTATTATTATTACATTTGAACAATTTCAAGTATCTGTTGATAGTTACATCATTCTACAAAGCTTTTTTTCTATTAGTCGGTATTTGTTAGACATCCTCATCGTAAAACTCCGTATTCAAGTTATTAGGTGTGAAGAAGACATAAAATGCGTTTTTATGATGATAATTTTGACTATAAACTTGAGAAAATAAGTTTTATGTCACTAGTACCTGTTAGAGAGAGCGCACACTTGGGATTTTTGAAATCGTGATAAAAAACTTTCCGTGACTGTCACACACTGTCTCCAGGGCGCTTACTCTAAGAAACGATTACGATGTTATCGCCAGAATGGCAAACTTTACGTAATGGCCATAATAGTTAGTTTAGCTTGATTACGATTTCGATTCAACGCGATTTGCATTCAAGAGCAGGCCCTGACTGTCACGTCTTAATGTGTGTGCATCTCCACTCCATACATTTAAAATTTGTAATATCTTTTGAATGAATGTCTGATTTGAATAATTCAAAAAGTAATCTACAGTTATTGAAATTTTCTTGAATACGGAATTATTTATTTGGATAAGGATTAATACAAAGTGGATAACATCGTCTGATTATGGTCGGCATTTTCTATATACTAACATTTTGAATGTAAAAAAGTAGTTATACTTAATGACTTAACAACAAAAGTTGGTATGGTATCCCGCAGTTTTTGACGGTATTGAAATACCGATATTTAATACCTATTGTTGAATATTTTTTGTTCCATCATCAATAGTTTCCGCAGCGAAACTATGAAAGCGTTTCGATGAAAGTTATTTTATGGCATACATTTTTACACCTTGGGTTTTAGTTTTGAAGTACATTACTGAGGTTTTAGTAGAAATCCTTATTTTTTTATAATAAGTATATTATGTTACATATTACATTCTAATGGTGAGAGAATTTTTGAAATCAGTCCAGTAGTTTTTGAGTTTTTTCGTTACAATAATTCAAATCTTTATAATATTTAGACTAGCTATGATTACGAATCCATAAACTTTTTGTTGGTGCCACACAGATTAAAGTTCATTTAATAACCGTTTCGATAACCTTTCGCACGCCACGCTGCAATAATAAGCAAACGAATATATACCGACCTTAGTGTCAAAACTTTATGTGAACCTCCCAAGTTCTGGCAGGCATTTATCATTACGGAGAAATGTTATGACCAATCGATCAAGTAACATGGAACTGAATGTCAATCAAACGTGTTTAGTGCCGTGCGTATTTCTTCGTTGACAGGTGGTTTTGGAAGATAAATCACATGTAGTTGTGCTGTGTTTATGCGCGTAAGTTTTGGTTTTTGTAAGTTCTTCTTCCGCCGTGGGGTGCCGGCAGTAGAATGATACCCCTCCTCTCATGCCCATGGATGCAGTAAGAGCCTGCTAAGGGATACCTCCGGAAGATGGGCAGCAGCGTCTATCCGTGTATCAACATCCCATACTGCGCTCACCAACCCGCCTGCCAAGCGTGGTGAGTATGGCAACTACCCCTCATGGAGATCTATGAGGGAGGCCTGTGTTCATCAGTGGACGTTTTATGGCTGAAATGATGAAGTTCTTCTAGTAACTTATGTAGTTATTTGCGAGCCAACATCAACTGCGACCTCCATGGCACTGTTGGTCTAATAGCCACCTGATGAGGTTGCGAGTTCGTTTCCCGTCAGGAGACAAATGTGTGCTTTTCTGCATATTTGGTCTGGGTGTTTTCTATGTATGATAAGTAGTATGTATTAGCAACACATGTGAAAGTCTCGTCAAAATCTATTTCGCAAATAAGCGTGAACCAGCAGAATGACATGAGGATAATATTTCTGATGCACATAGTTAAAACCTGTTATTTTGGCATTACAAACAGACACTTCCATTCTTAACAGACTTCAAAAAGGAGGAGGTTCTATGTTCGAATGTATATTTTTTAATGTAGGTTTCTCCGTCAATTGTGGAACGAGTTATAAAAAAGTCTTTTGTTATTTGCAATTCTGTATTTCTGGGTTAGTCCCATAAAAACCGCCAGGATCTGATTGTGGAATCCCAGGGAAATTGAGGGAATCTGCCATTTAAGTAATTTTTTTCTTCAAAAATTAAATAATTATATATATTTGTATCGATGATCGTCATCAACTTGCATTTATGCTGTAAGGGACGCTGCAGTAACTGGGTCATAGTAAAATGGATTGGGCTTGCCCAGCAACTATACCATCCTCCTAAGCTTAGTCGGCTATTAGTGAGAGAAAAGAACCAGTCAATACGAAGAAATTAAGCCAAGGATTGCCTCACGATGTTTTCTTCACCGCAATTATGATATTTAAATAGGTTATCCTTTTATTATACGAAATATATTTATATACATAAAAAGTAAAATAATGGCAATGGTAATGATAATAATATCCTTAATATCAATATTTTTTATTCCAGTACATGCCCTAAGACGGGAGTACGCCAGCGAAACGGAGGCGAGCGACCACGAGCGAAGCTCGCGGAAGATGGCCGATGCGCCGAAGAAGATCGAAGGCATCGGACCCATCACTAAGGACGGCATGCCGGTGTCACTTAGATCTGTAAGTATTACCTGCATTTGTAATTACAATAGAAGCTATGACAGCTATAACGGGAGTACGCGAGCGCCCACGAACGAAGCTCGGGTAAGATGGCTGATACGCCGAAAAAGATCGAAGACATCGCACCTGTCACTAAGGACGGCATGCCGGCGTCGCTTAGATCTGTAAGTATTACCTTAATTTGTAATTACAATAGAAGCTATGACAGCTATGACGGGAGTGCGCGAGCGCCCACGAACGAAGCTCGGGTAAGATGGCTGATACGCCGAACAAGATCGAAGACATCGCACCCGTCACTAAGGACGGCATGCCGGCGTCGCTTAGATCTGTAAGGTATTACCTTCATTTGTAATTACAATAGAAGCTATGACAGCTATGACGGGAGTACGCGAGCTCCCACGAACGAAGCTCGGGTAAGATGGCTGATACGCCGAAGAAGATCGAAGGCATCGGACCCATCACTAAGGACGGCATGCCGGTGTCACTTAGATCTGTAAGTATTAACTTCATTTGTGATTGCAATAGAAGCTATACAGCTATGACGGGAGTACGCGAGCGCCCACGAACGAAGCTGGGGTAAGATGGCTGATACGCCGAAGAAGATCGAAGACATCGCACCCGTCACTAAGGACGGCATGCCGGCGTCGCTTAGATCTGTAAGTATTACCTTCATTTGTAATTACAATAGAAGCTATGACAGCTTCGTTCGTAGGCGCTTGCGTACTCCCGGTACGCAAGTGCCTACGAACGAAGCTCGGGTAAGTTGGCTGATACGCCGAAGAAGATCGAAGACATCGCACCCGTCACTAAAGACGGCATGCTGGTGTCACTTTCATTTGTAAATTACAATAGAAGCTATAACGGGAGTACGCGAGCGACCACGAACAAAGCTCGCTGGGGATGAGCAATGCGCCGAAAAAGATCAAAGCCCTTTAGATATTTAAGTATACCTAGGTAATTATTATTTCATATTTATTGCAACATCGATACGATGATCGATAATTATAGGACGAGAATTCAGAGTAACATTGGAAGGATGCGTCACGTTATATGACAGAAATAAAAGTCAAAGTAATAGGTACGTTTAAAAAATAATAATATCGCTTATGAGCGTCTGTTAGGCTTAAACATGTTATAAGTATTTGCTTTGTCTTTTGAGTATCCTCTTTAATGTCTCAAAATGTTTTTAAATTTCATCAAATTTCAAATTATATTATGTAAAACGATTGATTTAGAACTAACGCGCCTTATTAATAATTTCAGGAAGTCAAAGACCCTTCGAAATGGTACAAGAAGATGTACGACACGATCCACAAAAACAAATACGACGGTCAGTATTTCTATTATACTACTATATTTTATTGTTATTAATATTTCGAACACTAAAATAAATTACGCATAAAGCCCTTTGCCTATCTATTAGATTCTTTCTAATTGATTGAATTCACGAAATATATATTGTTGCGAACAAAAGTCGCTAACACTGGGCAAAAAATGGTAGGGATTTATGGGCCGCTCAGTGGTAAAGAAAAATTGTAAATGGTGTAATAACAATTAGAGATATATAAATAAATAATGCTGGACATTTCACTTAGCGCCCTCTAGCCCCAAAGTAAGCAGAGCTTGTGCTGTGTGATGATTGATAGAATACTGGAATAAATTGTATACTGTAAATACATAATTATCATACATAGACAATACCCAGACCCGGGACACGTATCTGCAAAACAAATACAAATATCAGTCCCGTGGCGCGGGAATTGAACCCGCTACCCGCATATCAGTCGGCGATCAGTCGGCGATAGGTGAAGCGCAATTCCAATGCTTGTGTTTAACCTTTGATGTAATTATGTCACGGCTTCAACCGCTGTGGGCTATTTCGAGCTCGTTTCATGAGCACGGGTTACAAGGTGTATTAATATTTATGTTTATTCCCGACCCCGATACGATAATTTTCTTTTTCAGACGATTATGTGACCATACGGTACAAAAGTCGGCGAGGTGACTATTTTTGTTTCAAAATTCTTTGACATACGGTGGCTGTTTTATCTCCGTAGGGTGATTACGTATCTTGCGACAGGTTTTGCAACAGGCTATCGTTGCTGTTAAACGTCAATTTTATATTAGAAAAAACAGCAAGGAATTGACATTTGAAAGCAACGATTGCCAGTTGCAGGCCTGTCGCGAGATACGTATACCTGCCGTTCTCAACGCATTTGGATTTTAACGGCTACATCTCGCTTTACATTTTAATACTTTCATTGTAAATACTTTTAGCTCTATTGCTATATTGGTCTATCGATATGTCTTTTTTAAACTTTCGCGATCACGACACATTATTAACACATATTTAACCGGGTATTTATCGCGTTATTTACCTTTATTATTGCCCGACGTTTCGACAGGATTGCACCCATCGTGGTCCCGGGAAGACTAAAGGTAAATAGCGCGATAAATACCCGGTTAAATATGTGTTAATAATCTATCGATATGTGCCCGATAATCCAATATAGTAATAATGTGTTGTGATCGCGAAAGCTTAAATATTTCTACTGGTTGCTTTGTTTCGACCTGTGACGTCATGTTGTGTGGTTTCGTCATTCGGACACATAATGCTAAATAACTTCGTTTTTCATGCGATACTCATATAGATGTTCTAGTTATAAATCTAATACCTAGTAATAGTTCTTAACACTTGCCTTATTGATTTATTAAAACCTACTGCATTGATAGCTTAACTAATCAAATAAACACAGTTCAAAATGAGGTTTAAGTAATTTGTTTTAAATAAACTTACACAACTAAATAGATTATAGAGGAGATTTGCAAACAGCACGACTTGGCTCTTCGCTTGTTATTATGGAAGTTAGATGATATTGGTCCCGCACTAATATAACTACATTTTATATCTCTCTAGAGATTACTTAGAGACATAAGAGACTTCTTAAGATTTACTTATAAAAATAGACTTATAAAATATATCATAACATATCCGAATTCATAATCTACATTCAATGAGCGAATGAAATCATCATTAAAGACTAAAAGGCTCCATACCATAAGCATAACATAACTCCATATAAAATAGATTATACATAATAAACAAAAATAAAATATATAATGAAAACAAAGTTAATAAGTCTGTTTTTCACGTTATGGTGTTTTTTATAAATACTTTACTTATTTTTGTTGTGTTCAAAAAATAGTTTTCTATCTATCATTGATACACAACATACTCTTGCACGAATGAAAAACGCGTGACAAAGTTGACATTCAAAAATCTTCCTTCCCAGGTCAACCGCCAGAACGCGTATCCAGCAACCGTTCCCAATACGCATACTTCGACCCTCGCTCCGGATACCTCAGCGAACCGGAAGGCGGCCTCGGCAGACTCGGCTCAAGCACGTGGAGTGACGCTTACGACAGTGACGTCACTTCCGGGGTCAGGAGAAGGACGGCCTCCGTGCAAGAAGAGAGGAGAATGAACGAGCCTTACACGCCTAGTAATAAGTAAGTTACTGTCCCTAAGACAATATACAGTAGGTAAAACCTGATTCGGCATAAACGGTCTCGACAGACTCGCCTTTATCTCGTTGTGTCCTCTGTATTCAGAGCTTACGTGCAAGAAAATATGAGAATGACCGTGCCTTACACGCCTAGTAATGGGTAAGTTACTTTCCCCAAGATAATGCACAATAGGTTAAACCTGATCCGGCATAGACGGTCTCGGCAGACTCACGTGGACGAGCCATAAACACCTACTAATAAGTAAGTAACCTTAAGATTGTTGACTATAGTGTAAACTTGAACACCCTATGCTTGAATTAGGTTGGACACGCTGCCGCGTGTCTAGATTGAAATAGGGCGGTCTTAAAAAGTCACAATTCTAACATGTAATGTCATCATTTAAATTACTTGACATTATTGTTTAAACCGTTCATTCGTATATCTGATTCCTTAAAATAAGTCACTATTGAAGATACGCCTGTGCAATGAATTAGGGACGTTTTTTTATAAAATACTTGGCATATTCTTTATTCCGCCGTAGGGTGCCGGCAGTAGAATGATACCCCTCCTCTGATGCCCATGGATGCAGTAAGAGCCTGCTAAGGGATACCTCTGGAAGATGGGCAGCAGCGTCTATCCGTGTATCAACATCCCATACTGCGCTCTTCAACCCGCCTGCCAAGCGTGGTGAGAATGGCAACTACCCCTCATGGAGATCCGTGAGGGAGGCCTATGTTCATCAGTGGACGTTTTATGGCTGAAATGATGATGATGATTCTTTATTCCGTTCATTCGTATAACTGATTACATAAAAAAACTCACTATTGAAGATACGCTTGGGCAATGCGTTAGGTACTGCGTTATAAAATATTTTAATCCGATTAATAAAAAGTTAAAAATATTTTAATGTCTTCTTACATATTTCCAAGTCATTATAAATGTTCTTTGTACATTCCAGATACAGTACATTAGCGTCTGCTCGAGCTAGTCAAGAGGTGTATAGCAAGCAACCGGGCAGAATAGAGAACTATACACCTGGAAAGTCATCTGTAGTTGATAAAGAAGCTAAACAGGTAAACATTACTCTCATAGCTTTGAAACTATCATGGAACACTATGGAATAATATCTATGGGTTTTTACCACCATTTGAGTCTTGTTGAGTTATCTGCGGTTGCTTAATCGTGGTAAATATAACGAGAAGGGACACAAAATATAAACTAACTGCAACACTTGTAGAACAGTGGGTAATTTTGTATGAACCCCGTACCCTCCTTCTACTCGTAGTTTTTCTTAGTCCTCCCGCGACCAAGAACGCTGAAACGTGTTCGAAACGTCGAGAATTTATAAAAAAGGTATGCGATAAAATCCTGTATTTTAAAACTTATAGTAACGTCTAGTTGTCGTGTTACTTACTTAGCGTTGATTCTTTGATAGTATTGATTACAATTTACATTAATATTATTAATACAATTTATATAAAATTTGTATTAAAATCAACGGCAAAAAAGTGATTTTCGTGATAAGTAGCTACTGGAAGTTCGTCTACTTTTGTATCCCTTCTCGTTGGCCGTACTATAGATGTTAATTTCTCATAAAATACAGCAGGTATGTTATGAGAAATTAACATCTATTTATTTAGCTTTATATAATCATCCATTATCATGGTTTCCATCGTAAGCTATTGTGACATTTCCACACCTCAACTATAATTGGCCATCCATAAATTAATATAGCAATAAAGGCGGAGACAAAAAAAGGTTTTTTTCTTTTCTAGTGGTGGGACGAGGTCATGGACATTTTTGACGGGGTACGAGACTTTTTTACTATTTTATGTGTTCTTGTTTGATAATCCAGTAACATTTTGTACATATCTACCAACTTCTATACTATTCTGTTAATGTAACCGTAAATTGAATATAGTACTGATAAAATAGTAAAATGTTCAAGTCAAACTCTCTGATTAAAGTTCGTGTTTTGATAGGTCATATTGAAACATACGAGGGGGGGTCATAAAGTCCGCGAAACGGAAGGGTTGCGAAGGGGTGGGGATAATTTTTTTACCTGATACTCTCTAGGTACTCAATACAGGTACCTTTAAATACCAAATTTTAGACAAATCGAGTCATTATAGTTAAAGTTATCACTAAATTAGCAGTTCAATCGGGAAAAAATCGCTAAACATGGATAAAATCGAGCTTCGTGCAAGCAAGGACAAACACCTCAAATTATTTTGGGAGAAATGTTATCTGTTTACGGGGACTGCCCAGAAATGACGCTACGGAACATTAAACCACCCTCCCTATTATAGCCCAGATCTAGCTCCCTCTGATTATTATTTGTTTACAAAATTGAAAAAAAGAACTTCGTGGAAAAAAAATTACTGATGATGAAGAAGTTACGTCGGCAATTTCAGCCCATTTTGAAGGCCTTGATAAAACATTTTTTTTTCGAAAGTATAAACAAACTTTTTGATAGATCTGAAAAATGTATTAGGCTTAAGGGAGAGTATATTGAAAAGGAAAAATAGTAATTGGTTTAATTTAGCCCTATTTCCCTGCCATTCCGCGGACTTTTTGACCTCCCCTCGTATCATGAATCAATCCTATCGAATCATAGTCATAGAAGTTGACTTTCAAATATCATGATATACATACTGAATAATTAGCTTGCTATAAAATCATATTTTATGACAAAACTAATAAAACGGCATAAAATATAGTATAGCAAACTATTGATCAGTGTGTTTCATAGACTAACAGAATACAGAAGAAAATGACTTAAGAACATAACACAATAAGATGATTTACACTAAGACGAAAACTCACATTACACCACCACACTTTATTAATCGATCTTGTACAATAACATGGCTCTACATCTATCTATCAGCACTCAAATTACCCCCTTACTTATAAGCGTTGATTAAATTAATCAGCACCTAATTCGTGATATATTTTCCTTCAAAACTGTCAAATTACCGTTATGTGCTGCCTTAATATAATTAGCGTTTATAAGTAAAGGGTTTTAGTCCTAAAATTACCGTTTGCCAACATTACTAAAAGTTGTAGTTCTATGTTCTGAAAGCGATTATACATCTCAGCCGTAAGACTGCTGTCCAAGTCTTAGGTCTCCCTCATAGATCTCCAAAATCATGAGGTGGTTGTTGCCATACTCACCACGCCTAGCAGGCGGGTTGGCGAACGCAGTGCGGGATGTTGATACACGGAAAGATGGTGCTGCCCATCTTCCGGGGGTATCCCTTGGCGGATTCTCACTGAATGGAATGAAACTGAAAGGAGGGGCAACATTCTACGGCCGGCACCCCACGGCAGTTTTACTTCAAACGAAAATGATGTAGAGCCATCTTAACCTAGTTGATCCACGGTGCATATTTACCCACTAACGTGTGTTCACATTGCTGCGGGCGCTAACAGTGGCTAGACGAGAACTCTCCCCTGCCCCCTTACACGACATTGCTCGCTCGCGCCATACAAAAGAATGTAAGGCCTTAACATGTCTGCACCCTACGCTTTTCGTACCCTATGAACGCTGTTTTCATAACACAAAAGAAACTTCAAAGATACTATTTACTTCTGAACCTAACAGATGCCGTTCTAACGTATCAGTGTCAGAATAATATTAAGAAAAATATATTTTGATTCAATCAACCGAACCATAGTCATTAATAATAACTAAACACGTATATTAGTTAAAAATTACTTTTTATTATTTTCCCGACGTTTCGAACACTTTTCAGCGTTCTTGGGAAAATGATAAACGACACCCGATAAAATTCTGTAATTTAAGACTAACATGCTAACAAATCGAGGAAGTTTAACAAGTTCTATCTGAACACGTAGTTTGTTGAAAACACTGTTATAAGATGATTTACAAGTATAGTTGCCCATTGTATGTTGTTATTTGTTTGTATCCTTATATATTTACTTTCTATGGTGTACGTACAATAAAGAGTTAATCTATGTATCTACATATATGTATATCTATAGTTTTGATTTTGTGATATATAGATTACAGTGTTAATTGACAGCGTTAGATACCTTACTAGCTCTATCTATTAGGTTCAGAAGTAAATACGAGTTTATTTTTTTATTAAAAACGGTTAAAAATCGCCGATGAAGTGCTCCTAGAATTTATCAGCGTCTATAGGGGTTTAATGTCGAAATATATGTTAACACTCAGACTGACATTTCCGTATTATGCTATAAATAAATCTTTTTTATAAGTATTATAAAACTTTCAAAGGTCTTATATATTTCGACAAAAAGCCTGATATGACTTCTAACTAAGCTGTTTTTAGACATAATGTTATTAATTTATTCAGACTTGACTTTGGAAATCCATTATAATATCTAAATGAACAATAAATATTTAGTAAGAAATCCGTTAACATATATGTACCTAATGCGCTTGAAAAAACAATTAAAAAAAACAACTTCAGGAGATGCCTAGAAGAGCTGATATCTCATGTAAGTGCCTTGTAGAAAGGCGAAACACGTGTTCAATTCTTTTTGTGTGTGTTATTCAAGCGCTCGTTAGATATATGTAGGTTAGCGCGTTTGTTACTAAATATTTGTTGTTCATTTAGATACTGTTAAACAGTTTTGACGGGAACTGTGCTAATACTGTTAATGGTAGAATGTGTTTTAACGCTACACAATAGCTACCTACGGACAAATAAATCGTAATTATTTGATTTAAATTTTAAGGTACAAACAGCTTAGATAGAAGTCGTTAACTTCTGGCCTGGATGCTATGTGTGCAAACGTTTTGTTTGTTTTCTGAAAGTTGGCTTATTTTCTGTAAGATTATCTTGATACTAAAGGATTGGCTAAGCTAATCGCTACGTAATTTTATAGTCTTGCTCTTATAATGTATCTGTGAATATTATTATCGTCTGTGTTGCATGTTTGTGAATCGTGTGTCTGTCATATCAAAATTTCCTCACATTATTTGTTTATTTAATACTTTGTGCACAAAAAACTATGTTCATTATCTATACTATATCTAAAGAGACCGCTGGATCTCACCGCTGCGCAAAGGAATTATTAGAATCATAAATATCACAGTCGTCATGTAAACTCGTTTTCGCGGAGTCAAACATCATAAGTATATTAATCGTCCAAGGCGCTTTCTTTTTGCGTGAACAGTAGTTGAATTTATGTAATTGCATGTCATTTCCTTCTTGTATGTATCACTTTTTTCCTAATTGTTTTATGTAAATTCAACTAGCGCAACGTACGTTGCGCGAAGACTGAGGAGTATTTATATGTTAAGAATTTCCAGCAGGTCTCTGTTAATTTGGGGGGTTCCAGTTTGCTATTCCAGTGGCTTTAAATTGTCGATAACTGACTCGTTTTAGTCGTATCAGTGATCGACCACTTTGAAGCCCGAAGCAGACTTAAGCTCCATTTGTTTTATAAATTTTGTTGTTGAGTCAATTGAATTCATTATTTATGCTTCGATGCATGGTTGTTCCTAAATCTCACTCTATGCTAGTGAGACTGACGTAAATCTTGATATTTAGTGTTCTTTAATACATGTTGAAGTATTTTCTATATAGTATTATATTTTGCAGCAAAACCTCTCAAGTACAACATCGCTACCTCAAGCATCACCAAAAGAAAAGAAGGATATCACGTCAGCTATACTGTCGAAGTCGAATATGGCAAGGTGAGAAGTTCTTACTTGTTTTATGAATTTAAAATAAAACCGGGCCAGAGCGAGTCGGACTCGCGCACCGAGGGTTCCGTGCCATCATACAATATAATATATGACAAAGGCGGTTTTATATTTGTAGGAGAACCTTGACAGTGCCATCTCTTGTCTGATAGCGGAACTTATGTAGATTTTTTACACTTTCGATGATTTCTAAAAAAGTGTGCTATGTAGAGAGATTGTAATAATTTCCTCTAATCTTTACATACACATCTAATAGCAATAAAAGTTTCAGAGGTTTATCTCCGCAAACTTCGGAGATAAGGGGGGGGGAACGCTATTTTTTTCAACATTTTTGTAAATAACTCAAAAACTATACAACTTAAAGGAAAACTAAAAACTGTTTATTAATGTGCAAATGAATATCTTTCATATGATATCCCACATCACCTAGTAACTTTCCAAAAATTTTGAAAACGCCCCTTCCACCCCCATTGTCTAAAAACTATGCAAATTAGGGAGTTCGCTGTAATTTTCCTATAAAGTTTTCATACACTTCTATTAGCTAGAAAAGTATCACGGGTTTATCTCTGCAAACTTCGGAGATAAGGGCGGGGGAACGGTCAATTATTCAACATTTTTGTAAATAACTCAAAAACAATACGGTTTAAAGGAAAACTAAATACTGTTTATTAATGTGCAAATGAATACCTTTCATATGATACCCCAAATCACCTATTAACTTCACAATTTTTTTGGAAAACCCCCCTTCCGCCCCCCTTGTCTAAAAAACTACGCAAATTAGAGAGTTCGCTATAATTTTCCTATAAAGTTTACATACACTTCTATTGGCTTTAAAAGTATCACGGGTTTATCTCTGCAAACTTCGGAGATAAGGGGGAACGGTCGTTTTTTCAACATTTTTGTAAATAACTCAAAAACGATACGGTTTAAAGGAAAACTAAAAGCTGTTTCATCATTTCAGCCGTAGGACGTCCACTGCTGGACAAAGGCCTCCCTCATTGATCTCCAAGTACTGCGGTTGGAAGCCGTCTGCATCCACCGCCGACCAGCAGTTCTCACCAAGTCGTCTGCCCATCTTGTAGGTGGACGTCCTACGCTGCGCTTGCCGATCCGTGGCCTCCATTCGAGAACTTTGCTGCCCCATCGGCCATCTGTTCTGCGCGCTATATGGCCTGCCCATTGCCACTTCAACGTGCTAATCCGTTTGGCTATGTCGGTGACCCGAGTTCTTCTACGTATCTCCTCATTTCTGATTCGATCCCGTAGTGAAACCCCGAGCATAGCCCTCTCCATAGCTCGTTGAGCGACTCTGAGCTTGTTCATAAGGCCAATAGTGAAGGACCACGTCTCGGTTCCATATGTCATCACTGGTAACACACACTGGTTGTAGACTTTCGTCTTAAGGCACTGAGGTATGTTGGACGAAAAGACGTTGCGAAGTTTCCCAAACGCTGCCCATCCGAGTTGGATTCGACGATTGACCTCTTTCTCGAAGTTGGACCTACCTAATTGGACTGTTTGTCCTAGGTATACGTACGCGTCGACAACTTCAAGAGCCGAGTTCTCAACCATAACTGGGGCAGGCACGACATGGACATTTGACATGATTTTCGTCTTGTCCATGTTCATTTTAAGGCCTACCCGCTGGGAGACTCGATTGAGGCCTTCGAGCATCGTGCTGAGCTCTTCCATCGACTTTGCCATGACCACAATATCGTCGGCAAATCGAAGGTGAGTGATGTATTCGCCGTTAATATTGATGCCCAGCCCTTTCCATTCCAGGAGCTTGAAGGCATCTTCCAAAGCGGTCGTAAACAGTTTCGGAGAGATTACGTCTCCCTGTCTTACGCCTCTTTTTAAGGGAATCGCCTTCGAGCTCTGTTCTTGTACTCGGACTGACATAGTGGCGTTTGTATACAAACACTTCAACACTTCGATGTACCGATAGTCAATTCGGCATCGTTGGAGAGACTCAAGCACCGCCCATGTTTCGATCGAATCGAAGGCTTTCTCATAGTCCACAAACGCAAGACATAGCGGCAAGTTATACTCTTCGGTCTTCTGTATGACTTGCCGCAGCGTATGTATGTGGTCTATGGTACTGTAGCCTTTTCGGAACCCGGCTTGTTCGGGAGGCTGGAAGTCATCAAACCTGCGTTCGAGACGGTTTGCGATGACCCTTGAAAACAGCTTATAAACATGGCTCAACAGCGAGATGGGTCTGTAATTCTTAAGTAAGGTTTTGTCACCTTTCTTGAAGAACAGAACCACCACGCCCCTGGTCCATGCTTTTGGCGTCGTACCTTCAAGCAAGGCGGAATTAAATAGCTTCTGAAGGACTTTAAGTACCGGTGATCCACCCGCTTTCAGAAGCTCTGAAGTGATTCCGTCCTCACCCGGCGCCTTGTCGTTCTTAAGCTGCTTCAAGGCCATCCTGATCTCGTACAGGCTGATGTCCGGGATATCCTCGGTATAATGTCGGGTCAGTTTAGCTCTTGGGTCGTTGGCCGCACTGCAAACAGGTTTCGTGACCGAATCGTAGAGCCGTCCATAGAACCTTTCGACTTCCCTTAACACTTCTGCTTTACTTGACGTTATGCTGCCATCTTCCCTCTTCAGCTTCGTCATTTGGCTCTGCCCAATAGAACTATCTCTCGCGAACACTTTGGAGCCTTTATTCCGCTCTATCGTATCTTTAATACTGGCTGTATTAAAGGTACGAATATCGTGCCGCAAGGATTTCCAAATTTGTCTATTGAGCTGCCTGTGTGACTGAGCATCATCGGGAGATTGCAGCCGCAAAGAACGTCGTTCAGCCATGAGGTTTAGGGTGTCATCAGAAAGTTTCTGAGGTCTATTAGTACGGGGGGTTTTAAAGAACTGGGACCCCACCGTATGGACGGTTTCTACGAACCTGTTATTGATCTCGTCCACCGATGCATCTACTCCTAGACAGTCAAAGCGATTTGCGAGTTCGAGTTGAAAGCTCTCGAGGTTTTGGATATGTGCGCGAGTGGGTCGGAGCGTAGATTTCATCAAACGGGACCTTTCAAGTTTAACGTTCATATTCAATGTGCCCCTTACAATTCGGTGATCACTGCCGGTTTTCACCCTGTGAATCACAGAGACATCATTGAATATTCTTTTCTTGTTGGTCAGGATGAAATCAATCTCATTTCTCGTAGAACCATTGGGACTCATCCAAAAACATCATCAAAAACTCATCCAAAAAAAAGCTGTTTATTGATGTGCAAATTAATACCTTTCATATGATACCCCACACGGTCTAGTAACTTCACTTGAAATTTTTGAGATCCCCTATCCGCCCCCCTGCAATCAAAATAAGAATATTTTTTAACATTTTATATGCTATATTAGTAAAAAAGTGTTGTCTTTTACCATTTTAAATTTCAAGTCGATAGCATCAGTAGTTCTCGAGATATCCACTTGTGACAGACAGACAGACAGACAGACAGACAGAGTGATTCTATAAGGGTTCCTTTTTACCATTTTGGTCCGGAACCCTAAAAAATGGATTTAGGATTGATGAAGTGTCTCTAATAAATAAGGAACAGTTTTACCGATGAATGTTGGTATTCGTTATTAGACTACAATTGTATTCTAATTATAGTTAAACAGTAGAGATTATGGCATGGTAGCCCGGAGGTATTCCTTGGTAAATTTATACTGCATCTACAGGCTTGAGAGGAGGGGCAACATTGTACTGGCGGCACCCCACGGCTACAGACTGTTGAACAAGTACTTCAGTAACTCAATCAAACAGCTTCCTCAGTGCCTTGCAGGTTGGTAAACTATAATTAATTACCAGTTTGCAAGGCACTTGATCAAATGATCCAGGGGTAGGGTAGGCCCCCAGGGTAGCCTCTGGAGTTGAAGCCGGGGTAAAGAGATGTTACCTAGAGGCCCCATCTGGAGACAGCGATGACGATGATGATGATGATGATAATCTTTCTTCCAGAGCGCTCAAATAATCCGGCTACGAGTCCAACTCGACCTTAGTGTAGAAAATGATAAATGCAATCAAAATTTTGTCTCCGACGGGACTAGAACCCGTAACGTTCAGATTGAACACCTTTAACGCAGGCTGCCTTTACCGTTCGGCTACGGAGCAATTGACCGTCGGGTCGGAAATCTTGACTGCCTTTATCGGTTTTCGTACCGAGTGTTCCTAGAGACTACGAAGGGGTTCGGAAGACAGCGATAGTGATGGTGATGTCTTTTCCAGAGCGCTCAAAGAATCCGGCTACGAGTCCGACTCGACCCTAGTGTTCCGACGCCGCGACGAGGCGGACGGGCCACTGTCGCCGGCGGAGCGACGCGCGGCCTACAGAGACTTGCAAGCCGGCGGCGAACCACCTCTGAGAGGGTTCCGCTCGCCCGCGCCCCCGAGACAAGGTAACTACAACTGATCATTCATTATCCTTCGCGTGCCGGCCTAATAAGCAATATTACAATTCCTGCTCACTCGGATGTGCATTTGACATTTGAGGAGTTAAAACTATGTCTCAGCGTGACGGGCGCAATGCGTTTGTGCGTTGATCACGTGCTTTGTGACAGTGAGCACCGCGGTATTGCAGTTATAGGTAGAGGTTACCGCTTAACATCAGGTGGGTGAAGACCTGATGTTGCATCTCTTTTACGTCTTCCTTTTCCAATCTCCTTTCTCAGCCGTTATCTCACCGCTCACTCCTTTCTTTCTCACATCCTCATAGACAATCCATTCGTTCGCTTATTTGATCCATCTCTTGAACTCACTATCCACATTAATTCCTCACAATATTATCCCTATATTCGATTTATACCTCTATATGGATGGGGTTAGGTTGAAAATATAATATTAATTTATGGAGTATGGTTAAACTACAGTCGCCTGCAAAGTATTTAAAAGAGCCATGTTCAAATTCCAAGTAAAAATGTGTTTATTTATTTAGACCACAGACCAGTTTATACAAGTTGCTGTTTCTTGTTTAAACTGGTCTGTGATTTAGACCCAAAGGCCACAAAGAAATGCCAACTTGCAAAAGAATAACAAGACACATATAAGTCGATTAAAGCACTTACTCCTAATTTCATTATCATTCAGAAAAAGAATATATGAAAAGAAGCAAACAGAAAAACTCACTCTCTTACTTGAATTAATTATTACAATATCTCATTAAAACTCACGTGCCCCACGCACGTGAGTTTTAATTCACTATTTGGTTCTAAATGGCTTAAAATCTTATTGCAAGCAACTGTACTTTTAATTTCATTTCGTATATGTTAGTAATATATTCTAAGGATGCAAGGTAGAGATATTCTACAACTTAACGCATACTTCAAGTATGATGGTGTTCTTTTGAACAAGGGTTACATGTTCTAAATAACGCCGTTATAGTCTGACAACAAGTTTATATTCGGTCACAAATTTTTATTATTATATTGAATGACTTTCGTCCCAATGTTTTTTTTTAAATTATTCTCCTTTTTGACTAATTTAACTGTCCATGAAGTTGTAGGAATGTAGAAAATCTCTGCCTTTTATATGAAGTTATTTACGTTTTAATCTTAATACACTTCTAAAATTAATTTCATACATTCGTTCTCTATGGAATTTAAAATTGTAGGCTAGATTAAGATGTGCTTCGATAACCCAACTGAAAATAATCCTGCGTTTATATTAAACAACTGCTCTGAACTTCGTGCATGGTTTTGAAAAAAAAAACGGTGTCGGTATCTAACAGAACCAGCTTAAACATAATGTCGGCTCAAAACAAGTTGTTTATTACTAACAGAAAATATGTTCCATAAAAATATTAAAAAAATTATTGAATAGAACATCTCTTTGAGCGATCAAGGTCAGTGCATTATGATACAGCCAACCATATGTTTCTATGGTTGGATGTGTCAGCCCAAGGTCGCGTAATGACACTGAACATGGTGACACGGCTTTTCAATCGAGTGCACATTAGCCCACTGATATCAGCCTGAATACACGTACGGTAAGTTGATAAACATAATACGAACTTTAACATAACTTAGGAGCCTCTACGTCGATAGATAAGCGGGCTCACACATCATTTGACAGATAGTGTGTGGTCATTAAGGTCTATGACTTATCTATCGAGGTATTTGGTCCTCCGCATGCCACTTCTCTCATTAACAAGGTGCTGGGATCTCATTTGACAACAACAAGGTAAATGCATGAGCACTACTTTACTCCAAAATTAAACAAGCACATAGCGAACACGTTTTACGCAAAGTACATACTCTGCGACACACGTAGTCGTAGCTCCACGATTGAACAGCAAAGCTTTCAGGTATCACAATCACGTTTGCTCACATCTAACGAGGATAGATAACAAGGATATTGGACTGATGCGGTTGAAACTCCACAGACGAAACGGAGATCGAATATATTCCACTTTCTCCGACACTGACGAAGATAAGAGTTCACAAGAAAACTCCGCAACTGCAGGAAGTTATCTGCTATCCTGTCACCAGGATTGAGACTGACGCCAACATCAAGTTCAGGAAACAAGTGCCTTCCTTTTTAAATCCTGATACAAACAAATTTGTTGAATACCCACCACCACCGCCAAGAAGGATATCATCAAAGAACAGCCGCACACTGCGCCTCGTAACATCCACGCGGCCCGTTTCTACGTCCCCAAAAAGATCGACACCAAAAATATCTCAATCCAATGTCGACTTTCTCAAAGATAAAATAAGTCATAAACTCCACAGACAAAACACCCACATAATAACCAAACCTAGTACAGCGGTGGAAAAGGCTAAAAGAGTCATGTCGATGTCAGCACCCCCGGCTATAAATAGAAGGAGTAATGTTACTGTGCAGAAACAATCCCCAAAAAGTGTTCATAGTGATTCGAAATCTAGTTTTACTAGCAGCTTTGGCTCATCAAGAAGAATCCTACTACCTACAGAATACGCCAATTCAACACACAGTAAAAGTGATCAATCGTCTGTCGTAATTGAGGGCGGCGCTGGTAGGAGAACTCCGATATCTAACATTTTAGAAAAAGTGACATCTTTAGACAAATTGTGGAGTACTGATAAGCGAAATGAACGTATTGATTTATCAAAAGCAAAGTCCATGAGTAAAAGTGCTCAAAATATTGCAAAAATATCAAAACCAACTGTAGAGTCCAATATAAAAGTATCTACGCCAAGTGCGACGCACCGCAGCAGAGACATGGTTCGCACTGCAGAAAAGGTGCAAAAACTAAAAGTTTCAAACTTACATACGAAATCGAATCCATGTATTCCAGCAGCCACTAAACACGATCAGAAATATTACAAGCCCAATGCTCTTAAATCTTCAACCAGCTTATCAAAATCCTCATTAAACATTTCCACAGGAATAAACAAAAAACAAACACAAATAAAAACGGCAACAGTCACAAATCTCAAAACAAAAAAACCTTTAGACAGTGTTGTTATACGGCCACGAAGTGTTCCTTGCCATGAGTCATGCAGTAAGAAGGCAAAAGAATCCAATAAGAATACCAAAAAGACATCAAAAGTCAAATCTAGCAAAAGGACAACTCCTTCAAGAACAAGTAATGGCTCAGAATCCGAGAGCCAATTCGGAGATTCAAATATGTCTAATTTTGGATCATTTGAAAACTTAGACGGAAGAAGAATAAGCGCTAAAGATATAAAAAGATCCCATGACGCGATTGTTTCAGATTCATTCTTTCAGCACTTATTTCTAGGCAAGCGTTATATACCTTCACTTACGGTATCATTTGCATCACCGGAACAAAACACCAGTGTTCTTCAAAAAGCTCAAATGTTTCAATCTTTGCCTCAAGATACGACTATGCCTAAATCATTAAACTCTTACTTAGTTCATAGAAAGCCTGTATCGTCTTCTCGGTTCAAAATTTGGGACCGATACCCAAGTCCTATGTCAATGCAAAGTTCACGCTCCATTTCCTGGCCAGGCAGAATGCATGGTGAAATACGTAAATTTGATAGCTTGTCTAAATGGGAAGACTTTGGATCTACATCTTCACTAGGCACAATAAGAAGTAGGAGTGAGCCACCGTGTAATAAAATATTTTTCTCACAAACAGTTCGTCCTAAATCCCCCACGGTAATATTTTGCAAAAGAGATAAATCTAAAGAGTCATCGCCAGCTCGCAGCCCAGTTTCTCCTTCGAGGATAATTTTCTCTGAAACCTCTAGACCAGTATCACCTAAAATAATTCATAAAGTTAAAAAACCGTTACCTCAGATCAAGAAACAGTCGTTATCTCCTCCGAAGATAATTCTTACAGAGACTTCTCGTCCTGTATCACCTGTAGTCGAAAGGAGGCAACTGCGCCAAGAAAAAGAAATAAAGCCTGAGACTGTAAGATCTCCTTCTACCATGTTTTTTTCGCAAACTTCCAGACCGGTTTCACCAAAAGTAATGAAAAAATCAATATCAACCGCCAGTCTGAGTAGAAGTCAATCAACATCACCAGTATCATTTCGTTCTCCTTCTTATCGCCGTATACACAATGTTCGCCTACAAATCAGTAAAAATGAAGCGAAGGGTGCTTTTCGTACACGCAGTGCTGGAGATGCTGAAAAAAACTTAAATCATCATAAAATTCGTCCTAAAACACAAAGTGAGTCTAATTTATTGATACAGGATCCTGATTATGATGAATACATTCTGGAAATGGAAAACATGAAAGCTAGATCGGATCGATTCAGAGAACTCAATAGATATTACACGTATTTGGAACGAGTAGGTGAATTAGAGCGAGCGACATCTACAAGTGATTTACGACACAGGCGCAAAGATGAAGAAATTATTGATTTTGAGCGTTGGAAGAAAATAAGATCAATTGAAAGGGCAGAAGAAGAACTAAATAACCTCTACATGAAACTTAAAGTAGCTCAAACTGAAAGTGATGTCTTATTTTATCCTCGAGATGTAAAAGATTTTCGCTGGAATTACGATAGCGATCGAGGTTTACGCATCAAAGAAAAATCCGTAGAAGACTTAAAGGATCATTTCCAACAAATACCACACTATGACTCGTTGGAATTTGAACAACCTATCTCTAAAGATACTTATAAGCCGCTATGGCGCGGAACTAGCGTTGCAGAAACTGCTTTTCATATTAACACAAAAAAGAATAATAGGGTTCCGGTTGAACGTTCAGTTCTGAAATCTGCATTGCCTGCCCCGGATTCAACGCTGAGTGAACTACGAAAGAAAATTGGTTTGGGTAGTCGCCTTTGGAGTAGCTTATCGATGGAGCAAGTACATGCCTTGAAAAATCAATTAAATGCCATATATAGTAAAGAACACGAAGCGAAGTCTCATAAAGAATTTGATAAATACACAATCGATGTCAAGGATACAAATAGTACAGAAATGCCCAAATTACAAGTGCGATGTAATTCTTTATCAAATTACACAAGTGAGCAGGATAATTCTACAAAATTGACTAAATCAGACTCGATAGCTTCGATACCTTGTCCTATCACTACCGTCAAAGATTTAAAAAATAATGTAAATAAAATACAAATGAGCCTCAGTGAAAATGAAAAGAAGAAAATATCGCAAACTTTGAGTAAAGAACTTTTAAATAGGATTGGTAAGCATAACCATTCTGCACCTTTGTCTCTAAAACAAGAGTTAGAACTAAGTCAAGAAAAAGAAAATACAGAAACAGAAAAAATAGATGTGTCTAATAAAAGTTTGGAAGAACCGAGTAAATATCCACGTTCAGATTCAGAAATATATTCAGCTCAATCGAGCGACAAAACCGAAATTCAATGTCAGTCATCGGCTAGTGAAACAGAAACAGCAAGCTCAGATCACTCAAACAAAACAGTTGTCTATAGAGGACCGAGCAAAGAAATCCAAATGAAAGTTAAATATTTTGAATCCGTTACTACCAAGCCAACAAAAACGGTATATCATGCAAACGAAAATACTAACGAAAAAGACAAGAAGAGTAAAATAAATATGAGTTCAAGTGATTCTATACCTACAAAGCTTAGAAACGGCGAATCTCAAAAATCCCAAATAATTCAATCACAGTCGTGTGCAAATTTTAAGGAGCTTTTTGGGGAGTCTGAAAAAAATAAGTTTCTGTCTCTTCCATCAAAACCAGATCTACGTTCTCGATCGGGTTCACCGCAATCGGAGGTAAACATTGCGGATCGGCGAACGCCTGACACGCTACGCTCTAGCGACGAGACCATCTGGCGCAGTCGGAGTCCGTCTCCCGACCCCGAGCGGTATTGGCGCGCCTACCTCAACCTGGCGCGGGCTGGAGAGGTGCGCCGCCTCGCCCGCCGCTTCGACTCGCCCACTGCGGCCGGCGCCGTGCTAAGGCGACACCGCAGCGATCCAGAAATCGCACGCAATGTACTCGCACGAAACTGGTCCGCTTTTGAGCGGTTATCGGCGCGCCGTGACAGATCTAAAGTTTCGCTACCAGTGGCGCGAGTGCCACTTCGCAATACCAACCGCTATATGCCTCACATCGACATCATATCCAAATTAGCCGCACTTCGTAGACGCACCGCACCGAGATCTAGATCCGCGGATGAAACTATCCAATGCCGTTCAGGCGAAGTAGATCGTATACGGCGTCGTTTTGAAACTATGTCAATCCTCGGTCAAATATATGCTTCTGCACCTGATGTAAGCGAACTACAAGATATGGCCCCATATTTAGCCGGAACCTGGATCGCACACCGCTACCCAATGCGAAGCGATAATAACAGATCACTGAAAGATCCATCGACCATGGTACGAGGGCGTGCCTCACCAGTGCGAAAAGAATTAAAATGTCCGCAAACAAAAGAGACTGTAAAACTGAGTTCTATCTTAAAAAGCGACGCGTTCGAGAAGCAAGATTTTGATCCGTCGCTGCACCGGCCGGTGAAACGTTACGAGCCTCCTCAAACTCCACCCCGCCCGCCGCCGGCGTCTTGGTCCTACAGAGTGGCGCCACACCTCATACCTTCGCGACACACTGTTACGTTTCAAGGTTAATCTTTACATATATTTTTTACATTTTATAAGTCTTGTTTAGTTTTGGAGTAACTTGTACAAATATGCTTCCTGGTTGAAGAGTTATTGATTCTCGCTTTACCCTCCGTGTTGCCTCGCTATGCGTGTTTACGTCGCGTGATCACTAAACGCATCGTTGTTTGCTGTCTTTGAATAAAATCATGTTTGTTATGGTAACTGTAATACGACTGTTTAAAATAATTGTCTAGTGAAATTAAGCCTTAATTGTACTGTAATCTAGCTGATTACTATGATCCGATGTCAATATATAGATGCTGATAATCAATAATTCTTACGTCAGTTCATTTTGTATTTAGCAAAGCATTTTGTTTTCGTTTTGATGCCATATCATACCATTTTATGCACTGGTAGAGACCGACTCGGCCCCGCAGCCTCCACGGAGAACATCACTTGGGAGCTTTTCAGACACAGGTAAATATATATTTCTATTATATTATTATTTTAAATACAGGTTCTACAAAGCAATACATCATACAACATTTCCTATTACAAAACTTCCAAAAACCGCGCGGTCTTAACCCCATGAGAGCCGACACGTACAATTAGGTCTATGTTTATTTTCTACGCGAATAAAAAAGAAACAATAGCCTTTGTTCGAAACAATTCCCGTCTTATTCTTTGACCGCGGAGCCGCGTTGGTAGCATACGTGTTAAACTATCTTTGAATTTAATATGAGCGAGTATTCCGATAAATAAATTAATTCACATTGAATAGTGATTGTGTCATAGCGTGCTAAAGTCGGCGTCAAGTGAGGAAAATCTCCTTTTCATATCTCTAGATTATCTACTCGCTGTTTGCGGTTTACGTCATTGATCTCGATAAGGCCGCCAAAACCTGTTGGTACAGTTTTTTCGATTGTAAATACATAGTTCTTGTAACCTCGCGCACAGATGCGGTGTGTTTGTTGCTCGTAAATAAATTCCTATGTGATTCAATCGTGATAATTCTGCTTATAAAATTGTTTCTATTGGCAAGTGTTATCTTTTATTATTTACTGATAATGTGTACTATCTGTGTTATCGTAACTCCAGTTTAGTTCAGTTTGCCGAACAAAGTGTAATGTGCTATGGTGAAATAATAAAGACATTTTTGTTAAAGTTTACCGTAATCTAGTAAACTCGAATAAATCCTAAAAATGTCAAAAGACGCTACTAGTGAAGTTTCCTACGACGATGACGGATTTTTCAGTGACGTGCCTGCCTCAGGCTCCTTATCTAGATCATTAGTTGCGCTTAATAAATATGTCAAAAAGAATTTACTCTATGAAGATAACGAAAATGAAGACGACGGAGCATACTTCTCAAAAGAAAGCACTCCTAGCAAATCAGGAGTAGGATATTACTCTCACAGCGTTCAGAGCAGTGATTCTGGAGAAAAGGAAGAAATTATCAATGCTCCTACAAAAACTACATACTCGCATGTAGAACCAACACCAGTACAAAAAATATTGAGTGACCAATCCAACTCCCACGCCATTCCTTTGCTAACACAAAATATTGATCAAAAAGGTCTTAACTCTGATAGTTTAAACAACAGCAAAAGTCTACCTTTCGAAAAACCCAAAAATGACACTCCAAGCCCTTCTGAACAAACAGATGACTACAAATTATGCAAACAATTACGTCATAATCCCAACAACAATACAGTGAAAAAATCCTCTGCCGTCATTAAATATACACACAATCGCAATGAGCCGAGAAATCTTATACAGAAAACTATCTCTTTAGAAGATTTGACTGACTGTGGTACTGCAATAGATGTAGACAATAGTGATTCTAAACACGTAGTTCGCAGAGACAAAAAGCATGTAGCAATTAATGACAATCGTCACATGGTGCACGATGCATCCGATTGGGTCAATAGGACAGACATATATCCAGATGTCTACGCTCCGCTTCCGTACAGTAAGTAAAATTGATATTGTTCTTATCTTTATTAATTAAACTCTATATCTAAAGTAAACGAAACGACTGATTTACAATACAAGTTCATATGAAGGTTTTTTAGCCTTATTTATATCGTTACGGTCATCGCCGCTGACTAAGGATGGATCCTCAATAGAGTAGTACCTGTAATCAATAGATGGCATTCTTATTTACTACTTGTATACTTTGTCACATGTTTCATATAATTTTCTCATCTGCTTAATAGTTACGAAGATTAGTTACATATTGAATGATTTAGATTAGAATAACCTACTACTGAAAGTTGTCTTTAAATACGCAGGTATAATATCGGTATCCTAAAAATTTAGAACACCTCAATCTTGTTGAGTGATGTAAACATTGCGTTGCACGCATAGGAACAGAAATGTCCTCAATCGTTTCCGAATGTCAACAAAACTACACGTGCGTACGAGCGAAAGCGTATACGCATTTTGGCGGGAGATGAAGTGTAGTTTGTCGTGTCGAAAGTGTGCAAGCAACCAGCAAAGGCACAGTGATCTATCGTGACCGGCGGTCGACGACAGTCGCTCGTGCGATTGCCGTGTGATTATTGACGAACTTGTGAAGTGCAGTGTCGAATCGAAATGGGCATTCTCAAGCAGATCAAGAAAATGGCAATGCATGGTGGGTTTATCCTTTTCGATACATAACCTTTGATTGATTAATAAGCCGGGAGTCGATGTTAACATTACTGTGTTGATGTTTACTTTCTTACTGTTATTGGATCAATATCGTGTGTCATATTTCTTTATATTTTTTTTATAATTATTACACCTCACATGGTCTCAAGGCTTTCCGAAGGTTAGTGCCTATTTTAATATTTTATTCTATTTACCATGCCACGCTTCATTGGAATTGTGAAAGATCTAAGTAGGTTAATCTGTAACCAAATCGGACTTGCTTAATTTGTAACTGAGTACGCTGATTTTCCACGCCTTGCCAGTCCTGACATAATTGCGTGCAAAGTGGAACCTAGTGTTACGATGAATATTATTATCAGTGAGTATTTTATAATATTTGACTTCATCTTAAACATTTGCCCCCTTACCTACAAACGCTAATTCTTATGTGAGCGGATATCCTCACAGTTTCCTCACTTGTTTGTAAATCAACGATTACCTACCTACGTGGTAATTGATTCCTCATTAATTAATAACATACAATTTTGTCCACGGCCCATTAGCTTTATTCAGCCTATTTAATTTTCGCTGTCCATTTTTCTGAAGGCATTTCATGATTCATCGTATTCAAACCTATTTTTTTTCTTGAAATATGTTTTTTTTAATTTAAAAAGACTAGCTGTTATACTTACGAGTAAGTTTTCTATTCCCCTAAATCGCCTTTGATCTTGATGACTTTTTCTTCCACAAGTGAAAGCACGTTGGACGTGCTGCATAGAACAGCTTTCCACGTCTGTTTCATGTAATCATTTCCTATAATTGCTTGTAACTTTACAACACAAGTTGTTTCCCAAGACACCTGTCTACCACGTTAATTTCAACCGGCACACGCCCTAAACTTGTACGAGAAGCTATGTCGAAGCTTGCAACTTTCAAACGATAGTAGCGAGTGATTGAGCAAACGAAATTCCTATGTGCACTCGGCTATGCGTAAAGAAAACTTAACGATGTTTCTCATATCGCTTAGCTTAGTAAGACAACATAAGGTCCGTAATCCAATGTACACCATAACAGGGATTGCCATTATAATTTTGCGTTGTCAACTGTATCGTAAGTACATACGTGCTTGGCATAGCTATCGAGAAAGTCGACAATATTACGACTTACGTATTCTCTTGGTCTTTGGACTCATTGGATTTTATCTAAATACTTTAAACAACATAAAAATGTCTACGTGATTGTTATCGCTAAAGAATCTTAAAAATGATTTTGTATAGGTCGATAAGTCACTTTAAATATTTACAAAGATTCCACCAAGCTACGATAGCTTATCATCATAGTTTAAGAGTTAGTGGTGACGCACTTTTTGACTAAAGGCGTTATAAGATATACATATAATTATTCATATAATTTACTGCCCGTTGACATTATTCATATCGAGTAAAAAACGGCAAAAAAATCACGTTTGTTGTATCGGAGCCCCCTTAAATATTTAGTTTATTCTGTATTTAGTGTATTTGTTACTATAGCGTCAATAGAAATACATTATCCGTGAAAATTTCCCTGCGTGGAAAGCTTGGTGACAGACAGACAGACAGGCGGACAGCGGAGTCTTTGTAATAGGGTCCCGTTTTTACTTCTCCTTTCTTCTTTGGGTACGGAATCCTAAAAAGCGTATATCGCTTAATCTATCTCTCTAACTTTCTATCTATATACATATATACACACTTATCGTATATCGCACAACCGTGTCGGTTAAAACTGTGAAGCGTCATCAAAAACCAATCTCAAGGGAACTCTGGGAGTTTTAAACGTCCCCGAACGCTCTACATCCACACTCATAAGTGTTACAACGCTATTAAATTATGTTTCCTCAAAATTTTTTATTTTTATTTACATTCGGAACTTCCGGTGATATAATATCTGATACAAAGTTACGTGTGTCATCGCAATCGACGCCTGCCCAATATCTATTACAGCATCATGGCGAGAATGCACCATGACCATACTTTCACTTTTCTTGGAATTACTTGTGTTATGCTCCGATGAAGTTGGCGGTTCTAAGATGACTCAGTATAGGTACTATGGTTGATTCTACATTTTTTTTTGAGTAAACTAACGGCTATCAATGATCTCTAAAATAGTTTCTACAGATTTCAAATTTACATATTTGAGGTTTTGTGATATTTTTTGTCAATTATACCTATTCCTGTGTGTACCATAGATATTTAAACAGTGTGTACTGAATTAAATAAAATAACGAGAAATAACATACTTATACAAAATTATATACCCGTGTTACCATGATCTGAAGCAAAAATAGCGATCAAGAGTGATGTGAAGCAAACTAATTAGCCCTAATGTTTATAAAATGTCGAATAAATAATCATTTTATTAGATAACCATTTTATGCTACTCGTACTGCTATCGTAACATTAAACAATTTCTCACGACTGCAATAAAATCAACAAATTATTGCCAGTGTACGTATCTAATTACCAGCCTGTTTATGAGGCATATTACATTTTTTAGTTATTTATTCGTAGGAAAACCAACAGCAATATTATCTTATTATTATTATACGATAGTCTAAATTACAGGAGGCCAATTATTATCTGTCAATACCTACGGATAGGCACTACAGATAAAAATGGTGATAAAAATTATAAATAAGTACGAGTACTGGTAAGCTTGAACTGTCCGATGTATAAATTAAAAAAAACATATTTTGAAAAATTACGCATATTGGGCTATGTGTATACCCTGAGATACACACCCAACGCCAGAAGGTTTTGGTTTTTTGGGCAGTTGAATTGAATTACTCTCACTAGACCAAGTCAACAGATCCAGTCTGGATCTAGTGAGATTTGACAAATCATTATAACCGTTGATATATAAGGTGCTAACAAATTAGTCACGGGTATTTTTACAGCTGGTAGTACTAGGTTCTCGGAGTACATTTAAGTATGAAATATCATAGATTTTGTTATGTTTTTTTGGAGAAAACTAGCAAACAAATTTGCTACGTTAAAACATAATTATTAATTAATAAGATAATTAAATGAGACCTCTTTAGACATATAATCATAATGACATTTAAGAAAAACAACTTTGGATGTGACATGACAGACAGTGTTAAACATCTTGACAGGTACATAATAGGGGTGATTATTTTAAAAATTAATTATAATTTATTTTTTTGTTCAGTGAATGAAAACAAAAAAATTATATACAAAGGTTCTATATTTACAGTTAAAAGTTTATTGTTATAATGTAATGTATTATCTCTTTAAATATCCGTGACTAATTTGTTAGCACTTTGTATATGTCCTAGAAACCCAACATTAGTAAACGTTCATATTATATCGTTTACCAGAATCGTTCTTGTCGAATATGTTGTTAACCGACGAATAAAAAAGGAGGAGGTATATCAATTCAACGTATGACCGTATACGTATATGTGTTTTTTTATGTGCGCTCTCGGATAACTTCGTCGTTTATGAACCGATTTTGATGATTTTTTTTTGTTTGTTATGACGTTATACACTGTCGTTTGCGTGAACTCCTTTGTACAATAACTTTATAAAGTCGTCACTGAAAATGACGATCTTGTAAAACGGACCGCTCGCTGACTGTAAACAAATACCAGCTGAATATGATGACCGTTCACTAAACGTAACATTTCCCCATAGAATCCCCCCGTCGCTACGTGGAGAGTGACGTGAACATCCACTACCGGGTGCCGGTGAGGCAGGACCCGCTGCCGCTGGTTCCCGAGAGGGAACTGGCGAGACAGCAGGCGGAGCACATGAAACGCCTCTACAGGGAACAACGCCGGAACAAATATCTGCAGGTAATAACACACTTCACGTAGACTTCCCCCGTCGCTACGTGAGCATTCATTACCAGCAGGCTGATTACGTATCTCGCGACAGGTTTGCAACAGGCTTGCAAAATTGATGTTTGACAGCGATGATCACGAGATTTGCGCCTGTTGCAAACGTGTCGCTGGGAACGTAATCAGACTGCGGATGCCAGTGAGGCGGGACGCGCTGCCGCTCAAACTGGCGAGGCAGAAGGCTGAGCACAAGAAACGCCTGTTTAGGGAACAACGCTGAAACAAATTGTATCAGGTAAATAGCACATTTCTCGTAGAATCCCCCCGTCGCTACGTGACCATCCGTCCATTTCAGTCCGTCCGATGATCCACAATTTGAGTCTGGGGAGGCTCAATCCGATTCAATTCAAGAAATAGCTAAAATCAGTTCGTTCACATAGATAA
This sequence comes from Pasiphila rectangulata, assembly GCA_963082625.1. Classification (NCBI taxonomy): domain Eukaryota; kingdom Metazoa; phylum Arthropoda; class Insecta; order Lepidoptera; family Geometridae; genus Pasiphila; species Pasiphila rectangulata. Next base: position 12,944,606 of record OY720243.1, read on the forward strand.
AAACATAAGCGGTCGGGGCTACCCGACCGCTTATGTTTTTTTTAGCCAGGGTGTTCTATGCTCTCCTGTTTATTATGAACTCTGAAGGCAATTTAACTCAGAGTATGCTTGAGATATTTCAAAGATTTTTTTTATCTTACCATATATCTTAGTCGACTCAATGAGTCGTAAGTCTCAGGTATTTAATCTTGCTCTGTGAAAGTGTTGGTTGTAAAACTTTTATGTCTTGTGTAAAGATTATGTAACATCTCACTAATATTAAAAAGCCGAAAGTTTGTTTGTATGGAGGATTGTTAACTCTTCACGCAAAAACTAGCGTACGTATCAAGCTGAAATTCTACAAACGTATAAATGTTGACTAGGATTAACACATAGGCTACTTTTTATCCCGGTAGGTACAGCGCATGCGAAACGGCGGGCACTTATGTATAAGACTGTGTAGAAAAAAACTTATACAGGTAACAAATTCCCCCTTATAATCGGTACGGTATGACCTGTACTGAACATCCACTATCTTACCCCGTTTCCCGTCTATATTATCTTCAAACTCAATTTTCTATTATAGTGCTTATATTTCTAGTACCTAGTAATTGTAAAGTTGTTAGTTATAAATTGTTTATTTCGACTATACGTGTGGTAAAATATCATCAGATCATCGTTCATTCCCAACTATTCGAATAACAGTCTTTACCGATTTCCATTGCCGATAAAAAGGCTAGCGTTTTCTGAATGCGATTAGCGTGTCAGCCAATGCTTGGTGAGCCGTACTTCTAATCCGCTTACTTGATGGTAGCACGCCACGGTTTGGTCGATATCCAAGTGCCCCATCGATTATATTGGTATTACATTGTAACTTTTTAAATGCCAGTGTTAATTGCTAATAACTTTAACAGTTCAAAGTAACATTGAAGTTAATTCCGTAATGTTTAGATTAGATTAAGATATTTTATTATCAGAATCAATACTAATTATCTTTATCTCGAATAGATCCCACCGTCATGCAATCGCCTTTAGTTCATTGATTAAAGTTGAAGTTTCAGTTTGTCCACCCTCTATTGTGATGAACTTCCTGTAACAAAATCTTGAAGACAGAGTTCAGCTATATAACTCTAAACTGCATAAGTAAAACAACCCTTATTCCCTCAGAATAAACTCCAAAGATTACAAAGGGCCTTCCGGGGTTACTGTGCATGTGATATCCTATTGTTTTCTGTTTGTAACATGATCCATTTGCGGTTAGTACCACACTGGACAAATGTCCGTCATTTTCATTTGAGTTTTCGTAATAGATGCTCATCATTTCTACATTAACAGTCCACATTATAAAAAATATATTCATTTTGTTTTATTGTGTCATATTGATTTTCGCATGTTTGTTGGTGTATTTGTTCCTTGGTCAAGTAAAAGGTATGTAATAAGACTAAGAAGTAATTTCGCGAGCGAATAGTTAATTTTGATCTCGGCACGCAGGATGTCATTAATCTCGATTGCATGTCTGGATTAAGATGATATTTAAGTGCATATATTCGGACAGCTGCAGTAAGTTTATGTGTTGGAAACCCAGTTTGCTATTTCATTTTCATACGAGTAACTTAGTAATTTTAAACAACACGTTGCTTCTATTAAATCGGTTCATTTAATCGATTATGTTATTATAAAAACAATATTTTTTTTACATCTTATGTGAACCGATTTTACCGAGATTTTCACTGGCGGCAGATAGCTAATAATTTAAGAAGGCTACTTACTATTATTAACTCATATTTAACCGGGTACTTATCGCGTTATTGGTGGTTCATATTAGTGGTCCCGGGAAGAGTCTTCCCGGGACCACGATGGGTGTAATCCTGTCGAAACGTCGGGCAATAATAAAGGTAAATAACGCGATAAATACCCGGTTAAATATGTGTTAATAATGTGTCATGATCGCTAAAGAAGTTTAAAAAAGACTATTACTATTAAGAAATAAAAGATCCGCGCAAAAGAAATTTGCGTGTACCTTAGTCTTAATAAAACGCGCGATTTAAAATCTTCTTACTCAGTTGTTTTTAGTCAAGGTACAGCCTCGTAACTTTTTAATATAAAAACGAGGTTTATTTCAAAAGTGAAATTGTTTACGAATCCGGTCGTTCGCATACAATTTGTGCTCGTAAAGGCAGTACAATTTGTTCGTCACGCGCAGGCGAGCACACATTTACCAAACAGACGCGTTTAGATGCCACCTGCCTACCGGATGCGCCTTAATACCCTACATCACAGATACTAGGAACTATTTGCGGGCTCCTAAGTTCTAATTGAACTATTGTTACAAACTCTGATTTGAATTTTGACTCCTATGTTCACTAAGGGTTCAAAATGAAACACATATTATTAATTTTTGTTTATTTATTTAGAAAGTCTAGCCAACAAAATAAACACTTGTTTATTATTGTTGTTAACTTGTTAATTTTAACAGGTTATTAACAATAAGAAGCAAGTTGAGTGACATTTCATTACACATATGTACATATCTAGACAATTCATCAATTTACATTATTGCTGTAACATGTAACGTTGATCACATATCACGAATATTTCATCACACATAACTAGACTAGAAGCGGTTATTTTATTTCAATGCAACTATCGTTGGCTAGCTGTATTCAGATTTTTATTTGAAATTAAACGGCCAGATTTAGGATTAAAATTAATATTCATAGGGCAAACGCGAGACAAGAGATAATTGGTTCAGATTAGGACCTAAATCAATTCAGTTTATTAATCATAGTTTGACATAGTACTCGTATGTCGACCACAGACTTTTAAATTATGCTAAGAGTTACCAATAAATAGTTAAACATCATCAAGTAAAGCTTTACTAACTCTTTATATTCAACGGGGAAACCGCGGGGTACTGCGTAACTATAATTAGACAAAATAACTCTTAAAAACTAATGAAGCGGCGGACAAAAAACGGAAATTAGTTTTTAAGAGTTATTTTGTCTAATGATATTTACGCAGTACTTCGCGGTTTCCCCCGTTGAAAGTATAACTTTTCAGTGACGAAATAATTTTTCAATTCAGTTTTGTGGTTTTAAGGCTTAGCAAACAACCTAAAATTCGAATTATAATATTAGTTAGGATAACAAGTACACTCGTGTTAAAGTGAACATTGCCCGCTGTGATAAATATTTATTCCGTGGTACGGTACACAGAGATATAATCAATTTCACTGCAATAAACACGTAGTCGCAGTCAGCTTGCTTGCGCCGAGCATATAAGCGTAAAATTTACGGGAGCTGTATACTACTATTTTTACAACTATCCATCATCATCATCATCATCTCAGCCATAGGACTGCACCTCACGTACACTGCTGGACAAAGGCCTTTGGCAGGCGGGTTGGCGAGCGCAGTATGGAATGTTAATAGACGGAATGGCGCTGCTGCCTATATTCCGGAGGTATCCCTTAACAGACTCGTACTGCATCCACGGGCAAGAGAGAAGAGACAACATTCTATTGCCGGCACCACCACCACCACAAAATGGTTTTTAATCCTGGTTAACGTTTATACACTTATTAACAATGATTCAGCTTCATCTGTTCGGAAGTTTTTGCTTGAAGATGTGACAAACATCCGTGCAAACAGTCTATTTCAGTTTTATAATATAAGTGGGATAAGATCTCAAAAAATATATTAGAACTTGGACGTAGGCAGGATACCCTGTATTGTATATATTCATCAACTTGTTTCCATGAATATACCTGATCTATGCCTTAGATAGTTCCAAGTGGAGGTCTATGTGAATGGAAATGGAAAAGTTTTCTCTGCAATTTCACTTGGCGGTGAAAACGTCCGTAAAACGTACTTGTACCACTTGTACTCGGTACTGCGAGCATAGTATTTATTTGTTTTCTACTTGTATAGCAGTTTTAAACGATTCATACAATTACCATACTAGACTGTTCACTTTTACTAGTTTTATTTTAGAGCCTTCGTCGGCCGCTGATTCACTTTAATTGTTGGAGTTTTATGGATCTTTTTATTCTTTTATTCTGGAATTTTGTAATACTATTTATATTCAGTTATATACTACTATATATACTCTATTGATTTTCTGTGTTAGATTTTAGAGCTAAAAAAGTTAAAATTGAGACATTGTATTACAATTTTTAGCTTTCATAATCATCTCGATCCTACGATAAAAATGCGGTTTATCAGGAACTAATCGTTCGATTATATCATGATTGTAGTGGATCATGTCGACAATGACCATAGCGATATTAAGCACCTATTAATAATCCGGTACCAAACGACCTTGTACCCGCATTCTCACCTAAAATCCGTTGACCAAATTATCATACCGTCCGCAACAGCGCGTTCATCATTAACTCTCCTCTCCTACAATCTAAATTACGCCTTATCTCCTAGATTTTAAAGCTTAATCTGGATTTAAATGCTAGTGTTTCGGCGATATTATATTACTTTTATGTTGTGCTGGGATAAACGAACTCTCTTGTGTATCACTTTTGCACCAGTAAGTTCGCAGCGGTCTTGTGGAGCGACCACGTTCGTGCGACTCGTGTGCTAATGCTGCTAATTGCTTAGTTCAGTGGAAATTGGTGTAATGAACGCGTAAAAACTTATCGAGGAAAGGCTGTGAAAATGCTGGACAAAATCGTGATTTCTGTTGGTATTGTTTTGTATACCTAATATGTTTTAATCCACTTCCTTATCTTTGATTCGAGCTATCGAGCTATTTACTATCGTGATTTAAAGTTGGTATCAAACTTACGTTCTCTAAATAGATGTGTGTTAAATTTATTTCAGTCATTATTGGTCATAAGGTGAACAATCTTTAATAAGATAATGATAGGTTTTCCTTGTCATTCGTTTATTACTTATTATAAACAACAATTTTAAAAAATCATACAAAATCAACTACATACACTACTAAAACAATCATTCATTTATTGTTAAACATAGGTATTTACCCTAATTGGCATTTACAGGAGAACGAAATCCACCACTTGGATATCGAAGCGTTTGACGCCTCAATTAAGGTGATCTTCAGAGTTTGCGTGACCGGAGTGCTCTAACTTGTTAAATGACTATCAACTAAATTATATCATCAAATCGTTATCCACTAAAACATACCATGCTGTATAATTGTGTGTGAATCAGGCTGAATTCATTGTGTGACAGACGTTTCTGGCTAGAGGAGCAAACTCAATGTTGATAGGTTTTTACGCGTCCGGCGTTATGATTATAATTAAGGCATTCAATGGAATGCTTGTGAAGAGACATTATTAAATGTTTTTTAATTGAACTTGATTTTATCATTCAGAGTTTGCAAAAAGCGGAATTATTATATTCCCAAAAAATCTTCTGCTACAGATAAGGGTTTTATATTTACGCTATTTCGCAACAAACGTTCATCTACAATTAAGCGATTTCTATTTACGCTCTTTACCAACAAACCTCCACTTACAGTTAAGCAAACTGTAAAAAGCCGCTTTGCATGGTTTTCAGCAAGCAGACCGAATCTAACAAATCAATAACCGTTTAAAAAATCACAGGAACTGCAAGATATGCAAAATCGCCGTCACCAAGACAACTTCACGCCTTCCCAGAAGAACATCCTTCCCCTCAACCGGTACGATGAAGCGGAGAAGATCATCGCCAAAGCGTTATACACGTTCAACGGACAGACGACCCGCGAACTCAGCTTTAGGAAGGGCGAGATCATACATGTCAGGCGGCAGGTCGACGCGAACTGGTACGAGGGCGAGCTGCATGGGAGAGTGGGTCTGTTCCCTTACAACTACGTCGAGGTGAGTGCTGGAGATACTCTATATTGGTGTTTCAAGCAGGTTCTTACCTAATCATCATCATCATCATTACAGCCGTAAGATATCCACTGCTGGACATAGGCCTCCCTCATTGACTTAGAGATCCAAGTGCATGAGGGGTTGTTGCCATACTCACCACGCTTGGCAGGCGGGTTGGTGAGCGCAGTTCGGGATGTTCTTACACGGAAAGACGCTGCTGCCCATCTTCCGGAGATATCCCTTTGCAGATTCTTACTGCATCCACGGGCAGGAGAGGAGGGGTGACATTCTACTGCCGGCACCCCACGGCAATCTATCTATTATCTACCTAATGCAATCTATCTATTATCTAATCAGCCGGTAACACCCACTATTGAGTAAAGGCCTCTTCTCTTATACGCCACTCCTGGCGGTCTTCTACTTAAATTACATACTGCAATAAATAAAAAAATAATATACGTTAATATGCAATAAAGCATTTTCTATCTATCTATCTATCTATCTACAGGGTCGACCGAGGAAGCGTTGGCGGGATGAACTTGTTACCTTTGACAGAGGATGGTGGGAGTCTGCAAAGGATCGGGATGGTTGGAAGACTTTAGGGGAACCTTTGCCCAGCAGTGGGACAACATAGGTTAAATAAAATATATATATATGTATATGTATATATATATAATGCTGGACATTTCACAAACCACTTCCTACCTTCAAGGTAAGCGGAACTTGTGTTATGGGTACCAGATGGTTGAAATACTTAAATATAATTTATTTTTGTAAATACATACTTATCATAAATACGAGTATGAAGACACCCAGACCAGAGACAAATCTCGTGTCTGCAGATAAAGCAAACTTTTTGTCCCTCGACGGTGATCGAACCCGCTACCTACTGCGTCTCAGGCTATATAAACCAACTGCGCCACGGAGGTCGTCAACGCCTTGATGAAGTAACAATAGTTATTCGACTGAACACAATTTTTAAGGTGCACATCGAAAAGTTGATGAAGTCAGGAAACAAATCTGGACCGGTTACGAATTCGACCGACGCGACGCGATGATAATATAAGTTTGCTTTTATTTATTTTGGCGATGGAAAACGCCTTGTACCTAATGAAGCTAGGGCTTCATTAGGTACAAGGCGTTTTCCATCGCCAAGGATAAGGAGAGAGAATGAAATAAGTAGGAACTTGGTAGGCCAAGTGTACTTATTTCATTCTCTCTCCTTATCCTTGGTTTATTTTTCGCCTATTTCTCTCACTTGAAAAAAAGTTTTTTAATGCGAACGAATTCAATTACGAGTATGTGCTTCAATCAAATGTGTGGTTTTTCATCTAAATTGTTATTTTTTGTAGCATTTGGATCCGATGCATCTATATCCGAGGGCATCGATGATTTGACGCCTGATATACTGTATACATGAAACCATCAAGTTCGATTCTAATTCTGATTCGCACTGACCGTACTCCGTTATTGAGGCGTTACCCCGACCCTAGCTTTAAAATACCGAAGAAAGACTTAAGTAGATATTTTCACTGTTCTATGACGTTCTTCTATACACGAGAATTAGGTTCTAGCTCGTTACGCTTTCGAAGTACATAATAAAGTTAATGTATGCAGATTCATAGACGAAACTCCTGAAACGCGAAAATAAGAAATTGCTCATTTGCAAAACGGTCTACTAAACGACCGACCATAAACGCTCGATGTTCTTATTAACGTTCGTCTTAATTACTTTTGAACGTGTACAATTACAGTTAGCCAGATGTGGCACTTTGGACGAAGGCCAGATTAGGCCCTCAATCATACTCCTTATCACCGCCCACGATTTACGTGGCACTGTTGGTCTATCAGCCGACTGGCACACAAGCGGGTTAGATTCTCGCCGCGGGACAAACGTTTGTAACTACAGATTGGTCACGGGTCTGGGTAGGATAGGCATTCTCCTTTCCTAGGTAACACTATTTGTTAATTATCATCTGGTAACATACACAGAAGCTCTGCTTACATTGGGGCTACATGAAGTTGTGGATCTGGATATTTCATCGGCCTTATTTATTTACTATCTCGATCCGCCAATTATATTTGTAACAGCAATTTCGTTCTTCGCCCACTACGGAACTGGCTTTTGTAACCAGTTACGAAATGGGAACTATTTGATGCGTTACGCAGCCAGCTTCTATATGGGGATTATTAGTTTCATTCCTTTTATTATTTATTTAACATTTCCAGATCCAAAAAGGTGACAACCATCAGCCCCAGAAGAAGCCAGTTGCCTTAGAAGGGCGGGCGCGGGCCAAATTCGACTTCACAGCTCAAACCAATCTCGAACTACCACTGAAGAAGGGCGAGGTCGTGGTCCTGACTCGGCGCATCGACAATAACTGGTGGGAAGGACGGACTGGCAGCAAGACGGGGATATTCCCGGACAGCTACGTCACTATACTGCAGGAGCCTAGTCAGAATAAACCTGGTAAGTAGACCTATTTCTTGGGTCATCAGCCAACTGCTGATCATAGGCCTTCTTTATGGATTTTTAAGTAGGTACTGGTCATGAGGGGGTGGTTGCGATTCTCGCCATGCTTGGCAGGCGAGTTGGCGAGCGCAATACGGGAAGTTGATACTCAGAATGAAACTGCTATCCATCTTCCGGAGAATTTCTTGGATACTAATCTCGAACTACCACTGAAGAAGGGCCAAGTCGTGGTAACCCGACACCTCGACGATAACTGGTGGAAGGGACGGACTGGCAGCAAGACGGGGATATTCCCGGACAGCTACGTCACTTTACTGCAGGAGCCTAGCCAGAATAAACCTGGTGAGTAGTACCATTTCTTGGTTCTCAGCCGTAGGACGCCCAAATGCCTCCCTCATCTTGAAGTACTGATCCTGAGGGGGTTGTTGCGATACTCAGCACGCTTGGCAGGCGAGTAGGCGAGCGCAGTACGTGATGTTGATACACGGAAAGATGCTGCTGCCCATCTTTTGAAGGGTTTCTCGGTTACCTACTAATCGCGAACTACCAATGGAGAAAGGCGAAGTAAAAAACAAAAAGTGTATATCTATTCATTTGGAAAGGCCACATTGAAATGTATTTTTTTTTATTAATTATTAATTAATAAAAAAATCTAGTATTGTTAGTTACTTATCTTAGATTATTAGAGTTTTTGTCGTAAATAAAGTTTTCATTAGGCACAGACATTACCACTATGGAGAATGAACCAGTTGTGCCGTTTCTCGATAGTAATAAATTACTTGGTAGTTTACTAATTGTATAAGTATGAAACTTATACAATTAGTACTGTTACGTAGTTGATACAATTTATTTGAAAATTAATGTATGTACATTTGTTAACCCGACTGAAAATTTACAGTTTCACAAAGTGCCATTTGGTGCGTATAATGTTCCAAGCAACGGATTAATTACCATACTGATATCTTCTCCACTTTCTTTACCGCTTTTGGTTTCTATTTCTTTATCTTGGGGGCAGTCGTATAAATAAATAATATTCTGGAATTCTTTACACAGCGTCTAAATAGATCTCAAGTAATCAAGTAAATGTTTATTAAAATTATCATAAATACAAATTATTTTCTTTGTAAATACATACATAGAAAAATGCCCAGCAGGGCTAGCATGGCCGGAGATATTTTATCCACGGGGAGAGGACAAAATACTATTCCCCTCTGTCAATTTTGTCCACTCTCCGAGCATGGCGACATGGGTGGATAAACTATTCACGGTGAACAAACCAGGGGAAACGCTTGTCCACGTCTAATGTCAAAAAGTGATATAATTTTCTTTCCCCCTGTTGCCGTGCTTTGGCAGGTGGATAAAATAATTTTATCCCTTGTCAGTGGAAATAACCGGTGGACAAAAGTTTTATCCCCAGCCCATGCTAGCCCTGCAGGGGGGCATTCTCGTGCATCGTGATCCAAGCAAAAAACGCTCAAAATCGATCAATTTTACAAAAACTGTCAAAATCTCTATTGAAATGAGCTTTATGCATTCTCGCCATCTCACAATCAACACTTGTCCATTGCAAACCGATCGTGATGCATCGACTGGTAAAGAAATAATAGTAGACTTAGAGTGATGTCACAAGTTCGGAGTAGTCACCGAAAAGTCGGTGCCGTGGGGTGCCGGCAGAAGAATGTTACCCCTCCTCTTACGCCCGTGGATGAGTAAGAGTCTGCTAAGGTATACCTCCTGAAGATGGGCAGCAGTGTCTTTCCATGTATCAATATCCCGTACTGCGCTCGTCAACCCGCCTGCCAAGCGTGGTAAGATATGACACCTCTCATGAATATCCATGAGGGACGCCCGTGTTCGGAAGTGGACGTTTTACGGCTAAAATGATGACTGAGAAATGGTATAAAATGCATCGTAATTCTCGTAAATCGTGACTTTACGTGATGCAAAATCACAATTTACTAGAATTAGCCCCCTGACCCGACACAAGTATCTGCACTTACACACATTTGTCATTTCAAATACTTACAGGTGTGGTTAAGCACTAAATTAAACTACAAAAATCATGTTTCAGATCCTCAAATAATATCGCACCACACCAACCACCTCGACAAGCCGGTCGCGTCGCCGGCCGCCCACAGTTTGATGAATGGCACCGCTAAGAGAAGTATCGGCCCTCACAGCTACACTCCTCAGCACAACAGCCCAGCACTCTCCAACGCGCCGCCCGCTACACAACCTTTACCTGGTACGTAACTCAAGTAGGTCTACCATGAGTTTTCACAATCTATATTCGCTAGCGACTGTAGTTAACAAAATGTATGAAAACTTGTACAGCGCCTCTAGCGGATAGTTTGGTACTAAAATACGCAGCAAACTATACTACAGGGACTGTAGTTTGAGCTTCATTTGCTTAGAATTTGGTACCATAACTCATGTCAAAGTAACGTACTATTACTACTGTAGTAACGTCAGGCGATCTAACAGTGACAACTCATGGTAGACACACTGGACATAAATATTACCAATACGTGTATTATAATGTGTGTTATCCATAAACTATATACCATGATTAGATACAGATACTAATAGTACAAAATTTTGTTCAATTGTTTTCAAGTGGTTCGTGGATAACAAGCAGAGTTGCATCTGCTTTAGAATTTTATTTTAGGTGCCTACGACCCACACTCTCTCTTATATGACGCAGACGATGTTGCGCGGGTTTCTTCGCTTTAGAGGTCATAAAGAAGGTAGTAAGTCAACCTTAAAAGATAGACAAATGCTATCGTAGATTTTTTTATTGTTTAAGGGAAATAATTCCGCCGTTTGTCTTTGCAACCTTTTTTTTATTAGGTATGGTTCCATTTACAAGCTACGCATCCAAAACTGCGCATCTTAAAGTGTAAAAAGTAATCATAATCCCTTCGACCCACTACGTAACTGGCTTTCGTAAGCAGTTACGAAATGGGAATTATTTACGTATCCAGTTTCGATTGGGAAAGTATTTGTTTCAATTCGAAACAGATTCGTTGTCAGTAGTAATTTATGGATAATACACATTATAGTAAAGTAGTTAAAGGCCGTTAAGTTCTCGAATGGAGGCCACGGATCGGCAAGCGCAGCGTAGGACGTCCACCTACAAGATGAGCAGACGACTTGGTAAGAACCGCAGGTCGGCGTTGGACGCAGGCCGCTTCCAACCGCAGTTCCTGGAGATCAATGAGGGAGGCCTTTGTCTAGCAGTGGACGTCCTACGACTGTTATGATGATGATGATGACGCATAGGTCACAATAGGTTTCTTACGTGGTTACACACGCATGTTTAAACTAAGTATGTTTCCATTTCCAGGCTACGCATCCAAAACGGCGCATCCACTGCTGACGCCGTCGGAGCGAGGGTACGGCCCGCCCACGGGGCAGGGCGTCGACCTCAACAACCCGGAGCCCCTGTACGTCGACACCAACGCCGAGGCTATCCCGTGAGTGCAACAAATCCACGAAATTCTCATATCTCATATCACTATGCATCACTGTTATATGGAACCCTCAGTACGAAGTTTACTCGAAAAGAATAGAAAGCACCCAGAGTAGATTTTTGTATCATTTAGCATACAAGGATAATAAAGCTAAGAAACTAGCTATAATCTAGCTAAAATTTAGGACTCAAAAACTACAGGTGACTACGCTTGACAAGAGAAGAAAAATTAACGATCAAATATTTCTACATAAGGTTTTCAATGGAAATATAGACTGCATGGAAATCACCAACTTAATTCTTATTTCTGCACCAGCTAGGCTACCAAGAATACGGACTTACAACTTTTTTAACGAATCTCAATCAAATTTTACTCTAGAACGAATCTTGGTCAACATGCTGTCATGTCGCGGCTTTGTAGGCAATACAATATGTTGTCAAAACCTAGTGATCTAGAATTCTCAGATTCAGTGCATAACTTCAAAAAACAACTATCAAAGGTCATGGAGGTATAAATGATACCATAAACATTTAAATTTACTTATTTTTTAAATATTTACGTACCAACTCAACGTATTGTCATTGTGTTTCTTTCTTTACTATTAATTTTAACTAAAATGTTTTCTTTTCTAACCTACTAATGAACCTATTTAGACTCTTAAACAAGTGCCCGAATGCCAAATTAGGCAGCTATGATTAAGTTTATGGAAAAAAAACCTTGAAAAGAAACGACGTCTCACAAAAAATCTAAACCAATTCCAGGAGCTTGTTACACAGACAAATCGCTCCTTGAACTTATTCCACTGACGAAGGGTTTACTACCAAGCAAGCCGCGAATATCATAGGCTGGTGTTTTAGAACGACCCTGAAGCGTTGATTAATGATTACTTGAGTTAAAATGTGTATGAAAAAAAATCTACTTAAGTGTCACTTACGTCTGAGTTTTGTCCTGTAATACGTAATTGTACTTAGGTTGATAAACACGGTCGAAATATGACTTTTTTAGACAAGATAGAAGCCCGTGAATTTTGATAAAAAGCGACTACTGTTTGACCGAGGCAAAGACGGTCCTTGACCTCCGTATATAAGCTAGAGATATTGTGTAGAATACTGGTATTAAATTAAAATAGTCTGCAAATACATTGTATTGATAAAGCTATGTTAGCTGAGTGGTATGTACCCTCAGCTTTCAATCCGAGGGTCGTGCGTGGGTTTGATACCGGCTGTGCACCGATGGATTTTTTTCGTGAAAAGATTAGGTATTTTCGTATTTATCACGTGCTTTAATGGTGAAGGAAAACATCGTAAGGAAACCCGCGGCTTAGCTTCAGACGTATTGACCTGTTTATTTCCTAGCAGAGCAAGCCTAATCCATCTAAAAATGTCCCAGGCACTGCAGCGTCCCATACAACATGAAAAGACAGATTGATAATGGGCAGGGGAAATAAAAAATGTCCCGTTTTACTACCAGAGCAGTTAGTGGTAACACGGGCAAAAAAAAATACCTATCCTACCACCAGTAGTAACACGGGTATTTTTTTGTCCGTGTTACCACTGCTCTGGTAGTAAGACGGGACATTTTATATAAGTTAGTGGTAACACGGGCAAAAAAATACTCGTGTTACTACCCATCGTACTACCAGTAGTAACACGGGTATTTTTTTGCCCGTGTTACCACTAACTGCTCTCCACAAATCTTTTTAACGAAGGTTGCTGACGCCGTATAAATCATCAACCCAAACTCACTGATGCAAAGGCCTGCAAATACATCGATATAACGTTAATTCGTATAATCTCGTCCGCAGATACCGTGCCATGTACAAGTACCGGCCGCAGAACCCGGACGAGCTGGAGCTGAACGAGGGCGACACCGTGTACGTGCTGGAGAAGTGCGACGACGGCTGGTACGTGGGCTCCAGCCAACGCACCGGCCGCTTCGGCACCTTCCCCGGTGAGTTCGCACTGGCCTTCCGGACGAGCTGGAGCTGAACGAGGGCGACACCGTGTACGTGCTGGAGAAGTGCGACGACGGCTGGTACGTCGGCTCCAGCCAACGCACCGGCCGCTTCGGCACCTTCCCTAGTGAGTTTACACTGGGCTTATGCCTAAACATAAACAAAAACTAGTACCACTCCTCATTTAATGCCTGTCTGTTTAAAGTCGTCCACTATTTAAGGTTGTATCAATATTATTTCCAGGTAACTACGTGGAGCGCATTTGATAGCGCGAAACGTCGCTGCTGCGGCGACTACGTCGGGCGACGTTGTGCGCGCGACGTCGGCGCTGACGCAACGCTGTGCACACTGACTGACTACGCGGACAGAAGTGGTATAACATAGACGGATACATTGTTAGACAATAATGTGCAGTGAGATGCAACTACAAGTGATATCGGTGAAATGTCCCAACTTAACGTCTATAGTAGAGCTACCTACACATGTTTTAATAAATGATATATACAGAGAGAGTAACTGCATCGACGTTTCACGACGTATTAAAACATAGTGACAGATGGCGTACAAACATGACGAAAATTGTTTTGAAACGATCAAAAACATTGCCTCATTGGGCTATTCGTTGCTAATTGGCAAACGCATCGCGAAATAAATTAACCATTGTGGCCTTCATTCACTGCCAAAGAATAATAGCGCCAGAAACGATCTTGCTTAAACAATTAGTGAATCATTTAGAAATGTATCTACTTTGTATGGACCTTGAGCTAGAAAGAAAACAATGTATCCATTGATGAATAAGTTACCTTTACTTTTTTGTTGTTTGAGTTCTTCGTGATCACTTTGTTGTTTTTTCAATCTACTTCTAAAGTCTTTGTGAGAACTTCTAGAAATATCAAGGTATTGCCTGATTTTACCCGATAATGAGCATAGAATAAGTACTTATTGTCTATACCAAAATTTTACCATGACTTTTATAATGTTTTGTACAAATGTATGTTATAGGTAATCATTACCAACATCTGAATGCTAAGCTTACCGTTGTTGCTTGTGTTTTATACGACTTCTTATTTATAAACACGGTTTGGCATCAGTCAAGTAGAACACACTGAAATGAAATCCGACTGTCAGATATTCCGTGTTTATGAATTAGGCAGCAAAGTTTTACAGTCTTTCGTATATCGTGTAGAAATGTCATATGTGTACCATTTCCCGCTTTAACCTTCGCATTATTCTACTTACGTCAGTGTACCAATCCAAAGTTGTTTACGCGTCCCAAAGAGTATGTTATCTGATAATTACGATGTTGTATAGTTGTATAAAAAAAATAATAAAAATACTTATACATGTAAAATTGTTAGAGTAGTAATTTATTTATAACTTAAGAGATGGCTCGTCTTTTGAAGCGACATTTTGAATGCACAGAGCCTGCACGTTGACTAACGGAACTAACTAACTTACCACGTGGGAGTTCAGTACATATCTGCAAAAGTCAAACTTTGGAAGTAACATCGAGGCAAGGCGAGCATAACAAAGTTTAGACGTTTTGCAACATGTCTGCTTTAAGTACATTATTCTAGGAAACTATAAACCAATATTATGATAGTTACCGCATAATAACTGTTTAACTACAATACTCAGGACGCAGTGTTTAGAAATAGGGCGAGCAACGGTTGACAATACATTATAGTATGCTTAATTTTAAATTAGGTGTATATCGATTAAAGAAATTGTGAGTGCTAATTAGTCTGAATCGGATGTTGAAACGTTATTTTTAATTCGCACCACTATCTAGTCATGGATTAGATTTCTAAAAATCTTCAATTGCTTTTACGAAATTCTTATATTATCTATGTGTCTTTGTATCTACATAAATATGAATATAACTGGTATGGTAACTTGTATACCTAAAGTAAGATTATTATGTGTACCATTTTTATATAAACCCCGGTATTTACCAAAGTTCCCTTTCCCTCGCCCTATGTAATGCTTTAGTGTGTAGAGGCGCAAGCTTCTTTATTTTATTAACCTTATTGTATTGTTGTATGTTACTTTTGTTAATTTATTTTAGTAAGCACAAATGTTTTATTTTGTTGACACCTCGACGTATTTGTAACATTAACTTCTACCTACTATTGTTCGACATCATCACTCCTAATAAAGTAATCTTTATAAAAGTGTGGCATTTTGATTCTTATATCAATCCTTATTCATCATCATCATCATTCCAGCCGTAAAAAGTCCACTACTGAACAGGCCTCCCTCATGGATCTCCATGAGGGGTAAATGCCATACTCACCACGCTTGGGCGGGTTGGCGAACGCAGTACGGGATGTTATACACGGAAAGACGCTGCTGCCCATCTTCCGGAGGTATCTCTTAGCAGGCTTTTACTGCATCCCACGGCTAAATATGCCTTTTGCTAAATATGCCGCAATTGCTAGATGTTTACCTGCAAGATTTGAGGAGTGGGTACCCGCGATTCCTCATGGATCCCATCATCAGAACTGAGTTTAGAAAAAATTGGGTCCTAATACAAAGCTTATACGAACAACACAGTGGCATTACCAATATCTCAACTTTTTTTTTGCCAAACTGTACTTATTACTTATTATCATAACCCCGCTCCCAATAGTATCAAAAGACACTTGGGTTTTGGAGACGAATCTAACGATACATTAGTTGTCGAAATCCATCCAACCGTTTGGAAAATACTTACGTGGCAATAAAGATATTTACAAACATACAGGATACGCTCGAAAAACCCTTCCTTGGCAGTCGGGCAATAAAGCACTCCGCCCCGCTCTACTGCGTATGTAGGGTTGCCTAGCAACGCGCGCACTAAAACCAAAACAAAATCCTTACAACATAGCATCACGAAAAATAATTAAAAACCTCTACGATTTCGCGCAAAGTGTGTATTTGTCTTGTTTCTTATTCTTTAAAAGTAAGTTGCGGGAAATTCATTAAATTAGTGACAATTCACCACAATGGTGGAAACAGACTGGCGAGAAATATTGAGTTTCTCACAACGGGAGCTCGGTCAAGCTGACAAAGAGAAACTTTGCGAAGGTATATCATGGATGGAAGCGGATGATATTGAGCTCAACTTTTCTGATCTGAAAATACTTTTCAGACTGGCACAAGATATTCTGAAATACAAGAGTGAACAGGTAACCTACATTTAATTTGTTAGTACTTAAATACCCAAGAACATTCATTGAAATTTATGTTTATTAGCAATAAATATTATAACCACCTCTTCTGTTTAGGTTAACAACCTTTTGGGGCAAATAGATACAACCAGCCGAAAAAGTGGAAAAAGAAAATCTAAAAGCCAACAAGGTAGGTTACAAGCTCCTAAATACTCATGAATGCATTATCCTAGCGAGTAAAGCCTTCTTAGGTTAGTTTCTAGTACCTAATCGATTGTTCTTACCCCATAGGCATAGAACCAGCTAGCACTGAAAAGGTTCTGGAAACTATAGCCCATCAAGAAGAACTTATAAAAGCTAACAAAGAAATACTTGAACAGCTGTACACCGATATAGCTGAATTGGAAGGAAAGAAGAAACAACTTGCAGATGGAAGCTCTAAGAAAGAGGACAGTGATTCTAGTAGAGATGCGCTGTCGGAGATGAATGCTGTCGTACAACTGGAGAATGAGGTGGCGATGAAAAACAGGCACATTAGGAAACTACTGACTAACGTCAAAGTACGTATAATTATTTTGGACTAGGTAAATTTTAGGGGCTTTCAATTATTCATCATCATCATCATCTCAGCTGTAGGGTGTCCACTGCTATACTTACCACGCTTGGCAAGCGGATTGGCGAGCGCAGTATCATTATCCCTTAGCAGGCTCTTACTGCATCCACGGGCATGAGAGGAGGGGTAACTACTGCCGGCACCCCACGGACAAACATAATCATATATAATATATAATTTATTCATAATTATAAACCTGAACAAAATCATTACATATTTAGCGGGATTAACAAAACCTTACCGCCAGTGCTAGTTTTTTTTTGAGTACCTAGGCTATATTTCATCTATAAAAGTACAGAAATCTTGGTAAACTTAGGTAGTTAAAAGCTATGTTACAATATTGAGCGGTCTATTATAATCACTTTATTTATTCAAACCACATAGGTAGGTATATTTTACCAATTGTGATGTTATATAGTTTTTATTTATGACATATTGATTAATTTTTTGAGTTTTATTTTTATTTATATGGTTTGAGTAATTTTTTTTATTTCTTTTAGTTATGTTTACAATCAAGTTATTATCATTTATAATTATAAATTTAAGAGTTCACAAATTGTGACTATGTGATTTAATTTAATATTTACAACTTTATAATCATAGTTAATTTTGTATGTTTCCTTCGATCGGTTTAATTACTAACATCATTTTTTTATTATCTAATTTAGTTTATAAAGTGAACAGTGGAGTATCTTGAAATACTCTTGTGCACTTTTCCGAACCTATTGTCTCTTAATTTATTCTATATCTACCTACAACTTCCAAGGTTCTTTTGGATTGATTATACTATAATATTCCACGTGTGTAACATTGTTGGTAAGATAAAAAATTTAATTAATATATAATGTTATTTGCCAAAGCAGAATTTTATAAAGGTATTACGCACTATATCTATCGTAATGAATGTAAATTGTAAAAATGTATTACGTGTTGTAAGCATATCACTTTTATGAATTTCATTTATTGAGTTTTAGTATAAATATATACAAAAATATAAAAGTTTGGTTTTACATATTACAATTTAGTGAAACAATTTGTTTCGTCCTGTTTATAGATCACGTATTTAAAGTCATAAAGTCAAAAGTACAAAACCATAAGTTATGTATAAAGTCACGTTCATGTTATATACATTTTTGCTATATTTTATCTTTGCTATCCTGTATAACTTTCAAACTGTAGTGTAAATATGTGTGCAGGGAGGATCGAGATGAGTTTTTTTGTGTTGTTTTCAGGCTTTGCTTTTTATTTGCTCTGTTTTCAGAATTTTCTGTGCAACAAAGGTAATTGTAATTTATGTTAAATTCCGCATCGTAAGCAATAAAAATCATCATTATCATTTTTGCCACCCTGTATATGTTTTCCACTATTTGCTTTTAATCGCAAGTGCTTTTTAAAAAAAAATATTTGTTGCATAAGTAATACTTGAATGAAATACGTGACGTATCACAGGGCGAGCCTAGATGTGATAAGCACGGATGGGAAATAGTTACAGTATAAGATATGAATACGAGTACCTATTATCTCTACCCAGTAGGCGATATCGCTGTGCATGATGATGATGATTAGGGTATCTCTAACGTAGTGATATGTGAATTATTTCGTATAATAATTACTGCACCTATTTAATTAATATGTTTGAGTAACATTTCTATGTTTTGTATTATATACAAATTGTATGTATTTTTTTAAATTAGGTTTTAGAAGAGGAAAACACAAAGTTTAAGGAGAAGACTTCTGTCTTAAAAGACAAGCTAACAGAAGCTGCTCAACTAATAGATAACTTAACGGAGCAGTTGCTCCTCTTGAATAACGAAAGTTCACATCTTAAAGGTAATTAATGTAATTTTTTTTCTTAACCTGCGTTATCCCACCTCTGGGAATTGGTCTCCCCTTCCTTTATCCACTTGTCGCGGTCCATTGCTACTTCCGGCCATGTAGACACAAACGCATCTAGGTCGTCTCGCCATCTCTTTCTGCGTCCACCTCGACTTCGTTGCCCGCTTGGCCTCCAATGTGTGACGAGATTGGTCCACCGTCCCGAGTGCATTTGAGTCACATGGCCTACCCAATCCCACTTTAGACGAGCCGTCTTTATGCCTACATCTCAATCCCAGTATTTGCGCGTAGGTCGGTTTTTAACGCGGTCTATTCGTTTGACGCTGAGAATGCTTCTCTCTATCGCTCGCTGGCAAATCTTGAGTTTTGTGACTCTTTCAAAGACCAGGTCCGAGCTGCGTGGGTCAATATGGGCAGGATACACAAGTAGATTAGTTTTCGCTTCAGTGTCGGTGGAAGAGAACTTCATTAGCTGTTTCATGGAACAGAAGCTCCTCCAGGCATTTTCAATGCGGCGAACGATTTCGTGGTGTTGCCGGTTGTTATAGGAGAATATCTAGCCCAAGTAGATATACTGATAGACATACTGTATTACCTGCCTATCTACTTCGACTCTACGCTTTATGCTGTTTGTCATGACCTGTGTCTTCGACCAGTCCCATCCCAAGACTCACCGTGCTCAGGTCTTGTAGCATTCGTTGGAGCTCGAGTGCTGAAGTAGCGAAGAGCAGGATGTCTTTGATGATCTTTTATTCGTACCTCAATCGACTTCCAGAGAGGCTCTAGGTTTTTGAAAATTTCTTGCAACGTACTAGTTAGTAGTTTTGGTTACAAGATAACAGTCATCATAATTAATGTTATAAGTAATTTTATTTTTTCTCAGGGCCGATTTTTCAATCCTCAGATATCCTTATCGAACGAATAGAGAGTGAGACAACAATACGGTATTGATGAATGTTAGAGAGGAGTAGACAATATCTGACTATTTATCTGAGGATTGAAAAATCGGGCCTTAGTGTAGTTATGGCAACAACCCCCTCATAAACGATCCTTGTTTTTTTTTTGCACAAAAATATTTTTTTCTGTATATACATAGTTACGATTGCGTAACTATGTACATATATCCGTAATCAATTCTTAAACATTAAACTACCAGAAAACATGAAAAGTTTACTATAATTATGTTATGAGTGAAATGTACTTCAATTTTAAGCTCAAAATCCTAAAGCTCAAAGATTTTCACAAAAAAAAACAAAGTTAGTGATAATTTAAAAACAATAATTTCCGACACCTTATTACTTGTACAACAAAATCGATTGGGAATTAGCTCTTCTATAACACACCCTTTAAGGAATGTATCGAATTACCGGTCAGCCTGTATATGAATGTTTTTTAGTTAACCTATTTTGTCCCACTGCTGAGCAAACGTCTCCCCCAAAGTCCTCCCCCTTCCTGCTAAAGAATTAATCGTAGTATTGTGTATGTCAATAAATATGTAGCTAGTTTTAACCAGGTTTTATGTTGTTGTCATTATTCTATCTTTTAATGCAGAAATCTTGGGTAAATCCGAGCAAGCCAAAGTAAAATTAACTTGTGAAATAGAAGCTCTGAGAAAAGAATTCTTTGAAAAAGATTCAACAAGAGAAAATATTTTCGTTGAAATTAAAAATAAAGTCCAACACTGGAAGGTAAGTAATAATACAAAATCTATTCGTACCTATGATGTATCTTAGTATTAATAACGAACAGAAAATAACGTAAGGTTTCTACTCTTACAGAACCTTGCTAGAATGACGAAGTCGGAACTGGAAGCGTTGTCAATAGAACATGAAAAACTAAAGGAAAATATTACCAGATCACCCAAAGCGTCATCGCCTAAAGTTGTAAGTAAAATTAATTTCAAAATAAAAAATGGTGTTTTGAAATAAAATCATGAATTGATTTAAAGATTTTCAAATAGATTTCAAAATGATTAAATTAGTTTAAATAGATACATTTCTAAATTCGATTCAGAAAAATAACAACGAGGAACAAACAATTAAGGAACTGCAAGATAAACTTACTGAAGCATCAAACGAAATAGATCAATCGGCTAATCTGATCAATTTACTAAGAGCAGAAAATAGACAACTGAAGTGTATGCTAGAAGAAACACAAGACAATGAGGTATCTGAAAACAAAAATGAAAGCGATGAAGGAAAAGAAAGGAATTTAATCAGTAAATTGAGGAAAAAAGTAAAAAACTTAAGTGATAATTTGTTAGAAGCAGAAGAAATTATTTCTTTTCGAGAAAAAGAGGTATATAAATCTGTCCATAAAATTTTATAGGAATTATTTTGAATCAAATGCTGCTATAATAGTTTTTTTTCGTATAGCTAGCCGAAGTAGCTTCAGAATTACTACTTGTACAATCAAACGAAGGAATCAAGACTCTTTTGGATGGATTAAAACATAAAAAACAAGAGCTAAAGTATAAAGATGAGGGTATAAAGTCCATGGTTGAAGAAATTAATAAGTATAGTCAAGAAGTAAATAATTTACAACTTGAAAATGAAACTTTAAGGTAAGGTATAAGAATAAGGAATTGAGAAATAATGTGACTTACTCAAGAAATTATATAAATAATGTGCAATGTTTATGTATTTTCAGACAAAAGTACAATATACCAACACGTGAAATAATCAACACCGAAGGTATCATAAAAAAATATCGTGATTTAGAAAACAGTACTTCACAAATGTGCAAGGAAATAAGAAGATTAGAAAATAAACTAGTAAATGTTGAACTAACGAACCGTCAAATGAATATCACTAATATAAAATTGAGAGGATTACTCAATTCTGTGGGATGTCCTCAAAATGAAATAGACACGGTTTTGCAGGACAGTGAAAGTGATGGGAATATCCAAAAGGAAGATGGGAAAGCGTAATAACCATTACATTTGTTATTCTTTAGCCTGATAATCTATAAATAATCTTTCCTAAATTATGATCCGTACCTCGTTTACCATGTACTCTATTTCGTGTTTTAGTTTTATTACGAATCAAGCAACCAAAGAAGAAGAAAATGAAGTAATCACTAGCGAGGCAGAAATAAAGGCAGTCATGGAAGAAAATGATGGTCTTAGAAAAGGACTCCAAGAAATTTTGGACTTTTTAAAAGATAACAGTAGGTTTTATGATAATCACCATTTACAATGATTCTAGTATCAATAGTCTAGAAATATGTTTGATGTTATTATCTAAAACATTTTTAGGCACTACTTCATCGGGTATACTTGCATTAGAATGTCCTAGCTTAGAGGCATTGTTGCGTTCCATGGAAGCTCGTCATACTGCAGGGTGGTTTGCACCGCATATGTCAACAATTCTAGAGCTAAGAGCAGCTATAGGAGGCAAAGACGCATTACTTAAAGCTCTTCATGAAGCACGGTAGGTAGTTTTGATAAGAAAAGTATTTTATTAAAAAAGAAAAAAATTCTTAAATATTTTAAACCTATTTTCTAGAAAAGAAACATACGTTGTTTTATCGCAATTATCAAAAGAAACTCAAAAATCGACGGAATTAGAACGTAAGTTGCATGATCTAGAAAACGAGGAAAGCAATGATCAAAGCAATAATTATATTCCAAATGAAACGAATATAGAATTTGGTTCATGGATAGCTGAACAGGATCAAGACATTGACATAAATGATGAAAATCAAATTACAGAAATGATTGCCAAAGGAAATTGTTTATACGAAAGTCAATTAAAAAAGGGTTTGGAGTATTTTCACCAAAAATACAAGCAAATTTATAGTAAAATCACTTATATGGCCGTTCAAGCAGCTGATGATCAAAATAAATGGTCCATTCAAGAAGAACAATATAAAGCTCAAATAGAAAATCTTAAAGGTCGAGTCGAACAACAAGAAGATGAAGATTTTAGTGAGAATTCACCTGGTCTTATTTATATACCGAATTCTTCTAGTAATACTTCTAATCTACAGAGAAAGTGTAATTTTTTAGAGGAATCGTATAAATACATTAGAACTTTAAATGAAAATATAAAAAACGAAAATATGGAAGCTAAAAAAGAAATCATGACACTATCATCTGAATACGAATCAAAAATTCAAAGATTAATCCTCTCTATAGCTAACCTAACAGATAAGTTACGCAACTCTATTCCAATTGAAATGTTTTGGAAACAAAATGCTTTTCTAAATGAAAATGTCATAAAACTCCGTAAGCTGATTGATGGAAAAATACAGAATAAAAGTGAATTGCTTGATCTGTTCAGTCGTTTAGAAAAAGATAGACTTGAAATAGTAAGTGATTTTAACCAGCGAAGGGGAAATGGAGTTGGTAAGGGTATTCAAATAATTTCAATAGTTTATTGTTTAAAAATGATATAAACTAATAGTCATGTATATTCAGTTTTAGCCAAAAAAGGAAACAATAGTTCCGAGCACCTTTTATTAAACGTAGAAGAATCTGTCTTAAAAAAACAGCTTCAAGAGTTATGTCTTGAACTGAATTCCAAAAACAAAGAGAATGAGTTTTTAGAAAACCAAAATATTAAATTACAGGAAGTACAGTCGCAATTGATGTGAGTTTAGCCAATCTATTATAGTTGTATTAAGGATGCAATCCATACCTAGTATTTACCAAGTTCGTGATGCCGTGGGGTGCCGGCAGCAGAATGTTACCCCTCCTTTCATGCCCGTAGATGTAGTAAGAGACTGCTAAGGGATATCTCTGGAAGATGGACAGCAACGTCTTTCCGTGTATCAAGATCCCGTACTGCGCTCGCCAACCCACCTGCCAAGCGTGGTGAGTATGGTAACTACCCCTCATGGAGGTCCATGAGGAAGGCCTGTGTTCAGTAGTGAACGTTTTATGGAGAGATTCGATCCTTATTATTTTTTGATGCCGTAAAAGTACAGAATGTTGTATTTTTTCGAATTTTAGCCGGTTTGATTTCTGGGTTTCGGAAGCATATTTAAAAAAATCTTTATATATGGTTTTGTTTCTTTTCAAAGATAAAGAAATTATTTCTTTGCCTACTACATTTTAAGAGTACTTTAAAATGTTGCATTAAAACATCCACGCTGTATATACTAAACCAATTGTTAACTTTTTAACAGAGACAACACATTAGCCTCTCTCACCAAGCAAGACATAGATCTTTTAAAAAGTCAGCTGCAAAATCTAGGAGATGAAAATAAAATCCTTAAAGAAAAAAGCCAACAAGTCGGCAACCAATTGGAAATAGCACTGCTACAGGTAAATTAAATCAGTGAAAAAATTATTTATTTTAATTTTATATTATTACTTTTGGTGGTGTTTATGTATGATGATGTTATGACTCTACTAATTACAGATACAAGAAAATCAACAGCGCCAAATGAGTAACGATATGGAAGTAAATTTACTTAGACATCAGATCTTAGACCTGCAGTCGACCAGTGATAACAAGGCTATTGTTGCAAGGTAAACCAATGAGGCGTAGGCATTACATCTATGTTTTTTATAGTTAATGAATCTAAGTGATCAGTAGGTTGATTGATTATTTAGCTAAATCAAGGACCAAATGTTTTTAAGGGGAAAATAAAAAAAAGTAAATAAGAAATAAATAAATTAGAAGATAGACGCAGCAAACTTATATATAACAGACCGGGATAATATAATTCGTATTACGCAGAGCTCTATGCATCAAAAATTGAGGAACCGAAAGCACCAGATACCCAAGATCTAAGGACATAGCCATTAGAGCGTCTTGACGATGAACTGTTGGCCGAAGTAACAGAAGACGAGGTTGGCTTCGCTCTGAACTAAATGAAACGTGTAAAGCACCGGGTGACGACAGAGTTTACGTTGAGATTCCACAAGCTGGATCTCCTGTTATCTTAAATCCTCTTGCTAGACTCTACAACAAAGTATTAAATGATGTTGTAACTCCCAAAGCATGGAAGAACGCCACTGTTACAATCATGCATAAAAAAGGAGACAAAAGTAAGTTAGAAAATTACCACCTAATTAGCCTACTCTCTCAAGTATACAAGCTGTACGCCAAAATCTTGTGTAATAGATTATCTCGATCCCTTGATGAATACCAACCTATAGAACAGGCTGACTTCCGGAGAGGATACTCCACTACAGACCACATCCACACTGTAAAACAACTGATGGAAAGATGCCGAGAATACAACCGGTCCATATGCTTAGCCTTCGTTGACTACGAAAAGGCGTTCGACAGAGTCGAGCACCGTGTTTCATTCTCTCCATCGTTGTAACATAGACAAACGATACGTGGATATACTCCGGAGGCTATACAAGGTTGCAACTCTCCAGGTTCGTATGCACAGGATTTCCGACTTTATTCCCATTCAGCGCGGCGTTTGTCAAGGAGATACTATCTCACCCATATTATTTACCAGCGTGCTCGAAGATATTATGAAGACACTCGACTGGGATAAGAAAGGATTCCATATCGATGGCTGACATTTGACGCACCTACGCTTTGCAGACGACTTAGTCCTCCTAGCTGAGAATGTCGACGAACTACATGACATGCTTGAAGAACTTCACCATGCTTCGCTGAGGGTAGGCCTTAGGATGAACGTGATCCAAACCAAGGTGACGACCAAGCTTGCAGGTCCTAAACCTAATATTGTTGTAGGTCACTGTCCCATAGAGGTGGTGGACGAATATATATATCTTGGTCATTGTTTATCCTTTGGTCCGACTGCGCAGCTAAAAGAGCTTTCAAGACGAACTCAGCTAGGGTGGGCCGCCTTTAATAAGTTGGAGGATGTCTTCAAATCAAAAATCCCTCAATGCCTGAAGACCAAGGTGTTCAACCAATGTGTCTTGCCCATACTTACAATATGCTTCGGAGACATGGCCGCTTACAAAGGAATACATGCATAAAATTCGGGTAACTCAATGGCAATGGAGCGTGCCATGCTCGTTATTTCCCAACTGTACCCAATGTCGAAATTCGTCGTCGCACAAAAGTTGTGGACGTGGGTACGAGGATAGCCAGGTTGAAATGGAGATGGGCGGGGCACTTGGCTCGAAGGGATGATGGAAGATGGACGAAAGCCGTTACTCAGTGGACTCGGTGCCTCGGAGAGATAGTTGCTCAAATAAGTGATGCGGTTCCCCAAACATACCAGATTACTTTTAACTGAACACTTAATGAATTTCTGTTAATATGTTTTTTTAAACATAAAAAAGCATACACCAACTTCTAACAACATTATCATTTCATCCGTAAAACGACCACTACCTGGCACAGGCCTCCCTCATGGATCTTTATGAGGGGTGGTTGCCATACTCGCCACGCTTGACAGGCGGGTTGGCATGTACAGGATGTTGATACACGGAAGGACGCTGCTGCCCATCTTCCGAAGGTATCCCTTAGCAGGCTCTTACTGCATCCACGGGCATGAGAGGAGGGGTAAAATTTTACTGCCGGCACCTCACGTCAAACAACATGTCTACGGTTAACTACGCAATCCTTCATAGCGCGTGACCCGACACGCACCCCGCCTATTCTTTTTTTTATCTGTATAAAATAACAATGATACTTCAATTTATTTAAGATTGAGTGGGGAAGTGCTCGTATCTCATTTACAAGTTACAGAAAGTAACAAGAAAATAGAGAGATTAAACTCAGCATTGAACAAGGAAAAAGACTTGAGAGTAGAAGCTGAAGAAATGTTGAGAGCACGCCAGAAAATTTTTGATGTTTATTCGTTTAGATACGAATATAAATTCAGGTATAAAAACAATATTTATAATAAAATATGTAATGAAACATTCGTGTTCAGACATCAACATCTGATCTGTGGCTTTTTCAGATACATGTTTGAAGTAATGCAAATCTTTAGACAACAATATCAAGGTAGCATTCCTTTAACATCTATCGAAAATTATCTCAACAAAATGGAAGATATTACGCGTGAATCTCAGGTTGTTACCGAAAAATTACAAGAAATTGAAGATCTAAGATCGAATTTCATGACCAAGCACAGCGTGATTGATCAGATATTAGATGTTTCGCGAAACAAATGTATTATTGAAGGCGACAGTTGTCCACACAAAATAAAATTAATGATGATGGTACGTTATGTTATTTTACAAAAAAATCCATTTTAATTGCTTAATAAATTAATAAGAAATCTTATCCAATATTTTTATTGTTCTTAGAAATCTACTAAGATACGTGAGATGGATCACCTGAACAAAAAAATAAATATTTTGGAACAATCCAGAAATGAGCTTGCGAAACGTTACCATCAATTAGAAAAAACTTTGGTTTTGGTAAATCAAGGTTTTGAGAATTCTAAAACTAATGCCGTTGTTGATAGAAAGCATAGCGATGGAGAAATTGTTGTTTCTAATTTAGAACTAGACGATGTCCAGTCAGACGACGAGTCGGAATCTCGAAGTAAGTAAATAATACTTAATACTTGACTTCTATTTGAACTTTCCGTTATGATTTTTTTTATTTTTTCAGAAAGCAAAACAATATCTCTACCCATCCCTCTAGTTTTGAAACCATTGAAAGCTGATACAATGAATAATATTATTTATAAAACGAACGAACTCAATACGTTGAATGCAAGTGTCAAAACTGCAGGTGAAACTAATAAAACTATAGAAGTTAAACCAATTGTAACAAATGTACAAGTGCAAACTATATCCTATGAACAAGAAACTAAACAGGCAGCTGCTCAAACAGTTGAAGATAATTCCGTTAAGGACTTAAAACAATTAGTTCAGGATCTTAATATGACTATTGAAAAACAAAGAAAAGAGTTAGCTGAAGCAATGTTTTTGATACAAGAAAGAACTAAAGAAATTCTTGTTTTGAAATCAGAAAAAAATACTATAGAAGCTAGTATACAGACGTTGAAATTAAATAACAACTCCAAAGACAAATTAAATGAAAAATTGCAGACTGATATAAATAGGATACGTAATGAACTTGATCAATTCAAAGCCTTACAAATATCTGAAAACAACAAAAAATGGATTGCCGCTAGTGAGGAAAATAAATTAATTGTATCAACACTAAAGCAATCCGAAAACGATAAAAAAGTAATAGTTGCTGAATACAAGGAATTGCTGAATAATGAACGTGAAGAATACTCTAAAACAATAAAAGAACTGAATGTTAAAAACATGGAATTGCAGTCTAAACTAGACAGGTACAAAAATTACCATAAGGCGAACGTATCATAATGCATTATTTCTCGCTTCTTGTAAACTGGTCTAATCAATCACTTTTAACAGCTTGTAAACAAAGGTTTCCTATTTTTTGATCAAATGATTTACGTAACCGTTACGATTACAGAAAAGAAAGTGACACGAACAGCATCACCAACGAATCATTGAAAGAAGTTGTCGGTAAATATACATTAAAAATTGTGGAGCTGGAAGATACATGCTTTAAGCTGCAGAGTGAGCTGGACGAATATAAAACCCAAATGTGAGCAAAGTGTTTTTAGTAACCAATTATAGAATGCAGATTGCCAAAAGTGAATAGATCTACCTTTTTTTAAAGATGTGGCGATTGTGATAAAAATATGTGTTTTCAGGAAAACCAATCAAAGTGAAGTGGACCGTTGGAAGGGCTTGGCAGGGGAAAGATTGGTAAAGATGGAACAGCTTAACGATCAACTAAGTGAGAGACACTTTCAGGAGGTATGGCGCAGATTTTTTCATGTTCTGCTTAAAATAAAAAGCTATCGCGCGAACAGGTTGCTCGCCACCGCCGACAATCTTTGGTAGCGCTGGGCTAAAAATAGCCTGCCTGTGGCACATTTTTATGAACGCGATTACCTTAAAATACTGATATTTTTAGGTAGA
Organism: Pasiphila rectangulata; assembly: GCA_963082625.1. Classification (NCBI taxonomy): domain Eukaryota; kingdom Metazoa; phylum Arthropoda; class Insecta; order Lepidoptera; family Geometridae; genus Pasiphila; species Pasiphila rectangulata. Next base: position 12,973,784 of record OY720243.1, read on the forward strand.
GTCATACAAAGCTGAAAACCAACACTGGCTCTCTCAATTAAACGATACGCAACGTGAGCATATCGAATTGCGATCGCGACTGACGGATCAGAAGGCTCTGTATGTCAAGCAGCTCGCAGAGAAAGATGGACAGCTTGAGCAGATGCGCTCTGTTGTAAACAATTTAAAGGTAAGCAACTGTGAAGGACACTGACGTAACTGGGTAATTTTTAGATGAATAGGATTGCCCTGCACCTATAATATCCTCTCAGCTTAGTCGGCCATATTCAACGGAAAGTACCTATAGGGCAATGGAGGCTGACCAAGCCACGGGTTCACACTATGTTTTCTTTCACCGTCAAAGTACTTGTTAAATATACACATATTTCTTTTGAGATGAAAAAACTGTTAGCGGTAATGTATCCACGACTTCCGAATCTTAAGTCAGGGGTACATACCACTCGGCCAACAAGGCAAACTGTAAGTTTACATATTTTGCTGAGCAAATGCCCTGTTTATGAATTTTTCTCCAGGGACAAGTGATGAACATGCAGACAATGATATCAGTGAACGACCCTAGCTTCGATCTTTCTGCCATAGTGGAGGTGGAAGAAACCAGCGACGCCTTGAGCAATCATGGTTCTGAGAGATTAGAGATCAAATTCGACTGCAGTGGTGACGTCAATGAGATTAGTGATGAGTTTGGACGTATCGGCCACAGTTCCACCGCTATTTGGTAAGTCGACTACGGATTATTTATGTTATAATAGGTATTTTTAAATACTCGTACTAATAAGAAAAATAATTTTTATTTGTTTTCATTATTCACACCAAACACTAGATCTAAACTCCAAAATATACAGATATGTTATGATTACCAGAGGGTTGATAGAGTACTCGCTCTAGAATTTATTTCTACTTACTGGTTGATACATAACAACCAAAAGTATATACCAGGAATAAATTGGAAAATCACACCCGCAATCATCTGGTTATTAGACCAACTTCGGCACGGAGGTCGTAAAAATAGATTATAGAGCAAGCAGCCAATAACCAAGTTTATCTTATGCAGGCAAGAACCAGTAATAGAGCGTCTTCGTCGAGATAAACAAATGACGAGTAAGCAGAACGCCCTTCTCAGACGGCAGATCAAGGCGCTGGCATCGAGGGAGAGACGAACTCGGTTGGACGCACAGAACTTAAGGAACCAGGTGTTCAGAATGTAAGTAAACAGATGACAGGCAAGCATGGGTTTCTTGTTTGCTATTCCGATTGCTTTAAAATCAACTATTTTAGTCAGGTCAATCACTGACTAGGTGTATGGCAAATCTGTGTATTTAACGCCATTGCAATACCAGACGTGAGCCCAGCGCCTTGACCTGCCGTCTGAATAGATCGTTCTGGCTACTCAGGCGGCAGTTCAAGGCGCTGGCATCGAGGGAGTGACGGACTCGGTTGGATACGCAGAACCTGAGGAACCAGGTGTTTAGGATGTAAGTAAGATTACAGATGACTTGCAAGCAGAACGCACTGCTAATACAGCAGATCAATGTGCTGGCATCTAGGCAAGAACGGACTCGGTTGAACGTATAGAGCTTGAGAATCCAGGTGTTCGGGATCTAAGAAAACAGATGACTTGTTGTATGCAGCACGCGCTTTTCAGATCAAGGTGCCAGGGTGCCAGAGTCAGGGAGAAACTGACTCTGCTAGACGCGTAGAGCCCTAAGTTTGGTAACAACCCCCTCATGATCAGTACTTGGAGATCGAGAAAGGAGGCCAATATCCAGCAGTGGACTTGCTACGACTGACAATGTTTTTTAAATATAGTTAGAAATAAAGCTAGAACATTTCCATGGCAATAAAACATAATGATAAATCCTGCCCAAATTTGGAACGTTTGTTAATATATAAGGTATTTTGGCAGAAGCTGCGGTAGCTGGAAATATTTATGACTTATCTTGCAAATTTTATCCGTAACGGTACTGAACGTTACGAGAACTGTAAACAGTACTTTGGCAGACCCTGCGGTAGCTGGATTTTTTTTATGACGTTTCTTTTAAACGTTTCTAGGCGGATACTGGGTGTCAATGTACCGGCGGTACGGTACAGAAGCTGCGGTAGATGAACATTGTTATGACTTATCTTGCAAATTTTACCTAATGGCAACTGAAAACGGTGCTTTGGCAGACGCTGCGGTAGCTGAATTTTTTTATGACCTATCTCCCAAAGTTTTGTTCATGGAAGCCGTACTTTGACGGAAGCTGCAGTAGCTGGAATTTTTTATAACTCAGCTCTCAAGTTCAAGGTTCTTTGGCTGCGGTAGCTGGAAATTTGTATGACGCATCTTTTAAACTATACCTGATGGAAGTAAAATAAGGTCCTTTATCAGACGCGCTGAGATAGCTGAAAGTTTTTAATGGCGCTTTTTTCGAACTTTTTTTGATGGAAGCCGAATAAGGTACTTTGGCAGAAGCTGCAGTAGCTGGAAATTTTTATGACTCAGCTCTCAAACTTTACTTAACGCGAGCTGAATTCGGTACTTTGGCAGACGTTGCTGTAGCAAGGTAGGTATATTTTATGATGCATTTATCAAACTTTACTTGACAGGGTGAAATAAGATATTTTTTTTATCATTATCTTACAAATGAAAACTGATTAGGTCATATCTATTTAAGGTAACTAACTTTTGGGACAAAAATTAGCCCATATGTTTATCCTTATCTATTCGTGCTCAAAGTTTCAGCTCTATCCGTAGCGTAGTTTTTGCGTAAAGATGTAACGATTTTCTTGAAAAATCGAAACTTGTCGGGAATAATCTTCGACGTTACATAACTACGTGAGCAATCCCCGTTTTTAAAAAATTAATATATACTATTCATTTTTTAAAACCTCACATTAATTTAGAAAGTGAAATAGATGTAACAATGTCAAATTTTCATACAAAAGAAAACTGTTTACGTCATATCTATCTTCTGGAACTCAATTTTGGAACAAAAAGTAGCCTATAATGTATGTATGCATATTAAATGTGTTATTCCTGATCTACATCTATACGTGTGCAAAATTTTAACTCAATTCGATGGGTAGTTTTTGCGTGAAGAGGTAACAAACCTCCATACATCCATACAAACAAACTTTCGGATTTATAATATTAGTGAGATTGTTTCATTAATTTGAAAAAGCTTAAAATACGTGTCTATTATTTTATATTATCTTACTGAAGGACTAAATAGAAATATGATTTCCATGCCCTGTCATCATGCCAATTCCATTACAGCAGCACATCAGGCAGCAAGGTAGCGACGGCGGAAACAGCAGCGCTCCACAACAAGATCGCGTCACTCCAAGCACAACTCACCACCGCAAGACGGGACACCAACTCTAGCATCGCGCTGTGGGATAAGTGGAAGAGGTACTTGCTAAAATAACATTAAAACTTTGGTCGGGAACTTCGAAACAAAACAGATTTGCAGTTGCGAGAATGAAAAGAAGAAAATGTAACAGTGAAAGGAATGAGGAGGATATAATAATAATAATGAATCAACTGTTATTTCGTTTATAAAGCATACAATAAAAATAAATAATATAATAGCAATAGCTTTTAATTATAGTTGTATCTACTTCATTTGTCAAGTTTAATGGAAATATCAGGAGGTCTCATTCTAAATCTACAAGATTATAATTTCAGAGCGCAACAAGCAACGGAAAGATTGCAAACGCGATTCGACGAGAAATGCCAAGAAGTAAAGAAACTGGAATATTGCCTCAACATGTCCAAATCAGCCATCGGCCGGTTGGACCGGGAGAAAAGAGTGCTATTATCAAGACTAACTCAGGAAAAACGTAAGGATTTTAAAAAATAATTTGCTATGGCCTCATTTATCCTCATCATAGGTTGTTCAAGTCAAACTAGCAGAAAGGCTACTAAGAGTTTTCTAATACAATCTATTAAACGACCAGCATCTGACTCTATAGCAAAACATAAGCACAAATGTCTAAAATCTATTTCTTATACAGTGAAATTATCTTCCTTGAACATTCGCCATCACAATGCAATTTTTAAATCGACACGGAAATCTTTATCTATCATAATTTAATCATTTCGAGATTAAAATAAGCTATTATGCCTATTTTATGAAGTTTGTTCTGAGTTACATTGATTATGGTCCCGGGAAGAACACAGCCGATGCTATGAGATCAAATACAGGTTTTACGCAATAAATTCCCGTGTTTATTATTACATAATGAAAGTCGAAGTCTAATAAGAATTTATTAATTAAAGCAAAAAACTTCGTTGAATAGTCAATACTTTTGTTAAGTAATTACAAACACACATCTAGATTGAATATAGCACATACTCGTAATTGAATTGGTTCGCATGATATATTTTTTTTTACAAGTGCGGGATGAAACTGTCGCTAATGTTGATTATGGAATACCCAGAAGTAAACAAAAACGATCTGGTTTTTCATGATTACAGATGAAAACCAGCTTTCATTAGAGAAGCAAGACAATGAGGTCGCTGAGAAAACAAACCGCCCTACCGAGTGCTCGAAGTGTATGAACGCACCGCCGCTCTCCAACCACGCTCTCTTGGAGAGGGTGCAAGCGCAGCAGAGGAGGATTGCGGCTTTGGAAGTTGCTGAGAAGGTACCGTCATTGACTCTTTTTTTTATAATTAATGGCAACTTATTCCTTTTTGAAGTAGGAATACTACTGCCAACTTCACGTAGCTGGTTCATGGTACAGATAGTTTATACAAAGATAATAACACCAGTTCCAAAATTAGGCACGGGCGCGACTGTGAAAATTAAAACTGAAATCTGTTATAAAAGAAAAGAAAAGAAATCATTGACTTTTAATACTATTTAGCTGTGGGGTGCCGGAAGTAGAATGTTGTCCTCTCTTGCCCGTGGATGGAATAAAATCTACCAAGGGATAACTCCGTAAAATTTTCTTTTCGTAAGCTCGCTAACCCGCCTGCCAAGCGTGCAGAGGCAACAACCTCTCGCGGTCACTAGTACTTGGAGATCCATGAGTCAGGCCAGCAGTGGACTTTGTGCGGCTAAGTTGATGATGTTGATGAATACAATTTATCAGTTATGTCGTTTAGAAAAGAGACGCAGATATTCTTAATTATAGGAATGTATTTAAGTTGCTTTCTGTATCGCGATTTCTGACTTCTAATGCCTGGTCAGAAACCAAAAAGATAGGAAGGGACTCGTAATCTTATGTCTTATTTCCCATAAATTGCGAATCGGTCTATTTAAGAGATGTTAGCTCTTTTATTATTTAAATTGTCTCAAAAATATATCTATTCTTGCAAAACAAACTATATCTTACAAATGTTACTTTCGCCTAGACGTTGTGTTAATTTTGTGTCCCACTGATGGGTTAGGGCTATTTAAGTTGTGTTCCTAAAATGAACTCATTACTTGTTATGTTTTATGCAGGGAAATGAACTTTTGGTGTCAGAATACGAGAGATCGTTGGCGGAAATCACCTCGCTGAAGAGTCAGGTGTTGAAACTGGAGTCTTCTTTGCTGGAGTCTCAGATACGCACGCCTGTAAAAGAGAATAAGGATAGCCAACCAGAGGTGGATTATTGGAAGAAGTAAGCAACTCAAATATTTAATTAAGCTGTAGAACTTAGGTCAAGCCTTTGAAGTTAGATTCTGGGATACCATTTAAGTGACAGTGGAAAAAGAAGGGTGCTTTAGGTTTGATGATTGTTTTGTGTCTGTCTGTGGCATCCTAGCTTCCAAACGGCTAAATCGATTTCAGTTTTTGTGATAAGAAGGTGACTGAATCGAAGGATATTTATTTACTAGCTGTCCCGGCGAACCTCGTACCGCCCAGAATCAACTACCTAGTACCCACATCTTCTAACTACTACTACTACTCTACTTCTACCCTACTTCTACCCTACTACTACTCTACTTCTACCCTGCTACTACTCTAATACTACTCAGTAGTAGAGTTAGGGTAGAAGTAGAGTAGTAGTAGTTTAACATACTTTGATTAATTAAATATTTTATATAAAAAAAATCGACTTTATGTTCCTGTCATACAAAATGCCAATTTCATATTTAACGACCTAATTATATAATATAATAGAAGTAGAGTTACTTCTATCCTACTTCTACCGTACTTCTACTCTACTACTACTCTACATCTACTCGACAGTTTTTTCTTTCGCGATTAAGAAACAGGTGTTGTTCGTAGATGGGTGAGTTTGGTAACAAAATCCACGACACTATACTCTGTTCGCCGAAACAAGCTAATAGGGAAATCATAGACTGCAGGTTATTGGTCGCAGATAACGAACATGGGGCACGTGCACACTGTGCACGCTGTGTGGCCAAAACTCAGTCTTATCGGTCTCTTGTGCGGTGCGGACGTGTCGTTCTGTGCTCGTTAGATGTGTTCTCAGTATACAAAAATTGCAAAAATGTATAAAGCATGTAGTTGATGTAGTAGAGCCTGGTATGGATGTTATGGATAGGAACGTAGAAAATATGGCAGAACGTTTTATTATAAACTTGGAGTATTCAGAGAATTAGTATAAGAACATTTCTGATGTTTTATTTTTTGTACACTATCCAAATTAAACAAAATATATATTTTTAGGTTCTCAGTATCATAATAAGTAGGTCAATTATCAATAACCCACTCATCCACAAAACCCCGGGCGAAAAGCTAGTGAATAATGTAAGTAATAGTTTGAAGTGAGCAATCTAAACATAGCTTTACATTTTAAAATAATGGTCACTCCCACTGACCAATCTTATAGTCTGTTCACGGAGACAAGCTAATATAGCGCGCGCTCTCTTGCACAATTGTACGAAAGTGAAAAGGACGGGACTACTAGCGTGAGAGACTAAGATTGGTCAGTGGGAGTGACCATTATTTTAAAATGTAAAGCTATGTTTAGATTGCTCACTTCAAACTATTACTTACATTATTCACTAGCTTTTCGCCCGGGGTTTTGTGGATGAGTGGGTTATTGATAATTGACCTACTTATTATGATACTGAGAACCTTAATATATATATTTTGCTTAATTTGGGTAGTTTACATTCTTATACTAATTCTTCGAATACTCCAAGTTTATAATAAAACTTTCTGCCATATTTTCTACTTTCCTATCCATAACATCTATACCAGGCTCTACTACATCAACTACATGCTTTATACATTTTTGTCATTTTTGTATACTGAGAACACATGTAACGAGCACCGAACGACACGTCCGCACCGCACAAGAGACCGATAAGACTGACTTTTGGCCACACAGCGTGCACAGTGTGCACGTGCCCTATGTTCGTTATCTGCGACCAATAACCTGCAGTCTATGATTTCCCTATTAGCTTGTTTCGGTGAACAGAGTATAGTCTCTCACGCTATTAGTCCCGTCCTTTTCACTTTCGTACAATTGTGCAAGAGAGCGCGCGCTATATTAGCTTGTCTCCGTGAACAGACTATAGAATTTTATATAATTAGGTCGTTATATGAAATTGGCATTTTGTATGACAGGAACATAAAGTCGATTTTTTTTATATAAAATATTTAATGAGGTGTTTTCAATAAAAAGTAAAAACTTCAAAAATAGTTCCCTCGAACCATATAGATGGCGTTAGTTTTATTTAACTGGTAGGAAACACAATTTGACAATGACAGCAATTGTGATTAATCACAAACTTGCTTTCTCCGCTTGCCAGCTCCATCTGTTAAGTTTAGTAGGAAACACTTTTTTGTTTTTTACTGAAAACGGCTCATTAATCAAAGTATGTACCTTTGCTATCTTTGCACTTTTGCCATCTCATAGGTAGTTCATTGACCACTTTACTAAAAAAACCATTCGGACGGCAATCAATAAGATCTTTGAAGGCGGTTTGGACTGCCCCATCGGAGTTGAATTTTTACCCTTGCAAGAAGTTATCCAAATTTCGAAAAAAAATGGTAATCATTTGTAGCAAGGTCCGGAGAGTACGGTGGATGTCTTAGACATTCCAATTAAAGCTTCTATTATTTGGTAGCCGTCTGTTGAGCAGTGTGCAGCAGATTGACCAGCCTCGGTTGTTTAGCAGCCAAAAAAACCCACTGCAGGCCTGCAGGATACTGCAGCCATGATCTCCGTTTTGAGCTTGTTGATGGAGTCAAGCTCAATTTGATTTTAAAAAAAAATTTAGAGATGTCCTTTTGAGATGTCGTTTTTTATTATTGGTTTCAAATAAATGTTTCAAAATAATATCTCGAATTGCAGTTATTGCGAGATGTTGAAGGATGAAAACGTTCAGATGCACCAACGGATGAACGCGGTGGGAGCGACTCCGGTCTCCGCTAACCAGCACAAGATCAACGATATGGAGCAAACTATACTCATGCTCAGAGGTGAGATGAGATACCAAAAGTGAAATTAAACGCCGTGGGGTGCCGGCAGTAGAATGTTACCCCTCCTTTCCCACCCGTGGATGCAGTAAGAGCCTGCTAAGGGACACCTCCGGAAGATGGGCAGCAGCATCTTTCCGTATATCAACATCCCATACTGCGCTCACCAACCCGCCTGCCAAGCGTGGTGAGTATGGCAACTACCCCTCATGGAGATGCATGAGGGAGGCCTTAGTTCAGTAGTGGACGTTTTACGCTTGAAATGATGAAGACAAACAAACCAGTTAAAAACAAACTTGATTCAGATAACATCATCATTATCTCAATCGTAGGAAGTTCACTGCTGGACATATGTACGTGTCTGATCTTTCAAGTGCTGATCATGAGGGGCTGTTGCCATACTCACCACGCTTGGCACGCGTTGGCGAGCGCAGTATGGGATGTTGATACTCGGAAAGACGCTGCTGCCAATCTTCCGGAGGTATCACTTGGCAAATTCTTACGGCATCCACGGGCATGAGAGAGGCGACATTGTACTGCCGGCACCCCACGGCTTATTAACTTCTATACTCTTCTAACTCATATAATTTATTATTATTGCATTGTATTATTGTAGATTGCTGACTTGACAATTCTACAATAATTAAATGGATAATACAAATGGTTTACTAGCTTTTGTGAAATGGTTGCCATTATGACACGTGTGGCTAACAATTTATTTTATTCCACAGGTCTGGTCAGTAAATTACAAGTTGACCAAAAATCATCTGCGCATAAGAGACCTGACTCTAGACCAAGCAGTGGACTCAGTGGCAGAACCGAAAAGGTACTAAACTTTATTTTTATTATTACTCTTATCTAATCAGATCTATGTCTATAATATTCTACTTTTACTAAAACAGAATGAAATACTACACACAATTTGGCTACTTCACTAAATTTTATTTTGTATAGTTTGTAAAATTTGGTTGATCGCTACGACATATGCCAAATGACACGGATAGGGCTGAAACGATGATGTTGAAAATATGACGGTATAGGTCCTAACCTTAGAGACTTGAAATAAAAACAACATTTAGGACAGTTAAAAAAGATTCTTTGAATATAAGTTTATTTTACTTAACTTAATGTTTTTAACATAAATGAAACATAAAAACAAAAAGTAGCCATTTTCACTGAATAGCAAAAACTTAAAAAAAACCCTGAAAATGGTGTTTGTAGTCTTAAAATCACATTTTTAATAACTGGTGTTGCCTCCTCTGGCTCAGATCACAGCTTCGAGTCTGTTTAGCATACTGAAGACGAGGTTTTGGAGACGATGTTGGGGGATATTCTCCCATTCTTCCATAATGGCCTGTTTAAGATCATTGAGGGTGAAAGGAGGTCGTCTGCGTCGTCTGACCAGCCTACCGAGCTCATCCCAAGCGTGTTTGATCGGCATCAGGTCAGGACTTCTTGATGGCCAGGCCAACAAGTTGATACCAACCTCCTGAATGTACTCTTCGACGACCTGAGCGGTGTGTGGCCGGGCGTTATCTTGCATTATTTTACTAATTTCCTAATAGAGTCGCGGTCAACTCGAGCCAACTCGCATAGAGAACGCGAATCTCAAGCGCAGCATCCAAGAGAAGACTTGCTGCTAGAACGCTCCAAGGAAATGCTGAAAATCGCCGCAGAGAGAGAGGACGACCTTCTGAGAGAAGTAAGTTCCATTGTTTGAATATTATACATTAGCGCCCCGCCCCGTCTCCGCACGGGTTCAGTGCTGATACTGAATATACTACAGAACATACCATCGCGGACTTTTTTGTAGACCTTTTTATGGTATACAATACTGTAATACATTATTTTGGTCGCGTATCTCGTAGGGTTCAGCTAGCATTTTACAATGTAAGCGCAAAAAATGTGTTTATTTACGACCTCACATTAGAAACCTCTAAAATAATCAGTGTTTCTCTACTATATTATGCATGTATAATAAACCTTTCTCTGAATCACTCTATTTAATAAAAAACTGCATTAAAATCCGTTGCATAGTTTTAAAGATCTAAGCAAACATAAGGACATTGTTTTCTACTAGTTAACTTGTTCATATGTTTGTGTAAGTCAACAGAATTTGTCAATGTTTTTGCTACATTAAGTACATGTTCTTTTTAAGGTTTTTAGGGTTCCGGAACAAAATGATAAAAAGGAACCCTTATGAATATAGGTACCCATATGAAAGGTATTCATTTGCACATTAATAAACATTTTTTAGTTTTGCTTTAAGCCGTATAGTTTTTGACTTATTTACAGAAACGTTGAATAAGATAGATAAGGGGGACCCCTTATATCCGAAGAGATAAACACCTTAAAAACTTTAATTGCTAATAGGAGTGTATGTAAAGATTACAGGAAAATTAAGATGAACCCTCTAATTTGCATAGTTTTTTAGAAATCATCGAAAATTCCGCTATCATACAAGAGAAGGCGCTGTCAAGGTTCTCCAACAAATATACTAAACCGCCTTTATCATAGATTATATTGTATGATGGCACGGAACCCTCGGTGTACGAGTCCGACTCGCTCTTTCCCAGTTTTATTATTCACTGTGTTGCTTTCCGTGACATCACCAAAAGCTACGTCGGAAGACCATCGCTGTTTAACATAGCCAGCATTATGCTGAGATAAAGACCTTTTTGTGACTCAAGCATGGCTCCACTTTGTTATTTCATGAAAGGTTTCTAAGCTTGCTGTTACAAATAAAGAAATTACCGTATCTTATCGTTTGGAATTTTCTAGATTCGGTTTTTAGATTTGTCGAAATCCAATAAAAAAAAACAAATACGCTGTCCCACTGCTGGCCAATTAACTTCCACAAGTCCATCATCACATCATTATTAAGTGAAAATTTTAGTAGCACAAATGCCATTTTGATTTTCTCTTTTAAAACACCAAACTTAAAGACTTTCAGCCTTTTTTTCTTTATTCTAAAGAAGCTGCAGTTTTCATAATCTGGAATCTCCTCTATTACTTTCTATATGCTGTTGCTCTTGACGAAAATTGTCCATTCTTCTTGTTAAATGATTTGTCTCTACATTATTGACAATAGTAAGGCTCGCGTACTGCGCTCGCCCGCCGGCCAAGCGTGGCAAGTATGCCAACAATCCTCATGATCTTTTGGAGATCCATAAGTGGACGTGGACAGCTGTCCCACTGAGATGATGATGATGAAAGCATTATTTGTCCGCCGGCGGGGATCGAACCCTTCTGTGTCTCAGCCAGCGATTGATCCAACTCAGCCACGATGACCGTCAATGAGGCAAAAAGTCATAAAAATCACTGTAAAATGCTGGAAGAGAAACCAGCCAGCTATAACGGAAATCCGAATTTTATTGGGAACGGGTACAGTATTTGTCTAATTGACAACTTGTAAATCCTTTTTCAGAATGCATTTTTGCGTCGACAACTGGAGGAGCTTACAAACCCGAAACAAGGTTTTCTGTCTGCATAACATCTAATTGGATTAGATAATAGAATAATAATATTTTGTGAGTGAATTTTGTTTAAATAAGTACAATATGTATACCGTGGGGTGCCGCCAGTAGAATGTTAACCCTCCTCTAATGCACGTGGATGCAGTAAGAGGCTGCTAAGGGATACCTCCGGAAGATGGGCAGCAGCGTCTTTCTGTGTATCATCACATTTTTTTTCTAACCCTCATGGAGATGAGGGAGTCCTGTGTTCAGTAGTGGACGTTTTACGGCTGAAATTGTGAGGTACAATTAGTTTGTATTGAGTGTGTAGTTAAGTATATGTTATGTACTAGATATTTAATTGACTTTAAGCGTGTTTAATGTTTTCTCATTAAATGTATCCACTACTTTAATGTTGCATGTATTTTTAACCATTTTCATAAACGACTTTTCATAACATGACTTCATAACTATTTTATGATTTGTAGACATTTGATATTTTTACTTAGTGATAATGCTATCGAATTGGTTATATTTAGATATTTTGCTTTGATATTACCCAAAGTTACATGCGATCAATAAATAATGTGCATCCGATGAAAGATTTCATATTATCCAGTAGTAAAAGTAAAATAAAATCACTGGTATAAAAATATAATTTAATTCAGTCGGTCAGTGAACATTATTAACGTCATTCATAAAACATTTATCGTAAGCTCATATTGAATCACTTGCTGATATAGAAACCACGTGATCTTACTATCCTAGTAATTTTATAAATGCGAAAGTTTGGTTGTACTAGAAAGTTTGTTTGTACGTACCGAAAATATCAAGTATATAGATATTGCCCAGAATGAACACATATGCAAATTTTTATCCGGGTATAACGTGGGCAAAGATGCGGGCTGAAACTAGGCTACTATTTATGGTAGAAAGTTATTTAATATGACGTTTGTTTTCTCTTCAAGCAAACACTACCGAAAAAATCAAGCTGAAACTTTGCACATTAGGTATATTATAGTTATTGATCAGAATTAACACAATCATATGCTAGTTTTTATCCGGGTATAACGCGTGCAAAGATGCGAGCAGAAACTAGTCTACTATTGGTACACTTTAGTCTTGAATCTCAGTCTTGAACCTTCTCGCTGACTGTTTGAAGTTCATTCTGAAATAAAAGATAATTTATAATAGGGATAATTATCTGGGTAATAACCATCATCATAGCACCGTCTAGCCCCACAGTAAGTAGAGCTTGTTTTATAGGTACCAAATGGTTCACAAAATATTTTAATCAATATATATAAAACTCTTCCGTTACTGATTGAGTGACTGACAGACAACGAACAGCCTAAACCACTGGACCTAGAGACTTGAAATTTGGCACACATATACCTTGAGTATCCTAGAGGTGCACTAAGAAAGGATTTTTCGAAATTCCCACGGGAACGAGAACTACGCGGGTGAAACTGCGGGGTGCTTATATGTAAATACTTATCATACGTCCTTTAAAGAGAAGAAAAATGCCAAGTTATGGAGAAAGAATCTTGGAAATAATAAATTAGTATCAGGTATGTGTGTACCACTCCTCTCATTGGTGTGTCGCCTCTCCTTTCCCATGGATGTAGTAAGAATCAGCAAAGGGATACCTTGGAGCAGCAGCGTCTCTCCGTGTATTTACATCCCATATACTCGCCTGCCCAGCGTGGCGAGAACCCCTTCTCATTTTCAGTACTTGGGAGATAAGACAGGTCTTTGCCCAGACGTGGACGTCCTAGGACAGAGATGATGATTATGATGTACCTGTGTCTCTGAGAGCTGTGTAGTATGTACCCCGACTTACAATCCGAAGGTTATGGGTTCGGAACCGTGCACCAATGGATTTTCTGTCATGAAAAATTGATGTTGTGCACATTTAGCACGTGCTTTAACGGTGAAGGTTAACATCGTGAGGAATTGACCTGTTATTTCCTGTAACTAATAGCTGACTTAGCTGAGAGGATGGTAAAGGTAATCCATCTAACAATGTCCCAGGCACTGCAGCGTCCCATACAGCATCATCATCATGTCAGCCATAAAACGTCCACTACTGAACACAGGCTTCCCTCATGGATCTCCACGAGGGGTAGTTGCCATACTCACCACGCTTGGCAGGCGGGTTGGCGAGCGCAGTACGGCATGTTGATACACGGTAAGACGCTGCTGCCCATCTTCCGGAGGCATCCCTTAGCTCTTACGGCAAGAGAGGAGGGGTAACATTCTACCGCCGGCCCCACGGCTACATACAGCATGAATACCTATAAATCATTATTACCTGTGTCTCGGACTTTTCTTGTGCAAGCCTTGCCCTCAGCCGCCTGGCGAGGGGCGGAGTGAAGAGCGCGGGGTCGGGGTGCGTCCGCCCCGCGCGCTCCCACGGCTGCTGATGCCGCCACAGCAGCGACACCACTGACCCTACTATTAGCACCCAGGTTAGACCAATCTGTTAAAAAATATTCAATTGGTACTTAGTATACGTTAATGAAATATGTAGGTAAAATCTTAATACGAAATTGGTATTAAATTGATATGAAATTAATACTGAAATTGATGTAATGAGTGTGAAGGATGAGTTAGTATTGAAATTGATAAGAAATCGATATGAAATGGATATGAAGCTGACATTAAATTGATATGAAGTTAATATAGGCATTTTCTAGGGAAGCTCGCTCCATCGTCGATCTCATTCTTGCGATAGCAAGGATGAAATCAAGAGCTAACCTATCTAACATAAAAAAAAAAGCTGATATTAAACTGATATGAAATTGATATGAAGTTGATATTAAATAGAAATTAAATTGATATAAAATAATATAAAATGATATGAAATTTATATGAAATCGATAAAAAATCATATGAGATATGAAATTGATAATATTGATATGAATTGGAAATAGTTAATTACGAAATTGATATATAAATTATATTAAATATATATAAAATTGATGTTATATCCTCCACTTTACTGTTCCAATTAAGTAGCGGACAAAACAAATCTATCTAACGATGCACTGCATCTTCCCGTAGAGCATAAATATGAGTAGCTGACGCTGAAAAAATCCTTTGTAATATTTGTGAAAGGTTAACTTACCGGACTAGTCCATAAATAAGAGATCCTGTACAGATAGAAGTAGTCACTGGGGTCGGTAGCCGCGGGCGCAGGCGCAGTGACGTTGGACGCGCAGCCTTCCACGCTCAGAGGCAGCCTCACAGGCGCCGGCCGCGGCCCGCCCAGGTTGATCCAGACGGTCATGGCAATGCCGCTGACAAGACCAACTGACACACCCTGGAAACAAAAGAAAGAAATAAATGTCTCAATGAAAATGAAAAAATGAAAATGAAAAATATTTATTTGACAGTAAAACATAAATAAATATTTTTCATATTTTTCATTTTCATTTTTCAATGTCCCAAAAAAATACGAATAGATTTAACCAGTTAAAACAAACAATCAATATACTTAAATCGGTCGCCAACTCTGCGTAAAGAGCGTAGTACTGAAAACCAGTGCTGTGTGCCAGTGCTGACACAGCGTCAGATACAGCATTGGTTTACAGTGGCGCCGTAAAATACCTACATTAGTTTGTTATTTAGAGTTTAAAATTATTTTATGTTGCTGTGGGATGCCGGCAGTAGAATTTTGCCGCTTCTCTCTTGCCCGCGGATACAGTAAGTATCTGCTAAGGAATACCTCCGGAAGATGGGCAGCAGCGTCCTTCCGTGTATCAGCATTCTGCGCTCGCCAACCCGCCTCACAAGCGTGGTGAGTATGGCAACAACCCCTCATTATCAATCTATGAGGGAAGCCTTTGTCCGAATTGGACGTTCTACGGCTGAAATGATGATGATGATGAATTTTATACGCAATCTAGAATATTTGTAAGCTAAACAGTAAATGCAAGGATGGAGTAAGATTTGCAAAGGGATATCTCCGGAAGATGGACAGCAGCGTCTTTCCGTGTATTAACATCCCTTACTGCGCTCGCTAACCCGTCTACCAAGCGTGGTGAGTATGGCACCAACCCCTCATAATCAGTACTTGGATCTCCAAGTCCATGAAGGCCTATGTCCAGCAGTGGATGTCCTACGTCTGTGATGATGATGATGATATAGAAAATAAATCGAAATGAAATGATATGATTACCGTAATCATATCATTTCATTTCGATTTTCGTAATCAGATTACGAAACCTTGTTGGTCCTTTTTAATAATAATTTATTGCCGTCTCACCATCTCATTAGCATAGGTAGTGAACATGCCAAGAGTGAACACGCCCAGCACTGGGCCGCCCACAGCCCCGAATATCGTGAGCGAGGCCTGCAGGATGCCGCCCAGGTACTGAGCTAGATAGGCCATGGTTAGGAACACTAGGCCGTACACGCAGGCTAGAATCTTCGTCAACCATATCACGTACGCGTCTTTAACTTTGCACCATCTGGAAAGGGAGTTTTATTTGTATAAGTTCGTATTTATATGGTAATTTAACTGTTTCGATCTGAATATTTAATAACACTTATTTAAAATTTTAAATATTATACAAAGAAATTTTAACCAATGCATAAAAGTGACGAGCTCTGTGGCGCAGCGGGCGAAGGTCCGCCTGCGACGCAAGGGGTTGCGGGTTCGATTCCCGCCTCGGGACAAATGTCTGTACGATCTGCAGATATTTGTTCAGGGTGTTCTGGGTGTTTTTCTATATATAATAAAAATATCTATCTATGTAGTATAATGTATTAAGTATATCAGTCATCTAGTACCCATAACACAAGCTCTGCTTAGCTTGGGGCTAGATGATGCTGTGTGATTTGTCCAGCATTATTTATTTATTTTATTTATATTTAAACTTTTATTAAACCGTTTGTAAGATACGTGGGAATAAAGAAATTTACAAACATACATGATTCGCGAGAAAAACAAAATTATTAGAACCAAATAAAAAAATGCCTGTGTCGATAATTGAGTGCTTTACTTTAGAACTGTTTTTATTTAGATACAATTCCCTGTCTTACTAGCCATAATAATTTTAATATTTAATACTCTAGATATACCTCGATATGTAGTCGGCAAGAGTAACCGCAGCCAAAGAGTTACAGGACGACGACACGGTAGATAGAGACGCGCTGAATATCCCGGCCACGAACAACCCCGCGAGGCCTGGCGCTGACCTCATCGCGTCCACCACGTAGTACGGCATGAGCTGGTCTATCTGTCGATCAGGAGCATTGCAGCGTCAGAGACTGTTAACTCATGCTGACGGTGTTACGGACTATTGTTAGATGCTCTAGTCTAGATGATTTGTTGGATGCTAGAACAAGTTATTGCATTACCAAGTTAAACAAAAACCCAACTGCAAGGTCCTACATGCACTTGGTCGATTTAAACCCAAAATACGACCATTCAAATCCATTGATTACAAATTTATTTGTGTGATTTAATGATGAATTAAAAAAGTCTTTTAAAAGGTACATAATAACACAGTTTTTTAAAGTATATTAAAAAAGCGAAGTATTTACCGCGGTGATTGATCCACTCGTGAAAGGATCGCAGTCTCTGTAGACGGCATACATCCCGAGTCCGCTGATGCAAGTCACCAAGCTCAGAGCGGCCAGCACCGGCCAACTCCACCAGAGACAAGCTTGGGACTGTCTTAAAGTGCTGACTGTGAGCAACCTTTGGACCTGCGGATATGACAAAATCTTCAAAACACGTAGTTGCTATATGGCTTCATCATCATCATCTTTAAATATTTGAAAAAGGCTTATGAAGTAGTTAAAGATTATTGTGAACCAGTACAATGAAAGATTGTGAAAAAAATTATAATTCTCCTCAGATTTACTGTATTTCTAAATGACAGGAATTTCAAAGCTTGTAATGCAGTATCTTGCAATTTAAATATTTGTAAATACTGCTTAATTATTAGAGACAGTTGCACTGTTTGCTTCTTAAACATAAAGATCTACGATTAACCTTCTTCTTTATTGTGAGCCATCTCAATCTTACCGCTGGGCAAAGACCTCCCCTATTTCCTCTTTCTGTTTCTTTCTCTTTCTGTTTCTTTCCTCTCTGTCATTTGTTTAAGTTCCTATTTTATAAACTTACTTGCGTTTGATTTACGGCATATAATGATAAAAAGGTAACGGTGCCTGATATCAGAAGACCCCACCACGTGTGTCTTTCAGTTGGGTCTACGCTGATGCTGAAAAAGAACAGAAATTCAATCAAGTGTTTCAGCAAGAGGAACACTACACAAAACCATTATTCATGTCTTACTTCGAAAAGTCCAAACGTCCTCCTTCTTGTGCAATTTGGAATATTTTATCAAATCCACCCAAATCCATTGAAGTGAATACAAGAACAGAGAAAACAGCTGCAAACATAAGCAGTGATTGCAGCAGATCTGTGTACAGCACGGCTTTCATCCCTCCCAAAGTGGAATAAAATGTGCACACTAGTCCAACCATCAATATAGAAATCGCTCTATCTAATCCTGTTACTGATTCCAGAACAATTGCAGGAGCGTATAGGACGACCCCACTGTATAATATTATTTGAGCACTGTAAGTCAGAGATGTCAGCACTCTTATTGTCGGCCCGAATCTGAGTTCCAAGTACTCATAAGTACTAGTTTTCTGCAGCCCGAAGAACACTGGTAGATACAACGAACTGGCAATAGGAGTACCAATTAGGTAGCCGATGTTCATAATGAAGAACATCATGCCGTAGTGATAATTTTCAGCGGACACTCCTAGGAGAGTGATAGCAGACATGAACGAGGCCATCAAGGAAACTGCTACTGGTAAGGTTGATTGATTTCTGTCAGCTAAAAGATATTCCTGAAAAGTGGACACAAGTCAATTTTGCAATATGTTATAATTTTGTATACATTTTATTAAACTGTGTTAATACTATCTGAAATTTACCGTATTCGTCTGCTGTTTCCCGCCACTGAACCGGAAGTAAACCCCGATGGCTACAGAAGCAATCATCGTTGCTCCCATTATCACATAATCTAATACTGCAAACACTTGATGATCCATTTTGACTGAAAGAGAGTTTGAACAGTTAGCAGATCGTTTTATTTGCCTGATGTTTGTGATCTTAGAAATGCTTACTTTCTTTATAGCTTTTCTTGTGTGTAGATATACTGGTACGTCTTTTTTTGTAAAGTAAAGAAAGAGCTTTCTTTTTTCTTTCTCCTTGAGCGTCTGCCGCCTTCTTTTCGAAACCTCTTAGTTGTTAACTTTACTACATGTTTCTTTCTGTTCTGTATAGACATAATAATTACATTAATTAAATATTATCTAGTTCAACAGTGGGCCGAGACCCATTTCAGGTCACTGAGCTAGAGCTGCGCGGCGCGGCGTAAGTAGTTCTGTAATTTAACATTATCAATAAATACGTAAGTAGGTATTAATGCTGGACTTTTCACACAGCACCACCTAGCCCTAAAGTAAGTATGATTATATCTCCTAAAGATGTAGGCTAGTCAGTATCGCCAAGGTTAGGATACATACCGTAGACATCTAATTTGAGTTTCTTTAGTTTATCTTGTCTTATCTCCAAACTAAACCGCGTTTATTTCAATTGTATAAAGTTTATCATTATTTTATAGCCAGTATATTTGCAACGAGATAATTACATACATATGTATGTCTTTTAAGTAAGTGGTTTTTCAAGGTTAAAATGTGGTTGTAATAATTAAAATAGTAACGTGTGGTTTAAAGGATAAGAGGTTTTAATAATAAATGTTTAGCAAAACACCACTACTTCTAATAATATAACTAGTTTTATAAAAACACATAGGTTGTATATGTATGTAGTAAGTATGCATTACTGAGCCATGTTTTGTGATGGTACCCTAAATCAAAAAAAATTATATTAAATTTCCATTTTCGATCTTAAATTTAAGATATATAAAGACGAACTAGGACCAAATCTATTAATTTACTTTAAAAGTCACTTTTCTTTAACAAATCTAATAATTGCCTACCATCAATATCGTAATCCAATTAAAACAAATCACTTACCGATTTTCTTTCTTTTCTTCTTTTTACCAGTCTGACGATACACGACCTTAGAAACTGCTTGCAGGTAAACAAAGCCTCAATTGCTTGAAGTACAAGCTATACCTACTCGTATTTTAGTATTATTCTCTACGGTATTCTTCGTAATTACAAAACTTCCTTAGTAAACACGAGTAGGTACAATTCGAGTGACTAAGTTAGCGCCAGGTTAGCACGATGATGGCATAAGATTTCACGATAACTTAAACACGTGTGATTCCAACAGATGTAGGTAATTGACTGAAGACTGGTCAGGGTTTGTTCGTCGACTCGTTCGCCATTTGACATGCGATTGAATTAATGCAGTTTCTCGATCATCACTAACCAAGAAGAGTTTGCAGTTTGGCATTTATTTGCTCTACTTTATTTATCTGATGGGTTAATTGAGACATTTCAAAATCTCAGACCAAATAATAAATTGACCATATCTTTTTCAAGATTCGGTTTTTCACTATGAGGAAGAGTTGTGTTATATTTTTTTTAGTAAATATTTTGTCTTCTCTTATTACTTGATTTAAGTATTAGACTAGGGGTGGTGAATTTATGTTGGGCCAATAAAATGTTTTGAATATATAGCTTTCTCACTGACAGTACTCCGCATTCTTTGTAAAGTTCAAATGTTGGGTATCGAAATGGCCGAGATGTCGCAACCTTTAAAACTGCCCTATGTGCACGTTCCAACAAAAGCAAATGCGTTCTGTATGTACCTCCCCAAGACGTATTACAGTACGATAACAGCGATCTACAAAGTGCGTTATATACGTTTATAAGTAAGGGCTTAGGAGCAATATCACGCAGATTTTTAAAAATGAAGACTAGCTTGCGTTAGACAATGGTGGGATTACGGTGTGGGTTCGCGTACAATCCTACTCAGGTAGGTACTCACCGAAGCAACCATGCCCGGAATAGATAATGTAGATTAAGGACTGTGGATTTTGTTTAAATAATTAAAATAAATAAAAAATAAAAATAGCGCCTCGGTCTTATGAGGCGATATCCGAAGACCCAGCTCGTGGATTTCATCCACGACACATGCCACCCCAAGCTCGGCGAGCCCTTTGTTCCTCTCGAAGGAGTCCCCGCCAGCGAACACTAATGTGTCGTCTGAATAGCAGACAACGTGTACGCCGGCGCGGGGAGATCGACACGCAGAACCGCGTCATATGCGAGGTTCCAAAGGAGTGTTCTAAGACAGACCCCTGTGGAATCCCACAACTGACCTCCCTCCGCGGAATAGTACCGTCCCTGCACCCTTCAACTACCCGACAACTAACTTGCTACTTCTAAAATATAAACATCTTGAGTTTAAGTTTAATCACAATATAAACTTTCTGAACCAACCTATTTAGTTAAATATTTCACAACACAGTCTGCTGTGAATACAAGTGTGATGGACACGTACATGTCCTTTACCTTACTCAGTTAAATAGATTGCAAACATTTGGATCATGCAGTGCGCAGCGTGCGGTTCAAGTTTTAATGACGGAGTGTAGTATGGCTGTACTCAAATATCAGAAGCTGTATGGAGAAAGCTGGGCGTGGAAGTTAGTTGCCATCCAAAAAAAAATGCAAAACAAAATTTAGTTAAAATTTGTTAAGAGAAAAAAAACAAAAACCGCGTTCAAACTTGAACATATACCTATAAAATGTTTGTAATTTCTTATTTCACCGCTGCCAGTCTCATTTATTATTGTTATACAGGTTAAGTAGGTAAATTTACCTACCTGCTCTCATCATGCATTTACGCAAATCAGCTGTATTCGCAAAATATTTCTGCATAGTACGCAAAAAGTACTATCGCTGCAATCAATATTGCTACTAGCAATTTCGCTTATTTCAATGTTATATTAGGGGAACATTAATTAGCTGTCTGGGTGTTTATTTAATTCGTAAAAAGGTAATTAATAATTTATTTAAACAAAATCCACAGTTCATAATCTACATTATCCTAAATTACATATATATCCTACGACCAATAATGGATTTACATTATATATAAGAAAAAAGCCGTGGGGTGCCGGCAGTAGAATGTTACCCCTCCTCTCATGCCCGTGGATGCAGTAAGAGCCTGCTAAGGGATACCTCCGGAAGACGGGCAGCAGCGTCTTTCCGTGTATCAACATCCCGTACTGCGCTCGCCAACCCGCCTGCCAAGCGTGGTGAGTATGGCAACTGCCCCTCATGGAGATCCTTGTGTTCAGTAGTGGACGTTTTACGGCTGAAATGATGAGGGAGAACTAGGTTGTTAGTGCAACATGCATACCCAAACCCACACGACGACACGGGTTTCGCCTCTCCGCGAGGCATCTTCAGGTGAGACGCCGAGGTGTTGACTGGTCGGCGGCTGGCTCGTTTCGTTCCAGTCGTCGTGTGGGTTTGGGTATGCATGCTGCACTGACAAACTAGTTCTCCCTGCATGTGCATAATTAGCGGGCGGGAGGGCGGTGCTCATGCATCTCAGCATAAGCGGAATTAAAACTAGATATTTTAATTGCATTTATTGTCATGGATTTCCGCAAAGTAACGCCTGATTCTATTAACTAAATATTTGTAAAAAAAATGATTCGTTTGCGTTTGCTCATAGTTTTTTATTTCCATAACATTATTATCCAGCGTCAGTCTTTAAAATACTCAATTCTTAGTATGGAATACTAAGTATTAAATCAGTGTCTCGCGGTATATTTTCAAAATATGGTTTATTAAAATATTAAATTCGCAAAGGGCTTGAATTATTTACTTTCTTGGAGATTAGGCTTATTCTCTTTATCATCAATAATGCTGAAAAGGATTCAGTATAGGTACATCGTTCTTTAACATTAAAACAACAGAAAAACTATTTAAATACCTGTTTAATGAACAGTTTACCAGTAAGTACATCAAGATGTAGACATTCATAACATTTAATTTAAAATATGTGTATATACTAGTGTATTATATTATCTGTGGTATAGGTAAACTTTATAAAGCGTGTGTATAGGTGTTTCTTACTCTACTTAGATACTAGTTGCTATAGAACTACAAAAATGCACAACAATACTTCATTATTTAAGTAGCACCTATTATTAGGTACATAATACGTTTACAACCCTAAGTAAAAAATATATTCAAAATGTTTGTTGCGAATAATTAATTCTAAATTCCTACCAACCTGTTCATATTGGTGTAGGTACTCATAAGGACGAACGTTGGTGCTTCTATTTAATCTCGGAAGTTTATAATTAAGTTTGCTATTCATTTTGTAAAAACGGGAATTACTCACGTAATATAATAATAAATATAAATAATCTTCGACGTTACAATACCACGTGAGTAATTCCCGTTTTTACAAAATGAACAGTATATCTCACGTTAATTTTGAAAGTGAAATTAAGTTTGCTGTTTATGTAAAGCATAGTCGAAAACACTAACTATAACATTTTTCTAATTTCTAAGTATCGTAAATACTCGTAGGTACATAATTTTTAAACATTAGGTATAATTTATACGGATTTTACTGTTTTTTTAGTCTCTATTGATTGATATAATAGTTATATAAATATAATTCTGCTACAATATTGGAAGATCAGATAGTTTAGCTTAAGCTATCACAGAGCACAGTTTATTGCCTAGGTCTACAAAATCAAGTTCAACCACGATAAAATCTAGGTCTAAAACTATGCCAAACTCGAGTCGAGATATTCATATTTAACAGGAATGTCCCGTAACTTCGTTTTAGTTATTGTCTTAATTCGAGACATGTATCGTTAAACTAAGTACGAGAAAGTAAGTACAAAAAATGCGCCTATATATAACTCAATCGTTATCAAACAGTCGGTAGGTGCTAGGTTACAATGCTTGGACAAACATTGTAATTGACTTGGTGCAATAATTGAAGTTGCTCTTCAAATTATTGCACCAAGAATTAGCAATATTTATCGAGGACTGAACGACTCTGAGATTCATAAATATATTACTGCTCCACCTACCACGTAGGGGTGAAAGCTGTGATTATTAGCTTATCCATCATCTTGCTGACATTTCTATTTCGAAGAAGGGCCTTAAATGGTCTACGAAACGTACATACGTGATGAAAGCCGTAACATATTTGTTATCCAAATGTCGAGCCAAATTAATTACAATTCAATGACTCGCAGATTGAAATGTCCACAAACTATAATTGAAACCTCTCTAGGAACCTTGAAAACTAATACGGTTCTTGTATGAACCTACTGTAGGGTACTATTTCTACATACGTCCGTTATTCTTCACTTTCAGTCTTCAATTTCGTTGGATTTAAGCAGTCCGTTCTGAAAATTAACATTAATAAATAAACTTCTCAATCGCCTTTACCGTGTACAATTCCCAATTAATTTGAACCCATTGATCTCAATAAAAAACGCATTGATAAACCAAACTGAACTATAAATAGTATAAATAATAATATAAAGCTGAAATCAAAACAAGCATTGTACAGCCACTTACCTCTTGGTTTACCCGACTTTAGCGTCCAAAGCAGTTCCATGCATTTGCACATCCCCAATCTACGAATCAATTCAACTACAAAGCATGATAATACACAAGCATTCTATCAAAAAACCATAAACAATCTAAATGGGCTATGAAAATCAAAGAGGAAGGAAATACTATTTACATTTTCTGGTTATGAAAAGCAAGCAAAACATGATTCTAGCTTTCAATTTTAAAGTCATATTGATTGTGAAAGGCTCCAAATTTATTTATGTTTGTTTTTTAATAACAGTTTAAGCCTTTTGAAATTAGGTTTGAATGATGAGTAGGGCATGAAAGACATCGGTAGGTTTGGCTTACCTACCGATGCGTTTCAAGCAGAATAATACTGATAGATTATAGTCCCAGAGAATAAATTATTAAAATAGAAAAGTTGATTGGCTTCTGCAGTGCCTGCGACAGTATCAGATGGATTATGAAGTAGAATGGTTAGACAATACATGATAATATTACTTTACAACAAAGAAACTAACCGCTACAACATAAAAGTCAGGATATAATGGCAAATCATTATGAGAATTCGTATGGAATATAATAGGCTAGATGACTAAGTTTTAATTTTCAGTCCGTCATTTCGATTAGCAAAACTTGCCATAGTTTCACGCATTTTTTTCTTTTTAAACCTAATCCAAATATAACCGCGTCTTATTAAATCGAAATGTTGCGTGAAACCACACGCTGGTACGTGCCGTTGTGCCTCGGTACAGAATTATGACGTCACGAGAGCCCACCCTTCCAACTTCAACTCGCTTTATCTATGTACTGTTTCGTTAATTTGAAAAAGGAATAAATACGTGTTGTATTTTCTAACTGACAGAATAAATAGAACTTTGATTTTCATAAGTCATCATGCCTATTCGGTTCCGTCTGTATACACATCACAGATCCCATTATGCAAACAAAACTAAATTCAAAAAGTTTGAGAACTTTGATAACAATTTCCATTTCAGTGAATTGTGAATGTAATTGTCTTTTTATACATTCGCGATCACAAAGCATTATTAATATACATGCAACCGCGTAAATTACCTTTATTATTTCCCGACGTTTCGACTGATTTACACAGACAGACGGTAATTATACCCGGTTACATGTATATTAATAAGTAGATGTTCCCCGCGACTTATTTTCTGCTCGTTCATATATGTCGTGGATTATAGCTTAAAGCCTTCCTCGATAAATCAGCCATCCAACACTAAAATATATTTTCTACTGGATTCAGTAGGTCCTAAGATTAGCGCGTCCAATACCAAACATACAAAAAAAAACTCTTCAGCTTTATAATATTAGTATAGTGAGGGTAGTTAGATATTCATACCTGGGCCTGCTTATCTCCGAACCTCGCCCGCAACCTTCTAGCTAGAGGCGGGGTGAAGAGCGCCGGGTCAGGATGCTGCAAGCCCTGCTTCTCCCAGGGTTGCTGCTGTCTCCACGCGACCGACACCACTGCACCGACCACTAGCACCCATACGAAGCCGATCTGTTGAAAGGATAACTCTAAAAGGTATTCATGGTTCTGAAACAACTCTCACGACAAGGTAATCAAACATCGCCCCTCTCAACTCTGGACAAAGTAATTAAGAAAGTTGCCTTATACGCAGATTTTAGTTTATCATCTCATCATCTCAGCCGTAGGGATATCCACTACTGGACATAGGCCTCGCGACACGGAAAGACACTGCTGCTCAGCTTCCGGATGTGTCCCTTGGCAGGTTCGTACTGCATCCCCGGGCAAAATTCTACTTCTGGCACCCCACATAAAATGTAAAATGTTGGCTCATTATTTGGCTTATTATTCGATAAAACTTACCGGACTAGTCCATAAATACGAGACTCTGTAAGGATATAAATAGTCACTGGGACTCAAAGCAGCGACTGCAGTTTGAGTGACGTTGAATCCGCAGCTTTCTACGCTCAGAGGCAGCTTCACTGGCATCGGCCGGGGGCCGCCGAAACTGATCCATAGGGTGATGGCCATGCCTGAGACGAGAGCTATCGATACCCCCTGGAAACAATTTATATAAGAATAAGAATAAGAAAATATTTATTTACGACTTTCAAGTACACAGGTAAATTTAAATTACATAATTTAAACAGAATAAAAATCTTATGAGACATAAAATGGTCACCAACTCAGCACACGCCGTGAGAACACGGCACTGATTTTAAGTGGCACCATATTTCTGTAATCTGTGGCGCAACACCGACCACAGCAAAGACGTCGAAGGTAATAAGACATAGGTATTAAACAATTTACATATGTATGTATGTTGATTATTCTACTAAACACAAAAACAAAAAGTAACATAATCTTAACTTAAGTACTATATATATGTATATATTTTAATAATATCAATTACCAGGTTGTACCCGCCGCTTCGCATGCGTTGTACCCTAATAAAAAGTAGCCTATGTGTTATTCCTGCCTGGTCCACATCTATACTTGTGCAAAATTTCAGCTCAATGCGCTGGATAGTTTTTGCGTGAAGAGGTAACAAACCTACATACATCTATACAAACAAACTTTCGAATTTATAATATTAGTGAGATTAATGGAGACGAAGCAAGCATACAATCGACCTACTGTTATTAAATTTGCTAGTGAGGCCGTCAAAATTACAATTTAAGTTCTAAATATATTTAAATATAAAATATAATAAAAAAGAAGAAAGAAAAAACATTTAATATTCCACTACATCAGGTATATATTTATATTTAAAAAAGGCAAGTTTGTGGACCAAAAGGTCCTGCCTCAGCAATAGTATGAAGCCAAATAAGGATTAACGCTGGTTTCCAAGTACCTACCTAGAACCTTTTTCGAGTGTCGACACATGAGAAATAAATCTTATCTCAAATAATTTATATAATATTAAAGTTCTTATTACAAAGAAAAGAAATGTAACATAATCATAAAAGAAACGTAAACATTAAACAAACTAGTGAAAAAATACTTATCCTAAACTTAAACTTAAATTAGGAAAGCCCATGCAACACAGGATCAGATGAACATTACACTAAAAACTTCAAGGGGACGAAGTTTTTAGTGTAATATTTATTTATTTTTATTTATTTATTTAATAGGACATCCAACACAGGGTTACACATAATATACATACATAATACTAAGGACTAAATGTTAATAGCCTGGTGCTCCAGGAAATAAACTAAATGTTAATATACAAGAAGCTATGTATATATTTTTTTTCAAGTCTTTGGTTGCGTTTATTGTTTAACAAACACAGTGTCTCTGCATTTCAGTCACCGAGCTCATTATGCTTCAAATGTTTGTTGTAAATCCGCCTGCAGATTTTTGAAACTAATTTTGCATTGAATTTTCTACTAACCGACTCATTACATGATGAGGTTAGAAGAACATGAACGTAAGGTTTGGTTTCATAAGGCATAATTTATGAATAGGTATATCCAACGTTGGGTGAAGCTGAACTTCAGAATAAAGGTAGAAAAACAAACAAAAACAATCTGATAAGTTTTAAAATACATGATTTTCGTATTTTACTTTTTTTATTTATCACGTACCTTTTTCATTATTTTCTTAACATTTCGAAGTCGTCAAGAACGCTGAAACGTGTTCGAGACGTCGGGAAAATAATAAAAAAGTACGCCATAAATCTTGTATTATTCCCGTATTTCTTATTGATCCTAAGTTTTCTCCTATCGTGAAAACTTAACAAGTTCTAAAACAAAATCATTTATTTGATAAGTCCAAAACAGCAGGAACGACCATCGTCCTTTACTGGCTTTATATCGGCGTTACTTAGCAGTGGGTACCGGGTTGGTCATAAATAAAAGCCTTAGCAAGGTGAGCTGGAAGTCAGCCACAACCTAACGACCTTAAAGTATAACATGGGAGATGAATTGAGAGAGAAAAATAAAACAGCATGTCTCTAAAACCTATAGCTACATTCAACTCACCCGCTGATTAGCAAACGTGGTGAACATGCCTAGTGTGAAGACTCCAAAAAGCGGGCCGCCTACCGCGCCGAATATAGTCAGGGCGGCTTGGAGCACCCCGCCGAGGTGCTCCGCTAGGAAGGCCAGTGCTAGGAATATGAGACCGAAGCCGCACGCAGCGAGCTTCGTCAGCCAGGGAATGTAGGCTGGCTTGATGTTGCTCCATCTGGAATTGAAATTAATACTCGTGAAAGCAAAGTGTAAGTAATATTATTAGGATTATTCTTCTTTTTTTGCTTTTGTAGCGATAATAAATTTATAATTGTTATTATATTTTCACTATTCTATGAATGTTTTTATTATTATTACTATGTATGAAAGTATAAAATGTAATTGTAAACTATACTTAAGAACTCACTTGTAACTCAAAACGTTATCAATAAATACTGAAACTGGATGATTAAGATACCAGGACGTTTTGACAAGTCAGTGACGCTGTAACTTCAAATGCAATACTGCTGCCCTCACTTACTACTGACTACTGTAGGTCTACCATGAGTTATGGCAATCTATACTCACTAGCGAATTTAGTTAAAAAATGTACGACAACTTCTACAGCGCCTGTGGCGAATAGTTTGGTACTAAAATACTCAGCAAACTATACCTACTACAGCTAGTTTGGACTTCATTTGCTTAGAATTTGGTACCATGTAGTTACGTTACTATGATGTCTGTCAGTTACAAATCTGACAGACATCATAGTAACGTACTATTACTACTGTAGTAACGGCAGACGATCTACCAGTGGCAACTCATGGTAGACACACTGCTCACTAGACTACTGTCTAGTTTATTACATAGTTAAATCAATAACGAGCAAGCTGCATCATTAATTTTGTGTCTGACTATAATTGAAAGAAGATAATCTCTTGAATTTTAACAAAAATGGAAAAAGTGATTTTCGTGTGCTGATTGAACATGATTTTTTATGTAAAAAAACCATCACCGAAACCAAAGACAGGCTTAATAAAAACTATGGGGATTCTGCACCATCAATTTCAATGGTTAAGAAATGGTATACTGATTTCCGTTGTCGAAAATCGTTGACAAAATCCATGGAATGATATTCGACGATCAGAAACTGAAAGTGTGTGAGGTGGCTAAGGCGGTTCACAGACTGCCACACATCACGCTGCATGTTGCGTGATGCGTCTTCTAACGTTGCTTGTAAATATCTCCATTTGTATAGAAAACACGCACAGACCAACACACAGAAAATGCATCTACTCGCGTTCATGCAGATCACGCGCTCAAGCGCGGTGAAACTTGCATCCACGCGCGTAGGTGCGGGCCGAGACGCAAGGTATGGCACACCGAGTCCCGCAGTCTAGCGAGCAGCTTTGAGTAAAATGAGTCAGAGCCACCGTGAATCCACAAAACGCAACTACGCGCGTGAGTGCGTGAAAAATCCACACGATGATGCAGATCTGCACTCCCGCAAATACGCGCGTAGGTGCGTCGACACGCAACATGCAGCGTGGTGCGTGGCAGTTTGATAACCGCCTAAGGCTGTAGCCATCTCAACTATGCGTCTATAGCCTCAGCCACCACGCATAATTGGAGTATCCATATGACTTACCTACTGACATAGTCAGTGAGTGTAACCGCGGCGAGTGCGTTGCAAGAAGCCGATATGGTGGACAGAGAGGCACTGAATATCCCGGCCACGAACAATCCCGCAAGACCGGGAACCGTCTTCATTGCGTCTACCACGTAGAAAGGCATCAGCTGGTCTATCTGGTATAAAGAAAAGAAGAAATAAATTAATTTTATGTTACCCAAAACTGAATAAAAACCTGATCAAAAAAAATCTTATAAATCGTAAAAAAATGCCAAGGGATACCTGTAAAAGATCGACAGCAGCGTCTTTCCGTGTATGAACATCCCGTACTGCGCTCGCCAACCCGCCTGTCAAGCGTGCTGAGTATGGCAACAACCCCTTCATGATCACTTGGATCTCCAAGTGATATGGAAGGGAGAATAGAGAAAGGGAGAGTACCTAATGGATCTCCATTAGGTAGGCATATGGCCAGCAGTGGACATCCTAAGGCTGAGCTGGCCCATCAGGTTAAATATTTCAATAATGGTTCCCACTGACTAATATCCGACTAAGCTGAGATAAATACCAGATGCTGACACTGTATAAATCATAAATATAATAGATGAGGGTATTTACTGCTGTCTCTGATAGTGATTGTTTCGGGCTTCTGCTCCAGGTTTCATAATTAAAAATGCGTATAAAGTCTTACAGCTCCCATCTTTTGACTGGTAAACGGATCGCAGTCCTTGTAGACAGCAAACATGGCGATCCCGCTCAGACAAGTGGTGAAGCTAAGGAGTGATAGAACGGGCCAGCTCCACCAGAGGCAGTTCTGAGACTGGCTGAGTGTCTTCACGGTGAGGAGACGTTGCACCTGGAAATGAACAGCTGTTTTTAGCATGATTTGATCAAAATAATACTAGACGAACTAAGAGTAAACCAGTCTCTGTATTCGTTTTGGTCCATGGTACAATTTCTCCAAAGCTATTTTATAGTAGAAATGAAAAATACATTGAAAATGTTTAATTCCGATGGGACTCGAATCCGACACCCTTAACGGGGGCTGTCTATTTGACTACAGAATCAGTCTTCTACTATTTTATAGTTTTAAAGTCTGCTAAGTAACCCCACACTTGGTTACCAATTTCTTGGTAATGAATGTATTAATCAGTGCTCAGCCGGCAACATGATTGTATTGGTGCACATCCGGCAAGGATGGATCATCGGTCAATGCAATCAATCAATCAAATCAATCAATCAATGCGGTTTCCCGCCAGATTAAATTATT
Organism: Pasiphila rectangulata; assembly: GCA_963082625.1. Classification (NCBI taxonomy): domain Eukaryota; kingdom Metazoa; phylum Arthropoda; class Insecta; order Lepidoptera; family Geometridae; genus Pasiphila; species Pasiphila rectangulata. Next base: position 13,005,018 of record OY720243.1, read on the forward strand.
TAAAAAAAAAATTTTTTTTGGTGATCTAGAGGTATATAGGCAATTGGTTTGGTTAGCTTATTTCGTCTTACTGCTGTGCAAACCTATTAATCTGCTTGATATTATTATTGATCTACTATCTATATTAAACCATTTAGTCTACTGTTTATAGAAACCTCTTACTTTTAAGAAGAATAAAAAAGCTAACAATCACCAAACAAATCTACAAGTCTAAATTCAAAAAGCACAATTTATTACTTTAAATTAGGATAAATTTAGATACCTTATCTCGTGCTTCTGTACTAAAAACCTAGCTAGTTACTGCATAACAAGCATACCTACCACATTCGATGTGACCTACTCTGGTTTCGCATAATGCTGAGAATTGTTTTTATTTACCTGTGTATGGTTAACGGCATATAGAGACAGGTACGTTATAAGGCCTCCGATTATAAGAGACCACCATGTGTTCCTTTCTGTTGGGTCTATGCTGAAACTGAAGAACACAGGGTCACGTAGGTATACAGGAAAAATGCAGCAAGTCATTAAATATTTTGTACACGAAATAAAGTTGCAGATTTCTTGAATTAGTATAAATAAAAGATGCAATATTAATATGTCTAAAGAGAAATGATAGAGTATAAACATTAAAAAAGTTACTAAAAGTCCATGGACCTCGACAACTTTAATTATCTTTCGCTCTTATTTTTCTTTTGTTTCTTATGATTACTTACTTTTCAAAGTTCATTCGCCCCCTTTTTTGAGCTATAGCAAATATAGCACCGAGTCCACCAAGCTGTATCGCCGCGAATATCAACACGCTGAAGACAGCTCCAAACATCAACAGCGACTGCAGAAGATCCGTGAACAACACCGCCTTCATGCCCCCCAGAGTTGAATAAAACGTGCAAACCAATCCAACCACCAGAATCGAGATTAATCTATCCAGTCCCGTCACAGCTTCTAACACTATTGCAGGCGCGTATAGAACAATCCCATTATATAGAACCATCTGCAACGTATACGTCAGCGAAGCTAGCATTCTGATATGCGGCCCGAATCTAAGTTCAAGGTACTCGTATGTGCTGGTCTTTTGAAGCCCGAAGAAAACGGGTAGGTATAGTCGACTAGCTATAGGGGTGGCTATGCCGTAGGATATGTTTATGACTATAAACTGCATGCCGTAGTAGTAAGTCTCAGCGGATACTCCGAGGAGAGTGATGGCTGACATGAAGGAAGCCATTAAAGATACCGCCACTGGCAGTGTGGACATGTTCCGATCGGCCAGGAGATATTCCTGAAAGGTAAACTTATTAAGATATTTTCAGGTAATCATTATCGCTTTAGAGATAAAGTATTCTAAATATTGTAAAGGTAGAATTCCACCAGTGTGCGGCACTGTGCGATTGAAACCTTATTATTAGGTCAAAACACCAAAATTACATTCAAATATTTGTGCCGCACAGAGCCGCACACTGGTGGAATTTTACCTTTATGTATTAACAAGTGATCACCACACAACGGTAGAAAATAAGACAAAAGGGTTCATTTATTGTAAAATTATATTAGAAACGCAAAACTATATGTGCATTATGCATTTTCTTTTCATCTAAAGATTGATTCTTACTTGTGTGGACAAAATACATTATAATATATAATGTCAGGTCAAAATTAAATCAGTAGGTAATAAGTCATAAGATAAGTCTGATTTTTCCTAATGCCCGCAGGGAATATATATTCGTGTATTCCAATAGTGAAGTAGGTAAGTAGACATAATTTTAATCGTAGTAAAGTGTATCAAATCGGCAATCAATTTTCCCCCTACGAAGTGATTCGGGCGTGCGACTCGTTTTCTGACAACCAATAAAACTTTTTGTACGCACCTCATTTGTTTTTTGCTTTCCTCCACTGAAACGGAAATATAGACCGATGGCGACGGACGCTACCATCGTAGCAGCCATTATCACATAGTCCCATACTCCGAATACTGATTGGACCATGTTTAACTGAAAACAAATTGGAAGATTTAATCATACAATCCTTGAACCATCACACAATCCATAAACCGTAGTCTCCTTATAAAATTTCTATAAATCAAGACTTTTTAATGCTTCGTGGTAAGAACTTTTATTTGCTAGCTGCATTGAAGCCTGTTAAATGTGATTTTATAATCTGAAGATACTAGAATAGATCAGCGTTTCTTGCCTAGCTTGCAAGGCAGTCAATTTAATGCTGAGTTCCCACATCCCTTTTTGTGATGTTTGGTATTGAATATTGACGTGTATTGCTATTTATAAAATTTTAATTGATTTATTGTTGTATTATATTATTATATAATATGTAATAAGCCGAAATGAGGTTATTCTGATCACCCACATATTGCGGAAAATATGTGGAAATTTAATTAAGGAAAACTTACTTGATCAGTAGAGATCGTGAGTACGCTACGCTTTTAGCAGATGTCAGTACAGAGTCAGTATGAATACTGACTCTAACAGGTAGCCAACAAGAGTGAACTAAGAACTATTATCACAAGGATTAAAATCAGATAATTTTATCTGAGTAAATACAGACAAATCCGCAGATGCTCTACGATTTAACGTTATCTCCTAAACGTCCCTGAGCAGTGTTCCATACAAATTAGAAACTAATGTAACTGAGTGTATAGTTGTTGAGTGTTTTTTTATATATAGGTATTTATATTTTTGTGTAGGTATGTTTTATGTTTAATTATCGATTAGTGTTTATTTAGCTTTTAAGCAGTGAGCTGGAACTTGGCTTTAAAAACATCTCTTTTAATGTTTTCCTACAAAGTGTAATATAATACCTCTATATCTATAGGAATATTATAAAGCTAAAGAGTTTTTGGTTGAATGTAACGCATTCAACCAAAAGAAAATCTTTCCTTTAAAGAATCCTTTGTAAACTGCCTACCTATGCCTAGCAGCTCGATAGTTTACAAAAGTTGAAGTTCACTTCAATTATGGTGAATCTTTCCTTGCATGCAGTTGATAGATAATACAGACAGTGCTATGGTTCATTTAAATAAACCTTTTCTAGCTTTACTAACTCTTTCGGAATCATAAAAAAACAAATATTCTACATAAAATTGTAGAATACTTTTTACAATTTATGAAATGAAATAAAACTTTACTACTCTACCGGCATGTTATTGAAATATAAAACTTAGTATCTACGTACCTACCCAAAGAATGAGTCGAAATCTTTTTATTTAAGTATTTATTATTTTTATTTATTAGGCACCAACAAATATTTGTATATTGCAAATACACCTACCTAATGATCTACTATCAAGTAATTGTCACGTAAATGTATAGGCGTTAATTAAATAAGTACCTAAAAATCCATCAAACATCAAAAATAATATCAACATTCAAGAGAAACTGTAATATGAATCAATTTACGGGCAATTACTATTTGAACAATACTTAATAAAAGCCAGCAACAGAGTTTTCTACGAATTCCACGAATATTTTGTTTTTTCACCTTTGACTCATATATCGTAGGTACATAGAGCAAAATAGAGTCAACCATTACTGAAGATAAAAATCGCTTAGAATAAATTATTTTTGAACTTGCCGCTAAAAACTTACAATGATATTATGATATACACGAAAATGTTGCAATTACTTTACGACTTGTAGACTTTTGTACTACATGTAGAGTTAATCTAGTCTTGCAGTCAAACGTAACAAAATAAACATAATTAATAAATCAGTAGATACTTACATATTTTCCTGTAAAAAGTTTCAAATAAATAACAATCACACACACTTTCACATCATTTTGCAGTGTTGCTATAGCAAGCGAATGAATGAACTAACATCTGACGAACATTGCTTGTCGCAGGGTCACGGCCTTGGTCATACAGTATGACGTCAGCTATATACGATTTAAAAAATACACATTCAGGTACTTCATAGAAATTAGGGACGTCTGCACGACAGAGTCGTCGGAATGAATTGATTAAACGCTAAACAAGACTCTATAAATTGTAAATTGAGGTTATGGAGTGCACCGCGCGCAGACATTTTGTAAAACTAAGCCGCTACAGCGCTGAGCCGCGTGTGACATTAAACAAAGATTCTACAGAGTAAAAACTTAAAACTTTCTGTGGAGGAAAGCAAAAAACATTTCCTTATGATAGTGTTCGTATAAGGCATACTACATCGGGTTGGCTACGAGGATAAAGCTTATTATTTCATCTAAGTACGATAAATTATCCTACTATACTACAGTAATACTACAGTATAGTAGGATAATTTATCGTATAACCTGATGTAGTATGCCTTATACGAACACTATCATAAGGAAATGTTAGAATATTATATTCGGTTTTTTTTTACGTTTATGGCAACTTGTATTTCACACTAGCCACAAAGAAAAAAGAAAACAAAAAAGACTTTTATTAATTATTTATCATGAGAAACAAATGAACACAAAATAAAAATTGGTGTTATTTTTAACATAATGTTGTGATTTAGGTATTTTACAACTTAAGCCCTATTTCTGGGCCCTTTAATGAGCCGTTTTCAGTAAAAAATCGCCCAGTGCGAGTCGGAAATCGCGCACGAAGGGTTCCGTACCATTATTTAGCAAAAAAACTTGTTTTTGAGTTATTAAAATAAAAAAATGGCATTAAAACCACGTTTGTTGCAACGGAGCCCCCTTAAATATTTTCTTTTTAATTAGGTAATTATTTATTTTTAAAATGAATATACAACTAAATATTCTGTGAATATTTCAAGAGTCTACGACCACAAGAGTTCAAGAGGTTGTTGCCGTTATTAATATTAATATCAAGCAAAAACGGCAAAAAAAAATCAAGTGTGTTTGTTGGGCGCCCCCCTTAAATATTTATTTTATTCTGTTTTTAGTATTTGTTATTATAGTGGCAACAGAAATATGTACATCATCTGTTTCAACTGTCAACTTCAACTATCTAGCTATCACGGTTCATGAGATACAAACTGGTGGCAGACAGACGGACAGACAGAAGGACGGACATGGGAGTCTTAGTAATAAAATAGGGTTCCGTTTTTACTTTTTGTGTACGGAACCCTTTAAAAATAAAAAAGTGTAAGTATTCTACTAAACAGCAGATGGAGCTGGTAAACGGAGAAAGCAAGTTCGTGATTAATCACAATAAGTATAGGACATTGGCAACATGTCTTATACTTATTGTGATTAAATTATTATTATTAAATTCAAATTACATTTAGTCAAAGGAAAATGTATTTAGATAATACAAAAGAAAAGACATACAGTATTTTTTGCTTTTAAAAATTAATGAAACGATAACTTAGTTAAAACAAGTTGAAGTTTAGGAGTGAGGGGTCGTGACGCCATAATACTGTACAGAGGTACGTCCGCGTACCAGCGAGTGACGTCAAGCGACATTTAGATATAATGTCTCGCGGTTATTTTTGGATTACGTTCTATCCAATAGATTTTTTTTCTACATGACGGACTAACAATTAAAATAAAGTATATTGCTAATAGTTGTAAATAAAGTCTTTGTCGAATTGTATTTCCTACAAACTAACGCCATCTATAAGGTTCGAGGGAACTATTTTTAAAGTTTTAACTTTTCAATGAAAACGCTTCATTCTTGTAAGTCGTGTTCCTTTTTTCCCGTCAGTAAATTTCAAATTATTATTATACTGTAGTTTTTCAGCCGTAAAGCGCTAGATTTCTGAATTTACACCAAAAGTTGCGCGCGCCGATTTGAATCAGTCACAACATCACCCCATATCGCTCACAAATACTTCAATATTATCAATGATTCAATAAACGATTTGGTTGCTTGCATCCATTTTATTTTGTCACTTATCATTTGCCAACTTCATCACAAAGTATACCTAGTATCTTAAATTATTATCTCTATGCTACTTTATTATGAATCAGAGAGCTCTATTATGTTTATTGAAAAAAAATATTTACTATTTTGAGTCACGTTATTCACAACACTGTCTTCTCGTCGTCAGACACCCTGTTTTTAATAATGAGGTACAGGTAAGGTGTTTTTTTTTCAGGTAAGTGATCATCTGATGATGATCAGCTGTAAAAAGTCCACTACTAAACACTCCATGAGAGGTAGTTGCCATACTCACCACGCTTGGCAGGCGGGTTGGCGAGCACAGTACGGGAGGTTGATAAAAAATGATATTATAAAAAAGGTATCAAAAAATAATTCTATCAAGTACAGAGACGATATCAGTCATAGATAAACACATTTAAAAATACAATAGGATTTTATGGTAAGTAACTAGGTATATATAAAATTTACAATATTATTTTATATTATTATTTACTAAGTAATGAGTGTGAAGTAATAAGGGGAAAATTTATTTTTAGTATGGCCTGGATTTTAAAGAATTCTTATTGGTATTACCGTAACTACCAAGTTGAGGTACCTACTAGAAGCACCGTTATACCTAACTGTTAGACGACCTAATAATGTCTACTCACATTTTTAGACTAACTCATGAATTGAGAAACTCGTGTTAAGCAAATACGAAACATTCGTAATTGATATTTTATAAAACTTTTGAAACTATCATGGTAAATATGTACTCGGTAAATATTGATATTTTATGTTAAGTATTTCATGTATTTTTACTTCAAATTAGTAGTTTGTTTCTACGATTGGTTAACTATTACAATAGAACAGAACAGTAGGTCTACCTCGAGTTTACACAATCTATACTTGCTAGCGACTGTAGGTACCTAGTTAAAAAAATTATGAAAACTTGTACAGCGGCTCTAGCGGATAGTTTGGTACTAAATACGCAGCAAACTATTATATCTACCTACCACAGCGACTGTAGTTTGGGCTTCATTTGGTTATAATTTGGCAGATACCATGAGTTACAAATCTGACAAATGTCAGATTAACGTACTATTACTACTGTAGTAACGGTAGGGGGATCTAACAGTGACAACTCACGGTATACTCACAGAATGGATAAATAATCCAAAAACATAGATTTTCTGCAATTTATACACCCTTTTAAATATTATGTAATAATTACTTATAGCATGGACCAAATATTTGGTGCTAATAGTTGTTATTTTAAACGAGAATCTACGGACCTTTCATTCTTTTCGCGTCGGTTTGTATCAGAGACTTCTATCTAGTAGCACAGATAATATAAGCTAGTAGTTACTATTCTCTGGTTTGTATGCAGGCGGCCCCTGCGTTTTACCATTGTAATCAAATAATTTTCCCCTCAGTCCGCGCGTTTTTGTTTTACATTGTATTATTTAATCTTTAAATGTATAATGAAAAAAGTTAATGCAGCCATTACTTTATATCCTTACCTACTAAAAATTTTATTAAAACTAAGTAGAGTTCGCGCAAAACTTCTTGAGCTCTGTGAACGTTGCGGCAAATGCAAAGTTGCGCATGTTGACATGTTCATTCAATATTGCCAACTAGGTTATAAATAATATTGCCACATAGTAGAAATTTTGTATGAAAAAATTGGCTTCTTGCGATAAGTAAAGTTGAATTTGTTCTAGCATTTAAGTTTTTATTAATCCTTAATTTAATATAATAATTGTTTTTTAAATTTGTTTGTTTTAATAATTGAAAAATAAATAAATGCGTAGTAAATTGTGTGCTAGATAAAACGAAAATACACCAAAACTCACGCTGGCAACCCTAGTTTCACAGACTGAGCCCCTCTCGCACCCCTTTTATCATTCCTTCCCCTCAACGCCATAAAACCTGTGTACTGCGCAGTCACTGAAGCTAACTTCACAGAGCTCGAGAAGTTTTGCGCGAACTTTACTAAGTTTAACAAAGATGGTCATACATAAAACTCAACTGTTCTTCTAGTTTCTGCCATTATACCATGCTAAGTCGGCACAATCATTATCATCTCAGGCGTAGGACGTCAGTCCTACAGGAATATGATTATGAATACGATTGTATCCCTGATGAAGGTATCCCTAAGCAATTCTTACTGAATTCACAGGCAATAGATGAGGGGCAACATTCTACTGCCGGTACCCCACGGCGGCGTCGGCGCAATAATAATTTTATTATATCCGTCTTCAGTATTTTGGTACCTACTCTTATTTATCTTCTTTCAAGGATTGAAACTTCTTGTGTTTATACTAGCGCCATCTCCATTTTATTTTCCGTACTAACTATATCCGTAGTTGAATACGTGTTTCGCCTTCGGTCCGCGTAATTAGGTGGCTCTGATTCTGCACAAACCAGAAAGATGTTTCCTGTTTTTTCTTCGGATAAAAAACAAAAGAGTTTGCCGTCTCTCTATTTCACAAGGTCTAACATCCTTATAATACAAGTAGGTAAAGTATCATTATGGGACAAGATAATTATTTCAAAATCAGCGAAATCTATTCATACCTCGAATTATTTTTCAAAACACTAATGAATATTACAGTATTCGTTTTTATATAATATCAAGTACCTCATAATTATACCCAATACATACGTACCTTTGTGAGTTGAATATGGTTAAATTAAATGTATCCTTAATTAAGTTGTCAGAACATTTAACTCCTACGATTTGCCTTAAATACTTAATACCTACTTCTGTAGGAGTGCCCTTATAATGCACACCCTTCACACCTCGTATAATAACCGATCATTAAAATTATTGAAACTAATTATTACAGGTAACTTATATAAAGGGGAAAACCTTTATCAAGATACAGGATGGTTCTAAATATGGAAAGTAGCCAATTAAGTGAAGTACCTATGTAGTTTAGTAAAATGTTTATGGGGCTTTTAAGCGTGCCACATCCATAATATTTTATGGGTTATAGAAATGAAAAATGCAATCAAACTTTATGTATCGGGACTCGATCCCGCAACGTTCAGACGAACACGTAAAGACGCAGGCTGCCTCTATCATTCTCCCTACGAAGACATTAGCCCTTGAAGTGGCGAAAATGTTAAAATTCTTGAATGCTTTTATCGGTTTTTTGTAGCACCGTGTAGCGGCATTTAGCACAAATCTTCGGATATTTATTCTTATTATCATAAATTGTAAGTTTTAACCTAAACGTATCCGTTTAGGTTAAAACTGTTAAAGGAAAGAAAATAAATCCCAAATTGCAGATTTTTTATTTTACTTGTGTAACAAGAGCTAGCCACCATTCCAAATTTCAGAGTCGTTAGACTTCTTAAAGTACCCAAGAGGTTTTCCATTTTCATACAATAGGAAATAGGTTTTTTGTGGAAAAATTAAACAAACATTTTAAATAGGTAAAGTTATGTTCAATAAATGTAGGATTTTGGAACTTTTCAGAAAATAACCACAGTAAAATATGGGAGCTAAAGACAAATAACCCAAATCGGGTAATTGAATTTACTATCAGCCAGTTTTTGCAAACAATGTACGTAACGTGCATGATGCGGTAGTTACTCAAATTAAATTGACGTTAGATTCAAGTGTGATGCTGCAACACCATAGAGGTTACTAGTTATGGCTATGCTATATGTTTCATTACATTACTACTCCTTTTACAATAAATGTTTTTGCACTTGCTGCACAAAGTTCTGCTAATTACAACGAAGCAGCGTTCGCAGTTTGCTGCTGCTGGCATTCGTGCTAGCGTTCGACGTGGACGCTCGTCTTGTATGATTCGTGCTGTTATGTGAAATATACGAATAAGTTTTTATTCTTTTATGACTACGTAATTGCGTAATTCAAGACGCCATTTTACCTTAGGGAGATAATTCTAGAACAAATTTAACAAAGCTACTTACTTCAATTTCCTGTTTCCGATGCACTATCGGCAATAACGACATTTTTTAGCCAATTGTCGTCAACATAGCTGATTTGGCACGATTTTTACATTGGCACTACGCCATTAGACTCATATTTTACTTTATAGCCTCCACTATCACTTTGTTAGTTGGAACAACAGTTTACTGCCTGTATAACGACAGACGGACCGGCATAATTAAATTGTCTCCGAAGAACCACTTAACATACATAAGTTTATTTCTCAGTAGCTCAGCTTGGAATGGGCTATTTATTCCCCTATAGCCTCTTGGAAGCATACGACATGTTAAAAGAAAACGTAACGCGTCCGAGAAAATATTTCATTTTCCATTTCCTTCTCTGGAGATTCCTGGGGCTAGGATGGTGGCATCAACCCGAGGAAGAAAAAACCGAAAACTTTCCTGGCTGGTACCGCTACTACTCTATAGTCACTATGACGGTTTGGGTCGCAGGCTTCGTCGGCCTTGAAACCATAGACCCTTTTATTGGCGAGAAAAATATGGATCAATTCATGTTTAGCATTTCGTTCGTCGTAACTCATAACCTGACTATCATTAAACTTTACATATTCATATTCAAAAATAAAGAAATCCAACAAGTAGTTCGCATCATTCAAATTGATCTGTACGAGTTTTACCAAAACAATAAAATTAACCAAGGCACCCTAAGAATAACGCGAATTTTCTCTATCATTTTCGTATCATTTGGTTGGTTAACGATTGCTAATTTAGATATATACGGAACTGTTATCGACTTCCAATGGAAAGCTGCAGTGAAGCTTCTAAACGACACTACTGACAGTCCCATGAGATATTTACCATACACGATCTACGTCCCATGGAAATACCAGGAAGACAAACCCTTTATCCTCACGGTTATATTGGAGTCCGTGGGATTGTTGTGGACCGGACATATCGTTTTAACCATCGATACATTCATCGGTTCTATAATCTTCATTATGAGCAGCCAATTCACGGTTCTGGGCGAAGCTGTGATGGCAGCATACGATAGAACTATGGCCCAGTTACGAGAAGGTATTGACAGTACTTCAACCGAAAATAATTTAGATGACAATGAAGAAAACAATGAGAAAATCGTAAGAGCATTTTACACAGACAAACAAATTGAATCAGCTTTGCAAACAACTCTGCGTAATTGTTTTCGTCAACACCAGGTTCTCATCGGGTGAGTAGGTTTCCTCGTTATAAAAACACTGCAACGTAAATTAAATAATTTGTTGCATGTTCAACACCGATACTTAAAGTCCTTCAGAAGCTCTTCAACTCCGTCTTGCTCGAAGGTATTACGCCAAAAACATGGAACAAAAGCGTCGTGGTACTGTTCTTTAAGAAAGGTGACAACACCTTGCTTAAGAACTACAGACCGATCTCGCTTTTGAGCCATGTTTATAAGCTGTTTTCAAGGGTCATCACAAATCGTCTCGATCGCAGGTTTGATGACTTCCAGCGTCCCGAACAAGCCGGGTTTCAAAAAGGCTACAGTACCATAGACCACATTCATACGCTGCGGCAAGTGATACAGAAGACCGAAGAGTATAACTTGCCGCTATGTCTCGCGTTTGTGGACTATGAGAAAGCCTTCGATTCGATCGAAACATGGGCGGTGCTCGAGTCTCTCCAACGATGCCGAATTGACTATCGGTATATCGAAGTGTTGAAGTCTTTGTATAGAAACGCCACTATGTCAGTCCGAGTACAGGAACAGAGTTCGAAGGATATTCCCTTAAAAAGAGGCGTAAGACAGGGAGACGTTATTTCTCCGAAACTGTTTACGACCGCTTTGGAAGATGCCTTTAAGCTCTTGGAATGGAAAGGACTAGGCATCAACATTAACGGCGAATACATGACTCACCTTCGGTTTGCTGACGATATTGTGGTCATGGCAAAGTCGATGGAGGAACTTGGCACGATGCTCGAAGGCCTCAACCGAGTCTCCCAACGGGTAGGTCTTAAAATGAACATGGACAAGACGAAGATTATGTCGAATGTCCATGTTGCGCCTGCCCCAGTTATGGTTGAGAACTCGGCTCTCGAAGTTGTCGACGCGTATGTATACCTAGGACAAACAGTCCAATTAGGTAGGTCCAATTTCGAGAAAGAGGTCAATCGACGAATCCAACTCGGATGGGCAGCGTTTGGGAAACTACGCAACGTCTTTTCGTCCAAAATTCCTCAGTGCCTTAAGACGAAAGTCTACAATCAGTGTGTGTTACCAGTGATGACATATGGAACCGAGACGTGGTCATTCACGATTGGCCTCATGAATAAGCTCAGAGTCGCTCAACGAGCTATGGAGAGGGCTATGCTCGGGGTTTCTTTACGCGATCGAATCAGAAATGAGGAGATACGTAGAAGAACTCGGGTCACCGACATAGCCAAACGGATTAGCACGTTGAAGTGGCAATGGGCAGGCCATGTAGCTCGCAGAACAGATGGCCGATGGGGCCGAAAAGTTCTCGAGTGGAGGCCACGGACCGGCAAGCGCAGCGTAGGACGTCCACCAACAAGATGGGATGATGACCTGGTGAAGATCGCAGGTCGACGGTGGATGCAGATCGCTTCCAACCGCAATAACTGGATATCCATGAGGGAGGCCTATGTCCAGCAGTGGACGTCCTACGGCTGAAATGATGATGATGATGATGAAACGTGTCTATTGAGTTTTATTTAAATTCAGAAGTCTGATTAATCAGACTCCTGAAGAGAGAATCTTATGCCACATTTTTACGTATGATCCTCACATTAGATGCTTAATTTGAGGTATGAAGCCTTTTTAATTTCTCGCATAGCCTATTTCCGCAAGGAACAGCAAGCTCCTTCACCTGCCGTTTCTTCGTGGCCCAACACGCACCTGGCCTAATTTATATTTCTTTTTTCGTCGTCGTTCGTCTCCGAATAGAAACTTAAAAAGTGTATTGAGCAATAGAATAAAATATTGGAAATTAAGGGGCATTGAAGATTATTTGTAAAAAAAAGTAAAACCGGACAAGTGCGAGCTGGACTGGCCCATCAAGGGTTCCGTTGGTATGTAGGAATATAATAATTATTTATTAATGTATTTGTTTGTTTTTCTAATCTAATTAGGCCAAATACATAAAATCAGGTGAATTAATAGGTGCTATAAGGTTCACCTTTCCAATGGGTTTTCTTTCTTTCCGTAGGCACATTTAACACGTGCTTTAACAAAGGAATAGATCGTGGGACTCCACGCGGCTCATTCAGCTTCAGACGAATAATTAACATGTTCTTTGCTCTGGATTTGTATAACCTAATAAGCGGAGAGGATGGTTGGGAGGCTGGATAAGCCTATCATCATCTATCAATGTCCCAGGCACTGCAGCATCCCGTGTAGCATGATCAGTTTCAAATGCTGTATAATTCTTTATAATACCCGTAAGGCAAAAGCCGTAGGCAAAGTTTATCTAGTAAGTAAATGTAAATATATCCATCTATCTAGCAAGCTAGACAGTTCCTACCTAATCGAAAAAGAGACTTCATGGCGGAATTTAGTACTTAACTTACTGCCTATACATTGTTATATATCTATCTATACCTACTTACGTAGAGTTCGCGCAAAACTTCTTGAGCTCTGTGAACGTTGCGGCAAATGAAAAGTTGCGCATGTTGACATGTTCATTCAATATTGCCAACTAGGTTATAAATAATCTTGCCACATAGTCGAAATTTTGTATTAAAAAATTGGCTTCTTGCGATAATAAAGGTGAATTCGTTCTAGCATTTAAGTTTTTATTAATCCTTAATTTAATATAATAATTGATTTTTAAATATGTTTGTTTTAATAATTGAAAAATAAATAAATGCATCGTAAAATGTGTGCTAAATAAAACGAAAATACACCAAAACTCGCGCTGGCAACCCTAATTTCACAGACTGAGCACCTCTCGAACCCCTTTTATCATTCCTTCCCCTCAACGCCCTAAAAACTGTGTACTGCGCAGTCACTGAAGCTAACTTCACAGAGCTCAAGAAGTTTTGCGCGAACTATACCTATTATTATTTTATTTATTACAAGCCATTTTCGTCCCACTGCAGCGCTAAGGCCTCCCCCCCCCCCCTTTCATTTATCCCGATCCTGTGCTATAGAGGACCAATCTTGTAGAAACTTCTAGTTCTCGAGCGGCGCATTCGTTTGTTTGTATGGGTGTTTGTTACCTCTTCAAACTACCGAATGTATCAATTTGAAACTTCGTACCAGTCCTTCCCTATGCATAGATGTTAACCAGGATAAACACATGGACTTTTTTATCCAGGTAGGTACAACGCGCAACGCAACAAGCAAATCTGCGGGCAGAAGCTAGTCAATTATGTTTTCTTGTTACAGATGCGTGCAGAAATTTGCCACTACTTATTCCTTCGGTTTCATGACACAGTTGGCGAGTAGCGTGACGGCGATCTGTGTTTTAATGGTCCAAATTTCGGTGAGAATGGTCCGGGCGGCGGGCTTATTACATCGATTTACATAATTTTAATGATGGAATTAGAGTATAGAGTATGTTTTAGTATTGTATATGGACTGTGGATGTAGAAAGAATCTGCTTAGGGCTTCCGAAGATAGCATATTTCAGCGTCTTGAACACCCAACTCGCCAAGCGTAGCGAGTATGACAATGGAATAAGAAAAAGAATAACAACCACGGTAACGACTGGGCAGGGCGGGTGCTAAGAATTCCAGGGAAACGATCGCGAACAGTACGGGAAGATACACGGCCTTGTGATATACCTACACGGAAAGACGCTGCTGCCCATCTTCCGGAGGTATCCCTTAGCAGGCTCTTACTGCATCCACGGGCATGAGAGAAGGGGTAACATTCTACTGCCGGCACCCCACAGCCTCATGCACGTTGCACGTTTACCTCATGCAAATAAATGGCCCTTAGTAACTAATTACATGTAATGGCCAGAGGGAATATTTCAGCAAGATGCATCAAGCTTGAAATCCATGCGATTGATAACTTCTCTGGCGTTTTTCTCCGCGATGATCACTCAGTTGGCGATCCAGTGCTTCACCGGGAATGAGCTCACGTTGCAAGTAAGAAAATTAACCTAATTTCACTTAAGATTAACGTGAGTTCATCATTTCAGTCATAAAACGTCCACTGATGAACACAGGCCTCCCTCATGGATCTCCATGAGGGGTAGTTGCCATACTCACCACGCTTGGCATGCGGGTTGGTGAGCGCAGTATGGGATGTTGATACACGGATAGACGCACCTGCCCATCTTCCGGAGGTATCCCTTAGCAGGCTCTTACTGCATCCATGGGCATGAGAGGAGGGGTTATCATTCTACTGCCGGCACCCCACGGCGGAGTCAACGTGGGTTATACGTATACTATTCTTGATTTCGTGGGGCCGACATGACACTGCGGACGGGATTGAATACCCCTGCTGAAGGCCAGGACAGTGGACTATGTCGCGGGTGTCTTGAGAAGGAGGAGACAGTGGAGCACGTGCTATTGCATTGCACCGCAACAAAGGACGCCAGATCGGAGACGGGACTGCAGGAGCTCATAGAGTCATGCCTTTCTTCTTCTACAGCATCTGCATATCCTTCGAGAATGCTCAGGGAATGCTGCCGGCGGCTCAGAGTCCTTCTCCGGTACTTTAAGGAGTTGGGCTGGCTAGGGTCGGGCTAGCATCACGGGGGACAATGCACAATACACCCCTATGCGGGACGTCAGTGCAGATCTAGTTACCCCCCCTAGAATAAGAATAAGAGACCCCTGCTGAATACCCCGTCCGCAGTGTCGTGTCGGCCCCACGCGTGGACGGGCATTCAATCCCATATGATGGTTTTCTTGAAAACTCGAAACGTGTCAGAATAATCTTCGACGTTACAATACTACGTGAGCAGTCCCCGTTTTTACAAAATGAAAATTACTTATGTCGAGTGTCTGATCAAACTATTTAAAACTAGCGATCGGCCCCGGCTTCGCACAGGTGTATCTATAAAGATTTCGTTAAATCGTCGCTCAAGTTTAATTTCGTTGTAACTCTTAAGACATACAATATAAATGTTCTTTAAGAACAACTCAAGATGTTAAAAAACGCATAAATCTATAATTCAACACCATGTTGGTAAAATTACTTCGCAATTAATGCATACTGATCAAAATGTATACAATGAAAAATGATTACGATACATTCATTTATATAAAAGATAGGCAGACATTATGCTGTCGTGGACTTTTTTAACCGACTTCAAAAAAGAGGAGGTTCTCTAGTTGTCTGTATTTTTGTTACCTAAAACTCCGTCGCGCGTCGTTTATGGGCCGATTTGGATTTTTTTTAGTTCGAAAAAATTACGTCTATTAAATTACGTAAATTACTTATAAACTCAGTTCTGATAATGGCATCCAAGGGAGGAATCTAGGGAACTCCTCAATGAAATGCTGTAGGGTAAACAAATAGCGATTTCGGCAATCTAGCGCAAGGTGATCATGTATCATCATCAATCATGATTTGGTGACGTGGAACCAAAGACATTTTCCACCGTGGAACTGATTAAGAAGACTTCAACATGAATAAATTCTCGGGTGACGACATCGAAAGATAGCTAAAATAATATATATGTACCTGTCCACTAATTATCGCATAATCTATAATCATCATTGTATTTGATGAAAAAAAAATCACCAGCGGAAGTTAGTCAAAAATAGATAAAATGTTTTCACATACCATTTCTTAGCAATTAGCTAGTACAAAAACGGTTATAAAACTATCGCAATGTACATATGTTCGACGCCGTGAAATGGTGTCCACTTCTTTCACAGCCACGTTCAATACCTATTATTTTTCACTATGCTCGACGCCGTGAAATGGTGTCCAGTTCTTTCACAGCCACATTCAATACCTATTAATTTTCACTATGTGTCTACTTTGAAGCTAGAGAGAGATGGGGATACATTGCCATCCCGCTCGAACGGGTTATGAGAGGACCTTTTCTTTTTTCATGTTTTTTGGCTTCTTGATGGATTGTATTCTCGTTTATTGAAGTTATTCAATAAACGAGAATACAGTCTATGAAGAAGCATTTCACTGAAGAATCGCTGGATGGGGTAACCCCCACAATCGCACTTACGAGACATAATTTTCAGGCAGCTAAGATATCCGACGCAGTGGTGCAGTGCAAATGGGAGCGGATGCCGCCGCGCCTCCGCCCGTTTCTGCTGATGATGATGCTGAGGGCGCAGCATCCAATACGCCTCAGGGCTGCGATGTTCGCTTATATGGACAACGATTGCTTTGTGGCTGTAAGATTTATTTCTATTAATTATCAATTCTTGGGTAGAATAGGCGGGTTGCCTAATTTTAATACGTCATTTCCCTACTCTGAAATAGGTAACCATAATTAATTCCTTAATTTTTCAACAAAGAAAACCGAGTTCATTGATTGTGCTTTATTCTTTACTAGCTCACCCTCGCCGTTTCACCCGCATGAAACAACGTTAATTGGGAAGGATAGGTATGTTGCCATACTCGCCACGCTTGGCAAGCGGGCCGGCGAGCGCAGACCGGGATGTTAGTATACGGAAAGACGCTGTTGCCCATCTTCCGGAGGTAGCCTTTAGCAGATTCTTACTGCATCCACGGGCAAGAGAGGATAGGCAACATTCTACTGCCGGCACTACACGGCAGGGGATGATTTAAGAAAAATGTTGAAACACGTGTTTACATTTTTCATTTGACACTGTTAGTACCAATTTTCAAGGATCTCAAGTAGTAAGTATATAAAATAAAAAAAAATTAAGTAACCCCGACACTTTACCTAGTCTCGGAGGTTATCTAATTTTTTTATGTGTTTCCTCAGTTTTGCAATCTACACCATCATGCCCTTTCATTTGATACTGCTTTCGGGTATATTTGGAAACATTGGATTATTCATCCCCTTTTTCACCCCCATATCCTGTAAACTTCTTAACCGATTTTGATAAAACATGTTTATGAACCACCACTGGAAAAGTAGCCTATGTCCGTCTCCATGGTCTAATATACTCCTATACTAAAATTCATCCAAATCGGTTCAGCAGTTTTGACGTGAAAAGGGTACATACATACATACATACTTACATTCTTACTTTCACTTTTATATATTAGTAGGATTGGTTTTAAAATATATAAATATTTCAACGATATTTTACCATGAGAAAATAAAGAAACAAGTTCATCCTCCTCTTGCGTGTATATAGGAGGTGGGCCAAATTAATATTTTTTTCAGTATTTATTACACGAAGTCACCGCATTTGTAAGGTTTTAAAGATTTTTCGTGAATAACGATCGTAGTTTTTTCACCATATCATATTTTTTTTCTGGCAATCGTATCTAAATTGCACCTCCTCTTGATACTATATTCAATAAATTCTAATAATTTTACTACCAGAAAACATCAAAAGTTTACAGTAATTATGGTTTGAATTAAAAATATCTCAATTATGATCAAAATCGGGAGATTTCCACAAAAAAGCTATTTAAGGGATAACTTTAAAAAAATCCGACAATCCTAATATCACAGCTAATATACAACAAAACCAATCGTAAATGAGTTCTTCTATAACCTTTAGGGAGTGTATCGAATTACCAATCACCATGTTTATGATTTTCTTTAAAAAAATATGTATTTTCCAATTGTTTCAGATAATGAAGGCCGCTTATTCATACTACGCCGTTCTGAGTCAAAAACAAGTATAAAGGCTTTGCACATACATATTATAGATGTAGTTTTAGTCTCCGTAACAATTTAATTACAATTAGGTACAGCAATATAACTAGTCGTTGACACTCGTTGAAGATATACATTATTTTTTTAAGAATGTATACGACGGTGTACCCAAAAGAAACCGAACTGATGTTGCGGTAGGCTGTAAACTTTAGCTTTTTTTATTTCTTTTATTAATTTTAAAGGAATTTTGTCACGCAGTGACTACCCCATCCCCGTATAGACATCTATATGAAGTTCTTACCTAGTTATATCCATTTTTTTTAACTCAAAGTAGGTAGGTTAGGTAGTTACCCACCTCTACACGTAAATAAAGTTTTAACATCATTTTAGCTTCCTTGGAAAGCGGAGTTACACATACCTATGTTATGACCGTATATATACCGCATATCTATTCAAAGAATCCTCATGCCTCATTCCGGACACATTCCATCAACGTCTTCTACATCATCACATTCAGAGCAATTAGGGGTATCCGAAATACCCATCATAAATTTAAATTTGTTGAAAGGAATGTGTCCAGAATAAAGCCTAAGTAATGCTACTATGTTTTTTTTTAACATCTTGTTTATCGTCAAACCACGGGTTCCTTGGAGACAGACACTGGATGGTCCTGTACCAAATACCTTTTATTACTAGTGTATTTTATTATCTGTGCTTTTTTTAAGGAACGCTTATCAAAGTAGTCGTGTCGGCTACAATTTGTTTTTACTTTGTACAATAACTCGCTATGGATAGGTAAACAACTATAGAAAATACCATCGCTTATTGCTAATCGCGCCGCTCGGTCGGCCTTCTCGTTACGGGCTGTGCCTACGTTCGAAGGACCATTGGATTATAATCTCTTTATACATATTACAACTTAGTTTACGTATTGAGTCAAGAATATTATAGGCAATCGGGAGTCCTCGGATACCCGAGGGAACTTTTGCTTCTTGCTCGGAAATACTGGCACAAAACTTAGAAACTCAGAAACGATAGTGAAAAATTTGAGTGTCGTTCCAAAAATGGTAAAATGTCAATTGACGACAAACCTCGCTATGATCGTCCTTTCACCGGCCGATTTTTCGATATGAGCGGAGTCGTCCATTGACAGTTTTAAACAAGATCAGACAGCTAACCAGCCTTTCGATCTGCAAATTTTGAAAATATTGCGCAACATTTTACGGCGGAAGAAGTCGGATTTGTGGCAGATCGGCGAGACTGGTTTTTCTAACACGATTACACCCCTCACATAGCCCTGTCTGTGCGCACGTTTTTGAGCAAAATTGACCTACTTTTAGGGTTCATTAATAAACATTTTTTTTCCTTTAAGCCGTATAATTTTCGTCGTTTTTATTTTTATTTTCCCGAATGAAAAGAGACATGAAAGGAATGCCTTTTGCCGATATTGTTGAAGTAAAGAAAAATAACGGAGGCGCTGTCGGGCAACACAGAAGACGAATAAAAAAATGTTTTGACCAATGGAATAAGAAATTAGACAAGTTAATTATTGCTAGCTGTGGGTAACTCGAGTCAGATTGAATCACAGCTGCAGATAAACAGATTGACCCGCTGCCAAGCAGATCACACTGGTTCACTCGGCTCACGGCTAAACTTTATTCATTATTAAAATATGGGATTATCGGGTATTTATCGCGTAATTACCTTTATTTTATTCCCGACGTTTCGACCGGATTGCACCTGGTCGTGGTCGCGGGGAGACTCTAGAGTCTCCCCGCTCTCGTCTTTAATAAAATAAAGGTAATTACGCGATAAATACCCGATAATCCCATATTTAATAATGTGTTGTGATCGCGAAAGTTTAAAAAAAACTTTATTCATTCATTATTAGCATACATATAACCGGGTATTTATCGCGTAAATTACCTTTATTATTTCCCGACGTTTCGCTTGGATTGCACCAAGCATGGTCCCGGGAAGACTGAAGACTTCTATAATATGGGTATCAAATAAAAGGCTTTTCTGAGAGTTACTCGAAAAATTAAATGTCATCATTTCGATAAAAATATTCGGTTTCTTTTGGCTACCCCCTCGTGCATTATTACAGTATAACAATAGAACATTATGAAAATAAATAAATAAAATACCTAGTTTATTTCTTCAACTTAATCTAATACATTTCAGTGGAATGGGACCCTCTTTTAAGTAATATGATACCTGTGCTAGAGGGTCTCGCTCTGTAGCGCGGCTAAAGATAAATTAAGTCTAATAATTAACAAGCTTAGCATAAATTGTTCAAATTAAAAAAAAAACTAGCAACATAATACTAATTATACTAAGTACAAAAAAAAATTAAATTCAAATTTAAATTCTAGAGAATTTAATGTTTATAAAAATTCACAAAGAAGAAAATCTTCTTTTAGTTGTGGTAATGTTATAAAAATAAGATCAATCAATTAAAGATACATTTCATAATGTTCTGCTGGAGGCTTGTACTCATATGTTTATTTAATACCTTATTTCTACCAGTCGAACTTGTGGTTTCGTAGAAATGTTGACGTGCTGTCGGGTAGGCCCTTATAATACTATAAAATGTGTGTTACTACTAAAAAGAAAAACAATACTCATCCCGTGAACCGTCCAAACGTTGCACCAAAGCCCTCCTAAGAATAACTCATCGACGAATTTACTGCATTCACAGGTAGAGCTGCTTTGTGAGACAGCGGTGTTTATTTTTACACGTTATTCCACGAAGTAGCCTTCTGAGAAGTAGTAAATTACGAAGTTTCTCAGCTAAAACAAGCACTTAAATTTTCTAATACGAAAAATAGGCAAGATACCTATCTAAAGTACACACGTACACGCCGTAACGTACCTATAGAACTGAAGATACGAGAAACGCTCGCGCGTTAATCTGTGTAATATTCCCATTACCGGCACTAAATATTAATACAAGAACTCCATACGAGCTGCCAGATACGTGAAGCTACTTTCCATCAACGTATGGAAATGAAAATCCTTATCAAAAATTTATGATTCCGGTGGGATTCGAATCTACGTCCGTCAAATCGATCCTTGACACTTCCTATGTGCTTTAACCCCTAAGCTACGGAACCCGTGTCGGGTACCGCCAAAATTCATGATAAAGAGATATCGGTTAAGAACCGATTAAATATTCTAGCATAGTGGCCGTCTCCACGAGCGAGGGAATCGCGGCGATGTTATCGTCCATGCCACTTATTTCTATACACTCTTAGAGGCCGTCTCCACGAGCGAGAGAATCGCGACGATATTCTCTCGCTCGTGGAGACGGCCTCTAAGAGTGTATAGAAATAAGTGGCATGGACGATAACATCGCCGCGATTCCCTCGCTCGTGGAGACGGCCCCTTAGTGTGGTAAAACGCTATAAATATGGTAAAATACTATAAAAATTACAAACTGTATAAGGCATTTGGAGATATCCCCCGTAAATTTTCGGAAATTGCGTTAATTGTAGCTATATAAGCCATGAATTCTCTCTCTCTTCCAGCAGTAGCACGTCCACTGCTGGACATAAGCCTCCCTCATTGATCACTAAATACTGATCATGAGGGGTTGTTGCCATACTCACCACGCTTGGCAGGCGGGTTGGCGAGCGCAGTACGGGATGTTGAAATACGGAAAGACGATGCTGCCCATCTTAAGTAGGTATCCCTTGGCAGATTCTTACTGCATCCACGGGCATGAGAGGAGGGGCAACATTCTACTGCCGGCACCTTTAAATTACCGACTCAGAATCAGGAATTTTTTGTTTTTTTTTACCTCACTTCCTCCTTGTCACATTTGTAAGACTTCCTTCTTTCTAGTGTGACGTCAAATAATTTGCATTCACTTCTAGAAATAGAAACAGCAGCACTGAAATTATTGTTTTAAATGTGCCGTTGTGAATTTCAGGACCCTCATCCCTTGCCTCACAATGTCACACTACGTCGACCTCCCCCCTCCCCCTTAACGTGCGACGTAATTTATGGAAAGCCCTAAGACACTAAGACTTGGGAACCTATGCAGTCTTTGAAGATGAGTACTTAGTACCTACATACGAGTAATTACATTATAAGCATTGAGTTAGAATCCTAAAGAGTAACAATCTATAACTGAAAACAGTGAAAAAATGTCCCAGCGCCGTTCACGATGACATTGACTGGTTGTCAATCATAATTCACTCAAATGCATGCGTACGAACGAACAGGGAACAAGGCAGCTAAGGAGACGCTCTGTTTGGGATAGGACTCTCTATAGCATTCTAACTAGGGAAAACTATAATTCCGCTGTGTTATTCAGCAATATTTAATAAGTATATTATTAATAATGGCTACGAGATATTTATTTATGCCGTGGGGTGCCGGCAGTAGAATGTTACCCCTCCTCTCATACCCATGGATGCAGTTAGAGCCTGCTAAGGGATACCTCCGGAAGATGGGCAGCAGCGTCTTTCCATGTACCAACATCCCTCGCCAACATGCGCTTGCCAACCCGCGTGCCAAGCGTAGTTAGTATGGCAACTACCCCTCATGGAGATCCATGAGCGAGGCCTGTGTTCAGTAGTGGACGTTTTACGGCTGAAACGACGATTTAATTTAGCACCATTTATGTCGGTTTGTTATGTAACTTAAGAAACAAAAGTAACCCTTTATAGTAAAATATAGTAGAACTAAGGAGTAGAGCATTAGACGTGTACTAATTTATTAATTTTGTGAAGGTTTTAAAACGTAATCTAGAACAACATCTCGATGATTTCCAATATGGATGCGTTTTAGAGTCCGATATTTCTAGAATTAAATTTATAAGGAGCGATAGTGAGAAATCAAGGCGATTGGTTTACAAGCGGTTTATTCTTGAAAGCTTACAGTTTTTGGTACTTTCTAAGTAAGATTTAAAATTGACGTGCTTCTTGTGTCGTGATCTTGGACACGAATAAAATGACGGATGGTGCGTACGGCGGGTGCGCGGGGGGATGACAAGCCTGAGTGCCAGCGCTTTCATCGAAAGACCTGAAATCAGTGCTTTTTCCGTGAACAGGCGTTGGAACATCCTGTTCCTAATTTGGCAGAGGTACTAATTGATTTTATGCTCTGCGTAGCCAGTTGAAGTCTTCAGGTCTGCGACAGGTCACACAAGCGATTCCGTCCCTGCTTCTGTGTAGGTTGGTGAGTCTGCCGATTACCCAGCTAATCATGGGGCAGTCTTTGACTAGCATCATATCTCCTTCAAATGTGTGCTTCAGTGGCAATGGACAGGCTATAAGATGACCGATGGGGCCGCAAAGTTCTCTGTTGATAATGGAGGCCACGGACCGGCAAGCGCAGCGAAGGACGTCCATCTACAAGATGGGCAGACGACTTACGGTTCTTACCGCAGGCAGGTCGGCGGTGGATGCAGGCCGCTTCCAGCCCCAATACTTGGAGGTCAATGAGGGAGGCCTATGTCCAGTGGTAGTCCTACGGCTGATATGATGATGATATATCCTTTGCGTAGCTCTGCATTGATCCTTTGCCATTTTATACTCATCTGCAATTCTGAAATACCATCATTTTCATCATTTCAACCATAGAGCGTCCACTACTGAACGCAGGCCTCCCTCATAGAGATCTCTCTATAAGGGGCAGTTGCCATACTCACCACGCTTGGCAGGCGGTTTGGCGAGCGCAGTATGGGATGTTGATACACGGAATGACGCTGCTGCCCATCTTCCGGAGGTAGCTCTTAGCAGGCTCCTACTGCATCCACGGGCAGGAGAGGAGGGGTTACATTCTACTGCCGGCACCCCACGGCTACTCCAACTACCAAGTAATAGTAATAAATACACTGATATTATATACGACCTAATTATGCCTAGAGTCTATACCGCCACTGAAACCTTAATACAAAAAAGAGAACTAAACTCTACAATTTAATAATGAAAAGGACTCTAGTCTGTATTTAGTTCTAGGATAGCAGCGCCGCGTCTACCAGGCTACAGGTGGTAGTGCAGACTCGGGTTCGTCGCTTAGGCCTCAGTGGCACCCGTGGTCGACGCCCCCGATTCTTTACTCACATTTTGATACAATTTAGTAAATTGGTGTCTATTCATTCAATGCGGAACACTAAAACGAAAATAAAAACATGGGATACAAATTCTATAACATTCAGATAAAGAAATGGTACGAGTAGTTAAAGACTCAAAAGACTTCAACGCGCACCTGTAAATAATTCATCAACATCATTCATAATATTAGCCGTAAAACCACAGATTACAGGAACTAAGTAAAACGTCCACTACTGGGTACTGAACACAGGCCTCCCTCATGGATCTCTATGAAGCGTAGTTGCCATACTTAACACGCTTGGCAGGTGGGTTGGCGAGCGCAGTACGGGATGTTGAACCCGTACACGGAAAGACGCCCATCTTCCGAAGGTTAGCAGGCTCTTACTGCATCCACGGGCAGGAGAGGAGGGGTAACATTCTACTGCTGGCACCCCACTGCTGTAAATAATTGAAATTCATAAATTCATCTAACTGCTTCTTTTTGTGTGGATACAAGTTAATTATTCTTGTATTCTAGTGTTTCAATTAGCGCCATCTTTGCTTGATTTTCCGAACTTACTATTTCAGTAGTTGAATACGTGTTTCGTCTTCGCTCCGCGTAGGTAATCAGGTGGCTCTGACTTTGCACAAACCAGACAGATGATTTCAGTTTTTATTCGCCTTAAAAACAAAACAGGTTGCCTTTTAACACTACCTACTTCACAAGGTTCAAATCCTTAAAATACAAGTAAAGCATCAATCAGCAGGGGATCAGATACTGCGTGTGAATAATATTTATTATAGCTAATACAATATTACAATGTTCGCAGGGTACAGTTTTTAACACTCAATAATACAAGTATGTAATGCTGGAAAACTTGTTATCTAGAAGAGGTTATTGTCGACTCCCTCACCTCACTAGGCTCAGCCTGTATCGAGGAAGCCAGACCGCGTAGGTTGTTAGTTAAATCACGTTAAATTTAATTTAATTTTCATTATGTTCTCATAACATTTCACAGAACACACCTAATCAGTTACTCCAGCGTTTTGTCTTTGCTACTTAATTTAATACTCAGGTAGAATTGTACACTTTAAAACTCCAATAATAACCGTTTATCAAAATTATTGTTAAAGGATTGCTACTATTTAGAGGTAATTTAGCTAAACGGGCAAATTTATACCAATAAATTGGATGGTACTAAATAAGGAAAGAAGCCATGTAAGTGAAGTAGCTATTTATCTTTGTAAAATGGGACTAAATTTGGGCTTGCCACGTCCATAATATTTTATAGGTTATCGTAATTTTGGGTAAAAGACATTATCTAAGTTATTGGCGAGCCCTTTTTCCGAATTCATTATTAAAGGGATTGTTAGATACACACAGACATACCTATGTACCTCCGTATAGAAATCTTAGCCCTTACCATAGTCATTGCGAGTAGGTACGTAGGTAATAGTTATTTTTTTTTTAGTACTAAGCAGACAGACATTATTCATTCATACAATTAGGACATACTAAAGCTAAAACATTGAAGTAAAAAATAAAGAATAGGAGCTTTGCATACTTACCTTAATACTAATGCTTTGTTACAGACAAATTTTTATTTAACAGCAGTTTTAGTCCTTACAAACTACATTTTTGAGTTTTGAAATTCAGCAACTATCCTACTACTACCAATATGATACATAAAAGATGAAAAAATGTAATTAACATTGATTTGGTATGGAGATAGGTGAGTCCTTGAGCTTGAGGTAATAGGTGAAGTATTCGATAAACAAAATCTAAGCTTTGTTCTTCGATTATTCTATAAAATTTGGTACTTACAACCCTATTTAGGGAAAATCTTCGAAAATCATTACCTATTTATTAAACGACTTCAAAAAAGGAGGAGGTTCTATGTTCGACTGTTTTTTTTTTATTATGTTCACCGATATCTACGTCAATTGTGAACCGATTTTCTAAATTATTTTTGTATTCGAAAGAGTGCACTTCCGATGTGGTCCCATTGGAACAAGTCAGCATCTGCATCTGATGGTGAAATCCGGGAAAATCGGGGAAACCCTCAAATTTCAAAGGCACGTACATTGTTTTTTATCATGTGAAGTCGGTTTTAGTTCTTTAAAAAAATATATTTTCTGTGTGTATTTTATTGAAGGCAAATTATATGGACAGGTGGACTGTAGATACGAGTTCCTACGAGCCAAACCAACTTCAATAATGACATAGTCCAATCTAGCGCGAGCTCTATGGCGCAGCGGGCGAAGGTCCGCCTGCGACGCAAGAGGTTGCGGGTTCGATTTCCGCCTCGGGACAAATGTCTGTACGATCTGCAGATATTTGTTCAGGGTGTTTTTCTATATATAATAAAAATATCTATCTATGTAGTATAATGTATTAAGTATATCAGTCATCTAGTACCCATAACACAAGCTCTGCTTAGCTTGGGGCTAGATGATGCTGTGTGATTTGTCCAGAATTATTATTATTATCATCGGGACATTTGTTTTTCTCAGTCGTCTGACTGGTATAAACTGCATTACGGGTTACAAAAACCAAGTAAATGCAGCCGTATATTTGGGTGTTTCAATTTATTGGTGTGGATGATGGGTGGATGAATTTTCTGACTATTCTACACGTATTGAGAATGGCTGCTTTTTGTAGAGTTGTGTATATGAATGCGTTTATATTATTATTATTATTATTAGAGACCTACAATAAAATGAAAACATGGTCAGACGAAATGCACTAGGACACGCTTGAGTCAAACCTGTAGTGACTGTGTCAGCTTCAAGATATAAATTCCACAAAACTTGCTTGTAAGCAACTTCATCATAGTATCATCAACCAAGTATTATACTCGATTTAATATTTTTGCCGTGGAGTGCCGGTAGTAGAATGTTGCTCCTCCTCCCTTACCCGTGGATGCGGTAAGAATCTGCCAAGGGTTCGGGTCCCGTCGGAGACGAAATTTTGATTACATTTTTTATTTTCTATAGTATGTGTTATTGTTTTGTGAATTAGTATTAATTAGTATAATTGGTTAATCCGCTCTATTTAAATAAATAAAAAAAATGTATCAAACTCTACAAAGAATTTTACTTTATATACAAGACATTAAATACATAATTTATACCCATATTTTGTATACTAAATTCTAAATGATGAGACAAACCAAAGACCCACCTTATATTTAAAACTGATCCCTCTGACACAGAATAATATGAATAAATCCAAGGCATGATAAGGATAACTCCTTTCTCAACTATTTCCCGTAAGAGTCTCCAACGGCTGTTGCTTTTATGTCTATAACTACCAGATACCCAATATCATCATCATCATTTCAGCCATAAAACGTCCACTGGTGAACACAGGCCTCCCTCGTGGATCTCCATGAGGGGTAGTTGCCATTCTCACCACGCTTGGCAGGCGGGTTGGTGAGCGCAGTATGGGATACCCAATATATTTTCTTTAAAATAAAAACAATGAATTTTGACACAGTTGTAACTAGACTAGAAATTGGACAGTTGTAACTAGACTAGAAATTGGACATTGACATATAACATCACATAACAGACAATCTAGCAGTGAAAAATAGACAAGGACAGGTATACTAAGCTACAAAACCCCAAACTAATAGCAATTTTACTTAGTGCGACTTCAACATAAATGCTGTGTTTTGGAAACACATATAATTTAGCATTTTTACTTTCAAATTTAAAGGTCCAACCACGCCCTTATTTAGCCATTATAATTTCACACTATGACTTCACCTAAGCCCGTAGGATCTACTCTACCCGCAATTTTATGTGTGCTTTAGGCATGAGTCGGGCGGTCGTTCTTTTGATCTCACGTTGGCACAGTGAAGGTAATTTTTGAGAGTGCTAGCCCGATTTTCGTGACTAAGATTCACTTTCTACCTAGATGCGAGTACTTAGTTCCCTATCCGGTTGTGTTGTCTTTTTTAAGGAACTCTGTTCATGGCGTGTGTTTTTGCTCGTCCCTAAGCACTAGTAGTAGGTATACATGGTGTTTAGTAGGTACATCGTTTATTTTTATTAAGGTTGAAAGCATGAAAATTGTATTTTTCACGCATAATCTGTCGGTCTGATAAAATCCTAAATATATTCCATTTATACGCTAAAAAAAAAAGTTTGGCTTATCATCCAATTCTAAACGCAATATCAAATACAAATAATGAAAAAGTTACGTCTGTTTTTCAAAAAATAAACAGGAATCCTCAGACAAGATAAATCAGGAATCGTAATCTCATTATTCTATTAAAAACTCCTCTACTGTATTTATTTATTTATTTATTTATTTATTTAAGAAAAGGATCGCCAACAGTTTACATATCAAAAATTACACTTAAACATTTACAGGGACACAGTCTGATATGTTAAACCAATTACAGGCAAACACGACATTGGTAGGTTTAAATAGAATACAAAATTTTAAGACATAAATATATAGTAAATTTTAACAATACATACTAGTTAAACTATATAAACTTCAATATTACTTATCCAATGAAACAAAATTATCTTAAAAACAAGAAACAAAGTAACTAATAATATATATGAGATCAAATAAAATGAAAAAATACAATGTACCTATATATTAGTCTTTCCCTAAAATACGAGTGGAAGATTGCTGGAAATATTCTAGAACCTTGCGTTTAAATCTATGAGCATTGTCGTAAATACTGTAGCCCACAAACGGTGACAACTCATAATTATGTACTTACCAACAAACATTATTTGTAAAAGTGGAAACTTTAAGGCGCATATGCGCCTTCCACATTTACAGCTATTACAATGGTACTCAAATTAAATTATTGTTTTTAACCTTTGGATATACTATTTTAGACTCTAAAGGCTATGGTTTAATTATTTTAACTGTACTCTTTGTATTGTGAGTTTGTGATACAAAATCTTATTATGACATTTCTGATGCCCAAATGTTTTTTTGATTTTAGAACGAATTCATAAAATAAACGTCTGGGAATATTGGTAAATAGACGAGCCTCCTGTTTCCTGTTTTCGGTGCACTATCGGCAAAAACGAGCTTTTTCAGCCAATTGTCGTCTACAAAGTTGTTTTAGCACAATTTTTGCATTGGCACTACGCCATTAGACTCATATTTTACTTTACAGCCTCCACTACCACTTTGTTAGTCGGCACAACAGTTTACTGCCTGTATTACGACAGAAGGACCGGCATAAATAAATTATCTCCGAAGAACCAACCAACTTTCACAAGTTAATTTGTCAGTAGCTCAGCTTTGAATGAGTTTTTTATTTCCCTATAGTCCCTTGCAAGCATACGACATGTCAAAAGAAGACGAACGCGTCTGAGAAAATACAGTTTTACAGTTATTTCTTTTGAGATACGTGGGGCTAAGATGGTGGCATCAGCCAGAGGAAGAAGACACCTGAAACTGTCCTGGCTGGAACCTATAATACTCAATCGTCGCTGTGACAGTTTGGGTCGCAGGCTTTGTCGGACATGAAACCGTCGACCCTTTTTTTGGAAAAAAATGGAGCTTTTCGTTTGTCATCATTACCTGACAATCATTAAAGTTCACTTATTCGTATTCAAAGATATCCAAGAAATAGTTCGCATCATTCAAATTGATCTGTACGAGTTTTACCAAAACAATCAAATTAACCGTGACACCATTAGAAAAACACGAATTTTCTCCACCGTGTTCGTTTGATTTGTAATTCAAACGTGTACGGAGCAGTTCTAGATTCCAATGCAACCTACTGATAGACCCTTTAGAAATCTACCACAACCGATCTAAATTCCTTAGAAATACCCGGATGACAAGTCCTTTAACCCGACGTTTATATTAGAGACCACGGGATAACTGTGGACTGGACATATCGTTATCACTACCGATACATTTATCGGTTCTATGATCCTCCATATGAGCAGTCAATTCACGGCTCTGGGCGAAGCTGTGATGTGAGCATACGATAGAACGATGGCCCAACAACGAGAAGGTAACCCACACTAAAAGTACTTCAATCGAACATAATCTAGATGACAATGAAGCAAACAACGAGAAAATTATAAGAGCATTTTACGCAGACAAACAAATTAAATCAGCTTTGCAAACAACTCCGCGTAATTGTTTTCGTCAACACCAAGTTCTCATTGGGTGAGTAGGTTTCCTCGTTACAAAAACACTGCAACGTAAAATTAAATCATTTTTAAATTTGTTGTTTATGTGTCTGCATGCAAATGTCCCTATTGAGTTTTAAATTTTAATCAACAATCCGGACTGCGAGTACCTGGAGGGTGAATTGAATATGTGCCACTTTTTACGTATGATCCTCACGTGAGAAGCATAATTTGATGTAGAGGTATAAAGCCTTTCAAATTTTGCGCATAGCCTTTTACCGCAATAAACGGCAAACTCTTTCCAAGAGATCTGCCTATATACTGACACTAATATAGGTTAATGGTTAAAGTAAATTAAGCGTTAAGACTTCGCGATAAATTATTTATTCTTACTTAGTTTATAATTCCAAGATAATCTGCTACATAAGATAATAATGTTTTAATAAAATGAAATGCTGTTTAACGCAATTTATAACGGATTAACTCATTGGTACGTTATAGATCTCATAAAGTCCTCGTAAATATTTTATAAATCTCAAGGTATTTTTTAGATAATTTATAAACAATAATCAGGAACACCGCCGTGGGGTGCCGGCAGTAGAATGATACCCCTCCTCTCATGCCCATGGATGCAGTAAAAGCCTGCTAAGGGATACCTCCGGAAGATGGGCAGCAGCGTCTATTCGTGTATTAACATCCCATACTGCGCTCACCAACCCGCCTGCCAAGCGTGGTGAGTATGGCAACTACCCCTCATGGAGATCCATGAGGGAGGCCTGTGTTCATCAGTGGACGTTTTATGGCTGAAATGATGAATCAGGAACAAAACTATTTAACTAGGTAGGTATTTCCATCAATCTGGTTTCCATAGTTTTGCACAGGATGATGATATATTAGATAATAGCTTGTGCCCGCCGCTTCGCATGCGTTGTACCCGGATAAAAAGTAGCCTATGTGTTAACCCTAGTCAACATCTATACGTTTGCAAAGTTTCAACTCGATACGTACGCTAGTTTTTGCGTGAAGAGGTAACAAACCTCCATACAAATAAACTTTCGGCTTTATAATATTCTCTCTGTACTATTACTATCTAGTCTGTACTATTTTTCACTAGGCAAGTAAGACCTTTCCTTTATTACTTTAAATACTTATGTAATTCCTACAATACAATACTTGTTCGATTCGTTCATCCGTAACGCTACAAGGCTGCCATAAATTCGAAGATTCTGGACAATGGCTGTAATGCAAGTACAGCAGACTTGGCAAGCAGATGCCTTGAACCCCTCCTAAAGTGCCATAAAGTTCAATGTGAATTAACTGGCTGCGCTTCGTTGGAATCAGAGCCAAACTTTGGGGTTCTACTACCTACACTTCCCTTGCAATGTTTCTTTGACCTGTCAGTAGCCATGTTATAATGTTTACGAGTCAAGCGGGCCTTCCGCTGCAAGCCATTTTCCGCGTTGATGAAATACTATGCAATAAAATTAATAAAATTTTAGTTTTGTTGATTACACCTTATTTTTTTCATCATTTTCAATATTCTATTCTATAAGTATTTTTTTTATTGTTATTTCTTATTGCCATTTACAAAAATAGTTATGTAATCTGTGGTCTAGGTTACCCTAGACCACAGATTACATAACTATTTTTGTATATGTGTTACTTGGCTAGGCACAGAAGCCAAAATATAGGAAGACGAAGACACAAATTGTTCTGTATTGTTATTAATGTTTCCTACTCTTTTTACGTGAGTGTACGCCTATAGTAATAAGTATTATGATGGAAGAATTTAGCAGCCGTAGGTAACACAGGTGCAACCTAGCACGGCTACTAAAGTACAATGTTTAGTTTAAGTTCTGTTATTTGTAAAATATGGTTTATGAATGTATTAGGAATAAGTTATTTGGATCTAAATAAATATTTTAAATACTCTATAAGGTTAGAAAATAGCAGCAGACGTGGAGAAAAGTCCTACGCCTAGATTATTGGACGGAGATACATACCCAATGTTATAAATAGTAAGCAAGATACGTTTAGGATAAAAACAAAAATGACAGAAATAAATAGGTACTTACTTATCCTTCTGAAAATAGTTTACCCCCTCATAAAATGTAATATGTAGGTAGTAGCAGCAATAGGGATTAAGCGGCCTTCTATCTAGGTAATGACCCAATCCGACGGGCATACAAAAGGTACTTATACATATAAAAGTACTCTGATTACGGTTATAGCTCTCACAAATGAGAAACCACAGATACGAAAGTAATATAGGTCTGTATGCGAATATCAAAACTTCAATATCTCGGGATTACGACCCCAATATTGTCGCTCGTTGCCTTTTTTCACACTTTCAAATAATAACATAATCTGCGATTCATATTCACCTAGCGACTTGAGACGAAGAGTTCACAGTTTTTATTTTCAATAACTTCACTTTATTGCTCTTCTGTGGCTTTTCAGACATGTAGCATTAATTTTCATCTATTATCATAAAGAAATATTATATGTTAGTGTAAACACGTGTAAAAATTTATTTCATTTCATTCGGATCCAAAATCTATTTCTTATTTATTTCGGAACAAATCCAAAAAGGTTTAAGGTGAGAAAAAAATAGAAGTAGGTCTAAAAAATCTAATAGCGGGATCTTAAGCCGGGTAATCAAATGTGAAAATTAATGTATGAAACTCAAAGGTCTACAAA
The DNA here is from genome assembly GCA_963082625.1 of Pasiphila rectangulata. Classification (NCBI taxonomy): domain Eukaryota; kingdom Metazoa; phylum Arthropoda; class Insecta; order Lepidoptera; family Geometridae; genus Pasiphila; species Pasiphila rectangulata. The sequence goes on from OY720243.1 coordinate 13,038,353, forward strand.
AAGTCTATTCCTATTAGTTAACAGGCAGTAACAATCTCTTGGTCCCCTATTTATACCTGCCACCGCCGTTGTGGCATTGCTTTTAAGCACACTAATATTATAAATAGCCGTGGGGTGCCGGTAGTAGAATGTTACCCCTACTCTCATGCCCGTGGATGCAGTAAGAGCCTGCTAAGGGATACCTCCGGAAGATGGGCAGCAGTATGCCGTGTGTCAACATCCCGTACTGCCCTCGCCAACCCGCCTGCCAAGCGTGGTGAGTATGGCAACTACCCCTCATGGAGATCCATGAGGGAGGCCTGTTCAGTAGTGGAGTTTTTACGGCTGGAATGATGAATATTAAAAATCCGTAAGATTGTTTGTACCTATGTATGTTTGTTACCTTGTCAAGCAAAAACTACCTAATGGATCATCCGTATTAACACACAGGCTTTTTGTCCAGGTACAACGCGTGCAAGGCTGCGGTCAAGGCTGCGGGCAAAAGCTAGTTAATAATGTTTTCTTGTTACAGATACGTGCAGTTTGAGTTTGCTACTACTTATTCCTACGGTTTCATGACACAATTGCTATCAAGCATGGCAGCAATCTGCGTTGTAATGGTTTCGGTGAGATTGGTCCGGGCGGCGCGCGCCAGCAGGCGTAGGTATTACATTTATTTCCTTAATTTGAATGGTGGTATTAGATAATTAATTTTAATTGGAACTAGTCAGTTTGAGATCTACAGTAACACATACCAATAGATGATTTTCGTGGAAGCTGCTACATTCGGTAACTGGGTAAGAATAATAAGGAAATCATCTTTTCGAAAAGTTCACTGACACAACTAATCACACAGGCATAAACACACACATAAGTAATCATACTCTGGTTTTCTAGTGACTTGCACACTCTCTCACACACACACACATACATACACACATACACAGCCGTAGGACATTCACGGCTGGACTAAGGCCTCCCATTGATCACTAAGGGTTATCGCCATACTCACCACGCTTGGCAGGCGGGTTGGCGTCTGCTACGTTCTCATTTCTTATTCCAGCTCAACAATCTTTTCGTCTGTCCTCAAAGTGCGGATGTTGTGTGTGTTACCAGGGTCAGTGGTAGTCGTTGGGGTTGGTAGCCGATCGTCTTCCGGGGATTCTTAGCAACGCTAGCCGCGCCGTTACCGTGACTGCTACCGTAGCCAGGATTACCTAGGCTGCCGGTGACTCGGGGCCGGTTTTTGGTTGTACTATAATTAGTTGGCGAGCGCAGTATTGGGTATGTATGTACTCGTATGTGTGTGTGGTGTGACTCCCTTTTCCGCATTTAGACTCCAAGTTGGTCCATTATGCGTGACGTGTCTGGCTAGCATAGCCAGCCCAACTCCGACCAGAAGCGCAGTATAGGGTGCTGAAAACACGAAAAGACGTTGCTGCCATCTTTCGGAGGTATCTCTTAGCAGATTCTTACTGCAATCACGGGTAAGAGAGGAGGGGCAACATTATACTGCCATCCCCGACGTAATAATAGTAATCTCGCGCTATTCATTTATTATTTATAAATTAATAGTGCAAAAAAGTATTTTACACTATTTCTTATGGCATCCCTTAGCGTATAAAGGTGCCTAAAACCTTCATACGCTTAGGGATGTCTTATGGAACAGTGCAAAATACTTTTTTCGACAAACTGGGCACTTTAACTTAGTCGATTATCTAAATTTTTTTAAAGTAAATAATGTTCTTTTTACTTAAATGTGTTTATTTCAACCCCAACCATTGGCCGGCCGATTATTTCCGGTAAGCTTGTGTTGACCCTTTATACAATTAATATAAGTACACAAAATATCTACCTACTTATTCTCCACCAGAAACCGTCAAAGACTTTCTGCCATAATCCTGAAATCGTTCTTTCTTTCAGTATTGCCAACTAGATTATAATTTTAGCTACATTGTAGTTAGTTTATATTTAAAATTGGGCTTCTTGCGATAAATAATGGTTAAACTTGTTCTAACATATTAAGTTTTAATTTATCCGTCATTAAATATATTTAACTTCACAGGGCTCAAGAAAGTTTTGCGCGAACTATACCTAAGTAACGTGTAGGTACAATGGTAGTACTTAGTTATACCATGGACTAGTAATAGTTACTGGTCCATAGTATAACTACTACCATTGTATAGATAAACAACCGATTTTAATGCGTTTAACTTGTAGCTTAGAGACGTAATTGGTTATGTAAATGAACTCAGATAACAATCATCTAAGATCGCTCGATTTCAGCTACCACCACCTATTGCTTTAAGCAGAAGCAATCAAAGATTTAAATCGTTGGTTGTACCATGACACCAAAATAAATCCGGGAAAGAGCGAGTCGGATTCGCGCACCGAGGGTTCCGTGCCATCATAAAATATAATATATGATAAAGGCGGTTTATATTTGTTGGAGAACCTTGACTGTCTCATCTTGTCTGATCGCGAAACTTATGTAGAATTTTTACACTTCCGATGATTTCTAAAAAACTACGCCATTTAGAGAGTTCGTTATAATTTTCCTGTAATCTTTACATACACTCCTATTAGCAATAAAAGTTTCAGGGGTTTATCTCTGCAAGCTTCGGAGATAAGGGGGGCACGCTATTTTTTTCAACGTTTTTATAGATAAGTCGAACACTATACGGCTTAAAGCAAAACTAAAAACTGTTTATTATATTAATGTGCAAATGAATACCTTTCATATGATACCCTACATGACCTAGTAACTCCACAATTTTTTTTAAAACCCCCCTTTCACCCCCCTTGTCTAAAAAACTATGCAAATTAGTGAGTTCGCTATAATTTTCCTATAAACGTTACATACACTTCCATTAGCTATAAAAGTTTCACGGGTTTTCATTTATACCTACATCCTGACACCTAGTGACGTAAATTTGACCTGCTGTTGTCTGTTGTTTACGATAAAAGAAGCGTTTATTCTCGTACAAAAGTTACAAAAAATACTCAAATTGCTCAAACTTTTCTGTTTCTATTTTTTTGTCTTTCAGACAAAAAAACCACACAATCAGTAGGTAATTCGTTAACCTTGTTGAAACAAACGACGTAGGTCAGAAAAATACATCAAAATTTGGTCTCCACAACAGAAGTGTTTTAAAACAATACAAAATATTTATTGCGTTCATGAGTAGGTACTTATAATATATTATAAGGTTGTTCTACATAAGCCCAGTAAGGGTACTGCAATTTTAGCTAGGTGCATTATCACACCTTACTTAAAATATGTATAAATGAATTAACGTAACAACATAAATTATTATGAAATTATAACTGTCAAATCTATAAGTACTAAGTTTTACCTAGTTTACGTTACACAATTGAATATACAGGATGTTCGGCAGAGCGGTGGACATACGAAAATGGCAGATAGTTGGGGTCGTCTGCTATCTACCCAGTCCAAATGATTTGACCTAGGTCCCGTAGATTTTTTTATTTAGTTTTTTTTAATAACCGAATTTCATGAGTTTGAAAACTTTGAAGTAAGATTACTTTATGTAGGATAGACGAAACTGGCAACACTTGTTTTGTTTTTGTCTCGACTGTTGGTAGATTAATAGTAAGTCGGATTGTAAAGATTTGTTAAGATTTTCTCCCACTGTAGAGAAGAAAGCATTAAATGAATTTGCAATTACTGACGGATCTACTGTTAATGTGTTATTTATTTTTTATTTTTTATTTTATATAATTATATTTATATTTTATGGGCAATTTATTTGTATCTTCTTTGACTATTTGCCACATCGTTTTTACTGTATTATCTGCCTTTTTCATTCTATTTATATTATGTAATTTTTTTGATATTTTTACAGTGTTTTTCAAGATTCTTTCGTACATTTTGTAATGTTAATTTATTAGGGGGTTATTTATTTGTGAGGCAAGTATTTTTAGTAATCTTTTATGTTTTCACGATGCTTTGATGCCGGTTGTTATCTAAGTTTTTTTTAATTTTATTTTTTATTTTAACTTCAGTTTTGGGTAGGTATACATCGATTTAATAAGTTATTTCAAGTTACTAAAAGAGTTGTAGTTTACAATTACATTTTTAGCGTCAGAAATAATATTCCTGAAGTCAATTTTCTTCATTTCAGATACGAAAGTCGTGACATTTTTTGTATTATTTATATTTTTTTCTATCTGCCAAGTTACTCTGGTTTCTTGCTTTTTTGTTGCTATTTTTAAATTAACTCCTTTATTATTACTAAAACCGTAATCCTTTGTGTATACATTGAGGTCTTTGTTTTGAAAGTTGGTAAAAACAAAATCTAGGCAAGATGATTTTGTTTGATTTGTCTTCTTTACTTTTGCTATCCGCGTTGGTTCTTTCACGTTTTGGTAGAAATTGAAGTTTTGCATTAAATCTAAGAGTACGCTGAGTATGTTGAATCAAATACATTGACATTAAATTCTCCGCCAATGATAGCGTTGTATCTATTATATTTGAGCTGTCAGAGCTGAAAGAGTTTTGTTAAGGCTTCGTAGAATAAATCAGGTTTTCTTTTATATCTGGCCAGTATAAAATATTCAATATAATTATTTAATTTAGGTATTTATATTGCACTAACTTCTATTATATATTAAATTGTCAAGCGAGTTATATCATTTAATTCTTGGTATTTATTTGAATTACGTTTTGATTTTTGGCAAATCATGTGAAGTTATTATCTTGTTAAAACTCCCTTATTTCAAACTCGAAATAAGAAAACCATTTTCAGTACTCATACTGATATAATTTCTTCGAAAATTATAATGTAGGGTTTCACAATTTTGCCAGGAGATACATATTTCTAATACGAGTAGGCATAAGTCAGTGCAATCGCAGAGCGCTTTGTTAAGTAGTTCAAGATCTAGAGGCTATTTTCGATTTTCAGAAAAACTCGTCAAATTCATACACCATGCATTTGCATTTTTTGGAAAAATTACTAGGGCACCAATTGGCACATATTACAGCGCACCTGCCCACCAAAAATCATGTCTGTTTGTCCAGCCGTTCCGGAAATATGGAAATCTGCCAAACGTTACTGCAGCGGCAATTGGAATTACCAAAAAACCACAGGACGCACAAATGCCGCTGGCCGGCGAAGGACAGGCACAAATATAAGCTACCTTTTAGGCTACTCTAAATTTGGCTAAGGCTAATAGAAAAAAAACATGCCTGAAAACGTTACTGCAGCGGCATTTTTTTTTCGAATTACTCTGAAACCTTAATAGGCACTTATTTTATATTTAGGGCATATTAACAGGGTATAGCGCTCTAATTTTTCTATATATTTTCAACTTGATCCGAGTCGACATGCCACCCCAGTAACGCACACAGCAAATGCCGTCCAATCTAAAATTAGTTATGGATGAAGCGGTAAAAATAATTAATTTTATCAAATCACGACCACTACAATCCCGATTGTTCTCATTATTGTGTGAAGATTATGGCAGTAAACATAAAACACTGCTGCTCCATACAGAAGTGCGATGGCTGTCTCGGGGTAAAACTTTAACAAGGCTATTTGAACTTAGAGCCGCGTTACAAATGTTTCTTTCAGATACTTCTTTTAATTTGAAAGACCGTTTGTATGATAAAACTTGGTAGTTCGGACTGTCATTTAAGGCGGATCTTTTAAAAACTGAACGAATAAAATTTATCATTGCAAGGTAAACAGACAACAGTTCTCCAGGCCTGTAACAAAATAACTGCCTTCAAAAGAAAATTAGATTTTTGGGTTATTTGCGTTGGAAAGAGTAAAATAGAAAGCTTTACGTCACTCAGTGAGTTTGTTAGCGATAACGACTCAGAAATGTTTCAAGGTGATGTATTGAAGAATTAGTCCAATATCTCACTTCGATGCGCGCATCTTTTGAGAAGTATTTTCCAGAAGAACAGAATACAAAAATGAAACTGAATTTATGAATTCATAATCCTTTTTTACTCAACTTACAAAAGCCCGAAAGTATGTCAAACGAGATATATGAATCTCTTTTAGAAATTTCATCAGGCAACAAGTAAGAAGTCACTGTTGAAAACGACGCCTCAACGATTTTTGGTGCAAAATCCGTGATTAATAATATCAAATACCAAAATGACTCTGAACTATTCTTCTACCGTTCCCAACAACATACTTATGCAAAACAGGATTCTCAACCTATTTAGCCAAGAAAACAAAATACCGCAATAGACTGGACGCCGAACCTGATATGAGACTTCAACTGACTTTTTGATGAAAAATAAAAAACAGTTTCATACCTCCCATTTTTCTTTGTCAGCCTTTCCCACTGCTGGGCAAAGGCCTCCCCCAAATCCCTCCACTCGTCCCTATCAAGAGCGATATCCCACCAATATTCTTAGTTTGATTTTTTTTTCTTTTTTAATATCTTCTATTATTATACTTGTTATGTAAGTACTTACATGGCACTTTTATTATGCTTATTAATAATTAAGAATACACTTAAAAGCTATTGTTTTATTGTAGAACCCTACAATACAACAATAGTTTTTAAGTTCATCAAGTATTTCGCTTTCCAAATGTATTCCGTCACCAAAAAAGATTGAGAACCGCAGGTCCAGATTATACCAAAAAAATCTCCGAAAAGATCGAAATATATTAAATTAAATTATATCCAGTATTGGGTTTTGTAGTAGAAAAATAACAATAGCGTCATCCATCAGTCATCTTTTAGGCTTTTAGGGTACTATTTTTGACGTTTTTTTTCTTTTTAAGAAAACTCATCAATAACTATCTACTTACCTACGTACTTATTTAAAACTTTTCAGCCGGATTCTTTTCAGCCACCAGCCACTGACTTTTAATCAAAGGATCCAACTCCATCTAAAGAGATCGGTTGCCTTCGCTTTTAATTAGTGCCAAGCTCTTCAGAAGCAGTTCCTGCGATCTCTTGATGCTCGTAGGTACTTTCAGTTTTTACAAGCTTTTATTTAGCTTGCCTTGTATGTATGTAATGTATGTAACTATGATGGTTCGCGGAATCTTGTAACTCAATTTTGAAGCAGATATCTTCAACCGATTAAGCTGAAATTTGGTATACCTACATAGTTACTTTGTATGACAACGCATGGTCAGCTATGTGACGTCACTCTGAATCCCACATGGCGGAACACCCAAGATGGCAGACTACTTATTTTTAATGTACCCCTATAATATGGTCTTGCTGAGAATAACTCAAAAAAATGAAATGACGTCACTCTGAATCCAACATGGCGGGACACCCAAAGATGGCGGACTAGTTATTTTTAATGGACTCCAACAATAAGCTTGTCGCGAGATTTAAGCAGGTACCTACTCGTATTTACATTGTTTGAAAAAAAAATATCAATTAGATCATGTTACAGGCACACAGGGTAATCTCGCGACAAGCTTTTTTATTACATATATTGTGTAAAGACGTTTTAAGTTGACATCAAACTTTAATGAAAAATGTTTATTTTATTATTTTTATTGGGTACGTTTAAATAAAAGCTTGTTTGTTAAAAAGGTTTTTTGCTTTAAATTTATTGTAGGCGATATCCGAAAACGTCCAAATACCCAAAAATGCCATTTTGCATGCCCAAAAAGCCATCTTTGGTGACCTTTTGAGGCCTTCGCCCCCTTTTCTGGTACCCCCGTACCAATGCTTGTTTTTTATCTTCATAAATTAAAACTGACAAGGCTACACTCAATCACCACAATGAGTTGGCTGCGTTTCCAACAAACAACATTTTCACACAAATCGACAAGGTCACAAAACAAGTTTACAGAAATAATTTCCCTGTAAAAAAATCGAGTAATCTTAAAAAAGCTACCCTTGCTCCATAAGGCACACGATTGACAATGAAAGATCAAATCACTACATATTATAAAACAAAGTCCTCCGCCGCGCCTGTCTGTCTGACTGTTCGCGATAAACTCAATAACTTTTGAACGGGTTTTCATTAATATTATAGTCTTTCAAGAATAAGGTTAACCAAATCTTGTTGAATTTAAACTTTTTTTAGTTTTAGTTTTCTTGAGTTTTAATTTAACAAAATCTGGTTATATATAGTTGGCTGTACTATGACGATGGTTCTTGAAGGTGTCGGATAAAATCAATTAAATTAAAGTGATGTATACAAATTTGATGATGATTGTGATACAAAAAAATCTGCGACAGCATATTCTATGTTTAAAAGAACGCATTGTAACCATTTTTCTTAGGTATTGTTTTTTTTAAATTAGGCTTAGGTTATCATCGAAACCATTTTAACGGAAACGGTGCTAATGTGTATCTAATTTGTTTTTAAAATCTTAAGTACTTCATATAGTACTTCATATATTTGCTTGAAACCATATAATTTGAATCAATAGCTTAAGAAATATAGCGAAATTAAAACTTACGCGCGACAAAATTATTACTAATTCCTGAACCGATACAATTGAACCCAGTAGGTGGCGCTGTTGTCGGTATGTCACCAAATCAGCAGGCAGGACGACGTCTTTCGGGTCCGCTAGTAATAAATATTATTGATTTCGTCCAAGATACCAGGTACTTATTTTGTCGCTCCGTTCTGTTCTTAACTTTAACTGAGAACTAAAAGAAGTCAAATTTTAACAAAAAAAATATATAACAAAATTATTGACGGGTACTGTCAATAATTTTGTTATATATTTTTATCGTCCAAGATACCAGGTACTTTACTTATTTTTGCTCCGTTCTGTTCTCAACTTTAAAGAAGTCAAATTTTAACAAAAAAATATACTTATAACGAAATTATTGACAGTACCCAATAGGAAGACGCAGTATTTTCTATTTTCCAAGTAGGTAAAGTCGGCGCCACAACTCAAGTCTTACGGCAAAAGCGGGAACTAAACTCTACAGTAGAGTCTGTTGTCTGTATATCTACTCGTAGTTCTATGTTACCAGCGCCGCGTCTATCGGACTTGAGTGGTGGCGCGGACTCTAGGTAACGTGCGCTCACTTTATGGAAACCATAAAAAAGCTCGTTCCAAATTCAATTTTATTTAGAGTCTGATCTGACATAGAAACATAATAACTTTTAGATCGAGATTTTAAAAAAATATATTTATTTCTTTAACACTTTAACATATAACAATTGAGTAAGGAGGACTTAATGCTAAAGAATTATCTGCCAGTCATCCTGGGCGTGCAGAAATATGGTGTGGCGTGTTTTATTATAATAGCATCTTTTGCTAAGACTAAAGTTATTATATATATGTATATATAAAGATAGAATAAATACAATACCTAAATCATAAACTAATAAAATATAATTGAAAATAAATATATACTCCTATATAATATACATATATTTATATAATATACATGGATTACATATAAATATACAAATACATATTTTTAATATAGTTTGTAGCTGTATTAGAGCGAGTTGAGAAGAGAAATAGATTAAGTACAACATATTATGACTTATAAGTAGTTAAGTTTCTTAAGAAATTGGTTCACGTACTGACTTTTTAAATGACTTCTTGGACTCCTTCTTTTTGATGACAGAAGGTAGATCATTCCATAACCGAACAGCCACAACCGAAAAAGAGTTTTGTCACAGAAAAAAACTTATATTCCTAAAACAAATTAAGTTAGTCACAAAAAGGCTACTACTCAGCACGTGCCATGTCATGTGGCAGAGCAGGTAGTACCAACGTAGTATGAGTTGCAAGATTCCGCGAACAAATATAGTTACATACATACATACATAGGTACATACCGGGCAAGCTAAATAAAAGCTTGTAAATATGAAATGACGTCACTCTGCATCCAACATGGAAAACTAAAAACTGTTTATTAAGGTGCAAATGAATACCTTTCATATGATACCCCACATCACCTAGTAACTTCACCAAATTTTTGAAAACTTATATAGTTTTAGACTTATTTACAAAAACGTTGAAAAAAATAGCGTTTCCCCCCTTATCTCCGAAGTTTGCAGAGATAAACCTCGGAAACTTTTATTGCTAATAGGAGTGTATGTAAAGATTACAGGAAAATTATTTCGAACTATCTAATTGGCGTTGTTTATTAGAAATCATCGAAAGTGTAATAAATCTAAGTTACGCTATCAGACAAGAGATGGCGCTGTCAAGGTTCTCCAACAAATATGAACCGCCTTTATCTATCATTTACTTATGATTTTATCATTTTGTTACTGTCAGAAATAACAGTAAATGTTAAAAATGGATGTAAGGTGTGCTATTACAATCTTGCAAGTATTGTCAATCATTGGTTAGGTTTTGACAGATAATACTATTATGGCAAAAATATCAAGGCGAAATCATTGATCTACCGTTCTGACATAATTGCGACAGAAGGCTAAAGCCCCAGGGATCGCTGAACGGCATTCGAGAATGGAGATAGATCACGAGACCTCACGAGACAGACAACTGACGGACCAAATCGAATCTTGAAACATCCCTAATTAGGATCTGTTAATGATAAAATTCAGAACTACCTATTCTTTAGCCACTTTCGACCTAGAATGTTTGTCAACAAACCGTCAATACTTAACCTACAAATAACTTTCTTTCTGTTGGTTTTTATAAATGTTTCTCAATTATTGAGAGTGTGATCTTCAATATAAATCACTATTAACTCAGTCAAAACACCAACTCTTAGGAAGCAATTAAATTTTATGTTTGACAGTTTCTTTACTTACAAACATTCTACCTATATCGAAAAAGGCTGGAGTATAGGTATGTTACTTCTAGTGCCCAACTGTCCCCAATTGTTCATATCAAAGACTTTGTCGAGTTCAAAATATGATATTGCTATCAGTTCTCATGAATTGAAAGTAGGTACTATATATAAAACCCCTGTACCGAAAGATATGTCCTCATCTCAAGAGCACGTTTCAATTCCAGTCTGCTTACTTATTGATATTGGAAAGGGACTTAGGGAGTGACTGTATCTGCATTCATTCAAAATAACGCAGAAAGATTTACGTTCACGCAAAAACGCAAACGTCAAAAGCCTAAATAACTCCTCACGTCATACGTCAAAGGTTATTGACGTATGACGTGAGGACGCGAATATATTAATGAAAGCCGCATAATCATACTACGCGCTTCTGAGTCAAAAACAAGTTTAAGGGACTTTGCACATACATACATACATAGGTAGTAAAAGTGTTATAGTCTCCGTAACAATTTAATTACAACTTCATCAATAGGTACAACTAGTCGTTGACACTCGTTGTGCACGTTACTACATTCTAAACTATCACAGATGTTTCGTATAAAAATTAAAAAAGTTAAATAAATATAATTAATCACTAGACTTTGCTACTCTTTATTTATTCCGTCATTCGTAGAAAGTCTACGGAGTTGATTTTCTACAGTACACCTTATTTAAACTTGTCCACATTCCATGATTTATGAATTAGTTGAATAGTGTTTTTTTGTTCTTTAAAAATGGACATTTGTAGTATTTTGTCACAGCTTTGATTTTTATAAAAATAAAATCAAAGAAAAAAAATCAAAGTTCCAATAATGTTTGCTTTGGTGATGCTGAACGAGGTCGTTCCGGGGTCTTGATGTCCAAGACTTTCATCTCTTCACATCTGAAACAAAAAAGGTTTCAAAAATGGTTTAACTGGCTTTTTCTGTTATTGTAAAGGACTTTAAAAGCAACTCTATTTCTGCGAACTACAGAATTGCCTTACAAAACACACGAACAAACCTCTTAAATACGATATTATTATGGCTTTGTCTTCCACGATAGTACATAACTATGAACGTAAAATAGATAGAGATAGATAAAACGTAAAATAGATAGGTGCCCAGGCACCTTAAGTCATGTAATGTGTGATCTATTCGTACATGGCGATTTGTTAAAACACAGTGTGTCTTTACTCTTTAATGTAAGTGAAGTTAGAATCAAATTCACTGCCGTATAAAATATAATAAAACAAATCTATATATTTTTAAAAACTTTTATTTTCGATTACCAGCGATAAACTCCATGTTATAACTTCTAAACTATGTGTTTGTACATGTTAAAACATAGACACAGAACAGAGCTTGATAAAAATATGAATACTCTAAAAATCTTTAAAAAAATAATAAGTGTTAATAAATAGCTTAAAAGCCTGATCAAGGCTTTTAAGCTAACAAAACTACTGCATAGCAGTTTATTGGCAGCTAAATCTCCCTATTTGAATGGTTTTTAAAAATACGATTTTTCACGCTACCTACATAGTAACCTATCTAGTCCTGATACTATAGCAATGTTATCTAAAAGAAACTCCCTCAGTCTTTTTTGAATGAGTGTTAACTTACAGAATTTTTAAAAAGGGATTGATGTAAATTTATTTTAGAACTTGGTACTAATATACCTACACATAAGAATATAATTATATAATAATATAATAATGAATTTAATAATACATAAGAATTTATGACTTTTTTATGTAATTTTATGATTAATATTTATCTCAAAATAACGTCCAATTCACGCATTTTTTATATTTAATACTTATTTGAGATTGTTTAAGATATAAATAAATAAAAATACCTCCTTTCTAACCCAAACTGAACGTTTTCTATGAGCGATTAAACAAAGGCACTGCAGATGCGCTCTTAACAACAAATAAAAAGGTCTGGAAAACAAATATATTTTAGATTTGTTATTCTGTACTCATCTAATATTGGGTATAGTTTTACCCAAACACCATTATATAAACCATTTAACAAGCCCATAAAACAGGCGCATACAACTGCAATAATAATTATCAAATCAAGTATTTCCACAAGACGCAGTTTGGTGACCCTAAGTGGTCCACGTCACGACCAAAGTGACTGGCTAATTGTCACCATCTGTGACGCCAAATTATCAAGATTACGCAGCCGGATGCTCCACAGCGCTAATTAGATTGAAGCACGGCCCAAAATGGTATATACTTGTCTTTGAGAGGCTCGAATCACTTTGTTTTTCAGTTTTAACATGTTCTTCCTAAATTCGAATATGGTAGGTATATAAATGGACACTATTTCGTTAGATGACGTCTACTTACTTTGTGTAATCAACTAATCACCCAAGCACATAGTTTTTAAATATATTTATAAATAAGACACACCTATGGTATTAGGTATGTACATAAGATGGCAACATAGAAAACTACCTAAACTTACAACAACCCACATCCGGAACAAACATCCGCAGATTATACAACATTATGCTTCGTCCCGGGGCAATAAAACCCGCAAAATCCTGCATTTCAGGCGGTTATAAATAAATAAATAAATAAATAAATAATGCTGGACAAATCACACAGCATCATCTAGCCCCAAGCTAAGCAGAGCTTGTGTTATGGGTACTAGATGACTGATATACTTAATACATTATACTACATAGATAGATATTTTTATTATATATAGAAAAACACCCAGAACACCCTGAACAAATGTCTGCAGATCGTACAGACATTTGTCCCGAGGCGGGAATCGAACCCGCAACCCCTTGCGTCGCAGGCGGACCTTCGCCCGCTGCGCCACAGAGCTCGTCATTATTTATTCGTGGTTATTAATAATGAACATCTAACATTGTAACCGACTGCGGTGCTATGGTGCAAAAGACGAGAAAAACAATCTCAAACTTCTCCAAGATGTTTGTTTCAAAAAGTCACAGTACTTGGGAAAACAGAATAGTTTCAACTCGAGCAAACTTCAGACCAATAATTCTAGGTTGCAAAACCATCTAGTGAAACTCGAGCAGTAAATCAATACCAGGCAAAGCAAATCTCTAAAGATGCGGACAAGTTTGTCTACGTTTCTAAAATTAACTCAACACACACCATCTTATCAATAAGCGAGCGTTGCGTCACATGTCTCAACGGCGGCCCTTCGAGACTCTTGACAATTTTATATGAGAAAACTTCAAAACTCTTCCGGCACATCACATGTTTCCTGTTAGGGCAGGTAGGGCAACGAATTTTAATGTCTAATTAATTCTGTATGCAGTGGATCTTTACCTCTATTTATATCTAAATGGAAATTAATAAAACGTAACGTATTCGCTGTAATACCTACTTTTATAACTATTCAGTTTTTAAGACCTCAAGAAAGTTTATAGAGAGAATAGAAAAGTATTGCTTACAAACTCTATTCATAAATTAAATTTATAGTAGTTCGAACAGCATTATAACAGCTGGCTGGCAAAGCCAGAGAAAGATGTCGTTCTAGATGCCATTTATAGGTAGGTATCATTATCTAATAATTTACAAATAATCTGTAGGTACTATATTATCATCAGTGATCTTAGCGGCGTTATTTTTACCTCTAGAAGACATCTGGCAAGCCATGTTGGCTCAGCAGCAAACTGCCAGTGCATGGGGTACCGGCAGTAGAATGTTACCCTTCCTCTCATGCCTCCTGGATGCAGTAAGAGTCTGCTAAGGAATACCTCCAGTCCGGAAGATGGGCATCAGCGTCGTTCCGTGTATCAACACCCCGTACAGCGCTCCCCAACCCGCCTGCCAAGCAAGCGTGGTGAGTATGGCAACTATCCCTCATGAGGGAGGCCTGTGTTCAGTAGTGGACGTCTAACTGGTGAAATGATGATTGTTCAGGAGATAAGGTTTGTTATTAATTATGATTATATTATATTATGAAATTAAAAACGACCGTCCGTATTTGTGATTTATTTTCAACTGTTTTAAGAGAATGTAGATAAAATTGATTAGAGTGAACTTAGGTGTAAGTAGCTTGCATTCCGAATGAACTAAATGGACTGAAAATGTCGATTGTCTTGAGCGCGCGATCCGGTTTGATTATGACCATCATTATGTTCAGGAGATAAGGTTTGTTCTTCTATGCTGCCTAACTGAGCGAAATTAAAAACCTCTCTACTTACAGACGCCCATTACATTTAAATAAACAGCAGTTAATTGACAATGTTTTGACAGTAATGTATGAAAATATGTAAAAAAATTGAGCTACCATTGGACGCCTGGCAAATGTAAAACGTTTTCACCACAATCGCCATAGTCCCTACAGTCACCACAGTCGCTACAGTAGCCCCAGTTGCCACAGTCGCCCCAGTCGCCACATTCGCCCCAGTGACCACAGTCAACACGATGGGCACAATAGACAAAGGGCCGTCGTCCTAGTACTAACTCGCACATCTCCAAGCGTCACGCGTCACACCTCGTCCGATCAGTTTGACCCCCGCAAAAGACATCTTACATCAAGATTTCGCTATTTAGGTGCTGATAAACTTAATAGGCGTTTATAAAAGTAAGGGGTAAGTCTTTTTTCTTTACAAACCTGTCATCAGTTGTTTGGGCAGCGTTGTAGAAGACATCAGGCATGGGTGAGTCATGTTGGCTCAACAGTGAACTGCCAGCTCTAGGCGAGTGCGGCCCGTGTGTTGCGTACGGCGAGAAAGGCACTGCCGCTCGCAATGCAGCCAGCACTAGAAGCATGCCACCTGCAATGGAAAAATAACATTACCTACTATAACTACGGTATATTACTGGCGATGCCTGATAATATCCTTACATACATATGTATATATATATAATTACATGTTTTTGTCACCTGACTCCTCCTAAACGGTTGTGTGTATATTTCAATAGATTCCTGAACGGTTTGTGGTTTTCCATCTCTGAAATACAAGAATACGGCTCTGCGCATTCTTGTACGGAAATCTGCCCTCTGGAGACGGGGGGTATTTGGCCAGCAGTTGGATAAAATAGGTTGATAAGATTAGATTTGATAATTCTAAGTTACATTTAATTGTATTCATACGCCTCACGCACGGGATTTGTTAGTATTTATATTAAGACTACAACTAGGAAATCCAATTTGTAGCGTGATAAAGGAGGGGCCCATGTTTACTCAGCAGTGAGGGCTACTGGTTTGCTTAGATTAAAGAGATAGGGACCCTTTCATTAAATGACAATAGGTTGACGATAGGTTTTCTGTTTTGGTTGAGTCACTATTTTCTTTTGTTATTGCAGGAAAGTCGTAGCTGTTTACAATTAAAGATTAGTAAGAATCCGTGACGTATAATTACTTCAGATACTGAACAAAAGATTTTACTTTAAAACCTTGCAAAGGCTTGCATATCTGAACCCTTTATTTCATTATTACAGTGGGCTTGCATTTGCTCCCAGAAAAACCTGTTGTTCTAGAGAAATATTTGGCGTGCTATCAGGTATCAGGTCCCTTAAATAATACTCATCCCGCGAATGGCCGTGAAATGCCAAAACGTTGCACCAAAGTCACCCTTCTTAGAATAACTGATCGAGGATTTTGATAATTTATTTCTCATTTTACTGCATTAACTCATCTCGTATTCGCGACGCTGCGTTATAAATAATATAAGACAGCGGTGTTTTTTTTATATGTTATTCTACGAGATGCCTTCTAAGAAGTTGCTTATGGCTTAAACAAATAAATTACTCAGTTATAACAAGCATTAACATATCTTGTACGAAAAATACTCAAAGTCTAATCTAAAGTACTCAGGTAACGTATAGAACTGAAGACACGAGAAAACATTTCCTCTTGAAGGCTCGCGCGTTAATCTGGATAATCCTCCCACTACCGGCCCTAAATATTAATACAAGAACTCCACACGGGCTACCAGATACGCAAAGCTACTTTCCACCGCGCAAGGCATTTGGTGATATCCCATACACAGATACAGAAACAGATCCAATTATGAGGGCATAGCGAATGATCCGTACTTGGAGATCCATTAGGGAAGCCAATATCTAGCTGTGGACGTCCGACGGCTGAGAGTATGATGATAGCTACAATGTAGTAAAAAATATAGTAGTACAGAGAAGTAGAGGATAAGTTGTGTTACTAATTTACTAAATTGGTTTAGAATGCAGTAAGTTTGTAAGATTTTTTAAACAACTACGATTCCAAAATTAATGTGGTAAAGAAATTATTTTAGACGTTTAGGATATATTTTGGGAACCCACCAGTGTGTCAGCATTTATTTGTCAGTTGCTACGAAAGTACATGAATAATTGAATTATCTGAATGTTAAAAAGATAACGCGTGTTAGATAAACAAAGCGTTGTTTTTCTTATTAAAGATCTTATGTACCTTTTAGTAATCAATTTCCAGGGCTATCTCAATAAAATCAATTGAAATCATCATAGATCATAACCAGTGATTCATGAGGTACTATACGTCCACAGTCCTACGGCAATGCAAGAAAAATAGAGCAATAATGTTTGACTTATTTAAGAAAAAATATAATGTCTATCTTGTGTAGACGTTTTCAACTTTATTTTAAGCGAATCTACATGTTACATTTAACCCAAATAAAACATTATTATAAATGAAACCGTACCGTGAACCAGCTTCGTGAAGTTGGCAGTAGTA
This sequence comes from Pasiphila rectangulata, assembly GCA_963082625.1. Lineage (NCBI taxonomy): Eukaryota > Metazoa > Arthropoda > Insecta > Lepidoptera > Geometridae > Pasiphila > Pasiphila rectangulata. Next base: position 13,055,725 of record OY720243.1, read on the forward strand.
TTTCTTCAATAAAATCAAATCAAATTGAAGGCAAGACCAAGAAAAAAATATTAATGTTATGCCTCTATGTAGATTAAGATATAAAAAAACAATCTTATGATACAAAAAATCTGGCACGTGTGTGTGAAACACGGTTTGTTAATAATAGAACGCCATGGGAAAGGGGACGAATCCAATCAAACAAAGCAAGTCTTACGGAAATTTCTTTTCAATCAGCAGCATGTTTACCTCATTGCCCTCGAGAAAACCTGGTTTATACCCTGGCTGCAATACAGGACAGAATGTAGTAACGTACACGGTATATTTGGTCTCTAAGCTTATGGGTTCTGATCGCTTTTTCTGAGCTCTACATTAGATAAAGATAAAAAGACGTTTATTTTGTTACCAAACCAAATTTAATCAATTATTATTATAAGTGAGTTTTACTTAGTTATTTAAGTAATGGGCATTTGTATTTTACTGGGATGAATCAGAACTAAAACCAGTATTTTTTTGTGGGACCTCTACAATATGGCTCTACCTGCGGGCCTAGCATGGCGTTTCTTCTCTTTCTGGAAAGCAGTTTCGTCTACACCTACCTAAATGTAATTATTTGTCTATTCTACTCTACATAAGAAACGCACTCTCTATATTACACACACTGAAATGACTATATATTTTACATCTATGCATATTTATCACAAACACTTGCCAAAATCTACATAATAGCGCGGCTGTGCATTAACTATCTACAATACAGAGACGATTTATTAGCCCGATGCGACGGAACATATATGACGATAATATTATTTACCTATACGTTGACGGAGAAGGGGATTGGAAAGACTTTCGCCTAGCAGTGGGGCACAGAATAGGTTAAAGGGTATATTTAAACTCAACCGGGAAACAATTCCATCCGTGTATTTTGCTGTAAAACGTTTAGATACGGAAAAGTTCCGCTCGTGACTTGAATAAAGTTGTGAGACTACGCACCCGGCCATTTGTTCGCCAGCTACCCACTTACGAACTAGGGGGCTGGATCTAGGAACCAACTTAATTGCGTAGACAGATGGAAATGCTTTTAGCTGAGACGTACAGAGGATATAAGTGTGAGTTGTTTACTTCGGTTGAGAAAACAGCTTGGCTTCGTAAAACTTTTGCTGTGTGATATTTATAACCGTTCAGGGTTAATCGGGTTATTGGTGTTTTTAAACATAAATTGATAACTATGTCGTAAACAAATGTATACAAATAATTATGCGTAGCGCTGTCTGTCTGTCTGTGGATGACACGATTACAACCCGTTGACCGATTTACATGAAACCTTTTTTGTTAGCACTGTCTTAATGAGCGAAGGGTACTGATTGATTTTTGTGACCCTAGAGTAACAGGGACCGGAGTTATTATGACCTCAAAAGGTCACCAAAGGTCAAAAATTGCTTTTTTACGGAAACCTTCGCTCCCTTTTCTGGTACCCCTGTTCCAATGCTTGTTATAATAACATACCTTTAAAAAACTTTTTACCAAGCATAAGACAGTCTGACAATTTCTTTTTAAAATTACCCCCTCGAAAAGTCCTCCGATCCGCACTTGTTTACGGACAACGGAATTGAAGATAAGTTTAACAGAAGCTTCAAAAGAGCTGAGTGCGAACTATTTTCCTCCACCGAGATACAGCTTTGAGCCAAGTTGAAACATATTTTGTTGCCATTTGGCCACTCATCAAAAGATGAGTTCTTGTAAGCACTTGGCCTAAATAGCTAGTTATGTCTACATTTGCACTGGACTCCGAAAACTGAAACGCTGGCTGAAATTCTAAGTCGCATTGCAATCGCAAAACAATGTAGGTCGCATCGTTTGGAACTTTAAAATAAAAGGACAAGTGCGAGCTGGACTTGCCTACCGAGGGTTCCCTAGGTATGTAGGAACATAATAAAATATTAGTAAAAGTTGTAAAAATGCACAGAAAGATTCGGTCACCCATCCAATTTATGACCGCGCGTAGGGTTGCTTAACCTCGATGATTGATTTCGTACTTTTTTTAATGACGATTTTTTTTATGATTCCATTGCAAATACGTCTACGGGAAGAATATTGATTCTCTCCATGAATATTGATTCCATTAAGAATGTCGATACTTGCTTTTTTTGCGGCATAAACGGCTGCATCTTTTTGGCAGGTTAACTTAGAATATTGTTTTGTTTTCACAGCTTGAAGAGGCTTATTTGAGTATATGGTTTTAATTTCAACTCGATACCTCTACACGTTCTCGAGATAAAGAGTATTGACAGACCGACAGACAGACGGACAACAAAGTGATCCTATAAGGGTTGCGTTTTTTTCCTTTTGAAGTATGCATTTAGTGAAAGACTGTTTGTTATTGTGACATAAGACACTTTCATTTTATTTATTTGTACAATGTTTATGCATTCACGCACAGGTATTGTGATAGTTGAAATTTAAATAGTTTTATCGAAATTAAAGTTTATTAAAATAATATAAAAAGAAGAACCCAAGCAGATCCGTTCAAAAAAGTAATTCTTACACCTAGCTAGATGATATCGCTCGCACTGACAAAATTAGCGGTGTCCATTCCAAGATTCCAACTACGAAACTTTCCAAAGAATTCTAGAAGGGAGGGTTATTAATTTACACCAAGATTTTACAGCCACATTTTAGAAGTGTTAATTCCAAAATTCTTGCTTGTGACGGTAGTGGGAAGAGTGAGGTTGGTAGACAGTGGTGCAAAGTAGCAGCTGACAAATTGAGTGTTCTATTTTCAAAATTCCTTACCAGCGACGGAAATTCCGACTTATTTAATAACGCTGCAGCGTAAGCAATTTAGAATATATTTAATAGCAGTAAGTACACGTATTAATAAGCCAGATTACATCTGTCTGACCAAAACAGTATTTCTTGCGACAGCGGCAGTAGAGAGGAGTGTGAAGTTATCTCGACCGATTGTAGTGTTCTAATTTCAAAAGTTCCTTAGCAGTCACAGTGGTGCTAAGCAGAGAGCAACAGACAAAATCTGTTCTATTTTCAAAATTCCTTACCAGCGACAGTGGTGAGTAGAGTGAGGTTAGCAAACAGCAGAGCGGTAGCCACGCAGGCGTAGAAGGGAGCCCTAGCCCTCCCGCATGACCAGCGGAGGAAGTCCCAGCAACGCAGTGTGAGGGTGTACTCCCCCCGTCGGCAAAGGAGGTCGATGAACAATGCTGCCACCCACATTGTCTCCAGGACGAACACAAAGGCCGCTCCGAATCTGCGGAATTAAATATATGGCATCTACGGGTCTTTGCATACATATTATAAGATTTTATACAAACAATAAGTTGGGTGTATACAAACATCCTTCTATAAATATGGTGATGAGATGAATAAATATGACAATTAATGAACCATGGAGCAAATCTGTGTTTTCTCTGCCTGTAGACTGATTTTTTAACTTATAGGTAGAAACATACTGTGTCGTATCGCTTCATGCATACCAACTTTGTAATATTTCATCATCATGTCAGCCGTAAAACATCCACTACTGAACTTAAGCCTCCCTCATAGATCTCCATGAGGGGTTGTTGCTATACTCACCACGCTTGGCAGGCAGGTTGGCGAGCGCAGTATGAGATGTTGATACACGGAAAGACGCTGCTGCCCATCTTCCGGAGGTATCTCTTAGCAGGCTCTTACTGCATCCACGAGCATGAGAGGAGGGTGATGATCATTATATTATTATTAAAGCAGTGGACGTAAAATTGTTGTTTTAATTTTAGAAAGGCACTAATGAAATATAGCATATGGAAATTGTAAACCTAATATGACAACTTAACCCATTTTACGCAATTTTACTCACGAAACGCGCCAACAGAATTGACATCAATATCGTTAAAAATGTACTAGTAAGCAGGTTATAAGTACTTACTAAGGTACATTTTTTTTTAAAAAACGTTCTGTGAATACCTGTAAGAACCCGTAAATAATGACTCAATGTACCTTACCTAGGTAAGTAGCTACTTTCTTTAACATAAAACGTGATAAAACCCGCAGCTTATCTAAATGGGCATGTTATTATGAGCAGGCGTGAAAAAGTGAAAACTGCTTAAAGAACACCTCAGGCGAAAAACATTAAAATGTTTGAGTTTTCAGGTAACCTACATACATACATGGTTTCACCAGCGTTAAGACAACGTAGGAAGAGTAATGATTGTAACAGTCTATGTATACAGGGTGTAAAAGGACGACTACCGAAAACTTATGGGGGTCAATGTACTCATCAATATGAACAACTTTTACTAAGGAACTTTCGCTGTAAAAAAATGTGTAGAAACATTTACCTCCCGAAGTTTTCGGTTCCTTGTCCTTTTGTCCTTTTACACCCTGTATAGGTAATTATTTACGATTACCGATTTTGATGAATAAAGTTTCAACAGATTCGATAATATGTCTACATTCATCTCCTATATATTTCAAATTGATGCCGTGGGGTGCCGGCAGTAGAATGTTACCCCTCCTCTCATGCCCGTGGATGCAGTAAGAGCCTGCTAAGTGATACTTCCGGAAGATGGGCAGCAGCGTCTTTTTGTGTATCAACATCCCATACTGCGCTCGCCAACCCGCCTGCCAAGCGTGGTGAGTTTGGCAACTACCCCTCATGGTGACCCATGAGGCAGTACTGTGTTCAGTATTGAACGTTTTATGGCTGAAATTATGATGATATTTCAACTTAGGTAAGTGATCGTTTTTGAGATATACCTACTGCAGCACGTATTTGCTATTTATTTTTCTTAATATTTATACGAAATTGCTTGTAAATCAAGTGAAAACAATGATTTTTAAATTTTACAAACTTTCATCCCCTAATTTACCAAACAGGGGGATTTTTGGGAAACGCTGAACCACATGTGATATAAAATAGTTTGGATATTGCAAGATGACATTATTTCTTATTGAACCGAGCAACACCCGGCCAAGAGTCAATATCATTTAAATAATCATCTATGGAGTTATAAGCTTTCTTCATGAGATTTTGATTTTTAAAAAGCAAAATACATACCTACTATCAAAATTCTACCTATGCAATTACCTATGTATGAATCGACAGTTCGGTCGGCTCAGATATCAGCTTATTAAAGAAGCCATAAATAATTTATATAATATGTGGAGTCTAAATTCAGGGACGTGCAATTTATTTTGGCTTCTGGTATGTTTGTGTGCATACAGTTAGTCTTTAAAATATATATTGCAATAAAACAGTTCAAATGTTTATTTCCTTAAATCGTTCTTTAGGTAAGTAAGTCGCGAGGTTTAATTTTGTTAAGAGGGGCCAATCCAACTTACTTTTCATACAACCTCTCGCACGTGGGTGTGGCGTCGTAATAGAACTTTCTATGAAACTTTTGATCTAATAGGTATCTTGTGTACTATATCTAGGTTTCTATCCAAACAAAAAATCAAAATTTGGAGAAACAAATTCATTATAAAATTTGGAGATAGAAAGATCTATTACGACGCTACACCCACGTACGAGCGGTTGTATGAAAAGTAAGTTGGATTGGCCCCTCTTAATGCCACGTATCGCCCTAATTTGGAGGACAAATATTGTCTGTATATCAGCCGCCCTTCCCCAAAGCAGGACACCATAAGATGACACATCACACTATGGAAGTAACTAAAATGAACCAGTCTAGCTGTAGCTTCATCAGTTCTTCTTCTTTAACTGCGTAAGCTGTTGTCTAAGCCGACCACGATTGATGCACTTGCAGCATCAATTTGTGGTATCTAGGAGTTAAAATGAACGTACTCACAGCAAGCCCAATGCAATTTCATATCCAAGCACCAACAGTTCGGCACCCGCTCCGCTCATCACTGAAAAATAAAACCATTTAAGTAAATCCACCAAATGGTAGATAATAAGAGTATATACAGGGTAGATTTTTGAGACGGGCCAGTGAGGGCAGGTACCTTAAGCGTTTCTAGGAGACCATCCATAAGTGTTTGAGATATTCTGAACTGCATTTACAGAAATTCAAAAAAAATCCTGTCAGCAAGAGATTAGTCATCATCATTTCAAATAAAAACTTTTTTGAAAGTTTCCCGTTTTTTGCTATACAATTCACACCGCATTATCTAGCCCCAAGCAGAGCTTGTGTTATGGGTACTAGATAACTGATATACTGAATACATTTTACTACATAGATACATATTTTTATTATGTATAGAACACATCCAGAACACCCTGATCAAATATCTGCAGATCGTACAGACATTTGTCCCGAGGCGGTAATCGAACCCGCAACCTCTTGCATCGCAGGCGGACTTAACTTTATAGTACCCGAATCCTGAGGGGTTTGTTGCCATACTCGCCACTATTGGCAGGTTTTTTTACATGTTTACCAATCGACTTTAAGATAGTACCCGACTGCGCGACGCAAAGGAAGGACTGAGCATGTAGCATGTTGTATTTAAAAGCCTATGTAATATGTCATTGTTTGTTCCTTTTGGCGCGTGTTTCCTTTTGACGAATAATGTATTCGTCGAGTTTTTTTTTCTTTTTTGCAATACGGCACCAAGTAGTCACTTACAAGGTTATGACTATGACGAAACTATTGACGTAAGAATCATAGAAATCGGCTGATCCGTTCAGTAGGTACTTAGCGCCAAAAGGAACAAACAATGACATCTTACATAGTCTTTTAAATACAACATCTTTAAATACGACATCTTACTGGTGACATTTATCATTGAAGATACTTGGCGATACATGACGGGGGCCGTTGTAATCATGATGTTACCAAGACATCCATGAGTTCTTGGGTAAGGTACAGTATCGAGCGCCATATACCTAACATACAAAAAACTCTAATGTAACAAATAAAGACTACATCCATCCTAAAAATAAAAATTATTATTGTTATTCTCCATAGCTAACCTCAATATTCCGGAATGTGCCATAGGGTTAGAAACCTCTGTCATGTCTAACTTAATAGGTCTAACACAAGATTTTATCAATCATCATTCCAGCCGTAAAAAGTCCACTACTGAACAGGCCTCCCTCATGGATCTCCATGAGGGGTAGTTGCCATAGTCACCATGCTTGGCAAGCGGGTTGGCGAACGCAGTACGGGATGTTGATACACGGAAAGCTGCCCATCTTCCGGAGATATCCCTTAGCAGGCTCTTACTGCATTCACGGGCATGAGAGGAGGGGTAACATACTACTGCCGGCACCCCACGGCAACTTCAACAATTTTTTATAATAATTACGCTTTACTATAAAACACTTGTGTTTTATCAATAATTTTCATGAATTCGGAATTTTTCATAAGGGTCAGGTGTGGCGTCCCGACATTTTTGAGACCTTTACAAGGACCTTACCTTTATGGCTAAACCTACCCTAGATTCCGGAAATACTCTTGCTAAAGATTTTACCTTTACCATGCGTTTGTTGAATTTTATAGTAGGTATTTAATTAAGCAATGTTTATTTGTTTCAATATTATTTGTCACTTCATCATCATCATCATCATCACAGCCGTAGGACTGCTGTCCACGTCCACTGCTGGACATAGGCCTCCCTTATGGATCTCCAAGAACATGAGGGGGTTGTTGCCATACTCGCCACGCTTGCAGGCGGGTTGGCGAGCGCATTACGGGATGCTGATACCCATTTTCCGGCGTTATCCCTTGGCAGATTCTTACTGCATCCACGGGCAAGAGAGGAGAGGCTACGGAAAAAACTCTTTTTTCTGTGGGAGAGGCAACCTTCTACTGCCAGCCCACGTGGTTACTTGGCACGGTAAACGGTTGTATCTTTTTATCGGGTTAACTTAGAATATTGATTTTTTTACAGCTTAAAGAGGCTGTAGATTTGAGTTCCTAGTTGATAAAGTCTTGACAGACAGAGAGACAGACATATGGACAAAAAAGTAATCCTATAGGTAAGGGTTTTTTGAGGCACGAAAACCTAAATATTACGCCAAGATAACGGTAAAAAAACTGGAAAGATGGAAATGATTGGTTTTTCCCGTTATCCCAACGTTTGGGGTAAAATAAACTGTTAGCTTTATAAATCTAAAAAAAAACTTGGATGTAGTTTTAACCATAAACTTTCTAGGAAAACTATAAAATTTTTGCTTAAAATAAGTAGGTAGTTTACCAAACATACTGGTATAGTTTGACAAGTTCTTATCTAGATGTCGCTATTTAATACCTGGTTAACTCCTGTTAACATGTTTTGGCAAAAGTTACAAACACACCAACTTCTAACAACAGGTTAACGAATAACTACGGAACCCTATACAACTCGTGGCCCGACACGCTCTTGGCCTAATTTTTTTATTTTTAAATACGTTCCTTATCTATTTAATTAAGGAATAATTAAAGCAACCAAAATGCTGTATTCGGGCGGAACTAACACCCGCACCGTCAGACAATATAGCTACGGAATCATTAAAAAAAGGTTCGAAATGGTCACGATCCATACAAAATTTACCCAGGCCCGGCGTAAACGAAACATAATATCTCAGTTTTTTCGGTATTTTGTGGTCTTTGATTATCAGTCTTTTTTATCTTCTTTTTCTGTGGTTAACTTAGTTAAAATACCTTTGTAAGGTTAAGTACCTATATTTTTTAAGTTAAGGTTTATTTCCTATTTGTTTGTTTTAAGTGACATCAGTAAAAATAACCGAAAACCTAACAACAGTGGTCCCTGCACCATAGGTTCAGGTACCTGTGGTGCAGTGGACCACTTTTCTAAAATCTATGGCAGGTACATACCTCTCCACCAATGGTGCGTAACATTTGTTCCACAAAATCCCTGCTGGTTTCCAATAAGCGTTCAGGGGACCTACTTTGGACATTCTGACGATAATATCGTACTTAATCGTTTTCTAGAGTAAGTTGGCGCCCAGAAATCACATGCCGCCGACGACGACGTAAAGAACGCTCACTCCAGAAACAAATTATTGTCCGCCATTTCAACAACTAATCATTATGCTTCAAGAATCCAGAAGAGTTGTCAAAGCGTAGTAAAATAAAAAAAAATAACTTAGATAAAAATGCACATTCTCCACCAAAAGTACTACACTAATATGTCTTCTCGCTCTTTTAGGGGAGTGTGCGAGTGAGATATCATGCGTGAGTTCTTTTGTTTTGTTTACAAAAGCGAGATAAGATCTTAAAATGGCAAATATATACACACCCTCTCAACAGTACTTTGAGGCAGAAGAAGGCAATTTAACTAAGTTAGCAAAAAATAAAAAAGAATTACTAATTTTCAATGTGCATAAAATAACAAAAAAACTGAGATATGTTTCGTTTGCGCCAGGCCAGGGTCGTAAATGACCATTCTTCTTCAGGTTTAAGCTCGATATCTAGTATGTATTTAATCCTTACAATATTAAAATAGAATATTATTTATTTCATGTCAACGTAATAAGATAAATAAAAACACATAAAAGAAGATTACGATTAAGCTTACAAAGAAGAAAATAGCAAAAAAGCTTGTGATATAGGGTAGGTAATATTAAGGCGACGCATTCATAAACAATTGTTTACATGAAAAAAGTCGTAAGTGCCAAAACAGTGATTCTCGTTTTAAAATAAAAACTAATTTCGTAGGGTGTACCTACAGACTTATAATGTTTAAAAAATTTTGGGGCATCCCTACACGTACTTCGTTCACCTGTGAAGTAAAAATCTATGTTTAATAAATAATTATATAGGTAGGTAGTAGTTTTTGGGGTTTTTTTTCTGTTGTAATAATTTTAACTAATCGTGTAAACCACTTTGAGGTAAAAACATGAAAAATTCAAATAATTAATACATTATTAAAACAAAGTCGCTTCCCGCTGTTTTTAGCATTACATTGCAAACGCTGGCTGAACCCTACGAGATAGATCAAAATAATGTACCTACTACAGTATTGTACACCTCAAAAGTCTACAAAAAAATCCGCAATGGTATATTCTGTAGTTATTCAGTATCAGCATTGCACCTGGCGTGTCGGGCCACGCGCTATGTAGGGTTCCGTAGTTCCCCGTGGTCCTGTTGTTAGAAGTTAGTGTTCGTTTATAAACGTTTACCAAAATTTGGAATATAATATTTGGTAGTTTCCCATACCGACAGCAGTGATGAGGCCCCATAGCCTGGCAAGCGGCTGCAGCAAGTCCCATAGCTTCCAAGTGACGGACTTATTCGGTGGACCAGAGTTCCATAACCTGGGCACCGCTGGCTGACTTCCTGGGGCGTCTGACTTTGGCAGTTCCATTATAGTTCCATCACGATTCACACGACCAATCACCATGAAAAACTACCACTTTAATTCACTGTTTTTTTACTGGAAACCGTTTTTTATATCATTAAGTACTTCTAGGTACTTGGGTAGACACAGAACAAACGTCTGGATTAATTGGGTTTGGTTATTTGCCTCATTATTGCATGTTTACGTTAACAATAATCACGGCATCTATAACCGATTTATATATTCAATTCTGGCCGTCTGCCCGGTTACTCAAATATCGCACCTTGAATAAACTGCGTCCTATTTACATTGTTTTTTTTTCTAAAACTTTCTACGAGCGGTTTTAACTTTTATTACATTTTTGCACGTTTTACTTTACGTTCCGGTTTTTGATCGGCGTCTCCGTCCGCTTCGTTACGCGGAAACCCCGAGTCAGACTGGGTAGAGTAAATGCAACGGAACGCGTCTTCACCCTGCGGTGAAATGGAGGGAACTGCGTGTTTGCTCATGCGAGCGAGCGATGCGATGCGATACGAATAGTATCTCGATCTTCGATAAGACGTGTGGGTTACCTACAGTGATGCCTAGTGTTTCATTTAGCCAGATTAATCATTGGTTTCAGCAATCTCTTAGAACCTTTACATAAATCAAGTTGTTGTTTGTTTTTCTTGTTTAAAGTATATTCTCTAGATGTACCTATCTCCTACATATTATCTGTAGTAGGTACATAATGTGTGATCGGTCGGTTATCAATTTTTAAGAAAAAGTATTTTTGTGAGTAAAAAAAATACAAACTATACCTTACTTACCGAAACGATAATACCAAATACCTAATAGAATAGACAGTCACAAAGTTAGTGTTTTACCAAATACTTTATCGTACAGAACAGGACATTTAATCTTTTTTGTTAGAGCTTTGCAAAAAAATTAGAAAAGTTATGTTACAGTTCCAGTTACAAGGAAACGGAGTTGTTGCCCAAAATCATTGAGCACTATCCAATAAAGGGGAATCAAGGTCATAAAAATTCCGAAACTCATCAGTGATTCTGCACTAATGCAATGACAACTGTCTCTCGCCAAAATTCATCCAAATCGGTTCAGCGGTTTTGACGTGAAAAGGGATACATACATTCTTACTTTCACTTTTATATATTATAGTAGGATATTTGGATTTAAATCCTAAAGATTACAACTTACTTAAATTTAAAAAATAAATTAGCAGAAGCCTTATTTTGAATTTAGAACTACAATGTTGCAAGTGTAATTATTAGTTGGTAATACCTACTGTCACAAACATGGGCAACTTTGCATTTGCGGCAATATTTCAATGTTCACAGAGGACAAGTTTTGCAAAGGCTCAACATACATAGGTATTAAACTGCGGATTAAAGTACGGATATCAAGGTTAAAAAAAACTATAATTTTATATGTGACTTTTATCTTGTTGGATCTAGATAGGTACCTCCTACGACGAATTGAGGATAGTCGCGGATTCTACTCTCAACTTGCGACGGTGGTAGCTCCAGTACATCAGTCCACCCGTGACCATATATTGTTCTGTGCCCGTGACCACGAGGGCCGCAGGGCACTCGAAACGTCGGGAAATAATAAAATAAGGTAATTACGGGATAAAAGCTCGTTAATCAGTTTAAAATTAGGTACCTCCTAGTCCTAGACCAAATCTACTTTAGACCTGTACCTACATGTACCTATAATACTGTGTATTATGTACTACAGTATTTTATTTAACCCTTTAGCAGATTTTTTTAAATAACTTAGTTATTTGGGGTAAGTATATAATAAACAGGGTAAAATATATTGTTATATGAGTACCAACCCCAAAGGGGAAGTTTCATTCTGCCCACGAAAACAAGTAGGTACCTACTTTTGGAGGGTAAAAAATCGGAATTCGTATGTCTCTTTAATTGGTTTTCCATTTACGCCTAACTGTCTGGCAACTTCGTCTGCTTTACGTAGGAGGGAGAGGGTTAGAAATAGTAGGTCGTAGGAAGAGTTCGCGCAAAACTTTATGAGCCCTTGAAGTTAGCTTCAAAAGTAAAAACAAAAGAGGGCTCAGTCTGTGAAACTAGGGTTGCCAGCGCGATATACATCTTGGTTGAGTAACTTTAACCGTTTATGCAGCGCTCGCAACGGAAGCTCTCAAAAGGAACAAATTTTCATCGTTAATTTTTGCACCTTACTTTATTGATGCTCCGGCTCCTCTCCGATTGGTCGTAGCCTGATGCTATAGAGCCTAAAGCCTTCCTTAATAAATGGACTAGGTATCTATCCAACACAAAAATATTTTTTCAAATCGAACCAGTATTTCTTGAGATTAGAGCGTTCAACCAAACGAACTCTTCAGCTTTATAATATTAAGTATAGATTCTACCAGTTGGTGTACCTAATGTGAAGATGATCCTAAATAAGATACTATACCTAGTAATAATTGGATTTCATTTTTTACCTGGACGACAAATCTTCCCGGAGTTCAATGAAGAAAAAGAATAAGAAAGAAGAATAATAATAATAATAATAATATATATTCTCAACTGTTAAGAATGGCGTTTAGGTCATTAACGTATAACCACAGAATAGTAATGTATACAGTGTTCCGACTTCATACAAACGGACGAAGCGCGAGCTGTACCTACGCGCCTCGATCTCGGCTCTCGCTCGGCATCTAAACAGTCGCGACTGTGCCGCAGCGACGAACGGAGGTGTGTTATTTTTTTAACAGTAACCGCGCGATTTTTTCAAAGATGTATTGTGCTGTTTTTGGTTGCATGAAATCTTCAAGAACGCATCCAGAGATAACTTTTTTTAGATTACTTGGAAACTCTGAAAGGTAAGACTGTAAAATAATTTAACTTACTATCTAGTAGGTAGGTACATAATGTGTGTCTTTTTAATGGACAAGTATTTCCTTTTATCTCCCGAAAAAAAAGATGTCTGGATTCTTAAATAAAGTGAATAGACTAAAGGAAAGTGATTGACACGAGTGAAATAGGTAGTTATAGGCGGTTCATGAATCATGGTACGGTAGGTACGCTTGTGTAAAAACCTCGGGGCATGTGTGTTTCGTTTTGTTATTTTGTATAATTCAAAGTAAAGACGTGGTATTTTATTTATTATTAACTAGCTTCTGCCCGCGACTTCGTCCGCGTTGAATAGTTTCTTTGGGCTAACGCTAACTTTTACCCACGACTTCGTTTACGTAGAAGGTGAAAATATTTTTAAATAATAATAATAATAATAAAAATGTTTATTTACAGTAGTAAAGGTTTACAGTATAGTGATAAGTAAATACATTTGCACAAATATTTGCCTAGTATAAACCTTCTATGGTCAAAGAAAAATGTCTCCTCCCTCGCTCTAACTAAGTAAAAATTACTTGTAATGAGACACGAGGGCTCCTTTCTCCGGCTACAAATAAGTTCACTAGTACAAAGTTGCGACTAAAGTTTTTATCTTTCTAGATATACAAATTGGGATTCTGTGTAATTACGTTAAATAACTAGATAGTAAGAAACTACACAAAAAAAAGCCTTAAATATTCAAAAAAAGTAAAAAAAAATAAGAAATAAAATAATGTTAATAAGAATGATAATAAAAAGCTGAAAAACACCAACCACACACCATCCGCAATGTAGCCCGAAACTACGATTGTACCTCCAACAAGTGCTCCACCTGTGCGTAATCAAGAAGTTTAAAGTCGAGGCTCGTTTTATGTTGTATGTCATTAGTTTTATTTAGGTTATTATAGATGTATGGCCCCAAGAACCGTGCGTGGCGATGTGCAAACGATGTTTTGCATTGCTTTGAGGTGAACACTTTATATTTACGGCGCTTATGGGAAACTTTTAATTGAGGTGAAACTTTATGTTGGTTTATGATGAGTTGCTGTATAAATACTTTCCTAACTGATAGCACTTGTAGTTCTTTATAGAGTTCAGTAGTGGGAAATTTATAAGGTTTGTTAAAAGCCACCTTTAGTACCGCTCTTTGCGCTCTTTCCAGTGGCAGAAGGTGTGATTTTGCAGCACCACCCCATGACCTAATACAGTAGAGTATAAGCGATTGACATAATGCAAAGAAAATGGATTTCAGTTGGCTTTTATTTGCCGCGTGTCTAATAAGCTTAAAAACAGCGATCATCTTACGAACTCTAGCAGTGATGGTCCTTATGTGATGTTCATATGACAAGTGTTGGTCGATACTAACTCCAAGGTATTTAATAATAGAGACTCTATCTAAGGTTTTACATTTGCAGTTATGATTTGTCGAGTAGAGGCATTGATTAGAATGAGCTTTTAGGTTAAGATCCACGTGCGGTTGTCCTGGTTTGCGAAGAGAGAAGGTAACAATTTTAGTTTTTGTCGCATTTAGAGTCAGAACATTACTGTAGAGCTGTTTTGATACTTGGTTGAAACCATCCTGAGCTCGTTTAAAAAGCCTTTGCCAAGTATCATCTCTGAATAAGAGCACTGTGTCGTCCGCAAACGATATAATTTTACAGTTGTCGATCTGGATATTACAGATTTGATTTATGTAGAGCAAGAATAGAGTTGGCCCAATTATAGAGCCTTGGGGAATTCCAAAAGTTTACTATAATACCTACGTTAAGCGTAATTTTAGGTAGGTACCTACATCACGCTTTCATCAGTAAGAGTGGAACTTTAAAACGTTAGGTAAAAGTACTGGGTCTTATTATCATAAATCATTTAGATTGTAGGTTATTCTAATAATTCATAACTATGTTATTTTATAGTACTTCTGCGTACACTATATTTTCAATTTATCTATTCAATTCACAAAGTATTATATTTGTTTATATAAAAAAAGAATATTTACAATCACAAAACTAAATGGAAACACAAATAAGGCAAATTTAATTAAAATGCTGGAGGTGGGCAGTATCGCATGTTTACGCACCGCGCGGCTGTAGGTTTTTATTTCAAAAATACGGCCGAGTTAAAATACTGTATACATTACTATTCTGTGGTATAACTGTTGTAGTTTATTGGTCTTGATGAAAAGTTGTTCCTTAGGGTGGGCAAAATCTCCCGGTTTCGGCTTAGTACACATAATTTTAAAATACTTTGTAGAATCAGATTAACGAAATAAAAAAATCTTAATGGTTTTATTGAATAATATCTTAATGGTTATGTTGGGTATCATAGGACGTATCTCATGAGATACATTGCCGAGTGTCATCCTATGCTCCTCACAGTTGCACTGCCAAACTTTCAAAAACACATTCCAAAAATAAATTGGTAAACCACAAATAACTAGGTAAATAAGGGTTACGGTTACTCAAAAACTTGTTGCACCTACTAGCTAGCTACTGTACAGTTTTTTTGTTACTTTAGGTTCATACTGCTAGGTACAGATTTTTAAATTTAGCTCCTCTACTCACCAACAGATGTCGCTAAAATCTTTGGTCTCGGCTCTACGTAGTGTTACATACTCTTTGGCTAAAATATAAACATAGAGCAAGACCATAGACTATGGAAGTTAGACTTCCGCAAGACGCAAGAGCAAGACCATAGACTATGGAAGAGTACTTAGACTTCCACAGACTACAGATACAGATGCTAATCCAACCAAAGACAATTCATCAAGCATTACTCTAACTACGACGCGATATTGTAGCCGAGCCGGCCGCGCGGGCCTCATTGATTATTATTCAATACCTACCTACCTAATATTTAATCGGGGTAACAACGTAGTGATCGCATGGTGTTTTCTGTTATTGTAAATATCAAGCAAGATGCAGTCCTCCGGTGGTGCCAAAAACCCCCCATGGGCGCGATCTAACGTGAACGCCAACATGTCCGGCATGAATCCGCAAATAATGGATCCTAATGCTATGATGGGCCAGCAAGGTATGATGCCCTTCCAACAAGGCCAAGTATTTAATCCTAACATGATGCAAGGGCAAGGAGGAATGGCAATGCCCATGGCGGGACAGATGCCAATGAACCAAATGGCTCAAGGTCAGATGTATCCAGGCAATGTTGTCGCATATCCGACTCCGCGTGCTTTGAACCCTGGCATGTACCAGAACCAAAACTCGAATCAGTCGTCGAACAGTCCGGAACAGCGCGTCTTCACCGGTACGGTAACCAAGACCCATAACGATTTCGGTTTTGTGGATCATGATGTGTTTTACCAAACATCGGTTTGCGCTAAGGGCGTCATTCCTAAAATCAACGACAGAGTGTTGGTGGAAGCTAGCTACAACCCTAACATGCCGTTCAAGTGGAATGCAACTCGCGTCCAAGTCTTGCCCAAGGGACAGGGAGGGCCTAATCAGAAGACCAATCAGAATAAGTCGAATAACTACAACGCTGTGCCACCGCCGGCCAGAGACAAAGGACCGATGCGTCGGGATGATAGGATGAACAATCGCCGAGGAGGCGGCGGCAGAAATGTTCAGGAAGAAAGGATGCCCCATGTAAGCATTCCCATAAATAACATAACGTAATTATTATGCCTAATTTTGGAAACTCCATAAAACAGATTTTAATAATTATTTTAGAAACGATCCAGAACCCGAAGCCGATCCAGATCTCGTGATATGAGCCGCCGAGACAGCAGCCGAGCTCGTAGAGACTCCCCACCTCGCAAACGCCCAGTAGTCCATCAGCCTTCACCCGTGAAATACATGGTGCGAGTCCCTCGCATGCCGCTTGATTTGTAAGTACAACAATACAGAGTAAGCCCACACATAGTTGATAATGGTACTAACATGTAATATCATTGTAAAATTTTGTAATTTCTTTCAGAAATAATATGTTATCCTGTCAAATACTATAGTTATTTATAAATTGTTTGCAGGCCAAAAATGGATGTGCCCTCAATAAGTCAGAGGTACAACAACTTGTACATACCTTCTGACTTCTTCAATGCCCATGTCAAGTGGGGTGAGACATTCCCGCCTCAGATGCCATTCTCCCTCAACAACCCAAGTAGTTACCACATTATGCCCAAAGAAGTTCCAAATCCGATTCCAAATGATGCTGTCTTGGAACCACCAGATTCAGATTACAGATATTCAGCTAAGGTGAGCATCAACTTTTGAATAAGTTCTAAATTTCAAAAACATAGTTCTATACCTGATCACAACACTGACATATTATTTTTCAACAGGTTATGCTAATCAGTCTGCCAACATTAGAGTCCTTGTACCAAAAATGTGGGCTTACTAAAGTTGATGAAAAAGACAAGCGTAATTCCAAGAACCCAATGCATCCCACACGTCTCATTAAATTCCTTGTGGGGCAAAAAGGAAAAAATGGCGAAAATTTCGCTATCGGTGGACCATGGAGCCCCTCTCTAGATGGTGAAAACCCTGACTCAGATCCTAAAGTTCTAGTGAAAACTGCAATTCGCACATGCAAAGCACTCACTGGAATAGATTTATCCACATGCGCACAATGGTAAGTGTGGTCTATTTTGAACAACTGTATCCTGCCAGCTTCCTGAC
Organism: Pasiphila rectangulata; assembly: GCA_963082625.1. NCBI lineage: Eukaryota > Metazoa > Arthropoda > Insecta > Lepidoptera > Geometridae > Pasiphila > Pasiphila rectangulata. Next base: position 13,073,435 of record OY720243.1, read on the forward strand.
TTCTGGATTATGCTCATTTCTCCTATCACTAACTTAGGTCAGACGTTTCTTCTCATCTCCCATTACCCAGGAAAATTGAAACGGTTCCTTTGACAGAAGACACTTCTCTATTCATTCCACATGTTAGTCATGGTAGAGTACACTTTTTGTACATGAGAGTTCGGAGGCGTCAGTGCATCGCAAACGCAGCCGTTTGGACGCAGATTCGATGTACCCTACCTGACAGTATGCGTGGATCGCACGTTGCGGCGTTCGCTTTGTGAGTACAGCACTACATCTGTGTTACCCACGCAGGTTCCGAATGGTGGAGTTTTACTACTGGCGCGAGGGCAGCGGCGGCAAGTCGCGCCTCGAGACGGTGGTGTTGTACCTGCCCGACGTGTGGTCCGCTCAGGCGTCGCGAGTCGACTGGACCACCGTTCAGGAACAATATAAGGCGGCCTACGACGCGGCTCTGCAGAAGCTGGAGGCGCCGGCACCCGTTTCCGGCGAGCCAGCCGACCAGCCCGCACCGCCACCGGCACCGGAATCCGAGGCGCAGAAACCAGCGGACAAATCTCTAATTGTTTGTTCCCAGTTTTGTTTCGTTATGTTCCTGACTACGTGTGCTTTTTGGCGAAGTTTCCCGACCCTACCCCCTGCGATGACGACGCATCGTAGCTCGAGTGGATGAGACGCAGTACTATCCAGATAACTCTTAGACTAATCTTGTGCTAATAGCACATCTATTTAATTCACTCGAAATAATGATTCTTAGAAAAATCTATTGATACAAAGACACGCATTTTGGCGCGTTTAAAGCCCCATGTCAGTTAACCAAAACATAAACACTTGGGACTTTATCCCTCTTACAAATATTCTCTTTTTTATAGATAAAGTTAAATGATTCCTACATTGAAAAGCCTTGATCTAAATTAAATTAATATATTGCGAAGATTTTTTAAAATTTTGGATATTATACCACCTTTGCCAACATAAATATTAATCATTATCATAATTTCAGGGTAAGGATGCTGATGACAGCACTATAACAATAGATGAGAATGATGATGATGAAAAACCTGAGCCCACTCATCATTCAAAGATTGATCTGAAAACAATCAAAGTTGGCAACCTAAGACAGGAGTTGCGTGCACGAAACGCAAGTGTCAAAGGTTAGTTTTACTTTTCCTATTTAAGCATTTTAGATGATACAAAGCTAGATTAAAGGTGATTGTTCACTGATTGGGTGACTGGGTTCAGTTGACCAATCAAAACGTTAGTTTGCTGGGGCCCTGTGCCCTCCATGCATTACTTAGTGCCGTGGCGCCGTGACCCGAAGTGGATCTTGCTCTTTTCGCGACGAAGTTGAGAAAAGTCTGCATGAACTTCGTGCCGCGTCGAATGGACTGAAACGTCAAAGGACCAGGACAGCTGGCGATCTCTAGTGTCAGAGGCTAAGATCCATGCATTGTGTTTGGTTCATTAAGTCCCACTGCACCTTCATACAGTTGGTCTTATCATGTAAAAGCCCTCTGAAACCAACTTTCTACATGAAGTAGAATTCATCCACATTTATACATGTACATAATAAGAGAACAGTTGATTCAGAAAAAAACTATAATATAATAACATAAACACGGGAATTTATGGCGTAATAATACCTTTGATTATTCCCGACGTTTCGACTGTGTTTCAACAAAAGAAAAAACTATTTGTTACTATGACAAGTGTAAAAAAGATTGATAAATCTTTGCAGGTCCGCGTCCAACCCTAGTTGTGCGTCTCTCCAAATTACTCAAGGCGGAACAGGAGAAAGATACAAAATCAGATGAAGTCATGGAAGTTGTGGACGACGATGAAAAGAAAGAGAAAGCTGACCAGAGCAGTGAACACATTGAGATCAACGACGATGCAGAGGATGAAAAGGTCGAAGAGAAAAAAGAGGAAAAAAAAGACGAGCCAAAGAAGACTGAGAAGGAACTTGAAGAGGAAAAGAGAAAGGTAAGATATGGTTCATGCTTTTTACCCGCGTTGAAATGGACGGTGTATATGTTTAGGGTGAGAAATTGTTCATCATCATCTCAGACATAGGACGTCCACTATATCTCCCTCATGGATCTCCAAGTATTGATCATGAGGGGGTTGTTGCCATACTCACCACGCTTGGCTGGCGGGTTGGTGAGCGCAGAACGGGATGTTGATACACGGAAAGACGCTGCTGCACATTTTCCGGAAGTGTCCCTTAGCTGGCAGGCCGCCGCCATAAAATGGCGGATAATGTACTTCTTCATCAAACCTATCAAGGGTATCAAACGCAGGCTTGTTTTTGTCAACTGTTACCAAACAAACTAATTTATTCATTAATATTAAATTTCTTTACGCAGCAGCAGGCCAATATGATAGGTAAATAGGCGTCAAGCTTGTCACGCCATTTCATCCCGGGCTTTCCACGACACCTAGCATTGGATGGGTCCCACTCTTTGGCCTTGCCTACAGATCGCTTGACATGCAACATACGTGTTGGCCCAGTTCCTGCGTTAAGTCGCGAGGAGTGGAAGTAGGGAAGGGAGGCCTTTGCCCAACATTCGGACAGTAATCGCTAAAAATAATAAAAACAAAAAAAACGGAATTTATCGCGTTACCGTTAATTTTGTCTACCCGGGACCAAGACTGTTGAGACCACAGGTTGAAATCAAAGGTTTAACGCGATAAAATCCCATGTTTTTGTTATTATAATGATTTGTGATGGCGAAAGTTTACGAAAAACTATAGCTAAAATATAAACAATAACAACGTTCATTTTGTAAAATATGGGGATTACTCACGTAGTATTATTACGTCGAAGCTTATTCCGACAAGTATAAGCTTCGACGTCAATAATGTTTCTCGATATACACGTAACTGTATTTCCAACCAGTTGGACAGAGAGAAGCAAGCTCTGAAGAATCGCTACGAGATCCCGACGCAGCCGCATCTGATCGTGCACCCGTGCACGGCCGCCAAGGGCGGCAAGTTCAACGCTAGCGTCGCGTCCCTGTCTCTGCTGCTCGACTATCGCGTCACTGACAATAAGGAGCATAGCTTTGAGGTAACGTATGTATATTATAAGATGTATGTATACTAACTCAAAAGTGGGTGATTATGAACCCCTGTGGATTAATTGTATATAGCGTGTCGTTTGTATATAATTATATGACGAATGAACCATGACGAAATTGAACAGCTATCACTTGAAAATAGACAATTAGCTAAAATGAACCAAGAATTGACTAAAAAGAATGTACTATATAAAAAAATTGGAAGTAGTCCTGCTAGGTTTACACCTTCGATTTTATCTACACCAGCAAAAATTTCAAAACAACAACAAAAATCTAAATTACATAAACATACACAGACACAAAATTGTAAACTTGTAGAAGAAAAGTTAAGCTTACAAAAAACAACACAAACTAATCTGGAAACATTAAAAATAGATAGAAAAACCCAGACAAGTGATCTCGCCCATCAAGAAAAATCATCGACAATCGGGACCCATAATCAAGCAAGCAATCAAGATTTGAACCAGCGCTCCATTGTACAAACTCCGCCAAAGACAAGTCCTATTAAAAAATCACATAAGATGTGTATCATCAGCAGCCAAAAAAACTACAACTTACAACACCAAATTATTGCTGAAAATGAACACATAGCGAGCTATAACATTTGTCACTACAGAAAACCGGATTGTGGTATAACGCAATTGCTTGAAGGAATTGATAGGAAATTAAAAGATTTTACTATGGATGACTTCTGTGTTGTATTTCTTGGAGAAGAGGATTTTCAGACAACAACTAATAGCCTGGAATTAGTTATGTACATAAGAGATAAGCTGACCCCACTACAGTTCACCAATATAATATTATGTGTACCAACATTTAAATGCCATGACTATACCACTATGTTCAACTGGCGAATCGAAACTTTCAATAATCTGCTCTACCTAGACAACGAATCAAATCAATACGCATACCTACTTGACTCAAACCTCAATCTCACTTATGACTACAGAATGTTCCTAAAACGGAACGGAGAAGTGAACACCAACGGTTTTCGCACCATACTTCACGTTCTTCAAAATTTAATAAAATTTATTATAGAGTATCAGTCCCAACATTGTACTACCTCAAGCTTTAATGAAGAAAATACAGAGAAACAAGCACATGACGAGCAGCAGTTTTTTCTCGCATAACTACATACATATACTTCATCAAAATATTGCAGGGCTGTTCAATAAATCCGACTTATTGACCCTGTACGTAAATGAAATAAATGAAAAACATTGCATTGACATAGACGTTCTCTGCATCACAGAGCACTTTATAGCAGCAGGACATGAAGATTTACTTAATATACCTAACTATAATCTTGCAGCATGCTACTCCAGATCAAAAAATCGGGGTGGAGCATGCATACTGGTTAGAAATGGTATAACCTATAACGAAATAAGTGAGGTAGCTAAATTTTGTGTCGAAAATGTATTTGAGTGCTGTGTTGTCGATTTAACACAATTTAATATCACCTTAATATGCTTATACAGGGTGCCAAACCCACAAAGAGTTAACTTATTTTATGACATTTTAGAAGAATTTTTAATGAAAATATGTATTACAAAAAATAGCATTATTCTGTGCGGCGATTTTAATATTGACATATTAAAAAATAACCGTCTTTCTCTTGAGTTCGAAAATATATTACTAAGTTACAACCTAAAATTAATTCTAAGACAACCAACTCGCCTATCAAGCAATAGCTGTATTGATAATTTTGCCATTCGTTTAAAAAGAAATTGTAAAGGTCAGGTACTAGATATTGGACTATCAGATCATACTGCTCAACTTTTAACATACCCTGTTTCTAAGGTTTGTAAAATAAATAGCTGGACCGTACTTAGAAGGGATTTATGCCATGATAATATTAAAAAGTTTAAATCATGCATAGAAAATCTCTCTTTCTCTGAATTGTATCAAACTACAAATGCGAACGACGCTTATAATTATTTTTTTGACATCTTCAAACTATTCTACAACCTTTGTTTTCCAAAAGTAAAAATAAAAATTACAGTTGACAGGAAACCTAGATGGATATCCAAGGGGATTAAACTTTGTAGCAAAAAACAAAGACAGCTTCTTTGGGCGTATCGTCGACACTCAAGTATAAAAAGTAAACAAAAGCTTAAAATATACTCCTTAAGACTCAAGAAAATCATTAAACTTACTCAATTATCTCAAAATAGTCACAGTATTCAAAATTCAGTAAACAAATCTAAAACGATCTGGCAAATAATAAATAAAACAAAACAAAATTTACCAAAGGAAAACATTTCAAACATCACGTATAACAATAATAGTTTCAAGGACCCAATGGACATAGCTACAGCATTTAATAACTATTTTATAGACCAGATAAATCCATCCCAAAACAGATCTTTAGATCATTATAAAATAATGAACTCGCAACTTAAGTCTATTTACATCCCCCCTACTATTCCTTCTGATATAGAAAAAATTATAAGATCGTTAAAGAATACAAAAAGCACTGGCTACGATGATATTTCCACCCAAGTCATCAAAATCGTTAGCAACTCTATATCTCCTCACCTAAGCTACATAATGAACCTGAGCATAGCTGACGGTGTTTTTCCCGATAGTCTAAAACCCGTAATCGTCAAACCACTGTACAAGAATAAAGGTGGAAAGGAAGATGTAAAAAACTATCGTCCAATAGCACTTAGCTCAACATTTTCCAAAATTTTTGAAAGATATATTTATAACGCATTGAACTCTTTTATGGAAAAACATAGCATATTAGTGAACGAACAGAACGGTTTTAGAAAGGGAAAATCTATTAATTTAGCCATATTTAATCTGTTAACCAAAGTGATCAGCGGTATGGACAAACGGACACCGATATGTGCCATATATATGGACATGACGAAGGCGTTTGACTATGTGGATCACGCCATTTTAATCCATAAATTGTTCCAATATGGAATTAGAGGAAACGCACTGAGTCTCATAAAGTCATATCTAGATAATAGAACGCAATATACAGAGATCCGCAGAATATGTTTTAACGCAAAAAAGGAATTAGTATATACGTCCTCAGGGAGAGCTATAAAATATGGAGTTCCTCAAGGTAGCGTCTTGGGGCCATTACTATTCCTTATTTACATTAACGACCTACCCTCTCATGTTGAACATCCGATGGTTCTTTTTGCCGATGATAGTACTGCTATAGTCAAATGTAAATCTTTTGAAACTTATGAAATTGACATTAATGACACATTATATAAGATAATAGACTGGTTAGAAAATAATAATTTAAACGTTAACTTAAGTAAGACAAAAGTGATGCATTTTTCACAGCGAACACTCATGCCCAAAATAATAACATCGTATAAAAACCAGACAGTAGAGAGTGCAACTAGTACACAATTTTTGGGACTGGTAATTGATAGTCAATTAACCTGGAATATTCAAGCTGAAGAAGTATGTAAGGCGCTCAGCAAATTTTCATATATGCTTTACAAACTACGGAAAGTTGTAAGTTTTGACGCACTTAAAACAATATATCATGGTTATGTTTCTTCAAAATTACGGTACGGCATAATGTTCTGGGGAAATTGTACGGATAGAGAAAGGATCTTTAAGTCTCAAAAAAGATGCATTAGAGCAATGTATGGCCTGAAGACTACCGATAGCTGTAAACCTTACTTCATATTATCAAAAATACTAACACTTCCAGCACTCTACATATATGAAATGGCTATTTTTGTTAAAAGCAATTCTAATATTTTTGAAAAACCCAGCCATTCGCGTAGCAGACGTGACGAGCACCACTTGTGTTTAATAGCTGCAAAAACAGCATTGCTTAGAAAAAGTTTTTATGGAATGGCACCAAAAATTTATAATCATTTACCAAATAACCTCAAAATGCTGCCATTGACAATTTTTAAAAATAAACTTAATAATTTTTTGAAATCAAAGTGTTATTATCATATAAATGAATTTCTAGCAGATAAGGACATACAAATTGACTAAGTTATAAATTAATACTATCATTGATTTTTGACATTGTATAATTTACTTTTGACATTACAAATTATTCATTAACAATTGCACTTTAAAATTAATTAATTATGTTATAGTATCGACTATGTTATGAATTTGCATGCCATACGGTAAAACATGTTTGGAGCCTGTATAAACACTCAATATCTTTTTGACCCATGTTTGCAAATAAATGATTTGATTTGATTTATATACATTACACCCTCTATACATAATATGTATAGAGGGTGTAATGTGTATAATTATATTAAAATTATAATAATTATAGCAACAGCACTTCAAAAATAAAATATAGCAGTTGCCAAAGATATGATATTGTTTGAGTGTCACATATCCTTATTATCGTAAACGTTTATAAACAACCTAATAACTACAAAAAATATGCTTAGATCCTACATTTAATAATTTATCTTCAGGTATTCGTTTTCGCGGAACTCTTCAACGAGATGTTGATGCGCGATTTCGGTTTCTACATATACAAGACACTGTACACCATTCCCGAGAAAGTAGACGAGCCGAAAGAGAAGCTCGAAGAAAAGGCCGAGAAGAAGGATGATAAGAAAGAGGAAAAGAAAGAAGATGCCAAGGATAAGAAAGAAGATGCCAAGGATAAGAAAGAAGAAGGCAAGGATAAGAAAGAAGACGGGAAGGAGCTGAAGAAGGATGATAAGAAAGATTCACGCGATTCGCGAAGACGCGACCGACGGGTGAGTTTCGGACCAAACTATAGAGAAATGCTGGAAGTTTTCCATAGAACACTATTCTTCATAACTGGGCCTTATGACTGATAAAATAATGATCTTTCTGATTGTTGTTAATCAAAGCTCACTGCACCACAAAGGTCGTCAAATAAGTAGGTATATCTTAATACCGACAAATAGTTAAAATAAAGCCTTAAAAGTGAGCTTTTTTCTCCATTAAAATAGTTTGTATCTTTAGTATCATTAGGTCGTGAGTTTGATACCGGCACTGTTGTCTTTGATATCCACTGTATGTGCACATTTACAACACGTACTTTGACGTTGAAGGAAAACATCATGAGGAAACCCGCGGCTTAGTCAATTCAGACCTATTGTTCTTCCCTTCCGTGCCCTGGGGCGCCGGCAGTAGAAGGTCACCCCTCTACTCATGCCCGTGGATGCAGTAAGAGCCTGCTAAGGGATACCACCGGAAGTTGGGCAGCAGCGTTTTTCCGTGTATTAACATCCCGAACTGCGCTCGCCAACCCGCCTGCCAAGCGTGGCTGGTAAACCCCCCCAGAATTAGCATTAGTAGTGGTTGTTTTACGGCTGAAATGATGTTCTTGCTTTTGACTAATCTGGGTATTGATGAGCAACCCTAATCCATCTATCAACATACAGCATGAATACCAAATGCTGACGCTGTATGAATAATCTACAATCGATGTAAAGGTCTTACTTTTTTGTACCATTTGCAAAGCTGCAAGCCCTTGTCTAGAATGGATTACAATGTTGTTCCTTGTTCCGCAGGATTCTCGCAGTGACGACGAGAGGAGCTCGTCGCCGAAGCGACGCAGTCGCGGTATAGAGCTCCCGGCTGATCCGTACCTTCTCCTGTCGTTGGTATACTTCGACACCACACGCGGCGGCTTCATGAGCAAGAAGGACCTCCAGAACCTCTTCATGAGTTTGGGTCTGCAACTTTCGAGGTCGCAGATCAAATCCATCATGGAGAAAGTCTGTGTCAAGGATCAGTTCAACTACAAGTTAGTATTTCTCTTCTTACCACATTTCATTGGTCTACTTCGAGAACACGCGCGGCGGATTAACAAGAAGGACCTACAGAACCTCCTTGTGTTCTTAATTTGCAACTGTCGAGAGTGCAGATGCCGCCGGTAGATCGAGCCGGGTACGGGTGGTGTGTGTGGACTACGACCTTTAGACGGTGTTGTGCAAGAGTGGTGTTGGAGCGGAGTCATGCGAGTGACTTTTATTTATCCCATGTAAAATTTTATTGCGGGTTTGTCTTAGGATCTGTCTGATTAGAGAGTGTGACTGCTATAAAAGTCTTGTCATGTGCCAGAGTTTATATCACATATTTTATGTTTATAAACATATATCTTCACATATTTATACGGCTATTTATATTTTCAAATGAAATACATGCAGCTCAGTAATCCGTTGTTTTTGTACAGGACTCTCCTACAAAACATTAAGGATCTGGCGTCGGGAGCGCCTGAGGTGATCCAGGATATGCCGCTCGAAACTACCGTGATCTCTCACGAAGTACCGGCACACGTAAGAACATTTTTACAAATAACGATATCTATTACACAGGATTACTCCACATAACTCGAAAAAGCTGGTAAGCAGGGATTGACCAAACTAGTAAAATTTATGTCTGTCATTATGTCTGGAGTTTGGCTGGAGTATTGGACAGGTGCATATATAGATTCTAATTTTAAATCAACCTTCCCCTAATCCACCCCTTACCATAAATCATGTAGCATGATTGACTAAAATTTACAGATAATTTTTGTTGATCAAAATGCAACAATGAATTTTATAAGTAGGTAACCATATTTCAACGTGTTGCGAAATGTTGCTCATAAAAAATAAATTTTAGTGAAAAAGATTCTCACTCTCATAAGGCCTCAAAGGATCTCAAGTTACATTCATTGTTTGTCATTAATCATTATAAATGTACCACCTAATTTTCGTTTCAATCATTAGATTTCTGAGCTGGAGAACACCATCGCGTCTGGAAATCGCGATTTACTGCCCGTGTTCAAGACAGACGGTAGCGACGAGGACGACAAGTCCTCTTGTGGGGGCACTAAGGATGTCAGTGGCTCGGGTAAGTTGTCCCCAGCTTTTCTTAAAAATCAACAATGTGTCATATTGCCCAGCAATAAGTAGCCTTGGTATTAGCACTATTACAGCATAACGAAGTTTGACTTTCTTAACAGGTCGGTATTTTGTCTCCTCTTCAACACGCCAGCAATTTTTACAAGGCTATGGTCATCCACTCAAGTTCGACTCTACATCCGTTTTATTAAGTGCAATACCTATTCTAAATCTACTCCACAGGCGTCGTAATCTACAAGGCCCGCCTGGTGGACATCGGCGCACTAGTAGCAGCCGAGGCCCGCAACTCAGCCCAGCGGGCTCGCCTCGAGGCGGCACTGGAGGCGGCGCGGGCGGCCTTGCGCACGGCTCGCCAGAACGCGGCGTCCATCCAGCAGGCGGAGCGCGGCGCCACTAGCCAACTGACCGACGTGAGCGCTAATCTGGCCGCCGCACGGGCAAGGATCACCTCGCTTACGGTCAGTGAACGGTCGTTGAGGACACCACAGCCGCACGGCGAAACAATGAACGTTCAATATCATGAATCTGTATTTAAGTAGTCTATCAGTTATCTGCTTACTTTGGAGATTGTGCTGTGTGAAATATCCAGCGTTATTTTTTATGGGCTTACAGCAATTTAGATGCACCATACACTCCAAAATGGTAACATGCTGCTTTTGATCATTTGTTTTACACTGTGAAGTGTATCTAAACAGCATGACCAATATCTGAATGTTCATTCTTTTACCGTGTGGGAGTGTCGATTAGGTAAAACAAAGTCAACATGTTGAAGCTACAACCACTAAACATTCATGTATTCGTTGACTCATCTTCAGTGACTGAGGATGCAGCATAAAAATATATGACACAATACTATGAACGACAGCGAGTTGATGTGTTCCAAGGCGTTGTGTTTCTTTCTTTTTTATTTTTCATTGCTGTCTTAGTACTTTGTGTAGCTGTTTATGTTTTCATAGTTTCAGTTATTTATTATATTTTATTTTTATAGAATTTATACGAAAAAAAGAGTATTTCATAATGATTTTGATTACAGGCCAGTTCGAAAATATTCCATTCTGCTTTGAAGAGTATCCAGACCAAGGTTGAAGCTGTCGTCAACATCAAGTATGAAGATGACGATGTTGTAGAAATTGTAAATGGACCCTCATTGTAAGTCAAGTCCTACTTACTGTGAACCAACATTGTACCTCATATTTCTAATTATTTGTATTCTATAATTTCTTGTTTTATTGTTTGCAGAAACAAGAAGGAAACAAAGAAGGAAGAAGTGAAGTCGGAGTCTAATGAAGCAGCCCCAGTTAAAGAAGAAGCCAAAACAGGAGTTAATGCTGACAAAGGTGGCAAGAAAGAAACGGAAGACGATGTTGCCACTGAGGCTATGGACCTTGAAGATAAGGAATAAGGGTGTTTAGGTTATATCATAAACATAGTTTTTCAGCACATTCAATAAATGCCAGTCATTCACTCAATCCAGTGCCAGTCACTCAATAAATGCAAGTCAAGACGCTTTTAAAAAGTGCAAGAGCAGTTTTATCTTGTCAGCATAGGAGATGTATGAGTTACTGAAAAATGTGAGATTTATGAACTTTATATGATTGGTTCTATAAAAACTGGTTGATGTAATTTAATTCGGATACAATTATGGACACAGATTTTATAATAATAATAAGACAAGTTGTTTGATTACAATACATTATATTCCGTAAAATAATCTTACGCTTAGATTACATGCTATAAACAACTTTTGAATAAAATCTTCTTACCAACTAATATTTTGTTTTATTATTACTCAATAAATTATAATAACTGACATTTTGTTAATCTTGACATCCTTCTAATCCAATTATTTATTTATCAGGGAAATACTAATTATATAAATAACTTTTAGAGAACCCAGCTATCGACAAACATCTTGTTTCAGAATAACATAATAAATAAGTAATATCTTATAATATGGCGTTTAATAAAAACCAATCAAAACCAATAATTACGTACCTAAATAGTTTTATAAAATTGTGCCAACTCAGTATAAACCTAAAGAAATGCAAATAAAATGTCTAATCCTATCTATGTATCCTGTAACAATAAATACATTTTAATATAAATGATCGTTATAAACGCTAGTCAAGAGAATAGTCAACTATTCTATTTGTTTTTTGACTTCAAAAACATTTATGCTTGCAAAAGTTTACTGTAGCGCAGAATTAGGTCGAAACTTCAATCATGACACGTGAACTAACTCTTAGAGCCTTAGCACACTAGATTTGCGAGCGTGAAACGAATTCATAAGTTATACTCACTATAGCGATATTAATTTATAAATGATTGTTAATTTTAGGGGGTGAAGCCCCCCCTATTATGCATAGCGCTGTCTGTCTGTCTGTGCATGACACGATTACAACCGAACGCGTTGACCGATTTACATGAAACCTTTTTTGTTAGCACTGTCATAATGAGAGAAGGGTACTGATTTATTTTGGTGACCCTAGGGTCACAGGGACCGGAGTTATTGTGACCTCAAAAGGTCAAAAATGGCATTTTTCGGAAATCTTTGCTATATAAGAATTAAGTCGAAACATGAATATGACACGTGAACTAACTCTTACAGCCTTTAGCACACTACGAGCGTGAAGCGAATTTATAAGTTATAATAAGTACTATAAACTTAAAACATTAAACTTTCGTCTTAATCGTAATAGGTAGGCTACTTCCCTAAATTTACATTTTTAGCCCTTTTAAGTAGAATATAAAGCATTAGCTGTTATTGGACACGTAGGTCTTATTTTTTAACGTACTTATTCCAGCATATATAGCATACCTATAGTAATTGGCAGTAGAATGTGCGCCGTGGGGCTCCGGCAGTAGAATGTTGCCCCTCTTCTCTTACCCATGGATGCAGTAAGAATCTGCTAAAGGTTACCTCCGGAAGATAGGCAGCAGCATCTTTCCGTGTTTTTCACTACCCTATACTGCGCTCGCCAACCCGCCTTTCAAGCGTGGCGAGTATGGCATCAACCCCGTTATGACAATACAACCAAAAACCAGGCCCCGAGTCCCCGGCGGCCCCACTAATCCTGGCTACGGTAGCGGTGGGGCTAGGGGTGATAAGAATCCTCGGGAGACGATCGGCTACCCCTACGACGACCTGGTCACACAACATCCGCACTTTGAGGACAGACAATAAGATTGTTAAGCTGGAAGAAGAAATTAGTAGATTACACTGGGACATTTTGGGGCTATCAGAAGTCCGTAGAGAGGGCGAGGACACGATATCCCCCTTAAGTCCGGTAATCTACTCTACTACCGGGAGGGCGACCAACAGTCCCAAGGTGGTGTCGGGTTTCTCGTTCACAAGTCACTCATTAACAACATTGTCACTATCGACAGTGTGTCGAGCAGGGTCGCGTACCTAACACTCAAAATATCTAGGTACCTTAGCGATATTCGCTGAAGGTCGTTCAGGTATATGCGCCAACCTCGTCACACCCAGATGAAAAAGTAGAGTATGTATGACGACATCAGCAGATCTTAAACTCCAACGTGCTTGACCTAAGTATTGTTTCATTGATTTGAAAAATCAAAATAGGTATACGTGTCTTTTATTTTTGTATTATCTAACTGACGGACTAAATAGAATTTTGAATGTCATATCAAGTACCCTATTCTTTTACATTGTCTTCGGAATAGCGTCAGAAATCACGTCATTATCGGCACTTGTAAATTATGTTTTTCTATTTTCTGTATGATTTACGCAATAGTCTATCTTGTTGTTAAGAACGCGCTCGGAAACCTATAATATGATAAGGCCTCTAGCTAGGTTACAGTTCACACACAAGGTTCCACATAGTTCCCTGGGAAAAGACCAGTGACTCCGTCCATGACTCCTTCCCACCAGCCGTCGTCATTCTTCTTCAGGACATAGATAACTGCGCTCTCTTGGAATGATAGTTCGTCTTCTTTATCGGCATAGTAATCGTAGATCGCCACCACTATAACAAAAAAAATACATAGGTATTTAACTTATATTCTTCAATTAAGTCATAAACAGCTTTTGGCTTCAGGTTACAACATTATTTTAATCACGCCTCCGTTTTTTTATAGCGTGTTACTGTGTTAATAGACAAAGCAACATTGCAACAATCAAAATAGCTAGCAAAAGTTGCGGTTTTGGTAAGCATCTTCATAGATTGGTTAAAAACCGCAAAAACAATTTATAATTATTTTACGATGTCGTACCGGTATCGTATAACAGCTAGGTTGAAACGTTGCATAATGTGTGAAAGTTATAATGTTGATAGGTCTGAAACTTGAAGATAACGAAGAAAATCCTATATAAAACCAAACAGAATATTAAAAACTAAGGCAATCCTTTGGTTGTGCGGTATAAAAGGTAATGAGTGAAATGAAATTGATCCAAGATATTTCAAAACTATTAGAAACGCGATTGTCTCTATAATCCGAAATATTCAATAGGGTTCAGAACACAGGATATTCCTGAAATAAAAGTTTCAATAAAGGCTTATCTCACTGACAATATTATAGAAACAGGTACCTACTCGTTGAACTGCACGCACATAGGTACAACATAAATGACAAGTTTCCTTGTTGACACAAACGGCTTAAGATAATTTAATCACATGCTTATAGTGCGAAAGGCCGAATTTGTAAATCGAACAGTGGAAGTGGTAGGTACTCCGACAAGGTAACATCCAAAGACACTGGAGGCATGACACTGATTTCATAACTTACCAAAGAAGCATGTTGGTTGATCTTTTGCGTTTTAAACTGAGAAAAAGCAGAACAAGGTGAAATTTTCCATTCAGATACCTTAGTTCATAGCTAAAATTAGCTTTTTATTTCATGATCAAAGTATCAGTACAAATACAGTCTTCAAGTCCCGCTACCATTATTTTTATTCTACAACGGACACTGAATATAACATACTGACATGAATGGTTTACAACTGCTGAAAATTTTATAAACAACAGAATTGAAATAGCCGTTTAAACCAAGTCAGGCCAAATTTTAAAATTTGGCCTACAGCTTCATAGTTCTTAAATGTTTAAAGTGAGCGTCATACAGTACAAGTTAGTACAACATTCATGCATAAGTTATAATATTGGTTACAATAGTATTTTAGACAAACTAATTCAAATTATTGTTATTATTTGGATTCAAATGTGTTTAGTTTCTATGAACCTACTTATTGTATTATAAACTAAATAAAAAAACACATACTATCAACACATTTTCAATGTTTATTCAGACAAATTCAATGATAAGTATGTATGCACAAGACTAAGTGGTACTGTGTAGTGTCCATCATAATTTAGGTACTTGATGGTTTCAGCCGTAAAACGTCCACTACTGAACACAGGCCTCCCATCATGGAGCTCCAGGAGGGGTAGTTGCCATACTCACCAGGTGGATTGGCGAGCGCAGTACGGGATGTTGATAAACGGAAAGCGCTGCTGCCCATCTTCCGGGGGTATCCCTTAGGCTCTTACTGCCGGCACCCCACGGTAGTTCAGGTACTTATTTATATTAATTACCTTTTTCGATGTAGTTCTTCGGAACCCATCCTGGCAGATCCTCTTCATCAGGCACGATGGCGGGAACCGCGTTCGTGTACTGTTGACCAATTTTGTTCTACAAATGAGGAGAATAAGTCACACTGTTATGGTCGATTTACACTTTGTTCTATGGGTTTTGCGAGCTGCATGTGATGATATTGTCAACCAAAGGTAACTTCAAAGTGTAAATCGTGATGTTATATTGTGTGAGTGATTACATATGGGCAATTCTAGCGCTGAACTCCATACAAAATGAAGAGTACCAGTATTTGAAAAGTATGTTGTGTTGTTTTTATTTTACTGTCCCATTATTACTTAAGTCGCTAATTAGGAATGGAATAGTTTCGAATGCATATTTTAGCTTATTAAACATGGTTCGCAAACTAAAGTTTCAAATAAAATGTGGTTTTGGCCTTTTCGTTTTGCATGGAGGCGCTGGAGTATAACTTTAATTAAGTACTATAGCAATTCACCTCTTTTTAAGAAATTTAGTTTAGGCATGATCTAAAAGAATCAATCCCAAGAAAATATTCTACACTATAACATATTAAGAGGCTGCATGATATCTAGTCTGGTCTATATTGGCGAAGTGTGACAGCGATATAGTAGTAGATTAGCGACAGTGTAAAGCCGATATAAACTAGCAACAATCCTAGAAGTATGTTACAGAATTAAGTCGTTATATTTTTTAACCTAACCGCACCACATAATACCATGATGTCAGTTCAAAAATACCATGCCCCAGGCGCGACCCTCGTGTGGAAATTCGACAGCACCCAACAAGACGAATGCGCTGTTTATTAACGGATGGTTGTACGAACTGCAGTTCGGAATCCTTCTGGCGCAAATATAATACTTTAAAGATGCCGAAATCCCATACACTTTGGAGTTATAAAGTACCACCAGGCAATCTTTCTTTATAAAAAGCTACATTTATCTCCTCCTACCGCCTGATACGAAGTTTTCTTCGTCTTTGTTGTCCCCGACAGGAAAGACTAGGTTTCGCCGCTCTCTTATTAAATATTCGTGTCCTGCTGGCTTTGCTTACAGACATCTGATCAAATTATTTTACTATACAAATGTCATAAATACTGGTATTAATATTGCATCTGGCTTGATTAGCACATTATTGATCAAGGCGAATGTAGTAAAAGAAGAAAGGCCTATAATAACTGGGTATTAAGAAATTATAGCCAGCCAAGAATTAAAAAATATAATGTAGTTTGCACCTGCCTCAGATTAAATGATGAGCAAATTCCATTCCAAGCATTTTTGTCTTCTAGATATTCATATATTTTATTATGAAAATACGCTGTTTATTATAACAGACTGCCAGCGAAAAGATAGATAATTACGAAACAGATTGCTGACGTCACCTCTAACACCTATACTATCTAGTTTTTGCAACAAAATGGGGACAGATACAGTATCCGCTTATAGAGAGGTCGAGAAAGATACCGATAGTTCTATTATTTTTATCCAGCTGTTTGACTATTGTTGTAGTTAGGTCTATTACAGCATCTTCCGTCGACACAGACACACATTGGTACGGGGGTACCAGAAAAGGGGGCGAAGGCCTCAAAAGCTCACCAAAGGTCAAAAATGGCGATTTCGGCCATTTTAAGACTTACTTTTTTGGTGACCTTTTGAGGGAACTCCGGTCCCTGTGACCCTAGGGTCACCAAAATCAATCAGTACCTCAATAATTGACCGTCTATAATTATTATAGACGGTGCTAACAAAATAGGGTTTCATGTAAATCGGTCAACGCGTTCGGTCGTAATCGTTCCATACACAGACAGACAGACAGCCCCTAAAAGCATATGGCCAGCTATTCTTACGTTCATAGCATGATGTGGTCTTCCGAAGCCGTCCTGCGAGAGCTCGTCGTCCATGGGCGGCGGCGGCAGCGGCGGCGACACCGACCCGCCGCGCAGGCTCCCGCCGCCGGCAGACGAGGACGACGCGCGCTGCAACGTACACGTCACATAACGCACCTCCAGTCGTAGACTGACTCAATTCAAAATTTGGGTGAATTAAGTTAAGTAAGGGGTTCTTGAGTGGAGACCACGACTTGGCAAGCGTATAGTGTGGGGCGCCCCCCGGCTAGGTGGAGCGACGACCTGCGAAAAGCGGCCGGCAAAAAGTGGATGCGGGTGGCCGAAGATCGTTCTCAGTGGCGCTTAATAGGAGAGGCCTATGTCCAGCAGTGGACTAATGTGGGCTGATGATGAAGTTAAGTATACAGAACGACTCAAAAAAGTGCGCTCTATCGCCTAGTAAATCAGAAACCGTAATAAATAAACTGTAATAGCTCTCTGTTTCATTTATAGTCAAGTTATAGTGTGATTTATCAAAAACTGTCAAGGACCGAAACACGTTTTCTTCATTTCCCAAAAAAACATGAATTTTGGATTGAGTCAGTCTACGACTGGAGGTGCGATATATCATCCGTGCGGAGCCGTGGGTGCCCCGTGTTACCCCTCCTCTCATGCCCTCCGAAGAGCCTGCTAAGGGATACCTCCGGAAGATGGGCAGCAGCGTCTTTCCGTGTATCAACATCCCGTGCTGCGCTCGCCAACCCGCCTGCCAAGAGTGGTGAGTACGGCAACTACCCCTCATGGAGATCCATGAGGGAGGCCTGTGTTCAGTAGTGGACGTTTTATGGCTGAAATGATGATAATGATATTAATCATCTCGTTTTAAAACTTAGAGACACTTACATGAGAAACTTGAGCTAAGTATAAATATTTTTTTTTCGTCTACTTATTATAAAACGGTTACATCCTCAGAAACATGCCGTTTCTGAGGATATAACTCTAATATGCAATGTAACGTTAAATGTGCTAATCAGGAGAAGCATATAATATATTAGGGTGTATTATGATATGTGTACTAACCCAAAGGTGAAGGTTTCAAACAATTAGTTTTGGAAGAGAAAAAAAAATCGGTTTTTTGTATTTTTTTTTATTTTACTACGTGAAGATGATCCTAAAGTCATAGGTAATTGTTTTAATTTTTTAACATTTTTATAAAATAACTGTGGTTGTAGGTATTTTTATTCATGCAACTCTTTGCGGAGCATAATGACCGTGACAAAAATTAGCTGGTTGCCATTATAGCAAAATCAACTTTCGTTTTACGACTTTTCAGGATTCAGTGATTTTCATTCAAGAAAAGAACACGAAAGTTTTAACTTCAACAGCTGATTATACGATAATGACATCCTAAAAGCCAGCTGATTCTTGACAAGGTCATTGACCTCCACGTAGAGTTGCCGTACAGGTACAAATAAAAATACCTATAACCACAAATAGATTTATTTAAATTAATAAGTTAAAAAAATAATAATTTCTGATTGTAACCTCAGGATAATTTTCACATCACACCATCTATTAAAATTATAAATAAAAATATTTATAACATACGAATACTTTTCTATAAAACTACTTGTTTTCATGGGCTGTAATTTTCGGGTTGTCGGCACATGTTATAATCGTTTCAGCCGTAAAACGTCCACTACTGAACACAGGCCTCGCTCCTGGATCTCCATGAGGGGTAGTTGCCATACTCACCACGCTTGGCAGACTTCTTTCACAAACACACCAAAAGGCAAAGATGGATTGAATATCACCGATAAATAATCCTCTCCCGCAATAGCTATAACACAGAATAATTATAGATAATTCCGCCGTGGCTATAATGTCGTTTGTAAGAGTCTGAACCGTCATCGAGGTATTTAGTGAATCCAGAAAATTTGTGACGAAATAATTAGAGGCCACGGACCGGCAAGCGCAGCGTAGGACGTTCACCAACTAGATGGGCGGAAGACCTGATAAGTAGGTACTGCAGGTGGATGCAGCAAATAGTTGGAGGACCATTATGAGGCTTATGTCCAGTAGTGGACGTCTTGCAGCTGGAATGATGACGCATAACTGATTACAAACCTGTCCTGGCAGGCTCATGGAATGCTGGCTATGTTCTCCATCAGACCCAATCAATGGCGAAGGCGGAGCTGGAAGTACAAAGCAAATGTTAGAATAAAATTCATATATATACTAATATTATAAAGCTGAAGAGTTTGTTTGTTTGCTTGAACGCGCTAATCTCAGAAACTACTGGTCCGACTGTTCCTACTGGTTTTAATAATGTGTTGTGATCGCGAAAGTTTAAAAAAGACTACTGGTCCGATTTCAAAAATTCTTTATTTATTTATTTAATAAACAGTCTCACAAACTTACAGCATAAGCCAAAACGTTTTAGAGCTAGTG
The DNA here is from genome assembly GCA_963082625.1 of Pasiphila rectangulata. Taxonomy (NCBI): domain Eukaryota; kingdom Metazoa; phylum Arthropoda; class Insecta; order Lepidoptera; family Geometridae; genus Pasiphila; species Pasiphila rectangulata. Next base: position 13,093,198 of record OY720243.1, read on the forward strand.
AACATACAACAAATTATTAAGTTAAGAAATCTATACATAATTTAAAAAATACCTGAAGCTTCATGTGAAACACATCTACTTCAGGTTTCTGAGCAATTATGGCATTAAGTAATGTGAGTGCGTTCGCAGTAGGCGCATACCGCGCGGTGTCGGTGCGGTGCAGGGCTGGCGCGAACAGACGGCGCGACCGCGCGCGCAGGTACTGGTCGGGCACGTATAGCGTGCATGCTGACAGGGCAGTAGGGTTATCTATTCTACCTTGTAGAATGGCCAGGTAGTGTATCATCAGCGAGCACTTACGTCGGAATTCCAGCGTATAGAGGTCGACCATACCACTAACAAATAGGGATGGGTATAAGTAGGGATAATATCCATAAAGTTTTTTATAAAGGTATCTTGCAAATTTCCTTTGCACCCGTTCTAGCATCAACTTATACTTTTCCTCGTGAGGATCCCATATGATAGCATTATATTCAAGTCTAGATCTTACAAAAGCATAGAAAAGTGTCACGATAGCGGTCCTGTCACGAAACAGGGCCGACTGCCTCATCACGAAACCCAAGGACTTGAAGGCACTAGTGCAAGTATTAGTTATATGTGTATTAAAAGTAAGTTTACGATCCAAAGTCAGGCCCAGATCACGGATTTGTGTGACGCGCTCTACAGGGACGCCGAATATGCGGTAAGGGTATACGTGGGGTGAACGGGATCTCGTAAATGTTATGGTTTTACATTTGGAAGTATTAAATTGTAATAGGTTCTGTTCACTCCACGCCACAACATTATCAATATCACGCTGGAGCGCCTGGCAGTCTGCGTCACTGTCTATACCCATGAATAGTTTCAAGTCGTCGGCGAACAACAGGCACTCAGCCGTCTTAACAACATTTGGTAGGTCATTGATCATGATTAAAAACTGGGTCGGTCCCAGTGTACTTCCTTGACTCACTCCAGACAACGTCAAATATAGGTCAGATCTATAGCCAGAAAGTTGGACATACTGATAACGATCGGAAAAATAGTTGGAAAAAAACTGGAGCAGGCTAGGAGTAAATCCTATAGCTGCAAACTTTTTTAGTAAAACGTCATTATGTACCCGATCAAAAGCTTTTTGAAAGTCAAAATATGCCGCATCTACTTGTCTCTTCCGGTCCATCTCGGCTACAGCGTAGTCAACAAAATTAACATGATTTGTGGCGGTCGACTTGCCAGCCAAAAAACCATGTTGGTTGTCATTTAAGAATGGTCGGATTTGATTCGTGATTCGGCGATTTAGAGTAGCTTTAAATACTTTACCAAATGCTGAGAGAACGGCTATGAGCCTATAGTTCTCAACCTTCGACTTGACCCCACCCTTGGGTACAGGTGTAACTCGAGATACTTTCCAGGCGGCCGGATAAGTTGCTGTTTTCAGCGCAAGATTAAAAATATATAACAATGGTGATTCCATAGCGCGGTAACAGTCCTTTATAACAAAAGGTGGTATTCCATCGGGCCCATTTGATGAACGGGCCTTCAGGCGTTTCACTGATAGGAACACGTCAGTAGGAGCAATGCTATCGAGGGCTATGCGTGATGAGCAGAACGGGCTTGCGGCAGCTTGCTCAGCGGATTCAGACGATAAGGTTGGCACTTCAGTGGAAAAAACAGATTCGAAGTAGGTTGCAAATGCGTTAGCAGCATCGCCTCCTGTAACTAGTTTCCCTTCAAAATCAAACTCGTCACAAGATTTTCTGGACGATTGCTGCTCCTTTACAAACTTCCAGAAACTATTTGGGTCTTGACATATATTATTTTCAGTTAATTTTATGTAGTTATTATAGGCACAATCTATGAGTTGCTTTGAACGACCTCTGTAGTATTTAAACATTTCACGATTAAAGTAATTTCCTTGTTTTTTAAATATTCTCAAATGGTAATACTTATTTTGTAAGTTAGTTTTAATTTCTGACGTAAACCAAATAGGGTACTGGCAATGCGCCTTAGACTTAATCTGTTTTATTGGGACATAATTATTAAATCAAATATTTAATTTATCATAAAATAGGTCGACGGCCTCGTCTACATTATTGCATAGGAAAATTTCATGCCAATCTATCTCATATATAGAAGAGTAAAGATGGTGAAAATTTGCCTTACGGAAGTTCCATTGCATGGGGGCGTCGCCGTCGGGAGTTGGCGGCGGCGCGCGCTGCACTGCCGCCGCTGGCGGGGGCGGTCGCGGGATCTTTAGGTTCACGCGGAGCGCTGGATGATGCCCGTCTTCCTTCACCACGGGATCCACATCACCGCACACACTCACACACTTAGTACTCATATTGCTCAGAACCAGGTCTAACATATTACCGTGCTTATTTGACACATGACTAAACTGCTTCAGTTTACAGAATGTTAGCATACATTGGTAAAGCATATTCACATTTTGACTAGTATATATATTTAGATTGAAGTCACCCACAATAAGTACATCCAATTTTGGATATTTAGATACTACGTTTTCTAACACTACAAAAGTATTCGAATATTTCTCATCATTTGCGCCTGATGGCACATACACAACACAGCACAGCACTTTCTTATATCTAAGCGTCACTATAGCCATAACTATTTCGATGTCCTGAGAATATCCTTCAATATCTGATATTTGCTGAACTTTATACCGATCTCTGACAGCCAGCAATACACCACCCCATCCCGAGTCATAGGGACGATCTTGGCGTAATACAGTGAATCCTGGGGGGAACACCTCCCCATCACCGATACTGCTGACCAAAAACGTTTCAGTTAATGCATAAATGTCGGATGACTCATTATAAATTCCTTTTCTGCATTCATCTAGCTTTGATCGTAGGCCTCGTACATTCTGGTAGAATAGTGAGAACGATTTAAACTTCGATACATTATTATTCGGCTTGCTGTGATGGCTTGCGAAACCCATTCCGCCAAGGTTTGATAAGCACATCTTCAGGCCAGTGCTCAGGTGACAGATATTTATGGACGTATTTTGTAAGCACGGATAATTTAAACGAAGCGTAATCTCCCCTGGGCTTGAGCGCCTCGACTGAACATTCATTGTTAGATAGCCGATTTATCGAGGAAGGCTATAGGGTAGTTGTAAGCAGTGGTTGTAGTAGGTGCGATACGAAGTTCGCTAGGACACCTAGTTAATTATAAGTAGAGTTGTCTACAATAATAACATCCTATTGCAGACATTCTAGAACCATGTCACACCACTGGCAGACTAAACATCACAACAAAGTTATTTTCATTACATTCATGTAGTCATTCAATGGTCTTTGAAGACCATTGTACAACATGAATGTAAATTCAGCAGTAAATTCTAGACATATAATGTAAAATACATAAAAGTAGGTACCAGGGGTTACAACATTTGTTTTAAAAGTAATTTTATAAAAACAATTTGTGTTTTTAAAGAATAAAGTTCTTTAAATCTAAAATTATATCTATTCAGCAGTAAATTCTAGACATATAATGTAAAATACTTAAAAGTAGGTACCAGAGGTTATAAAATTGTTTTACAAGTAATTTTATAAAAACCATTTGTGTTTTTAAGAATTAGAATAAAGTTCTTTAAATCTAAAAGATACTTACGCGGCATACTGGAATGCATATCTTGCTGAGAATATGTGATAGTGTTCTGATGTTGAGTTGGATGAACCATTCCAATCTGTAAAAACGGAACAATATTGTAAGTCAAAACGCAGCATTCGTTAGCAGTAGGTAACTCTGAGCTATTTCTAATTCTGGTGGAGTTAATGAGATCTGCACTGACGTCCCGCTTTTTGGGTGTGCCTTGTCCCCCGTGACACTACCCCGACTCTAGCCAGCCCAATTTCTTGAAATACCGGAAGAACTGGGCCGCTGGCAGTAGTATATGAGCAAGGATATGCAAATGTAGAAAAAATTCAAAAAAAAATTCAAAAATTCAAAAAATACTTTATTCAGTGCGGCCGCATGGACCTTATTGACGCGTCACAACTTACAAAATAAAACAACACAAATAAATAGAATAAAGCACATAATTGAACCTGTTCACTTCAGATGACACGCGAGTTAGGAAAAGAAGTGAACAGAAGAACCTAACTCGGTCGTTATAGTCATCATTTAACAATTTGATTTTGTCTTATGCTACGTTTGACGGAGTTGGAGCAGATTCCGTCCCAAGTGGTTTTGTCCTCTAGGTAATCTGATATTTTATAATAAGCTTTATCGCACAGATTGCGTTTAATAATGTTTTTGAATTTATTTAATGATAACTTCTGCAACTCACTTGGGAGTTTGTTGTAGAAGCGTATACATTGCCCTTTAAAAGATTTTTTTACCTTATGGAGCCTAGTAGTGGGCACAGCGAGTTTATTCTTATTTCTTGTATTTACATTGTGATTGTCGCTGTTTTTCTTAAACGAAGCAATATTTTTATGGGTGTACAACAGGTTCTCATAAATATATTGACAAGCTACTGTCATTATATTTATTTCTTTAAATTTAGTGCGAAGTGATTCTCTGGGACCCATATTGTAGATAGAACGAATAGCCCTCTTCTGCAGCACAAATACGGTGTCTATATCTGCAGCACATCCCCACAGCAGTAAGCCATAAGACATAATGCTGTGGAAATAGCTGAAGTAAACAAGTCTAGCGGTATCTACGTCTGTAAGAAGGCGGATTTTTTTGACTGCATATGCTGCAGAACTAAGCCTACCCGATAGTTGTTCTATATGCGGGCCCCATTGAAGCTTATTGTCCAAAGTTATGCCTAAAAATACAGTTTTTTCTACAAGGTTTAAACTTTCACCTTTCAATTTAATGTTGGCATCAGCCTGTTTTACATTCGGGAGAGTAAATCTAATGCATTTTGTTTTATTTTCATTAAGTAATAGGTTATTGACATTAAACCAATTAACAACTTCTGAGATTGCATTATTCACCTCGTCATAATCGGTGGTACGTCGTTTCATTTTGAACAAAAGTGAAGTGTCATCAGCAAACAATACAATCTCATGATTGTTTTTGACAAGATGAGGTAGATCATTAATGTAAATTAAAAATAGAAAAGGCCCAAGAATTGATCCCTGCGGTACACCCATTGTAACTACAGATCCCGAAGAACGTTTTCCATTTACATCAACTCTTTGTATCCTGTTACTGAGATAAGAATTAAGTAGATCTAAAGAGATATCTCTAACACCATAGTGGCGCAATTTCCCGATCAATGTTTCATGGTGTACACAGTCAAATGCTTTTGAAAGGTCGCAAAAAACACCTATAGCGTCTTGCGACTTCTCCCAAGCATCATAGATATGCGAGATTAACTCTATACCGGCATCAGTAGTGGAACGACCGCGTGTAAAGCCAAATTGCTTGCAGTGAAGCAACTTGTTGTCGTTAAAGTGCTTAGATAGCTGATTTAAAATAAGCTTTTCAAAAATTTTACTAAATGTCGGCAGTACTGATATCGGCCTAAAGTTAGTGGGATCCGACTTAGAACCTGATTTGAATAAAGGTATTATTTTACTGTGTTTCATTAGATCAGGAAATACGCCACAGTCAATGCATTCATTAAATATAAAAGCCAGTTCAGGTGCGATTGTGTCTACTAATGGTTTTACAATGTTTACAGAAATACCCCAGAGATCTGCAGTTTTCTTGACATTTAACATTTTAAAGGCTTTAACTATATCGCCGCTGTCCACATATTGGAATTTAAAATTACTATCACATTTAGGTACATTTTCGCTAAGTAAGGACTCGGCGATCAGGTGAGAAGAGTTTAAAGACTTTGTGGTAGAAATTGGAATGTCAGTAAAAAATGTTTCAAATGCTTGGGCTACATCTTCATCACTTTTGTAGGTGGTATTATTATAATTTAATTTGAATTGGTTGTTCAAGTTACTCACATTTCCAGTTTCTTTGTTTATTATTTTCCAAGTAGCTTTAATTTTATTATCACTATTTTTAATTTTTGAACTTATATAATTAGACTTAGCAATATGGCAGACTTTTCTAAAAATTTTTGAGTAATTTTTAACCTTTTCTTTAAATTCTTCACTAAAATTATAATGTTTTTCACTATAAAGATCATATAATTTTTGTCTACTTCTATGTATACCCACTGTTGCCCACTCATTAAAGTTATGTTTATCTGTGACCATTATCGACTTTGATGTAAATATTGAATTAAACATATTGCTAAATGCATTGAAAAAAAAAAAAAGGGCATACATCAATGAGCTCTTGTAGTCCCGTTTTTACCTCTGGGTTTGTGATGATAATGTGATTGTTATCATAACAGTGATAAACTGTGGAACTGTTAGTTGGGCGCGTAGTGCGACGGGACCTGCTGTGGATGAGGTTGTATGGGTGAATCAACTATTTTACCCACACTAAAGACCGGCCAGAAATATTTTTTTGAAAAAAATAAACATGAATATTCTTGTATGCTAATTTGACTATGTTATTAGAAATATCATCAACTTTTATAACTTAGATGGGCAGCGACGTTAATTCATATTTAAGACATTTTGTATAAGAAACTACAACACATACCCTCATAATCTGTCACCTGAGTTACCTGCACTTAACTTTACATAAATGGTGAATGAAACACGAAAACATTAATCATTTTCATTTATTTTCTCTTGCATGCATAATTAAATATTTTGGCAAAATCAGTCTTCATGTAATTCTTAAATTTAAGTACAAAACTAACTGTCATTGGTCTTCAGCGTTACCTTTAGACAAAAAATAATAGCTATTACTTAATAACATTACATTTATAAGTATTACAAATGAAAATGAATTATTTATAGAAGCTCGCCAATAGTGCAAATAAAGAACTGGTAATTTAAAGATATAATGGATATAAATTTTCATAATAAAATCGGATATGTAATGTTTATATTGGGGACGATAAGTAACTCCAGAGACACATTAGGGTAACGCTTAAGACATACTATAAAAAATATTGGTAAAACTAATTTGTGATATAAACATAAAAAATAAAACAACAATAACAATCATTTCGCATATTCCAATCAAATGTCACTTTTCGAAAATATCAATCTGGGTTTCAAATTTGTATTGCCCATTTCCCAAAAATGCCCGTATTGTGTAAGATTTTTATGATGTCTTCATAACTGACATGGCTAATATCATTCGTATCAATTCTGAACGTCTTTGCAGCGTCACTAATAACCCGTAGGAACATGACTTTTACTTCGCCGTCTTCTTCAATAGGAGTCAAGGCTTTACACACGTACGAATACATTTTATTTTTTTTGTTCATGCCATACACAAAGACATGAAGAAAATCACCAGCTGACAGCAGTGGTGGAGCTCCATGACTACTCGTCATAGCCAGCGGTCCTGCTGAATTAAAATCCTCAAACCTAGCATCGCCTAACGATCTATTTTTGTTATTTTCTTTGTCATGCTCTTGTTCTGGCTTTTCACCATCACTATCAGCTGAAGATCCATAAATTGTTCGATAAATACTCGGAAGAAGCGGTATAATTGAATATCTTTTAGGACAGCAAGTGGAACGTCATCATCAGATGTATCTTTTGTATGTTATCACTTTTAAAAAGGCTTTTAAACAATCCTTTCTCCCTATGGCTCTTAGTTCTTTCATATCTCTCCTTAATCGAATTTGTCAATAGCTTATAATTTTGGTTTTCTTTCTGATCTCTTTCTCTTCTCTTGTTTCTATTCAGTACCTTCGTGTACTTCTTACAGTTTTTCTTCAACTTCTTGTTTTCTTCTAGTAATTTTTTGTTCTCTCTGTGCACTTTACTTCTATTCTTTCTTACTTTCTTTCGTACGCGTTCTTGGGATGCTATTGATGCCGGAGATGCTGGTGGTGACTCGTAGACATTGAGCACACTTACCGGGGAACTTGGTGGTGTTGCATCTAAAATTGATTGAAAATTCTTCCTCTTCTTTCTGTATTCTCTTTGTCTCAACTTCCAGATAACGTTTGCTTGTTTCTTCTCAATTGGTGTAAAGTCTTTTGAAAGCCGTGGTAGTGCTCGCGGTGGTTTCTTTTAGCTTCTTCATATTTTTCTGTGTTCAGTTTGAGTCTTTCCCTGTACCTCCTTTGTTTTTTAGCCGCCGTTAAACGCGCCATTTCAGGTCAAACAATATTTCTGAAAATATTATTTTCAATTTATATTTGTATGTAGGTAGCCAAAGCCATTTACTATAACTAATTATATTATTAAACAAAGAGAATCACAATAAAAAATAAGTCGACTAAAAATAAACTGAACCTATTTATTCTTAATAATAATCTAAGTTCCTAAAATAATGTAAGTAACTTATTTTGAGTCGGTTCCAAACAAATAATGAATAATCAAAAAGTTTGCTGTCTACCTTTCAATTATCAAATCGAACTGATGATATTGGTAAGTATTTTAAGTAGGTTCTAGGTACCTAGATAAGTTTTGGGTAAGTAGGTTTTGAAAATAGATATAATTTTACTTTATGCGCTAAAAGCTAATCTCACTAAGTACGTAAATGTCTTAGGAGTTACCAAGAATGTCTATGGAGTTACCGCCAATGTAACTCAGTATACAAGTAACTCAGCAGACAATTGGTGTATTTTCATGAAAATACCACAATATAATTTGACTATAGTACTAGGCGTGAACTTAAATCGAAAACACATGTTAGGTGCTCCAAAAACATCTGATTATATTAAATAAATAATAAACTTACATGGAGAAATCACGGTCACTCAGCAGACGACACAAAAAGGCACGCGCTCCCTTCTAACGTTCTCCGCAGACTGGCGGCTCGACGGCGTCATCAAAGGACGCCGCCGCGCCTTGCGAGCGAAAGCAAAATACATATGAAGCTACCTACGGCAAACAGTGCCATCTGTGTTTCCGGGTGAAATTTACGTGTGTAACTCAGTATACGAAGTTAAAATCAATCTAGTAAGGGACACAGTTTACAGATTTTTTTTTGGAAAAGTGATTTGGCCATAATCTGTTTTGTTATGCCTACGATAAGCTTTGACTTACTGACTTGTTGTGTAATAAGAAATAACCGTAAGCATAAAGTACAAGTTCATTTTAAATTAAAGTTCACATAGTGAATGCGGTCTTCGGACAGGTATATTTTGTATGGAGCGAATTTTTCGTATACTGAGTTACGATAAAATTTCACGGAAATTAAAGATTTTCGAAAACGTAAGCAAGTTTCCTTTGGTGTCTAATAATCTTAGATGCTATTGTCATATTCATTTAGTGTGTAACTATTACCAATTAACGTATATTAATAAGAAATGGTCGGGGACAGCAAAGTGTGGGTAAAATAGTTGATTCACCCGTATACCTGTGGACTCTGAGCCTGCGCGACGGGTAGTGCGGAGTAGCCGGGCGGGCGGCGCGGTTAGTTGGGCGCGTAGTGCGACGGGGCCTGCTATGGATGATGGTGTATACCTGTGGACTCTGAGCCTGCGCGACGGGTAGTGCGGAGTAGCCGGGCGGGCGGCGCGGGTAGTTGGGCGCGTAGTGCGACGGGGCCTGCTATGGATGATGGTGTATACCTGTGGACTCTGAGCCTGCGCGACGGGTAGTGCGGAGTAGCCGGGCGGGCGGCGCGGGTAGTTGGGCGCGTAGTGCGACGGGGCCTGCTATGGTTGATGGTGTATACCTGTGGACTCTGAGCCTGCGCGACGGGTAGTGCGGAGTAGCTGGGCGGGCGGCGCGGGTAGTTGGGCGCGTAGTGCGACGGGGCCTGCTATGGATGATGGTGTATACCTGTGGACTCTGAGCCTGCGCGACGGGTAGTGCGGAGTAGCCGGGCGGGCGGCGCGGGTAGTTGGGCGCGTAGTGCGACGGGGCCTGCTATGGATGATGGTGTATACCTGTGGACTCTGAGCCTGCGCGACGGGTAGTGCGGAGTAGCCGGGCGGGCGGCGCGGGTAGTTGGGCGCGTAGTGCGACGGGGCCTGCTATGGATTATGGTGTATACCTGTGGACTCTGAGCCTGCGCGACGAGTAGTGCGGAGTAGCCGGGCGGGCGGCGCGGGTAGTTGGACGCGTAGTGCGACGGGGCCTGCTATGGATGATGGTGTATACCTGTGGACTCTGAGCCTGCGCGACGGGTAGTGCGGAGTAGCCGGGCGGGCGGCGCGGGTAGTTGGGCGCGTAGTGCGACGGGGCCTGCTATGGATGATGGTGTATACCTGTGGACTCTGAGCCTGCGCGACGGGTAGTGCGGAGTAGCCGGGCGGGCGGCGCGGGTAGTTGGGCGCGTAGTGCGACGGGGCCTGCTATGGATGATGGTGTATACCTGTGGACTCTGAGCCTGCGCGACGGGTAGTGCGGAGTAGCCGGGCGGGCGGCGCGGGTAGTTGGGCGCGTAGTGCGACGGGGCCTGCTATGGATGATGGTGTATACCTTTGGACTCTGAGCCTGCGCGACGGGTAGTGTGGAGTAGCCGGGCGGGCGGCGCGGGTAGTTGGGCGCGTAGTGCGACGGGGCCTGCTATGGATGATGGTGTATACCTGTGGACTCTGAGCTTGCGCGACGGGTAGTGCGGAGTAGCCGGGCGGGCGGCGCGGGTAGTTGGGCGCGTAGTGCGACGGGGCCTGCTATGGATGATGGTGTATACCTGTGGACTCTGAGCCTGCGCGACGGGTAGTGCGGAGTAGCCGGGCGGGCGGCGCGGTTAGTTGGGCGCGTAGTGCGACGGGGCCTGCTATGGATGATGGTGTATACCTGTGGACTCTGAGCCTGCGCGACGGGTAGTGCGGAGTAGCCGGGCGGGCGGCGCGGGTAGTTGGGCGCGTAGTGCGACGGGGCCTGCTGTGGATGATGGTGTCTACCTGTGGACTCTGAGCCTGCGCGACGGGTAGTGCGGAGTAGCCGGGCGGGCGGCGCGGGTAGTTGGGCGCGTAGTGCGACGGGGCCTGCTGTGGATGATGGTGTCTACCTGTGGACTCTGAGCCTGCGCGACGGGTAGTGCGGAGTAGCCGGGCGGGCGGCGCGGGTAGTTGGGCGCGTAGTGCGACGGGACCTGAGGCGGCGCCACGGCCGGGGGCGTGCGGTACTCGCGGGACGATTTACCTGAACAAAATAATTATTACATTACGTTAGTTTCGAAACAAATAGGACATTATTAACACAGATATTTTGTCTTAGACCTTTTTTCCTTAAAGTAGAAAGCAAAATATTATTTTACATTATAACCTCTTTGCTAGCTCATGTTGATGTTGCGACACGGAAAGACGCTGCCGCCCATCTTCTGGAGGTATCCCTTAGATTTCCCTCAGATTCTTACTGTATCCATGGGCAAGAGAGGAGGGGCAACATTCTACTGAAGAGCTTCAAGGTAGTTGTAGTTTGCCCTATTTGTTATGAAGGATTTTATAGTTGAGTTACCAAGAGTGCCCCGTCCTAAAGTTCCAGTATTAGCAGCAGCAGCAACCCTGGCTGCAGGAGGGGTGGGGGGCTTCGTGGTGGGCGCCGGCAGGGGCGCGGGCGCGGGGATGGAGCCCGAGCGGCGGCCGCGGGGCGTGCCACTCGCGGCGCTATTGTAGCGGGCACCGTGGCCGATGTCGTCCAGTACTGGAATTGAGGAGTTTGTTTCAGCTGGTTGCACTTATGTTATGAACTTACTTGGCTATTCAAGACTGCACTTTTCAAGGAAGTTGTAGAACTTGTGGAAGCATCTTCTCCAGGTATCATATTTACACATTAAATATTGTCTATACACTATCACAATTTTATGCCCACCTACCTATAGACATGCAATATACCACATACCTTCCCAATCATAGTCACTTTGTTATTGTAACCCTAAAGTTTACAACTAATATTTACAACACTATATTTTTATTATTTAATTGTTTCTTAACACATCCCCTTCGCATGTTACCACTGCTTGGCTTGGTATGCCAAATATATTAATAGTGCATTGTGATCATAAAGCTTAAAAAATAAAAAAAGACAAACATTGTAAGGAACTTAGGGGCCATATCCATAAGCGAGGGAATCGCGGCGATGTCTTTGTCGTTGCCACGTATTTTATACACTCTCTTAGAGGCCGTCTCCATGAGCGAGAGAAACGCGACGAGTCCGCGCTAAAGAATCGCCGCGATTCCCTCGCTCATGGAGATGGCCCCTAAGAATGTTCATTATCATACCCAGCTACTTTAATTTTATTTCAAAGTTGTCTACATTCTAATGACTTTCATTGTTGCTTACTTATGGTATACATTTAGAAAAAAACATTATTCCTTCTATTTTATACAAACCTTTCCTCTTTTATTAATTAACCAGTAGTTTATTCAGATAACACAGAGCCATAGTTTACACCCTTACAAAGTTCTCTCCAAGGACACAAACAATTAGTTCAGAGTGCAAGTAACAACAAAATGTCCTAGAGATCAGCTTACCTGTGTAATCTATAGTCTTGCGCACATACTTGATAGGCTTTTCAGGATTGGCCGGAGCAATGATCTTATAGTTTCTGTTTGTCACCTTGTTTGCGGTGAGCACACCAATCTCTCTTCTTGCTACTTTCTCCTTGTGGATGGCTACAGTCTGGTGTATATGGTTCATCTGACCTTCCATTTCAGACAGCTGCATAGTTTGAAGCTCTAACAGCTGGAGAAAATTGTAAGCCAGTGTGTTTATCTGGTAAGCAACACTAGCAAGAGACTGTGTGGTGTAGTTTTTAGTACTCTCTAAGGCGAGTCTCTTGTTTTCAGACTGGAAATAGTTGGCTTCACAGTAATCAGCCACTCTTTCCAGGTTTGTGTGGCTGTCTGTGAGATTGTTTCGCCCTTCAGGGATCTCCGTTTGGAGGAGCGCGGCTAATTCAGCCATCGTTATGCTGAAAACGGATACAATTAAGAAGAGGATTTAGGTGTGTCAACGCAAGAACAACACTGCAGCACAGAACGGAAATAGTGGTGTTTTTAGAGAAACGAAGGGTTTACCTGTAATTATTTCCGTAGCGGGTAAAGAATTGATATGTTTTACTATCACATGCACATGTATATTTACTTAATTTCACTATTTATTGAAAAACATGGATTTGGAAAATGCGAAACGCTCTGCAGGAGGCAGCAGGAGGGGACTGGAGTGGAGATGGAGGGGAGGGGAGGGAGGGAGGGAACTGGCTGGATGGAATGGAACCAACCAGGGATCCACAGACTACAGATACTTAGATTGATGAATGAATGAATGGTATACACAAAACGAAATAAACGGAAAAATATACGACCATAGGTAATAAATTAATTGCATTACATTCCTTGTGAAAAAAATACTCTGTGAGACTGACGGACAGGATAATTTTATTTCAGACGATAGACCTCGTCTGAAAGAAGCCTGCCGTCAGTCTCGTCTCAGTCTCAAGAAGAAAATGTCAATGTCATACGGACAACAACCCCCCCATTGATTGATTTTCAGAATACGCGACTCGAACGACTCAAATTCTGCCGTTTCTGTCTTCTTTTGTGTTGTTTTTGAAATGTAAAATTATCTAAAAACCACGATTGAGCAACCTATTATGGGAACTAACGGCAACGGCCGTCGTGGAGGCAACAAAATGCCGGACGTTCGCCGCCCTATGGAGGAATTTCCACAGCAATACTTCCATGGAGAGGAAATAATCGAAGGACCCGAACTAGATTTCGTTTACGATGACTGCGATGTACAAGCCAACGAGATCGCCGAGTTGTATAGTTACACGGAGCATCCAGAGTATCAGCTGAATGTGAAGGCTTTCGAAGATATAATGGAGGAGTTTAACTTTCGCCCGAGTTGGCAGAGGTTGAACGCAAAGCAGCAACGTACAGTGGTTATGAGGCTTTTGGAACATCTCGACGTCGCTGTGACCGAGATCCGGATGCGTGCTACGCGTTGTATCTTATACTTGGCGCAGGGCTGCTGGGCGGAGATGCAATCTGACGCGGAGCAAGCCCACTGGGCTCGTATCAACATCATGCTATTGTACGACATGGGCACCTTCTCAGCATTTGTAGAACTACTCAACCTTGAAATAGTCCGCAGCAGCACTGCCATTGCATCCCGAAAACTAGCTGACTCACTTGCAGACTCTACTAACTTAAGAGTTATTCTGTCAGTACTTTATCTGATTACAGAACATATGAGGACAGAAAAAGATAATCCAGAATCTGAATATAAGCATTTAGTAAAAAACTTCAAAGAAGAACTAGGCACACCGTTTGGTGAGGAACTGTTACCTGTGAAACTACTTAGCATGGTGACACATCTCTGTGCTGGAACAACCCCTCATTTCCCTATGAAAAAGGTACTGCTACTATTGTGGAAAGTTTTGCTGGTATATCTTGGTGGTTCTAAAGAACTAAAGGAAAGGAAAGCCAAACTACGAGAAGACCAAGGTTTAGCCCCACTTACTGAAGATACCATTGAAATAACAAAACTAATGAGAGCCAGTTCCCCACCGCTAAGCGCTGCTGATATGCTCGAAAATCAAAACCCAGGAACCAGAAAACTCAAAGAAAATGAAAGAGCTTTAAGAAGACAGACCTTAATGAAACAAACCTCATTAGATGAATCAGATGAGCAACTCTTTGTTGATAAAGAGGATACAGGTAATGGGTCCGAGGATTACCCTATGGAATTCCAGACAATGCCTTCAGAAGGTCAGCAAGAGAATAATGATTACCTCCCATACATGTCACCAAAACAATTTGAAAGTACACCTCCACCATTACCAAGAAGTCTACCTTGGCTTTCTAAAGTGAGACAAAAAGATATTGATATGTTCCTGGATAATGTAAGAATAAAATTTGTTGGCTACTCACTGCCGGGAGACCGGCAAACCATTGCTGGCCTCCCCAATCCCATTCATGAAGGAATTGATATCCTTAAGAAACACATGTACACTAGTCTCTCCGAGCTTCAAGCTGACAGAGAGCTAGAGATAGCACGAAGCCCCCTCACAAAAGGAGAAAAAGAAGTGGAGGAAACCGAAGCAGAAACGTTGTACAGAGCCATGTTACCTAATTTACCGCAGTATATGATTGCTCTCCTCAAAATACTTTTGGCCGCAGCCCCAACTTCCACAGCTAAGACATACTCCATAAATATTATGGCTGATCTACTGCCTGAAGAGATGCCCATGACAGTTCTACAATCACTCAAACTTGGCATTGATGTGAACCGACACAAAGAGATCATAGTCAAAGCAGTCACAGCTATTCTGCTACTACTCTTAAAACACTTTAAACTAAATCATGTGTACCAATTTGAATTTATGTCCCAACACCTTGTTTATGCCAATTGCATGCCCCTTGTACTGAAATTTTTCAATCAAAACATCCTGTCTTATGTTGATGCTAAGAACTGTATACCAATATTCGATTTCCCTGCCTGCGTTATCGGAGAACAGCCAGAATTGACGAAAGAATGCCTGGACATTGGAGAAACTACTGTCTGGTACTCATGGAGAAACGTCTTCTCTTGCATTAACCTCCTGAGAATACTTAATAAGCTGACCAAATGGAAGAACGCCCGAATAATGATGCTAGTCGTCTTCAAGAGCGCCCCTATCCTCAAACGCACCTTAAAAGTGAGGCATGCATTAATGCAGTTTTATGTACTAAAACTCTTGAAAATGCAGAGTAAATATTTGGGGAGACAGTGGAGGAAAACCAACATGAAAACTATTAGCGCGATATATTCTAAAGTACGCCATCGGTTGAACGACGACTGGGCATTTGGAAATGACGTCGACGCCCGCCCATGGGACTTCCAAGACGAAGAATGTGCATTGAGAGTCAGCGTAGATCGATTCAACCACAGGAGATACGGCGCTGGCGGCGACCACGAAATTGACCTGACTCCACTAGAAACTGACATCAACAGCGTACTTGAAATGAACATGGAACTTGATGATGAATTCAAAGAAAATTACGAAGTCTGGCTAAACCAAGAAGTGTACCATAACGAAATTAACTGGGATGTGTTATTGACTGCCTAAATGAGATTTATTGGCGACGTTCAATAAAATAGAAGTTTATGCAGATGTGTATTGTAAATCACTATTTATATTAATTATGTATTATACCAATATCGACGACCTCTGTGGGTGATGGTCCGCCTGCGACGCAAGAGGTTGTGGTTTCGATTCCCGCCTCGGGACAAATGTGTGTACGATCTGCAGATATTTGTTCAGGGTGATCTAGATGATTTTCTATATATAAAATAAAATATCTATCTATGTAGTACGACGAGTATGCTAGTACCCATAACACAAGCTCTGCTTAGCCTGGGACTAAATGATGCTGTGTAAATTGGCCAGCATTATTTGTTTATTTGTATCATGTTGTGTTTAATCTCATATTATATTTTTAGCGTTATTTTTGCTTAGATATTGCTTCTTAGATTTTATAGTAAACATTTCTTAATTTCTTACAAAGACATTTATTAGATTGCACGTGAACTTAGCTTTAGAAAGCATAGAAAAATTAAATTGCGAATTTTCGTGATTGGAACATTTGAATAGAATATTTATAATACTGAACCATTTTAATGGCATATTGGTACAACCACTTGATGTAGAGTTTTTTTTCTAAAGTATATCTACAATGTAAACCAATGTTTTCATTGCTTTATCTATGTATTAATCGTTACGTACCCACTTATGAAATTGCAATAATCTTTGTCTGTAACGTATCTTAAACATACTCATAGGTAGGCTCTAGAACTTCTTACGTTTTAATAAAGTTTTGATGGTTCGCAGTATTCCGTGTTTTTCTTTATCTCCACAACAATCTTAAGCGGTTCACACACTGCTACGCATAACGCTGCATGTAGCGTGAATGCGTCTTCTAACGTTACTTGTAAGTACCGTTTGTACAGAAAACACGCACAGTCCAACACACCAAAAATGTATCTACGCGCATTCATGGAGATCACGCGCGTAGGTGCGGAGCAAAGAGTAGATTAAGTATAGGGGAAGTGCGGAGAAACACGCACCCACGCGCGTAGGTGCGGGGCGCGACGCAAGGCACACCGAATGCAGTGCCGTGCGTGAATTTGGAAGGGCTTGACGTGTCTTTGAAAATGGATCTCGATATCGTTCGATTTATATTCGAAATCGAAAATCACCCAGCTATTTGGAATAGCTTATTTCCGGTAAGCTTGTGCTGACCCTTTAAGTAGGTATAGCCTGGTTTTAACTATAATTGTATCGATATAACTAAATAATGTATTTTTAGGATTCCGTACCCAAAGGGTAAAACGGGACCCTATTACTAAGACTCCGCTGTCTGTCTGTCTGTCCGTCTGTCACCAGGCTGTATCTCATGAACCGTGATAGAAGGACAGTTGAAATTTTCACACATAATGTATTTCTGTTGCCGCTATAACAACAAATACTAAAAAAACAGAATAGTGATATGAAATTTGATCGCAGGGTCAGCTATAAAGACGGCGCCGCCCACGGTCCTGCCGGGCACGGCAGCGTCCTTCTGCACGAGGCGCAGCGAGCCCGTCGCCTGCAGTTTCGCGCCCGCGCCGACGTAGGGCTCCTGCAGCAGCATGAGGCGTCCACGAAGCAGGCGTGCGTGGCGGCGCGCCCGCGGCCAAGATTGTACTGCACGACGTGCATCGGGCTGGGGACGCTCGTCTCGGTGTCCTCAGCAATAGCGCACCAGGCGGTCCCAGCGGTGCCACTCTGCGCTAGGGATGTAGGCGGGGTGCTCCATGCCGTGATGGTAGGCTGCCGTGCAGTTGTCGCAGCTTGGGGCGCAGTCCCGGTTCGGATACTCGCGAGTATCGTGGTATCGTGGTTATCGTGGGGCAGTACCCGTACAGCCGGTCAGGCGCGCGGCACTCCGCCGCACGGTGCGCGAATCCAAGGCAGCGGTAACACTGGGGCAGAGGCGACTGGTCCGAGTAAGAAGATTGTGTAAGTATTGTTTTTAGTACCATGTATTATTTTTTGCTGTAAATAAATATTGTTATCTTAGCAAAAATGTATTTATCTTTATCTTATCTTAGTTTTAGTAAGCGCAAAACCGAATCAACACCAGTGTCTATGTTAATATAAGATTTTCAACTGCTCCAATGCTGAA
This sequence comes from Pasiphila rectangulata, assembly GCA_963082625.1. NCBI lineage: Eukaryota > Metazoa > Arthropoda > Insecta > Lepidoptera > Geometridae > Pasiphila > Pasiphila rectangulata. The sequence goes on from OY720243.1 coordinate 13,111,304, forward strand.
CTTCTTGGTTGCCTTTCTCCCGGCGGCCGGCGGTCGGCGGCTTGGTGACTGAGTAAATTATTTGTTTCCTTGCCCATGAGTGGTGATTAGTGGGCAAATAAATATAACCAGAGACGAGTAAAAAGAAAGACCGGCAATCCCTTTAGCGAGAACTTTTCAAAATTTTGGAATTTTAATCACTAGATGGCAATTTTTCTTAATTATTACAGCTTTGCGCTGTTGCCAGATTGCTCTCTTAAGCCACAACCTACTTTAGAAGAGCCGGAAATAGCGTGGCCACAACCCACTTTAGAAGGGCGGGATGTAGATAGAGGATTATTTGCTATAAATTCCCCTGAAAATCAAAAATTTAAAAACTTAATAAGACCTAAGTCTGTCCGTCTGTCAAGACCTTTTATCTCGAGAACGTTTAGAGGTGTCGAGTTGAAATTAAAACTATAGGTATACCTACTCAAATCTACAGCCTCTTTGATAGACTTATTAAAACTAGCATGATCGAGGATAATAGTTTGTCCTGGTTCTAATATTGGTCAGAAACTGCTCAAACCGGATTAAAGATATCCATATTGAGTGGCCTTCAAAGGTCAACGGAGCAATTATTTTTCTTCCACTTAAGGATGCAACCATGCAATTCGTTGAGTTTTCTTCCCAGATTTTAGAGCATAAGTAAAACTGCTATCCTTCCTGGCAATACCCATAGATTCAGTGTTATCAATTCCAGACTCATCTATTATACACTAGGGCTGTTAGGGATCCGACCGGCATCGGAACAGGGTAGTCTATGTCTTGATGAATAGATGATATCCAGAAAAGACATACCTACCTGTACCCACTTCTACTTCTACCTAGAGGTGGTCCATTAATAATGTAAATGAAATTGTTGTGGTCGCCTTTATTTGAGGGGAAATAAGGCCTATGGATGCATTAAGAGTCTGCCACGGGATGTCTCCGGAAGATCGGCAGTAGCGTCTTTACGTGTATCAACATCCCGTACTGCGCTCGCCAACCCGCTTGCAAAGCGTGGCGAATATGGCAACAACCACCTCATCATCTTGGAGATCCATGGAAATGTGCCGACAAACCACCTAGCGTGAAATAAGGCCAAGAGGATCATGATTACCCAAAATACTCGCTCGCCGCTTTGCAAACTGCAGTACCGACCGAGGTTGAAAATACATTGTTTCGTGCGTTTTGCCTCGGCATGTACACGTGCCAACTGTTGTGGAACTGCATCATAATGGCCGTCAATACCATAAGAGATATAGCGCAGTCACAGCCTACTTTAGAAGGGCGGGATGTAGATAGAGGATTATTAGCTATAAATTCCCCTGAAAATCAAAAATGTAATAAGACCTATGTATGTAAGTCTGTCCGTCTGTCAAGACCCTTTATTTCGAGAACGTACAATGCAAGCAGGTACAATGATGCTTACCGGACTCTTATGAGGCTGCCAAGGTACATAGGTACTCCAGTGCGTCGAGCATGTTCTACGATCGAGGCAGGAGTTCCCGACTTTTTAGCAGACATCCGCTTCGTGAGCTTCGTTTTGGAGTAGGCTGACTTGCATAAAGACGTGATTCTGAAGGCTGTTTCTTCCTCCATATGGATGGGATAAAAAAATCAATGCTGTTTCTGCAATTACCTACTCATAAATTAACATAATTTACATCAATAACTATCAGACTGCAATTTTTTTTATTTTTTGTTTTAATTTAAATTAATTTGTATTTATATTTTGTCTGAAACAAGCGTATATTATTTATTTAATGGAGCCAAATATGTAATATGTAGAAATAATATCTCATATGTGTCGTGGAAGTACCTACCAACTCGATCTGTTTATTCACCAGTAAAAAGCTTCTTAATGGATGCAATATGGTTTGTTCTCACGTCAAACGTCTCTTCGATGACATCAGAACATTTGTAATACAACAAAAGACCCTTTTATCGCCCTAAGTGGATAACGGGGAGGGTGCATAATGGCCCATCACGGCCCAGCGGGGATAATCTTAATACTGGACCGCTTGGTGGTTTATTTATCACCTGGTAAGGAAATCGGATTTTATTTCCATGGCAGGAAGGTGATTTTTTTCGGGTAAGATTTTATAATAATCATTCATTTCAGCCGTAAAACGTCCACTACTGAACTAAGGCCTCCCTCATGGATCTCCATGAGGGGTAGTTGCCATACTCACCACGCTTGGCAGGCGGGTTGGTGAGCGCAGTACGGGATGTTGATACGCGGAAAGACGCTGCTGCCCATCTTCCGGAGGTGTCCCTTAGCAGGCTCTTACTGCATCCACGGGTAGGAGAGGGAGGGGTAACATTCTACTGCCGGCACCCCACGGCTAGATTTTGTAAATTACCTAATTAATATAATTTGTTTCTAAAATAGGTATGTAAATAGTACCTACCTATCTGTCACCAAAATTATCAAAGACATAATAATTATAGCTCCGAAAATAGTAGATCTAAGGTCCTACACTGATTCAACAAATCGATTGTAACATAACCAGAACCTAACCTAGTATTTTTGTGAAGGGGTTACCTAGTTTTTATATTACCTACTTGATGATCCCATTGCGCTTACATAGGTACCTACGTGTATAACTATTATGAACAAAAATATATATATTGCAAAAATAGGGTACTGCACATTAGTGACAAATCTAAACTCAAAGAAAATATACGAATTGCCATTTTTACGAAGCCTGTAAAAATGTTTGTTTTAGTTGGTTCATCTAGGGAAGTAGGTATCAGTACTATGGTTTCAGCTTAGTAAGAGCTAGGTCTACTTGCCTATCTTGAAATTAATTATTTAACATGCTCTCAAAATAATTAATAATTTAATCAAGTAACTACCGAAATAAATAACAGAATGAATATACCAAATATTTCCACCAGAATACATCCTAGCACAAAACTAAGAGCCGTCGAAGTATTTATTATTTATTTCTGCATATCATGAAATATTTTTTCCTGCGGGTATCGAACCCTTAGGTCCTTCGCGTTTCGTTCGGCTCTATGGCCACTGCGCCACCAAAATCATTAAAAACACAATTACATATTTTTGCGATTCCATAATCGCAAAAATATGTAATTGTGATTTATTTTGCTCATAGTCCAACATGAGCCCAGTGAGGGTGATACAATTATGGTAGGTACGTAACCTGTAAGTTAAAAACGATCTATTACTAAGCAACTATAAGTAGGTATTATAATAAGGAAGGTACCTAATCGTTCCGTACTCTATGTTTTTCTTGTATATTTTTGTAGGTTCTGCGTTGTTGTACGACAGTTATTACGATAACTCATGTCAGATTGTATCTATTTGGATAGGCGGGAAAGTATATAAAATACCAACAACGTCTCTTAAGAGAACAGTTAACTAGAGCGCTTACGGATAAAATCTCAACGCTCAACCATTTTCCGCTCCACAACTCGAATAATCTGTTGCAACTCAAATGCTTTGGTACATTACATGACATTCGTTTCCATCCTTCCACAGAGACAACACGAAAATGTACAAAGCTCTGAGCCTAATATTTCTTGTAGAAGTTCAAAGTATGAAATTTGATGGTGAATTGAATGTGAATGATATTCTGCGGACTGATTTGATGCCAACTTATTTCATAGAAGGAAATAATAACGATACTTATTCTCTCGGTGAGAAAACGGAATCGGTGAATGGGTCTATCGATGCAGCGCTTTCAACCCTTGAATACCACAGGTAAGTGAAAAGAAATTCAGCCATCTCGGGACTAATTCTAATTCTAATTCTAGGGGGGGGTTACCAGATCTGCACTGACGTCCCGCATTGGGGTGTATTGTGCATTGTCTCCCGAGGTGCTGCCTCGACCCTAACCTAACCAGCCCAACTCCTTGAAATACCGGAGAAGGACTCGGGGTCGCCGGCAGCATTCCATGAGCATCCCCGAAGGGTATGCAAATGTTGTGGTAGAAAAAGGGCATGAATCCATGAGCTCCTGCAGTCCTGTCTCTATTCTGGTCTGCCTTGTGGCACCACAGTGCACGTGCTCCACGGTTTCTTCCTCTTCAAGACACCCGCGACATAGTTTACTGTCTGTGGCACCCGTCTTGAGAAGATGGTGATTGAGATCACGGTGTCCCGTGATGACGCCCACCATCATCCGTAGGTCTTGTCATCTTAAGCAAGGTATTGGTTATCTTTCTGTTTTTCCCTGGGAGCATTTATTTAGTGTTCGTCTCGGGACTAGTCGGCATGATTTTTTTCTAAACAATTTGACATTGTTATATTTCAATCAATCTTCATAAAACATTAATTAATTATGCACACGAGCTTTTTTATTTAACCGTTCTATCCATTGGTAAAAACTGTGTGAAAATCCATCCGGTAGTGTTTGAGTTACAGTACAGGTTGGTAACGAGTAACTTGCACATCATCAAGCGTCACGTGTCACCTCTCTTCCGATCGGTTTTACCCCAAAACCAAAACATGGTACTTTGGGCCTTAAAACTTAATCACAAGCCGCAACTACTATACATAAGTATTGGTATGCTAAGCTTAAATGCCTTAGGCAAAAGAGTAATTCTTAAAACCGGGTGTTCTCCCTCCTCAAAAGCAGCGCATCAGCTTCGTCTGTGGTGTTGCAGATGTCCATGGGCGACGGTGACCACTTCCCATCAGATGGCCCGTCCGCTCGTCTTCCTGCTTATAACATAAAAAAAAAACAAAATAATAAAATCGATCGATATTTTCATAATGTAGGTTACATACGTTGCATCAATCAGTGAAAGCACATTTTTCAATTCACTTTGACAAACTTATACTAGAGATATTTTCTTCATCATCATCATCCATAGCCTGATTTCACACACTGTTTTTCTAACTTTTTGAAAATGTTATTAGGTAAAATAAATTGATATTAGTGTTAGATTTTCTGTATGCAAGTATACCTATGTCAAGTTGTAAATAAAATAGTAAAGTATTATATGTCACACTCGGGTTTGTCTCCGAAAATTGATTGTTCGAAAATCACAATCAATAACAAGTGTCTCCGAAACATCACCGTCCATAATATTATGGTCCCATAAATATCATTTACAATAAGATATTATTCATCCTTTTGCTCTTTACACCATAAAGTTATTTTACCTAATATATTATTTCCAAATTTTTTATCGTTATAAACATATGAATAATAACGAATCATAAAACTTATTCTTCCGAATATTTTCGAATGATTATAAAACCTTCCAGTGGCATAACCGAGACGGAACGTTTTTAGGTTTTTTTGAAAGACAAATGACAAGAAGTGGTTATAAATAAGTAAGGCTAGTAAAAAAACTACGCGGCATCTGTATCGGCCGCCAAGAAAATATTATGAACATGAAAATTATTCTAGTAAATAAATAATTAATAAATAATTATGAGAATAATGTTTATGTTTTTTTTGTGTTAGTATTAAGTTAAGTACAATAAAGAGTTATCTATCTATCTATCTATCTATCTATGAGTTAATAATATTACGGATTACTTTACTATATACTCGTACTTCACTATACTTTGCAATAAGTATATTGCAAATCACTTTATGGATTGTAGTCATTATGGATTCCGATATTAGTGGAAATTATATTAGGGATCCTTATTATTATAGAATAGCGACCCTCCCCGGCTTCGCACGGGTGCAATGCTGATACTAATTATACTACAGAATATACCGTCGCGGACTTTTTTGTAGACCTTGTTAATGTGAGCGCAAAAAATGTGTTTATTTACGACCTCACATTCGAAACCTCCAAAATAATCAGTGTTTCTCTACTATATTATGCATGTATTATACATATAAACCTTCCTCTTGAATCACTCTATCTATTGAAAAACCACATCAAAATCCGTTGCGTAGTTTTAAAGATCTAAGCACATATAGGGACAGACAGACAGCGGGAAGTGACTTTGTTTTGTACTATGTATTGATTTTGATTATTCGTGCAATCGATGATTATGAAAATGAATTTTATGGATATAAAATTTCGGAGACAAAATAGAGAACCGTGACACTCATTGAAATCATCAACATTGAAACTCTGAACTTATTCATGTACTTCTGATGCTGACTGTACATAGATAACAAATTTGATTAAATACACAACTGTGTAGGTATTAATAAAAGTCGTTTTTAGGAAAATGATGAACGAATACCATTGTCGAAATTACGTCGCGGAGCAGATACTCGAAGAGATGGGGAAAAACATGATTCAGGATCGTATTGGGAATCCCGTTCAAGATCTGAGCACGCGATCACAGGATCTACGGTCAAACTTTATGTATGATGTCGGATCTGCGAATTATCAGGAGTGGTTGGCGAAGTAAATGTCTACTCATATTTATCAATATCAACTAGTTTAATCTACTCTCTAGCCCGTGGAAGCAAAAAAACTGTAATAACCAAGGGATACTTACCTTCCGTAGGTAACCCTTGGTTATTACAGATTTAAGAGCCGTGAATCAACATCCAGTACTGCGTTCGCCAACCCGCCTGCCTAGTCAGGCCTAGAATGAGGCCTATGTCCAGCAGGTAGGTATCCTACAGCTGACAATGATGAATAGGTAGTCTAATAATTGGACTTGTTCGTAAACTACAAATGTTTCCATAATACACCTACAAAAGACTTCAACGCGTCCTGTTTGCTACGAAAATGCATTTGTTCAGAGTTTTCTGTTCTTTGGTACGGTACGTGTCATTGATGCTAAGTAAAGCCCCTTGCTGTGGGGTAGAATGTAACCCGTGGATGCAGTAAGAGCCTGCTGAGGGATACCTCAGGAATATGGGCAGCAGCGTCTTTTCGTGTATTAATATCCCGTACTGCGCTCGCCAACCCGCCTGCCAAGCGTGGTGAGTATGGCAACTACTCATCATGGAGATCCATTTGGGAGGCCTGTGTTAATTAGTAGACGTTTTACGCCTAAAATGGTAATGATGATTATAACATTGTATTTATTAAATAGAGTAGCAGCATACAACGACGTGTACCGGCATTACAATGTTGCCATCCCCAACTCTACAATAGTCGACAACAGTACCCAGCTGGTGCCACCGCCGCCGACGCCCAACTTGCAGACGAGAGGGTACGAGGTTTACGAGGGCGGAGAGCCGGCTTACACGGAGCATGATGGGGTTCAGGACATTTCTAAGTATAGTAAGATACAACTAAATATCTATTAGCTTATTAAGCCATCAAAAATCCACTAGTAAACGATTCCGTCAATCTATTTACGAAATTCTGCTGTATACCCACAAAAATATTAACAGTTTTCCTAAAAAAAGTGGTTTGCACAATGTAAATTCTAGAAATAAAGATAGACTCGCATTGCCCACTATCAGGCAAGGTCAATGTATCTTTCAGGGGGCAACGTACACGCTTCTACAATAAAATTCTTATAGAAATGCAGCAATTTTCTATCAATAAGTTTTAAAAAATAATTTAATGTAATCTTCACAATAAAAGCTTACTATAAAATATCTGATTATCTAGACGTCAAAAATGCTTCGAATGAAATTTGCTCCAACTCCGAAACATCTAAAAAAACTATTAAAAAAACTGTGTTTTCTAATCGCTTCTTATCACAGTGCTCAAAACTGGGAAGCGAACAGATTCATTGAAGTGCCTTATTTTCTCTTAACATTATATGTTTTTTTTGTAAGTTGACGTGTCTATTCTTTGTAATTGCAAACTATGGAATAAATGAATGAATGAGTTTCTGATTCACCAGTCCCGTTTAAAACGATCGAGATCATCACGCTAACGTTTTTTTGGCCGACCTCGACGTCGCCTCCAATCTTCAGACTGCCATTAAGATACATAGATATAAAAGTTAAGTTAAGTGGTAATGAAAGCCCACCTTTTTGTGTGCATGCGGCTGACGTGGCCCGCCCAGTCCGACATTAATCTAGCTCTTTTTCGCAGAACGACTTCGGCAATATCGCACCGGTAAGTCTTAGACTTATTTTTTATTAAGAATCTCAGTTGTTCCAGGTGGAGGATACGAATACTCGATGCCACCGCCACCGCCACCCCTCTACCACCACCCCTCATCTCACGTGGTAGTGGAAGACTACGAGGAACGAGACAGCCACCACGGGCTGGGCCTCGCTGATCTGTTCGACATCTCGCTTACGGGAATCGCCTTTCTGTCGTTTGGCATGTTCGTGTTGCAAGTGCTTATGTGTATAACTATGGTAAGGTTCCAGACGCAGTGACTTGTTCTTTCCTTTTTACACGGCCAACTAAGCGGATATGACGACATAGGTTCTGCAACACAAACCATGAAGCAGCTCTGTGTTCTGCAAGCATCATCCATCTTACAATGACCCAGACACTACAGGGCCCCGTACATGCTGTTAATATACTAAGCCTCCGGACGTATTGACTTGTTCTTTTCTCTGAACAAGGAAGATTAAGCTTAGTCTAAAAGCAGATGGTTTAGGCATGCCTAGTCCATGTAACCATGTCACAAGCACAACCACTTCCCAAAAGCCTCGGTTTACAATATGATGATATGGATACGATAGTCGTATGCAAAAAAACCCTATTTAGCTATGGTAAGGAATGTTTTAATTTTCATTTAACCATCTCGCGTGGTGGTAGAAGACTACGACGAACAAGACAGCCACCACAGGCTGGGCCTCGCTCATTTGTTCTACACCTCGTGTGTTACTATGGTAAGGCTCCTGACTTATTGAATTATTCTTTCCTTTTGGCCCACTAAGCTCAGAAGATGGTATAAGGTGCTGGGCAAGCCTAATCCATTTATTTTTAGGTAAGTCTCTAGAACAGATTTTATAATTTCTTTAATTTACGGCTGAATTAGCTAAAGAGGATGGCACAAGTTCTGGGCAAGCCTAATCTATATCATCTAACAATGTCCCAGGCACTACAGCGTTTCAAAATGTGGGTATGGTTTACAGGTTGACGTTGCAGGCCTGTAAATCGTCTCAAGGTGTCTAAAAAGGCTCGTGAATGTTTTTTTTACATGTTCTACGATTGTAATAATATAAAAAATAATGCCTTTTCTTAAGTTTATTCAGATAAAAACCGTCCTGTCAAGAGGAGGGCGTTCTTGGTTGCGACACAGTTTCACACTATTTTTGATCAGCATCGTCTCATTAGTTAATAAGTCATTTTGTATCCTTGTTCTAAATAAATCATTATCTTACCTTATCATAAAAAATCGTATACCCGTATACGAAATAACTAAATAAATAAAAAGGAATTATATATTAAAAGAATAGCCGTGCCCAAATGTAATGTATCCCCGACTTTCGCGAGTTTCATATTATCTCCTAACACTGGTTTTAATAGTAAAAAAATTCAGCATCACACATACCTACACCTGTTCTCTCTCCTGAATATGATTGATCAAGCTGAGGCTGTAACGTGTAAATGCTAGAAAGGCCTTACCAAAAATGTTCCAGGCCCTGCAGCGTCCTCTACACCATCATTTACATTTCCTGAAGCTGAAGGGATAAATCTACAAGGTGAAAACCAATTTTATTATTTACGTCAACTAACATTTATAAACTGTTTCCAGAACCATCAACCGGTAGTGCAGATAGACAATGGAGATTCTACAAGCGTGGACGACGTATTTCGCTTCAAGCGAGAGGCAAACGATTATCAAACAAATAACCTGGAGAGAGCGAATACGTTAGCAAGATATGCTTTGTTGACTCTTCGACCGAGGTCCACACTATGTTTGTACCGAGCTTTATGCGTGGGAAATAAGAAAGCGAGGGCTCTGAAGGATGTTAACAGATTCTGGTTGCCCGTGTGGCAGTGAGTATAGATAAATAAATTAATAATTCTGGACATTTAGCAAGGTCTTCCAGGCGTGCGTGGAGTTCATCTCTCCATCGACATTTTGGTCTGCTGCGAGGTCGTTTCCTGTATTGTGGGATCCTATTAATTACTATTCTTTTTCTATCCTATTGACCATATACCCAGACCCGGGTAAATACCCCGGGTATTTACCCGGGTTTACATTTGTGAACTTACAAATAACTGTCCCCCGACGGGAATGAAACCCTTTTGCGTCAACTGCGCCACTGAGGTATCTGATATTACCTAGTTATTTTTTCTATACTTATTTGATTTACTGCTTGATTTACACACTCACTCAGTAATTGGTTCTAGGAGCATAAAAAGCTAAATTCAATACACTGTCATCAAACACTGTCTCGAGACTTGTTTGAGACCACAGACTACTAGATGCTATTTGAGACACTTACTACTTGACCATGGTCTATTCCACATAGGATGAGATCGTTGATAGTAGGATAGAGAAGGATAGCTATCCTACTCTATCATGCTGTCAGTTATTAGAAGAATGTAAGAAGAAGTGCAAAAGAGACTAAGCAGTTGTCCCTTTTTTAATTAATCCAGTATACCGAATAATAACCGAAAAAAAAAAATACAAAAGCCCCATACAGCGCCAGCAATATAACTACCTATTACGCAGCAAAAATTTTATTCATAAAAAAACATAGCTTAATGTTGTTTTTATGAAGTGACATAATAACAACGTTTGGCGACGGGAATCGCAACAAAATCTATCTACGTATCGTCCAGCTAAGGTAAGCTTCTGCAGAACGATCAACATTACAACTTACTTCTGTCTTCCCCAGCGCAGGAGTGGCATGGGCGCGGGGCGGCGCCCTGGGCGCTATCAGGGCGGCAGCGTTGGGGTTGGGCGGCGCGGATTGTGACAGCGCGTACCCTGTCGCGCACTGCGAGGCTTAGATGATCAAGAAAACCTATATAGCTTATGTTTGCTAATTGCTTATTAACTGACCTGGCTGACAACCTTCTTATGGCCCACTTCACATATAATAATTAACAATAATAAACAATTAATTAATAGAGACAATATACTGGTACGGATGACATTCATTTAAATATTCATTCTCTTGCCAAGCGGGAGTGTCATAAGGTTTATCACAATCTATAAGGTTCTTGTTTAAGACGACGCATTGGCGATATAAATTTACACCATTGGTTAACTATCACAACAGAAAAAAACCCAAGAACGGCTCTATAAAATCATATATTTTCACTTAATAGGTAAACAAAACTGATCTATGCCCCTAAATTTTCTGGACATTAAAGTCTTTACACCCATTTCAAATTGGTGGTTGGACTTTACGTAATTACCATTTGTATTTATTTTTAACGAGATTTACTACTTTTCAAAGCTAGCTTTTCGCGTCAGTACGTATGCAGGCGGCACCGCTTAAGAAAAAGCTGGTGTTCATCTTATCTAGCGCAGGAGTGGAAGGGCCGCGAGGTGGTACCCTGGGCACCACCAGGATTCAGCGCGTACCCTCGCGCTGCCAGGCATAGATGATGAGGAAAACCTATTTCCACCTAGCTAACGTTGGCCTAAAGATATATATTCTCATAAAAACAAACTGTTCATTTACATTGGCATACTAATAAAAAAACTAATACTAAGTGGTGGTGAGTAGGATGCCTCCGGGGTCATGAGTATGTATAAAAAAAATGTTTTATCAAGATGTATATAAGTATGTTTTAAACTTTGTTTCAAATGCGTTCAGGCTATTGCATTATTTAATATCAGGCAACTTTTTGTATAATTTCACTCTTTCATATAAAATTGTTTAAGTGCCGTACAACCCGCGTTTTTAGGAAATATTTATTTTGTTTATTTTTCTTTCGATTTGTTTGGTAGTTATTCACTTTTTTTGTATATTTATGAAACGTTACGTAGGTACCGTATAAATACGTTTTTTTTTACTTGTTTGCAGTAATTTTTTGAGATACTTTATTAAAGTTTTGACGATAAAAACGACTTCAATGATAAAAACCTTGTCTTGTGTTATAGTAGGAATTTAATTTCCTTGACTTGTTGCTGAAAATACTCTATATGTACGCCTCTTACATACAGCATGTGAACCAGTTACTGCCGCTGCATAAAATATTTATGAAAGATGTTGAAGACCTTACTTAAGTTTAGGTTGTTGTCCAGAAGTCTTGACTTAAATAGACATAGTACGATGACGAAAGAGTTATTTTTTCATTGCGCGAATGTTAGCCTATTTAAATAATAATGCCATTACTACTAATGTAAAAGACTATGATATGATCAAAGAGGGTGTCGCTATACTCACCACGCTCGGCATACGGGTTAGCGAGCGCAGTACGGGATGTTGATTCGAAGATTCGAAGAAAGACGCTGCCGCCCATCTTCCGGTGGTATCCCTTGGCAGATTCCTACTGCATCCACGGACTAGAGAAGGGGTAACATTCTGCCAGTACGTCACGGCACAAAAAAAAGATAACAATATCAAATACATCACTTAATGACAAGTTAAGAAAGGGTTAAAAAACGTGTTTGATTCAAGGTTTGGTTTTTATTTTTTACCATTTAATTTCGTCCGTATAATATTATATTACTTAGTATAGGCGTTGCACCTAATGTGACTTTTACTTATTTACCTTAATGATTATTTATTGCCTACAATTTTTACTTATTGCAATATCCAACAATTAAAACAAACATGACTAGACCTACATACGTGTAAATCCTACTCATCTATATTTACAGTCCGACTTACCCATATCAATCTCAAATTACTCTTTACCTTATTACTTTCATCACTACAAATTAATTATTTTACGGTGGTGAAGAAGGCAAAGTTACTGGTGTAAAAACGCAATTTAAAGGCGCATAGGAATACGGATTCAACAGAGAATAAGTCTGTTGTGGGTGCCCGAAAATCTGCCCTGGAAACAGCCTTTGCGCGATCTTGAGCCTCGAAGTCAACTGTTTCTTCCATTTTGTCCGGCGGTTCTGGAACCAGGTTTTGATTTGTACTTCCGTGAGGGCTAATGCTTCGGAAAGCTCCATTCGCTTGGACACGCTGAGGTATTTGTCAAGCTTGAACTCAGCTTCGAGGCGTTCGAGCTGTTTCGCGCTGTAGGCTTGTCGTGGTTTCCGTTCTGGGCCCGCTCTTCGCGGTCTTCGGTTCTTGTCATCTGGAGAAAATAGAGAGTATTCAAGTAATTTACTATTCAAAGCAGGTTTCATTTATTGTTTTCTGTTAGGTGGTGCATTGTTTTATTCACAGTCGCTACGACGAGTACCTACGAGAATTTATTTTAATTTTAAAATGTTAAGTTTTACAGTTTTATTTTGAGTCTAATGATGACTATAACGACCGATTAGGTTCTTCTGTTCACTTCTTTTCCTAACTCGCGTGTCATCTGAAGTGAACAGATTCAATTACCTATGTGCTTTATTCTATTTATTTGTGTTGTTTTATTTTGTAATTTGTGACGCGTCAATAAGGTCCATGCGGCCGCACTGAATAAAGTATTTTTTGATTCTTGATTTTTCTTGATTCGCAAATTTTTCAAGTGTTTGAAATGTAATGAAATAACGTTTATTTGACACACATACACACATAATAAAAGACAAACAAGGCAAATAACAGTCTAACAGGTAAATAGGACATAAAAGAATAACATTAGACAAGAGAACTACACTGCGGAACAATTTTAGTCATCATTCGCTATCTATCTGAAAACCAGCGCTGCTTCTAAAGAAGCAGCATTAAGCTGAGACAGCACCTGTGTGGGTGACATCTCAGGACAAAAATACACACATAAAATAGATATAATAAACAAATAAAAGTAAGAGCGAACATATTTAAACGAATATAAATCGATTTTTTTTTTTTTTTATTTAAAGTGTAAACCCACACTAAGGTATCGGTTCGAAACCGATAAAGGCAGTCAAGATTTTCGACCCGACGGTTAATTGTTCCGTGGCCGAACGGTTAAGGCAGCCTGCGTTGAAGGTGTTCGTCTGAACGTTACGGGTTCGAGTCCCGTCGGAGACAAAATTTTGATTGCATTTTTCATTTCTAGAATATAAATCGGTTACATTATTACGTATTTATAAATTTAATGCACAGGTAACTAGTGTTTAGCAACTGAACATAAAGAAACGTACTGTTGTAACTACTATTTGCAATATGTTCCTCTCATTTTTGACACCTTCAGTAACTATAAAAATATTGTAAGGTGAAACGTCCGGCAGTGTGTCAGAAACGGTTAATAGATTCAAGCTTTCTATGTAAACAGTGGCAATAGCCGATTCTCGGAATACAATCAACTCTGTTTTACGACACGCTATAAGGTTAGCAGTAGCTGCAACATCTCTTAGTAAGCGATTCTTTTATTTACATTGATGATCTAGGTAGTTTTTGAAAGTGCAGTGATTATTTTAAGTAGGTGTAGTAGATACGTTAAGTTTTCCTCTATGTTTCTTTTCGTGCTGTGCTCTTATTATCATTAAATACATACTGATGCTGGATTTAAGTATTTTTTACGGCATCACGGGGTTAAAAAATTAAATAAAAAATCAATTCACAATTGTATAATTATGTCCCACTAAAAGGCCCTACGCAAACAATTTAAACATAATCCGATAACGTTCTAAGAACAGCTATGAAAATTGGTGTTAATCGTGAAAAATGTTCAACTCTCCCTCTAATTGGTAACCACAATATCGCCTTCGCTGTGGTTCGCGTTAAGGCGAACGCACACAGGCGACACATTCGTCGAATTGTCGCAGCTGACGCGCGGTGGTCGCGACTTCGCACCAAGGTGTCGGCAAACAGCTGCCGCAGCGATAATTTACCAACAAAGCTGGCGTGTTTGCGCACGGCCTTACGAGTTCTTCCAGAATTTACACTGGTTTCTGTTGGAGCTTTATTTTTTCACATTCATTACTAGTATTGAAAGTAGAAGGCATTTTTAAAGTGTTTAAACTAGAGACAAGTGTCTGGTTTTTAATTTGCTACTTATTTTGATGAGTAAAGAAGTAGGCCAAAACAATTATAGATGTGTGTGAATAAAGTAGGTAAGAGAGAAAAAATACAAAGCTTTTATTAAAATGTAGTTTCTACCTACGCAAATTATTTTTTCACTAATAACCTGTCCCCAAGAAACATTTCCGTACTGCTTTTGATCCAAACGACTACATCTCATCGTAAATTGCTTACGTAAATGGTCAGCGCTGGGTTAGCACTGCTCCGTGCATGTCCGATGGGCGTGTTGACACGCGATGGCGGGCGCGCGGGCGCAAACACCCTGATTGTGTTTATAGCCACTTAACGAGACTCTGCGACAATTCCGATTAGTACTCGAAAAAACTTTACCGTGTTTGTTTTTGGCGAGAGCAGAGCTACTACTAAACGAGGACGTGCTTTTGAATTTTTAAAACTTGCATATATTACACCTACTTGAAATGATTTGAATGGTCTCTTGGAATAACTGTTCATTTGGAGATTCTAAAATAAAATTTACTAGACCTTTCAGTCTTCCGTTTATATCATCTTGTCCGTTGTTCCTGCAATAATAATTAGAATCGAGCATTTTGATGCCGTGGGGTGCCGGCAGTAGAATGTTACCCCTCCTCTCCTACCCGTGGATGCAGTAAGAGCCTGCTAAGGGTACCTCCGGAAGATGGGCAGCAGCATCTTTCCATGGATCAACATACCGTACTGCGCTCGCCAACCTGCCCGCCAAGCATGGTGAGTATGGCAACTACCCCTCATGGAGATCCATGAGGGTCTTAGTTCAGTAGTGGACGTTTTATGGCTGAAATAATGATGAATGATGATGATTTTGACTGTTTAATATGGCGACATTTAGGTGTTTGTGGCCAGCACCTTATAACTACATATTTAAAAAAAAAATATACCTCTATGTATTGCGCAATGTATACGAGTACCTATCTAGTTAATCTAATAAAATTTGTGTTATGTTATCTATACCTGGGGCACTTTCTGTTTTAAGTTCTATATTGTCTTATAGATTTCATGGGGGTCAGTCTTAAACAATACAAAAGATGAGATATGGTTGGATGGTAGAGCCAAAGAACTAGTATTGTCTCTCCAATTTCGCCATAAAATTTGTTCAGTAAGAGATTTGCCAATGTTTGAAAAGAACGAATTTGTATAATTAACAGGTTCCATCGGTGTAGCTTTCAGATTAAGTATATCTTTGCTTGTTGTCCTTACTGGTTTATAGTTAGTTATGTTGTTAACAGTTTTCCATAGGGTTTTAGTTATTTTAGATGATTTACTAAGTTGTTCTCTATTGTAATTTCGCTTTAGTTTTTTAATGAAATTTAGATTTATTAAATTCAGATTTTAGATTATTTCTGTTCCTTAAACAACGCAAAACTCTCTACGTTATCCATGGTTTTATTGCTTGTTTACTTCGGGGAACACGTCGGTAGTATTTTTATAGAGACATTCTTGTATTACCAAAATTAGTTTCTCACAAAGAGTATTCGGGTCATTTTCATCCAGCAAAAATGAAAAATTTTGTCTGGATAAATCTTTCAGTGCATTATCATAGTACATTTTCGTTGAATACCTGGGTTTGTTCACAATATGTATCTTTGAAAGACATACCGTTAAGTGATCTGTGACAGAAGTCTGTAATACGGCGACCGCGGCAGTATTTAACATTTTGTTTATTTTGATTAAGGTGTGATCTAGGCAGCTATCAATTCTCGTAGGCAGGTTATGTCCAGGTATGAGGTCATGCATATATAGCATTTTCAGGTAATATAAACGATTTTGTCTGTTTTTATTGCTCTCAGTACATCTTGGTAATAACACTATTATGTAACATCTGTGTTTAACCCATGTTTCGCAAATTAAATATATTTGATTTGATAACGTTAATTCATTTTCCCATACATTTTAAGAGGTGACATTTTTTGGTTATCAATTATTTATAGGTGCGTTCAGAGACTAAACTCAATTCTTTTATATTTTTGACAGGAAGAAGTTGGTTTGACTATACTGGGTAAATATTGTAGGTTATTATTGTTAACTCAGCCTATATGATAATCCAAGTCTACGTATACATTTGTAAAATATGTCCACAGTTCACCTTTTTTTTTTTTTTTATGTTAGATAGGTTAGCTCTTGATTTCATCCTTGCTATCGCAAGAATGAGATCGACGATCACCTTGATCACCTTGATCTATTCGGTAATATAACTTGTTAAACTTTCGCGATTTGTTAACATATTTTTAGTTTTAAAATTACAGGATTTTATCGCGTACCTTTTTTATTATTTTCCCGACGTTTCGAACACCCTTCAGCGTTCTTGGTCGCGGGAGGACACCAAGAACGCTGACCGCGACCAAGAACGCTGAAAGGTGTTCGAAACGTCGGGAAAATAATAAAAAAGGTACGCGATAAAATCCTGTAATTTTAAAACTATTCGGTAATATTTGCTAGAAGAAGTAACAAATACCATACATCTCAGCCGTAGGACGTCCACTGCTGAACATAGTCCTCCCTCATGAACCAAGTACAGATCATGAGGGGGTTGATGCCATACTCACCACGCTTGGCAGGCGGGTGGGCGAGCGCAGTACGGGTTGTTAATACATGAAAAGTCGCTGCTGCCCATCTTTCGGAGGTATACCTTGGCAGATTCTCACTGCATCACGGGCAAGAGAGGAGGGGAAATACCACACCGGCACCCCACGGCAATAATTATCCTTGCGAACATTAAATTAAGCATAATGTTAAGACAAAAATTGTGACCATACTTTCCCTCAGTTGGAAAAAAATAGTTTTCTGAAGCAAACGAATTGTAGCTAGCTACCAAATCTGGATACGAGATGGGACTAAAGGATTCAATTACCTACGTTCTTTACTCAATTAAACGTGTTTTGATTTTCTTTTATAAATTGACTATTCAACGTAGCTTTTTGTTGTAATTAATAAAGACTGAATCAAATAAAATCATTTGGTAAAATAAGGAGGCTTCCGTCGTTTGGGACCACAAGGTATTGGGACCGCGGTCCCATTCGCCGGATTCATTTAATTTAATTATTTTGCTTCCGGCGAATGGGACCGGCGATTGTATTGTGATGATTAAAAAAACATTGTAAGATCAAAGATTTAAATCATTAGATGTGCCCTGACACCAAACACTGTGGCATTGTCTTTATAATGTGTGTTAATAATAATGCCGACGCACGCACACTGATTTTTCCAATAAACCAAACTGTTATTGTTACCATTTATTGTACTATTCATATGCACGAATTTATGTAATAAAAATAACACACACCGTGTCCGCCCAATTCTGTGTTTAGATGTACACTGATTCCAAATGAGCGAGGTATCTCATTTCGTGTGGAAACAGATCGGCGCGATCTTTTTACGATAAAAGAATAGAATATATATTTTTTGCATGGTAAGGGCGTATCTAACTATTTAAATCTTTGTGCAAGACGATAGTTATAGAAACAGAGCAATATCAGGGTAGTTGCGTGTGAGCGCGTGTGAATGCTTACACCGGACGTCAGCACGCGATACCGTCACGCAGTACTTATACCGCATCCGAGGGCGTCATGGTAATTAACAATTTGTCCTTTTTATGGTACAATTAGGTTGGTCTCGTTTTTTGGTTGCGAATTAGAATGGTTTTATCGTTTGGCTGATAATTAGATTCTCTAATTTATTCAATAATCCTGGACATTTCATAAAGCGATTTTAGTCATTCTAGAACTACTCTTTGAACTTGTATTTCTATTTATAGTCCTATTTTTGGCTACTAAAAATCAAAACCACTCTCTTATATAAAAAAGAGCCTCTAATTTAAAGGTTTAAAATATATTGTGTTTACAAAAAGTAGTAGTAGCTCTAGTTTTACTTATATTATCTGTGGTTTTACTCACCGAAAAACGTCGTGGAAGGTTGATGTGTGGCCAACCAATGCGCGTACGCGTGGCCAGCGAGAATGCCAGCTTCGCTCATCGCAGACAGCTCTGGACATGTCGATGTCGACGATACTGTTAAACAGACAACAATAAAAGAAAACGTCGTTGAGCGTTGATATGTGGTCAACCACGCATGGCTGGCGAGGATGCTCATCTTGCTCATCACAGACAGCTCTGGGCTTGTCGAGTAGACGTGACAGTTAAACAGACAAAAATAAATAAAAACGTCGTAGAAGGTTCATATGTGGCCAACCACGCATGGCTGGCGAGGATGCCAGCAGACAGCTCTGGGCTTGTCGATGTAGACGATACAGTCAAACAGACAATAATAAATAAAAGCGCCATAGAAGGTTGATGTGTGGCCAACCACGCATGGCTGGCGAGGATACCCGCCTCGTTCATCGTAGATAGCTCTGGGCTTGTCGATGTATTCTTGATCGATGATTCTTTCAATGGACCCTATCAGAGAGCCTTTACATCTATTATATTATAGAGGTAGATGATTTATACAGCGTCAGTAACTGGTATTCCTGCTGTACGAGACACTGCAGTGCCCCTGACATTATTAGATGGATAAGGCTCACCCAGCACATATACAATCTTCCTAGCTTAGTTGGCTATTAATCAGAGGAAAGAACAGGTCAATACGTCTGAAAACTGACTAACCCGCGGGTTTCCTCACGGGCCCCAATAAATTTTTCTTTCTTGAAGAATGTGCACATCTTACACGTGTTTTAACGGTGAAGGTTGTGTTTTAACATGAAAAATACGTCATCATCATCATCATTTCAGCCGTAAAACATCCACTACTGAACACCGGCCTCCCTCATGGATCTCCATGATAGTTGCCATACTCACCACGCTTGGCAAGCGGGTTGGCGAGCGCAGTACGGGATATTGGTACACGGAAAGACGCTGCTGCCTATCTTCCAGAAGTATCCCTTAGCAGGCTCTTACAGCATCCACGGGCATGAGAGGAGGGGTAACATTCTACTGCCAGCACCCCACGGCTTTAAAAAATACGTGATGTTTCGATATTTCTATGATTCGGGATCGATTCATACACTAAGTAAGTGACTTCTAATAAATCTTTGAACGCAGTTATTTATTCATCATTATAATCTCAGTCGAAGGACGTCCACTGCTAGGAATAGGCCTCCCTCTCCCTCTTGGATCTCCAAGGTGATCATGAGGGGGTTGTTGCAACACTCACCACGCAAGCGTGTTAGTACGGGATGTTGATGCACGAAAAGACGCTGCTGCCCGTCTTCCGAAGGTATCCCTTCGGAGATTTTTGCTACATCAAGGATATAGAGACAACATTCTACAGCACGTTTTTTTTTAATTTGCTTTTTTATAGATAAGAAATCGTTTATTTGTATCCAAGTAAAAATAATATTTCTTAAAATTTAATTACTATTACCTAAAATTAACATAGGCATAAATCGGTCAACACTCAGCATAATGTGTGTAATATTTTTAAGTACCTATGGATTATTATCTAAAATAAATGAGTATTATTATTATTATAAGCAATTTCCAATATTCAGAGTAATTTCCCTGCAGGGAATTGGTTTGACTAATCCTGTATAAAATATGCAAAGTTTCAGCTTGATACTTCGATAGTTTTGCTTGGGTTACAAACATTCAAACATAATTTCAGTATTTTAATATTCGTTATCCTGTCGGTAAAATACAAAACAGGAACAATTAAATAAATGCATCCGTCCGGTTTCATTTTAATTTTTCCGGTTCAGAGATAATTTTCCGGACACGCCGAACGTTTTGGCTTCCGACACCGATACAAATGTGCTAATGCATGAAACTCGTTAAAATATCGGAAGAAGATATCACTTGCGGAAGTAATTTTTGGTTAATGATGCGATGTGACACGAATTTATCACTTCTTCTTGCGAGGAGTGTCGCCTGAAGCGTAAAATATATCATATGTTATTTGTGTTGTAATAAGACCCGAATTCACCAACAGATTATTAAATTTTTAAGCTGTAAAAAACAATTAGCTGTCAAACAGATGCTTACTGCGTAACCGACTGTTAAAATTTGAATCATCTGTTGGATAACTAGGGTCTTAGTGAGGTACCTAAAAAGCTGTTTTAGCCTGAATTTGTAAAAAAATTGTGGCATGTGAATTTAAAATTTGGTGGCCTACCTAATTAATAGTTATTTTGTCTATATATGTATATTCAAGTGATTTTCTAACGGATTTAGAAGGTTTTTTTTTAAATTTAGCCGTCGTATGATGATTATTAGGAAGGAATTTCTTTTTTATATTGCTTATGATGGTGGTGTTTATTTTTAATGTAGATACTTGTAACATTTGTTGTCATATCACAATATATACCTGTATCTAATTATGAATACATTTTAATTTTATATATCACGAGAAAATGTGTATAATAATGTAATCAAAAAATCAACGTCAGTAAATTTTAGTTAATAGAATCACATAACAAATATATGATACCTACTTTATCTTATAGAAAAACTAAGGTTTATCTTTAAAAAAACACTACCAACGAACTGGGCTGTTACAGCCAAATCAAAATTCTAAAGGATGAAACTTAATCAAGTTGGTTTCATTATTAGTGTCAGATAATTTGTAGAAACTTACCATTTCGCTCATCGGCAGTTTCTTCAAAGCTATCCTGCGATAAAGGCACATTTTTGCTGGTATTTCCTAAAATACTGTCTATAAGAAAGGTCTTGCTTTTCCCGTTCATACAGCTTTTAGAACTTTGAGATTCACTCGCACAGTTTTTTGAATTCACTAGCACTCTATTAGGAAAAATGACTCGATTCTGTCCAAAATAAAATAGTTTTTCGTTAAAACTGTTAACTCTCTCTCTTGGATTTTCATTAGCTTTACAATTACTATTTTCACAAATGTCTATTTCATTGTCACTCTCAAATTCAGCTACTGATTCACTGGAATTAGACTCTCTATCACACGCACTTATTTCCGTATTCACTTGTGATTCGTCACACGTACTAGAAATATCGTCTATTGCTTCCATTTTATTTTGGAGCACTTAAAAACTATGTTTTCGATCTATTTTATCTTAGAAGACGTCTCTTAAACAGCAACCGACTTAAAATCTCCTTAACGTTCAACAGAGTAGTCAGAAGCTGATAATTGCTTCCGAAAATAGGTGGTACCTACCGACCGATCTGCCAATGCTGTAGGTATGGTCGAAGTGATGCTGTGCTCCTACTGGCTGGTTCCAAGTGGTGGGGATAACGCCATCTTGGTGGGAGTGGCCAGCCGCGTGCTAAAATTCACACCTTTCTTTTATTTGATAACACGTTATGCCGGAGCTCTTTAGTTCATAAAGGACCTCTTAAAGGCTGAGATGAGGCGGATCCAATTTCCCGGTTATTGTTTGATTAATGTCGTGGGCTTGAGTGATTTAGTGAGCAATCTTGGGGTCTAATTGCAATATTTAATGGATTACGCAAGATGATACTTTAAAAGCTTTGCATACTTTATGAAATTAGGAATCTCAGTACCTTTTCTGCAGATCGTTCCAATTTATTTAATATTATAAGATAATATAAATTAATAAATTATTAATCATTCACGTCATAGCCGAAGATCCATACTTAATCAGTAGGTACTCTTATTACTCGTATAATGGGCTACCTACGCCTGTAAAAATGGAGTAGGTGCACGCAAATAGAGTACCTACTTGTGTTAGTAAGGCTCGATAAGCTCGATTATCGAAATAATACAAAAAAAGTAATTTGTTATGCATATAAGCTACTGGGGCAGTAGAATGTCGCATCTCCTCTCTTACCTGTGGATGCAGTAAGAAACTGCCCTCAGGTAGGTGGGCAGCAGCGTCATTTCGCGTATCAACATCCCGTACTGCGCTCCGCCTGCCAAGCGTGGCGAGTATGGCAACAACCCCCTTATGATCTTGGAGATACATGAGGGAGGCCTATGTCCAGCAGTGGACGTGGACAGCAGTCCTACGACTGAGATGATGATGATGAAAGCAAATGTGACCCCTGACTGGAGAGCGGCTTCAACACAGCCATCCAGTTTCTCCGCAACCTGAGCACGTATCTTGTGCAATAGCAGTTTTCCAGTGTGCACATCTCTGACGCACGATTATTTATTTTGCATTGCCTTTTGTCCAACATCTTATGCACAGATACAGTTACAAACTACAGCCGTGTTATAAATGTGTATGTCGTGCACGAGGGATTAATTTGGACTTCAAATTAATCCCTCGAAAACCCAGGTAATAGTATTGGGTAGCTCCAGAATGATTGCTCGGATAAACTGGTCTGATTTACCACCAGTAATGTTTGACGGCGTAAACATTAAGATCCGTGAAACGGTTAAAAATTTGGGGATTCTCATGGATAGGAACATGACGTGGGAGCCGCAAATGGCAGCAGTCAGGCGGAAGACTTTTGCGGCGGGTGCTTCTTTAAAACGATTGCGCAACTTTCTTCCAACCTCCACCAAAATTGCGCTCGCACAATCTTTGCTGCATCCTATTTTCGACTACGCTGACGCCAGCTATCCCGATTTAACTGAAGACCAACTTGACAAGCTTGAGCGTCTTCAGAATTATTCGATTAGATTTATATTTGGCTTGCGTAAATTCGATCATATATCTGAATACCGTAGCTTACTCAAATGGTTACCTATCCGTCTTCGCCGGAATGCTCATATCCTTAACCTCCTTTACACTGTCCTTTTCTCTCCCTCAACTCCGTTATATCTCAAAGAACGTTTTGAGTTTCTTCATGACTCCAATCCTCTTTCCCTTCGGTCCTCTTACACTCTCCAGTGTGTCTACCATGAGTTGTCGCTGTTAGATTGCCGTTACTACGGTAGTAATAGTACGTTACTACGACATCTGTCAGATTTGTAACTCATGGTACCAAATTCTGAGCAAATGAAGCCCAAACTACAGTCGCTGTAGTGTAGTTTACTGCGTATTTTAGTACAAAACTATCCGCTAGAGGCGCTGTACAAGTTTTCATACATTTTTTTTACTACAGTCGCTAGCGACTATAGATTGTGAAATCTCATGGTAGACCTACAGCTTAAAACTCCTTTTCACACTTCTCAGTTCTATGGTGATTCATTCACCATACAGGCCACAAGGCTCTGGAACGCACTCCCTGTTTCCATCCGACACGCAAAGTCCCTTCCTATTTGTAAACACAAGGTTCATCAATTTTATTTGGATTCACCATATCTCATGTTATTTACGTATTATATTTATTTTATTCACTTTATGTATTCGTCAACTATATTTATATATTTTATTGTTTTTGGGTATTAAATAGTTCATTTAAGTTATTGTTACTTTATTTATTTTAATCTGTATCTTATTAGTACGCCACTGTCTTCTAGTTCTCACAATCCTGTCCATCCAAAGGTTGCCTGGAAGAAATCGCTTTTAGCGATAAGGCCGCCCATTGTGAATTTAGTTAAGTATCTTATCTTCTACTGTTATTTATTTTATTTTATGGTGTACAATAAAGTTATAATCATTCATTCATTCATTCATGTCATTTTACTTGCAATATATCTTACCGCTAGAATAAAATGAAACGGACAAGTGCGAGTGGGACTCGCAACAGGAAGGTTCCGAAATCAGTTTAAATCGCATGCCTAGGCAAAGGTCTCAAATGCCATCATACTGTTAAATATTGAGGTAGAACTTTGGTTTAATTTTAGATATTGACTTGAAAAGATGGCGCTACCAGTTATGAAAAAGCTTTATGAAAAAAATGTATAAACTTAATTTTAGAATAGATAAGAATTAAATTTAAGAATATAATATAAATAATAATCCTGGACAATTCACACAGCATCATCCAGCCCCAATCTAAGTAGAGATTGTGTTATAGGGACTAGAGTACAGGAACAGAGTTCAAAGGTTCCCTTAAAAAGAGGCGTAAGACAATGAGACGTTATTTCTCTGAAACTGTTTACGACCGCTTTGGAAGATGCCTTTAACAGATTTATTATGATTTTTTTATTGTAATTAATATATTCATAAGTTGTAACGACTTGTAAAATAAAAGTAGCTAAATATTAGAAATAAAATTTATCATAAATAGGTAATTAAATCAAAACGAATAGTTTTATCCTTAAAATAATTTTTAGTTGTTTACTTTTAAAGAAACATTGTAACGACTCAAACAACAAGCTACGCCATTTGTCGGACCACTAGTTGTTTGTGCACTGGTATATAAAGAGTGTTTCCACAGAGCTAAGCTCAGTCCGGAGCGCTTCCGCCCCACCCCACCCCAACACGCGAGGACATCTCCGAAGGTGTCCTTGTTGCCCCTCCTGCTGTGTCAGCTTGGGCGAGACCTTTGGGCTACACCAGCCGCTCCCTTCAGGCAACAACTGGTGTATCACCTCCCCCGCGTTCCCAGGAGCTTCACTCCGCCCCTGCCCCCGCACCCCTAACCCGCCCCACTAGGCCCTCTCAGCCAGCTCCTGCTGCTGAGAACCCTAGCCTGGGGCTGCCTAACATCAATTTCGGATCGGTTAATGCGCTCCTGCGCAAACTTAGCCTTGCGAAATCCCCCATCGAGAAACTGATGATTATCTCTAATCATCAGGAAGTCATAGCCTCTCTCGACGCCCTCACTTTTAAGTCTTTTTAGTATGGCAGTGCAGAAAGAAAGACTCAAACCCCGCTCCCTCTCGTTAGCATTTTTTAATGCTAACGGCCTATCTCTTCAGAAAGAACTCGTGAAGCAATTCCTTGTCAATCACCAAATAGATATTCTGCCAGTGCAGGAGACCTTCTTGAAACAGTGCCATCGCGATCCTAGGATCACTAACTACCAAATGATACGAAATGACAGAACGAACGCCCCTAAAGGCGGTACTGCCATTTATTTCAAGAGGTCGCTGCACTGCATTCCCATTGATCCCCCGCCCTTAACAGACCTAGAAGTCTCTGTCTGCAGACTTGCAATGACCGGTCATCAACCGGTTATTATTGCATCCTGCTATCTTAGCTCTAATAGGAAGCTTCTTAAAAGCGACCTAGAATCCCTTCTCAGTCTTGGAAGCTCAGTCATTCTGGCTGGCGACTTCAATAGTATCTGGTATCTGGTATCTTGTATCTGGTATCTGGTATCTGGTATCCGGTATCTAGAATCAAGAATCAAGAATCAAAAAATACTTTATTCAGTGCGGCCGCATGGACCTTATTGACGCGTCACAAATTACAAAATAAAACAACACAAATAAATAGAATAAAGCACATAATTGAATCTGTTCACTTCAGATGACACGCGAGTTAGGAAAAGAAGTGAACAGAAGAACCTAACTCGGTCGTTATAGTCATCATTTAACAATTTTATTTTGTCTTATGTTACGTTTGACGGAGTTGGAGCAGATTCCGTCCCAAGTGGTTTTGTCCTCTAGGTAATCTGATATTTTATAATAAGCTTTATTGCACAGATTGCGTTTAATAATGTTTTTGAATTTATTCAATGATAACTTCTGCAACTCACTTGGGAGTTTGTTGTAGAAGCGTATACATTGCCCTTTAAAAGATATTTTCACCTTATGGAGCCTAGTAGTGGGCACAGCGAGTTTATTCTTATTTCTTGTGTTTACATTGTGATTGTCGCTGTTTTTCTTAAACGAAGCAATATTTTTATGGGTGTACAACAGGTTCTCATAAATATATTGACAAGCTACTCTTGGTTTGGGAACGTAATATTGCCTTTTTAAAAAACAATATTGGGTAATTAATTCTAAAATTAAAACTACGTGATTACGTCTGTGCCGATTTGGAGGCGAGAATATAATGAAGTAAGATTGTTCGGGTGCGGATCGCAGAGCCGTCACCGGACTTAGTCTAGACGCTTAGTTAGCAATAAAAACAATTCCTAAAACTACAATGTTGCGTATGCAGAAAGTAGAATCTAGGCTTAATCTAATACAGAAGGGTGAGGGCTAACCATGACTCCTCCATCCCTAAGAGGAAAATTATCGGTTGGATCGATTTGAGATTTGTTCCGATAATTTTGCTTTAATGATACAATTTTCAGCAATTTTAGCCGAAACACATATAGTAAAAATACAAGAAAACTTATGATTACTAAGCCTAAAGTAACGTAACCTAAATTTTCACTGAATTTATAGTATTTCCTTTCTTTAAAAACACTTTCAATAACTGCACTATGCTTTAAAGAATACGACATGTACTTCACTTCGTCTAAACTGATTCCTTTCATGTTCAGTGCTCGTGCACCGGATAGATTCGCGTTCACGCGTAGCTGGGGCAGGGTGAAAACTGGAATTGGCTTCACAACTTCCGATTCTATGTAGATTCGGTGGCTTATACGAATTCCATTGATCTCCAAATCACAAGGCTCGTCGATGGTCACGATGTATGTCCCGAATACAGGCTGCTTACCGACCTCGTTGTCACAATGCTTAGTTAGCCATCAGTCTACTAAACAGGATCCAGCTATCGGCGTTGATTCGCTGGAGTCTTACATCTTCCAATTGGATCTGATGCTGCGTACAATAAGTAAGGTCATCGTCGAATTTCACCAGCTGCTCGATGCAGGTGAGCTCATGGTACAAAGCTCGGTTGTCTGCATTACATAGAAAAAGGTCGCCAGTAGATAACGGGCGGCATGGTTTCACAATCATATTCAATCAAATTTCATTCCTGTCGCCAAAAGGTAAGGGTATTTGGGAAAAATAGATACGGTTTTATTTTCAGATTGGTGGAAAATAGGTAAGGAATAAATTTTATAATGGTTATAAGTACAATTATCAGTAATAGGAATTTGCATAATAAATGTGATCTGGTTTTTCTTAATATAGGATTTTACACATATTGTTTCCTCTAATTTTAACAAATTATCTTCGGTAGGCGAATACACTAAGCTTACAGAGTTAGAAATCAATCTCATATCATTACAGTTCAGTAGAATTCACGATAGATTGATGTAGTATAGAGACTCTACTTAAGGCTAGAGCAGTTTCAATTTCACTTAATCTAATAAAAAGAGTACGGAAAAAGTCTCTTAACATTATTTCTGCTTTCTTTAAACGGTTATCTAAACTAACAGTGTTTTCATTAATAGTTTCAGTTACATTTAGAAAACTTTCAAACATTTAAAATAGATAAAATATTTAACCTTCGGTTTTATGTATTGTTTTAGGAATTCTTTAACCAATTCCGGATTGTCCGTTGGTAGAAAAACTTTCAAAACCTTTTGTGCCTCTCGAGATAAATTCTTTACTTGCATTTGATTTTTAAACCATGAGTATATTAAAATTGGATTAGGTTTTGTGTCTATAGCTTCATGTAAAATCGGTATACCGGTTGATTCTAACTCTACAGCTGAATGAACTGTTTGTGATTCACTGGATTCAGATCGAACAGGATATTCAGTAAAATTCTCGATACTAGGTGGTCTTGATAGGGTGTCAGAAATCGCTATAGGGCTAACTGTAGCTGTCCTACTCGAATCTGATACTGTTGTCGTTGATGAGTCATGACGTGCCGTTTTCTTTTCTGCTGTTAACGTTTTTATATCTTTGACTACATTATCTAGGTGTTTCTTTAGTTTTTCGTCTTTATCATCAACATTAACTTTCATCGATTGATTTTCATCGTCTGACCCTAAAACATTGATCTTAATTCTAGATAAGGCATCCGAATTATCCGCATTAAGTAAGTTCTCAGTTTTTATACAATTTATTTCTAGGATTTCTTGTCGTTGGGGGCAGGATCGTAAAAATCCACCGCCTGATGAACGTCACTTTGTTCCGTATCCTCAAAATGTTCGTTGCAATATTCAAAATCATCATAGTCGTATCCAAAATCATAGCTGGGTTCGCATTCGTTTTCATTTAGTTCATTTAATTTAAAACCTTGAGGAGGTGCTTGAGGTCTAAGAGGTGCTGTCCTCATAGATACGTCGGTATTTTGTACCTGAGGTTTTTGAACCTGCGGTTGGCTAACTCCAAATTGTAATGGCTGATTGTGTTGTCCAAACTGCTGGGGTGGTTTATAACCAAATTGTTGGGGTGGTTTATAACCAAATTGTTGGGGTGGTTTGTAACCAAATTGTTGGGGTGGTTTGTAACCAAATTGTTGGGGTGGTTTGTAACCAAATTGTTGGGGTGGCCTATAGCCAAACTGTTGCTGAGGCTGAAGGCCAAACTGTGGTCGATACCCGAATGTTTGTGGGCGGACCGCTTCGTTGTTCTGTAGTTGACCTAGGGGCATCCTAAATTGCCCATTTTGGGGAATACCAAAATTAAATTTAGGTGTTAAGTTGTTATTAGGTAACATAGGCCTGTACCCAGATGGTTGAGTTACCAATGGTCTCGCACTTGAACCTATCAGATTGTTACCATGGATACGATTTCTCATATTATATTGCTCAAGGAAATTAACTTCCTCAAGCACAACACTTAATGCTGCTTCTAAGGTGGATGGTGTCTTAAGCCTCACTATCCGAACCATATTTTCAGGAAGGTTGTATAAAAATACATTCAGAGCTGTATTGTTATAGATTATTAACTTGGCACGCTTTAAATCACTGTCTTCAATAGTGTTCACTTTTGACATTAATAGTGATTTCACACTTTGGATTCGATTGCAAAAGTCCAAATAACTTTCTCCTGATTTAATTTTTAACGATTCTAATTCTATGTTAATACACGCTTCACTACGCGGATCTCCAAAATGTTGAATAAGTAGTTCTCTTAAGGCGGACCAAGTCACCACATCCTCTCTTTCTGATAAGAGGGCAGCTGCATTCTCTGAAAGTCTACTCGTTAAAACGTTGAAGACGTATAAATTTTGTTCTTCATTATTTGCCTGATAAAACCGATCAATAATATATTGACATTTTCTAAGGTATAAATTTAACTGTCTTTTGTCTCCTCTAAACACAGGAATTAAACTTATTATTTCTTTTGGAATTGGGTTAAGTTTTATCTCGGGCGTCGTCATATTGATAAGCACTACTCAGAGAATACGCACTTTTAAACAAATTACACAAAAACACACACAAAATACACAAAAATGCACAGCAAAATATTCACAGTAAAAATCAATAGAACGCACAAAAAAATAAAACAGTAAAAGCAAAATAAAGTTTTGGATATCTGAATATTGTATAAAATATTTCTAAAATTTAAATCTTATTTAAACATTAAATTATGATCGATTTGTAGATCACTAACACTAAACTAAAATAAAATTAACTACAGTACAAAAATGAATTTTAAAATTTGTACTCTCTAAACATTTCTTACTCTATGTTCTATTTTTAGAACGAAGGTTAACGCTATAGAATTGCATACAAATTAACCAAATCAGTTATAATGAGAGAGGTTTGATCTCAATAATAACAAAATACGTTTTTTAAAAACTAGGAAAATATATATAAAATATATAGGAGGATTAGGGGAACAAGGATTGGCGAAAAGTTTTACTCACCAACCGACTGCTACTCCCATACTCACTTTTCCTAACCCGTTTCACTAGAGTAATTTATTTGGTTCGTCAGATTTTACTCTATCACTTTTGGAATTTTCGAGAATATATTTCCGGACGAATTTGGACGTCGGAAAATCGCGTAAAACCCGTGAAAATGAGGAAAATCCGTTGCGGCTGCGCCACTCTTGGTTTGGGAACGTAATATTGCCTTTTTAAAAAAAACAATATTGGGTAATTAATTCTAAAATTAAAACTACGTGATTACGTCTGTGCCGATTTGGAGGCGAGAATATAATGAAGTAAGATTGTTCGGGTGCGGATCGCAGAGCCGTCACCGGACTTAGTCTAGACGCTTAGTTAGCAATAAAAACAATTCCTAAAACTACAATGTTGCGTATGCAGAAAGTAGAATCTAGGCTTAATCTAATACAGAAGGGTGAGGGCTAACCATGACTAGCTACTGTCATTATATTTATTTCTTTAAATTCTGGTATCTGGTATCTGGTATCTGGTAAACTGAGGCCTTTTTACTTCATTTAGCATTTCCGCTTTGCGCTTTTGCGCTTTGCGGCCCATTTCACATTTACATTGTCATTGTACAGTCTTTAAACTTTTGCAATCAGAACACATTATTACCATTATGGATTAACGATATACAAATTCTCAAATTCCTAAAATTCTCAAATTCCTAAAATTCTCAAATTCCTAAAATTCTCAAATTCCTAAAATTCCTAAAATTCCTAAAATTCTCAAATTCCTACATTCCTAAAATTCCTAAAATTCTCAAATTCCTAAAATTTCTAAAATTCTCAAATTCCTAAATTCCTAAAATTCCTAAAATTCTCAAATTCCTAAAATTCCTAAAATTCTCAAATTCCTAGAATTCCTAAAATTTCTAAAATTCCTAAAATTCCTACAATTCTCAAATTCCTAAATTCCTAAAATTCCTAAAATTCTCAAATTCCTAAAATTCCTAAAATTCCTAAAATTCCTAAAATTCCTAAAATTCTCAAATTCCTAAAATTTCTAAAATTCTCAAATTCCTAAATTCCTAAAATTCCTAAAATTCTCAAATTCCTAAATTCCTAAAATTCCTT
Source organism: Pasiphila rectangulata (assembly GCA_963082625.1). Lineage (NCBI taxonomy): Eukaryota > Metazoa > Arthropoda > Insecta > Lepidoptera > Geometridae > Pasiphila > Pasiphila rectangulata. The sequence continues at coordinate 13,142,719 of OY720243.1, forward strand.
AAATTCTCAAATTCCTAAAATTCTCAAATTCCTAAAATTCTCAAATTCCTAAAATTCTCAAATTCCTAAAATTGAGAATTTAAGGAATTTGAGAATTTCCTAAAATTCCTAAAATTCTCAAATTCCTAAATTCCTAAAATTCTCAAATTCCTAAATTCCTAAAATTCTCAAATTCCTAAAATTCTCAAATTCCTAAAATTGAGAATTTAAGGAATTTGAGAATTTAAGGAATTTGAGAATTTAAGGAATTTGAGAATTTAAGGAATTTGAGAATTTAAGGAATTACATACATTTGTAAAACTTAAAGTAAAGCTAAGCTGGTATTTATAACCAAATGAGTGGAGATCTCAATCCACGAGCGGTGTGGATTTAAATAAAATTTATGGACCTTTGCTTCATGTTTCACATTTTTTTAGGGTTCCGTACCCAAAGGGTAAAAACGGGACCCTATTACTGAGATTCCGCTGTCCGTCTGTCTGTCCTTTTGTTTCTCGGCACTGATAGTTATATTAATAATTATGAATAAACTTAATCAATCATACATCAAGTAAAATAAAGTAATGCAAAACGATTCAAATTAAACTAATAATAAATTAAAATAAAATGCAATAAAAATATTGAGTTTTAATTCCGCTTATGCTGAGATGCAGGAGCACCGCCCTCCCGCCCGCTAATTATGCGCATGCAGGGAGAACTAGCTTGTCAGTGCAGCATGCATACCCAAACCTATACGACGACACGTGTTTCGCCTCTCCGCGAGGCATCATCAGGTGAACGCTGTAGGTGTTGACTGGTCGGCCGCCGGAACGAAAGTGAAGCCACAACGCAGCCGCAGCTTCTTAAATACCCCCACCGCGTGACGTTGTTGCCCTACTACTACTCGAAAAAACACGTAATATAGGAGACGACACTAAACTCGTTTGGTCATTCAACAGTGTAAATGCGCTATTATTGTTGTGTTTTAGAATTTCTAACTGCTCCAACACACACAACCGGAAGCTTTTACCGCATACATGCAAAATGTTATAATTATTACTGTCGCGCAAGGTATGGCCGGTATCAATTAGATAATAATAATAATAATAATAATAATAATAATAATGCTGGACAGATCACACAGCATCATCTAGCCCCAAGCTAAGCAGAGCTTGTGTTATGGGTACTAGATGACTGATATACTTAATAAATTATACTACATAGATAGATATTTTATTATATATAGAAAAACACCCAGAACACCCTGAACAAATATCTGCAGATCATACAGACATTTGTCCCGAGGCGGGAATCGAACCCGCAACCCCTTGCGTCGCAGGCGGACCTTCGCCCGCTGCGCCACAGAGCTCGTCAATGTTTTGCGAAATGTGATTTGTGATTTGTCGGGATGGCCATTCCTATACGCTGCAGTATGTTCCTTATACCTAGTATCAAAATCTCGGCCAGTCTGACCCACATATACCCCGTTGCAATCGTCACAAACCAACTTGTACACACCGGATTTTTGAGATGATTGTAGATAATCTTTACCGTTACACAGAGATCGAATATTGTGGTTTGTTCGGAAAGCAACATAGATGTTATTTTTTCTAAGTATGTTAGCTATTTTATCTGAAATTGGGCCTATGTAGGTCAGATAAAATAGCTAAAAAAATCAACAGTTGCCTCTCTAGGAACAGCGTTCTGAAAGATGAAGAGCATTCGGATTAGGTCTGCTGAAGTGCAGTTTTCTGATTTCGGTCTGCGAAGGCAGCAGCGTGGAGAGCGGTGTACGAGCGTCAAGCAGTGCCTGCGCATTTACACTGATTTCTCATAAACAAAACACTACGCCGCGCACCCGCTAAGCACGGGCACAATCTCGAAAACCGTTAGCTCAATGTTCAATACTATATTATAGATGATAGATGTTTCTACCTCAACCGTACGTTTCGTCGATGAGTCGTTACCTAAAAAGATTAGTACCTCGAAGGGTACTACCGCGACATGGGTCTTTGCCTCGACGGTACACTTAATCGAAGGGTTGTTACCTCGAAAGGTCAAAACCAAAGTAATAATACTGAATAATACCACAGATTACAGAACTTAATACGTTGTCGTATAACATGGACAAAAAAATATTAAGTAGGTACCTATTTTATGTACACTGGCCTTGCAAAAGAAGGTATAACAGTCATAAACGTGACGATAACTTCTGTACTATTTAATTAAGATACTTGAAATAAAAAGCATTATGTAGGAAATTTCGTTTTGTAATATGAAAACTCCTTTTTTACAACCTGCTTTTAAAAAATGGCTGAAGAAAAAACGCTCCCTCTTCAAATGCTGTAATTTTTAACCTAATTTTACTTTTAGCCTTTGTTTGGGTATCAAATGAAAGGGCTTGCTGAGAATAACTCAAAAAATGAAATGACGTCACTCTGAATCCAACATGGCGGAACACCCAAGATGGGAGACTACTTACTTTTAATGTACTCCTATAATATGGGTATCAAAAGAAAGAGCTTGCTGAGAATAACTCAAAAATGAAATGACGTCACTCTGAATCCATCATGGCGGAACACCCAGGACTGGACTGGACTGGGCTGGACTGGACTGGACTGGACTGGACCGTCATGTACAGTCCTGTACTGTCCTGGCGAACTACTTATTTTTTTAATGTACTCCTATAATATGGGTATCAAATGAAAGGGCTTGCTGAGAATAACTCTAAAAATTAAGCCATTTAATTTTTAGAGTTATTCTCAGTCTGAATCCAACATGGCGGAACACCCAAGATAGCGGACAAGTTATTTTAAATGGACTCCTACAATATGGGTATCAAATGGCTCGCGAAGGTTTGCTGAGAATAATTCGAAAATGAAATGACGATACTCTGAATCCAACATTACAACTATAATGGAAAATGTTTATTTTATTATTTTTACTGGGTACATTTAAATAAAATCTTGTTTATTAAAAGTTTTATACTAAATAAATAATATATAAATAATACAGAATAGCTTATGGGCCTAAGAAGGGAAATGAAATAAGAATAGAATATTAAGAACTCGGATGAACCTTATCTGTAAAGTATTCGAGCTGCCTGCTTGAAACTCTGCTTTGTTTCACATTTCCTAATATTCAGCGGTAGAGAGTTCCAGAGGTGGACGGCCACGACTGCGAATGAATTGTCAACAAAAGAAGTTCGATGACTCGGAGTTGCAAGAATAAGGGTATTTGATGATCGGAGTTCTTTATTGTGACCATCTGACACAAATTTGATAACTACGCTTAAGTATGATGGAGCCAATGGGTCTTTCAAAATCGAAAACAGAAGGCAGAGGATTCGAAGATTGCGTCGCTCACGTATCGGAAGCCATTTGAGCATGGCTCTGTATTCCGAGACATGGTCATACTTACGGAGACCGTAGACGAACCGAATACAGTTGTTTATTAACCTGTCTAGTTTATTGAGGTGGTCTTCCGTAAGGTCAAGTGCATACACGTCTCCATAGTCAAGAATGGGGACTAGAAGAGAGTTTACAAGCGTGATTTTAGCGGAAATAGGAAATAAATTTTAAGACGGAAAATGGCATGGTATGTTTCGTAGAACTTACGGTTTTATATGTATGTTCAGGCATAACTTTTTAGCGAGTAGTCCGATTTTGACAATTCTTTTTTAATTAAAAGGCTATAAGGCCCAAAGGTCTGTCAGTCACTCAGTCAGTAACGGAAGTGTTTTATATTATTAATGACTAGCTTTTACCCGCGACTTCGTCCGCATAAGTTTTTTTGTTTTCTCCCGGCTATAAGTCCCCCTGCAACAATGTCCCACTATCGTGTTCCAGTCCTCAACTTCACATCAAAATTTGTTCAAAAGCAACCTAAGCTACATAATGGATAGCTCCGAATGTTTCCTTAGTAAATATAAAAAGTAAATAATTTAAATCGGTTTAAAATACTACTAACTACCTACCTGCCAACCCCCGATGTTAGACAGTGTGACATCCGTAACATCGTCTGCGTAGGAAGTACTAACTTAATGTAAGTAGTATAATAATGTAGGAAGCTAAAAATAAGAGGCCTTATTACTGTAGTACATTTTTGTAAACTATGTTCTTTGTTTTTCCCTCTCTGGCCAACACATGGAGATTCTGTGGACTTGAAACACGTGAGCAAGCCACGTATAATTGTCCGTGAGAAAAACAACTCTTTTCTAAATTAATGCCGGCTACTTTTAATGTTTGCCCCTGAGCTTTATTTATCGTCATAGCGAATGCGATTTTCAGCGGAAACTGTAATCTCTTAAACTGGAATGGCAAATCTGTCGGAATTATGGGTATACGGGGGATTAAAACGTTCTCTCCTTTTGCCATTCCAGTCATAATGATTGCTTTTACAATATTGCGACCGAGGTGTGTCACTTGCAACCGTGTGCCATTACACAGTCTTGGTGCATCTAAATTCTGCATTAAAAGGACAGGAACGCCTACTTTCAGCCTCAGTTTGTGTGAAGGTACTCCCGACAGTTCTAAAGAATTAAGAAATTCTACAGGGTATGATGTTACTTGTTCAGTATCCATTACAGTGTCTACAGAGAGAAACTCAACAATATCACCTTCCACGCGTGACATAATTTGCTCGTTTATCTGTCCCACCATTTCATTCGTCGGCGCTAAAATTGCTCTTTCACATAACCAGTCTCTATTCCTCATATTAGTTAGCAGTTCGCTATAGACGAAGTTATTTAGATCATCTGGATTATGCACAACATTGCAGAATTCACGATCCAATGTAATCATGCCATTACCATCCTTTGCCATACAATCTTCTCCAATTTTAAGAAGAGCAGCAGCATATTGTCCAGATTGTACATCATTGTGTAGTTGCACTCTCATATTTGTAGACAGACTAAACGTTTTTACGTGCACCCATAACGTTGACGCTTTTAAACACGCATTTATTTCATCTGCAGGGGTGCCTTTAGTGATAACCGGCAAAGTCTGTCTAAAATCGCCCGCTAAAAGTACCACCATCCCCCCCATGATATTTGGATTACTCTTGATGTCTTTCAAAGTCCGATCTAGAGCTTCAATTGCTCTTTTATGGGACATAGTACACTCATCCCAAACTAATAATTTACATTGCTGCAACATACGTCCACGCTCGCTGTTTTTACTTATATTACAGACTGGCATTTCTTCATGGGCTAAGTTTAATGGCAGTTTAAGCACCGAATGTGCCGTTCGACCACCATTGAGCAGAGTGGCGGCTATTCCGGAAGAGGCAACTGCTACAGCAATTCCTTTATCTTTTCGGATTTGCGCTAAAAGCAAGTTTAAAAGAAAGGTTTTTCCCGTGCCTCCGGGAGCATCCAAAAATAACAAACCACCTTCGCCATCTTCGATTTTTTTGAAAACATTGTCAAATACTAACCTTTGTTCTGGGATCAAACGTGGAACAAACTCTGTCAATTGTTGTTGTAAGGAAGCAGTATCGTAATCTAGTTCCCGTATTAAATCGCTACTGATTTCCTCGGTTCTCTGTGGTCTGATCATTCCATAATCTGATAAATCCTTTCTAGAAATTGTTTTAACCTGGTCTTCAATTTTTGTCAGACCCTCATTGTAAATTAAATCACTGTACGTGACATTGGGATTTTGCTCTTGTAATCTGTGCAATATATCGTCGGTCATATCATTTTTGTATTTATCCCACAATTGTTGAGGATTTGAAAGACCACATGTCGCTACTAATACAGCAAATAGCTCTCTCATCTTGCCTGCTGATCTACATTGAGCAGCTTCTTCCAGTGTCACATCCCAATGGTTGTCATTCTCCAGTAATCCTCTTGCCTCACATGCCTCTCGAAATGTAGGATAATCTTGTGTGTTGTATTTTTTTAGATCATTGAAAGAGGTAGGTCCGCGCACATGGTGTAAAAGCATGCGTAGACAAAAACATTCCATGTTACTAACATGAACTGTATAAACTCGTCCTAAAGCATCTCCAGATTTGACGCCAGGCCAATCGTGAACTGAAGTACCTTGAATGCGGCGTTTCCAAGTTTTCCTACTTGCATCCCAAGTATAATACCTCGGCACCTCGACATAAAGAAGAGTTTTTGCAAACTCATCTCTGATACAAAGATCAAAAAAAGCAGTGAGTGTGGTTTTTAGCGGAGTAGTTATTCGTTCGTGGAAATTGTGTTCATTAAAATAAACGCGTTCACCATTTTCTAAATGCACGCTGAGATGTGTCACGGTGGGATGCCTTTCGTGCAACGGAAATGCTAACAAACGCCACACGGCTTCGTTGCTGCTGACATACCGACCAGACTGATAAGTTTGTACCTCATCTACGGGATTCGCAAGATCAGTATTTCGAAAATTGAAAATAGCTTGATCACTACCCTTGTTTATATATTTGCAAATATATTTGATGGCGCGTACTGAACTGCATGCCTCAACATTTATGTGGGCGTTAAACATTTTTGATAAAATTGGTGAATAGGGGACTACCCAACTATTATCAACCGTAACGTAGCTACCATTTCGGAGCTTCACGGTTGCTGTTCGACCTCCGTCTGTTGGCGCTCTTCTACGATACTGCGGGTATCCGTGGTCGTTGTGAACGGTCTCTTTCACTAACTTGCGAGGAAATTTTTTTGTGCATTTTCCGTCTTTCATGCAGTGGCACTGTGGATTTTCGGGTCCGCATGGACCGTGAATCATATTTTTTACAATAATGTCATGGAGAGTCTTGTCAATGTTAGGATCCGGTATTTCAGCGCTGATTATGTTATCTATTTGATCGGGTCGTAACTTATCTTTTAACCACAATAATATATGGACATGTGGCAGTCCACGTTTCTGCCATTCGACAGAGTACATAAAGCAGCGCGCTTCTCTGAACACTCGGCCTTTATTAATCACATCCATTAGTTTTTTAACTTTTAGTCTAAAAACTCTTGCGACTACATCATGTCTATCTATTGCGCTTTGCCCCGGCATCAACTGATTGACTATTTCGGGCCAGGCTGGGTTGCAAGTAAAGGTGACGAATAAGTCAGGGCGACCATGTGTACGCACATAAACAAATGCGTCCTGAGTATATTCGTGTAAGTACCGCGGGCTATTTACAAATGAAGATGGTAAAATGACCATACGACCTAAGTTATTTGGATTTAAATTAGCGTCATTTGCCACAGCGTCTTGAAGATGGATGTAATTCTCTGCTCTTAGTTTAGTTTGATTTAATGATATGTACCGTAACCTCTCGCTTTCAACTTTAACGTACATGTCAACGTAAAACTGATTGGCCAGTTGCTTGCATCTTTGTACAATGTTAAAGTTGTTTTCTCGTATCATCATGTTGTAGGCATAAAAATCCATGCATGAAACCTTTTTGTTATGCAAGGGAAGACCTGTTACAGGATTAATTTGAGGAACTTGAAAGTGGTACCCCTCTTGTCCCTTACTAAATATGATCGGATATTGCAACGCATCATAAAATTTATGAGTATCAGGCACCCTGGTTAATGTGTCATCTCGGGCCTGTAAAACTATATCACGAAAAGCAAACTGTTCGCCTGTAACCAAGGCTGCGACTTCATTTATTAACGGTGCATTATACCGCCTTTCATGTTCCCCACTTGGTGTGCGATCGGGGTGCATCACCAACCTATAATCCTCTCCCGGCATTCTTTCTAGTGCTGTTTTGAAAGTATTGATAAGGCGATTATGTTCATGCAACATTCTCTGGATTTTTAAAACAGTATCCCTTTCGATTCCTTGTATATTTTGACACCTGCGATCAGCTTCGTTTTTTTCATCACCCATGAAATAAAGTTGCAAAAACTTTGGTTGTTCATTATTTGCGGGAAGTAAGGAACCAATCCTGTGATACACCTGTCCTTGGATGGTAAAAGTAGGTGAAAATCCAGGCATTACGACCTCCTTATCTACACCAAATGACGTCATCTGAAAGCAAGAATTATACTTTCTAATCCTGCTTAAAAACCGGCGCGATTCGTTACTGTCGTATAAAAGTAAAGATTTAAGAGGTTCCTCTGGCTCGCCAAGTAATGGAATTTTAACCTTTCTACCAGAACAGCACATACCTGGAGTTTCTTCTTTCCATTTCAGTGCTTCACAATATCTGCATTTTTTATCCATTCTCCCAATGATAACCAATCGGTGATTAACATAGTCGATCAAAGGGTCATACTCAAAAGCGGCACCATCAAATGCCTCCCACGTACTCATTGAAAACGTACGTCTTCTTTCTGCCTGCCGTTCAGCATTTAAAAGACGTCGTCTTTGTGAATCTTCGTCAGTCTCTGCCGCAATCAATTGCGCGTGACGTTCGGCATCTAAAACTCGACGTGTCTGAGTCTGTTCCACTGTCTCAGCAGCTCTTTGAGATGCGTGGCGTTCAGCATCCAGGGTCTGACGGGCCTGAGTCTGCGTAAACGTCTCAGAGGCCCTTTGAAATGCGTGGCGCTCAGCATCTAAGGTTTGTCGGGCTTGAGTCTGCGTATAGGTCTCAGAGGCCCTTTGAGATGCGTGGCGTTCAGCATCCAGGGCCTGACGGGTCTCAGTCTGCGTAAACGTCTCAGAGGCTCTTTGAGATGCGTGGCGTTCAGCATCTAGGGCCTGACGGGCTTGAGTCTGTGTAAACGTCTCAGAGGCCCTTTGAGATGCGTGGCGCTCAGCATCTAAGGTCCTACGGGCTTGAGTCTGCGTATAGGTCTCAGAAGCTCTTTGAGTCGCATGACGCTGAGAATCTAACATCTGACGCGTCTGAGTTTGCTCTTCAGATTCTTGGCTTCTAGCAACTTTTGCAGTTCGAGCTCTGCTAGAACTACGGCTTAGATTGGATTTACGTTTGCGTGGCATATCGAAAACAATAAAACAATAATTAAAGATTTTTAAAATCGGTAGTTTTAAAAACTACAACGTAAGACAATTTTTTATAAAAACTTCGATAAAGCAAACCTTTTTACTTATAACCTAAATATCTAAATCAATCAATAACGTATTGAACCTAAACAACTATGCACCTGACAAACCTTTTATACCTAAAACCTAAATTAACTAAATAAATTCAAAAATATTGAATTTATGTACCACACCACAATACACAATTTTCTTCACTACTGGTACTACCTACTTATCTATCAAAACTAACATAAAAGTACTATAATATAATGACAAAATCTATTACTAAACTAATTTACTACGAACTATAAACATCCTGATGTGAGCTAAAAAACACTTAACCTACACATGAATAAAATTGAGAATTAACAAATGAAAGCGACTGCAAAAATAAAGAATAATACGTATCTGAGTAAACCTAGAGATATGAATGATTGGTTAAGAAAATACCTACATCTAACAGCTACCTTAACTACCTAATAATAAAAATGTAACTAAGTACTTAATAAAAATACGAAAATGACGTCAACTTGGACTCAAAAATAATAACCTACCAAATATTTATTTAGATATCTAAAACAAAGGACTAAATTAAAGCTTACAGACCCTACGCGTAGACCGTAGTACCTATTTCAACTCGGAATTTAAAAAGAACGTTTTTAGCTAACCAAAAATACGCAACGAATAGAGTTTCGTAACGCAATATTTCAATATTCGCATACGTGCGACGACGACGTCTGCCCTCGTGCGTCTGCCCGCTTGGGTGTAGGCACAGTTGGGCACGGCCCTCCCCTCGCGCCGCACCGCCTCTTCACTGAAAAAAATGTTAGGTTGTATTTAACAGATTTTGCGTAAATGTTACTAAAGTTTTAGGTTGATTTCGGTCCTATCACGAATTTTTGTTGATTTTACCAAACTTCTTAAGTTGGTGTTGTACCAAATTTATTTGGTAGATTACACCTATGTTTTGTTCATTTTTTACCAATGTAGTTTAGTAACATTTCTCACCAAAGTACTTTAGTATAATTTTTTACCAAAGTAACTTGGTAACATTTCTCACCAAAGTACTTTAGTATAATTTTTTACCAAAGTGACTTGGTAACATTTCTCACCAAAGTACTTTAGTATAATTTTTTACCAAAGTGACTTGGTAACATTTCTCACCAAAGTACTTTAGTATAATTTTTTACCAAAGTAACTTGGTAAAATTTCTCACCAAAGTACTTTGGTATTATTTTTACCAAAATACTTTAGTAACCTTTTTATCAAAGTACCCTAGTAAAAAAGGACAATGTAGTTTGCCGCAATCTACCAAAGTGATATTGTATATTTTACCCAACATACTTGTCTTTTTTACCAAATACATTTTGCATGTTCTACTGTTACTTTTCGTTGGTACAAAATACCGAAGGTACTTTAATAGAAAATGCAAAGGTATTTGGTAAAATATACAATAAAATTTGGTAGATAGCACTTATTATATGGTAGAATGTATTAAATCAGTTTGATAGAGAACACTAAACTTAACTCGTAAGTATAATCTATTTTATTTGGTAAACTCTAACAAACAACATTTTGCAGTATTTACTTATCACGTTTGGTCTATTTTATCAGCGTTAATTTGGTAATAATTACCAGATTTAATTTTAGTTACTACCAAAGGTCGTTTGGTAATATCTACCAGATGTGTAATGCAGTTCTTATCAAGGTTAGCTTAGTATAATCTATCAGATGTGTATCGTGCTTTTTATCAGAGATAATATTGTATTATCTACCAGAAGTGTATCGTAGATTTAAACAAATACAATTAAGTATTATCTATCATATGTGTTTCGTATTTTTTCCTAAAATTTGTTTGGTAATATCTACCAGATGTATATCGTGCTTTTTATCAGAGATAATATTGTATTAACTACCAGAAGTGTATCGTAGATTTTATCAAATACAATTTAGTATTGTCTATCATGTCTGTTTCGTATTTTTTCCTAACATTTGTTTGGTAATATCTACCAATATTTTATCAGTGCTTGTCTGATTGTACCGGTCTTAGTTTAGTAAAACATACCAAATAAATAGTGTAAATTTTACTGATGTTAGTTTGGTTAATTTATCAAACTAACACTAGTAAAATGTACAGGACTTTTTGGTATATATTACCAAATAGAAACTTAGTACTTAGCTAATCTGCAATATTGCTACTAAGTTTCTAATTTTCAATGATAAAATGACCCTAAAAATAAAGTAGAAGAAAAAACCATACAAGAAATACAGGATCTGAAAAGAATAAAAAGTTTTAAGACCGTTTGACAAACACTTCAAAAATATACAGGCTTATTGGTAATTCAACATTTTTATTTTTAGGGATATATACAGTAAAGTTCACAATTTGCAGTTAAAAGGTCATGTAGACTAGCCGAAAATCAGGAGTTTCTAAAATACGTCGAATTACCAGTCACCTTATTTAAGGGCTTAATAAAAACGGTGGTTTAAAGTAAAATAAACTCATTTTTAGTACATATCATAACATTTATTTTACCAATCAAAAATACAATTAAATAATCAGTAGATCACTCATCTTAAAATTATATCAGTATAGGATTCAAAACCTTTCTTATTTTAAAGTACACAAGGCTGCCAGGTTTCGGCCAGGATGCTAATAGGCCGTACCAGGCACCAGGTGCCCGCATTCGGCATTTGAGTTAAGGTAAGTATAGCCGCAAAACTAGCGCGCGCCACTTCGAAAATGTTCTTATATCTCCTAAATTAGATAAATTTTCAATAATTTCCGCCTGTTAGATACTAGGGAAACACCTATAATACGTATTAAATCACTGTATACAATTTGTCGTTCTGTAGTTGTCCCAAAAAACTTGCACTACAAAAAGCGGCCTGAGTTTTGTGCAAGTTTTTTGGGACAACTACAGAACGACATTTATTTATGAATAATTTATTGAAAATTGATCTAATTTAGGAGATATAAGAACATTTCCGAAGTGGCGCTAGTTTCACGGCTATATACTCGCCTTAAAACGTTATCACCGTGATGTCGCCACCATAAGTCCACTTTATCTGTCAACGCCACGCCATCCAATGGGAGTGTTCCTGTTTGGAAAAGCACATTTCCTATTAGTTGGCGTTGAGAGCTGAAGTGGACATATGGTAGTACTATCGCATCGATCGGCTCACATGTAGAATGAGGGCCTAGGCATAAGTGAAATCAAAATACGAAAATAACTAAACCTAAGTATAGGTAATACAATAATCACTAGATCACTTATTTTTAAATTATGTCAGTAAGCATACATATGGATCAAAACTTTTTTTTATTTTAATTTAATTTTAATAGTAAGTAATTCCAAAGCATTCTCACGACAAACATTGTTTAGACGATGATATTCAGAGGATTCACAAGGATCTAACAAACTACACGTATCATGTATATTTTCACTTAAAGCGCAATCAATTGTAGACAGGTTTTGATTGAAAATTGTTTGTTTATTCAAATGTTGGGAAATTAAGTGGCGTCTAAAAGAACGTACATTTTGATATTCGCGATCACATTGATACTGTTTACAGCGATATGTTGCGTTTGCACTTAAGTTATGATGGTCTTTTAAATGTTCACAAAAATCTTTGTAATCTTCAACTGAAGCGAGACATTTGAAACAAACAAACATTTTGATTAAATCTATCAAATAAATCACTTATTCCAAGTCGGAGATAAAAGATGAGACTCCCGAAAGTATTTGCTCAGTCCTATATGGCTGGCTCTGACAAAATATATATAATAATATCAAATACACAATAATGCACAATGCTCTAAAAGGTAGCCAACTCCCTACAAGCAATTCTGCCATAAAAAAATTACTACAGAAAACTGCCGTCTTAATAAAATACGCAATAACTATGTATCAAGCTCACATTAATATATAGCTGTTGCGTTTTACCTTAGGGCGGCTGAAAACTGCCCTATTGCTCTATAGAAAGTGGCGCCTATATATCAAAATTTATACAAAAACGGTGAAATGAAAGAGCGTTTGAAACTAACAAATCACTTATTCCAAGTCGGAGATAAAAGATGAGACTCCCGAAAGTATTTGCTCAGTCCTATATGGCTGGCTCTGACAAAATATATATAATAATATCAAATACACAATAATGCACAATGCTCTAAAAGGTAGCCAACTCCCTACAAGCAATTCTGCCATAAAAAAATTACTACAGAAAACTGCCGTCCTAATAAAATACGCAATAACTATGTATCAAGCTCACATTAATATATAGCTGTTGCGTTTTACCTTAGGGCGGCTGAAAACTGCCCTATTGCTCTATAGAAAGTGGCGCCTATATATCAAAATTTATACAAAAACGGTGAAATGAAAGAGCGTTTGAAACTAACAAATCACTTATTCCAAGTCGGAGATAAAAGATGAGACTCCCGAAAGCTTTTTGTCTGATTTTGTGTCAATGTTATAAAAATATTTTTGCAGAAATAGCCAAATGTGAACGGCTTCTGTGGGATATTCTGCATCCAGGCTGTGAAAAGTTTTGAAGCATACGTCCAGCGCTTTCAAGAACGTGTCTATTTTATAAAGGATGTCATCATACGCAACATAAAAGTCCTTTAGGGCATCGATGGTTGGTCCGACTGCAATAATGATGGGTTGGCACCGCAGACCCTTAGCAGTTTGGGCTTTTCGCCGATAGTCCAGCTGGGTGAGGATTTCGCTTTGGTTCTGGAAATAAGAATGAATTGTTTACGTTTATACGTATTTTTTATAATTCCTAGTCAGTGTTGACACTGCGCATTTTTTATTCAATTCAAATAATTTATTTCGGATATAGAACCATAGATTGTTAGTAATAGTACATTACTGCAGAGGCCGCGAAATAGAGGATTGTAGGCAGAGTAGTTATGGATAGCAGAGTGTCAACGAGGCCATCTAGAGATACGAGGCCGACAATCCCTGTTCGCTCAGAGGCTTGTATAGTGCTTTTCTCAAATAAACCCAAGGAAATAATACGTTCTGTCATGTTCTGCCCTGAGGCTCTAGTGTAACTTAGCATCGCAACAAAACGTTTCGATCGCGCTTACGTTTCCCGTATAAATAACATTATCAAAAACGCTCCTCCTCCTCCCCCCCTTTGTAAAATTAGTACTTATACCTACCTATAAGCTAACGCACGTAAAAAGAGCCCTGTCAAACTCGTTGCACAATAGTCATTACTGCGCAACGAGTTTGACAGGGCTCTTTTTATTTGCGTTTACTGAAAAACCTATGAAATTCCTATACAGACCTCTTATTTTGAAATTGGAACGAATCTTCAATATGTGCTGTACAAAGACGTGCTTCGCGTTCTATAATCACGAAGTTAAGAACGACATTTCCTTGGATGTTTGAGAAAATACAATTAGGTATTATTGCTTAGGTATTGCAATTATATTTATTTAGAAGGGTTCGGAACGTAATTCACCGTAATTCAACGTGGTTAACGCTTAGGGGGTGGAAATCGTCGTTAGTATGGAAAAGTCGTCATCTCACAATAGTCTTAAAAGTGAAATTATACATACCTTTGCATGAAGAATGAAACTGTTCATAGCTTCTTGAATGCTTGGCTTTATGGTTTTTTTTTTGCCATCTGTATCTTTACACTGTATTCTCACAGTTGGAACTATTTTATATCCGATTGTCGCGCAATAACAGAAGTCTCTAACATCTGAAAAATAAAAATGGAATAAGTTAGAATAATTGGTTTAATAGTCTTGACTATTTAGCCAGATAACTGGTTATCGGAGATTTTTTTTGCTAAACCTCCAGAACTCTTTCTGTTATATTAAAGCTATTTGCTAATACACTTTAAATATACTAAAAAAATATAAATGGTTTTATTATAAAAACTTTCACGAATTTCACAAAAAAAAAAGAGTTCGTTTTTTGTATGAAGTTCGTGAAAGTCTTGATCGATACGAGTAGGTATACTTAATAACCAACCTTCACTTGGATTTTCCTCAATCAATTTAATGTAGACAGAAGCAGCTTTAATTGTTTTCAAATGAATGAGAGCTGTTGTCCTTTTTTCATTTCGCCATATTTTTTCACATGGTATTCCACTACTGATTTAACCAAGTAGTTCCGTGCTGCAGTGTCTAATTTACCATTTTTTTTTAAAGAAGCTAGACACATTTCTCCTGTACTATTGCTTTTTAAAATAATCTCTAAATCATCATTCTAAACAAAAAGAAAATACCATACATTAAAATGGAAACAGAATATTTGCATACAGAATAATATTTTCTTCAGGACTTAAATAGACCGAGATGACACCGTCGGGTTAACTTGCTAGTCATGATTCCAAGGGCAGAGGATAAATATATTCACATCAGATTATCTTGTGTAAAACATAAAAGGCAAAACTTACAGAAGATGTCTCATTCGTGGTCAGCAACTCATCACTGCTTGTGCTGACCGTGGGACACAGAGCACAGAAAAATCACTATCAATGCTAAGAGTATCATCAGATTCTGTCGCCTGTAACAAACATTAGACACTCATTAAAAGTTGTAAATTTTCAACAAAAAAAAAGACTCAAAACATTTCCATATTCGGCCTCTCATATAGGTACCATAAACAATTGAACCTCAATATCTTGGTAAATATCAATGTGAGAATGAAAGTTTTAATAACAAAACATGCTTTTTTCAGTTTAACCCCTAACTCCTAACCGTTACGGAGTTGTACCTTCCATCATCAGCTCAGCAAAATGAGATGATGATTACCAGACGCAAATATTTGAATAACTTCAGAAAATGTATGAAAAACATTATGAGTGAAAAACTTACCTGAATAATGTTTCGGAGTTTCTTCAATCCTCGCTTAAACAATATTCTTTCTTTTAAACTCGGAATTAATTCTTTCAGTTCCGTTTCTTGTATATCGTCAAGCAATTTCAACGTAATGTGATTAACTAAAAAACAAGAGAAAACATTAAATCAGACTTTTAGCTCATTATTTAAGGTTTAGTTCATCATTTCAGCCAAAAAACGTCCACTGATGAACACAGGCCTCCCTCATGGACCTCCATGAGGGGTAGTTGCCATTCTCACCACGCTTGGCAGGCGGGTTGGTGAGCGCAGTATGGGATGTTGATACCCTGATAGACACTGCTGCTTAACTTCCGGAGGTATCCCTTAGCAGGCTCTTACTGCATCCAGGGTAGGAGAGAAGGGGTAACATTCTACTGCCGGCACCCCACGGCAAAGGTTTACACACCGGCAAATATTCGGCTTAATTTTCTTTGGGGATAGAGTCTTAGGGCCAAAACACAATTAAAACTACACAATAGTTACGGCCACGGGCCATGACACGCCACGCTGCCACTAAGTACAATAAATGAACCTGCGCCGACACAGTTGTGCAGTGGAAATGTATGCCAACCAAACCAATCTGGTAAAATTTACTGAAGTTCGTTTTGTAAAACTATCAAGGTAAAATAGCTAATTAGGTAGGTACCTAACCGCTATTTCCAGGTCAATATCTAGGCATCCTAAATACTTATCGTCCCCTTCTATACTCTGACCCTTTTGTAGTGATAGCGATTTACAAAAAAACACGTGGGATATCGGGCCTTGACAAAAGAAGGGCTATCTCCGTTTCAAGTTGAATTCTTCATTCATTGACACGCATTATTAAAAATATAGGTATATAATATCGATCAAAATAGGCACTCACCTTCAAAGTTTGTTATGGTCTCGTCAGACAATCCCCATTCCTTCAAATATTCGGTGACACCCACACTTAAGTCCTCTTCAAGGTCACTATCCATTATTACGTGAAACCAAGCACTGCGAGAAAACTTTAGCGAAGCGACTAGCTGGCGAGAGAGTTCGCGCAAAAAGAAAGAACGCACGCGGCGCGGCGCGGGCGACGCGCTGACGCGTGGGGAAGTGGGGAGAGCGGCAGTGTGACCAGATTCAGTATTTTAATACTTTTTCAGTATGAAAAAGTATATTGATATTTTAACTCGGCCGTATTTTTAAATTAAATACCTACAGCCGCGCGGTACGTAAACGTGCGATAGGGCTGCCCGCCTCCAGCATTTTAATTAAATTTGCCTACTTTGTGTTTTCATTTAGTTTTGTGATTGTAAATATACTTTTTTATATAAACAAATATAATAGGTACTTTGTAAATTGAATAGATAAATTGAAAATATAGTGTACGCAGAAGTACTATAAAATAACATAGTTATGAATTATTAGAATAACCTACAATCTAAATGATTTAAGATAATAAGTAGGTACTTTTACTTTTATCTAACGTTTTAAAGTTCCACTCTTACTGATGAAAGCGTGATGTAGGTACCTACCTAAAATTACGCTTAACGTAGGTATTATTTAAAAATATTTTCACCTTCTACGTAAACGAAGTCGTGGGTAAAAGTTAGCGTTAGCCCAAAGAAACTATTCCACGCGGACGAAGTCGCGGGCAGAAGCTAGTTAATAATAAATAAAATACCATGTCTTTACTTTGAATTATACAAACTAACAAAACGAAACACACACGCCCCGAGGTTTTTACATAAGCGTACCTACCGTATCAATAAATAATTCATGAACCGCCTATAACTACCTATTTCACTCGTGTCAATCACTTTCCTTTACTCTATTCACTTTAATTAAGAATCCAGACTTCTCGATTTTTTTTTTCGGGAAATAAAAGGAAATACTTGTCCAATAAAAAGACACAAATTATGTACCTACCTACTAGGTAGTAAGTAAAACGCATAAAATGTAATAAAACGTAGCATAAAACGTATAGCCGCAAAACTAGCGCGCGCCACTTCGAAAATGTTCTTATATCTCCTAAATTAGATAAATTTTCAATAATTTCCGCCTGTTAGATACTAGGGAAACACCTATAATACGTATTAAATCACTGTATACAATTTGTCGTTCTGTAGTTGTCCCAAAAAACTTGCACTACAAAAAGCGGCCTGAGTTTTGTGCAAGTTTTTTGGGACAACTACAGAACGACATTTATTTATGAATAATTTATTGAAAATTGATCTAATTTAGGAGATATAAGAACATTTCCGAAGTGGCGCTAGTTTCACGGCTATATACTCGCCTTAAAACGTTATCACCGTGATGTCGCCACCATAAGTCCACTTTATCTGTCAACGCCACGCCATCCAATGGGAGTGTTCCTGTTTGGAAAAGCACATTTCCTATTAGTTGGCGTTGAGAGCTGAAGTGGACATATGGTAGTACTATCGCATCGATCGGCTCACATGTAGAATGAGGGCCTAGGCATAAGTGAAATCAAAATACGAAAATAACTAAACCTAAGTATAGGTAATACAATAATCACTAGATCACTTATTTTTAAATTATGTCAGTAAGCATACATATGGATCAAAACTTTTTTTTATTTTAATTTAATTTTAATAGTAAGTAATTCCAAAGCATTCTCACGACAAACATTGTTTAGACGATGATATTCAGAGGATTCACAAGGATCTAACAAACTACACGTATCATGTATATTTTCACTTAAAGCGCAATCAATTGTAGACAGGTTTTGATTGAAAATTGTTTGTTTATTCAAATGTTGGGAAATTAAGTGGCGTCTAAAAGAACGTACATTTTGATATTCGCGATCACATTGATACTGTTTACAGCGATATGTTGCGTTTGCACTTAAGTTATGATGGTCTTTTAAATGTTCACAAAAATCTTTGTAATCTTCAACTGAAGCGAGACATTTGAAACAAACAAACATTTTGATTAAATCTATCAAATAAATCACTTATTCCAAGTCGGAGATAAAAGATGAGACTCCCGAAAGTATTTGCTCAGTCCTATATGGCTGGCTCTGACAAAATATATATAATAATATCAAATACACAATAATGCACAATGCTCTAAAAGGTAGCCAACTCCCTACAAGCAATTCTGCCATAAAAAAATTACTACAGAAAACTGCCGTCTTAATAAAATACGCAATAACTATGTATCAAGCTCACATTAATATATAGCTGTTGCGTTTTACCTTAGGGCGGCTGAAAACTGCCCTATTGCTCTATAGAAAGTGGCGCCTATATATCAAAATTTATACAAAAACGGTGAAATGAAAGAGCGTTTGAAACTAACAAATCACTTATTCCAAGTCGGAGATAAAAGATGAGACTCCCGAAAGTATTTGCTCAGTCCTATATGGCTGGCTCTGACAAAATATATATAATAATATCAAATACACAATAATGCACAATGCTCTAAAAGGTAGCCAACTCCCTACAAGCAATTCTGCCATAAAAAAATTACTACAGAAAACTGCCGTCCTAATAAAATACGCAATAACTATGTATCAAGCTCACATTAATATATAGCTGTTGCGTTTTACCTTAGGGCGGCTGAAAACTGCCCTATTGCTCTATAGAAAGTGGCGCCTATATATCAAAATTTATACAAAAACGGTGAAATGAAAGAGCGTTTGAAACTAACAAATCACTTATTCCAAGTCGGAGATAAAAGATGAGACTCCCGAAAGCTTTTTGTCTGATTTTGTGTCAATGTTATAAAAATATTTTTGCAGAAATAGCCAAATGTGAACGGCTTCTGTGGGATATTCTGCATCCAGGCTGTGAAAAGTTTTGAAGCATACGTCCAGCGCTTTCAAGAACGTGTCTATTTTATAAAGGATGTCATCATACGCAACATAAAAGTCCTTTAGGGCATCGATGGTTGGTCCGACTGCAATAATGATGGGTTGGCACCGCAGACCCTTAGCAGTTTGGGCTTTTCGCCGATAGTCCAGCTGGGTGAGGATTTCGCTTTGGTTCTGGAAATAAGAATGAATTGTTTACGTTTATACGTATTTTTTATAATTCCTAGTCAGTGTTGACACTGCGCATTTTTTATTCAATTCAAATAATTTATTTCGGATATAGAACCATAGATTGTTAGTAATAGTACATTACTGCAGAGGCCGCGAAATAGAGGATTGTAGGCAGAGTAGTTATGGATAGCAGAGTGTCAACGAGGCCATCTAGAGATACGAGGCCGACAATCCCTGTTCGCTCAGAGGCTTGTATAGTGCTTTTCTCAAATAAACCCAAGGAAATAATACGTTCTGTCATGTTCTGCCCTGAGGCTCTAGTGTAACTTAGCATCGCAACAAAACGTTTCGATCGCGCTTACGTTTCCCGTATAAATAACATTATCAAAAACGCTCCTCCTCCTCCCCCCCTTTGTAAAATTAGTACTTATACCTACCTATAAGCTAACGCACGTAAAAAGAGCCCTGTCAAACTCGTTGCACAATAGTCATTACTGCGCAACGAGTTTGACAGGGCTCTTTTTATTTGCGTTTACTGAAAAACCTATGAAATTCCTATACAGACCTCTTATTTTGAAATTGGAACGAATCTTCAATATGTGCTGTACAAAGACGTGCTTCGCGTTCTATAATCACGAAGTTAAGAACGACATTTCCTTGGATGTTTGAGAAAATACAATTAGGTATTATTGCTTAGGTATTGCAATTATATTTATTTAGAAGGGTTCGGAACGTAATTCACCGTAATTCAACGTGGTTAACGCTTAGGGGGTGGAAATCGTCGTTAGTATGGAAAAGTCGTCATCTCACAATAGTCTTAAAAGTGAAATTATACATACCTTTGCATGAAGAATGAAACTGTTCATAGCTTCTTGAATGCTTGGCTTTATGGTTTTTTTTTTGCCATCTGTATCTTTACACTGTATTCTCACAGTTGGAACTATTTTATATCCGATTGTCGCGCAATAACAGAAGTCTCTAACATCTGAAAAATAAAAATGGAATAAGTTAGAATAATTGGTTTAATAGTCTTGACTATTTAGCCAGATAACTGGTTATCGGAGATTTTTTTTGCTAAACCTCCAGAACTCTTTCTGTTATATTAAAGCTATTTGCTAATACACTTTAAATATACTAAAAAAATATAAATGGTTTTATTATAAAAACTTTCACGAATTTCACAAAAAAAAAAGAGTTCGTTTTTTGTATGAAGTTCGTGAAAGTCTTGATCGATACGAGTAGGTATACTTAATAACCAACCTTCACTTGGATTTTCCTCAATCAATTTAATGTAGACAGAAGCAGCTTTAATTGTTTTCAAATGAATGAGAGCTGTTGTCCTTTTTTCATTTCGCCATATTTTTTCACATGGTATTCCACTACTGATTTAACCAAGTAGTTCCGTGCTGCAGTGTCTAATTTACCATTTTTTTTTAAAGAAGCTAGACACATTTCTCCTGTACTATTGCTTTTTAAAATAATCTCTAAATCATCATTCTAAACAAAAAGAAAATACCATACATTAAAATGGAAACAGAATATTTGCATACAGAATAATATTTTCTTCAGGACTTAAATAGACCGAGATGACACCGTCGGGTTAACTTGCTAGTCATGATTCCAAGGGCAGAGGATAAATATATTCACATCAGATTATCTTGTGTAAAACATAAAAGGCAAAACTTACAGAAGATGTCTCATTCGTGGTCAGCAACTCATCACTGCTTGTGCTGACCGTGGGACACAGAGCACAGAAAAATCACTATCAATGCTAAGAGTATCATCAGATTCTGTCGCCTGTAACAAACATTAGACACTCATTAAAAGTTGTAAATATTCAACAAAAAAAAAGACTCAAAACATTTCCATATTCGGCCTCTCATATAGGTACCATAAACAATTGAACCTCAATATCTTGGTAAATATCAATGTGAGAATGAAAGTTTTAATAACAAAACATGCTTTTTTCAGTTTAACCCCTAACTCCTAACCGTTACGGAGTTGTACCTTCCATCATCAGCTCAGCAAAATGAGATGATGATTACCAGACGCAAATATTTGAATAACTTCAGAAAATGTATGAAAAACATTATGAGTGAAAAACTTACCTGAATAATGTTTCGGAGTTTCTTCAATCCTCGCTTAAACAATATTCTTTCTTTTAAACTCGGAATTAATTCTTTCAGTTCCGTTTCTTGTATATCGTCAAGCAATTTCAACGTAATGTGATTAACTAAAAAACAAGAGAAAACATTAAATCAGACTTTTAGCTCATTATTTAAGGTTTAGTTCATCATTTCAGCCAAAAAACGTCCACTGATGAACACAGGCCTCCCTCATGGACCTCCATGAGGGGTAGTTGCCATTCTCACCACGCTTGGCAGGCGGGTTGGTGAGCGCAGTATGGGATGTTGATACCCTGATAGACACTGCTGCTTAACTTCCGGAGGTATCCCTTAGCAGGCTCTTACTGCATCCAGGGTAGGAGAGAAGGGGTAACATTCTACTGCCGGCACCCCACGGCAAAGGTTTACACACCGGCAAATATTCGGCTTAATTTTCTTTGGGGATAGAGTCTTAGGGCCAAAACACAATTAAAACTACACAATAGTTACGGCCACGGGCCATGACACGCCACGCTGCCACTAAGTACAATAAATGAACCTGCGCCGACACAGTTGTGCAGTGGAAATGTATGCCAACCAAACCAATCTGGTAAAATTTACTGAAGTTCGTTTTGTAAAACTATCAAGGTAAAATAGCTAATTAGGTAGGTACCTAACCGCTATTTCCAGGTCAATATCTAGGCATCCTAAATACTTATCGTCCCCTTCTATACTCTGACCCTTTTGTAGTGATAGCGATTTACAAAAAAACACGTGGGATATCGGGCCTTGACAAAAGAAGGGCTATCTCCGTTTCAAGTTGAATTCTTCATTCATTGACACGCATTATTAAAAATATAGGTATATAATATCGATCAAAATAGGCACTCACCTTCAAAGTTTGTTATGGTCTCGTCAGACAATCCCCATTCCTTCAAATATTCGGTGACACCCACACTTAAGTCCTCTTCAAGGTCACTATCCATTATTACGTGAAACCAAGCACTGCGAGAAAACTTTAGCGAAGCGACTAGCTGGCGAGAGAGTTCGCGCAAAAAGAAAGAACGCACGCGGCGCGGCGCGGGCGACGCGCTGACGCGTGGGGAAGTGGGGAGAGCGGCAGTGTGACCAGATTCAGTATTTTAATACTTTTTCAGTATGAAAAAGTATATTGATATTTTAACTCGGCCGTATTTTTAAATTAAATACCTACAGCCGCGCGGTACGTAAACGTGCGATAGGGCTGCCCGCCTCCAGCATTTTAATTAAATTTGCCTACTTTGTGTTTTCATTTAGTTTTGTGATTGTAAATATACTTTTTTATATAAACAAATATAATAGGTACTTTGTAAATTGAATAGATAAATTGAAAATATAGTGTACGCAGAAGTACTATAAAATAACATAGTTATGAATTATTAGAATAACCTACAATCTAAATGATTTAAGATAATAAGTAGGTACTTTTACTTTTATCTAACGTTTTAAAGTTCCACTCTTACTGATGAAAGCGTGATGTAGGTACCTACCTAAAATTACGCTTAACGTAGGTATTATTTAAAAATATTTTCACCTTCTACGTAAACGAAGTCGTGGGTAAAAGTTAGCGTTAGCCCAAAGAAACTATTCCACGCGGACGAAGTCGCGGGCAGAAGCTAGTTAATAATAAATAAAATACCATGTCTTTACTTTGAATTATACAAACTAACAAAACGAAACACACACGCCCCGAGGTTTTTACATAAGCGTACCTACCGTATCAATAAATAATTCATGAACCGCCTATAACTACCTATTTCACTCGTTTACACTTTCCTTTACTCTATTCACTTTAATTAAGAATCCAGACTTCTCGATTTTTTTTTTCGGGAAATAAAAGGAAATACTTGTCCAATAAAAAGACACAAATTATGTACCTACCTACTAGGTAGTAAGTAAAATTATTTTAAGTCTTACCTTTCAGAGTTTCCAGGTAATCTAAAATAAGTTATCTCTGGATGCGTTCTTGAAGATTTCATGCAACCAAAAACAGCAGAATAGGTATGTATATCCTACTCGACATATTAAATACGTAAGTTAATATATATCATGCATAGGTAGGTACCTTTAAGGAAATCATTCCTCTTGTATTCATCGCCAATATTAAGAAAATAAATTACCTATCTTAATAAGCTATTAGAAAATTATGAGACTGGGATTAATCACGAATAATAAAAAAAAATGACGGTTATGGACGCTATTAGGAAATTATGATTCTGTTAATATTCGCGAATGATAAACAAAAGGATCGGATAAGTACCTAATTGAATAATTATGACACTGGCATTATTTATGAATGATAAAAAGGAGAATGGGTAAAAGTTCAAGTGGGGAAAAATGCGAATGGAAAGTTTGCTACGCGGAATTAACGATTTCGGGGAAGAGATCTAATTACTCAATTCCGCCCTGTTGATATCAAAACCATTTTTTATATGTCAGCAATTAATACATCATCATCATCATTTCAGCCATAAAACGTCCACTAATGAACACAGGCCTCCCTCATCTGGATACTGGATCTCCATGAGGGGTAGTTGCCATACTCACCACGCTTGGCAGGCGGGTTGGTGAGCGCAGTATGGGATGTTGATACACGGATAGACGCTGCTGCCCATCTTCCGGAGGTGTCTCTTAGCAGGCTCTTACTGCATCCACGAGTAGGAGAGAAGGGGTAACATTCTACTGCCGGCACCCCACGGCAATTAATACATACCTACCTATAATAATATTAATAAAACACATCATACATCAAACATTTTAAACGCGTTGAACGATATCCCATTCTTCATGCTTTTAATGATTCATTCATTTCCTTTTATTTTTAATTAAATTGAATTTTACCTTTCGTAAATATTTAAGGAATATTACGTATTACATTTATGTCATCTTTCCAGTTCCTGATAACATAAAATACTTGTCTTGATTCGTTTTCCCATAATATTTGCTAACGGCCTGGTAATGGTAACTCTGAAAGCCATATTTGTGTGCGTTTAAGGAACGTAGATGCATTCAGTTCACGCACACAAATAAAATGATGTGTCAACTTAAGTACCTAACTACATGCCTACTTCCGACTTCGTATATTAAAAAATGCACAGACCTACTTACAACTGTTAACTTTTACCGACGAATGGATCTTCTTGAACGAGCGAGCGAAGTTCTCAGAGTCAAATTGGGCAATCTGGCGTTTGTAATTGTATCTATGTTTGTATGTATGTGGGTATGTATGAATGTTTGTCCGACAATAACTTGAGTACCGTTGAATAAAGGTGAAATTTGGTAGGTAGGTAAATGAGATAAAAATATTTTTAAAGTTCGAATATGAGCCAAATAGGACGAGGGGTTTCCAAGACATTAGCGAGTTCACAATTCGGGGCGAACTAGGTAGGTACTTACTAGTTAAAAAAAATCAACTTAGACCACCCATTGAAAGACAGATTACCTGCCTGCAATAAACATAGGTACCTTTTAAACTTCCAGACAGATTTTGCATTATACCTACCTAGTTAGTAGTTAAATACCAACCTACCTAAGTCAGTAACTATAGGTAGGTATTTTTATTGCAAGCCGTACGTATCAAGGTCGGTTTAATAACGCAAATTTACGTAGGTAGGTACGTAGGTACCTACGTTTTACTGCTATACAATCTGAGATAAGATCACTGATCTCTTTAAGTATACCTACATGAAAATATGAAAGAAATAGGTTTGTATTTTGTTGATTATGTAAACGTACATATATTCTGTGAACGGCTAATCCGCAGTCTACCTACAACAATAAAGATTATGGGTTATTCAAGCGGCTCTCAACCCTTTGTCTAGAAAGAATTCACGAATTCTTTGGGCACATTTTCGATCCAAACAGTACGGCCTCAAAAGAAAAATCTACTACTGCTATGTCTGAGGCTATCTTCTTTCTACTACTTGCATTTCATTGCTTAGAATCACTTCGTACTTTTGATTCCCAACTTCTAATGACTCAATATTTTTTAATAAAACTCTTATAAACTTGTTATTATCAACACAAACTAGCACGTAAACGGCGCTTAGTTCATTTTTAAACGGGTGGGTCCAATTTCGCCATCCTCCTTTTGTTGTTATGTTCAGTTTTAGCAGCTTTTGCTATGTGACTCATTAAATGAGGGTCTCATGATGATCAGCTACTTGTGTTGGGGGGTATTTTTAAATTTTAGATTTATAGTAATTTATTTGCTAATTTACACCATGAACTCTGGTAGGGACTATATTTTGACCTGAACCGTTTTCGTCTTGTAAGTTCAACCGCGAGGTCTGGTAATATTTATTATATTTTTATGATTACATCAACCAGACTAAATTGTTGTCATTTGTTTGGTAAAAAAATGTACAATATTCTTTGGTAATTTACACCATGAACTCTGGTAGGGACTATATTTTGACCTGAACCGTTTTAGTCTTGTAAGTTCAATCGCGAGGTCTGGTAATATTAATCATATTTTTATGATAACATCAACCAGACTAAATTGTCGACATTTGTTTGGTAAAATGTACAATATTCTTTGGTAATTTACACAATGAACTCTGGTAGGGACTATATTTTGACCTGAACCGTTTTAGTCTTGTAAGTTCAACCGCGAGGTCTGGTTATATCTATCATATTTTTATGATTACATCAACCAGACTAAATTGTCGACATTTGTTTGGTAAAATGTACAATATTCTTTGGTAATTTACACCATGAACTCTGGTAGGGACTATATTTCGACCTATACTGTTTTAGTCTTGTAAGTTCAACCGCGAGGTCTGGTAATATTTATCATATTTTTATGATAACATCAACCAGACTAAATTGTCGACATTTGTTTGGTAAAATGTACAATATTCTTTGGTAATTTACACAATGAACTCTGGTAGGGACTATATTTTGACCTGAACCGTTTTAGTCTTGTAAGTTCAACCGCGAGGTCTGGTAATATCTATCATATTTTTATGATTACATCAACCAGACTAAATTGTCTACATTTGTTTGGTAAAATGTACAATATTCTTTGGTAATTTACACCATGAACTCAAGTAGGGACTATATTTTGACCTGAACCGTTTTAGTCTTGTAATTTCAACCGCGAGGTCTGGTAATATTTATCATATTTGTATGATAACATTAACCAGACTAAATTGTCTACATTTGTTTGGTAAAATGTACAATATTCTTTGGTAATTTACACCAGGAACTCTGGTAGGGACTATACTTAGACCTGAACCATTTTAGTCTTGTAAGTTCAACCGCGAGGTCTAGTATTATCAATCATATTTTTATGATAACATCAACCAGACTAAATTGTCGACATTTGTTTGGTAAAATGTACAATATTCTTTGGTAATTTACACCATGAACTCTGGTAGGGACTATATTTTGACCTGAACCGTTTTAGTCTTGTAAGTTCAACCGCGAGGTCTGGTAATATCTATCATATTTTTATGATTACATCAACCAGACTAAATTGTCTACATTTGTTTGGTAAAATGTACAATATTCTTTGGTAATTTACACCATGAACTCAAGTAGGGACTATATTTTGACCTGAAC
Source organism: Pasiphila rectangulata (assembly GCA_963082625.1). Classification (NCBI taxonomy): domain Eukaryota; kingdom Metazoa; phylum Arthropoda; class Insecta; order Lepidoptera; family Geometridae; genus Pasiphila; species Pasiphila rectangulata. Next base: position 13,170,184 of record OY720243.1, read on the forward strand.
CGTTTTAGTCTTGTAATTTCAACCGCGAGGTCTGGTAATATTTATCATATTTGTATGATAACATTAACCAGACTAAATTGTCTACATTTGTTTGGTAAAATGTACAATATTCTTTGGTAATTTACACCAGGAACTCTGGTAGGGACTATACTTAGACCTGAACCATTTTAGTCTTGTAAGTTCAACCGCGAGGTCTAGTATTATCAATCATATTTTTATGATAACATCAACCAGACTAAATTGTCGACATTTGTTTGGTAAAATGTACAATATTCTTTGGTAATTTACACCATGAACTCTGGTAGGGACTATATTTCGACCTATACTGTTTTAGTCTTGTAAGTTCAACCGCGAGGTCTGGTAATAATTATCATATTTTTATGATAACATCAACCAGACTAAATTGTTGACAATTGTTTGGTAAAATGTACAATATTCTTTGTTGATTTACATCAAAACTCTGGTACCAAATTCAACCTTTTTTGTTTTGTAAGTTCAATAGCGAAATTTAGCGAGTTTTTGTTATATTTATCATAGTTTTCATGTAATTCAGCCAACCTTTACTAATTTGGTAACCATTTTTTTCAGTGTTCGCTCGGCGCAGCGTCTTGTATTCACTACGACGACGTATGATTTGAAGGTTTGCGTTATATTGAATTATTTTCCCTCGTTGAATAGTAAACAAACTAAGTGTAGGTGTTATAATTTCGGTGATGAACTGATTACCTATCCGTTTCTTTGTCTAAAATGAGTATTAACTTAACACTATGATTGATTACTGAGCATAAAGATCGTATAAATGTCTATCTAATTACCTCCTCAAGTTTAAAGCGTAGCTAGTTATGTAGTACTATATTAATTCTGTGGTGTAGGTAATTAGAATTTATCTGTATGTAATTTAACAGTCAGTTGAATAAAAAATCGTATACAAATCAGATCAATAGCTATGGCGTAATGTGATTCTAGACAGAGTTTTAATGTTGTAGATAGGTAGCTGTGTATAGGTTCCTGTGGGAATGAGATATTTTCCCGAAGTAAAAAGTAGTCTGAATTTTGGTACCTTCCTACCCTATAAGTTAAGTAGTGTGATGGTATGTCGCTAAGTTTCGATCCAAGTAAAACTGTTAAATAAAGACAGATGCATCAAAATTTTATAATAAATTCCCTAAATTATGGCGCCTACCGACCCTCTAAGTTAGAAAAGTGATCAAATACTAACTTTAAGTCTCAGTAACACTCATTTAAAAAAAAAAATCAAAATCATTTCAGTAGCTATGGCGTCATTCGCTTCTTGACACGATCACGCTAGATTTCCGCGGGAATGAGGTATTTTCCCGCCGTAAGAAGTAGCCTGTGTCCGTGCCTAGGATCCTATCTTTATATTAACCAAGTCTTATAAAAATCCGTTCAGCCGTTTAGGCATGATAGAGCAAAACTCCCACCAAAAACCATAAAAAAATCACTAACTCAATTCAGTTTTCTGCCTACTTCCTACCCCCTAAGTACTATGACGTGATCATCGTTTTTAGGTAACCATCTATTACCTTACTAAATTTCATCAAGATCTGTTCAGCCTTTCATACGTGAAAGAGCAAAAGTCCCAACAAAAACGACTAAAAATCACTAACTCAATTTAGTTATCTGCCTACTGCCTACCCCCTAAGAACGATGGCGTGATTATTTATAGCCTATGACCATTTCTAGGTTATCATCTATCACCATACCAAATTTCATCAAAATCCGTTCAGCCGTTTAGGCGTGAAAGAGGAACAGACAGACAGACAGACAGACAGACAGAGTTACTTTCGCATTTATAATATTAGTATGGATTATGACCTATAGATAAAGTACTAATCAATGTTAGTTGTTCTTTAACGGTAGCAAGACTTGCAAATGCCTACGTACGACCAGGTTTCGTCGAATACTTAGTGGCTGCCTATAGCAAGATTACCTACCGTCCGGTTTTCGGTACGGCGCGGTAATAATGTAATAACCAATAATAGATGTAAAGGCCTTACTTTTCTTGTATTTTTTGGTATCTTCGGGAAACGAAGTAGGGACTTCAGTTAAAAATATGATATTAATTTGTTGCATAGCCAGCGCTTATCGTGTTTTTCCATTACTTAACATACTATGATTTTTTAGTTAACTGATTTTTCCACTACCTTGTATCTTATGCTCGATAAGCTTCAGTTGTTTTTCCTCCTAGTCAAATCATGCATAGCTTGTCGCTTAATGTGTTTTTCCTTGTGTTTGTCAATTTAATGTGTTGATCAATAAAGTGTTATCTATCTATCTATCTACTTCCCCGGATTAACTTTTCACAAAAAGTTCTACTATAGCTAAATGGCCGTTGGTGATTATTAAACAATAACGGTACTATTTTTTATACAGTATAGAAAATCCTTACCTGCCTAGCTTAGACCAGTATTACACCAAGTAAGAAAGAGCCTTGTCTCCATACATTACCGGGTTCGTGTTACATTCACAAACATGTCACAGTAGCAGGTAGTATTAAAGGCACCTCATCACCATCATCATCATCATTTCAACTGATATATATATATATGGTACGTGAACATTTACATGAACACAGGCCTCCCTTGCATCCATGGCATGGGAAGAGGGGTAATATTCTACTGCCGGCAACCCACGGCATCTTAGGCACTTATTTTCTTATATAGTTCTCGTCTCGTCTCGTCTCGTCTCGTCCCGTCCCGTCCCGTCCCGTCCCGTCACGTCCCGTCCCGTCCCGCCCCGTCCCATCCCGTCCCGTCCCGTCCCGCCCGCCCCGCCCCGTCCTGCCACGTCCCGTCCCGTCCCGTCCCGTCCCGTCCCGTCCCGCCCCGCCATGCCCCGTCCCGCCCCGTCCCGTCACGTCCCGTCCCGTCCCGTCCCGTCCGGTCCCGTCCCGCCCCGTCCCGTCCCGTCCCGTCCCGCCCCGTCCCGTCACGTCCCGTCCCGCCCCGTCCCGTCCCGTCCCGCCCGCCCCGCCCCGTCCTGCCACGTCCCGTCCCGTCCCGTCCCGTCCCGTCCCGTCCCGTCCCGCCCCGCCATGCCCCGTCCCGCCCCGTCCCGTCACGTCCCGTCCCGTCCCGTCCCGTCCGGTCCCGTCCCGCCCCGTCCCGTCCCGTCCCGTCCCGTCCCGCCCCGTCCCGTCACGTCCCGTCCCGCCCCGCCATGCCCCGTCCCGCCCCGTCCCGCCCCGTCCTTATGTATCCCTTGTATGTATGTATCCGGGCTTGAGTCTGTGTAAACGTCTCAGAGGCCCTTTGAGATGCGTGGCGCTCAGCATCTAAGGTCCTACGGGCTTGAGTCTGCGTATAGGTCTCAGAAGCTCTTTGAGTCGCATGACGCTGAGAATCTAACATCTGACGCGTCTGAGTTTGCTCTTCAGATTCTTGGCTTCTAGCAACTTTTGCAGTTCGAGCTCTGCTAGAACTACGGCTTAGATTGGATTTACGTTTGCGTGGCATATCGAAAACAATAAAACAATAATTAAAGATTTTTAAAATCGGTAGTTTTAAAAACTACAACGTAAGACAATTTTTTATAAAAACTTCGATAAAGCAAACCTTTTTACTTATAACCTAAATATCTAAATCAATCAATAACGTATTGAACCTAAACAACTATGCACCTGACAAACCTTTTATACCTAAAACCTAAATTAACTAAATAAATTCAAAAATATTGAATTTATGTACCACACCACAATACACAATTTTCTTCACTACTGGTACTACCTACTTATCTATCAAAACTAACATAAAAGTACTATAATATAATGACAAAATCTATTACTAAACTAATTTACTACGAACTATAAACATCCTGATGTGAGCTAAAAAACACTTAACCTACACATGAATAAAATTGAGAATTAACAAATGAAAGCGACTGCAAAAATAAAGAATAATACGTATCTGAGTAAACCTAGAGATATGAATGATTGGTTAAGAAAATACCTACATCTAACAGCTACCTTAACTACCTAATAATAAAAATGTAACTAAGTACTTAATAAAAATACGAAAATGACGTCAACTTGGACTCAAAAATAATAACCTACCAAATATTTATTTAGATATCTAAAACAAAGGACTAAATTAAAGCTTACAGACCCTACGCGTAGACCGTAGTACCTATTTCAACTCGGAATTTAAAAAGAACGTTTTTAGCTAACCAAAAATACGCAACGAATAGAGTTTCGTAACGCAATATTTCAATATTCGCATACGTGCGACGACGACGTCTGCCCTCGTGCGTCTGCCCGCTTGGGTGTAGGCACAGTTGGGCACGGCCCTCCCCTCGCGCCGCACCGCCTCTTCACTGAAAAAAATGTTAGGTTGTATTTAACAGATTTTGCGTAAATGTTACTAAAGTTTTAGGTTGATTTCGGTCCTATCACGAATTTTTGTTGATTTTACCAAACTTCTTAAGTTGGTGTTGTACCAAATTTATTTGGTAGATTACACCTATGTTTTGTTCATTTTTTACCAATGTAGTTTAGTAACATTTCTCACCAAAGTACTTTAGTATAATTTTTTACCAAAGTAACTTGGTAACATTTCTCACCAAAGTACTTTAGTATAATTTTTTACCAAAGTGACTTGGTAACATTTCTCACCAAAGTACTTTAGTATAATTTTTTACCAAAGTGACTTGGTAACATTTCTCACCAAAGTACTTTAGTATAATTTTTTACCAAAGTAACTTGGTAAAATTTCTCACCAAAGTACTTTGGTATTATTTTTACCAAAATACTTTAGTAACCTTTTTATCAAAGTACCCTAGTAAAAAAGGACAATGTAGTTTGCCGCAATCTACCAAAGTGATATTGTATATTTTACCCAACATACTTGTCTTTTTTACCAAATACATTTTGCATGTTCTACTGTTACTTTTCGTTGGTACAAAATACCGAAGGTACTTTAATAGAAAATGCAAAGGTATTTGGTAAAATATACAATAAAATTTGGTAGATAGCACTTATTATATGGTAGAATGTATTAAATCAGTTTGATAGAGAACACTAAACTTAACTCGTAAGTATAATCTATTTTATTTGGTAAACTCTAACAAACAACATTTTGCAGTATTTACTTATCACGTTTGGTCTATTTTATCAGCGTTAATTTGGTAATAATTACCAGATTTAATTTTAGTTACTACCAAAGGTCGTTTGGTAATATCTACCAGATGTGTAATGCAGTTCTTATCAAGGTTAGCTTAGTATAATCTATCAGATGTGTATCGTGCTTTTTATCAGAGATAATATTGTATTATCTACCAGAAGTGTATCGTAGATTTAAACAAATACAATTAAGTATTATCTATCATATGTGTTTCGTATTTTTTCCTAAAATTTGTTTGGTAATATCTACCAGATGTATATCGTGCTTTTTATCAGAGATAATATTGTATTAACTACCAGAAGTGTATCGTAGATTTTATCAAATACAATTTAGTATTGTCTATCATGTCTGTTTCGTATTTTTTCCTAACATTTGTTTGGTAATATCTACCAATATTTTATCAGTGCTTGTCTGATTGTACCGGTCTTAGTTTAGTAAAACATACCAAATAAATAGTGTAAATTTTACTGATGTTAGTTTGGTTAATTTATCAAACTAACACTAGTAAAATGTACAGGACTTTTTGGTATATATTACCAAATAGAAACTTAGTACTTAGCTAATCTGCAATATTGCTACTAAGTTTCTAATTTTCAATGATAAAATGACCCTAAAAATAAAGTAGAAGAAAAAACCATACAAGAAATACAGGATCTGAAAAGAATAAAAAGTTTTAAGACCGTTTGACAAACACTTCAAAAATATACAGGCTTATTGGTAATTCAACATTTTTATTTTTAGGGATATATACAGTAAAGTTCACAATTTGCAGTTAAAAGGTCATGTAGACTAGCCGAAAATCAGGAGTTTCTAAAATACGTCGAATTACCAGTCACCTTATTTAAGGGCTTAATAAAAACGGTGGTTTAAAGTAAAATAAACTCATTTTTAGTACATATCATAACATTTATTTTACCAATCAAAAATACAATTAAATAATCAGTAGATCACTCATCTTAAAATTATATCAGTATAGGATTCAAAACCTTTCTTATTTTAAAGTACACAAGGCTGCCAGGTTTCGGCCAGGATGCTAATAGGCCGTACCAGGCACCAGGTGCCCGCATTCGGCATTTGAGTTAAGGTAAGTATAGCCGCAAAACTAGCGCGCGCCACTTCGAAAATGTTCTTATATCTCCTAAATTAGATAAATTTTCAATAATTTCCGCCTGTTAGATACTAGGGAAACACCTATAATACGTATTAAATCACTGTATACAATTTGTCGTTCTGTAGTTGTCCCAAAAAACTTGCACTACAAAAAGCGGCCTGAGTTTTGTGCAAGTTTTTTGGGACAACTACAGAACGACATTTATTTATGAATAATTTATTGAAAATTGATCTAATTTAGGAGATATAAGAACATTTCCGAAGTGGCGCTAGTTTCACGGCTATATACTCGCCTTAAAACGTTATCACCGTGATGTCGCCACCATAAGTCCACTTTATCTGTCAACGCCACGCCATCCAATGGGAGTGTTCCTGTTTGGAAAAGCACATTTCCTATTAGTTGGCGTTGAGAGCTGAAGTGGACATATGGTAGTACTATCGCATCGATCGGCTCACATGTAGAATGAGGGCCTAGGCATAAGTGAAATCAAAATACGAAAATAACTAAACCTAAGTATAGGTAATACAATAATCACTAGATCACTTATTTTTAAATTATGTCAGTAAGCATACATATGGATCAAAACTTTTTTTTATTTTAATTTAATTTTAATAGTAAGTAATTCCAAAGCATTCTCACGACAAACATTGTTTAGACGATGATATTCAGAGGATTCACAAGGATCTAACAAACTACACGTATCATGTATATTTTCACTTAAAGCGCAATCAATTGTAGACAGGTTTTGATTGAAAATTGTTTGTTTATTCAAATGTTGGGAAATTAAGTGGCGTCTAAAAGAACGTACATTTTGATATTCGCGATCACATTGATACTGTTTACAGCGATATGTTGCGTTTGCACTTAAGTTATGATGGTCTTTTAAATGTTCACAAAAATCTTTGTAATCTTCAACTGAAGCGAGACATTTGAAACAAACAAACATTTTGATTAAATCTATCAAATAAATCACTTATTCCAAGTCGGAGATAAAAGATGAGACTCCCGAAAGTATTTGCTCAGTCCTATATGGCTGGCTCTGACAAAATATATATAATAATATCAAATACACAATAATGCACAATGCTCTAAAAGGTAGCCAACTCCCTACAAGCAATTCTGCCATAAAAAAATTACTACAGAAAACTGCCGTCTTAATAAAATACGCAATAACTATGTATCAAGCTCACATTAATATATAGCTGTTGCGTTTTACCTTAGGGCGGCTGAAAACTGCCCTATTGCTCTATAGAAAGTGGCGCCTATATATCAAAATTTATACAAAAACGGTGAAATGAAAGAGCGTTTGAAACTAACAAATCACTTATTCCAAGTCGGAGATAAAAGATGAGACTCCCGAAAGTATTTGCTCAGTCCTATATGGCTGGCTCTGACAAAATATATATAATAATATCAAATACACAATAATGCACAATGCTCTAAAAGGTAGCCAACTCCCTACAAGCAATTCTGCCATAAAAAAATTACTACAGAAAACTGCCGTCCTAATAAAATACGCAATAACTATGTATCAAGCTCACATTAATATATAGCTGTTGCGTTTTACCTTAGGGCGGCTGAAAACTGCCCTATTGCTCTATAGAAAGTGGCGCCTATATATCAAAATTTATACAAAAACGGTGAAATGAAAGAGCGTTTGAAACTAACAAATCACTTATTCCAAGTCGGAGATAAAAGATGAGACTCCCGAAAGCTTTTTGTCTGATTTTGTGTCAATGTTATAAAAATATTTTTGCAGAAATAGCCAAATGTGAACGGCTTCTGTGGGATATTCTGCATCCAGGCTGTGAAAAGTTTTGAAGCATACGTCCAGCGCTTTCAAGAACGTGTCTATTTTATAAAGGATGTCATCATACGCAACATAAAAGTCCTTTAGGGCATCGATGGTTGGTCCGACTGCAATAATGATGGGTTGGCACCGCAGACCCTTAGCAGTTTGGGCTTTTCGCCGATAGTCCAGCTGGGTGAGGATTTCGCTTTGGTTCTGGAAATAAGAATGAATTGTTTACGTTTATACGTATTTTTTATAATTCCTAGTCAGTGTTGACACTGCGCATTTTTTATTCAATTCAAATAATTTATTTCGGATATAGAACCATAGATTGTTAGTAATAGTACATTACTGCAGAGGCCGCGAAATAGAGGATTGTAGGCAGAGTAGTTATGGATAGCAGAGTGTCAACGAGGCCATCTAGAGATACGAGGCCGACAATCCCTGTTCGCTCAGAGGCTTGTATAGTGCTTTTCTCAAATAAACCCAAGGAAATAATACGTTCTGTCATGTTCTGCCCTGAGGCTCTAGTGTAACTTAGCATCGCAACAAAACGTTTCGATCGCGCTTACGTTTCCCGTATAAATAACATTATCAAAAACGCTCCTCCTCCTCCCCCCCTTTGTAAAATTAGTACTTATACCTACCTATAAGCTAACGCACGTAAAAAGAGCCCTGTCAAACTCGTTGCACAATAGTCATTACTGCGCAACGAGTTTGACAGGGCTCTTTTTATTTGCGTTTACTGAAAAACCTATGAAATTCCTATACAGACCTCTTATTTTGAAATTGGAACGAATCTTCAATATGTGCTGTACAAAGACGTGCTTCGCGTTCTATAATCACGAAGTTAAGAACGACATTTCCTTGGATGTTTGAGAAAATACAATTAGGTATTATTGCTTAGGTATTGCAATTATATTTATTTAGAAGGGTTCGGAACGTAATTCACCGTAATTCAACGTGGTTAACGCTTAGGGGGTGGAAATCGTCGTTAGTATGGAAAAGTCGTCATCTCACAATAGTCTTAAAAGTGAAATTATACATACCTTTGCATGAAGAATGAAACTGTTCATAGCTTCTTGAATGCTTGGCTTTATGGTTTTTTTTTTGCCATCTGTATCTTTACACTGTATTCTCACAGTTGGAACTATTTTATATCCGATTGTCGCGCAATAACAGAAGTCTCTAACATCTGAAAAATAAAAATGGAATAAGTTAGAATAATTGGTTTAATAGTCTTGACTATTTAGCCAGATAACTGGTTATCGGAGATTTTTTTTGCTAAACCTCCAGAACTCTTTCTGTTATATTAAAGCTATTTGCTAATACACTTTAAATATACTAAAAAAATATAAATGGTTTTATTATAAAAACTTTCACGAATTTCACAAAAAAAAAAGAGTTCGTTTTTTGTATGAAGTTCGTGAAAGTCTTGATCGATACGAGTAGGTATACTTAATAACCAACCTTCACTTGGATTTTCCTCAATCAATTTAATGTAGACAGAAGCAGCTTTAATTGTTTTCAAATGAATGAGAGCTGTTGTCCTTTTTTCATTTCGCCATATTTTTTCACATGGTATTCCACTACTGATTTAACCAAGTAGTTCCGTGCTGCAGTGTCTAATTTACCATTTTTTTTTAAAGAAGCTAGACACATTTCTCCTGTACTATTGCTTTTTAAAATAATCTCTAAATCATCATTCTAAACAAAAAGAAAATACCATACATTAAAATGGAAACAGAATATTTGCATACAGAATAATATTTTCTTCAGGACTTAAATAGACCGAGATGACACCGTCGGGTTAACTTGCTAGTCATGATTCCAAGGGCAGAGGATAAATATATTCACATCAGATTATCTTGTGTAAAACATAAAAGGCAAAACTTACAGAAGATGTCTCATTCGTGGTCAGCAACTCATCACTGCTTGTGCTGACCGTGGGACACAGAGCACAGAAAAATCACTATCAATGCTAAGAGTATCATCAGATTCTGTCGCCTGTAACAAACATTAGACACTCATTAAAAGTTGTAAATTTTCAACAAAAAAAAAGACTCAAAACATTTCCATATTCGGCCTCTCATATAGGTACCATAAACAATTGAACCTCAATATCTTGGTAAATATCAATGTGAGAATGAAAGTTTTAATAACAAAACATGCTTTTTTCAGTTTAACCCCTAACTCCTAACCGTTACGGAGTTGTACCTTCCATCATCAGCTCAGCAAAATGAGATGATGATTACCAGACGCAAATATTTGAATAACTTCAGAAAATGTATGAAAAACATTATGAGTGAAAAACTTACCTGAATAATGTTTCGGAGTTTCTTCAATCCTCGCTTAAACAATATTCTTTCTTTTAAACTCGGAATTAATTCTTTCAGTTCCGTTTCTTGTATATCGTCAAGCAATTTCAACGTAATGTGATTAACTAAAAAACAAGAGAAAACATTAAATCAGACTTTTAGCTCATTATTTAAGGTTTAGTTCATCATTTCAGCCAAAAAACGTCCACTGATGAACACAGGCCTCCCTCATGGACCTCCATGAGGGGTAGTTGCCATTCTCACCACGCTTGGCAGGCGGGTTGGTGAGCGCAGTATGGGATGTTGATACCCTGATAGACACTGCTGCTTAACTTCCGGAGGTATCCCTTAGCAGGCTCTTACTGCATCCAGGGTAGGAGAGAAGGGGTAACATTCTACTGCCGGCACCCCACGGCAAAGGTTTACACACCGGCAAATATTCGGCTTAATTTTCTTTGGGGATAGAGTCTTAGGGCCAAAACACAATTAAAACTACACAATAGTTACGGCCACGGGCCATGACACGCCACGCTGCCACTAAGTACAATAAATGAACCTGCGCCGACACAGTTGTGCAGTGGAAATGTATGCCAACCAAACCAATCTGGTAAAATTTACTGAAGTTCGTTTTGTAAAACTATCAAGGTAAAATAGCTAATTAGGTAGGTACCTAACCGCTATTTCCAGGTCAATATCTAGGCATCCTAAATACTTATCGTCCCCTTCTATACTCTGACCCTTTTGTAGTGATAGCGATTTACAAAAAAACACGTGGGATATCGGGCCTTGACAAAAGAAGGGCTATCTCCGTTTCAAGTTGAATTCTTCATTCATTGACACGCATTATTAAAAATATAGGTATATAATATCGATCAAAATAGGCACTCACCTTCAAAGTTTGTTATGGTCTCGTCAGACAATCCCCATTCCTTCAAATATTCGGTGACACCCACACTTAAGTCCTCTTCAAGGTCACTATCCATTATTACGTGAAACCAAGCACTGCGAGAAAACTTTAGCGAAGCGACTAGCTGGCGAGAGAGTTCGCGCAAAAAGAAAGAACGCACGCGGCGCGGCGCGGGCGACGCGCTGACGCGTGGGGAAGTGGGGAGAGCGGCAGTGTGACCAGATTCAGTATTTTAATACTTTTTCAGTATGAAAAAGTATATTGATATTTTAACTCGGCCGTATTTTTAAATTAAATACCTACAGCCGCGCGGTACGTAAACGTGCGATAGGGCTGCCCGCCTCCAGCATTTTAATTAAATTTGCCTACTTTGTGTTTTCATTTAGTTTTGTGATTGTAAATATACTTTTTTATATAAACAAATATAATAGGTACTTTGTAAATTGAATAGATAAATTGAAAATATAGTGTACGCAGAAGTACTATAAAATAACATAGTTATGAATTATTAGAATAACCTACAATCTAAATGATTTAAGATAATAAGTAGGTACTTTTACTTTTATCTAACGTTTTAAAGTTCCACTCTTACTGATGAAAGCGTGATGTAGGTACCTACCTAAAATTACGCTTAACGTAGGTATTATTTAAAAATATTTTCACCTTCTACGTAAACGAAGTCGTGGGTAAAAGTTAGCGTTAGCCCAAAGAAACTATTCCACGCGGACGAAGTCGCGGGCAGAAGCTAGTTAATAATAAATAAAATACCATGTCTTTACTTTGAATTATACAAACTAACAAAACGAAACACACACGCCCCGAGGTTTTTACATAAGCGTACCTACCGTATCAATAAATAATTCATGAACCGCCTATAACTACCTATTTCACTCGTGTCAATCACTTTCCTTTACTCTATTCACTTTAATTAAGAATCCAGACTTCTCGATTTTTTTTTTCGGGAAATAAAAGGAAATACTTGTCCAATAAAAAGACACAAATTATGTACCTACCTACTAGGTAGTAAGTAAAATTATTTTAAGTCTTACCTTTCAGAGTTTCCAGGTAATCTAAAATAAGTTATCTCTGGATGCGTTCTTGAAGATTTCATGCAACCAAAAACAGCAGAATAGGTATGTATATCCTACTCGACATATTAAATACGTAAGTTAATATATATCATGCATAGGTAGGTACCTTTAAGGAAATCATTCCTCTTGTATTCATCGCCAATATTAAGAAAATAAATTACCTATCTTAATAAGCTATTAGAAAATTATGAGACTGGGATTAATCACGAATAATAAAAAAAAATGACGGTTATGGACGCTATTAGGAAATTATGATTCTGTTAATATTCGCGAATGATAAACAAAAGGATCGGATAAGTACCTAATTGAATAATTATGACACTGGCATTATTTATGAATGATAAAAAGGAGAATGGGTAAAAGTTCAAGTGGGGAAAAATGCGAATGGAAAGTTTGCTACGCGGAATTAACGATTTCGGGGAAGAGATCTAATTACTCAATTCCGCCCTGTTGATATCAAAACCATTTTTTATATGTCAGCAATTAATACATCATCATCATCATTTCAGCCATAAAACGTCCACTAATGAACACAGGCCTCCCTCATCTGGATACTGGATCTCCATGAGGGGTAGTTGCCATACTCACCACGCTTGGCAGGCGGGTTGGTGAGCGCAGTATGGGATGTTGATACACGGATAGACGCTGCTGCCCATCTTCCGGAGGTGTCTCTTAGCAGGCTCTTACTGCATCCACGAGTAGGAGAGAAGGGGTAACATTCTACTGCCGGCACCCCACGGCAATTAATACATACCTACCTATAATAATATTAATAAAACACATCATACATCAAACATTTTAAACGCGTTGAACGATATCCCATTCTTCATGCTTTTAATGATTCATTCATTTCCTTTTATTTTTAATTAAATTGAATTTTACCTTTCGTAAATATTTAAGGAATATTACGTATTACATTTATGTCATCTTTCCAGTTCCTGATAACATAAAATACTTGTCTTGATTCGTTTTCCCATAATATTTGCTAACGGCCTGGTAATGGTAACTCTGAAAGCCATATTTGTGTGCGTTTAAGGAACGTAGATGCATTCAGTTCACGCACACAAATAAAATGATGTGTCAACTTAAGTACCTAACTACATGCCTACTTCCGACTTCGTATATTAAAAAATGCACAGACCTACTTACAACTGTTAACTTTTACCGACGAATGGATCTTCTTGAACGAGCGAGCGAAGTTCTCAGAGTCAAATTGGGCAATCTGGCGTTTGTAATTGTATCTATGTTTGTATGTATGTGGGTATGTATGAATGTTTGTCCGACAATAACTTGAGTACCGTTGAATAAAGGTGAAATTTGGTAGGTAGGTAAATGAGATAAAAATATTTTTAAAGTTCGAATATGAGCCAAATCGGACGAGGGGTTTCCAAGACATTAGCGAGTTCACAATTCGGGGCGAACTAGGTAGGTACTTACTAGTTAAAAAAAATCAACTTAGACCACCCATTGAAAGACAGATTACCTGCCTGCAATAAACATAGGTACCTTTTAAACTTCCAGACAGATTTTGCATTATACCTACCTAGTTAGTAGTTAAATACCAACCTACCTAAGTCAGTAACTATAGGTAGGTATTTTTATTGCAAGCCGTACGTATCAAGGTCGGTTTAATAACGCAAATTTACGTAGGTAGGTACGTAGGTACCTACGTTTTACTGCTATACAATCTGAGATAAGATCACTGATCTCTTTAAGTATACCTACATGAAAATATGAAAGAAATAGGTTTGTATTTTGTTGATTATGTAAACGTACATATATTCTGTGAACGGCTAATCCGCAGTCTACCTACAACAATAAAGATTATGGGTTATTCAAGCGGCTCTCAACCCTTTGTCTAGAAAGAATTCGCGAATTCTTTGGGCACATTTTCGATCCAAACAGTACGGCCTCAAAAGAAAAATCTACTACTGCTATGTCTGAGGCTATCTTCTTTCTACTACTTGCATTTCATTGCTTAGAATCACTTCGTACTTTTGATTCCCAACTTCTAATGACTCAATATTTTTTAATAAAACTCTTATAAACTTGTTATTATCAACACAAACTAGCACGTAAACGGCGCTTAGTTCATTTTTAAACGGGTGGGTCCAATTTCGCCATCCTCCTTTTGTTGTTATGTTCAGTTTTAGCAGCTTTTGCTATGTGACTCATTAAATGAGGGTCTCATGATGATCAGCTACTTGTGTTGGGGGGTATTTTTAAATTTTAGATTTATAGTAATTTATTTGCTAATTTACACCATGAACTCTGGTAGGGACTATATTTTGACCTGAACCGTTTTCGTCTTGTAAGTTCAACCGCGAGGTCTGGTAATATTTATTATATTTTTATGATTACATCAACCAGACTAAATTGTTGTCATTTGTTTGGTAAAAAAATGTACAATATTCTTTGGTAATTTACACCATGAACTCTGGTAGGGACTATATTTTGACCTGAACCGTTTTAGTCTTGTAAGTTCAATCGCGAGGTCTGGTAATATTAATCATATTTTTATGATAACATCAACCAGACTAAATTGTCGACATTTGTTTGGTAAAATGTACAATATTCTTTGGTAATTTACACAATGAACTCTGGTAGGGACTATATTTTGACCTGAACCGTTTTAGTCTTGTAAGTTCAACCGCGAGGTCTGGTTATATCTATCATATTTTTATGATTACATCAACCAGACTAAATTGTCGACATTTGTTTGGTAAAATGTACAATATTCTTTGGTAATTTACACCATGAACTCTGGTAGGGACTATATTTCGACCTATACTGTTTTAGTCTTGTAAGTTCAACCGCGAGGTCTGGTAATATTTATCATATTTTTATGATAACATCAACCAGACTAAATTGTCGACATTTGTTTGGTAAAATGTACAATATTCTTTGGTAATTTACGTTGTATGGTATGGTTTCGGGCGGGACGGGACGTGACGGGACGGGGCGGGACGGGACGGGACGGGACGGGGCGGGACGGGACGGGACGGGACGGGACGGGACGTGACGGGACGGGGCGGGACGGGGCATGGCGGGGCGGGACGGGACGGGACGGGACGGGACGGGACGGGACGTGGCAGGACGGGGCGGGGCGGGCGGGACGGGACGGGACGGGACGGGACGGGACGGGATGGGACGGGGCGGGACGGGACGGGACGGGACGGGACGGGACGGGATGGGACGGGACGGGACGGGACGAGACGAGACGAGACGAGACGAGACGAGACGAGAACTATATAAGAAAATAAGTGCCTAAGATGCCGTGGGTTGCCGGCAGTAGAATATTACCCCTCTTCCCATGCCATGGATGCAAGGGAGGCCTGTGTTCATGTACATGTTCACGTACATATATCAGTTGAAATGATGATGATGATGATGGTGATGAGGTGCCTTTAATACTACCTGCTACTGTGACATGTTTGTGAATGTAACACGAACCCGGTAATGTATGGAGACAAGGCTCTTTCTTACTTGGTGTAATACTGGTCTAAGCTAGCAAGGCAGGTAAGGATTTTCTATACTGTATAAAAAATAGTACCGTTATTGTTTAATAATCACCAACGGCCATTTAGCTATAGTAGAACTTTTTGTGAAAAGTTAATCCGGGGAAGTAGATAGATAGATAGATAACACTTTATTGATCAACACATTAAAACAAATCGACGGTGGAAAGGAAAAACCCTTGAAGCGACAATTTTAAAACTTTACAGGAGAGCTGATCAAAGTTTTTATTTTCCGAAAAAAAATCATAAAAAATTAATTAATTTAAACATAAAATTATTCTTTAATTATTCTTTAATCTATTATTTATATATTATTCTTTAATCTTTAGGAATTTTAGGAATTTGAGGAATTTGAGAATTTTAGGAATTTTAGGAATTTAAGGAATTTGAGAATTTTAGGTATTTTAGGAATTTTAGGAATTTGAGAATTTTAGGATTTTTAGGAATTTTAGAAATTTTAGAAATTTTAGTAATTTTAGGAATTTAAGGAATTTGAGAATTTAAGGAATTTGAGAATTTAAGGAATTTGAGAATTTAAGGAATTTGAGAATTTAAGGAATTTGAGAATTTAAGGAATTTGAGAATTTAAGGAATTTGAGAATATAAGGAATTTGAGAATTTAAGGAATTTGAGAATTTAAGGAATCTGAGAATTTAAAAATAAAAATATAACAAAAATAAAAAAGTTGACTCGCCCGAGGGGTCAATATTGTTTGATCGCTCATAAAGATCGTCTGAAGTTTGTATTTTTACACTGAAATAGGTTTTTTAGGGAAAAAAATGTCGTACCAGTAAACTTTTAAAACAATAAAAGACTAGTTTTATTTAAATTTTCTAGTTTTTTGGTATTTTTGGAAAGCCTTATCCATATTACAAGTCCCTGGAACCCCAGCGTCCTGTTAAGCATGAATACCATTTGCTAACGTTCTGTAAGTCATCTATAATAGATGTAAAGGCCTTACTTTTCTTGTATTTTTTGGTATCTTCGGGAAACGAAGTAGGGACTTCAGTTAAAAATATGATATTAATTTGTTGCATAGCCAGCGCTTATCGTGTTTTTCCATTACTTAACATACTATGATTTTTTAGTTAACTGATTTTTCCACTACCTTGTATCTTATGCTCGATAAGCTTCAGTTGTTTTTCCTCCTAGTCAAATCATGCATAGCTTGTCGCTTAATGTGTTTTTCCTTGTGTTTGTCAATTTAATGTGTTGATCAATAAAGTGTTATCTATCTATCTATCTACTTCCCCGGATTAACTTTTCACAAAAAGTTCTACTATAGCTAAATGGCCGTTGGTGATTATTAAACAATAACGGTACTATTTTTTATACAGTATAGAAAATCCTTACCTGCCTAGCTTAGACCAGTATTACACCAAGTAAGAAAGAGCCTTGTCTCCATACATTACCGGGTTCGTGTTACATTCACAAACATGTCACAGTAGCAGGTAGTATTAAAGGCACCTCATCACCATCATCATCATCATTTCAACTGATATATATATATGGTACGTGAACATTTACATGAACACAGGCCTCCCTTGCATCCATGGCATGGGAAGAGGGGTAATATTCTACTGCCGGCAACCCACGGCATCTTAGGCACTTATTTTCTTATATAGTTCTCGTCTCGTCTCGTCTCGTCTCGTCCCGTCCCGTCCCGTCCCGTCCCGTCACGTCCCGTCCCGTCCCGCCCCGTCCCATCCCGTCCCGTCCCGTCCCGCCCGCCCCGCCCCGTCCTGCCACGTCCCGTCCCGTCCCGTCCCGTCCCGTCCCGTCCCGCCCCGCCATGCCCCGTCCCGCCCCGTCCCGTCACGTCCCGTCCCGTCCCGTCCCGTCCGGTCCCGTCCCGCCCCGTCCCGTCCCGTCCCGTCCCGCCCCGTCCCGTCACGTCCCGTCCCGCCCCGTCCCGTCCCGTCCCGCCCGCCCCGCCCCGTCCTGCCACGTCCCGTCCCGTCCCGTCCCGTCCCGTCCCGTCCCGTCCCGCCCCGCCATGCCCCGTCCCGCCCCGTCCCGTCACGTCCCGTCCCGTCCCGTCCCGTCCGGTCCCGTCCCGCCCCGTCCCGTCCCGTCCCGTCCCGTCCCGCCCCGTCCCGTCACGTCCCGTCCCGCCCCGCCATGCCCCGTCCCGCCCCGTCCCGCCCCGTCCCGTCCCGTCCCGTCACGTCCCGCCCCGTCCCGTCACGTCCCATCCCGCCCCGCCATGCCCCGTCCCGCCCCGTCCCGCCCCGTCCCGTCCCGTCCCGCCATGCCCCGTCCCGCCCCGTCCCGTCCCGTCCCGTCCCGTCCCGTCCCGTCCCGTCCCGTCCCGCCGGCGTGGCGTACATTCACAAACATGTCACAGTAGCAGGTAGTATTAAAGGCACCTCATCACCATCATCATCATCATTTCAACTGATATATATATATGGTACGTGAACATTTACATGAACACAGGCCTCCCTTGCATCCATGGCATGGGAAGAGGGGTAATATTCCCCGCCGGCGTGGCGGGGCGGGACGGGACGTGACGGGACGGGGCGGGACGGGACGGGACGGGTCGTGACGGGACGGGACGGGACGGGGCGGGACGGGACGGGACGGGGCGGGACGGGGCATGGCGGGACGGGACGGGACGGGGCGGGACGGGGCGGGACGGGGCATGGCGGGGTGGGATGGGACGTGACGGGACGGGGCGGGACGTGACGGGACGGGACGGGACGGGGCGGGACGGGGCGGGACGGGGCATGGCGGGGCGGGACGGGACGGGACGGGACGGGACGGGACGGGACGGGACGGGACGTGACGGGACGGGACGGGACGGGGCGGGACGGGACGGGACGGGGCGGGACGGGGCATGGCGGGACGGGACGGGACGGGGCGGGACGGGGCGGGACGGGGCATGGCGGGGCGGGATGGGACGTGACGGGACGGGGCGGGACGTGACGGGACGGGACGGGACGGGGCGGGACGGGGCGGGACGGGGCATGGCGGGGCGGGACGGGACGGGACGGGACGGGACGGGACGGGACGGGACGGGGCGGGACGGGGCATGGCGGGCGGGACGGGACGTGACGGGACGGGGCGGGACGGGACGGGACGGGACGGGGCGGGACGGGGCATGGCGGGCGGGACGGGACGTGACGGGACGGGGCGGGACGGGACGGGACGGGACGGGGCGGGACGGGGCATGGCGGGGCGGGATGGGACGTGACGGGACGGGGCGGGACGTGACGGGACGGGACGGGACGGGGCGGGACGTGACGGGACGGGACGGGACGGGACGGGGCGGGACGGGGCATGGCGGGGCGGGACGGAACGTGACGGGACGGGGCGGGACGGGACGGGATGGGACGGGGCGGGACGGGACGGGACGGGACGGGACGGGACGGGATGGGACGGGACGAGACGAGACGAGACGAGACGAGAACTATATAAGAAAATAAGTGCCTAAGATGCCGTGGGTTGCCGGCAGTAGAATATTACCCCTCTTCCCATGCCATGGATGCAAGGGAGGCCTGTGTTCATGTACATGTTCACGTACATATATCAGTTGAAATGATGATGATGATGATGGTGATGAGGTGCCTTTAATACTACCTGCTACTGTGACATGTTTGTGAATGTAACACGAACCCGGTAATGTATGGAGACAAGGCTCTTTCTTACTTGGTGTAATACTGGTCTAAGCTAGCAAGGCAGGTAAGGATTTTCTATACTGTATAAAAAATAGTACCGTTATTGTTTAATAATCACCAACGGCCATTTAGCTATAGTAGAACTTTTTGTGAAAAGTTAATCCGGGGAAGTAGATAGATAGATAGATAACACTTTATTGATCAACACATTAAAACAAATCGACGGTGGAAAGGAAAAACCCTTGAAGCGACAATTTTAAAACTTTACAGGAGAGCTGATCAAAGTTTTTATTTTCCGAAAAAAAATCATAAAAAATTACAAATAAAAGTTACAGCGACAGGAAAAAAAACAGTTTCTTTATTTTTAATTTACTATCTACTATTAAACTTAGAAAAAACCTACTAGCATTATAAAAGGATTTATGCGTCGCTTAATTATTTTATGGCAAATACAGCGGAAGGAAAAACACATTAAATGCAACTGCAGTATTTTGACAAACACAAGGAAAAACACATTAAGCGACAAGCTATGCATGATTTGACTAGGAGGAAAAACAACTGAAGCTTATCGAGCATAAGATACAAGGTAGTGGAAAAATCAGTTAACTAAAAAATCATAGTATGTTAAGTAATGGAAAAACACGATAAGCGCTGGCTATGCAACAAATTAATATCATATTTTTAACTGAAGTCCCTACTTCGTTTCCCGAAGATACCAAAAAATACAAGAAAAGTAAGGCCTTTACATCTATTATAGATGACTTACAGAACGTTAGCAAATGGTATTCATGCTTAACAGGACGCTGGGGTTCCAGGGACTTGTAAAATGGATAAGGCTTTCCAAAAATACCAAAAAACTAGAAAATTTAAATAAAACTAGTCTTTTATTGTTTTAAAAGTTTACTGGTACGACATTTTTTTCCCTAAAAAACCTATTTCAGTGTAAAAATACAAACTTCAGACGATCTTTATGAGCGATCAAACAATATTGACCCCTCGGGCGAGTCAACTTTTTTATTTTTGTTATATTTTTATTTTTAAATTCTCAGATTCCTTAAATTCTCAAATTCCTTAAATTCTCAAATTCCTTATATTCTCAAATTCCTTAAATTCTCAAATTCCTTAAATTCTCAAATTCCTTAAATTCTCAAATTCCTTAAATTCTCAAATTCCTTAAATTTCTAAAATTCCTAAAATTCCTAAAATTACTAAAATTTCTAAAATTTCTAAAATTCCTAAAATTCCTAAAATTCTCAAATTCCTAAAATTCCTAAAATACCTAAAATTCTCAAATTCCTTAAATTCCTAAAATTCCTAAAATTCCTAAAATTCTCAAATTCCTAAAATTCCTAAAATTCCTAAAATTCTCAAATTCCTAAAATTCCTTAATTCCTAAAATTCTCAAATTCCTAAAATTTCTAAAATTCCTAAAATTCTCAAATTCCTAAAATTCTCAAATTCCTAAAATTCTTAAAATTCTCAAATTCCTAAAATTCCTAAAATTCCTAAAATTCCTAAAACTCCTAAAATTCCTAAAATTCCTAAAATTCTCAAATTCCTAAAATTCTCAAATTCCTAAAATTCTCAAATTCCTGAAATTCCTAAAATTCCAAAAATTCCTAAAATTCTCAAATTCCTAAAATTCTGATATGATATGATATGATATATGATATGATATGCTTAAAAAAAAATTACCCTTCAGGAACAATAATTAGTTTTTTTTTATCTTATCTAGTAACGCAGATATCAGTTTTTTGTCTTTTCTGAAAAATGAGGTTTTTTGAGTTAACGGAGTTTTAATCTAGGGGTGCGACATGTAAAATTTGATTCTGGCAATACGAGCGATACAGCGACCAAAGGGTCGCTGTATCGCTCGGCTCGTGCGTTATTGTTCCACAACCAGAACCTAACCTAGTTGGTGATTCAATTTTGGTGACAGACCTATTTTTATCGACAAATACTAATTTAGTAACAAATGTATTGGTAACCGAAAATATATCAGCCATAAATTAATAGGAGTTGGCTAATTAATTTATATTTATGATAGCATGAATCATAACATTTTTTTCGTTGTTTCAGAGTATGAGCGCATCATATTGTTGTTTTAACATGTTGCGGCAATATAGTAAACAGTAAAAAGTTTTAATAATACACAACATTATAAACGTTTCCTCACAAGAACAAATACACCATTTTACTAAAATAATTCTACAGTACTTACCTATTTAATAATATGTACGTAAAGTTAACACAATTTATGCAAATCACATATATATATATACATATCATATCAATTTGACTAGATATTTTCTTCATACTCTTAGCATCATAGTGAAATGAGTTTTTTACCTGACATTTAATCATAATTTTTTGACATTTTATTATCCATTATTAATTTATTTAACCATAACGTTACATCACATAACATCGGCATATCAAAATACATTATAATATCTAGTATTATATAACATTCTGTATCTTAATCTAATCTAAATACATTTATTTACAAATAAATAACAATGTACCTACTACTAAGAAAAGGCGTAATTTTGTTACATGTCAGTAAGAGTGTTTAGGTACCTATTCATTGATAATATTATATAAGGGTGTGATTGAAAAACCTCTTAATTTTTTGTTTCAATTCATTCAGAGGGAGTTTTGTCACTGCAAGTGGCAGCTTATTATTATAGACATAGTTTCATACTGATACCTTGTATAAAGGTTTTGTTGAGTCTGGTTCTCGGTATGTGAAGTTTATCTTTTATACACTTTAGCTATTTGTTTTTCTCCTATACATAGTTAGGAATACCTTCTAGCATAAAACATATTTTAATATTATCATATTACTTTATCTGAATGTATTCTGTTTTGTGTGCCATACTTAATAAATAAATATATTTCCGTTGGGAGCGCTAGCCGCTGATTGTATTGCGAGTCTTCATCAACGCAATAGATGGCGCTATTTTATATTTCAGTCTACTGGGCAATTTGGCACACATATACCTTGAGTATCCTAGAGGTGTCTAGGATACTCAAGGTATATGTGTGCCAAATTTCAAGTCTCTAGGTTAAAGATTAAAGATGTTTATTTGCACGAATATAGGTTACAGAGTTGGTCTTAAAATTAAAATGTCCCTTATATTCTACCTTATCTAGGCATGCAAATATTTTGGCTTATGAGTAACAACGCAAACTACACATAAGATAATTAAATTTACAGATTTCATGCAAAAATAAATTATTTAATTAATTGATTATAATAATAAAAACAATGTCAATAAATATATTCAAAATCCTCTATGTCCCTGTAATTAAAATATTGATTTATAGAATAATAGCATTTACTAAGAAGCCATTTTTTTAACTGGATATTAAATAAATTTCCTGATAGTTTTTTTAAGTCCTCTGGTAAATTGTTGAATATTTTAAGTGTCATATAATATGATTGTTTCTGTGTCATCGCTAGTTTGTAAATTGGTTTGTGCAATCTGTTGCTGACAACTTCTCTTTTTTTTCTAGTTTGAACGTCACATTTTTTCTTAAAAAGTTCTGGATGCTGTTTAACGAACTCCGCCGCTTGTTTAATGTAAAGGCATGGTAGAGGAAGTATACGATACCTTTTGAATGGTGGTTTACAATGTTCCAAGAAATGTGCTCCACATAAAGAACGAACGCAATTCTTCTGGCCCCGAAATGCCCTATCGAAATCTACACTGTTGCCCCATAAAAGTAATCCGTATTGTAGAGCCGATCCTATATGACCATGATATGCATTAAGCGCCGTTTCTATAGTTGCAATCTCGCGTAATCTTTTTAAAACGTATGTATATCTATTGAGTTTTGCACATACGGCTTGTGTTCGCCATGTAATATTAGAGTCTAAGTGTATTCCTAAAAATTTAAATGAATTAACTTCTTCGATTTTATTATTATTAAATTGAATGTCAAGTTTTAGTGGTTTTCGTCGAATTGATTGAAATTGCATTATTTTAGTTTTCGTCAAGTTTACATGAAGATTATTATTATCAAGCCAATTAACAATGTCCGAAATTCCTTTATTAATGTAATATTCTAGATTTGTTATGTTCTTGTCCTTACCCTTAATTACCAACGTCGTGTCATCCGCAAACAGAACAGTTTGGTGTTTTGTCGCGTCAGGCAAATCGTTAATACAGAGTAGGAAAAGCTTCGGTCCTAAAATACTACCTTGAGGTCCAGTGGTTTAGGCTATGCGTTGTCTGTCAGTCACTCAGTCAGTAACGGAAGTGTTTTATATTATTAATGATTATGTCCTATAGATAAAGTACTAATCAATGTTAGTTGTTCTTTAACGGTAGCAAGACTTGCAAATGCCTACGTACGACCAAGTTTCGTCGAATACTTAGTGGCTGCCTATAGCAAGATTACCTACCGTCCGGTTTTCGGTAAATTCTAAAGGGATA
Organism: Pasiphila rectangulata; assembly: GCA_963082625.1. NCBI lineage: Eukaryota > Metazoa > Arthropoda > Insecta > Lepidoptera > Geometridae > Pasiphila > Pasiphila rectangulata. The sequence goes on from OY720243.1 coordinate 13,194,121, forward strand.
TCTCGTGAAATGAGGTCTGTTAGCTATTGCCTGATATTGGCATGATTGGACAATTACCCAACAGTTATTAGGTACGAATTCTGAGTACGAATTGCGGCTCATTCATGGAATAATAACCTGTGTTCCAAGTAAGCTGATTGGAAAGGTTTTTTTTTCTGTTAAATTGCTGACTGTACCTATTCACGATGTGATTATGTTTACGCTATGATTTAAAATAAGGTCATGTGCGTGTCGGGTCACGCGCTATGTAGTGTTCCGTAGTTACCCGTAAACGTAGAAGTTGGTGTGTTTTTAGGGTTCCGTAACCAAAGGGTAAAAACGGGAGCCTATTACTAAAACTCCGCTGTCCGTCAGTCTCATACAGCATGTGTCATACAGCATGATTACCAGTTGCTGACGCTGCATAAATCATCTATAATAGATGCAAAGGCCTTACTTTATTGTTATAATTTATTGTGCAATCATGTTGTACACATACCACCACGTCCGGCTTAAACTGTGTTTAACACAGTGTGTACACAGATTCCAAATGAGTGAGCTCACTGTAGAAACAAAACTGTGCGGTCTCATTACGGTAAGGGCGTATCTAACGATTTAAATCTTTAACAAGAGCAATATATTTTTAATATAATTCATAGTTTTAGATAAACATATTTTAATATACATAAAACTGGGTATTAATCACGTAAAATACCTTTATTCATTATATATTAAGGTCATGTGCGTGTCGGGTCACGCGCTATGTAGTGTTCCGTAGTTACCCGTAAACGTAGAAGTTGGTGTGTTTTTAGGGTTCCGTAACCAAAGGGTAAAAACGGGAGCCTATTACTAAAACTCCGCTGTCCGTCAGTCTCATACAGCATGTGTCATACAGCATGATTACCAGTTGCTGACGCTGCATAAATCATCTATAATAGATGCAAAGGCCTTACTTTATTGTTATAATTTATTGTGCAATCATGTTGTACACATACCACCACGTCCGGCTTAAACTGTGTTTAACACAGTGTGTACACAGATTCCAAATGAGTGAGCTCACTGTAGAAACAAAACTGTGCGGTCTCATTACGGTAAGGGCGTATCTAACGATTTAAATCTTTAACAAGAGCAATATATTTTTAATATAATTCATAGTTTTAGATAAACATATTTTAATATACATAAAACTGGGTATTAATCACGTAAAATACCTTTATTATTTCCCGACGACGTTTCGACCGGATTCCGACCGTCATGGTCCCTGGTAGACTGTATCAGTCATGTCAGTCATATCAGTAACACAAATTAATAGGAGTTGGCTAATTAATTTATATTTATGATAGCATGAATCATAACATTTTTTTCGTTGTTTCAGAGTATGAGCGCATCATATTGTTGTTTTAACATGTTGCGGCAATATAGTAAACAGTAAAAAGTTTTAATAATACACAACATTATAAACGTTTCCTCACAAGAACAAATACACCATTTTACTAAAATAATTCTACAGTACTTACCTATTTAATAATATGTACGTAAAGTTAACACAATTTATGCAAATCACATATATATATATACATATCATATCAATTTGACTAGATATTTTCTTCATACTCTTAGCATCATAGTGAAATGAGTTTTTTACCTGACATTTAATCATAATTTTTTGACATTTTATTATCCATTATTAATTTATTTAACCATAACGTTACATCACATAACATCGGCATATCAAAATACATTATAATATCTAGTATTATATAACATTCTGTATCTTAATCTAATCTAAATACATTTATTTACAAATAAATAACAATGTACCTACTACTAAGAAAAGGCGTAATTTTGTTACATGTCAGTAAGAGTGTTTAGGTACCTATTCATTGATAATATTATATAAGGGTGTGATTGAAAAACCTCTTAATTTTTTGTTTCAATTCATTCAGAGGGAGTTTTGTCACTGCAAGTGGCAGCTTATTATTATAGACATAGTTTCATACTGATACCTTGTATAAAGGTTTTGTTGAGTCTGGTTCTCGGTATGTGAAGTTTATCTTTTATACACTTTAGCTATTTGTTTTTCTCCTATACATAGTTAGGAATACCTTCTAGCATAAAACATATTTTAATATTATCATATTACTTTATCTGAATGTATTCTGTTTTGTGTGCCATACTTAATAAATAAATATATTTCCGTTGGGAGCGCTAGCCGCTGATTGTATTGCGAGTCTTGCAAATGCCTACGTACGACCAAGTTTCGTCGAATACTTAGTGGCTGCCTATAGCAAGATTACCTACCGTCCGGTTTTCGGTAAATTCTAAAGGGATATCTCGTGAAATGAGGTCTGTTAGCTATTGCCTGATATTGGCATGATTGGACAATTACCCAACAGTTATTAGGTACGAATTCTGAGTACGAATTGCGGCTCATTCATGGAATAATAACCTGTGTTCCAAGTAAGCTGATTGGAAAGGTTTTTTTTTCTGTTAAATTGCTGACTGTACCTATTCACGATGTGATTATGTTTACGCTATGATTTAAAATAAGGTCATGTGCGTGTCGGGTCACGCGCTATGTAGTGTTCCGTAGTTACCCGTAAACGTAGAAGTTGGTGTGTTTTTAGGGTTCCGTAACCAAAGGGTAAAAACGGGAGCCTATTACTAAAACTCCGCTGTCCGTCAGTCTCATACAGCATGTGTCATACAGCATGATTACCAGTTGCTGACGCTGCATAAATCATCTATAATAGATGCAAAGGCCTTACTTTATTGTTATAATTTATTGTGCAATCATGTTGTACACATACCACCACGTCCGGCTTAAACTGTGTTTAACACAGTGTGTACACAGATTCCAAATGAGTGAGCTCACTGTAGAAACAAAACTGTGCGGTCTCATTACGGTAAGGGCGTATCTAACGATTTAAATCTTTAACAAGAGCAATATATTTTTAATATAATTCATAGTTTTAGATAAACATATTTTAATATACATAAAACTGGGTATTAATCACGTAAAATACCTTTATTCATTATATATTAAGGTCATGTGCGTGTCGGGTCACGCGCTATGTAGTGTTCCGTAGTTACCCGTAAACGTAGAAGTTGGTGTGTTTTTAGGGTTCCGTAACCAAAGGGTAAAAACGGGAGCCTATTACTAAAACTCCGCTGTCCGTCAGTCTCATACAGCATGTGTCATACAGCATGATTACCAGTTGCTGACGCTGCATAAATCATCTATAATAGATGCAAAGGCCTTACTTTATTGTTATAATTTATTATGCAATCATGTTGTACACATACCACCACGTCCGGCTTAAACTGTGTTTAACACAGTGTGTACACAGATTCCAAATGAGTGAGCTCACTGTAGAAACAAAACTGTGCGGTCTCATTACGGTAAGGGCGTATCTAACGATTTAAATCTTTAACAAGAGCAATATATTTTTAATATAATTCATAGTTTTAGATAAACATATTTTAATATACATAAAACTGGGTATTAATCACGTAAAATACCTTTATTATTTCCCGACGACGTTTCGACCGGATTCCGACCGTCATGGTCCCTGGTAGACTGTATCAGTCATGTCAGTCATATCAGTAACACATTAATAATACATGTAACTGTATCAGTTACATGTATTATTAATGTGTTTTGATCGCAAACGTTAAAAAAGACAATTTGATAAACATGCTATAAAGAATTACATTGTCATTGTACAGTCTTTAAACTTTTGCAATCAGAACACATTATTACCATAATGGATTAACGATATACAAATTCTCAAATTCCTAAAATTCTCAAATTCCTAAAATTCTCAAATTCCTAAAATTCTCAAATTCCTAAAATTCCTAAAATTCTCAAATTCCTACATTCCTAAAATTCCTGAAATTCTCAAATTCCTAAAATTCCTAAAATTCCTAAAATTTTTAAAATTCTCAAATTCCTAAATTCCTAAAATTCCTAAAATTCTCAAATTCCTAAAATTCCTAAAATTCTCAAATTCCTAGAATTCCTAAAATTCCTAAAATTCCTAAATTCCTAAAATTCCTAAAATTCCTAAAATTCCTAAAATTATCAAATTCCTAGAATTCCTAAAATTTCTAAAATTCCTAAAATTCTCAAATTCCTAAATTCCTAAAATTCCTAAAATTCTCAAATTCCTAAAATTCTCAAATTCCTAAATTCCTAAAATTCCTAAAATTCCTAAAATTCTCAAATTCCTAAAATTCCTAAAATTCCTAAAATTCACAAACTCCTAAAATTCCTAAAATTCTCAACTTCCTAAAATTCCTAAAATTCTCAAATTCCTAATATTCAGAATTTAAGGAATTTGAGAATTTCACAGAATTCCTAAAATTTCTAAAATTCCTAAAATTCTCAAATTCCTAAATTCCTAAAATTCCTAAACTTCCTAAAATTCCTAAAATTCTCAAATTCCTAAATTCCTAAAATTCCTAAAATTCTCAAATTCCTAAAATTCCTAAAATTCCTAAAATTCCTAAAATTCTCAAATTCCTAAAATTCTCAAATTCCTTAATTCCTAAAATTCCTAAAATTCCTAAAATTCCTAAAATTCTCAAATTCCTAAAATTCCTAAAATTCCTAAAATTCACAAATTCCTAAAATTCCTAAAATTCCTAAAATTCTCAAATTCTCAAATTCCTAAAATTCCTAAAATTCTCAAATTCCTAAAATTGAGAAATTAAGGAATTTGAGAATTTAAGGAATTTGAGAATTTAAGGAATTTGAGAATTTAAGGAATTTGAGAATTTAAGGAATTTGAGAATTTAAGGAATTTGAGAATTTAAGGAATTACATACATTTGTAAAACTTAAAGTAAAGCTAAGCTGGTATTTATAACCAAATGAGTGGAGATCTCAATCCACGAGCGGTGTGGATTTAAATAAAATTTATGGACCTTTGCTTCATGTTTCACATTTTTTTAGGGTTCCGTACCCAAAGGGTAAAAACGGGACCCTATTACTGAGATTCCGCTGTCCGTCTGTCTGTCCTTTTGTTTCTCGGCACTGATAGTTATATTAATAATTATGAATAAACTTAATCAATCATACATCAAGTAAAATAAAGTAATGCAAAACGATTCAAATTAAACTAATAATAAATTAAAATAAAATGCAATAAAAATATTGAGTTTTAATTCCGCTTATGCTGAGATGCAGGAGCACCGCCCTCCCGCCCGCTAATTATGCGCATGCAGGGAGAACTAGCTTGTCAGTGCAGCATGCATACCCAAACCTATACGACGACACGTGTTTCGCCTCTCCGCGAGGCATCATCAGGTGAACGCTGTAGGTGTTGACTGGTCGGCCGCCGGAACGAAACTGAAGCCACATTTTTTTTTTTTTTTTTTTTCGAAATGACAAAAATGTTGTTGACCGCAGATGGCCATGACAACGTTACCGGACTATGGCGAGCGCAGAAGGCGCCCAGCCGCAAAAGTTAGGTTGGGGCAACAAGCTCAAGGGCACCACTTAGGTTCGAACCACGGCTTGGACTGTTGCCAGAATTTTTGAATCTACTGAAGGATAGCGTCTAGGTGCAAAACTGCACCTTTAGACGGAAGAATGTATTCTTCGGCCCCGCCGGCGGGACCGGTTTTTGAAAATGTGTCTAACAGCTAGTGTGGGACGGGTTGACGTCACCTCCGGGTTAGCGGCGGTGAGCTCGTCAACGGGCAAGCCGAGAACGTGTCTCGGTCGACGGAGGAAAGAACTCGTGGGCAATGGCTCTATCAGGTAGTCGGAGGGTAATCCCGAGATTAGGGGATTGGAGTGTTCCGCCGCCACTTCATAAAAACGCTTTGAAGCAGTTTTAATAAAGTGTTCGATGGACTCGAGTTTGAGATCTCGGTGGAGGTCTACATTGCGCATGTACCATGGGCAACCCGTGGCCCTGCGCAAGAAGTTGTTTTGGACTACCTGAAGGCATCTAACATGACGGGACTGGCCAAAGACGACAGAGGAATATGTCATTATTGGCCGTACAACTGTCTTGTAAAGTGTCATTTTATTTCTTAAGGAGTTTTCGAGTTGAGAAGGCTGTTTAACCGGCTAAGCACGAACTTTGCACGATTAGTGACAGACCTTATGTGGGGATAGAAGGAGAGACGTCTATCTAGGATTACTCCTAGGTAGCGAGCTGACCTAACCCAAGGGATGGGTTTATCGAAGAGGAGGAGAGGCTGGGGCAAGAAGGGACTCCGAGTGAAGTACACTGCTGCACTTTTCGTCGGGTTCACCTCTATGCGCCACTTTCTGAACCAGGCACCTAGGGTGTCTAGTGCAGCCTGCAGCCTTATGCGTACGCGATTCCTGTTCTTATCGGACGCGTACAAAGCCGTGTCATCGGCGAAGAGGGCAAGTTCGACTTGCGGGTGTCGGGGAATATCGCTGGTGTACAGCGTGAAAAGAAGGGGAGCAAGGACTGAGCCTTGAGGAACTCCAGCTCGGACGGGTTTGGGGTCTGACAGCGTGCCTTCCACGCGGTAGCGAAAGCAGCGGTTCGACAAGTAGTCTCGTAAGATGAGTACGAGTCTGTCTGGCACTCCAAGCAGGAAAAGCTTGTAAACCAAGCCGTTGTGCCAGACTTTGTCGAAGGCTTTAGCTACATCGAGGAAGACAGCGCCCGTATCTGCTGGCCAAGTGTGATGCCACTTGAACAGGATGTGTTCCGTGATGCGGAGCACCTGCTGGGGACAGGAGTGATGGGCTCGGAAGCCAAACTGTTCGTCAGGCAAGAGACTATGCTCATTGACGTGACGCCAGAGACGTCTCAGAAGGAGACGCTCGTAGATCTTCCCCAGGGAGCTGAGGAGACTGATGGGACGGTAGGAGGAAGGCTCGTTTGCCTTTTTGCCCGGTTTGTGGATGCCAATTACATTGGCTTCCTTCCAGACATCAGGGAAAGAGCAGTTAGCCATGGCAGCATTGAAGATGCTGACCAGGAGATGTATGAGGGCAACAGAGAACTTCTTGAGTACTCTGTTGCTGATGCCGTCCGAGCCAGGGGACTTCTTAGGTCGAAGATCTTTAATGATCTCGGCGACCTCTGCTGCTCTAATGAGGTCCAAAGGAGGAGCAGAGGGGGGAAGGGAAACTAGGCGGTCGACTTCACTGTTCACCATGTTAAGGTGATTAGGGTCGACGGGTTCAAGACTAGGAGAGCATTGGGATTCAAGACTCTCAGCTAGCGCATCTGCTTTTTCCTTGTCATCAAACGCAGGCGTTTGGTGATTCGGGCGAAGCAGAGGGGGCAAGATTGAGATACCATCTGATTTCATAGATCTAGCCAGGCTCCAGTAAGCTAGATGCCCGGGTTCGATATTAGAAAGCAGATTGTCCCAAGAAGTGTTACGATGCTCCTGAATGGCCCTCTTCACCTTGCGGCGAAGCGAGTTCATTCGGAAGCGATTTAGTTCGGAGGGCCAAGAACTAAAGCGACGAGTTGCTGCGTTCTTTTCCGTGATCAGTCGTCTTATCTCATCAGGCAGGACACAGTTACGATCAGGCGTAGCTGGGACCTGTCTAGACAAGTCGCGAACGGCGGACTGGACATGACTGGTCAGGGAGTCGACCGCAATAGCAATGTCGTCAGGGGACCTAATATCGTCGGGGATTTTATCCAAGTCGGGAGAATGGATAACCTTAAGGGCTTTCTCAAGTTTATACCATTGCACCACAGTCTTGGTCGGGGGAGTAGGGTCCGGCAGAGGGCCAAGTCTTAGTATGACGGGACGGTGGTCAGAGTCTAGTTCCTGCATCACTACTATGGAGCTCATCCGGAGGGATACGTTCCGCAGCAGTGCGAGGTCTAGAGTTTGGTTGGAAAAACCAATACGTGGGGAATATCGAGTGTGACACATGGGGGCAATAAGATCTAGATTTAAAGAATCTAGATAGCCTGAGAGGAGGGCACCGTTTCTATTACGTATCGAGCAATTCCACATAGGGCTTTTGCTATTGAAGTCGCCAGCCAGAATGACTGAGCTTCCAAGACTGAGAAGGGATTCTAGGTCGCTTTTAAGAAGCTTCCTTTTGGGGCTAAGATAGCAGGATGCAATGATAACCGGTTGATGACCGGTCATTGCAAGTCTGCAGACAGAGACTTCTAAGTCTGTTAAGGGCGGGGGATCAATGGGAATGCAGTGCAGCGACCTCTTGAAATAAATGGCAGTACCGCCTTTAGGGGCGTTCGTTCTGTCATTTCGTACCATTTGGTAGTTAGCGATCCTAGGATCGCGATGGCACTGTTTCAAGAAGGTCTCCTGCACTAGCAGAATATCTATTTGGTGATTGACAAGGAATTGCTTCACGAGTTCTTTCTGAGGAGATAGGCCGTTAGCATTAAAAAATGCTAACGAGAGGGAGCGGGGTTTCTGTCTTTCTTTCAGCACTGCCATACTAAAAAGACTTGAAAGTGAGGGCGTCGAGAGACGCCATGACATCCTGATGATTAGAGATAATCATCAGTTTCTCTATGGGCGACTTCGCCAGGCTAAGCTTGCGCAGGAGCGCATTCACCGATCCGAAATCGATGTTCGGCAGCCCCAGGCTAGGGTTCTCAGCAGCGGGAGCTGGCTGAGAGGGCCTAGTGGGGCGGGGTAGGGGTGCGGGGGCAGGGGCGGAGTGAAGCTCCTGGGAACGCGGGGGAGAGGATACACCAGTTGTTGCCTGAAGGGCGCGGCTGGTGTAGCCCAAAGGTCTCGCCCAAGCTGACACAGCAGGAGGGGCGGGGGGCAACAAGGACACCTTCGGAGATGTCCTCGCGTGTTGGGGTGGGGCGGGGCGGAAGCGCTCCGGAGCCCTAGCATGCGCTCTCCTAGCGCTTGCCTTTGGGGCTCTGGGGCAGCCGCGATAGTTCGCGGTGTGCCCCTCGGTCCCGCAGAGCACGCAACTAGGCGGCATGGGGTCATTGGGGACGCGCTTGCAGTCAGCGGTGCCGTGGTCACCCAGACACTTGACGCAGCGGGGGCGGGCAAAACAGTTGCGCGCAGAGTGGCCATATAACTGGCACCTGTGGCACTGTCCGGGGGGGCCCTTCCTGAAGGGAGCCTCTACGTAGAGGCCGGAAAGGCGACACACGGTTTTGACGCCGAATCCCGCCTTTCCTTCGGGCGAAAGGTCAAGGATGACTAGTACAAGATCGAACGGGGTCTTGTCCCGTCCGCTGTACATGCGGTGGACTTCCCTGACGGGGAAGCCCTGATCGCAGAGGTCGGACTTAATTACCTCAGAGTCGAATTCCGCGGGGAGGCCGCGGATGACTACGCGCAGAAGGCGCTCGCTCTCGAGAGCATAGGTATGAAAACCTATGTTCTCAGCGCGGAGGACAGACGTCAGACGTCGGTGATCGTCCGATGTCTGGACGTGAATCTTAATAGAGTCCTTGATGGACTGGGCCTTGGTGAAATTAACCTTTTTTAAGGTTAGAAGCCTCTCCACGCTGGCCCATTTGGCCTTCTCGCGGAGGAAGACGGGCGGGGGGGGTCTCTCCTTGCGGAGGGGGGCGGGTTCGGCGGGGGTCGCGGGGGGAGTAGGCGGGCGGGTAGCCGTAGCCTCTACAGAGACTGCAATCTTAGCCGGAGGGGCTAAGGCCGATTTGTGCGACGACTTCTTCCTGCGCCATTTGCCGCCTTCGACGACAGTGTAACTGTCGTCGGAGGACTGCTCCGACGAGGAAGAGTTGTCGCTCGGGGAGGGTTCGAGCTCCATCGCCGAAGCGTCGGAGTCCGAATCGGAGGAGGAGGACGTGGCGGGGGAGACCGGAGTCTCCGGGGTGGCCGGAAGGGCGGGGGCGGGGGTAAGAGGGGCCGCGGTGGCCACCTCCATCGGATGGGACTTGGACTTTTTGTCCAACTTGTTCGCCTCTTGATAAGAAGCGAGCAACTTGGACAACAAGTCCCCGTGCTGCTGGGCTAACATCCTGAGTACCCCCAGGAGGGTCTCAGGATCAAGCCCACCCAGCAAGTCCGGGCTTGACATCGCGCGGGGGGTGAGGGGAGGTCCCTATTCCCGGGGGGGACACCCGGGAAATAACTAAGTGTCCCTCCTTGTCGGGTATAGACAAGGAGGGGTGTGTGCCTATGTGTCCTACCTAAATGTGTGTGTCCCTTTCGCCTCTCTTATGGGGCAAAAGGGGTGTGTGCCTCACGCTATCTGGGGTCGGCGAGGGTTCCACCCCAAGGCCGGTGGTTCCAGACCCAGCCGGATTCTGTGTTGCCTTGAAGAGGCAAAACAGGCGCTCCGGGTCCACGCCCAGCTAAGTTCGTTGTCACCGTAGGGTATCCCTTAGCTGACCACTGAAGCCGTGGCTTTCGACAGTTTAAAAAGCAAAGAAACTAGCTCGAGAAATCGTTCTGAAAAGAACGATTTTCTCTTGCACTGGAGCAATTCGAGTTATTCGCTCTGAAAAGAGCAAACAACTCGAAAAGAAACAGGATAGTAATCCAGTAGCGCACTAAAAAGTGCGAACTACAGGTATTCGCTCGCGCAAGTGATTATTCAGACTAGCAAGCTAGTAAGAATAACACCGCAACGATGCGAAGCTAGCACTGGACGCTAGCGGACGACGGCAGGGGCCTGGTGCGGGGACCAAGGCGGCAGCGGGCGGCGACTGGCTGAAGCCACAACGCAGCCGCAGCTCCTTAAATACTCCCACCGCGTGACGTTGTTGCCCTACTACTACTCGAAAAAACACGTAATATAGGAGACGACACTAAATTCGTTTGGTCATTCAACAGTGTAAATGCGCTATTATTGTTGTGTTTTAGAATTTCTAACTGCTCCAACACACACAACCGGAAGCTTTTACCGCATACATGCAAAATGTTATAATTATTACTGTCGCGCAAGGTATGGCCGGTATCAATTAGATGTTTTGCGAAATGTGATTTGTCGGGATGGCCATTCCTATACGCTGCAGTATGTTCCTTATACCTAGTATCAAAATCTCGGCCAGTCTGACCCACATATACCCCGTTGCAATCGTCACAAACCAACTTGTACACACCGGATTTTTGAGATGATTGTAGATAATCTTTACCGTTACACAGAGATCGAATATTGTGGTTTGTTCGGAAAGCTACATAGATGTTATTTTTTCTAAGTATGTTAGCTATTTTATCTGAAATTGGGCCTATGTAGGTCAGATAAAACAGCTAAAAAAATCAACAGTTGCCTCTCTAGGAACAGCGTTCTGAAAGATGAAGAGCATTCGGATTAGGTCTGCTGAAGTGCAGTTTTCTGATTTCGGTCTGCGAAGGCAGCAGCGTGGAGAGCGGTGTACGAGCGTCAAGCAGTGCCTGCGCATTTACACTGATTTCTCATAAACAAAACACTACGCCGCGCACCCGCTAAGCACGGGCACAATCTCGAAAACCGTTAGCTCAATGTTCAATACTATATTATAGATGATAGATGTTTCTACCTCAACCGTACGTTTCGTCGATGAGTCGTTACCTAAAAAGATTAGTACCTCGAAGGGTACTACCGCGACATGGGTCTTTGCCTCGACGGTACACTTAATCGAAGGGTTGTTACCTCGAAAGGTCAAAACCAAAGTAATAATACTGAATAATACCACAGATTACAGAACTTAATACGTTGTCGTATAACATGGACAAAAAAATATTAAGTAGGTACCTATTTTATGTACACTGGCCTTGCAAAAGAAGGTATAACAGTCATAAACGTGACGATAACTTCTGTACTATTTAATTAAGATACTTGAAATAAAAAGCATTATGTAGGAAATTTCGTTTTGTAATATGAAAACTCCTTTTTTACAACCTGCTTTTAAAAAATGGCTGAAGAAAAAACGCTCCCTCTTCAAATGCTGTAATTTTTAACCTAATTTTACTTTTAGCCTTTGTTTGGGTATCAAATGAAAGGGCTTGCTGAGAATAACTCAAAAAATGAAATGACGTCACTCTGAATCCAACATGGCGGAACACCCAAGATGGGAGACTACTTACTTTTAATGTACTCCTATAATATGGGTATCAAAAGAAAGAGCTTGCTGAGAATAACTCAAAAATGAAATGACGTCACTCTGAATCCATCATGGCGGAACACCCAGGACTGGACTGGACTGGACTGGGCTGGACTGGACTGGACTGGACCGTCATGTACAGTCCTGTACTGTCCTGGCGAACTACTTATTTTTTTAATGTACTCCTATAATATGGGTATCAAATGAAAGGGCTTGCTGAGAATAACTCTAAAAATTAAGCCATTTAATTTTTAGAGTTATTCTCAGTCTGAATCCAACATGGCGGAACACCCAAGATAGCGGACAAGTTATTTTAAATGGACTCCTACAATATGGGTATCAAATGGCTCGCGAAGGTTTGCTGAGAATAATTCGAAAATGAAATGACGATACTCTGAATCCAACATTACAACTATAATGGAAAATGTTTATTTTATTATTTTTACTGGGTACATTTAAATAAAATCTTGTTTATTAAAAGTTTTATACTAAATAAATAATATATAAATAATACAGAATAGCTTATGGGCCTAAGAAGGGAAATGAAATAAGAATAGAATATTAAGAACTCGGATGAACCTTATCTGTAAAGTATTCGAGCTGCCTGCTTGAAACTCTGCTTTGTTTCACATTTCCTAATATTCAGCGGTAGAGAGTTCCAGAGGTGGACGGCCACGACTGCGAATGAATTGTCAACAAAAGAAGTTCGATGACTCGGAGTTGCAAGAATAAGGGTATTTGATGATCGGAGTTCTTTATTGTGACCATCTGACACAAATTTGATAACTACGCTTAAGTATGATGGAGCCAATGGGTCTTTCAAAATCGAAAACAGAAGGCAGAGGATTCGAAGATTGCGTCGCTCACGTATCGGAAGCCATTTGAGCATGGCTCTGTATTCCGAGACATGGTCATACTTACGGAGACCGTAGACGAACCGAATACAGTTGTTTAATAACCTGTCTAGTTTATTGAGGTGGTCTTCCGTAAGATCAAGTGCATACACGTCTCCATAGTCAAGAATGGGGACTAGAAGAGAGTTTACAAGCGTGATTTTAGCGGAAATAGGAAATAAATTTTAAGACGGAAAATGGCATGGTATGTTTCGTAGAACTTACGGTTTTATATGTATGTTCAGGCATAACTTTTTAGCGAGTAGTCCGATTTTGACAATTCTTTTTTAATTAAAAGGCTATAAGGCCCAAAGGTGGTCCCATATAAATTTGGAGAATATTAGGTATAAGTAATTTTCTCATTATTAGTTACGTACAGAGACATGTCTTTAGTAATATTAAATATTACCTCATCATAATGACCTACAATACTGTTATTTAGTTTCATTAGTATTACCTGCTACAGGGTGAATAATTTAAGTAATAAAGTTGATCTCAATATTGCGTGTTTTATTTTGTACGGAACCATCGGTATCACTATTTTTGTTCTATACTCGGTAATTGGAGCCACATACCGCGGTATTAGATTTAAAAGAAAGGGTATACCTCGGTAACAGAGGAAGTAGTAGTCCTGACTAAAAACAATTAAAATAAATATAACGCTTTATACTAAGTAAAAGAAAAGTGCGAAAGTACAGAATCAAAAGTCTATATCTTTATCAAAATAAAACTAAAAAAAAATCCTTATTAGTCAAGGACAGTCCTTGTTTCACAATATTTTATTCTAAAGTCAAACTTCCTCGATTTACCGCGGTAATAGGTGCATTTACCTTATAACTGTTTTGTGAGATCAATTCTAGAATACGCATCTGTGGTTTGGAATCCGCAGTATAATATACACATTCAGGCGTTGGAAAAAATACAAAATAAGTTTTTGAAACATTATAAGTACCATTTCCCGTTTGCTGCTGTGGAACCCATCAAAACCCTACAAGATCGTCGTATTGTTAAAGACCAAATGTTTTTGTTCAAATCTCTAGCAAATTTGATAGATTCAGAGTTATTGTTGGGACATATTTATCTGTTTTGTGCCCGAATGTCTTCTCGAAAAAAGAAAACTTTTTGGACCCTAATTACCATAACATAGTACAAAAAAAATATGTTTTTAAACAGAGTATGTGACGTATATAATGACAGATTTATTGATATCGATATATTTAACATAACTGCTAATGAGTTCCGTAAAAGATGTTATGATAGCATTGCCAACTCTCCCCTCTCCTCCTCTTCTTCCTCCATGGCTACTTGAAGGGCTGGTTTAGAAACATAATTTATTTTCTTTAAAGTTTTTAATTATTTGTTATTATTAGTAAGTATATATTGTATTTTTAAGTACCTACCCATTCTATAGTTAAAATTATTTGATGTTTTCTTTTGTTTTTTTATAATAACTTAACATAGCTTCGTTAACTGTGGTATCTATTCACGTTTGTTTTCGTAAAATGTATTATGTAATGGTGGAAACAAACAAAATAAAAAATAAAATAAAATACAAATAATGTTGTAGTATGCGTACGTTATAAGAAAAACAATTAAAAGGATGGTCTGGGGCTAATACTAGTAAACCTAGGCCAAAGTCCGAGTCGTGCTCGCGCACGTAGGGTCGCCCCCTAATATCAAGCAAAAAACGGCAAAAAAAATCACGTTTGTAGTATGGGAGCCCCCTTAAATATATTTTTTTTCTGTTTTTAGTATTTGTTGTTATAGCGGCAACAGAAATACCTACATCATTATGTGAAAATTTAACTCTAGCTTTCACGGTTCATGACATACATCCTGGTGGCAGACTGACGGACAGCGGAGTTTTAGTAATAGGCTCCCGTTTTTACCCTTTGGTTACGGAACCCTAAAAACACACCAACTTCTACGTTTACGGGTAACTACGGAACACTACATAGCGCGTGACCCGACACGCACATGACCTTATTTTAAATCATAGCGTAAACATAATCACATCGTGAATAGGTACAGTCAGCAATTTAACAGAAAAAAAAACCTTTCCAATCAGCTTACTTGGAACACAGGTTATTATTCCATGAATGAGCTGCAATTCGTACTCAGAATTCGTACCTAATAACTGTTGGGTAATTGTCCAATCATGCCAATATCAGGCAATAGCTAACAGACCTCATTTCACGAGATATCCCTTTAGAATTTACCGAAAACCGGACGGTAGGTAATCTTGCTATAGGCAGCCACTAAGTATTCGACGAAACTTGGTCGTACGTAGGCATTTGCAAGTCTTGCTACCGTTAAAGAACAACTAACATTGATTAGTACTTTATCTATAGGTCATAATCATTAATAATATAAAACACTTCCGTTACTGACTGAGTGACTGACAGACCTTTGGGCCTTATAGCCTTTTAATTAAAAAAGAATTGTCAAAATCGGACTACTCGCTAAAAAGTTATGCCTGAACATACATATAAAACCGTAAGTTCTACGAAACATACCATGCCATTTTCTGTCTTAAAATTTATTTCCTATTTCCGCTAAAATCACGCTTGTAAACTCTCTTCTAGTCCCCATTCTTGACTATGGAGACGTGTATGCACTTGACCTTACGGAAGACCACCTCAATAAACTAGACAGGTTATTAAACAACTGTATTCGGTTCGTCTACGGTCTCCGTAAGTATGACCATGTCTCGGAATACAGAGCCATGCTCAAATGGCTTCCGATACGTGAGCGACGCAATCTTCGAATCCTCTGCCTTCTGTTTTCGATTTTGAAAGACCCATTGGCTCCATCATACTTAAGCGTAGTTATCAAATTTGTGTCAGATGGTCACAAGAAAGAACTCCGATCATCAAATACCCTTATTCTTGCAACTCCGAGTCATCGAACTTCTTTTGTTGACAATTCATTCGCAGTCGTGGCCGTCCACCTCTGGAACTCTCTACCGCTGAATATTAGGAAATGTGAAACAAAAAAGTAGTTCGCCAGGACAGTACAGGACTGTACATGACGGTCCAGTCCAGTCCAGTCCAGTCCAGCCCAGTCCAGTCCAGTCCATTCCTTAAATTCTCAAATTCCTTAAATTCTCAGATTCCTTAAATTCTCAAATTCCTTAAATTCTCAAATTCCTTATATTCTCAAATTCCTTAAATTCTCAAATTCCTTAAATTCTCAAATTCCTTAAATTCTCAAATTCCTTAAATTCTCAAATTCCTTAAATTCTCAAATTCCTTAAATTCCTAAAATTCCTAAAATTACTAAAATTACTAAAATTTCTAAAATTCCTAAAATTCCTAAAATTCTCAAATTCCTAAAATTCCTAAAATACCTAAAATTTTCAAATTCCTTAAATTCCTAAAATTCCTAAAATTCTCAAATTCCTAAAATTCCTAAAATTCCTAAAATTCTCAAATTCCTAAAATTCCTTAATTCCTAAAATTCTCAAATTCCTAAAATTTCTAAAATTCCTAAAATTCCTAAAATTCTCAAATTCCTAAAATTCTCAAATTCCTAAAATTCCTAAAATTCTCAAATTCCTAAAATTCCTAAAATTCCTAAAACTAAAATTCCTAAAATTCTCAAATTCCTAAAATTCTCAAATTCCTAAAATTCTCAAATTCCTGAAATTCCAAAAATTCCTAAAATTCCTAAAATTCTCAAATTCCTAAAATTCTGATATGATATGATATATGATATGATATGCTTAAAAAAAAATTACCCTTCAGGAACAAAAATTAGTTTTTTTTTATCTTATCTAGTAACGCAGATATCAGTTTTTTGTCTTTTCTGAAAAATGAGGTTTTTTGAGTTAACGGAGTTTTAATCTAGGGGTGCGACATGTAAAATTTGATTCTGGCAATACGAGCGATACAGCGACCAAAGGGTCGCTGTATCGCTCGGCTCGTGCGTATTGTTCCACAACCAGAACCTAACCTAGTTGGTGATTCAATTTTGGTGACAGACCTATTTTTATCGACAAATACTAATTTAGTAACAAATGTATTGGTAGCCGAAAATATACTAGCCATAAATTAATAGGAGTTGGCTAATTAATTTATATTTATGATAGCATGAATCATAACATTTTTTTCGTTGTTTCAGAGTATGAGCGCATCATATTGTTATTTTAACATGTTGCGGCAATATAGTAAACAGTAAAAAGTTTTAATAATACACAACATTATAAACGTTTCCTCACAAGAACAAATACACCATTTTACTAAAATAATTCTACAGTACTTACCTATTTAATAATATGTACGTAAAGTTAACACAATTTATGCAAATCACATATATATATACATATCATATCAATTTGACTAGATTTTTTCTTCATACTCTTAGCATCATAGTGAAATGAGTTTTTTACCTGACATTTAATCATAATTTTTTGACATTTTATTATCCATTATTAATTTATTTAACCATAACGTTACATCACATAACATCGGCATATCAAAATACATTATAATATCTAGTATTATATAACATTCTGTATCTTAATCTAATCTAAATACATTTATTTACAAATAAATAACAATGTACCTACTACTAAGAAAAGGCGTAATTTTGTTACATGTCAGTAAGAGTGTTTAGGTACCTATTCATTGATAATATTATATAAGGGTGTGATTGAAAAACCTCTTAATTTTTTGTTTCAATTCATTCAGAGGGAGTTTTGTCACTGCAAGTGGCAGCTTATTATTATAGACATAGTTTCATACTGATACCTTGTATAAAGGTTTTGTTGAGTCTGGTTCTCGGTATGTGAAGTTTATCTTTTATACACTTTAGCTATTTGTTTTTCTCCTATACATAGTTAGGAATACCTTCTAGCATAAAACATATTTTAATATTATCATATTACTTTATCTGAATGTATTCTGTTTTGTGTGCCATACTTAATAAATAAATATATTTCCGTTGGGAGCGCTAGCCGCTGATTGTATTGCGAGTCTTCATCAACGCAATAGATGGCGCTATTTTATATTTCAGTCTACTGGGCAATTTGGCACACATATACCTTGAGTATCCTAGAGGTGTCTAGGATACTCAAGGTATATGTGTGCCAAATTTCAAGTCTCTAGGTCCAGTGGTTTAGGCTATGCGTTGTCTGTCAGTCACTCAGTCAGTAACGGAAGTGTTTTATATTATTAATGATTATGTCCTATAGATAAAGTACTAATCAATGTTAGTTGTTCTTTAACGGTAGCAAGACTTGCAAATGCCTACGTACGACCAAGTTTCGTCGAATACTTAGTGGCTGCCTATAGCAAGATTACCTACCGTCCGGTTTTCGGTAAATTCTAAAGGGATATCTCGTGAAATGAGGTCTGTTAGCTATTGCCTGATATTGGCATGATTGGACAATTACCCAACAGTTATTAGGTACGAATTCTGAGTACGAATTGCAGCTCATTCATGGAATAATAACCTGTGTTCCAAGTAAGCTGATTGGAAAGGTTTTTTTTTCTGTTAAATTGCTGACTGTACCTATTCACGATGTGATTATGTTTACGCTATGATTTAAAATAAGGTCATGTGCGTGTCGGGTCACGCGCTATGTAGTGTTCCGTAGTTACCCGTAAACGTAGAAGTTGGTGTGTTTTAGGGTTCCGTAACCAAAGGGTAAAAACGGGAGCCTATTACTTAAACTCCGCTGTCCGTCAGTCTGCCACCAGGATGTATGTCATGAACCGTGAAAGCTAGAGTTAAATTTTACTTTATTTTACTTGATGTATGATTGATTATGTTTATTCATAATTATTAATATAACTATCAGTGCCGAGAAACAAAAGGACAGACAGACGGACAGCGGAATCTCAGTAATAGGGTCCCGTTTTTACCCTTTGGGTACGGAACACTAAAAAAATGTGAAACATGAAGCAAAGGTCCATAAATTTTATTTAAATCCACACGCTCGTGGATTGAGATCTCCACTCATTTGGTTATAAATACCAGCTTAGCTTTACTTTAAGTTTTACAAATGTATGATTCCTTAAATTCTCAAATTCCTTAAATTCTCAAATTCCTTAAATTCTCAAATTCCTTAAATTCTCAAATTCCTTAAATTCTCAAATTCCTTAAATTCTCAAATTCCTTAAATTCTCAAATTCCTTAAATTCTCAAATTCCTTAAATTCTCAAATTCCTTAAATTCCTTAAATTCTCAAATTCCTTAAATTCCTTAAACTCTCAAATTCCTTAAACTCTCAAATTCCTTAAATTCCTTAAACTCTCAAAATTCTCAAATTCCTTAAACTCTCAAAATTCTGAAATTCCTTAAACTCTCAAAATTCTCAAATTCCTTAAACTCGCAAAATTCTCAAATTCCTTAAATTCCTTACCGATACGACACGACACGACACGACACGACACGACGACACGACACGACACGACACGACACGACACGTACCATTATTACCTTATATAGGAATCAAAACAACATCCCTGTACTACGAGGTACAATAATGTTTTAAATTCTTGTTGAAAAAAATACACAATAGTGCTAATAATTAATTTTCGCATGTCCCATGTAAAAACCAATAAAATCGTTAATTACTACAAAGGAGTACCCTTGCCACGTATTTGACGGTGATTCACCGGGTTAAAGAAATACGAGGAGTGCCCCGATCACTTTCTTTTACCAGTGCTTATTGGTTAAAACACGTGCGATCAAACGTTGTATTTCTTTTCCTTCAGTTACGTAACTTGACTCGTAAATTCTACCGCAAAATTGAACGGTGATGAAAAAAAACTTAAATTGCGGATATGTACTTACATGGCTTGTGGGCGTCACTGGTCATATCCTACTTCTGAGATATTAAAAGCAATAATCTCAAAGATATGAGAAACTTTATCATGAAGAACTTTATCATACTTTCTGTACTTTAAACACTTTGCATTTAAAATTGCTCTTTGCCTTAATTCTTATCAGGGGGAGTCAACTTAGAACGCGTGAAATGCCAACAGCATAGCATATATGGGGATAAAAAATCAGGTGAGAGGACGCTATACGCCAGACAGAGACTACAAATTTTATGCTCAAGATCTTGGTGACACTAAAATGTCCCCGTAACATTTCAACTCCGGCGGTACTTGCGGTGCTGGCAGCCATTTTGTATAATTAATTTCTGTCCTCACTTGCTTGAGTTTTCTTTATTTTGAAACTTTTGAAAGTTACAATGTCTTCCAAGTACAGAAAGTGCGCTAAATGTCGTAATACCAACAAAGACGACAATACCAACTTGCGTTTTCATAGATTTCCACTGCCTGGAAAGTATGGGAAAACTGGTCCACTGAAGATTCATTGAAAAGCTTGCAAAATCAGCCTAAATTGCTATGCAGTGATCACTTTCAAGATAGTGAATATACCGACATGTCTAGGACTCGATTAAAATGCCTTACGTCGAGTGCCATAATGTTGAGGCTACGAGAGGAGCAAAGTTCAACATCAGTAAAAACATCAACATAGCGGCGATACAAGTAAGTTTATTTTTATCCAAATAAATAAAAATGTATGCCTACATCTTATCATATTGTGTCGCTTTCAGCATTCTGCTAAACTACACAATTGACCTAACCCACAAAAATACAATTTTCAAAAAACATGATAAATAAAGTGTAAACATTTACCTATGTACCTTGTAAGTGAAGCCACCATAGGTAGCAGGGCCACTAGTTAATTTAAAGGTATAAATCATGATTATAAAATAATGAGCCTCAGCTGTGTAGACCTGTGAGAAACTTCATTGATTTTAGTTTTTCTGTTTTCAGGAAACCCCGGAAGGAAATGTTTAAGAAGCAACTGCCAAAGATGTATCAAGACCTGTTGATTTACTGGCAGGTAGATTGGTGTATGGAGGCCATGAACCGGTAAGCATAGTGTAGCATGTCCACCTAATAGATAGGCAGATGACTTGGAGATCAATGATGGATGCCTTTGTCCAGCTGTGGACATCCTACGGCTGATAAGATGGTTATGATGATGAGATTGGTGTTTAGTCTACCTAGGCAAATACAATGTACATACTTAAAGATTTACTCAGCATCGGGAACATGATATAAATTCAAAAGATTGTTTTATTTCGAGGCACCAGCGGAAGATATTGAACATTCACTTCAGGAATCAGCTCCAAAAGATGTCACAAGACCAGTTATTGTGAAGGTGTGTAAATAATTTAAAGCTCCTGGGTGTGGTTAGCTAAAGCTATGGCCTTGTATGTCTTTTCTACATCCAGCAATGGCCTTACATAGGGTGACCATGCCAATGATTTTGAATCCAAAGGCATCATCAACAAAATTGTAAACATTCCTTTTTTTATCTTAATTTTTCTTTTTTCAGGTACCAAAGGCTGGAATTTTAAGTGATTTGAGTGGAGTAGAAATGACCCCAAAAAAACGCAAGCTGTAAGCAATTGCTGTAGAAAGAACTTAAGTGAAATACTAAGACTGAGACAAAAGATCAAGAATAATCATCTTTCAGTCTTAAAAAAGCTATCTTCAAATGAAAATGTGAAAGAACTGTTGGACCAAAACATATCGGGATCATTTGCATTGCTGCTACAAAGTCAGTTAAAAAATACTAAGAGAAAGCTGGCTGGCTTGCTTTTTACTTTACCGGTGATTGTGTTACTGCTGATATCCGCACTTGAAGGGTACAGGGGCAAAACAAGGAATGTCACTAAAACAAGTTTTTGTGTAATTAACATTTTAATGTTTGAAAGTTAATATCTTTGTCTTACATATTAATTGTTTAGAAAATAGGAACTTTAGTTTACCTCACATAGATCAGCTGTAGATACAAATAAACTTTTGGCAAATATTAACAAACATGTAAAATTAGAAAAATGAATGTAATTAACTATTATAAAGTACTAAAACATGAAATGTCCTTTAGAACCCATACAGGGAATGTCCAAATCTAGTACTATGTATGGGTAATGCCTTCAAAATAGGCTTGTGCTTCAGCAGGACAAAATCTTTTTAACTCCATAAGGTCCTTGTGTTTCTCTGCACTAATTGGTAAGTAATCTGGGTAGGCATATCCAGGCAATTCAAATTTATTGCTACATTCCAGTTGATTCGCTCTTTGCTTGTGCAATATGGGTGACTTCTCCCATGAACCATTATAGTTGCTGCAATGAAGAGTGAACCTTGGATGTTCTCGCACACTCATTATTTTTCTTTGGGCCTGGATTGGAAAAGAGCATTTTTTCATGTACTGATTCTGAAAAAAATCTGTAAATTTCCTTATAATTTCACCCTTACCCACTTCAATAACTTCAAAGGGTTTGGGTCTTTGGCGACTTATTTTTAGCAGGTCATACCATTGATATGAGACTTCCATGTGTGTTTTTAAATTGATCAGGCCCATATTCTTGTCGCATTCTAAATATGAATGTCCCCTGGTGGGGTATGTTATTTATAATTTAACAACAATGAACAGTTTTGTCACAGTATAGTTCTTGTTTTGTCCTCCTGCAGAGTCACAAAATATTTATATTTTTCTTTATGTTTATGTTTCTTTTACTAAATTCTGATTAATATCTTCATCGCTTTCACTCATTTTTTTCACAAATTGACTGAAAAATGTAAATCTAAACCTTTCTAAACTCGCAATCACAACAACATAACCTCTCTTTAACTGACGTTGACAGTTGGACATTCCATGTTATGTTCCGTTTCACTAGGGACATTCCCACTTTTGCACCTGTACAGGGTTTTGAAATATTGAAGATAGGAAGGACTATGATTGTTTTATGCTTTTTACACAATGCTACATAAAAATACTCGCGAAAAGCCAAGTGCTGCCATACTTAATTTATATTTGAATTTTTTGTGACATTCCTTGTTTTGCCCCTGTACCCTTCACTTATGAAAGAGGTTTGTTTCTTACCTTAAACGGAAGTATACTTTTATAAGATATTATTGTTCTCATGTAAGTTTTATGTTTGTCTGAATTTCAGAATAAAGATATTATTGTTCTCATGTAAGTTTTATGTTTGTCTGAATTTCAGAATAAATTTTGGATTTTCACTTCGTAGATACCGAATTAGGTGCCTTACTAAAATCTTTTCCTATGTTGAATTATATTGTGTGTCCAATTAACATCGCTCATTTTGTGCAATATTGACGAATTCACACTTTTTGTCAAAATTAAGTTAAGTGTGTTGAAAACACAACTTTTTGACACACTTAACTCAATTTTGACAAAAAGTGTAAATTCGTCGTTAATGCATTAAATGAGCGATATTTTTATTTGGATGCACAATTTAAAATTGAGCGCTCAATTCAATTTTACTCATTTGAAACACCCGCCATACGCCGCCATCTTGAATGAAAGTTGTCTTAGTCATACATTGGCGCGCTAGTGTGCTCTACTGTAGGCATTTTTGTTGTATGGAGTCTGGCTTCTTTCCGTAGGATATTTGTGTTCTGTGATTCTTATGCTTCAACGTTGGAACCTTACTGCTCACTACCTGTCCTGCGGATATAATGGAATATTCCCAAAACGTTGGATCACCACGCCGCCTTATCATACCAGTCTCTTATTGGCGGAAAATGCGAGCCTCTCATTGGTCGGATATTTCTAGCCCAATCAAGTGACATCGGAAGTAACATTTTGTTTATTAGAACTTATTAAATACGAAGGTACTATTGTATCATTGTACCGTTATTAATAGTAATAATTCAATACTCGATTATTACAACAGTTATACACATTTTTTGGCAATTCCTTGTCAAGTCGTGGCAAACGGAAATACACTGTATTTATCTAAAACTTGTCTTTAACATAAGTTGCCAAACAGCATACCTTTAACTTTACCTAATTACTTTAATATTCAATTAGTGATTATACAAATGGTTATATAAACTGTAACAGCTACCACTAAGGTTTAGTGGTATCCTTTACTATGAACGCGTCTGTACTAAAGTGATCGTGTATGAATAAATTTATGTAATTCTTTATAGCATGTTTATCAAATTGTCTTTTTTAACGTTTGCGATCAAAACACATTAATAATACATGTAACTGATACAGTCTACCAGGGACCATGACGGTCGGAATCCGGTCGAAACGTCGTCGGGAAATAATAAAGGTATTTTACGTGATTAATACCCAGTTTTATGTATATTAAAATATGTTTATCTAAAACTATGAATTATATTAAAAATATATTGCTCTTGTTAAAGATTTAAATCGTTAGATACGCCCTTACCGTAATGAGACCGCACAGTTTTGTTTCTACAGTGAGCTCACTCATTTGGAATCTGTGTACACACTGTGTTAAACACAGTTTGAGCCGGACGTGGTGGTATGTGTACAACATGATTGCACAATAAATTATAACAATAAAGTAAGGCCTTTGCATCTATTATAGATGATTTATGCAGCGTCAGCAACTGGTAATCATGCTGTATGGGACGCTGCAGTGCCTGGGACATTGTTATATGGATTAGGTTTGCCCAGCACCTAAACCATCCTCTCAGCTTAGTCAGCTATTATTCAGAGGAAAGAACAGGTCAATACGTCTGAAGCTAACTAAGCCGCGATATAATGTTATAATAAAACAATAACAGTTTATTGGCAAAACCAGTGTGCGTTCGTCGGCATTACTGTAAACACATATGTATATTATTGACAGTCTCACAGTTTTGGTATCAGGGCACATCTAACGATGCAAATTTTTGCTCTTGTAAAGTGTTTAACCGCTTTCTATTGCTTCTTTTCTAGTTATTCTTCTCATTATTTTCTGTTCATTTTTGATCGGTAGTTTTTCTTGTTTATTTACCAACATTGGCTGAAAATTCGTCAAGGTTAGCTTGAACTCACTTGCGTCTATAGTGAATACCTATGTGCTTTATATTCAAAGATCTTATGCCAACCCAAAGTATTTCGAAAATATGGAAAGACGAAAATTGCTAGAAATCTTGTACAAAACTTTAAATTCCTCCTTTGAAATTCAAACTTCTTATATTTTATTTGTTACTGCTACAGATAACGATTTAGCTTACTTATTTAGATACATACTAAATGAAATTTTAATTAAATCTATCTCCTTCAAGCTCTTGGAATAGAAAGGACTAGGCATCAACATTAACGGCGAATAGGTATATGACTCACCTTCGGTTTGCCGACGATATTGTGGTCATGTCAAAGTTGATGGAAGAACTCGGCACGATGCTCGAAGGCCTCAATCGAGTCTCCTAACGGGTAGGCCTTAAAATGAACATGGACAAGACTAAGGTTACGTCGAATGTTCATGTTGTGCCTGGCGCAGTTATGGTTGAGAACTCGGCTCTCGAAATTGTCGACGCGTATGTACATATACCTAGGACAAACTCTCCAATTAGGTAGGTCCAACTTCGAGAATCGACGAATCTAACTCGGTGAAACTACGCAACGTCTTTTCGTCCAAAATTCCTCAGTGCCTTAAGACGAAAGTCTACAATCAGTGTGTGTACCAGTGATGATACCTATATGACATCGAGACGTGGTCATTTACGACTGGCCTCATGAATATGCTCAGAGTCGCTCAACGAGCTATGGAGAGGACTGTGCTCGGGGTTTCTTTACGGGATCGAATCAGAAATTAGGAGATACGTAGAAGAACACGGGTCACCGACATAGCCAAGCGGATTAGCACGTTGAAGTGGCAATGGGCAGGCCATGTAGCTCACAGAACAGATGGCCGGTGGGGCCGAAAAGTTCTCGAGTGGAAGCCACGGATCGGCAAGCGCAGCGTTGGACGTCCACCAACAAGATGAGCTGACAACCTGGTGAAGACCGCAGGTCAACGGTGGATGCAGATCGCTTCCAACCGCAATAACTGGAAATCCTTGAGGAAGGCCTATGTCCAGTAGTGGATGTCTTATGGTTGAAATAATGATGATGATAAGACTTTCACTTCGTTTGTCTGCTTTCAGTGTGTCTACTATGCGTTGTCACAGTTAGATCGCCTGCCGTTACTACAGCAGTAATAGTACGTTACTATGACATTGTCAGGTTTGTAACTTCTTGGTACCAAATTCAATTCTAAGCAAACGAAGCCCAAACTACAGTCGCTGTACAAGTTTTCATACATTTTTTAACTACAGTTGCTAGCTTATAAACATTTATTCTATATAAATAAAAAAAATTACATGACACATTTTCCTTCCATTCTCATTTGGGAGAAGTATTTGCCTAGCAATGGGAAAATAAAGGTTAAATAAAAAAATACCATGTCAGTTATTCTTTTAATAGTACGTTTAATTTACTTATTTCAAGCGGCCTCTGTCGGGAAGAGAGAAAACTACTTTTGCAGCTTGCTCATAAATAGTTGAATGAGAGTTGAACCCCCAAATCTTCCTGGGGTAATTTCACCCCTGTTTATGTTCTATGTCGTGGAGTTTCTCCACCTCTACATAGATGGCGCTGCTGAGAAACAAGCTACTTGACCATTACTGCGAGAAGAAAACCGGTGTTGACTTTTTCGTTCTCTGCGATTTTCACAGATGGCATTTATATTAACGAACAAACTTCAAACTTAAAATAAAGTCCAAAACTATAAATTTTTAATAATGATGGTAAGGAATTTTAATTACAAAACAATAGTCGTAATGATACCCACAAGACCTATTTATGTTTCCAAAATATAAATATTTAAATCTATACGTAAGTACGTACATTTAAAAACTAAGATCTTTTACATCTATTGTAGATGATTTATACAGCGTCAGCAACGGGTATTCATGCTGTACGAGATGCTGCAGTCCCTGGGACATTGTTTGAGGTATTAGGCTTGCACCTTTACCATCCTCTCAGCTTAGTAGGCTATAAGTAGTAGGCTATCTATCTATCTATCTATCTTCCTCAAAGACAGCCAACACGGCTTATTTTAGTAATTTAGTAACTATTCTAATCGTTTGCACACTTCACTGACGGATCAAAAATGCGGGTCTTGTCTTGTCTTTTTATTTTAGACCTTTTTGTGTTGTTTTACCAAAGGGTTTTACACGATTCCGCCATTGTCAAGTTAATTTATAAATTCTTATGTTATTTGGCTAGCCACATTGGCGGCCATTTACAAAAAAAAACCAAATGCGGGTCTAATCTATCGACACAAACGTTTGCATGAATGAATGGCTAAAGTAGGCACATTGACATATTTTCTATTGTGCGAAGTATGCGTTACGATAACAGTGTGTGCAAACTCTTATTAAAAACATTTGTTTTAAACCAACAAAAAATTTGGATTTTAAACTAGAGAGAAATAAACATATATTCGTAGCAGGCTATCAGAATTTATATTACGAATTTCATTATTATTCAGATTAAAATCACGGATTTACACCGTGCCGTGGAGTCATCATCATAATGTCAGCCGTCGTCCACTACTGAACTGAGGACTCCCTCATAGATCTCCATGAGGGGTAGTTG
Source organism: Pasiphila rectangulata (assembly GCA_963082625.1). Lineage (NCBI taxonomy): Eukaryota > Metazoa > Arthropoda > Insecta > Lepidoptera > Geometridae > Pasiphila > Pasiphila rectangulata. The sequence goes on from OY720243.1 coordinate 13,221,457, forward strand.
CCATACTTACCACACTTGGCAAGCGGGTTGGCGAGCGCAGTAGGAGATGTCGATACACGGAAAGACGCTGCTGCCCTTCTTCCGGAGGCATCTCTTTGCAGGCTCTTACTGCATCCACGAGCATGAGAGGAGGGGTAACATTCTTCTGCCGGCACCCCACGGCTAATTCCCGTACTGCGCTCGCTGCGCTCGCCAAGCGTGGTCAGTATGATAACAGCCTCTCATGATCAGTACTTGACGATACAAGGAAGTACCCTAAATTATAATTTTTTTAGCATTTTTTATAGCATTATCACGGCGTATTTGTTTAATTATCTTCATGCAAAATTACAGCTTTCTAGGACTAATAGTCTCTTCGAAAAGCCAAGCCAAGAGATATGGGGGTTGAAAGTAGGGGTGAACAATCGAATGTTTCAAAATATACCTAAGTGTGGTATGAAATGAAAGAGCATGATGTGTATTGCAAAACTAAGGGAACACAACAAAAAACATTAAGGTAATCTCCGAGACAAGGTACAGTAAGTAGGTACTTACTGTACCTTGTCTCGGTCGTCCGATAGGTATCGGGGGTTAATATTTTTTTTTAATTTTATAAACTTGTAGTATAAGACAGTTGGTGCCGTGACTCAAAAACAAAAGAATAACCGTCAAAAACTTGTTAACCTGAGGTTATAAATAAAACTTTTTATTAATAGTTAATGCTTGTTTGTTTATTATTTTTCCGATATGCCAGTGCCAGTTGGTTGGATCAGTCTGGATCAGTTCGTCCACTGCCGCAGACCGCTACTGCGATGCACTTGCGATTCACCAGGTGAATGGTAGGAAAAGTGCCCAATCTTAGAATAAAACGCTCAAAATCGCAGTAAGTGCTTATGTGATGAGCCATTTTACCTTTCCAAATGTCAAACTTTCAAATAAATAAAGCGTTTTCAAGAAAAAAACGCCAAATAAAAATAGTTTCAAAGAACCTTAGATAGCGTTAGTGTTAGTTTATTGCTGGTAAACACTTCAGTTTATACTGAAGTTATACTCTTATGAGCGAGTCGGACTCGCGCACCGAGGTTTCCGTGCCATCATACATATAATATATGATAAAGGTGGTTTATGTTTTTTGGAGAACTTTGACAGCGCCATCTATTGTTTGATAGCGGAACTTAAAGAGATTTTTTACACTTGCGATGATTTCTAAAAAAGCTATGCAATTAAGAGCGTTCGCTATATATTTTGTTGTAATCTTTACATACACTTATATCAGCTAGCTAGAAAAGTTCCAGGGGTTTATCTCTGCAAACTTCGAAGATAACAGGGGGGGGGGGTATGTTTTTCAACATTTTTGTAAATAACTCGGACCTATACGATACGGCATAAAGGAAAACTCAAAACTGTTTCTTAATGTGCAAATGAATACCTTTCATTACACAAGACCTAGTAACTACATTTAACATTTTTGGGACCCCCTTTCCGCCTTGCAATCAAAATAAGAATATTTTCCAACATTTTTATATATTCCATATTAGTGAAAACGCGTTATCTACGTGTTTTACCATTTCAAATATTATATTATAAATATAATTGAATTCGATAGCATCAGTAGTTCTCCAGATATCTATTTGTGAATGACAGACAGACAAAGTGATACCATAAGGGTTCCTTTTTACCGTTTTGGTCTGGAACCCTAATAATTAATAATAATAATTAATAATAATAATAATACTTTATTTCAGAAAAAACTGGTTTGTAAAGTACACAGAAAGTTGTAAAAGTTAATTATGTTGTAACTTACATACCTACTAGAAGGTAATGCATCATAATAATTGAAGGGCACAGGAAAAGAAGGAGCTCATTAACATTTTCATTGTTTCAAGTAATCATAGAATTAAATCTAAAATTTCAGTTTCTGCACTTACACCTCAACTGGAATTTGATTTGTACCTATCTAATAAAGGAACAGTGTATATTTAACATAATAGATAGTAATTTTATGACATAGGGTTGGTAAATAAATTATAATTTGAACTTTAACTTTCTAACTCCAAAATGTAATTGAAAAGAAGGTGCTCATTGTCACAATGAGCTCCTTTTTACATTTTACAACTGAAATGGTGATGATAAACAATGTTTATGTTACATAGCTGTTTTTCCTGTTTATTCAGTTATGAAATAAAATACATATTATTTAGCACAGTATTTTATTTATGAGGTAAATTTGTGTAATATGTTATACTTTCCGGGGAACAAAACTTTTTTAAGTCCTGAAGGTCACTATATTTTTCAGCAGAAATTGGCAAGATGTCTGTATACAACCTTCCAGGCAAAGTGAACTCATTGTTTTGTACAGTATTCACCTCACTGGTTTTCTTCTTTCTTCCACTGATGCAAGCAGATTCCCAGGGCCCATTGTATGTAGAGCGGAAACCTACTTTAGTACTCAGCTTGTCAATTTTGAGAACTTTTATAGGACGTGAAGGAAAAGATGATTTTTTGGCGTAAATTGTATCTAAGTGGCTAGTCCATGATCGAAAATAAGATGTATCTACCTCTACGACTTCAAATGGACTTGGCTTACAGCGGGCATTTTGGAAAATTTCTATCCAATCCGATGGAAGTTCTGCTCTTGTCTTAGATTTCACCAGACCCATATTTTTGTCACACACCATATATGAGTGGCCTCTCACTGGAAATGTCATAGTAATTTTTTCTAGCTTTTTCTCATGATGTACTAAGTGATGCAGGAAACGAAACATAGTAAAATTTTTATTTTGCCCTCCGCATGAGTCACAAAATATTTGAAGGTGAGTTGTGGTAGGCTTCATGTAGTTATAAACAAAGTGATGGACAAGCGAGCATACATCATCACTCCCTTTTTTACCTTCTGTTTCTGGATACAAGTAAAAGATGCTTTTTGATGAAGACAAAACATGCACATTGAAAGCAAAGACAGATAGCTGTCGTTTATAATAAGTATCATTTGTTTGTATGTTAGGAGCACAAAGATTTTTACCATAATCAAAACATATTGCCTCCATTGAGCTGCCTGCTTCTCTGCTTTGTAATCTTGCCATCCGTTTTCTGTAGTAAAAGGTGCTTGCTTGTAGCTTATGTAGTTTATTTTGATTAAAAAGATTCAAAATTTCCCGATCCAATGTGGATTTGGCAATTGTATCTGCGCATGTCTTCTTCTTAGCCTCCAATGCTTTTGTTTTTGCTATAAATTCATCACAAATGCTGCATGTATCTGTACGAGGATAGCCAAAAGCAATGTTAAAGTCAGTGCAAAAAATATTTCTATAAGTTTCGTAAGATACAGATACACCTTGATTATCTTGAAGGAACATTGTATGCATTTTTTTTACATTCAAGTCTTCAGGCAAATATGTTTTACTTGAATCATGTAGACTATAATGACTGGAACGACCTAAAACAAAAGATAAAAATATTATTTTACTTATAGAAATAAATGTACAAAAAATTGTAACTATTATAGTTCTATAAAAATTATACATTACCTTTAAATGAATTAATATGCGCTCTAATTAAACTTTTGACATCATCATTGAGTTTTACATGACTGTTATGTTTTCCTCTCTTATCAACTGCAGCACATCCAGTTTTCTTCAAACTTGCTACTAAATATTCTACTTTTTTTCTAGTTATTCCATGTATCGACAGGAAAGCCTTTTTGCATATAGTCATTTCTTTTATTTCCGAATCAATCATAGCAAGTACTCTGTACTTGTACACAGCATCATAATGTAATACTCCTTCTTTCTTGGACGGCCTATTAACTGGGAGAACTGAGATTAATCCACTCAAATAGCTATTTTGGGCATCATGTGATGCTAGTAAAATATTGAAATTCTGGAGAATTTGGGTTCTTGATTCCATGGGAATCTTATCGAAACATCCCAATCTGCAACCACAGGGTGGACCAGGTTCATGACTCGACAAATGTAACTTTTTCAACACTTCAGACATACGACCGTGTGATTTTCTCTTTTTGGTAGTCTTATAAACGTAATTTTCATCACAATCACTATTATTATTGCTCATTCTGAGATAAACAACCAAAAATATAGCGCACAATGTACCACGACGTAAAATTTCTGCAAGGACGCGTAACTGACAGCTGACACTTGTATGACACAATAATTAAGATGGCGGACTATGAGCGCGTTCTTTGTTACAAACGTTGCGATCAGCCCCTTCTAGCGTGGTTTCATAGACAATGGGCACCTTTTTACTAAGAATGGAATGCAATGGGCTCGTTTTATTCTAAACTTGGATTTTTTAAAATGAACTTTTATGTATAATGAGCCCCTTTTATCATGTTTAAAATAAAGTGCTCTGATTGGCCATAGAATTATGAAGTAAATGGTACAGTTAATTCAAAAAAGGTAGAAATGTTAATGAGCTCCTTTTTTTCCTGTGCCCTTCAATTGTCAAAACACTTTAAAAAAAACTTTAGACAAACCTTTTAGGATTATTGACACCTTGCTCTAACTAAGTTAAAACTTGTAAGTAGATGCAAAGGCTCTCTATTCTATACAATGATAAAACTATTATTATTACATACATAGATTTTACTTGTGTTTTGTTTGGATTAGAATTGTTTGAGATTGGCTTGTTGTGTGTCTGTTTGTCAGTTCTATTCCCGTTAACAGTTTCGAGAACATGAGCACGATTTTTCAAAAATGAAAAGAATTCATCAAGAGTAGGTATTTCAGTTAAACTATTACGGTGTTCTTCCCACTTGAAGACAGTACTGGTGTCCAACTTTGTCATTAGAATATGAATGATTAGGACGTCCCACTTGTCAGTAGGTAGTCCTAGTGTGCTGAGGGCACGTAGGTTTTTGCTTACATGGCCAATAATAAACCTGAGAGACTTATCAGTATTGCGAACTGATTCAATGGAAAATAGTGATTTTAAATGATTGTTGATCAGTTGCCTTTTATTGTCAAAGCGATTGCAAAGAAGTGACCAAGCTTCATGATAGTTCTTGTCTGACACTTCTAAGTTACTTAGTACTCGAGCAGCTTCACCTTTCAAATATGAACTGAGATAATGAAATTTATGAATATTTTTAACTCGAGAATTATCGTGAATTAGAGTGGAATATACTTCCTTGAATTCTAACCATTTGTTGTAAGTGCCGTCAAACTTAGGTATAGTTATAGTAGGTAATTTGAAACCTAGCGAACCACATACATCCTGTTCATGATGATGATGACAGCTGTTAGAATGAGCACAACTAGAAGTATTGCCTTCATCGAGCCTTGAAGTTGAACTATGTATGTGACTTAATAAACTCTTGGGCAATAGAAATGCAGTGATCAAAATCTTGTTCTATTAAATCGCGAGTGGTTAATTCCACATTTTGATTTGACTCGTTAAGTACTTCTATTTGTCTCTGCAACTCATCGAACTCAGTGAATAGTGTTTCTATTCTAGATAACTTCATCGCAAGCTTGCTTACTTCTACGGTAGAAATGCTCTCAAATGTCATTATTGAATCTAGATATGTTTTGAACTTAGTAACGCGTCCCTTGATGGAACTACGCCTTGCAATTAATTCTTTTAGTTCAGCAGTCATTGCGAAGAAGTATCAGAATACCAAGTAAATAATTGGATTTGTATACGATACGCTCCTTGTTTCGTTGGCCGGCACGTAGGTAGGCCCGACGTCTCGTCAGCAATGCACAGGAGCAGCTAAGCAGCACAGGTACTCAGGTAACAGCAGGAACAAAGGCGCGCTCGAGGTCGTTGACCCGCTTACGCTGAAATCAACGTCGAAACACTAAGAAGCTGATAGCGGTAGGTGTACTGAGTATGGAGCTGCATTTAATTAAATGCAATTAGTTGGGAAATTATGAAGCAGTTAGAATGTAACAAGAATGTTACAAATAGGTAGTAGAAGTGAGTGAATAGTTTTACTTTACTTGATTTTAGTTTACTAAACCCCTTATTGGGAAAAGATCTGCATAGGTATGTTCTTAAGTTTATGGGGTAGTATTGTAACAATAAGCGAGTGCACAGCATAGGCTGGGGAAATTATAATGATTTAGGCGTGCAATGAATTTAGCGTGCAGGTTCCCTTGGTTGGTAGAACAAGGAAATAGGCCTTCGGCTGATTCTGTAGGCACCTTATTGTAGTAGAAACTTAGCTTAGCACTTGCTATGAAATAATTCACCAAACACTCGAGAAAAGACGCTAGGTACAAACACAGAGAGAAGGGGAGAAAATAGGAAAATGATAGGAACGGGCTCACTTTGCGGTGATAGGCAAGCAGAGAAGTGGATATCCGGGATCCTCAGCTGTGTTGTCAGCTGCGTAGGCGGCTCCAAGACGTAGGCACTTCCTTCCAACACGCGGCGCAAAATAGGTTACGTCGGCGAGTGGTTCCTTGAATTCCGGGGCTCGTTCAGGTTCTCCCGCGACCGCTGAGCTTGATTAGTCCAGAAGGCTGCCCTTTAGCCTCCAAGCGAAGCGATGTTCCATCCTGTTCTCCTTGGGGTTTTAGGTATTTGTGGACCTGTTGACTTGATCAAAGATTAGCGTGCAAGTCGTGTCCTGTCACGGTCGCCACTTTTTGTTCGATATAGGGAACAAAACTTTAAATAAAATAGATTTGGAGCTTAACTGGGTATAATTTGGAATACAAAATTACAATATAGGTTGAGAACTTCAATGGACATTTATAATGGCGTCAGTTGGATTGAAAAGTGTCTGTTTGTCAGTTCTCTTCCCTTAACAGTTTCGAGAACATCAGCACGATTTTCCAAAAATGATAAGAATTCATCAAGAGTAGGTATTTCAGTTAAATTATTACGGTGTTCTTCCCACTTGAAGACAGTACTGGTGTCCAACTTTGTCATTAGAATATGAATGATTAGGACGTCCCACTTGTCAGTAGGTAGTCCTAGAGTGCTGAGGGCACGTAGGTTTTTGCTTACATGGTCAATAATAAACCTGAGAGACTTATCAGTATTGCGAACTGATTCAGTGGAAAATAGTGATTTTAAATGTTTGTTGATCAGTTGCCTTTTATTGTCAAAGCGATTGCAAAGAAGTGACCAAGCTTCATGATAGTTCTTGTCTGACACTTCTAAGTTACTAAGTACTCGAGCAGCTTCACCTTCCAAATATGAACTGAGATAATGAAATTTATGAAAATTTTTAACTCGAGAATTATCGTGAATTAGAGTGGAATATACTTCCTTGAATTCTAACCATTTTTTGTAAGTGCCGTCAAACTTAGGTATAGTTATAGTAGGTAATTTGAAACCTAGCGAACCACATTCATGATGATGATGACAGCTGTTAGAATGAGCACAACTAGAAGTATTGCCTTCATCGAGCCTTGAAGGTGAACTATGTGACTTAATAAACTCTTGGGCAATAGAAATGAAGTGATCAAAATCTTGTTCTATTAAATCGCGAGTGGTTAATTCCACATTTTGATTTGACTCGTTAAGTACTTCTATTTGTCTCTGCAACTCATCGAACTCAGTGAATAGTGTTTCTATTCTAGATAACTTCATCGCAAGCTTGCTTACTTCTACGGTAGAAATGCTCTCAAATGTCATTATTGAATCTAGATATGTTTTGAACTTAGTAACGCGTCCCTTGATGGAACTACGCCTTGCAATTAATTCTTTTAATTCAGCAGTCATTGCAAAGAAGTATCAGAATACCAAGTAAATAATTGGATTTGTATACGATACGCTCCTTGTTTCGTTGGCCGGCACGTAGGTAGGCCCGACGTCTCGTCAGCAATGCACAGGAGCAGCTAAGCAGCACAGGTACTCAGGTGACAGCAGGAACAAAGGCGCGCTCGAGGTCGTTGACCCGCTTACGCTGAAATCAACGTCGAAACACTAAGAAGCTGATAGCGGTAGGTGTACTGAGTATGGAGCTGCATTTAATTAAATGCAATTAGTTGGGAAATTATGAAGCAGTTAGAATGTAACAAGAATGTTACAAATAGGTAGTAGAAGTGAGTGAATAGTTTTACTTTACTTGATTTTAGTTTACTAAACCCCTTATTGGGAAAAGATCTGCATAGGTATGTTCTTAAGTTTATGGGGTAGTATTGTAACAATAAGCGAGTGCACAGCATAGGCTGGGGAAATTATAATGATTTAGGCGTGCAATGAATTTAGCGTGCAGGTTCCCTTGGTTGGTAGAACAAGGAAATAGGCCTTCGGCTGATTCTGTAGGCACCTTATTGTAGTAGAAACTTAGCTTAGCACTTGCTATGAAATAATTCACCAAACACTCGAGAAAAGACGCTAGGTACAAACACAGAGAGAAGGGGAGAAAATAGGAAAATGATAGGAACGGGCTCACTTTGCGGTGATAGGCAAGCAGAGAAGTGGATATCCGGGATCCTCAGCTGTGTTGTCAGCTGCGTAGGCGGCTCCAAGACGTAGGCACTTCCTTCCAACACGCGGCGCAAAATAGGTTACGTCGGCGAGTGGTTCCTTGAATTCCGGGGCTCGTTCAGGTTCTCCCGCGACCGCTGAGCTTGATTAGTCCAGAAGGCTGCCCGTTAGCCTCCAAGCGAAGCGATGTTCCATCCAGTTCTCCTTGGGGTTTTAGGTATTTGTGGACCTGTTGACTTGATCAAAGATTAGCGTGCAAGTCGTGTCCTGTCACGGTTGCCACTTTTTGTTCGATATAGGGAACAAAACTTTAAATAAAATAGATTTGGAGCTTAACTGGGTATAATTTGGAATACAAAATTACAATATAGGTTGAGAACTTGAATGGACATCTATAATGGCGTTAGTTTGGTTGTAAAGTGTCTTTTATTGTCAAAGCGATTGCAAAGAAGTGACCAAGCTTCATGATAGTTCTTGTCTGACACTTCTAAGTTACTTAGTACTCGAGCAGCTTTACCTTCCAAATATGAACTGAGATAATGAAATTTATGAATATTTTTAACTCTAGAATTATCGTGAATTAGAGTGGAATATACTTCCTTGAATTCTAACCATTTGTTGTAAGTAAACTGCAGTCATTTGCGAATAGATGTAAAATTATTAGCCACCAATCTACTACAAACACACTCAAATCAGGGTTAATATCCCATAACATCTGTAAGTAAATATTGAATAAGAATAAGAAACGTTTATTTTGTGTCACAAAATATAAAACAATAACACACAATAACAAAATTAGAAATACTGACAACAAAAATGGTCGTCACTCAGCTATTGTTACGGTAAGGCTGTGAGCCGTTACTGTAACGCTGGTCTTCCCTGACGCCAGCGTGCGCAAAGCAACATCTGAGACATACTAAGTATTATATAAAAAAAAAACAACAATAAAGCTTATAATTATATATAAATGTAATGGCAAGACAAACTAACAAAAACAGAATTATAAACAAAATGGATTCAAGTCTTTAAAAACAAATTTAAACAAGAGTTTCTTTAAAATAAATTAATTTTTATTATATAATTATTGCATGTATTGTTCATATCATAACCATGACAGTTTCGAAAGTAATATTTAAAATTATGTCAAAATAGTAACGCTTGTGACCTAACCGCATATAACATTTCCTGTGGTGTAGCTCTGATAGGAAACGATCGTGTATCCCAAAGAGTAGTAAAGGTTCTTGTATTCGTGTCAAAATGAAAAATACCTTCTGTATAACCTAGTATTGAAATTCCACCCATTGCAATCAAATTCTGATTTAGCGCAGCTGAAATATTTGGTATTTTTTGCATTCTCGTGATATGTTCGGTTTTCATAAACCAATCGAGTTTATATTTATATTGAATTGTGTACAGTCGCGTTCATTGTAAAAGATGACAGTAAGGTCAGGATAAACTAAGGTACCACTAAGGTTTAGTGGTATCCTTTACTATGAACGCGTCTGTACTAAAGTGATCGTGTATGAATAAATTTATGTAATTCTTTATAGCATGTTTATCAAATTGTCTTTTTTAACGTTTGCGATCAAAACACATTAATAATACATGTAACTGATACAGTTACATGTATTATTAATGTGTTACTGATATAACTGACATGACTGATACAGTCTACCAGGGACCATGACGGTCGCAATCCGGTCAAAACGTCGTCGGGAAATAATAAAGGTAATTTACGTGATTAATACCCAGTTTTATGTATATTAAAATATGTTTAACTAAAACTATGAATTATATTAAAAATATATTGCTCTTGTCAAAGATTTAAATCGTTAGATACGCCCTTACCGTAATGAGACCGCACAGTTTTGTTTCTACAGTGAGTTCACTCATTTGGAATCTGTGTATACACTGTGTTAAACACAGTTTGAGCCGGACGTGGTGGTATGTGTACAACATGATTGCACAATAAATTATAACAATAAAGTAAGGCCTTTGCATCTATTATAGATGATTTATGCAGCGTCAGCAACTGGTAATCATGCTGTATGGGACGCTGCAGTGCCTGGGACATTGTTATATGGATTAGGTTTGCCCAGCACCTAAACCATCCTCTCAGCTTAGTCAGCTATTATTCAGAGGAAAGAACAGGTCAATACGTCTGAAGCTAACTAAGCCGCGATATATGTTATAATAAAACAATAACAGTTTATTGGCAAAACCAGTGTGCGTTCGTCGGCATTACTGTAAACACATATGTATATTATTGACAGTCTCACAGTTTTGGTACCAGGGCACATCTAACGATGCAAATTTTTGCTCTTGTAAAGTGTTTAACCGCTTTCTATTGCTTCTTTTCTAGTTATTCTTCTCATTATTTTTTGTTCACTTTTGATCGGTAGTTTTTCTTGTTTATTTACCAATTTTGGCTAAAAATTCGTCAAGGTTAGCTTGAACTCACTTGCGTCTATAGTGAATACCTATGTGCTTTATATTCAAAGATCTTATGCCAACCCAAAGTATTTCGAAAATATGGAAAGACGAAAATTGCTAAAAATCTTGTACAAAACTTTAAATTCCTCCTTTGAAATTCAAACTTCAAACGATCTCAAAGTTGTAGCGAGGTTAAGTTCTCCTCCGAAATCGTGCATTCTTTTACCTACCAATACGAATACTTACATAGGAATCTAGCATGTAAATCACATGTAGGCTGTATGAGACGGGCATTCTGGACGCATAACCAGAACATTTGTTGTTCAATATCTCTGTTGGAATGGCTAGTACGATACGAAAGTTTTTGATAGAACGAAGTCTTATGTATATATGCAATTAAACCTACTGTGTGTTCAATGGCAAAAAAATACATGAAATATTACGGCTTGATCTATGGAAACTGACCTGCTCAATTCCTTGCCCAGAGCTGCCTTAGTGGTGTTTCCGGGCCCGGGAGATATGCAAAGTTTCTTCGTTATGTTGCACTGACACTAAGTTGTTTAGTTTCACAATGAAACTAAACAATATAGTGTTTTTATTTTTGAATAGCTTAGTATTTTTTCTTATTTTGTGCGGTTCGGTGTCTGAGTTTTTGACAGCCACTCGTTAGTTGCGCTCGCGGCGCTCGCTCGCGGTGGTGTCTGAAACTTCTCAACGGCATGTTGCGTCGGAAGTTGGGTTCGGCTCGTTTTGGCGGGAATTTTAGTCCCGTTTCAAAACCAAGCCGTATAAAGTAAACCCAACATTTCCCCCCACCGACATCCGATAGGATTTCCCAGTTACGATACCAGGACAAATGTAAATTGATATAGTTGAATCATGAGTTAAGCAAACGTATTTAAAAAAAGTGAAAATGTAGCAAGTGTACTGTACCTCTATATAATATTATAATATATGGTAAGTATAATATGATAAAAAATAAAACAACTAAAGCGATAGATAAATGCATATTTACTTAGTAATGTTCGGGTGTATTTATATGCGTAGTTACGAGTCTTGATCCAACGGGAGAGAGGACTTAAATTTTGTGACCGGACGAGAGAACTCGTGGGTTTTCGCGGTTTGTACATTTACAACTCGTACAACGCCGTCCGGACCACTATGCAACTTGAAAACGTGTCCTAAAATCCATTTTAACGCAGGTGCATCTGAATTTATGAGCACAAGGTCACCGACGTTAAGATTACGACAGTTGGTAAACCACTTTTGGCGCTGTTGCAACGTGTGCCAGAGTTTCCAAAATTGTTGTGACATTTGTTGAATGGCCTGCCAACGATTCAGTCGAGAACTGGAAATATTTGCTATATTGTATTCAGGTACCGATAAGAGTTCCCTACCTATGAGGAAGTGTGATTGAGTCAGAACCTCAAACTCGTGAAGATCGCTGGATAAAGCACAGAGGGGCCTTGAGTTAACAGCTTCAACACGAGAAAAAAGTGTACCGAGTTCTTCAAAAAATAAAGATCTTGTACCATTAGAACGTTTTAAATGCAGTTTCGCAGACTTTATTGCTGCCTCCGAAGTTACTTCCAGTTGGTGGATTATGTCTCCATTTTACACCCCGAATAGTAAGGCCGTTGGACAGACTATCTGATTCGCTGTTGAGAAAATCTGTTACATCCTTCAGCTGTTTACCAGCTGAGACAAAATTAGTGCCATTGTCCGATACAGTCGAATGGCATAGACCTCTTCGCGCAGTAAAACGGTCAAAGCATGCGAGAAAACACTCTGTAGGTACTTAAAGAAGACAAGATTTCTAAATGTACAGCTCGTGAGGCACAGCACATAAACACACACAAATAAGATATGGATACGTGAGCATTTCTACGAGTCGAATCTTTTGTAGCAAAGGTCCGCCAAAAAAGGCGAACGTGTCGTATGTCGACACCAACAGTGTGGAAGACATGAACATCTTGAAAGCGGAACTTAGGCAGTTCGCCCATTTTAGGTTGTCAATTTGAAGGAGACACCTTAAAGCAAGACATGCATTTGATTGTAGGCGATCGAATGGCGCTACGCGCTGAAATAATCCAATATTTTTGATTGATTAAACTTCGAAGGGTGCGTGGACCTACGTGCAAGTTGAATTTCTGAAAATGGTCAATCAAGATATTGGTGAAATTAGATTTCTTTGGTAGAAGCAATGAATGCTTTTTTAAAAGCTAAATCAGATTGGGAAATTCCACCCCCACCCTGAGGAAATAGTGGGAATATATGAAATGGTTGAGCTTTCTTAAGGGTTGACTAGAGTTACCGTTCTTTGCTAACGCTACTATGTCGTTTGGAAAATGATGTTTTTGAACAGATTTGACCAATACGTCATGTGCTTTTCTGATGTCAGCTTGAAGTTTGGGACCTTGTAGCACTAAAAAGTTGAGCGACATATTATTTAATGTCTTACTGGAGGCACCAAATACCACACGGTGAGACATTGTGGTACTTGTCGGTTTGATAATGCACATATGCGGGATGATAGATTTTGATATAATCCACGTTCTGAACATCACCAAGACAAGTCATATGACCAAGGTCCTCATATTCGCGCATAAAATTATGATATTGAATTTTCAACCCACTCTAGCTTTGACTCTAAGTTGAGAAATCGACGAGTGGCCATTTGGCTCGAGTCGCCAAGTCCACCAGATGGTCTGAAGGGATACTTCACTATATACCTACGCGTGTCGTCACGACGATGATCCTTCGCAAAGAGCCGCTCTGCTAACTCGTCATCGGGGCTATGACGTGGTACCTCAGAGGGAACATTGTCAACCTCCCAGAACGAGTTCATTATTCCGTCAAGATTCATAGTAAAACCACAGAACGGACCATCGTGACTCATTCCCGTACGCGCTTTGGTTCTACCGTGTGCGGCACGACCTAGGTCAGTCTGACCTAAAATGACGTACCCGAAGACCGAGCTCATTTCAACAGACAGACCGGGCTCACGCGGCAGTATTTTGTCACCGTCATAGATATACGGGAACAGATCACCTGGGATCAGCAAGTCGACAGACGCGGGCTTGTAGTAAGCCGGGTCGGCCAACATCAGGACTTTAAACTCAGCAATAGTCTTATCAGACAGTGGCATTGTAGGTAAATTACCTGAAATGTTGGTCACGATGACCGCATCGGTGGAAAGGACGGGACTAGTACAGTGCCGCGGCTTAATATTGCAAGTAGTTAAGCCGATTTCTTGCACTGGACTGGCCATCCAAACCGATTGGGCTCGAAGTTTCATCTACGACGTGTCAGCCCTAGACGTTTTGCACAGTCTTGAGTTATGTAGTTCGACATAGCGCCGCTATCAATTATAGCACGTACGGTTTGGTACTGGCCCCAACAATCTGCGACGTGTATAACCGCGGTGCCGAGCAAGACTATCAAATAAGCCGAGCACGTCAATGAGATGGCACTATACTACCTACTAACTACTCGAATACTAATGTAAGGTAACATAGCAAACAAGTGGTACCTATACACCATTGTTTTTTTATAGTCCACCACTACATTTTTTTGTGAAATGTTCCTATAAGAAAGAAGAACGGTACACTATTTGCTATCTTGTTATATCAGGAAACAAATTTTGTTTTAGCATACTGGTATTTTCTTCATAAAGAGAGTAAGAAACGCCGTACCTACTAATAGGGTTTGATTTACGACAAAGGGACGACAAGCAAAACAAGATATTATATAAAATTAGATTTGTTCCATCAAGGAATTAGGTTACGATCTTAAGAAGTGTCTTTTTAAATGTATATATAAGCTGAATTTTCTTGACTAAATGACGAGACAAGCGGAAGGCAACTGGAATAACGCGGTGATCACGTTCCCTAAGCACGTGACCAACGCTGCATTGCATTGCGCCCGTCACTCTGAGAAATGGATTTGTAAGGTCTCAATAAATCATTTCTCTTATCATTCTAACCGGAACACAGCAACATTACAGCTTGGTGGTAGTACTTCCCCGGATGAATTCTTTACAAAAAGTTCTACTACTATAATTTATTTGAAGCCATAATTTTCGATAAAAAAGACCCATAGAACACTATTTTCAGAACTTTGTTTGCATGACGTTTAATTGCAGGAGTGTTCTAGCTGAGCAATCATTTGATAATGGTAAATAGTAAAAGAAGGGAATATGTTTATGAATGACATCAACAATCTCGGGGTCGGCATTAGAATACGGTCGCACGCATTTAATAACAAAGGATGTATTATACGAAAGGGGATACTTAGGGCTATCCAAAAACACTATCCTAGGACTTTTTTTAAACCTGTTTTTAAAAAAACTAGTTTCGTAAGGAAAAGTCCGCCATTTTCGGAAAGTTTGTTCGTTCAAATATTTTATTGGCATCGGTCACTCAAATATTCCACCATGATTGAAAAAATTCTGATATCTTGGTTGGGGTGTAGTTATTAAATAGGATGCAAGGCGAAAAATACTCGAATAATAGGCGAAAAATTGTTTGAGTCGAAGTTTCGATTTGGGTGACAGATCCAACACAAATCACCCCAACAAGAGTTGATTACGTTCCATTTTAGTGACAAATCTGACACAGAGCACCCCGACTCCACGTGGTCTTGTGCATGGTGCCCCTAGAGTGTGTTAAATAAGCCGAAGGCGCGAAGGGAGCACAGACTCCGCCAGCCGGGCGGCCGAAAAGCCGAAGCTGCGGAGGCGAGCTGTGGTGCCGGACCTTTGTTACGTAATGGTGAAGAGGTTGCTAAGTGCATCCCTACGTAGATAATTAAAAGTTACCTCGATATAAGTTGATTATGTTCGATTTCAGTGACAAATCCGGCACAAAACACCCTGACTCCAAACAAAAACCAATGCAAAAAAGTATTTTTTCAATGCATGGTGTATTTAAGAATGTTATTAAAATTAGGCGAAAATGGCGGATTTTTCCTTAAGTAACTCGTAATTTTAAAACACGTCCTGATTTATAATTCGGGCGAGCGTATTCTAATGCCCCCAATCTCGTTTTTAAAAGATTGCGTGAAGTCGCATGTAAATACTAAGCAGGGAAACTTGTTTGCAATACCTGTAAAGTACTTACTTTAGAGGTAAGTTCACGGACCGCATCTTCTCCGGTTCTTCGACTTGCATCCCCTGGAGACCGGCGACTGGCGACCGTGCCATGGTCTGAAATATTGCTCGCTATTTTACGAGCCACTACTTTTAAATTTATGCATCGTTTGAATGCTCACTTTAGTGATGAAATTATTTTGCACTTACATTTGGCCATTCAATTCAATTTAGGTTTTGTTTGGGTAGTTTATGCTTATGCTTCTCTGTAAAGTAAGGCCCTTATATCTATTACTAGCTGACGCGGCGAACTTCGTATCGCACCTATAACTACAACCACCACTTACAACTTACCCTACAATTACCATACAGGGTAGTTGTAGGGTAAGTACTACCCTACAACTACCGTAAAACTACTAGGTACATGTTTGAGCTATTAAAACTATAGTTAAGTTTCAGGTTAGTAAGCATATTAGTGAGTAATTATTTAAAAATGGTTATTTTCGTATAATTTTCTTAGCTGATGCCGTAAAGAGTGCACAAGTCTATCGGTTGGAACTGACTTAGCGATTTCCGAATTGTTTTCAGACACCTCGAGAAAACTGGTAGAAATGAGGTCAAGAAATTACTTGGGAGGTCGGCAACGATTGGCCGTCTACTGAATTTCAACCTCATCTTCAAAGACATACAGATTCCCAGTATTCGTTACGGACTTTAGAACTAGCTGTCGATAACCAGAAATACTTATGATTGGGAATACATATTTACACTTCCACTGATGGGATAAGTGCCAATTATATTTCCAGAAATTCGAAATCCACTGTAACATCCGCAAAACAAACGTATTATTAGACGTAGATTTCAGCAGCAGTACGCGAGGAATCGGATCACTCACTCAATCTGGATGTTTTACGATCACGATAATCTTCGTTAGGTATAGTTTTATGCATCGTTTGCCGGTAACGATTATACCAACACGACTCATAGTCGTTACAGACGTACATATGTATAGTAGGTATTCAAAAATAAGATAGTACTATAATGAATAATTAAATAAATAAATAATGCTGGACCAATTACACAGCATCATCTAGCCCCAAGCTAAGCAGAGCTTGTGTTATGGGTACTAGACGACTGATATACTTAATACATTATACTACATCGATAGATATTTTTATTATTATATAAAAAAACACCCAGAACACCCTGAACAAATATCTGCAGATCGTACAGACATTTGTCCCGAGGCGGGAATCGAAACCGCAACCCCTTGCATCGCAGGCGGACCTTCGCCCGCTGCGCCACAGAGCTCGTCAAGAATGATCATTAAAATAATGTTTTTGAGGAGCCAAACATTTTTTTAGTGACAACTAGTTGAAATTTTTAGCATTCTCATTTCATTTAACTGAATTACTATACTATGGTGCAAGATACGAGTGCCTGTAGCACGTGCGCGCAGCGTAATTTAAAGTAGCGTTTAAATGCCTAAAGTGTTCAGCTATCATCGCCTCAACGGAATTTACTTCATTTAATGTGTTCAAGAATACGATACCGATATAAGATCTTCATTTAATTACTTTTTATTCTATCTATCTCGTCCCGATTCTAATACAAAGGTCTCCCCCAAATTTCTCCAGTCATCCTTCTCGCTAGAGATCTTCCACCAATCTCCGACAATTGACTCAAGCTCATCCCGCTATTTTATTAACTTAATATTAGATATTTCTTTAGTACAAAAATAGACTCCAAAAAGTTAGTTTGCAATAATCCGCGTAAGCCTCCAGTGGAGTGGTCGTATTACAGAGCCGGGAAAAATAAATGTGGATGTTTTTCCCGGAAGAAT
Source organism: Pasiphila rectangulata (assembly GCA_963082625.1). NCBI lineage: Eukaryota > Metazoa > Arthropoda > Insecta > Lepidoptera > Geometridae > Pasiphila > Pasiphila rectangulata. The sequence goes on from OY720243.1 coordinate 13,239,207, forward strand.
GAATACCTTATAATAAATAACAAAAACACGGGAATTTATCGCGCCACACCTTTGAATTATTCCCGACGTTTCGACTATGTTTCAACAATCGTGGTCCCGGCAGGGTGAGTACGTATCTCGCGACAGGTTTTGCAACAGGCAATCGTTGCTGCCAAACGTCAATTTTGTATTAGAGAACAGTAAGGAATTGACATTTGACAGCAATCGTTGCTGTCAAATGCCTGTTGCAAAACCAGTCACGAGATACGTAATCACCCTGCCGGTTGACTAGAGATTTCATTGGAGTGTCCATCAAGAAGCGAATGTTTTTGTTATTTATTATAATTAATATTGATCGAGAAAATTTACGAAAAACAATAAGGAACCTTAACGTATTTTATAAGCGTTTCCAATTTTTTTATCTCACTATCGTCTGCCTTCTCATATTGTATTCTAACATCGGGATGGGGATTATGTGAACATCGGGCTTAATTCCTGAGTAGTATATTTTTTGGGATAGAAAAATTTCCAATAGCTCCTAATCTCTTGAAATCACGGAAAAAGAGATTTTATTTACTTTTCAGGACCATTTAGAAGTAGCTTTTGTAAATTTAATCCGATTTATTTGTATGTATACTATTCTCAAATTATTATATATTATATATAAGACCTTATTAAAAAGACGCATATGAATTATTCGGTTTTTACATTTCTTGATCTAAAATAACTCCTATTTTTAAATAGTTCTTGAATTAAGAAGACCTTTTCGAATTTCAATCGCTTTTTTCTTCAAACTTCAATACGGTAGGTACTATGGAGTTCATCATCATCATCTCAGCCGTAGAACGTCCACTGTCAGACATATGCCTCCCTAATGGTACTGATGATGACGGGTTTTTGCCATACTCACCTCGCTTGGCAGGCGGGTTAGCGAGCGCAGTACGGGATGTTAAAATACGGGAAGATGCTGCTGCCCATCTACGGATCCCTTGGGAGATTCGTACTGCATTTATGGGTATGAAAGAAGGGGCCTTATTATAACAGTTATATTGGCCTTATTAGAACCAGTTTTACTGCGCCAACTTTGTTAATTTCGAAGGTACAACTGTAGTTACATGCATCTCTTACTAACTCTTTCATATTGCCATTAGTATAAAGAGTACAGAATTATTGTTATTACTAATATTAATTTATTTATTTCAGACACAAGATTGATCCAACAGATACATAATATAACACAAAAATTATTGATTTTAGTAGTTATTTTTGCCTTCCTTATTTTATGTACGCTTAGAATAATATCCGAGCGTTACTATTCCGAGAGCAACAGTAAAGTTAAATTGACATCACTGTTAAACCATTTTTCTCGTACCGGGAGGAACTTCATTTTCTGAGAGGAAATAATACCTATTTCAATTAAAGTTCCGTCTAGGATAAAGTTATCTTTTTAATTTTCTTGTTTTGGTACAATAACGAGGTTATTTTGCCTGAGCAAAATAACATCGTATTGTCTCAACAAGAGATAGTATTTTTCTTGTAAGCTGTAGTGGTTTCAAATTCACACATTTTCCGAAGTCAGGCAAGAAAATTGGCCCGCAAATATGATGAGTTTGCAAAAATTTCACATGCAAATTCAAAATTAATTTGCATAGGTACATTAAACGCGTTAAAGGGATTAACTTGAGTATTAACTTTATCTGAGAAGTAGAAGTAAATTTTTGGAAATTTTGATACCATCTTGCAAGAAAAGAGGGTTTTGTTATGTGGGATAAAGGGTTCGACCCTTTCTTAAAGTCCATAAGTACACTTAGAATCAATATAACTAGGTGACAATCCGTATTGTGGCAGAAAAAGTCGAGTGTCATAAACAAGCTGAGAGCCGGACGAAGAAGTCTGAAGAAGAAGAAGGGAGATGCCACTCTTTGTTTGTTTTAGGATATCTAAACTTTAGACACGATTTATTTCGTCTAAACATCTAAACAGACACGAGATAGATTTTTAGTGTCATGAGGCGGTATTTGACATTGGCCGGCAGGGTGATTACGTATCTCGCGACAAGTTTTGCAACAGGCAATTGACAGCAATATTGCTGTCAAACGTCAATTCCTTGCTGTTCTCTAATACAAAAATTGACATTTGACAGCAATATTACTGCCAATTGCCCGTTGCAAAACCTGTCGCGAGATACATACGTAATCACCCTGCCGGTTGGAGCGCCATCTAAAGTTTACCCCTTCTCTCTCTGTTCTTAATTTGAATTTTATTTTGTTGTTTTGTTTTATTTTGTTCTTTTTTGTAATGTTATATAGCTTACGTATTGAAGGGTAACTTTTAAGTTTCGTCCTTTTATAGATTACTCAGGCGCAAAACAAAATTGACACGACGCCGGAACTAGAAGTAGGTTAGCCTGAATAAAAAAGATACATCGTTTTTACGTGTTTAATTGTAAGAATCCATTATGTTGAAAGTTATAGCTAGGAATTTAATTCCACAACTTCATAACTAATTCTTTATTAAACTTCATAACGAAAACAACACTTCAACACTAATTCGATAGATGAAAAATTCTTTATTGCACAAACGTAAAGCATTGACCAACTAAACACGCATAAGTACTGTACATAGGCGAACTAATTGAAATAATAAATTACAGTCATATATTTTCTTATACGATATACAAGTAAGGCAGAGAGCATTGAGCTCAGTCTGCGATGGGTTTGCATAAAACCTGTATTTGATGGGCTATTTGGCAATTAGGCTATTTGATGTTTAAAAATATGACAAAGAGCAAACATTCTGCAATTCATAATATATTTTTTATCCACATCATGTTGTTTTCTAAATAACGTTGAATAACATTGTCCATTGATTTATGTGGGTATGTCACGATTCTGGAAAACAAAGATGGCAAACGGTTTTCCTGCGCACAAAAATATATGAACAGGACCTTGATTTTTGCATAAAATCCTATCTGTCCCGAAATCAGGCACAAGTTTGGTATTATTCCTTCACTAATGTTACACTTTTTCAACTTTTCAAAATCAGCAAACTTGTTTCTGTATATGATAGTTATATAATAAACTATTTAGCATTAAATTATTCTTATAAAATGTATGTAAATTATATCGTATATTCTTTTCTTGTTGTGACATATTTTATATGCAAATTCGTTTGTTTAATTTGTTGTTTGTAAAGTATTTCTTTGCTTTGTGGATGTCAGTTTTTATTTATTAATATTACCTTAAAAATTAAGTCCTTTATTGGCTGCGAGTTAGTGGATCAGTTTTGAACTGTATTTAATTAAGAGGTGTGGATTTTGTTTCATAAATAAAATAAAATAAAACACTGAACATAACCTTGACCTTAATATACGATATCATTATAAGAGCGCTTTCCCCAAATCACTGACTATTTATGAAAGTCTAGAAACAATAAAATTGGTATATCTATTCATCTATGGCCCAAAAAGCTATTATCTTAAAGCCTTTGAAACAGCGAATTTGATGTACCTATCTATTCATCTTTTAGCCATCTATCAATTTAGGGCTATGAAACGGTTAAATTAGTGTATCTATTCATTGGCCATTATCTACTTTCAAAGCCTATGAAACATTAAAATTGGCTTTACAGTGTAAACGAGTTCATTGGCGACCTACAACAGCGGCGGCCGAGCGGAACAGATCTACCAGTGGAGTGTGAACTACCCACAATAACATCCAAATCGATACAAAATGACCAGCGTATCAATGTTGGTAAATAGAAAATGTGGGTCTTCGTTTTAGGGAGGATCTTTACATAGAACTTACGAACGTGATCTATTTATCTTCATGATAAATGGACTGACTAGGATGAAATGACGTTTTAATATACAGCGATAAGAAAATCAAGGCAAATAATAGTCACACAAGTAAATAGGTAACTCTTTATTGTACAACTTAATTCTAACACACATAAAATACAATAATGGAAACAGAAATACAATTAAAATGGCAATACACATGCACAATTAGCAACTTTTCCCGCAGCTTTCTGAATTACCAAGGTCAATTAAAATAATAATAAACAATTATCATCGAGTTTCAATATAATACTATCCACATCCCTTTTGACACAAGGCACTGCCTCATTAAGACGCCATGACAACGTCGCTAGCGACGCATGCCTGGCGTCCGAAGGTCGCCAGGCGAGTAGCCATGGCGTCTCGACAGTCAACTCCTTTAAGTCGATAATCGAAATAAATTCTGCTGAATTCCGACCGAGCGTCCAAAATGGCGACCGGCTGGCGACTAATTGAGTGAGGTGCAGTTTACATGTACAGCCTGGCCGTGGCAGCCTGGCGACGTTGCCACTATATTTATACTGTTTTTATCATATTATTATCAGAGTATCTAGCAGATGCCACGTAGGAAGCGGTAACTCGTGGCCACGTTGCCAAACCGTCCTCAAGTAAGTTATACATCATACATTTCAATATTAACTGCTTGAATACGGAGCTGGCGACGTCGCTATGGCGTCTGTAGGGGTTGTAAAGATCTATATCACACACTGGCTCGACAATGCCCTGGTATTTTAGCTTTTATCTCACCCAGAACTCACAGATCTAACACACATAAAAAGCTGCTGTCCTCGCCGCCCTTATGGCTCACATGACAGTTCTCATTGTGACAGTGACAGTTCGCTAACCAATACCTGTCAACATACAGGACACACGAGACAGCGTAGTATGCAAGTATCGCATACACTACAGCGTCTTAAAAAGGCGGGGCACTAATTTATACTGCTATTATAGGCTGGTAAGTGTAGCCGTTTCTAAATCACTTTCCCACCTTGGTTCCTACCTATTTACTGATTAATCGTTACGGCAATAGGTAGGCAATAGGTATAATGGAACAATTTTACGAATTGTAGGTATTAATAACTTTACGGCAACTATATATTTTTTTAAGTTAACCTGGTATTATGTTGTAAAAATCTAATAAATGTCCTGGAAAAAGTACATCATACTAGATTATTTTGTAGTACTGTGACCGGTAAAGCCTCATCCACCTTAATGGCATCAAAAATGTTAATAAACATAATGGCTTAGCAAACTTTCGAACTAATAAACTGAAACCGATACGTGTTTGCTTATGGAGTGACCTATGTTGAACAAACTTGCAAATTACCTAGGAGCCTTTACCATGCAAAGTTGGTTGTGCATATATGGAGCCCATTTTCACTTTATAAGACCTATCTTGCATATTGTTTCAAGTTGGTAAGTGAGTTTTGATGTTATCTATACTCGGGAGTTTAATATGCAGGTGGAGGTTTTAACTGTTAACGTCTAAAACGGTAACATCTAAATGGTATCCCATAAATTAATAAATTTAGGATTCTGGACTCTGAAAATAAAACTGTTGCTGACGCTGTATAAATCAAAAAGATACACGATCAAAATAAATTTATTTCGTAAACATATTACATGTACATTTGAAGGGTAGAAACAAATAAAATGTTTGGATTAAATAGATACGAGAACGGCCACCACTCAGCGTAAGCTAAGCACAGAACAATATACTGAAGCTAAGGCAGAATAGATTCTGCGACAGCGCTCATCTAAATAGATGTGAAGGCCTACATATGTTTAACCCCCAACAGAAAAGAGGGGTGTTATAAACGTACGGAACCGTATAGCATTTAAACGAGTTGACCGATTTGAATGCAGTTTTTTATTTAAAAGCTGGTTTTCTCAGCTGTAGGGCTTCCAATGCTGGACAAGGGTCTTCCTCTTAGATCACTACGTACTATTCATGAGGGGTTGTTGCCATACTCACCACGCTTGGCAGGCGGGTTGGCGAGCGCTGTACGGGTTGTTGATACACAGAAAGACGCTGCTGCCCATTTTCCGGAGGTATCCCTTAGCAGATTCTTACTGGATCCACGGGCAAGAGACGAGAGACAACCTTCTACTGCCGGCACACCACGGCACAAGATATTGTTGTTGTAAGAGGGGGGATGAATAATTATACTCAAATATAAATATACTCAAGTTTGGTATAAGTTTGGTAGTAGTATAAAATAAAAGAAATGGTGTGAAGAGCCATTCATAAGATATGGGGGTGAAAGTGGGGTTGAACAATCTAATGTTTTTAAATATAACCAAGTGTGGTATTAAATCAAAGGGCAACATGTGAAAGTAGATTGCAAAACTGAGGGTGCACGTTACAAAAAATTTGCTGACCTCCGAGACTAAAGTCGAGTCGGGGGATACATCATTTTTTTAATTTTACAAACTTTATTATTATATTACTTTAAATCAATGGAAAGTGCCTTGGCCCCTAGTTACATTAAGCGTTTGTCCACTGCCGTTTATAAATAAACGAATTAACTTTACTACTCAAAGTAGGCCACGGAACGCATTGCTGAGCGTAAAATTGCTAAATTGACCGTCACTAGTGCAAACTCATCCCCTCCAAGGACAAACTAGTCTTACACATGAATTGTCAACGTTTATCTCGGAATTGCCTATGTATATCATAAATAGGAATCTTTTTATCAGACTGCCAAGGCAGGGTAATATTTTTCGCGCGTATCTTGTATGTTTGTTTCTTTGCTTGTTTGTAAATTTCTTTATTCCCACGTATCTTCCAAACGGGTTTCCTCCGTCGACCGAGACACTTTCTCGGCTTGTCCGTTGACGAACTCACCGCCGGAGGTGACGTCAACCCGTCCCAAATTAGCTGATAGGCACACCTATAATAACCGGTCCCGCCGGCGGGGACGAAGAATATATCTCTTCCGTCTTAAGGTGCAGTTTTGAACCTGGACGTTATCCATCATTACATAAAAAAATCTGGCAACAGTCCAACAGTGCGAAGTCATTTTTGGCGCCAAATCGTAAGTAGTTGAATTTTTATTTATCCAAATTATTGACTAGGATATCAAAATAAAGGGATTTAAAAGGAGACAACAAAAATATGCATATGTCATGTCTTTAAATGTAATCAGAAATAATAACAACCATTTTAATTTAATCATTCTTATAACATTGTAATCATCATCATCATTTCAGCCGTAAAACATCCACTACTGAACACAGGCCTCCCTCATGGATCTCCATGAGGGGTAGTTGCCATACTCACCACGCTTGGCATGCGGGTTGGCGAGCGCAGTACGGGATTTTGATACACGGAGGGACGCTGCTGCCCATCTTCCGGAGGTATCCCTTAGCAGGCTCTTACTGCATCCACGGGCATGAGAGGAGGGGTAACATTCTACTGCCGGCACCCCACGGCAACATTGTAATCAATTCACTTAAATAGTCGTATTTTGGCTTTAAATCGGCCAAGTGTGTGTTGGACCTTGCAGTCGGGTTTTTTGTTTCCCTTCATAATGTAAATAAATAATTTGTTAAAATTGTATTTATGACGAGGCCATTTCACACATCACCACCCTAGTCCATGCAAAGCTAACTATGGAAACCAGATCATCATCATCTCAGCTGTAGGAGGTCTACTGCTGGACATTGGCCTCCCTTATGCATCTCCAGGTACGGATCATGAGGAGACTGTTGCCACATTCACCATGCAGGCGGGTTGGCGAGCGCAGTACGGGATGATGATTCAAGGAAAGACACTGCTGCCCGTCTTCCAGATATCTGAAATATATCATATACATTTTAACCGACTTCAGAAAAAGCAGGTTGTCCAGTCATATTTTTGCCTTGTCACCTCAGAACTCCGTCGTTTATGAATCAGGTTAGAGATATTTTTGGGTTCGATAGTATACACTGTCAGATTCTTCCCATCAAAACTCAGTTCTAATGATGGAATTATACCTATATGTTATAGGTATACATATAGCGTATTTGGTAATTCATTTAAAAGTATGATTTGGTTAAGTGGAACTGGTGATGAAGATCATAGTCAAAATCTCTTTCACAATGTAATTTTTTACAGGTTTTTAGATAGGTATTACTCGTATACACTTATCGTTAGACCTTACTCATTATCCTCGATAAATAAGGTCATTGAAGTAGTTTGTTTTGAAAAAAAACTAATGAATCAACTTGTGTCAAAAAAACACAGTAACAGATCTTGGACAGATATCAGCAGTTCGTAAACAAACATTTGTAAATCAAAAGTAAATGTATTTTTTTAAATAGATTTAAGTAACGACTTTACGTTATGTCATTCATAGATGAATGAGGGAATACAGGAATAGTAATACAGGGTAATATTAAATCCAAAGTGAGTGAATATATATTACTTCATACGAAAGCTCAAAAAAGTCTCTGTTTAGCACAGTCGAGTAAAAAGGTCTAAAATCATGACTAACCTGGAACTTTATAAACTTGATACAGAAGTGGTTTATTTAAGCAAGCGGAATAAAGGGTACACAAAGGCCCCAGGCCGAGGCCAGCATTTTAATTACACGATTACGACAGATAACCGAGGTATAATAGAAAATCTCTTCATCCCACTTAGGGTAACGATTTTTTCTTAGAACTTAACATTTCTCATAACTTTTATTTATAAAGTAAGAAAGATTGGGGAATCGTTGTTTAAAAGTTTCGTATACTTTTATATTTGAAAGATTTTTCATGTTCGGAAATTACGCGTTGATCGATAGCTGTGTGTGATGACTGAATAAAAATGTACGGTAAACTTTAACATAACTGAGAAAGTAATAAACTCTTACTAGTTGCAGGTACGTTTTCAGGGTTTCGTAGTTAAACAAGAAACCCAAGTTTCACTTTGTCTGTCCATCCGTCCGTCACCAGCTTTGCGAAGAGATTATTAGTCCTAGAAAGCTGTTAATTTGTATGTACATATAAAATAGCTGAGATAACGAACAAATCCATTAATCACCTTCAACTTGAACGATGAACTTTTGTTTCTTGATTTTCCCATCGTGTGGTGTATCGTTGTATAGGTATTTTAAAACCATTTAGGGGTTCAAAGACAACTTTCCGATTTAGGGTTCAGTTTGCGAAATGTTAAAGTCTGAAATCTGAACTGTTATCTTTACAAATCTGAAAGAAGTCACGTCTACGGTCTATGTTCAGCAGTGGTCGTTCTACGGCTGAGATGGTGATACTTAATAATTAAGTGTTAGCTAGCATTAATTTGAAACATAATGCTTGGTGGAACGTAGTCTCTGTTTTGGTATGAAAAACGTATGTTATCTATGGCGGTAGGTACTATGTCTTGCAATTTTCCAGGGAAATTGTGTCGGTTTTCCACAAATAATAAAAAGTGTTCTTAATATACGCCCAAGGTTAAAATAGTTGTGGATGCTGACATCAAAAAACCCGATTGGTTTTTGTAAACCGACTCGCCATACAACGTATAAATACACTACAAGTTATATCTACACAGAGCGAATCGTTGCGCCTACGAGATAAGCGGCTTTCCCCTACAGCAGCGACATCAAAAAGGTCGTGGAAAGGATTTAATTGTTATTAATTACACGCTATAAACACACGAAACCGTGTTACCGTAATCCCTTGCCTTAGGTATTTTGTTCGCTTACTTATTAATTAAAAGGAAGGATTTCCTTTTTGATAGAATCACAATGTCTGATATTGGTATGGGCAGTTTATATTTCGATTTAAACAAAAGTAGGCAGATTTTAGTGTCGGTTACCTTTTTAGGATTACGTAGCAAACCCTGATAGTTTTGTTATGTCTGTCGGTCTGTGGCTTTACGAAAAGATTTACTTAAAATGTGTAGTTTATCTGTCAATATAAGACAGATTAACTGCACATTTTGAGATTAATCCTAAAGGAGAAGGACGAGCTTCCATACATTTCTGGGCCAAGGTAAAAATGTCTTAACATTTCTTCCCCACGCTCGCAAAAAGCTTTCAACTTTAATACTTCGCAAACGGAACCCTAAATCCCCATAATGGTTTTAAATAAATAAAAAAAAAGTTGGTTGTATGGGGAGGCCCATACACGTAACGAACTTTTTTTTATTTATTAACACATATTTAACCGGGTATTTATCGCGCTATTTACCTTTACCATTTTTTATTTACCCCACATTAACTACATTTTCAGCATTTTTTAAAATTTAGCTAAATTGCGTTAATTTAACTGAAGACGAATTGTAACTTTCAAAAATTTTAACGTTGTTAAACTGCTCTATTAAAACTTTAGTGTATTAAAACCGACGGCGCCTATATTATAGCACTTAACCCACGTTATGTAGCTATCAAGAATAGTTTGGACGTGTTTAGGAAGTTTAACATGAGTTAACCTAATTGCATTTATCAAAGTAAAAGTAGGTTCGCTTACATTCCATTTACCTAAGTAGATATTAGTCCAATTTTAATGAGATATGTTTCGTAAGACTGGCATAGTAGGCTTACTTGCTTTGTTACAAGTTTATTCATGAATATTAAACTTGTTATTGAAGGGTTATGTTTATTACATTATGCAGTTCTGCGATTTCATTCATAGGCTAGGTTTAAAATATAACTTAAAACTTTGTTACACTATGGAATTTAAAAATAAACACTGTTTAAAAATGTGCATATGAAGTAATTTCACATGATACCTGACTTTATTTTTATTATTTTAATAATATTCTTCATTAAAAGTCGATTGAAATTATCTATGAAGACTCTTTCCCGGGACCACGATGGAAGCAATCCTGTCGAAACGTCGGGCAATAATAAAGGTAAATAACGCGATAAATACCCGGTTAAATATGTGTTAATAATGTGTCGTGGTCGCGAAAGTTTTAAAAAGACTATCTCAAACCTATAAGGACTACTTTCATGAATGAACCAAATAAATAATAACCTAACTAAGTTTATGTACCCTAGACGAGTCTAGGGTACATAAACTTAGTTAGGTTATTTTTAAATAATTTATGGTTCGAGAACCACTGGAGCGTCCCGTACTCTGTTAAAATGATTTCATGCTGTGTGGTGCCGGCAGTAGATTGCCTCTCCTACCTTGCCCGTTGATGCAGTAAGAATCTGCCAAAAGATACCTCCGGAAGTTGAGCAGCAGCGTCTTTCCGTGACTCAACATCTCGCACTGCGCTCACCAACCCGCGTGTTAAGCGTGGCGATTATGGCAACAACCCCCTGATCTTAAAGATCCATGAGGGAGGCCTGTCCGGCTGTGGACGTGGCAGTACTACGGCTGAGATGAGATAAATCATCTTATAATATACGAGAGAGGCCATTTTACTTGTACCTAAGAAAGTACATCCTAAGAAGTGGCGAACTCTAGGAGGTAGCCTTTTGATTCCCTTTCAGGTACCCGCTGAGCTGAGCAATTTACATTAAAACGTATAGATCCGATACAAAAACTCCTACTCATTTATTCATGAAACAAAACGATCATGTAGGTACCAACGCTTCATTATCTTGTAGGTCTGAAATGTTTGTGCGAGGTAATCCTAATTAAATATTTTCATAAACATTTAAAGGAGCGCAAAGGACGCCACGTGTGTGTGGTTAGATACAAAGAAAGTTTTTGTGCCTATGTGAATTACGTGGTGTGCTTGTAAAATAAAGGTTAATTTGCCGGAGATATGCGAAAACATACAGCGTTTATGTAGAAACGATCTTATGGAAGGGTAACCAACGAGTCAAACTAAAAACCAAACCTTCTGTGGCTCGTTAGGAATTTTAAAAAAATGTTCTCACAACGAGTCATATACTCTTACTCATTTTAGTATGCATTTTTATAATGTTCTACCAAAACGTGTCAAACTAACGAAAATTTGACACTTATTAGAATGTGGCCTACAATCTCAAAAATGGTGGCCCACAGTTTTGAGAACTTTTTTGTGTTAAAAGAAAAACCATTTACAAGAAGATAAACCCATTATTGTAACTTTTGTCCGTGTATAACTATTACTTACATACATACACCGGATCGACAGAAACTTTTATTTGTATTAGATTTTTTTTTATTTTATATACTACTAGCTGACCCGGTGCCCACTTCGTTGGGCGATAATTTATAGCCACTCACAAATACTGTGGCTTTCTATTAGTAAAAGAATTTTGAAAATCGATTCAGTAGATCTAGAGATTACCCACTACAACCTCACAAACTCACAAAATTTACCTCTTTATAGTATTAGTATAGACAAATGGCGAGATAAGCCGAAGACCCATCTGATGCCTTCGGCTTGTCTCGTCGTAAGCAGTAGCCTCTACCCTACCTATTACAACGGCAATACTCTGGTGATCACTTCACTAAGCACGTGTCGTCACCAACGCTACATTGCATTGCGCCCGTCACTCTGACACAGAGTTGTAAGGTCTCATGTGCCCGTAATTTATTTCAGTTTACTGAACATCATTTTCATTTTCATTAACCGACTTCAAAAAAGGAGGAAGTTCCATGTTTGACATTATATTTTTTTTAATGTATTTTCACCGAGTTCTCAGTCAATTGTGGACCGATTTTCAAAATTCATTTTTTATTCGAAAGTGTGGTCCCATTGGAACCAAGTCAGCATCTGATGATGGAATCAAAGGCACGTACAATGATTTTTATCATTTGAAGTCGGTTTTAGTTTTTTGAAAAAAATAATTTTGTCTATTCGAGTTATTGTAAATGTAATATAATGTACACAGCAAAACCTTCTAATTCTGTGTGCTGCCACAAATAATATAATACACTAGTAGTACTGCCCTTCATAGCAAATGCAAAGAACAGTCAAGCGGAATGATTTTATTGATTGTAACTTTTGTATAAAAGAGTTGTAATTGTCAGAATGATATTGTGTTTTCCTCGTACGAATATTGGATATTGCCCTAGGGATATCTTTCAGCCAGTCACTACCAGTTCACAGCTATTCAGTTTTTCGGCACGTTTGATTTATACACTGTTCCAATAGTTACACACTGGTTTTGTTTTTGTAATATAGTAATAAATAATAATAAATAAATAATAATTAAACCAAACAATGTATACGATATGCAGGAAAAAAAATTAAAACTAGCTTTAGTATAGCACCTTCTCACAAAATATGTTTTTGCCAGCCAAAGCTTCGTCAACAGTGTAGTAACTCTTATTCAACAAAAAATAATTTAATAAATATAAATAATTCCATGTCAGGTTTTTTTCTTGGTTCAAGAGGTATTATTTTATTATAAAACTGTATTGATAAGCACTTAAAACTTTTTCAAATTTTTGCTAGTTTTGTATATGGAGTTGCGATCGATTCCTTATTTTTAGTGTCGTGATCATGAATTTCTGATTTTTAATAACATTATTAAGATTTTCTCTCATGTACATATTCATTTGATGAATTTGCTCTGAGGCCATTGTCATTGAAAATCTACCGAGAAATTCATTGTCGTTGTACATTCCACGATAATTGCAACATTACATTATAATCACCAGGAATTTACTTTTCCATTTTCAGCGATGATAGATTCCTCCGGCAATTTCCCGTTGGCACACTTCACTTTGTCTGGAATGTCGATTGCTAATTTGTGAAGAGAATATTCTGCTTTGATAGATGAACAGTGAACATCGCAAAACTCAGTAAATTTAAAGGCCGCCTAGTTTTTTTTTTACTCTATTTTGTGATGGAATTCTTGAGTGTTGAGTTCAGTGTTAATTAGGTTTGTAAAATCTTTATTTCTCATAAAAACAGTACAGTTCACTTTAAATAAGATATAAAATTATTTTATATAAGCTAACAATATTGTTAAAGCCTCTGGGCCTTAGCAAAAAAACAATAAGCACTTGAATTTTGTTTGCGAAACACTCGTGAGCTACACTATTAATTGTAACGTTAAACGGACTTTCTACTCACGTTTTCTAATTATACGTCGAAAATAGGTCGAAAACACGTTGGAAACCTATTTTCGACGTATAATTAACGTGAGTAGAAAGCCTGTTTAAGGCGCTGTAGAGAGCCAATGACTTTGAGAGTTTCGTTCCTTGTGCCCGTTGTAAGAAGAGTTTAAAGTTTTATCCTAGCGCACCGTCGTATTTGCAATAATAATTCACGATAAATTCGAAGTGAAATTTTTTTAAAAATTTTACCGGTACTTTGGTTATAAATAAATTATCTACACGTTGGTGTAAAAATAAAAAAAAACTCAACTTTATTTATTTATTTATTTATTTAACACTTTAACACATAACAATTGTGTAAGGAGGACTTAATGCTAAAGCATTAAGTAAACTTAAGAAGAAGATAAAGGTTTTGTGTTTTTTGTTTGAGGTTTCTTTGAGAATGTTTACTGAAGTAAATACGTTTAAGCAAAATATGCAAACTATGCCTATTCAGTTCTTGGCTTGTCAGAAAATATGGGGATTTACGGCTGGTCATTATTGTTACACTTACTCCTACATGGCTAAGCGACTTTTGTTATGTTTACTGACTTCTCTTTCTTAATATTATACCTATTTTACACGTTCACACGTTCACACAATAGAAACTCAGGTAATGTTACAACACTTGAAAGTATTTTGGACGGTTCAGTGAAAAAAGTAGTTCGTTCTCTGCTTTCATTTTACCCCTCTATTTGTTGTTTGTTCCGAATTACTGTCGTGACTTGTAGCTTTTTTAGTTTGCTCCAAATTTAGAGGGAACTCCAATCTCTAGAGAGAGATCGACGTCTTTTTTGAATGAATATACGGGCCTTCCGTGTAATTTTGCTTTGGAATTTCAATTATATGTCGATTTTTTTACTGAGTTTTGATAGGTAATGCTGTTAGTTTATAATGCATAGTTTATTAATGTGTATGGAGACAGTAAGGCCTTTGCATCTATTGTAGATCATTTTATACAGCGTTAGTAACTGGTAATTATGCTGTACGGGACGCTGCAGTGCCTGGGACATTGTTAGATGGATTAAGCTTGCCCAGCACCTATACCATCCTCTCAGCTTAGTCAGCTGTTAGTCAGAGGAAAGAACAGGTCAATACGTCTGAAGCTAACTAAGCCGCGGGTTTCCTCACGATGTTTCCTTCACCGTTAAGCACGTGTTAAATGTGAACATACACTTTTCAAGAAAGAAAAATCCATTGGTTCACGGCGGTATCGAACCGGATTTCCGGATTCGGAATGAAAGGCGGGGTACATACCATTCGGCCAACACGGCTTCATGGAGACAGTAGATTTATAAAATACTTTCTCATAAGTCAAACTCTATTCTCTTTGTTGTTGAAACAACCAGTCATTATAGTGGGTCAAAATCATTAAGTATGTGCGTTTAATTACACCTATTACGTCTTGCCGTGGGCTGGCAGTAAAATTTTGCCTTTTATCTTTTGGCCATGGATGCAGTAAAAATCTGCCAAGGGATACCACCAGAAGATGGGTAGCAGCGTCGTTGATGGAAACTATCTACTTGGAGTTCTTGGAGGTCCATGAGGCCTATGTTCAGCTGTGGAAGTCCTAGAGCTGAGAGATGAGAAGATAATTATTCGTCTCTGAATAACAAACTGCGAAACCAATCTAAGATCGGCATGCACGTCATAAGCATTAACGACTAATCAAATAGATTTTCTTAATGAAATTTTTGTGACACTTCGTGAACTTTTTGTACTACAAGCACTTCTTAGACAGCACAAAGTAAAGGCTCATCTAAACAATGATCAAAAAAGACGTAATTATAAAGTATATCATACTAAAATATGTAAAACTTCTTTTGCACATCGACATACTTACTTTTTAGCATCTTATTTATATAACAAAATTAATAAAGTAACATCATTACAGAAAACGACAAATCAGGAATGTAAAGCAAAAATTAAGCTTTACTTACAAAGTTTGGATTACAAACAAACAGAAATCCTGCTCAAAACTCAATCTTGAGCATGGCAACAAATGGGCTATATTATAATTATGTATTATTAAGGTATTAAGTATAGGTAGTAAGGCTTCTTATTATTATTTTTATTTTGTTTATTAAATAGTAATATAAGGTTTAGTAATAAAAAAAAAATAGGAAAAAAAATTGTTATTCTTAGGTATCAAGTAACATGGCAAACTCTTTCTTTCTTTTTTTTTTGTATAATTGTAGTAACTGTTATTAGCATGATCGTTTATCTTGTATGTAATCTCTATAATACCTACTGTAACGCCGAAGCAGTGAGCCCTCGCGTCTTTATACAAGTGTAAAAACTTAGTAAGAGCGAGGACGAACCTCTTTGACTACACAGGGTTATTCTCCATCTTCTTATTACCACCCAGATTGAATGATAGATTGTTATTGTTAATTATAGTGTAAATTAGTAACAAGAAGTTTGTTAACCCGCTATTTGAAAATAAATATTTTATTATTTATTATTATTATTATTTTACTTTGGGTTTCACCTTGAGAAAGTCGGCCCTAGACTAAAATGTTTTTTAACAACAGTTACAAACCACTTTCTGTTGCTTAGTAACGACCCTTCAATCCTTTTTTTTGTATTACTGGTACAGACATGTTCTAACCCTTGAATGTTCAAGCAGCTACTAAGTTGACACAAATTGTTGTCGTCACAGGCTTGTCTGGGGCCGCATAGTTGGCGGGCCGCCCCGTGTGGAATGTACCAAACCACCTTTTCAAGCGGGGTTCTATTTTTGAATCGCTCGTATGACTTTGAGAACTCGTGTACGCTTTACATTTTTCTCTTAACAACTCGTCATAACCACTTATGTTGATAGTCGACCGAAAATAGGACTATTCGCGAGTAGACAAATATAATTCGAGTTATTGTGTCATACGAGCGATTAATAAGGGGCCTTACCTTTTCTAAATCTTCTTAATATATTCTCCTTTAAGTAGTTTTACAGAAGTCTGCCAGTGTCAAGTTTCGTAAACTTGAGAAAAATCAAAATAAAGTTTACAAAAGAACGACGGCTCTCTACGGCAATATTTAGGTTATGTAACATGACTTTATTAAGTTATTGTGCACATAAGCACCTGTTATTAGTAGGTAAAGAAACCAAGTGTACGTTTATTTGTACAAGGTTTCGCTCGAACATTTCTTTATTATAATGTGCCAAAAACCTTTTAAGCGCTTTGCCTGCATCACTGGCATTCTACGGTAATAAAAATGTGTGGCATGGCATTCTCAACGTTATTATTTATCAGCCTATGATATGGTCAGTCATATTGTAGAGACCTAAGTACGTTTATTTGGTTTATCATTTCAGCCATAGGACTGTTAGGCATACCTAGGCTATTATTTAGTCTATTATAATAATATTTAGTCCCGTCCCCAGATTTCGATAGCACTTGGCACTATAGGTACGAGTATCAATCAACCTGGAGCGCAAGCTAGGTACGAATTGAAAATGAAAAATAAAAAAAATGTTTATCAGGAACAAAAACAATGGAACGTTGAACTACTTTTTCTTTTTTCTGGCTAACACCCGACTAAGCTGGTAGGATCATATGATATATGGTAATAATAATATGTATAAATGTCAGCCGAGGGCTACACCTACTCGGGCCAGTTCACAGTCCATTCCGAAAAAATCTAAAATCTAACTATTAATAAGAGCTGTTTCCTGTAGTCCCGTTTTTGATCTCACTTCCTTTGTGGCTGTAGCAGGTGCTCCACTGTCTCCTCCCCTTCAAGACACCCGCGACATATTCCATTGTCCCCCTGTCTTGAGGAGATGGTGGTTGAGATCGCAGTGTCCCGTGATGATAATGCATATCCTACAACATCTGAAAATCCTTCGTAGAAGCTTATGGAATGCTGCCAGAGGCCCCGAGTCCTTTTCCGGTATTTCCGCAGTTGGGCTGTTTAGGCTCGGGGTAGCATTTCGGGGGACAACGCACAATGTACCCCGTTGCGGGACATTAGTGCAGTTCTGATATATCCCATCAGAATTAGAATTAAAAGAGCTGTGTTTTCTAATCGCTTCCTACAGCTTAGTGCCTAAAACAGACAAGCGAACTTCATGTGCCTTATTTCCTATTAACTTAAGATTAAATATTTCTATTTTCTTTTGTAAGTGGATTGTCTATGTTTTCTAATTACAAACTATGGAAATGAAGTGAATGAATTTGGAATTTCTAAAAAGTTACAGCGAGTTTATGATACGGCCAGGAGAAAGAAGTACTCCGCGGAGTCGAAAATGCCTAGAAAAGCTACTGGTTCGTGAAGGAATTAATAAAGGGCAAACTTCCTGTCTCTCTGAAACGCCCAACTTTTTGACATATTTACGCGTCCTAACCTAACAGTGCACAGTCATGGTCATTGACCGATATTCGAAAGTCCAAGCCCGGGGCTTGCCAACGAGCGATGGAGCACAGCGTTCTAAGTGTAAAACGAATCGTCAGGATTCGTAATACCTGGCTGCGTTCAAAAACTAGCATCGCCGGCCAAACTTAAATGGGACTGGCCGGGTCACGTTACACGGATGCATCCCGACAGATGGGCTAACATTGCCACAGATTGGACTCCGGACAAAGCACGATGTCGAGGCAGGCCAAAAAAACGCTAGCGCGATGAACTAGACTTGTCCCATGGCAGTTGACGAGAGATAGCACTGGATAGAGACAAATTGAGAGAAACGGGGGAGGCTTTTGCCCAGCAGTGGGACAGTATAGCTAATAAAAAAATAGTATGGTGTTGCAAACTTAATCCACCCATCAATGTCCCAGGAACTGCTCTGTCCTGTACAGCATGAATACTAGTTGCTGATACTACATAAAATATCTATAATAGATGTGAACGGCCTTTCTTAAATTTTAATGGATCTAACTTTTGGTTACGAATTTCATCCCCTTCTTTGTATCAGCTTTGGTTTGATAAACAATCCAAAGCAAACAACCAATAAAAGAGTTTGAGTTTAATCATCGGAATTCACAAAGTCGTAAAACTGTTGATGCCTTTACGATTTTCTGATATAAATAGGTACTTTTGGTTCATGTCAAATATGCACGTAATTTGTTGTAATTGTTTGTTCGCAAAACGACGTCTGAGACAGAACAACGTAAATAAAAAGTTAATATTAAAGTTATTCCAGGTTCCTTTCTGCAAATTTCCCATGTTTCTTTTTCATAAGTTCAGAAGTTTATGCGTTTAGTTGTTTCAATCTACACACATAATTGAATATATTAATATTACCCATCCAAAATATCTATTATACTGCTGGGCAAAGGTCTCCCCTTTTTACTCCACATTTCTCATTGCATAGTGAACCACGTAATATCTGTAATGGTGTCAATTAATTATATTTTCAACACAGTTGCTCATAAAATGGCTCTTATTTCACCGCATTTAGGCACGTAATGACACCTGTAATCAAACTGTGACTTTTTCATTTATATTATTTACAAGTGAGTTATAGGGTTTTTTTATTTTATTTAGTTTTCGTCAGTAAATAATTTATCTGATGAGACTGCTATGCCATCAAAAACCGTTAATTACAATTTTACTAACTGCACATTTACTGTTTCTCTAAAAAAAATTTTTATCTACTAAATAAATTGATTTTAGTATTATTTTCTTCACAAGTGTGTTAAAAACGTATACTCGTGTGTATTGATGATTACCGTCCTTGGCTCTCTTAAGACCCTCACCTAACGGCTCTGGTTTCAATGGCGCCTCAGCGGTAATCACCAACATTACACACTTGTACCATAATGTACCTACTAATATAGAATTAAATTATATTTATTGACACACACAGATACAGCAAAGGCACTGGAGCTTAAATAAATATAATGGACCTCGCTGTTGCGGCGTGAGTCAAGAGCTCTCGTCTCAGGTTGAGCTACCTACTCCACTTATGAAGATATAAACATATTATTTTTTGTTCTGTTTAACAGTCAATAAAACCACACAGTATATAAAGATATTTTTATTAAACATTTCCTTCTGTAAAATAGATTAATTAAAACTGACATTTACAACAAACAACTATAAAATTCTTTGCCATCATCAAATCTAAGACTAGTTACGTTAATAGGTCCTGTTTTTGGGATTGTTCTCGAAGTAGCCGATGGGTTCTGATGGCGCTCGCTGTTATCTCAGAGATCAACCGTCATTTGAACACGTAACGTATCATACCACGAGGGTGGGGATGTGATTATTTTAATACATTGAGGGCCTACACAATTTTAACTAAGGTACAGTCTTGTCGAAACCCATTCCTTCAAACAAAGAGAATTAAAATATAATAACTTCAAACATAGACATTTAAAAAACGGTTGCCCTCAAAATGCTACTCTATAGTAAATTTTTTAAATGATTGTTTGTCAATATTACAATTTTTTTAATGTAAATATTGTTGTATCTGATTCCTTATACATATATTATCATGCAAATATCATGCAGCCATTTTTATGTGCAAGCTACTGTTAAATTTATATGCCTGCGAAGGTTGCATTTGACCTTCGCAGGCATATAAATTTAACAATGCATGTTCTTACAAAACATTTATTTTGTCATCCTAGCTTACACATGTTTATGCAAATTTTATCTTATTAATCATGTAATATGAGCATTCACCAATAATAATTATTATATTGGCGAATGCTCATGTACTATGTATGTACTCTAAACTATAATATTCGACACAAAACATACAGGAAGTTCAGGGTTTCAGCCCATGAAAACAAGTAGTTTAGGAAGGGATTTTTTTTAAATATATTTTTAATTAGCATTTTAATAGTTGGTGTTCTGTGAAAATTATTCTAGGGTCTTTGACTAGGATTAACACATAGGCCATCATTAATCCGGGTACATAGCATGCGAAGCGGCGGGAAAAAGCTAGTTTGAAATAATTTGAAGGAGATGATGAAATTTCACTTAGACTGTACCTTTGCTAAAGATAATTCTAACAGTGCAAAAGCCCATTTATTTAATGTCATTAATTATAAGATTATTACATTCATTTTACAGCGTTAGCCTACATTATCAACACAAAAATACATCACTACATGAATATAACAGCATCAGTTTGGAAGCTACAGCTTTTAATACAATTTACTTGTATAAACACACTACGGTTTTGGTCAGGAAGTAAGCTTACACCATACACTTCTCACACATTAACTGCTTAGATTTTACGTTCCATACATATTTTCTTCACAATAATGCAGTAATACTTATTTTATAAACTCTCCATTTATTAAAGTTAGCTTTCTATTCTGATTATGTCACTGATTCTAATGAAGAGCTGGAGTTCACACAATTTCATTAACGAAATTCTATTTTCAGGGAAAATGTTTTCGAAATGTATGAAGTCGTGTTCTGGATAATCGACTTATCGTATGTAAAATTCCCTGCGATGGAAACTGTGATGTGCTTATCAAAATGCCTGGTTCTAAGAAATGTGATCTAAATACAATCACGAACAATAAATACCGCTCGATCAGCATTTCATTGGTTCTATATTACTACAATAGTACGGTTTTTGGAATGGCCGCTTTTGGCCCCAGAATTTATTTCATAAACCTCTCCTAATAAGAACCGTTAAGTCAACCTTTTGAACCCAATATACAGGTAAATTCGCTTTAAAGTTCTCCCTCGATTATTTAATCAATTTGTTCATATGTAGGGATAACAGAGCTCAATTTAGTTAGATAGGTATTTAATTTAGATCACAGTACCCGCAGCAGGGAAACTCAATGAAGGTATATTTATGTAGGCAGGCATATTTGGTTTCTACTTTCAAATAACGACATTTATTTATCTATTTGAACATATATTACACTCAATATTAATCTTATTAATACATAACACTTACTAGCGTGAGTTTTTGTTTTAGTATATTACAATAAGAAGAAAATTCAAATCATAGGCTTACACATAAATTATTTGCCTGATTTATTATGTGACGTTAAAGTTTATTGCGTATTGTGTAAAACATACATATTTACTCTGATATAATAGTATATTTGAAACTAATTAAATATAAGTATGTCAATGTAAGCTTTTTGAGTGCAACTGTCTTCGGCATACCAAGCAGCAGCGCTTTTTTTGTGATTTTATATACTTTATGTTGTCTGATTGCCGTGGGATGCCAGCAGTAGAAGATTGCTTCTCCTCTCTTTCCCGTGGATGCAGTAAGAATCTGCCAAGGGATACCTCCGGAAGATTGGCAGCAGAGTCTTTCCGTGTATCAACATCCCGTACTGCGCTCGCCAACCCGCATGCCAAGCGTGACAAGTATGGCAAAAAACCCCCCCCATGATCTTGGGATTGTGTGTCCAGCTGTGAGGACAGCAGTCCCACGGCTGAGATGATAAAGTTGCCTGAATACTTTTTATTCAAAGCGCCACCACTTGAATCTATATTCTTCGTCAAAGCTGCCTGTCTCATCTCTAATAATTAATCACGTGATAATAGGCCTTATTAATATACGCTCGCACATCGGCCTATGTGACATTTAACACTAACTCGTAACTACCGCCTGCAGCACGTGCAAACATATCGATGTACTTAGCCACATGTTTCATTTCAGTAGATGCATTGTGACTATCTATTACAACTACTATATAAAAGCTCTTATTGTAATAGATTTTAGCGCAGTAAAAGCTCTTTTTAACCCCCGATCCGTGTTATAAGTTTGAACTGTGTGTGTGTGTGTGTCTGTGTGTGTGTGTGGGGGTGTTCTGTGTGGCACCTCTCTCTCTCTCTCTCTACTTGGCAATTCTTATTCCCATCTGATGGTCGGGTCTGCAGGTGTATGTGGCACCGTAGGTCTTAAACGAGAGGATCGATTTACATGTATATTTTTTTAATTAATAGCAGGTTTTATAGCCTTGACATTTTTAATCAAAATCGGTTAAGACGTTTACAAGATGAAAGTGGAAATGAAAATACGATTGTTTCAGATATACCCAAGTTTGGTATAAAATGAAAGGAAAGATTATAAATCGGGTCACTCATTTCCAAGATATGGGCGATGAGAGTGAGGATAAACAATATAATGTTTTCAAATATTACCAATCTATAACAAATGAAATGACGTCAAAGCAGGTTTTCTAGCTCTTACTTTAGTGTCGGGGGTTACTTAAAAATATTTTTACACATTTGTTAAGACTCTGAAGAGAAGTGTCAAAAAAGAAACATTGTTATGTGCTCATCTGCTTCGACTTATATCATATTTAAAATATTACTGTGACATACATACTTTATAAATATATCTTTGTGTATCGTGTGTTCCATTAAATTTAATAATTGTGCTCTTAATATAATTCTGTTACAGAGGTTACATACAATTAACTGAAATTAACGAGATAGGTACAGTGTATGAATAATAGTTCCGGATTCAATAGCAGTTGAGTAGGTTACTAGTTTACAATAGCATTTTGGGCATCACAAATATTTAATTGTGCTAATGGCACAGTTTATTCTCACACAATATTAAAAGTAATTAAAACTAAGGGAAGCAATGTTACCTTCGCATATTGTTTCACTGCATTGTCTGAATGGAAACGCAGCATGAACTTTCCGTATTTATGTGCACCAAGTAATGCACAGAAAGTTCTTTGGAACAATTCTACCTCTACAATCATGTTTTGTTGTAAGCGCGGAGTATTTTCCCGGGTTTCTAGTACTTATAGGCAGCCTGGCTCATACCCACCTCTAAATTCCTACACCCCCGCATTCTTTCAGCAGTTTAAATATATCGTGAATCATTGTATTCATTTCTTCCCTCAGTTTTACTTACTTTTGTCCTTGTCGTGCAACATAACGATCTTTTACAAACTATCACGAATAACTGACATTCTTGTCTTTTACATCCGATACATTTCAACAATTAACATTTCATTACTATTTATTCACAATTTCACATTGGCTACCTACACGTCCATCGAGTCACTCTCACAACAGGCTACTTATAATTTATTCTCTCAGTTCACACCGTGTCACTTGTCTTTGCGTGCAGTTTGTGCGTTCATTATTCGCGGTATCGATATACCGGGTAGAGGCGTACTAAGGGCTCACGTGAGGCCGGTGGGGGCGGCTGTCAAAGGAAAAGACGAGCTTGGAGCCGATTGCGCCGGGGTGGTGACGCCTGAGAGCGCACCGACGAGTGGCTCAGCGACCGCTTCCGTCACAGGGTCGTACTCAGGTGGCTCTTCTGGGGGCGCGGCGGCAGGTCGAATGTTGTCAAGCCGCGGGCGCGGCGAGTAGCGCGGCGTCAGCGCAATCCCCCCGACGACTGGGTGCGATTTAAGACTCCCACCTGGAGGGCGTCGTGCATCATGCGCTCGTTCTCCTGCCGAACTGGGGAAAAGCACACAGCTTAATCATTGTCACGATTTATCGAGCACAGGGCCGGATTTTGCTGGGACCTGGGGGCTAGTGACCTTTGTTATGGTCTAATGAGGTCGGATATTTACTCGGATTTTAGGGTTTATGAATTCGAGACAAACAAGGGTTAGGTGTTGTTGTACCCAATGGGTAAAGTCTACCTGATTTACGCAATACTCGCGGGATTCGCTTCTAATAATATGCGCTTGCTATAAAATCTACCTAATTTACGTGAGACAATATTTGTTAAGAGTATTAAAACGTGTGTTAATTACAACATTTAATTGTTAGCTACGAGATTGCGTAAAGTGAATGTTGGGTCAGTTAGTAACACACACAATCATTATTTTAGTTAATCTAAGGAACTAAACATTCCCTAAGTGCTAAGTAAATTTACCATTTCAATTACTTTTTAAAACGTTTACCCATAAAAAGAAAGCAGCTAAAAAGAGAATAAAGAACATATCAAACCACATAACTTGGTTTCGTAACTTCTATGAGGAATGAGCTTCCTTACAATAAACGAAAGGCTGTTTCAAAAGAGTGCTTCAAAAAGCTTACTCGTAAGCATTTTTTGAAAACTATCTAGACCTTTATTCAGCTGTTTTTTTTTTACTTAGGTATATATAATTTATATGCATATAAATAATGTATCTACATTTATCTTAATTATTTTGTAACAAATTTCTTTATAATATAGTTTGGGTACGTAATTACTTTTTAGATTCTCTGTTATCTACGTACGTTAAGATTTTGCCTTGTTTTTAAGTTTACCTCTTATGTTAGCACGCCTTTTGACTGTTGTTGTGTATGTCCACCATCATTTCAGCTGTAAAACGTCCACTACTGAACACAGGCCTTCCTCCCTTGAGGGATAGTAGCCATACTGACGCTTGGCAGGCAGGTTGGCGAGCGCAGTACGGGATCTTGATACGCGTAAAGACGCTGCTGCCCATCTTCCGGAGGTATCCCTTAGCAGGCTCTTAATGCATTCATGGGTAAGAGAGGAGAGGTAACATTCTAATGCCGGCACCCGGCACCGGTTAGTATTAAATGCGTTAGTACCTATAGTAGTTAGTATTGAGGGCAAAGCCCCCTAATATGCATAGCGCTGTCTGTCTGTCTGTCTGTGCGTGAGACGATTACAACCGACCGCTTTGACCGATTTACATGAAACCTTTTTTGTTAGCACCGTCTTAATGAAAGAAGGGTACTGATTGATTTTGGTGACCCTAGGACCAAAAAATAAAAGTCTTCAAATGGCCTAAAAAGTCCAAAAACCCAAAAATGGCATTTTTGACCTTTGGTGACCTTTTGAGACCTTCGCCCTCTTTTCTGGTACCCCCGTACCAATGCTTGTTTGTATTAAAAAAAAGTATTTCACTAGCACTCTAATTCTTAGACATGTTTTTATAAAAATCTGTCTTCAAGCATAAAATTTAAAGGCTTTCCTCCGTATAACTCAGCGCAATAGAGCAAGACCTTGGTGTCTTAGTTCTTTAAAAATATACCTGAATCGCTCATCTTAACGATGGATCAGAGTTATTGAGTGTAATGAATCACGAGTAATTTAACCAATTTAACCCTATTCAAAGGGACCGTCTCCACGAGCGAGGGAATCGTGGCGATTCTATAGTGCGTTGCGATTCTCTCGCTCGTGGAGACGGCCTCTAACCACTTGAACGTTCATGGGTATTACAGTTACCAAAAACATTTTGGCAACTTACGCCCGTGGTACTACAGCACCCATAGGGTCGACCGCACGAAAAAACGATTTTATTTATTACCTGTGGCTCTTGTGTGCAAAATCTATGGTATAACACAAGCGGAAATACTAAATGAACGAACTGAACCACGTCTCAATTCACATTTCTACGAAAACTTTGTCTGTCAACAAAATTAAAACAGATGTGTGATTTGTGCTCGAAACTTGAAGAGTGTTATCGTAAATTATGTCGTAATTACTTTTGCTGTATTGTATATTTCTATGATTGTTATACATGTATTTTTTCTAGATAATTCACTGGTTTTAATGGTATATGTACATCATTATTATTATTTCTCAAAAGTTTACAAATTTTGCAAAAACTATCGCCGAGTACCGGTTGTGTATCAAAATGGCTTTTATGTAAATTATATACATAAATGTCTGGAAATACGTGGCACGGACGATAACATCGCCGCGATTCCCTCGCTCGTGGAGACGGCCCCAAAGACTTAACGGATTGGATAAGGAAAATAGGAGTTTCACCTCACTTTTTGCATATTTTATTAAAATTCAGAAAAGTTCAAAGATTGCTTTATTTTTTAATTAATGGATTCGAAGTATGAAATTCATATTTTATTAATTGGGTTCGGTGTTTGGAAAATTGATAACGAAATAGCCTTAATGAAGATACTCTCTCTCAATCCTCAATCAGTAGTAGTAGGACTTTTTGTGAAAGGTTCATCCGGGGAAGTACTACCACCATACCTATTTCTGCCGCCAAGCAGTAATGTCTCCATTGCTGTGTTCCGGTTTGAAGGGCAAGGGAGCCGGTGAAATTACGGGCACATGAAACCTTACAACTCTGTCTCACAGGGTGACGGGCTCAATGCAATGAAGCGTTGGTCACGTGCTTAGTGAGCGTGATCACCGCGGCATTGCAATTGTTATAGGTAGAGGTTACCGCTTAACATCAGGTGGGGCTTCGGCTAGTCTCGTCATTCAGTAGTATAAAAAAAATCCTAATCCTAATTAATATTATAAATCATTTATTTATTAAAACCTTTACAAGATATTAAATAATTTACCGCAACGTTTAAAACTTTACCTCCCTATCCCTCTATTACGCATCTCACGACAGGTTTTTTATAACAGGCGATCGTTGCTGTCAAATGTCAATTTCTTGCTGTTCTCTAATACAAAATTGACGTTTGACAAAAGTGGGAACTAAACTCTACAGTACAGTCTGTTGTCTGTATCTAGTTCTACGTTACCAGCGCCGCGTCTATCAGACTTGAGTGGGGGCGCGGACTCTAATCACCCTGCCGACCGTAACGAGCGCCTACGCTTCTTTACAAATCAAGTTTGACAGACTAACTATAAGCGGGTGGAAACCCCGGGGATATAATAAAGGTAACATTTACCGTTTTTATTTCATCAATACCTATGGTGCGCTTCCAAAACAAATGTTTTTCTTATAACGTGCAAGGAATTTCAATAAGTATTGATTGTTTCGCTGCGTGACATCAAAGAAAGGCCTTTTGGAAGTTCTTAGATTCCACTATCCTTGGCGTTCATCCAAAGATTTGTACATCTTTGGAAACTATAAGCTGTAGCGGTAACGAGAGATGGATATTACTGATATGTGAGCAGAGGTAGACCAAAGAAAAGGTGGATGAATTGTGTGAATTACCATATGAGCGGGAAAGGAGTGGATAAGTGAAAGTCGATTTAACGTCTAACCGTCAGTGAGAGATCGGATAAGGTTAACCATGTTATGCCGACCCCGCGTATTGTGAGATAAGGGCAGGCAAATGATGAAAGTTGAGCGGTACTACTACCAAATCATTTACATGGATCCTTTTCAATCACTTTCATATAAATTATAGGCAGTTTTTCAATAACGTTTAGTGAAATTGGACCAGCAGCGGCCACTTTGAAAAGTACGTAAAAAAAACACAATTTAATTTTAATGAACATAATTGGGTTTGTTCGCTTCAGATGACACGCAAGTCAGCAAAACGTAAGAATTCAAAATAACGACTCTCGGTCGTCATCATATAACAATTTAAAATTTGTCTTCTATGTTTAGAGCAGATTCCATCCGAAGAAGTTGTGTCCTCTATGTAATCTGATATTTTGTAGGGTTGTTCTATATTCGTCACACAGTAAATTCGATACGGAAAAAAGTATGTTTAATTCGCCACAGTTCAATTTTTATTAGCTTTATTTGTATTGCAGAAGGTAAATTCAATGATAAAAGCAACTTACTTGAGAGTTTGGTAGTATTGAAAATCACTTTAAAATCTTAGTTGGAATATACTAATGTTGTAAACATTACTATATGAAAACAAACTACGGTATGTTTTTGAATATGTATTTCATCGTATTTACCTACGTATTTAAAATATATATAAAAATTTAAATTCCAACAAGGTTCAACAGATATATATTATATATTTGTACCTTTAACCATTAAAATTCACCAAATACCAGATGAGAATGCATCATTAATTATTTTTGATTGCCAAACAACCAATTACCAATCGGATAAACATTTTATCTTGTTTAACAAGCATTATTTATTGGCCGCAGATCGAAAGAGTCATGGGGTAAATCTACCACCGGATGGATCCCCCAAGGCAGAAAACGACTTCACGGTAAGACGTCGATGGAGAGACGAAGTTGACGCACACCTGGAATACCATTAGCTTCTTAGTTATCTGTCTTTGTCCGTTTGCGCTCTATAGTCATAATTTATGTTATCCCAAAGGTTACTTCCGTGATGCCACCATCGGCCCTGGTGGTAGATCAGCGTTATTTGTGCATACAACTAACATAATGTTAGTTGTATGCACAACTAACGCTGAACCAGGACCATTTTGTGACACTTATTAGTTGTCTCTTAGATTAAGATTAGGGTTTCACTGTTATATGTTTGTAAGTGTTGCAAATAAATCATTTTTCATTTCAATTCGTTTTTCATTATAGATAGAAATAATTTAGGATAAAGAAGTGTGAAAGGAAGTAATGCCCTAGCCTGCAGTGGGACAGTACAGGCTCCATTATTAGCCATATAAATGATTATCTATCTATCTATCCTGAGCTACGTTTATCATCTCAGCAGTAGGACTGCTATGCTCGTCCACCGCTGAACATGGGCCTCCCTCTTGGATCTCCAATATCATGAGGGGCTTGTTGTCATACTCTCCACGCTTGGGTTGGCGAGTGCATTACGGGATGTTGATACACGAAAAGACGCTACTACTTATCTTCCGGAGGTATATCTTAGCAGATTCTTACTGCATCCACGGGCAAAAGAAGGGATGCAACATTCTACTGCCAGCACACCACGTCCTTAGGGTTCCGGATCTCAAAAGGAAAAAAACGGAACCCTTGTAGGATCACTTTATTGTCCGTCCGTCTGTCTCGTGTATAATTTATACCCCACGAAACTTAATTTAATAAAACATACCACACAGAAGTATTCTGAAAAGTAAATGTAATCAGAAAGAAAAACAGAAACATACTCTATTTATTAGCTTAGTTTTTGTGCGACCAGTGAAATGGAATTCATATCGTATCAAAGTTATATTCCGTCATCAAATTGAAAAAGATTTTTGAACAATTCGGCACCCTTCGTCCATTTCCCTACCTTGTAGAAGTTATTTAATTTAAAGACGGTGATACATTCTCTCCCAGACGTAGAACATCCACTACTGGACCAAGGCCTCCCTCATTAGTCACTAAGTACTGATCATGAGGGATTGTTGCCATACTCACCACGCTTGCCAGGCGGGTTGGCGAGCGCTGTAAGGGATGTTGATACACGGAAAGACGCTGTTGCCTATCTTCTGGCATCCATGGCAAGATAGGGATGGAAATTGTACTGCCACATTATTATAGGTTAATAAAAATAAAACCGGCCAAGAGCGGCGTGGGTTTCGTGCCATCATACAATATAACTTGTGTTAGAGGCGGTTTAAATTTGTTGGAGAACCTTGTTCGTTTTCCTGTCGTTTTTACATACAAGTCTCAAGGTTTCTCTTTACCAGTTTGGTACGGAACCCAAAAAAGAAGTTAATACTCAGAAAATATACCTATTAGCTTCTTTTTTGTAAACGTACGAAATACGAATACTACATTTTATTATTTTTTTCGCAGTGTTTAACTGTCATTAAAAAGATTTAGACGCAAGCTTTACAAACAACTCTGCCTAAGTTTTAGTTTAAGTCTAGCGATAATTGTTTTCACAGTTGATTATGTACAAAATCTTAAAGATTTAACTTAACTCAAAATTTAAAAAACTTATTTAACATATGTCAATTTTTTATGAATCGAGGAGGGTGCCATACTCACCACGCTTCCACGTAGACATTAGTCTCCTCGAAGATTCATTTTTAGTTTTATTCATAAACAACGACAGGTCTAACCTTATGTTAGCAATATAATGTCCAAACATTGTTCACTCAGAGGCTGTAAGGCTGACTATCGTTTTAAAATCAGTTGTTATGTCATGCATGACCACTAATAGAATACTTAAATATTTTTTTGCAAATTACAATCTCATCATGCATTGAAAAATACCCAGACCCGGGACAAATATCTTCAGAACAATTACAATCGTTTGTCCCGTGGCAGCGTATCAGTCAACTATTAGACCAACTGAGCCATGTAGGCAGTCAAATCCTCCCCTTTTGAATGTCCACAAGAATTTATGTTCCCATCGAAAACAACGCATAGTCGGGAAGCCTTTGTTGCTTTACTTTGATACCATTAACGTTTCAGGGGCCATAGAAAATTCATAAAGCAAACCAGTGTCTTAATAAGTTAAAGCGATGGCTCCGGCAACCTTCTGCGAAGTGATTTTAAACCGCGATGTGGAAGAAGGTACTTACTAGCTTATTCATAAGTCATAACCTCGGATTTTTCCCAGCATTATTTTACTTAAAATGCTCTTGGGAAACCATAACTTTGTGGTGCAAACGGATTAATTTCGTGAAGGTTCTCACTAATTATCTGTTAATGTAATCTACAAGCAGGAAAATTTGTAAAGCGGCAAAATACCGTTTTTATGGTCAATATCCTTTCTCGATTAACACATGCAGATTAAAGAAAACCCTGTGTAAGATTTCATTTACACCACCGAGTTTAGAATGTGCAGTGCGTGTTGTCCATCTACATTTTAGGCCTCATTTACAGAGACGCGAAGCTGATTTTTTTTCAGCATTTTTGTTATTAAATCGAAAATATAAAACTATGTACCCCTACTAAACCAAAACGAATAACTGTTAATCCCTAAAGTTAAACATTTTTAATGTGCAACTGAAGCCCTTTCATATTGATACTTCACATGATCTAGTAACTCCACTTCAAATTTTTGAGACCCCCTTTCCGCCCCCCTTTGCAATCATAATAAGAATATTTTTTTAAATTTTTAGAGGTCCAACAAAAAGTGAATAAGTGTCTAATACCATTTCGAATTTCAAGTTGAAAGCAACAAACAAATCGACAGACAGACAGAAAAAGACACGGTCACCAAAATGGCATGTATAGGCCATTTTGTTTTAAGTATAACTTTGATTGAGTGCCAGTGTAATCAAGACAAATTTGAACATTTTGCAAGAGACTTCCTACAAGCGTTTTATATTTAAAGCCTGCACTTTGCGACCCAGGTGGGCAATTATGAAAGTGCTCGCGTTAAATAGAATTATCAATGGGAAAGGTATTATTATAATAGGACTTTGTCGTGTAATTACCTTATTTTGATTATTTCCTGAACGGGGTTTCGGCTGCGTTGCAATTACTTTAGTAAATTTGTAGTGGTAATTTGTCAAAGTTATATCTCGTCTTCACAGAGCCTAGCTAAAATATCTTAAGGGGATTTTGGGGTGTACAAAAGGAAAATTGTAAAAAAAAATTCAATGCTACCACTTGGTTCAAAGAAGAGAAAGTTAAATTAATTCACCTGTTCCCAGTTCCCCCGAATAAAGCCGAATATGCCGCTGGTATATGTACCGGGCAAGCCTTATCCATTTTACAATGTCCCAGGCACTGCCTTGGGATGCCGGCAGTAGGAGGTTGCCCCTCGACACTTGCTCGTAGATGCAGTAAGACTCTGTCAGTGCCTTTCCGTATACACATCTCGTACTGCGTTCACAAACCCGCCTGCCAAGCGTGGTGAGTATGGCCTCTCATGATCAGTTCTTGATCCTTGAGAGAGGCATTTGTTCAGCAGTGGATGTCCTACGGCGAGATGTCGTACAGCATGGATATAAGATGAAAGCGCAATTTTACTTATGTTTGATCCAATAACGCTCACATTATTCTCATCGTGTTCATCAACCAATTAGCTTACCCACTCTCAATTACCGAAGTCTGTTAAGATGTAATATGTTATTGATTAATGATAATAATGGTTTTGACGTCTACGCAAGAATCTACTTACGTACTACGTAAGTACATTTTTGTAAGTACTTTACAACTTCACTCGTGTTCACTCTAGCTGGCTTGACCCTCGGCTGTTCTATTGTGATGTGTAATGTGATTAAAATAAAATGTTTATGTTTATTTAGTTTTTAAGGAGGTAGAATTATAGCACGCCAACCACACCCGAAACTACAGGTTTGGCTGGTCTACCAGCTAAGCCATTCTCTAGAATGGCTTAGCATTAAGCCCATCTTTTGTAATTTGTGCAATAGAGTATTAAAAAAAAACGCTTCGAAACATAGAGGTAGAAAACATAGCCCAAGATTTGATATTCTACTGATTTGTTTGGTTTTCTATAATTCTATATAATGTATATTAAGACATATTCATAATTAACTCTTCGTCTTTCTTTCTCCTGCCCTCATTTTATCTAGGTGGGGTCGACACAACACGTGTTTTTCTTCCGCTATGATCTTACTTTTCTCGGCAATGTCATCTTTCACGCAGTCCATCGATACATTTTGGTCTCCCTCGTCCAGTATCATTTATGGTTAGGTTTTTACAGTCAGTGGTAAAGTACTTTTTTACACTCAAGCAAAATGACTTCGCTATTTTTTTATAATCAAGATAATAATTAATTATTATATTGCAAAGTCCACATTTTGCTAATGTCTGTACAGTTAATTAACAGGTATATATCGTTAATCCATTATGGTAATGTGTTCTGATTGCAAAAGTTTAAAAAAGACTGACTGTACAATGACAGTGTAAATGTGAATTTTTTTTTAATGCTGGACAAATCACACAGCATCATCTAGCCCCAAGCTAAGCAGTGCTTGTGTTATGGGTACTAGATGACTGATATACTTAATACATTATACTACATAGATACATATTTTTATTATATATAGAAAAACACCCAGAACACCCTGAACAAATCTGCAGATCGTACAGACATTTGACCCGAGGCGGGAATCGAACCCGCAACCCCTTGCATCGCAGGCGGACCTTCGCCCGCTGCGCCACAGAGCTCGTCGTCCATTAAATACGGCACACAATTGCGCCCTACTTATTTTTGTTCATTTACACGCCTTTCGAACCATTTTGTACGTTGCTAATGGAACCAAAGTAATCTGTATTGGTTGCCAAATATTGAGGGAATTTTTTTCGAAATAAGTTTCATTCAAAAGTAAAAACTTCCAAAATAGTTCCGTCGAACCTTTTAGATGGCTTTAGCGTTCTTCAGTGGTAGGAAACACAATTTGACAATGACATAATTATTAATCGCCGTGGGGTGCCGGCAGTAGAATGTTACCCCTCCTCTTATGCCCATGGATGCAGTAAGAGCCTCCTAAGGTATACCTTAGGTAAGGTATAAGGTATACCCATCTTCCAAAGGTCTACCTTTGGAAGATGGGCAGCAGCGTCTTTCCGTGTATCAACATCCCGTACTGCGCTCACCAACCCGCCTGCCAAGCGTGGTGAGTATGGCAACTACCCCACATGGAGATCCATTGAAGGGAGGCCTGTGTTCACTAGTGGACGTCTATCGGCTGAAATTATGGAAATAATGATAATTATTAATCAACCTTTGCCGTGGGGTGCCGGCAGTAGAATGTTGCCCCTCCTCTCTTGCCCGTCGATGCAGTAAGTCCGGAAGATGGGCAGCAGCGTCATTCCGTGTATCAACATCCCATACTGCGCTCGCCAACCCGCCTGCCAAGCATGGTATGGCAACTGCCCCTTATAGAGATCCATGAGGGAGGACTGTGTTCAGTAGTGGACGTTTTACGGCTGAAATGAATGAATGAATGAATCAACAACAAACTTGCTATCTCCGCTTGCCAGCTCCATCTGTTAAGTTTAGTATAAAAACTTTTTTATTTTTTACTGAAAACGGCTCTTTGCACCTGTATAATGTGTTCAAAGTGTACAATACAGAATACAAAAATATGTTTTTATTGGTACCGAAAATAAAAATAACACATCAGATTTACTTCTAACACAGACTTACACAAACAAAACAAAAGATAGCACAGAAAATATAGTTTACATTAAAGGTAAGGTAGGCAAAATGGACCTAGCTCAGCATGATGCAGTTTGTTAGGAGGCCAACAAACTATGCTGGTCTGTCATTAGTACCATTCCAAACTACAGATAAACAACTGTGCCACTGTGTGTTCAGGTCTTTTACATTTGTATCTAGACAATTTAAATCAGCGTCAGCAATATTGCGGGATAATGTCTATAATTGACAAATATTAAAAAAAAATAAGGTTTTATTTTGATATTTTTTTGAATAAATTCATATAATATACAAGTACAGTATTACCCCGCTTTATACGCGACCTCGCTATGCGCGGTTTCACTATAACGCGAATTTCAAATTTCTCTTTCAAAAATGTATTCAGGTTTGGACATATTGCAGAGTATCAGACAATAAAGATGACTGTGTCTTGACCGTGTGTCAAACAATTAAAAACAGTGTTGGGTGTTATGAACGTATTTTACAAGAACGTAAAAAAAACGCTACCCAAAAGACAATAGATGTATTTTTCCGTAAAAAATAATTAATAGTATGTACATATGTATTGCATAAAGTGTTCTTAGAATTAAAATGATTCGTATTTTTTTGTATTGAATTTTGGCTATGTTTTATCATAAACCTCGATATACGCGAATTTCAGTTAACGCGATTTTTTCCGGAACGTATGTACCCTTGCGTAAAGCGGGGTATTACTGTAGTCAGTACTTTGAGGTTAATATTTTTACTGCAAAATTCGGTAATAAGTTTAAAAATAAACTTTAAAGTTAACCCATGTGGTGAAGCCAACACGGTTTCTCTTGATTGTAAATCCGAGTACGAGACAAGATAAGTGTTTATTCAATAGAGCAAAAAGCCACTTAGAATAGTCAATTTACAAAAGAAGAACAAGACACATTTAATTTAAAAAAAGCACATAATTTAATTCGTTCGCTTCAGATAACTTTCTTTTCCAAGTGAGTTTTCCATCATCATTCCAGCAGTAAAAAGTCCACTACTGAACAGGCCTCCCTCATGGATCTCCATGAGGGGTAGTTGCCATACTCACCACGCTTTTCAGGCGGGTTGGCGAGCGCAGTACGGGATGTTGATACAGGGAAAGACGCTGCTGCCCATCTTCCGGAGGTATCTCTTAGCAGGCTCTTACTGCATCCACGGGCATGAGAGGAGGGGTAATATTCTACTGCCGGCACCCCACGGCTTTTCCATACAGTTTTCCATTACGACTCTTAATTAAGGAGTTGAAATTATGATCACATTACTATAAAAAATAGTTTATTTTTCTAGCAAAACTCCTTCCGCCGCGCCGCGAGCCGCCGTAGGGATTTGAAGCTGGGTGTCTTGTGCAGGGGGTGATTTATCTATGACGCTGTCTGTACAAAGGCGAGCTTAACACTAACAAGAGTTTTCTTCCAGCAAGCACAAGCTCTATATACCTTGGTAACTTGCCTTATTAAAGCGTCTATTAAGCAGCCCTTTAAATTACTTCTGCTATCAACCGGATGACCCGTGTCACCTTAATAAGACAGCTACTTTAAAATTCCAAACCCCGAACGGTTTTAAATCACGCCTCTAACTTTATAACAGCATTCGTTTGCTAATCCCGTCTGTTTTATTCATCTATTCATATTCCTGACAGCTTAACTTATCTATGGTTTTGGAAAGAGAGAAGTTAAACAAAACATTCTCTGATTAATAGTAACAGTTACATGATTAATAGTAACATTAATAATAACAGTTAAACAAAACTGCCCACTTATGTAATTGACTTGGGTAAACAATTCGTGTAAGAAAAGTGCAAACTATGATTTCTTGTTGTGCTACGGAACTCATGTACAAAGCTAAAGTCATAGTCAATAACTGTTTATTAATTAGAATAAAGAACTTCATAGAGTGATCTATTTACAAAATAAAAACAGAACGCATTTGAATTGAATGAAGCGCATAATTTAATTAGTTCGCTTCAGAAAACTCTTTTTTAAGTGAGAGAAAGAAGCGAAAAACTCACACAAACGGCTTAGGAATATATTATGTCAATATACACCACCGGAATCGAGGATTCTTGAAAAGGTTTTTCGTAAGTTTTTCGTTTTCTTGAAATGTCAATATTTGTAATGTTAATTTAATTACATATGCCGTTCAAAAAAGCATAAGCATTTTGTTATATTTGAAATTAACAGAGCAAAAGTTTGAGAAAAGGTGTTGTAGCAAAGTGTTTTGTTCATTTTTGAAAACATACCAAGACCTCTATCAAACAATACGGTTCTAAACTTATAAAACTGTTCATCATTAGTATGCCGCATGGCCGACGATTTTTGGGCGAAAATAACCACAGAGGTCCCCAAACGCATGTCGCGCAGCCGCGGTCGACATGCGTTTGGGGACAAAATCGTGGTGTGTAATGAATAACATAATATATTCCTAAGCCATTTTTGTGAGCTTTCGCTTCTTTCCCTCACTTAAAAAAAAGTTTTCTGAAGCAAACGAATTAAATTATGTGCTTTATTCAATTTAAATGCGTTCTGTTTTTATTTTGTAAATAGACCATTCTATGAAGTTCTTTATTCTATTGAATGCGGGACAAGCTGAACAATCATCTTATCACGTGGAGTGAATAAATAATCATCACAGCCGTAACACGTCCACTGCTGGATATAGGTAGGCATCCTCATGAATTTTCCTGTGCTGATCATGAGGGGTTGTTGCCATACTCGCCGCGATTGGCCGGCGGGTTGGCGAGCGCAGCATGTGATGTTGGTACACGGAAAAACGCTGCTGCCCGTTTTACGGAGGTATCCCTTGGCAGATTCTTACTGCATCCACGGGTAAGAGAGGAGGGGCGACATTCTACTGCCGGCACCCCATGGTAGGATAAGATGATTGGCACGATTAAACTACCAATCTAACAAATTACAACTTGTTGGTAGACACATGGTTACATAATCCCCTGCTAAAATTAACATGGTCTTCTTAATTAAACCACATCATGCATGTCACATGACAGGCGCGTTTCTTAAGTGTGTACGCCTCTACAAAAAGTTCCCAAGTAACTTTCAGAGTTATTATTGAATAAATTTAAAAACTTAATTATAAAATATTAGGTTACTCACTGGACCACTTGGGACGAAATCTGCTGTAACATTATCAAACGTAAGTCAAAAATAAAATCGGTATATATTACAAGTTAATTGCTTTTTAATCGACTATAAAATAGGAGAAGATTCTTAAGTCTGTATTTTTTTTAATCTATATTACTTCAGAACTCCGTAGGTTATGAACCGATTTGGAAAATTCCTTTCGGGTTCGTATAGATGCTTTGAATTACGCCCCTTTTTTTTCAAAACTCAGTTTTGATGATGGGATTTATGGGGAATTGAGGGAACTCCTTGAATGTTGCAGGTAAACATACAGCGATTCCAGGTCAAGCATTTGCATTCAGAAAGAATGATTTGGGGAAGTGGAACTGGTGAAGTAGACCGCAGATAGTTATCAAAACTCTTCAACATTACAAAATTCACGGGTAACGACATCTAAAGATGTCTAAGATCATCATCATCATCATTACAGCTGTAAGACGTCCACTACTGAACACAGGCCTCCCTCATGAATCTTCATGAGGGGTAGTTGCCATACTCGCCACGCTTGGCAGGTGGGTTGGCAAGCGCAGTATGGGATATTAATACACGGACAGACGCTGCTGCCCATCTTCCGGAGGTATCCTTTAGCAGGCTCTTTCTGCTTCCACGGGCATGAGACATTCTACTGCCGGTACCCTACGGTCAATGGAATGAAATAATGTCCCTCAAGGTATAAGAATACCCTAAGTTTAAGCTTGCGGTTGGATTTTTTGTTTCACTTAATAATGTTTGCTTTTAAACCCAGTTCTGATGATGGGATCCATGATAAATCAAAGGAAATATTCAAATGTAATAAGCATTATAGCGTTTTGAGTATTTTCAGCAAGATTTTCTCATTGAAGTCGGTGTACTTTGTTGGCAAATTAAAAAAGTATTTTTGCAATGTATACGACCGAGTAAGGTTCTTCTGTTCGTTTCCTAACTTGTGTCACCTGAAGCGAACTAAAACAATTATGTGCTTTATTTAATTATATGTTGTTTTATAAATTGACTTTTCTAAGAGGCTATAGGATTTTTGTGTTGAAGTTTGAATTTAGCGAATATATTGAGTTCGTTAAATCTACCTTAGTAGAGGGGCTCAAGTTCTACACCCAATGATGATGATGACTAACATGTGATGATTCCCCAATTTTCCTTTCCAATCTTCAAAATATCTCTTAATTTCCTTTGTCTAATAGTTTACATTTTAATCTCTTTGCTTAATTTTCCGACTAAATACACGATGTGGTTCAAGGAAGTCCAAGGTTATAAAATCCCGTGCCTGCCTCATACGTCAGTATGTTTATATCATCGAGCGTATATTATACCTTTCTTCTATATATATCTCTAAAACTGCTCTCAGGTTTTACAATAAAGAAACGATTTAAAAGGTCACCCATATAATACCAGAGAAGATAAATAAAAATTGGCTTGATTTTAAAGGGAAATGGAAGGTGACACGGAAATTTTGCCTCGAATCAGATAATCCGATTGAGTCACCGATTTCGAACAACTTAATTTGAACACGATTCGTTATAACCAGCATGACAGCATTTTGCGAATAGATTACGAATCATAAGGGTTCCGGACCAAAATAGTAAAAAAGAACCCACCCTTATAAATAATAATAAATAAATAAATAAATAATAAATAATGCTGGACAAATCACACAGCATCATCTAGCCCCAAGCTAAGCAGAGCTTGTGTTATGGGTACTAGATGACTGATATACTTAATACATTATACTACATAGATAGATATTTTTAATATATATAGAAAAACACCCAGAATACCCTGAACAAATATCTGCAGATCGTACAGACATTTGTCCCGAGGCGGGAATCGAACCCGCAACCCCTTGCGTCGCAGGCGGACCTTCGTTCGCTGCGCCACAGAGCTCGTCTTATGGTGTGACTTTGTCTGTCTGTAACAGATGGATATCTTGTGAACTACTAATGCTACGACATGAAATTTGAAATGGTATTGAAAACGCTTATTCACTAATATTGCATAATATAAAAATGTTAAAATAATTCTTAATATGATTGCAAAGAGGGCGGAAAGGTGGTCTCAATAATTTTAAATAAAGTAACTAGGTATTTTCATATGACAGGACATTTTCATATTTATTAACAGTTTTTAGTTTTCTTGTTGTGTTTGAAAGGCTTTTCTTGGAAGCTTCTAATTGTAGCAGGAGTTAAGGAGACCAAGCAAACGCCTTTGCTGTTTATTGATACAAACACATCAATCAGAGGAGCCTTGTATTGCGCGGCGCGAGGTTCAAAGCGTTGCGTTTTGGGAGGTGGAAAATCTACAAGTGTCTGAATGCTGTCCTGCCGCATAGTTTTCGACTTATTTACAAATATGCTGGAAAAAAACACCGTCCTGCCTTATTTCTGAAGTTAACTGAGATAAAAACCTAAAACTTTTATAACTAATATAGAGGTAAGTTTAAGAATGTGCAAAATACAGGAAAATGAAATAAAACTCTCTAATTAGCAACTAAGCATAGTTTTTGGAAATCATTGAAGGTTTAAATAAAGAAGACAAGTGCGAGCGTGACTCGAGCCCTAAGGGTTCCGAAATTAGAAGATTATTATATTTGATGAAATATTTAAGCTAGGCAGTAGGACGTTCAGCCATTATACTCCATTTGCTGGTATATATTTTTGTGAGTTCAGAAATACCTATCCAAAATAACTTTTAAACTACTTCGTATTGAATTTACGCTAGTAGGCGCTACTAGTCAGTTATAAACTTTATTATAAAGGCGCATAAACTCAATTTCAGCTTTGATCTTTTTTCTTGATCTAAATACATATATAATTATATACATCTAATCTTTAAATAATTATTGAATTAATGGAGGCCATTACGATTTTCATATGCATTTTTCTTCAAACTTCAATACGGTACTATGACAGGGAGACGGACAAACGAGTGATCCTATAAGGGTTCCGGTTTTTCTTTTTGAGGTACGGATCCCTAAAAATTTACATAAGTTCCGTTATCAGACAAGAGATGGCGGTGTCAAGTTTCTCCAACAATTATTAACCGCCTTTAACACAAATTATATTTTATGACGGCACGGAATCCTCGGTGCGAATAACTCGCTCTTGGCCGTTTTTTTCAAACCATCCATCAAGAAAGTTAATCATTCAATAGACTTTTCACACCAGCGTCAGCAGCTGGTATTGTATGCTGTAAGGTGCCTGGGATATTGTTAGATGGATTGGGCTTGCCCAGCGCCATAGCATCCGCTCAGCAAAGTAGTCTATATTCAGAGAAAAGAACATGTCAAGACGTTTGAAGCTGCAGGTTTCCGCACGATTTTTTTTCTTTTAAAGTTAATAAAATTTTATGCTTTCTATGTGAATTCATCCAAACAATATTTTAAGGGAAGTTTATCAAACTTCCGACGAGTCCCCTTCAATTACACGACACTGGAACTTAGACTGGGCGCCGTGTCACGGATAATTAACTTAATTAAAACAGGATTCAACGAATTAAACAGTAATACGATGATATGATGAGCCATTGTACTGTAATCACAAACCAGTCTTCAGATTTCGGGGAAGGAGTTATTCTTAGTTTATTTTTGGATATTTATTGAAGAATATTCGTAAATATTCTTCAATAAACGCTTTTCAGATTTATTATAAACTAGCTTTAGTTTAAAAGTCCTTTTCAAGTGTATTTATTACGTACAAAACTGATAAGGTTCTATTTCGTAATTGCTTTTCCAAACTATTATATTTTTATCGCAGCAATTTGAAACGCTTTGTAGGATTCCGTACCCAAAGGGTAAAAACAGGACTATTACTAAGACTCCGCTGTCAGTCTGTCTGTCCGTCTGTCTATCACCAGGCTGTATATCATGAACCGTGGTAGCTAGACACTTGAAATATTCACAGATGATGTATTTCTGTTGCCGCTATAAGAACAAATACTAAAAACAGAATAAAACAATTATTTAAGGGGGGCTCCCATACAACAAACGTGACTTTGATTGAAAAATGGTACAGAAACCTTTCTAGCGTGAATCCGACTCTCACTTGATCGGTTTTTATTTATAAACGCCATCAGCAACTTTTGCTTATTAATAACGTTATTATAGAACACTAAATAATGGTTTTATTAAAACGGCTATGAAGTATAATCAATCAACCCAGAAAAGCTTATTTTTCTTTATGATGGCTAATCCGTGAAAATGATTTGATTTATATTCAAGCGGTA
This sequence comes from Pasiphila rectangulata, assembly GCA_963082625.1. Taxonomy (NCBI): domain Eukaryota; kingdom Metazoa; phylum Arthropoda; class Insecta; order Lepidoptera; family Geometridae; genus Pasiphila; species Pasiphila rectangulata. Next base: position 13,280,903 of record OY720243.1, read on the forward strand.
AAGGACGAAAAATCTTCTGCCAATTCACAACGAAGAAGCAGCGAATCCCATTTAGTGTAAAATAAATGAAGTTATCTAAACGAAATTGTCGTCTTTGTCAACGAAGCAATATTGATCAGATTTAAATAAATAAAACCGGTCAAATACGAGTCGGACTCGAGCATCAGTTATCTAAACGAAATTGTCGTCTTTGTCAACGAAGCAATATTGATCAGATTTAAATAAATAAAACCGGTCAAATACGAGTCGGACTCGAGCCGTAGGACTGTTGCCCACGTCCACTGCAGGACATAGGCTATCATACATCTCCAAGATCATGAGGAGATTGGTGCCATACTTGCCACGCTTGGCAGGCGGGTTGGCAAGCGCAGTATGGGATATTAATACGCGGACAGACGCTGCTGCCCATCTTCCGGAGCAAAGCATTTTCAGCAGATTCTTATTGCATCCACGGACAAGAGAGGAGAGACAACTCGCCAACCCGCCTGTCAAGCGTGGTGTGTATGGCAACTACCCCTCATCGAGAGGGAGGCCAGTGTTCAGTAGTGGACGTGTTACGGCTGACATTATGAACATAAGTTTATTATTGTGATTAATAGTAGCAAGTTCAAAAGTAAATTGCAATTCAACGCCGCACTCTAATTTCCCGTCCACAGCTTGTGGTTGGTACCTACCTTAAAAGGCGACCAAAGCTTTTATTACTAGTATTTTAGTGCTTTTACAGGTATGTCAGTTTCACTTTTCCTTTGATAAAAGCATTGGAAAGGTACTTTGGTGTTTATTGAATTGTTAGACCTCAAAAGGTACCGTTGACGTGGAAAATAGATTAAGTAATGACAGCAAAACAAAAAGGCATCCTGCATTTTAAAAGAATTATCGATGATTTTAAAATGCCGTGGGGGACCCCAGGCAATTGACAGCAATAGGTATCGCTGTCAAATGTCAATATTAGAGGAAGAGGAAGGAGAAGTAAGGAATTTATATTTGACAGCAATATTGCTGTCAATTGCCTGTTTCAAAACCTGTCGCGAGATACGTAATCACCCTGCCGGCCGTAGAATGTTGCCCATCCTCTATTGCCCGTGGATGCATTACCTAGTTGGTGACGCACGCGCGGGTCGTTGTACTTTATACGGGAATTCTATAAAAAAAATCATGTCGACTGCAAAGTTTAGTAATTGCAATGTATAAGTAAACTATTGGCTTTTATTCAAAACAAGCTACCAGTGATAGATCCAATTAGTTTCGTACAAATTTGTTCGTCTGCCTTCACCGCACGATTTACGATTGCGTGAAGTCAGCAAATAAGAAGACGCAGCGAAAGAGAGAAGAAAAGGCCCGAAGGGACTTAGAAGACATTATAGGAGTGTTTCGGGAACTCGATCCAGGAGATTTTCCCGTTTTTGTGGCAAAAGATCTTAATAAGCTACCCCCAGTTTATTTTGATCATGTCGATATGTAACGGAGCTTTTACGGGACCTGTTAGTGTTGCAAATGGATATTTCTAACATAAAGAAAAATTATGCCACAACAGAAGAACTAAAAAGCCTAAAGAATCACGTAGAAAATATTAAAACAGCATCAACTGTTAATAATTTTGATATGAATACGAGACAAAGTAGCTCGAGTAGTAACGTAACGGAGACCTACTATGATAGCGGACCTATTGGTTTACTGCACATACCTGAGCTTTTTGAGAGCTCTAAGGACTCAGAAAATGATGCTGCGGCGCCTCAAGCTGTATGCTGCCCACCACCTCATAGCTCGAAAGTATCGCCGGTATTTAGAAGCATGGTGAATAAGAGTATCGTAGTGTCGCCTAGACGTGGAACTGTACCTTCTCAACAGTCGGGCTTAGCATTGACTTTGCCATCATCATCAATATTACCTAAGTTCGATACAATGCCGGACAACCGGACATTAAGGTATGTTACGATGTGTTATGGTCGGAACACCTTCCATTATTAATCAGCTGTGACCTGAACTTAGTTCGTGATAGAAATAAGTTAATAATGCATAATAGTAATAAATTACATAATAAAATATTTGATCGACATTTATCTCAAATTAAAATTTATTCTAAATTTTATCATGACAATTTAAGATTAATTATTAATTTTTCAATTGAATTTATTTTTTGTGCCGACAAATACTGTACTGACATTTCACATAGATCTGTAATTGATAATCTATACCATGACATCGTTTAAATCTTGATGGATGGAGCAATATTCAAGGCCCTAGATCGGTTGCTGGATAGTCACCTGGAAAAGCACCTTCATCTGCACGATGGCCAGTTCGGGTTTAGACCTGGGCTGTCCACCGATAGTGCTATACTTAGTTTTAAGCACACTGTAAGGTACTATGTGGACAGATTGACGCCGGTCTATGCTTGTCTCCTGGACCTGTCACGGGCATTTGACACGGTATGCTACGACATACTGTGGAAGAAGCTCCGTGGCACGTCACTACCGAGGGACCTCTTTTGAGTATTGGTATGACCATCAAAGTAATATTGTTAAATTGGCTGGGACTCATTCAAATGTATGGACTAGAGTGTGGCGTGAGGCAAGGGGTAGCTTCCCCTAAGCTATTTAATTTATTTTTTGACAACCTTATAGATGGCCTTAGCAGTCTACCGATCGGATGCACTATTGACGGAGTGTCTGTCAACAATATCAGCTATGCTGACGACATGGTACTGCTGGCGCCATCTATAGGAGCTCTAAGGAGTCTTTTAGTATATTGTGAGTCTTATGCGTGAGTCATGGCTTGCAGTATAATGTTAAAAAAATGTGGAATTTATGGTGTTTGGACCTCCAGGTAAAAAAAATACAAATGTACCTCCTGTTTTGTTAAATGGAATGTATATAATTAGAGTTAATAAATTTAGATATTTAGGACATATAATTGTGGATACGTTAAGAGATGAAGAGGATTTAGAGAGGGAGCGGAGAGCGTTGACGGTGAGAGCTAACATGCTGATCCGCAGGTTTGCTTGTTGCTCAACGGACGTAAAAGTCAATCTTTTCAAGTCATTCTGTTAATTCTACACGAGCAGCCTGTGGCTCATATACACGCGTAAAGCCATAAACGCTCTTCGCGTCCAGTACAACAATGCTTTCAGGATGTTGTTGGGGCTCCCGCGTTTCTGCAGTGCATCCGGTATGTTCGCTGAGGCGCGTACAGACGGATTTGCTGCCTTTATGCGCATTAAAATTACCTCATTACTAGGCAGAGTTCGTCGGAGCACTAACACCATCCTGACGATGATAGCGGACAGATTCGATGGTCCGTTATTCAAACACAGCATTGCTGTACTTATGAATGAGGCCTAACACCATGCTTGATTATAGTATCATAAAATTAATTTAGAACTAATATAATTTTAAGAATATTACTAAAAATTTGTATGGATTTCTATTATCTGAAATAAATGACATACTATTCTATTAGGAATCTGCCAGTCACAATGTTACACGAGGAATGTGGTGGAACAAGAACTCGGAAATTCTATTTAAAAATCAGAATAATAAATTCAGTTCATACATACATACGTTTTAAAGAAAACATGATTCGGTGTTCCCTGTTAAAAACCTATTTCCATGTTGATGAGATTTTATCGTGAAAATATCATAAGCGTAGATAAGATAGAGTGAAAATGCTACCAGGTCGTCAGCCGACTATGTAATCTGGCAACATTTAAGTGTGGCTACCTATCTACATTTTCCTCCTCAGTTAACCGAGCATTGCCGTTTTAAAATTACTCCCGACTTCCTCAGAGCTTCATTGTGGGCACAGATTTTTTGAAAAGCTGGATAATTTTAACTAGCCATGGGAGTTGAGGTAAATAATAGTCTTTTTTAGGGTTTTTTTTTATAAAACAAGACTCTTATAGTTTCGCAATGACAACAAATATTATTATAGTGGATTATCGGGTTTTAATCGCGTAATTACCTTTATTTTTACGCCGCGACGTTTCGACATGGCTCTTTTCAGAGACCTTTTCAAGCAGAAACTACCAAACAGATCAAGCTGTAACATTGCACTTCTCTCTCTAGAGCTTCTCACTTAAGGTCACGATATTTCAAATTAATTTAATTTTAGATTCAATTTTAAACGAGCAAATATCCTTTGTTTTGATTGGAAGAAAATATATGTTTTATTATGACAATAAAATGCAATGAACATATCTAGTTTTAATTCCGCTAATGCTGAGATGCAGATTCAAAGATTCACTTTCGTTCCAGCCGCCGACCAGTCAACATCTCGGCGTTTAACCTGAAGATGCCTCGCGGAGAGGCGAAACACGTGTCGTCGTGTGGGTTTGGGTATGCATGTAACACTAACAGCTTGGTTCCCCCTGCATGTGCATAATTAGCGGGCGGGAGGGCGGTGCATACGCATCTCAGCATTAGCGGAATTAAAACTAGATATGTTCATTGCATTTTATTGTCATAATAATATGTATTTCCGCAAAGTAACGCCTGATTCCATTAATTATATATGTTTTAGTTTATTAACCTTTTTTGAATATTTAAAGCTGCGGGCAGTAGTACCACTAGTACCTTACCATCTCTGAGTACAAATTTTTTGCTTATGTATTTTATAAGAAAGGTAAAGAGATTAGAAATCGGCTGATCTATATATAACCAAACGACCATTGTGGTGACAACAGTAGAATGTTGCACCTCCTATTTTGCCCGTGGATGCAGTAAGAATCAGTCAAGGTATACCTTTGGCAGATGGGCAGCAGCGTATTTCTATGTATTTATCAACATCCTGTACTGCGCTCGCCTACCCGCCTGCCAAGCGTGGTATGTCAACAACCCCTCATGATCAGTATTTGGAGGGCTACGTCCAACAGTGGTCGACTGGACATCCTACGGCTGAGATGAAACACGGCCGTCCGAGAGTAAACCAGCTATCATCTGCGAGCTATGAACTAGCTGTAACATACGACATTACTACACCACAAATTGGCCACCATTTATTTCAGTCGAATCCGGGTTTGCTGTAATTAAATATAATCTCGCTCAGAAAGTAACAAGCAGGATTGACGTCGTTAATAAGCCGGCAAATGTTAAACATTAGCAAGTTTGTAAAGCTTTAAGCTGATGTAAATTTTACCGTTATGGATTGCGTTCTAACTTAAGCACGCATAGGCATCTAAACTATTTTATGTTTTAACAGTACGAACGATTTACAGGCAAAACACATTCTTAATAGTGCAGATGTAATAATGATAATCAACGGATATTTTTTTGCATACATATATTTTCTAAATCATCTCCTTAACTGAAAAACGTAAATACAAAATTCTTTGTAGTCTTTTATTGAGGTTATTTATCACGTTCAAAACACAAATTCTATTGGTTACTACCTGTTTCTACCATATTGGTGTCGACCAGTAAACCACGTATTTATACGTATTTAGTCACTTGCTATATTCGGAAATCAATATTTAGCCCTCAGAAAACTACAATCCTTTGTCTATTCCTTCATAAGCTAGCTGTAAAAAAAAATAAAAAAAAAATTAAGGCCACAATATTCCAAATTAGCGAATTTTCGATTCAACTTTAAGCGATCAAATGTCATTTGTTTTGATCGGAAAAAATATATTGTATAGTTTTAATAGACGGTTTTTAATATTTAACTGTTCAAAACACGCCATTTTTTCACTTTACTTGATAGGTAATAATAAATTATGAAGGCAGGATAGTTTTGCTCGTTTTTGTTCTTGTACTTCATGTCAATGTCATCAAAATACGCAACGACGTTTAGAAGAATATTTAACAATGAGCCGTTTTCAGTAACAAAACAAAAAGAGTTTTCTACTAAACCTAACAGATGGAGCTGGCAAGCGGAGTAAGCAAGTTTGTGATTAATCCTGTCATTGTCAAATTGTGCCTACCAGTAAAAGAAAATTAACGCCATCTATAAGGTTCGAAGTAACTATTTTTGAAGTTTTTACTTTTTAATGAAAACGCCTCATTAGTTTTTCTGAAAACCTAAATAAAAAATGTTGAAACAAACTTTTATAGAATTTAACCAAGCCGCGCCCGCTCGCACTGCTTCAGGAACCCGCCGCTGGAATAACCTGGCCCTAAATAAGTGTTCTTGGTAATTGTCTTGAAGATAAAATTTAAAATTTTAAGAAGATATCATTTATCGCCCGTTTATCTAATATAGTAATAAACTAGTAGTAATAAACTATATTAGATAAACGGGCGATAAATACCCGATAATTCAATATGGTATAATAATGTGCCGTGATCGCGAAACTTTAAAATGATTACTAGGGGTTGTTGCCATACTCACCACGCTTGGCAGGCGGGCTAGCGAGCGCAGTACGGGATGTTGATACACGGAAAGACGCTGCTGCCCATCTTCCGGAGGTATCCCTTAGCAGGCTCTTACTGCATCCACGGGCATGAGAGAAGGGGCAACATTCTACTGCCGGCACCCCACGGCGAATGGCTTCTTGGTATATACGTTTATTACATTTGAGTATTTTCCTTGATTTATCACGGATCTCATCATCAGAACTAGGTTTAAAAGCAAGCAAACATTATCAGATGAAACCTTCGATCAAATATAACCGATGAAACAAAAAACCAATCCGCAAGGTTAAATTTGAGAACTTCCTCCTTATTTTAAATCGTTTTACATCGGTTTAATGTATTTTCAGGATCATTTTTAGTTTAGCACTAAAGTCGGTGAAGGGAAGTATTAAATAAAAATATAGATCAGGAAAGTTGTAAACCTTCTTTTAAAGCGCCATCATCATATCAGCCGTAAAACGTCCACTACTGAACACAGGCCTCCCTCCTGGATGTCCATAAGGGGCAGTTGCCATACTCACCACGCTTGGCAGGCGGGTGAGCGATCGCAGTACGGGATGTTGAAACACGGAAAGACGCTGCTGCCCGCCTTCCGAAGGTACCCTTAGCAGGCTCTTACTGCATCCACGGAAATGAGAGGAGGGGCAACATTCTACTGCCGCCACCCCACGGCATGATACATTTCTAACAGCATTTCTTCAGTAATCAGCATTTCTAACATATTATTAGTATTTCCTCAGCAAAATATATTTCTATAAAGCGCCATACCCTGTGTCAAACCATCCTGCTAATGCAAAACGATACAAGGGACTCATGGAATAATGGTTGTTAAAACACACACACACACACACACACACACACACACAGGAGGTATCCAACATACCTTAATACGTGTAGGATGTTCGAGAAATGGTTCATGCTTATAAAAGAGATATAAATATGTGAACAAATAATTTCCTCGAATATATAGAGTTTGTGAAAACATCTCAAGATATAAGCTGCAGATTTTATTTACTTATATTATAATAACAAACACAATGAGATAGGACTCTTTTGTGTCGAGCCTAAGTACATTTTGTATAAGCCATGATATTAATTTTATTTTGCGATAGTTGTTTAATTATTATAAAAATACGATAGGGTTTTACTATACGACAACATCTTCGTACAGAAAGATCGATGTTTGTTTTTCGCTTCTTTCCCACACTCACTTGTATAATAATGTATTAAGTATATCAGTCATCTAGTACCCATAACACAAGCTCTGCTTAGCTTGGGGCTAGATGATGCTGTGTGATTTGTCCAGCATTATTTATTTATTTATTTTATTTAATATTTTTTTATAGCGAACGTATTAATAAATAAATAATCCTGGACAATTCACACAGCATCATCTGGCCCCAAGCTAAGCTGAGCTTATATTATGGGTAGGTACTAGATGACTCAAATACATTATACTACATAAACAGAAATTTCATCAGACATTCAACCCAAGACGGGAATCGAACCCGCACCGCAACCTCTTGCGTCGCAGGCGGACCTTCGCCCGCTGCGCCACGGTCGTCAAATTATGTTTTATTTAATTTAGATGTGTTTTTAAGTCGATTTTTTTGTGATTTTTCAATCAATCAAAATATAAAGACTCATTTGGCATATCAAAACAGTTATGCCAAATTTTAAGCATGTTATAATTGGTATTGACAAAATCTTTTGATAGATTAGTTAAATTGTTGGCTTATAAATTTTAGGTAATTCAATTTCCTTAGCTTTTTCAATTTACTTAGTCTTTACTTAGTCCTTAAAAATGATTCAGCAAAATACATTTCTTTAAACCTTTTTTAGGCATTTTGCGAACATACTGTATTGTTAAAAAGAAAATGTATCTTTTTTGTTTGTTTGCATTTCACGCGTTAGTACGCACACCGTTATAATTAGATTCTTCTAAAAACGGACGTGAAAGAAGGGTCTTTTCATAAAAACATTTGATAAAGCTTTAAATATAAGCTTGAAATAATGATTTTATCATTACGAATCAGCAGTTTTTGAATGACAAGCCGAGGGTTGAAAATTGAGGGGGATAATAATGAAAAAAAAAATTACATAAACTTTTTCTGAATTAAGAAGATGCAGGTTTCCAGTAAGGCATTTTACATCTATTACCCATGATTGCCGTGGGGTGCCGGCAGTAGAATGTTACCCCTCCTCTCCTACCCGTGGATGCAGTAAGAGCCTGCTAAGGGACACCTCCGGAAGATGGACAGCAGCGTCTATCCGTGTATCAACATCCCATACTGCGCTCACCAACCCGCCTGCCAAGCGTGGTGAGAGTGGCAACTACCCCTCATAGAGATCCATGAGGGAGGCTTGTGTTCATTAGTGGACGTTTTATGGCTGAAATGATGATGATGATTACCCATGATTTAAACAACGGCAGCAATTGGTATGCATGCTCTACGGGACGCTGTAGTCCCTGGTACATTGTTAGATGGATTATGCTTGCCCAGCACCTATACCATCCTCCCAGCTTAGTCGGCTATTACTCAGAGGAAAGAACAGGTCCATACGTCTGACTAAATTACGATTTAAGTACTAATACCTATTATTTTAAGTACTTTACGAACAAGTTGAATGTTCTTCGCATTTAAAACTAAGAAGTCACTCGTTCGATAGTTGCAATAAAATGATTTCTTCCCTGTAAGGTACTATGGGTTGCCTATGTGCAGTCATAGCACAGATTACAGAAACTTATAGTTAGTACGACGCGCTTTCGACATCTAAATGAACGCATTTAACGTGCGTGCGCTCAAGCGGGCTTGTGGCAGCCTACTGCCTTGCAACTCCGGCGTTGTACAGAGCGATAGGCATTTAACGCGTGGCCTTGAGCGAGTGACGGACGCCTGGTCATAGTTTAAAAACAAAATTGGATAAACAGGCCACATTTCAGAAAAAAATAAATTTACAGTATCGAGTAATAATAAGGACTAAGTATTATAATATTGTCTACGATCATTTTTCCTCTCAATTGTTGGCGCAGTCATCGATGCAAGCCTGTACATTACTGTCTAAAGTAAATTATTAAAAATCGAATGGTAAGAAAACTGCAGATTTTCAGCCCACTATACATTAACAATACCTATGTAGATTGGGGCTAAAGTGGTAACATGACCACGTAGACCGAACCGCAGCCTCAACAGGCAATTACCATAGGCCATTCACGCAAAATTGTTGCTTCTCTTCAATATTCAGTGACCTAGAGTCTCAGGCTTGAATTGGAAGCGGGCTCAAAACTCAAGGTCGTTAATTTTATGCAGTTGTTCAGATTTTTTTCATCACGATCAACCAATAGTCTATTCTTAATATATGTATACTGAATGACGCCGGTTGAAGAGAAGCACCAGCAACACCATTGTGTGTTTTACCATTCGACTAATATTTTATCTAAATAAAACAATGAACCTTTGTATAGTTGCAGCTTCTTCTGTCGCGTATCTGGTGTACTAGGATACCATCCAGATGTAAAGTTCATTTAAAATTTATCTCGGCCTTGAATGCTGTTTGTGTCCTGAAAGACTGTAGATAATAATCGCTATTGAAACTTTCAAGACCAAGTTTCACTTTTGATTTTTAAATTTTTATTTTGTCCGTCTATCGACTGCACTTCATTATTGCTTTTTTATTTAATTAACTAACTTAAGGTTCTCAATTAAACCTCAGTAATCCGTCGTTGTGAACCGATTTGGAATATTATAGACTAGATGCACTTCCAAATTCCAGATTGGTCACATTTTTTTCAAAACTCAGTTCTGATGGTGAGATCCAGGAATCGAGAGAACTTCTCAAATGTTGTAGTATACAGCGTTTTTGGTATCTTCATAAACAAGTCAAAAATTTGTATTCAGAAAGTATGATTTGGAGAAATGAAATTACGAAAAAGACTACAGTGGGCATCGACACTATTTCATGTTTAAAATAACGAAATATGGCTATAACGTTTACCTCTACATTTATGGTCGTACCTTTCTTCTTATCATCATCACCATCATCAGGGTCATTGATGTCGGTTTTATTTTATTGAAAAATTAAAGAATTATTATTTATATTGTTGTTGTCGGATATATATCACTCTTTGTGTAATCTCACATTAGAATAAAGCGACAAGAAGCGTGACAAGCGTTGACAAAAACGTTCTAGTTAAGGCATTATTCTAGTTAGTTAGTCTTCTAGTTAAGCAAAATATCCGTAATGACTAAAAACTATTCAATTTTGACTCAAAAATTAGATTCGGATTGAAAGAAATAAAGCTTTTTCTACACCCTCCCAACTAGTAATACAATATGAAAAAAATACTGAAAAAAAACTCGTCTTAAAAAAATCCAATAATCTATGAAAAAAGACAAATTTTATATGAATAGAAGTCTGAGTAAAAAAATATAAAATTAACTTTTGCATTAGCAAAGCATCATAGATAGTGCTCAAGCGTAGTGGTTCAGTAACAAACTTCGAAGTTACTCCAGGTAAACGGCTGAGCTGTTTGGTCTACTTTACATTCACTGAGTGTTCCCTGCTGGCTATGAACCCGTAAAAGTTATATTTAGAACGGTAAGTATGAAGCGATCATTTTTAATAAAGGAATCCATCATTTCATAAATAGGTACTTACGCCCCATAAGCTTCGCTTTGTTCAGATCGTAAGCCGGTGCTGGTTACCTGTTTAAAAAGTAAAGTAAACGTAATAGGAGGTAGTTGCTTGTATGGGATTGTATTTTTTTCTCATTTGTTTACTAAGCTTATTACGATTGAAAAAAATGTCGAAGGTATCATATTGGTATTATTTGTTCACAGCTTATAAAGAAAGCCTAAAACCCGTGTAATTCCCTTACAGTTCGAGTAACTATTAATACTGAGCCTTTGTTAGTAAATACATAAATAGTACTGGAAATTTCACACAGCAGTCCTAAAGTTAACAGAGCTTCTTTTATGACCATAATGAAGGATAGTATAATACATACTTTTTTTTGTAATTACATACGTACTTATCATACAAAAATACAAGAAAGATATGCAGTTCACCGGCGGGGATCGAACCCGCAACCTCCCGCATCTCAGCCGGCTATTAAACCAACTGAGCCACGGAAGTCGTCGTTCATGGCCATGTAATTCCTTTGGGGGCGATTTAATTCTTTTAATATTTCGATATAAAGGTACCTGCTGGACTTGCCACTAATTTGCTTGAAAATTTACTTAAAGAACTTAGAAGACTTGAATAAAGATTGGTGATACTTTAGTTTGTAATTTATTATATACATATATATTGTTTACCACACTTAAGTAGAACGTTTCAAGGAAAGGATAATCCTTATCGAACTTTCTCTATGAATAAATCTCAAGCGATTTGACCGACGTGGGTTCGTTCCCCACCGTAATCGAAAATTAATGATAAGGTTTTTATTTCCTTGGTGATAATTGTTGAATATTGTCGTAGATCTTCTATTTGGAGGCTTTTACTTCGAAAATCGAATTGCGTTATAATCCTGAGTATCCGGAATAAATCCGTAACGTTTATAAATCCAGTCACGTCACAATTCAAATAAGTTAAGTTATCGTTTATGAGAATGGGATTTACTTTTCCCCAAAGGTAGATAGAGTTAGGACATCGAAAGTCAAGTATCTATAATTATAGTTTCGTTCTTTTTCAAATCAAGAATATTTACGATAATTCCTGATATTTTGGCTGGGTTATTATCACTTTAAGTAGGCGTTCAGATTTACTTTTTACTCAACTACAGCAAAACCACAAAGAAGGCATCAAAATATTTGTAATGTGTGTACAGGTTTTAGTCAACCTGTTTAATTTTGAGACACAAGAATGAGTAGGATTGGAAGTAATAAAGTTTTTTTTACTCCCTCACAACTAATAATACAATATGATAAAATTGACTGGTAGGGGGCATCATAAACTTGCCTTAATAATCCTAATATAATAACATATCTCATTTCAGCCCTAAAACGTTCATTACTGAATACAGGCCTCCCCCTTGGATTTCCATGTGGGGTAGTTGCCATACTCACCACGCTTGGCAGGTGTGTTGGCGAGCGCAGTTCGGAATGTTGATACCCGGTAAGACGCTGCTGCCCATCTTCCGGAGGTATCCCTAAGCAGACACTTTCTGCATCCACAGGCATGAGAGGGGGGGTAATATTCTACTGCCAGTACCTTTACCTGTTCCTTTAGGCTGTTCCACATTAATAACATATGAAAAAGACAAATTCTATGTGTGTATGATTTTACCAGTCTCAGATGGATGGTCTTCATGTTATAACCATTCATTCCATCTTAGCTCTAAGACATACAATGCTGGACACAGGCCTTTCCTTATGGAATAAGTACCAATCATGAGGGGGTTTTCGCCATACTCACCACGCTCGGCAGGAGGGTTGGCGAGCGACGGTCCATGGCCTCCATTCGAGAACCTTTCGGCCCCATCGGTCACCTGTTCTTCGGCTACATGGCCTGCCCATTGCCACTTCAACGTGCTTATCTGTTTGGCTATGTCGGTGACCGGAGTTCTTCTACGTATCTTCTCATTTCTGATTCGATCCCATAGAGAAACCCCGAGCATAACCCTCTCCATAGCTCGTTGAGCGGCTCTGAGCTTATTCATGAGGCCAGTGGTGAAGGACCACGTTCCGGTTCCATACTGGTAAAACACACTGCTTTACCAGTGATGATGTTTGATGCTATACATTTTTGGATGACTTTAATAATCCAGGTCAGGTTACAGTTTTTTAAACTTTTCTCTGCTTTCACTTTTTGGGTGCTGTTTTATTTGTGATTGCGGCCACTTGGTAAACCTCTTTTACGGCAACAAGTGCCTCATACAACTGCGGCATTGTTACAGTAGCCAAGATTACCTCGTAAAAATACTTTCGTAGTTTACTCGTTCATAAAGAAGCATGGCTTCTCGAAATTTATATTCTGTGCGTACGTTTTTACCACCATTACGTACCATCAGGTACATTTACGTATTGTTCATCGTTTAGGATATCTTAATTAACAAGTATGTGATAGTCTTTTTTAAACTTTCGCGATCACAACACATTATTTAGATACATATAACCGGGTATTTATCGCGTAAATTACCTGTATTATTTCCCGACGTTTCGCTTGGATTGCACCAAGCATGGTACAATCCAAGTCTTCCCGGGACCATGCTTGGTGCAATCCAAGCGAAACGTCGGGAAATAATAAAGGTAATTTACGCGATAAATACCCGGTTATATGTATCTAAATAAAGTATTTGATATAAAGAGATAATGATGATGATGAATCAGTAATTCCATTAGAATGACTGATTCATCATCATCATTATCTCAGCCGTCGGATATCCACTGCTGAACATAGGATGCCCTCATAGATCTTCAAGTCCTGGTCATAAGGGGACTGTTGCCATACTCACCACGCTTGGCAGGCATGTTGTACTATAGGATGTTGATAAATGGAAAGACGCTGCTGCCCATACATGATCCTTCACTTAGCCGATTTTTAATGCATTCACGGGCAAAATAAGAGGGGTAACAGTCTACTGCCCACGGCAAATAACATGGAAGTACAGTTCACAAATTACTAATTAAGTACTATGAATTGCCCTTCCACATCTAATATACATAGATGATATTAGACCATCGGCATTCAAGCTGTTCAAGGGACAATAGCAGTGCCTAGGACGTAGATAGTTAGTTTAGGCTTGCTAAGCACCATACCACCCACTCAGCTTATTCGGCTAGATTCGGACTATAAAACATACCAAAATTTTCATTACCTTGTTCAGATGGTACTTTTCACTAACGAGATTGTGTTTGGAAGAATTTTACGAACTTTAGTAGAATCACGCACTCTGTTGGAGGATTTTAGGAGGAGGATGGAGGTTTTATTATTTTACATTGTTAAAAACACTATTTTGACAATGTAATGTTTCAGTTCCAATACAGACCGTAAAAAAGACTTATAAAGTTCCAGAAATTTCCCACTGGTTCTCAAAGAGGTAGTAAGGGGGATTTCTTTTCAATATGTCCCAAATCCCCAAAGAGTATTTGACATCTCCTCCTAAAAACACATCGTGGTCAGAAAAGCATAAGGTGCATCAATATTAATTGTTTCCAAAAGTCGTCGTTGAGCCCGACTACTTTTGAAACACCGAGAGAGTTTGTCATACAAAAAAAAATGTATATGGTCATACCATGCTACCTTGCACAAGTCTGATAGACTCTTTGAGCGATTTCAAATCCTTTTTACAATTCAGGTCACGTTGAACAATACAAAATCTTTTACCATTCGAGTCCAGTACTTTGAAACTCCTGAAACCGACTGTTAACGATATTAATGGAAAAGGCGTGTACATTGGACGCATAAAGATTAACGCATAGTATCTGGGAAAAGTGAAATATTCTTTAGATAAGGTTTGTCAAATGGTTTCTATTTTAATTTGATAATATATAGGTACTCATAGACTCGTTAATAGCATGTTTTATTATCAAGCCCTGGTGATCTTTTCGTTTGTTAATAAGTACCAAACAATCTGTACATCTCTATCTATAATCTGTTCGTTAATGTTTTAAAACGATCATCATCATCATTTCAGCCGTAAAACGCCCTCTACTGAACACAGGCCCTCCCTCATGGAGATCCATGACGGATAGTTGCCATACTCACCACGCTTGGCAGGCGGGTTGACAAGCGCAGTACGGGATGTTGATACACGGAAAGACGCTGCGGCCCATCTACTAGAGGTATCCTTTAGCAGGCTCTTACTGCATCCACGAGCATGAGAGGAGGGGTAAAATTCTACTGTCGGCACCCCACGGCGATAATAAATAAAAAACGATAATATACATATAAAAAAACGGTTTTTCCATTCTATGCTTTCACTAATAAAGATGATTTACAAATCTTGGACAACTGATATTCACGCTGTGCGGCACAGTTGCAGTGCCTGAGACATTTTTAGATGGATTAGGCTTGCCCAGCACTAATACCATCCTCTCCGCTTACTTGGCTATATTTGGAGGACATGGCAATACGTCTGAAGCTGGCTAACTAAGCCGTTTCCTTACGGTGTTACATTGACGAAACATGGAAAGTATATGAATAACCTAATTAGAGAGCGATTCACTCAGTAAAGTTCAGTTTACGCTCAACACCTTTAGGTACTTTAGTTTAATCCATTACAGCATCCTCTTTGCTTAGTCGGCTATATTCAGAGGAAGGAACATGGCAATATGTTGGTTGACTAAGGGGTTTTCCCGCGATGTGAAATTGATGAAGCATCGAAATTTAAACATTCATTTAGAATGAACTAATTAGAGAGCGATTCACTCAGTGAAGTTTTCGCTGAACCGTTTACCGTCTTGTTAGGAATTTCGTTTAGAGTTTCGAACGAGCCCCGTAATGTAGCCGCATAGTTTCATCTTGCAAAATGCGGAAGTTATATCCTGTAACGTTATGAAGTATGAATCTTTTGATAGACTTAACAGCTGTATATGCATTGTTCAATGTGTCTAATTCATCATTATCATCTCAGCCGTAGGACGTCCACTGCTGAATATGTCCAGGCCTCTTCATCCAAAAACTAGCCTACGGATTGAGCTGAAAGTTTGCACACGTATGTATAGATGTTGACCAGGATTAACACATAGGCTACTTTTTATCCGGGCACAACGCATGCAAAACGGCGGGCAGAAGTTAGTATGTTTACAACGATAAAAATTATGGTTCATATTAAATAGCGGGAATGTTCACGTACTTGTTATTGTTGGTGGAGGCACCAACTGTTTCGACCCTTATCGAGGGCCTTCGTCAGGGTGAACTCGGTTCGCGACCCGCCACCTCCGCGACCCGTCGTGCACTGCGCGCCAAGGCTCTCTCAGCGCGCGTCTTCGGACGGGGCAAGCAAGGGGGTGGGGGGCGTGTCAGTGCTCGCGGTGTGGACGGGGTGTCTTTGGGTGGTGCTTCCTCGTCGTTGCTGCTAGCTTCTTCGTCGCCCTGAAGCGACATAAAAGCCGCCAAACAGGCAGCACTCACTACGTCTTCACTAGGTTCAATGGTAGCGCTTAGGTGACTTTTTTGAAGACACGGTTTCCAAGCGGGTGGCAGAGCCCACCCTCTGTCTCTGTTGAAATTAGGTAGCCGACTAATTTCGATCGCCTCACGGATCTTACGAGGAACAAAATACTTTTCCCTCGACAAGATCCGGGCTTTGTCGAACCGGATGTAATGGCTCGACCCAGAGTCCAAAGCGTGCTCCGCCACTGCGGAATTGTTGGTGTCCAGATTCTTCATAGCGCGTATGTGTTCCGTGAGCCTAATGGAAACGTTCCTCTTTGTCTCGCCTACATAACATTTGCCACAATCGCAGGGGATAGCATAAACGCCGGGGGCACCCAACGGGTCACTGTCTTTGGGTGAGCGTATAAGTTGCCGCAGTTGTGTCAGGGGTCGGAATACCGTCTTAATGCTGTATTTACGCTGCAGTAGATGTCCAATTTTATCCGTTAACCCCTTTACGCACGCTTTGGACTCTGGGTCGAGCCATTACATCCGGTTCGACAAAGCCCGGATCTTGTCGAGGGAAAAGTATTTTGTTCCTCGTAAGATCCGTGAGGCGATCGAAATTAGTCGGCTACCTAATTTCAACAGAGACAGAGGGTGGGCTCTGCCACCCGCTTGGAAACCGTGTCTTCAAAAAAGTCACCTAAGCGCTACCATTGAACCTAGTGAAGACGTAGTGAGTGCTGCCTGTTTGGCGGCTTTTATGTCGCTTCAGGGCGACGAAGAAGCTAGCAGCAACGACGAGGAAGCACCACCCAAAGACACCCCGTCCACACCGCGAGCACTGACACGCCCCCCACCCCCTTGCTTGCCCCGTCCGAAGACGCGCGCTGAGAGAGCCTTGGCGCGCAGTGCACGACGGGTCGCGGAGGTGGCGGGTCGCGAACCGAGTTCACCCTGACGAAGGCCCTCGATAAGGGTCGAAACAGTTGGTGCCTCCACCAACAATAACAAGTACGTGAACATTCCCGCTATTTAATATGAATGTAATAAGTCACGAAAGTTACTATAAAAATTATGGTAATAATAATGTTAGGTAACATAACTTTATGCATGAAGAGCATTAGGAAAAACAATATCTTATTATGGTTCTTTAGTCAACCAGCCCACACCTCATTCAGCCCGCGGGCCGAAATGTCCCCTACGAAATGTATTTATATTTGTTTATAGTCAACTCACCCCGCGGGCCAAATCGACGTCTTTGAAATTATATTTATAGGACCATAATATTGTCCACATGTTTCGGAGACACTTATTATTGATAGTGATTTTCGGACATCGATTTTGTGAGACGAAATGGGCCTTTTTAATCATTTTATTCATAGTTTTTTCAACAAAAAAACCTAATCCAATTATATAACAATTACAATAAAACCCAAAATGTTGCTGAAATACCCAAACCGCTATAATATATGGTTATTACATTTGAGTATTTCTCTCGATCATGGATCCCTGGGAACTGGGTTTAAAGCAAGCACACGTTGCTATGTGAAACAAAAAACCCAACCGCAAGTTTAAATTTAGGGCATATCATCATCATTTCAGCCATAAAACGTCCACTGATGAACACAGGCCTCCCTCATGGATCTCCATGAGGGGTAGTTGCCATTCTCACCACGCTTGGCAGACGGGTTGGTGAGCGCAGTATGGGATGTTGATACACGGATAGACGCTGCTGCCCATCTTCCGGAGGTATCCCTTAGCATGCTCTTACTGCATCCATGGGCATGAGAGTAGGGGTATCATTCTACTGCCGGCACCCCACGGCGGACTGCCGGCACCTCACGGCGGCATAACGTGATATAACTATCTATGCCTCAGGGACATCAGTAGACACTATTACATTATTTCAATTTCAAGATCCTAATGATGATGATGATTAGTGGATTTGGATATATTATCTTACGAAGTACCTGTAAATTTTGTGATACTGAAGAGTTTCGATAACCACCTGTAGTCTTCATCAGTTCCACTTCTCGAAATCACAATTTCTAAATGCAAATGCTTTTGACCTTTAGTAAGATATGCCAAATTCGCTATAATGTTTACTCACAATAATTGAGTTCTCTCGATTGGAAAACTTTAGCAACATTTTCTATTTAGAATTTTTGTGTGTCAAAATAAGAACCTAAGTAAGAAAATTTGTAAGTATATTTAGAAGTTTTATTACAAAAAAGGAAAACAAGACACAGCTGCGAAAATAAATTATGATTTTTTTTAATCCAACACACAAGACCTTCTTTCCAGGTGGAGGTGTAGAGTTTGTACCGTACCTATGGTCTTGGGGTGCCAGCAGTAGAATGTTACTTCTCCTCTCATAACCGTGGATGTGGTAGCCTGCTAAAGGTTACCTCTGGAAGATGGGCAGCAGCGTTTTTCCGTGTATCAACATCTCGTACTGCGCTCGCCAACCCGCCTGCCAAGCGTGGTGAGTATGGCGACTACCCCTCAACCCATGAGGGAGGCCGGCTTCCAGTAGTGTACGTTTTACGGTTGAAATGAAAAATGAATGAATGTACCGTTTTTACGGGTAACCTACAATTCTCATCTAACAGAAAATTAATTAAAACTTAGCGTTTCTCCATTCTCTGCTTCAGAATCCAAGATTATGTGGGCAGGTTATATCAACATTACAAGCATTGATTGTAAGTATTGACGGGTTCTGTAAATATAGTAGCTTTTTTATACAAGAAATTGTGGTCGATAACAGTGCCACTTATAATTTTTTCGGTTGCCGATACAAAATTAAATATTATGTTGAAATTTTAAAATTTCTGGTCATGATTGAAATATCTTATGTATAATATCATTTAGAAATGCTTTTAATATATTTTTTGTAATTTTTTTTATTTTTTTCTTGAGTACTTTTTTACGAGCAGGACCACCGTGCAAGTTTATCGTTTAATTTTGGGAGCTGTTGTGTTGCGATTCATGAAGGTTTCATCATTTAACCATCAGACAATTAATTTAATCTTAGCGCTGCACCATTTCCGCTTTTAAATCCAAGATTACGTAAGCACTTGTATCAACATTACAATCATGATTGTATGTATCGACTGATGGTTTCTATAAATACGCCCACAAACTGTTGCGGATCGTCAATCAGCGAGGGAGCATGTTAGTACGCCCATTAGTTAGGTAATTCACGGTAAACTGTTCTTACCTATCTGTCTATTTTGAAATGACTGACTCATGTTTGGATGCTCAATCCTTTTTGGTTTATAGTAAATCAAAAAGGATTGAGCCCAAGATTAAGACGACGCATTGGCTATATTCGCGTCAAGGATTCAAACTTTTTTCGGAAATTACAAAACATTCGAAATTTATTTTTATGTTTCACATTCTAATTGGTAGTTGATTTACATGATTGGTTAAAAACAAAAACTACAAAAAACCCAAAAACTCTCTATAGAAACATAGATTTTCACTTTAGAGGTGAACGAAACCGATGTATGCCTCTAAACTTTCGGTCAATAGAATTATACTATGCACACTTTTCAAAATGGTCGATGGATTATACATAATTACCAGTTTTTTTTAAACGAGCATTATTGTTTTGTCGCTTACGACCTTTCATTTCAAGCTAGCCTTTCGAAACAGTTTGTAAGCCCTTCTTAGTCCGCGTATTACCATTGTAATTTACATTCACCCCATTCTACCACCTTGGGGCGGCGGCAGTAGAATGTTTCCCCTACTCTCTTGCCTGCTGATGTAGTAAGGGATACCTCCGGAAGATGGGCAGCAGCGTACTTTCGTGTCTCCAATATATTATACCGCGGCAGCGCGATATAATCTGTGGTATAACCCGCCTGCCAAGTGTGGCGAGTATGGCAACAACCCCCTTATTTTCCATGAGGGAGGCCTTTGTCCGACAGTGGACGTCCTACGGCTGATTTGATATGACATTTTATTTATCGTCGCCGTAAGCGCGAACAGAGG
Organism: Pasiphila rectangulata; assembly: GCA_963082625.1. Classification (NCBI taxonomy): domain Eukaryota; kingdom Metazoa; phylum Arthropoda; class Insecta; order Lepidoptera; family Geometridae; genus Pasiphila; species Pasiphila rectangulata. The sequence goes on from OY720243.1 coordinate 13,301,290, forward strand.
TGGGTAGGTGGTAGGCTCGGGTTCATCAGAAAGACTACCCCGCGACCGCTTTCCGCGATTATATGGATGACTTTACTTGCCCAGCCACTAATATCTTGCTACTTGCGAAGTTATTCACTGTTTCATCATTTAAGCTGTAAAACGTCCACTGATGAACACAGGCCTCCCTCATGGATATCCATAAGGGGTAGTTGCCATATTCACCACGCTTGGCAGGCGGGTTGGTGAGCGCAGTATGGGGTGTTAATACACGGAAAGACGCTACTAGCCATCTTCCGAAGGTATCTCTTAGCAGGCTCTTACTACATCCGTGGGCATGAGGAGGGGTAACATTCTACTGCCTGCACCCCACGGCATTCACTGTTTAAAATAAAATAAAAAATAGTGGTCAAATATGGAAATCAGATCCTTGATAGAATACTTAAATACATTTAATTTACCAATGAAGACTTACGGAATCGCGACGTGGTCCTTTACTACTGGCCTGATGAATAAGCTCAGAGTCGTAAGGAGAATGCTATGCTCGGGGTTCCTCTAAGGAGTGAGGAGATACGTAGGAGAACTCGGGTCACCGACGTAGCCAAACGTATTAATACGTTGTCGATGTGGCAATGGGCTGGCCATGTAACAGGGGGCCGTTGGGATGGATCGCGCAGTGTAGGACGTCCACTAACGAGATGGGTGTACGACCTGGTAAGGTCTAGTAAAAGGAAGGAAAACACACCCAGACCCGGGAAAAAAATTTCAGCGGAGTTCGAACCCGCAACTTCCTGCGTCTCAGCTGGCTTATAGATCAACTGAGCCACGGAGGTCGAAAGCATTTTTTTTAACAATTTTAGTGGTTTGATGTGCAATGTTATTTGTTATGTTTTTTAGGGTTCCGTACCTCAAAAAGAAAAAACAGAACCCTTATAGGATCACTTTGTTGTCCGTCTATCTGTCTGTCGGCCTGTCAAGACCCTTTATCTCGCGAACGTGTAGAGAAAGTAAACCATATACTCAAACCTACAGCCTCTTTAAGCTGTTGCTTTAATCAATATTCGAAGTTACCTGAAAAAAAGATAGGGCCGTTTATGCCGCAAAAAACGAAAATTCATAGGGTACTTCCCGTAGACCTAGAACTATGAAATTTGGCAAGGTCTTATACTGTAGATACAAAGAAAAACTATACATTTGCAAAGGAGTCATAAAAAAATTGTCCTTAAAAAAGTACGAAATCAATCATCGTGGTTAAGCAAACCTACGCGTGGTCATAAATTGGTTGGGTGACCGAATCTCTTTGTGCATTTAAACACTTTTACTAATATTATGTTCTTACATACCTACGGAACCCTCAGTGGGCGAGTTCAGCTTGCACTTGTCCAGTTATTTTCCATAAAAGTATTATAGTCACGGTTATTAAATATTAAAACTCTAAACGTTACTCTCACTTGCCCCATAACACACACAAATATCAGACTCGGGTTACGGGGGTCACAAGAATTTCAACTATTGTTGTGGAGTTGATCCTTCAGTATCCTCTTGCCTGCCTCTATAACCTTACAAGACATTCATCATCATCATCATAATCTCAGCTGTAAGTCGTCAACTGCGAGACATGTATCTCCAGTACTGATCCTGAGGGGTTCTTGCCATACTCAACACGCTTGGCAGGCGGATTGTCGAACGCAGTACTAGATGTTGGTACACGGAAAGATGCTGCTGCCCATTTTCCGGAGGTATCCTTTGGCAGATTCTTACTCCATCCACGGGAAAGAGAGCCGGAACAACATTCTACTGCCGGCAGTCGACGGCAAGACATTACTGAACCTTCCGGGTCATGGCTGTTCGTATGACTGAATGTCCAAATGGTTCGAATGTGTAGGAAGGTTAATGAAATAATCTGGCTAAGTCCACATCACTAAAAAGTAATAAACCAGTTTATCAGGTGACATATTGGTTGATAATTACCGCTTATAATCTAATCTTCCTGGCCTTTTGGTCATCTTAGCGATTCAAGATAGGCATCCTTGAAAAAAATTGTGTAATTAAACTCTTCAAGTAAGAAAACTTTTAAAGAATTGTAAATATTTTTAAAACGTTTACAAAGAAAACAATTTTACAACTTCAGATGCCAAAGGGTGCGAGTTTTTTATGAGATTTTCCTTCAAAGGATTTGATGACCATGCTTTTACGGAAACAGTCTTAATATGAGTCACTTTTATGCGCCTTAGAATTGTACCAACTAAAACTAATTTAACTTTTGCCGATTTCAGCTTAGCGAATCACGAAAACTCCACAACAGAGGATTATATATGCATTTCTACTAATCCCTTGGTGAAGTTTCTGTTTTGAAGCCTGTCATCATAATACCAAATTTAAAACGTCGCATAACTGAACCAAATAACTGGTAGAATTTGGTCTATTTGCCCACATATCCAGGGTTTCCGCGCAACCACTCAACACTGTTGACACATCGGGCGCGAACGTGAAAAACTTGATTTAAAAGCAAGCAATTTTCAAATAGTTTAACGTAGGGATTTGTACGTAACGTTTTAAAACCTAACCTATACTGTATGCGTTCTGATTGCTGATTCAGAAGTATTTGATAGAAGAAGAGGTACTTGGACGTATATTACGATGACGTGCTTGCACAAAGTCGGTTTTTACGCAAACAGCGACAAAGGTATAAAAACATTCTTTGAAGCTCCTCTTACAAAAAGATTATTAAGCAAACCACAAAGTCTCGCGTCTAGAACGAAGCAAGTAATAGTAGACTGTACAAAGGTTTATGGTCAGGGTTAATAAATAGAGGGACTGAGACTGTGCTCGTAGTAGAAAATTTCTTAGAGATTACTATAGCCTATTGCAACTTTTTATAAAAACATAAAAAAATGACAGATTCTAACGGCATCCACGGGCAAGAGAGAGGGCAACATTCTACTGCCAGCACGCCACACCATCTACTATACTAATCATAAATAATGTGCATTTATTATGTTCAATGAATATATAGCTCGTGGAGCGATCGACCTACAATATAAAAGCAAATATCACAACAGGATAATCGACAAGATGACTCTGGCACTCGGCCAAAAACTGCCTTTCAAATAGGTTCACATCGAGGGAAAATAGGGGCTTATGACGCATAAATATCTAAACATTACCAATAAGCGCAGACACGTCGTACATCACTACACGTTGTAAATATACGTCTGTCATACAAAATGTCACATCGAGTTCTTGGCATCCGTCCGCTCTCATTCGCACGGAACTTTTCGAATCAAGCGTGAAATTAAAAAAGTTCCATATTCCGTGTTTGTATTACTTAGGCACCTATGAATCTATGAGTGGCGAGAGTGGTGATGCTCAGTGTCTGCTTTCCGTGCCTCGCTGGTCGCTTGTTAGTGCTTTTCACTGAAAAGTTCGTTTGAATCCGGGCTCGCCGGATGCCAGGCGCACTACGCGAAACTAGACCAAACCGACTCTCGATTAGATTTTGAAACGCTATTACACTTTGGCTCTTATACAAGTTCACCCTTAAAATGTTATAAATTGACAAAGCACCCTCCATGCAAAATAAAATGAGGTTACGTCTGTATTACGGCTTGATTGCGAGGCTCAATCAATACGTAGCTAAATTGCAGCGATTAGCAATAGAAGTAAATGTGATTGAGATTCCCGAAGTTATTTTTGATACGCACAAAATTATTCGTTGCGCTTCACGTAATTTGTAAAAACTTCTGACAGTTATTTATGTTCTTTGAATCTGAAGGATAATATTATTTATTTTTCCACTTTATCTATGGGGGAGAACTAAAACTCTAATAAATCACAGTTTCTTAAGCGAACTTGCAAGATGCCTGTGCTGCTTCTATTGGGAGGAAGTGAACTAAAGGAGGCCATCTAATAATAATGCGCATCTTTTGTACTCGTGCTAGACTCGACTTCCGCCTCGGGGTACCTCCCGTTTCCCCTCTGAATGCTACCTTAGTTATGCCTACAAGTTTAATCGTACGCCGACGTATGCGGGCATTGTAAGGTTGCGATTGTATCAATCATGCAACAATCGCCGGGGATTTCTCTTTATTTTCTAGTACCTGGGTATTTTTTTTGCTAGTGAAGTTATCGTCCTCGAAGTCTTCATAAAACCTTTTGAAAAGTTTTTAGTTAACTTTGACAAAAGCTAGTATTCTATAAAGTTCCTAAGGTGAAATAAATACAAATTGTGCTTATAAGGACTTAATGATAGAGCATTCTCTGGCGAGTATTAGGGTGCAAAAAGTGTGCTATTATAGGATATCAAGCGATTTAACTTTTAGCTTTATTTAATCTGGACGACAAGTAAAATTTTGTAAAACTTGTAAAGAGTATATATATATATCAATTGTTTTTCGGGTGTTTTTCTTCAGAGTTTTCCCTAAAAAACGATTAAAAAGGACATAAATTTACCGCGTATGAACTGAAAGTTTTAAAACACGAAGAGTTTATTTGGAAACTCATTGAGTTTGATTCCATATAAACACTTCATTCTTGTTTACTTATCAATAATTTACATATTTACTCAACTTAATTAGAACAAATAGAGGAATAAAATAAAACCAATTGACAAATTGAATCTATGATAAAAAATCTAGCAAGTTAGATGAAGACAAAAGCTAATTACTATTTTGGACTATTTGAATAGTTCAGGCAGGATTTATTAAAATACGTAGCGTTCGTTTCCTACTAGGTGGTTTTTGTTCTGATAAAAATTCGTTAAAAATGATTGTACAGTAAAATTAATTAAACCAGGTGCGTGTCGGGCCACGCGCTGTGTAGGGTTTCTTATTTAACCGTAGACCTGTTGTTCAAAAGTTGGTGTATGTTTTTTACGTTTACCAAACATATTAACAGGAATTCATTGAGTTTTCCGTATAAGTTATTCCGGTATTTCTCCGAATCTAAAAAAATCTAGCTTAACTCTTATAGTTTTTCTAGAAAATTCATGGTTAAAACTAGATTCATGATTTTTTACAGATTTGTAAAGCTAGCAGTTTAGATTTTAGAGGGTGGATGCTCGAAAAAGTGTTTAAAAATTTAATATTTCGCAAACAGAACCCTAAATCGAAAAATTGTCTTCGAAGCCCCTAAATAGTTTTTCATTTCTCATACTCGGAAAGTAGTGTTGTTTTGATCTGATTATTGGGTGGAAAATGCTGCTTCCCTCAATAGAGAGGGAAAAACTCATACAAATTACTTCTCACCTGAGGGCCGGAATGAACTTTAAAAATAGAACTGCTGTCAGCTATGAAGAGTTTTATGTAAAAAAAAAAAAAAATTAAAAAAATGCTGCGGCCATGTGCATTTCTAAACAGCCAGTGTGAACTTAGCGCAAACTTCTTTGAGCGGAATAAGACGCAACAATTACGCGGTGAGTTCCATATTTAAAATTTAAAAAGTCGACATAAATTGGCGGGATAGTAATCTGTTATGTATCTGTGACGGAATTCAAAAAAATAGGTCCTAATTTGACAATTAATTTGAAATAGGTAAGTACTACTAATATTACTATATATTATCAAAAAATAGTTTAGATAAACAACTAGTTTTATTTTCCTCATATTCGAAATGAAAAGTAGAGTGTTTAACACGAGTAAAAGAATAAATTCCTACTCGGACTATAGCCGCCCTCGCTGCGCTCAAGCGTCTAAATACCTCGGGAATAGATTCTTTCGACCCTCGGTTAACAATCTACTATTAAATAACTATTTAACAATACTACCCCACACGATAGGAAAATCAATAAAAAAAAGTTTATCCTTTTTACCTTACGTGTATGGGACCCCCTCCCATACACGTAAAAATCATTAATTTGGGTTACCTCCCCAGGTATCCGTACCAAATTAATGATTTTTTTAGCATTTTTTGTAGCGTTATTTTGCCGTTGTTATTTTATATGTACATGCAAAATTAAAGATTTTCAGAAATAATTGTCTCTTTGCAAAGCCGGTAACGGACGGACAGATAGACAGACAGAGTGAAACTATAAGGGTTTCTTGTTTTACTACAAAACCCTAAAAAGGTAGAGGACATAATTAAGTCGCAGGATCTCTATTTTAAGACTGCTTTCTTGTCCGCACTTTCCCTTTTCACGCTTTGTAAAAAGACCAGAAAGGAAACCACGTTTCCAAAGTTATTGTTAACGTCTCAGGAAAATTTTGAGATGATATTCATTGTTAACTTTTCTTTGTGTCATTTTATAGGCTTTTTATAGCAGCGCACTTGTTGTTTCAAACTAATTTTAGGTATTTCCCGTGGGTTTGCTGAGTCAACGTAGAAATAAAAATCACCCTGTAATATACCTGGATATATAAGTATATAATAGTGACAATTTTGTTGGCGCACTTCTTAGCTAAAGCTGACTACAATTGCGTACTGTCATGACATATAGAACTTGTTAAACTTTCGCGATTTGTAAACATATTATTAGTTTTTAAAATACAGGATTTTATCGCGTACCTTTTTAAATTATTTTCCCGACCTTTTTACGGAGGACATGTATGAACGTCTTCATAGAACAGTAATAGTGTAGCCGCCGAAGCTTTATGGTCTACCAAAATTACATAAGTCCTGTGTACCTTTGCGTCCCATAGTAAGTCAGACATTAGACTTGCCGACATATGACCTGGCTAAACATATTGCTTCGGTGTTACAGCCCCTTGTAGGCAAGACATCTTCATACGTAAAGGAGTCTCGTCATTTTGTGCAGATTATCAAGACCTCTAAAGTTGAACCGGACGAAGTTATGGTGAGTTTTGACGTGGAGTCACTTTTTACCAAAGTCCCGCTTCATGATTGTCTTGATGTGGTAAAAGAAAGATGAAACGAAAACAAACTTCCTATTCAATATGCTGAAGTACTTGAACACTGTTTGGACGGAAACATTTTTCTATACCGCGGGCAACACTACCTCCAGATCGACGGAGTGGCCATGGGCAGCCCCGTACTCCGGTCTTGGCCAACATCTGGATGGATCATTTTGAGAGTAAGATAGATTTCACAGCCAACGATGTAAAGTTGTGGAAACGTTATGTGGATGACCTTTTCTGCATAAAGAGGGGAGGCGAACAGGAAGTACACCCGAATATCCGGTTCACGCACGAAATGGAGAAAAATAGGACCCTAGCCTTTCTGGATGTCAAAGTGATGGTGAGACTCGATGGTTCCGTAGCGCATTGTGTCTACCAAAAACCGATTCACACTACCGATTCACGGTACCTGAACGCTGCATCGTATCATCATCCGTGCCACTTACAGTCTGTTGTGTTATCATTAATAAACAGGGCTCATGATCTGTGTGACCCTGAACATTTGGAGAGTGAACTCAGGCATGTGTAACCTGTGTACCTGTAACTTGATCTAATAGATTTAATTTTCTTTCAAACAATGCAAATACGAGTACCTGCTTAAATCTCGCGACAAGGTTTTTTATTACATATAAGTATTGTGTAAAGACTATATAAGTTGACATTAAACTTTAATGAAAAGTAATTTATTTTATTATTTTTAGTGGGTACGTTTAATTAAAAGCCTGTTTGTCATAAAGTTTTTTTTTACTTTTAATTTATTTTTATTATTTAGTTATCACTGGACAGTTGGTTTCTTGTCTGTTTATCTCATGACCGCCATGTTGGATTTAAAGTGATGTCATATAATATTTCAAGTAACTCTCAGCAAGGCCTTTAATTTGATACCCATATTGTAAGAGTACATTAAGAATAACTAGTCCGCCATTTTGAGTATACCGCCATGTTGGATTTAGAGTGATGTCATTTAGTTTTTCGAGTAACTCTCAGCAAGCCCTTCCATTTGATATCCATATTGTAAGAGTCCATTAAAAATAACTTGTCTGGATTTAGAGTGATGTCATTTAATTTTTCGAGTAACTCTCAGCAAGCCCTTCCATTTGATATCCATATTCTATGAGTCCATTAAAAATAACTTGTCCGCCATCTTGGGTATTCCTCCTTGTTGAATTCAGAGTGAAGCCATTTAATTTTTTGGGGTATTCTTAGCAAGCCCTTTCACTGACCATGCATTGTCATCCAAAGAAAACATGTATACAAAATTTCAGCTCAATTGGTTGAAGATATCTGCTTCAAAATTGAGTTGCAAGATTCCGCGAACAATCATAATTACATAGGTACATACATACTACATACAGGGCTAGCTAAATAAAAGCTTGTAAAAAGGGATCGAACATTCAAATAGGTCATTAACCAGGTATCACACTAAGATTGTCCTTGAAAGGCTTAGGAACAAACAAACCGTATGTCAAGTGCTTGTCGACGATGTAAGAGGCGATTGTAGCGAGAAAGGTCTATAAGCCGCCGCTGTTCTTCAAGATAGGTGTATAATATGCTTGAAAAGATGAGTCAGATCAAAACACAGTAGGTTATTTATTACTGTTACTGTCAGCCCGAATCATCCCATTGTTGGGCAAAGGCGTCCCTCCACGTCTTCCAGTAAGTAATTCAACATCATTTCAGTCGTAAAACGTACACTACTAAACACAAGCCTCCCTCATGGATTTCCATGAGAGTTAGTTGCAATACTCACCACGCTTGGCAGGCGGGTTGGCGAGCGCAGTACCGGATGTTATTACATGGAAAGACTGCTTCCCATCTTCCGAAGGTATCCCTTAGCAGGCGCTTACTGCATCCACGGGTATGAGAGGAGAGGTAACATTCTACTGCCGGCACCCCACGGCAGTAAGTTATTAGGTACATGATAATAATTATTGGTATGACGCGGCGATGGTCATATCGCAGTCTCGGAGTTTTATAGGGCAATAAGATTTTTTTTATGTAGGTGAGATGCTGTGGAGTCTGATTCCATGAAACCAATACCCGATAAAAGACACAAGGGTCTTGTGTTTTATTTATGAGGATACTGTCAGGACCAACATAAAAAATAGACAGTATTTTAGCTGTTTGTTTTCTTAATTCCTTATAGTACACAAAAGTAACTAAAAACATGTTGTTCTTAATGATAATGTATAAAGGCGAGCTTAACCCTGTTAGAGTTTTCTTACAGCAAATCTTGGACTACAAATATAGGTGAATATTAAATGCGATTATATGGATAGAATGTGTTAAGATTTCAAAAGAAAATTCAAGAATTGAAACTGCTTAAGGAGCTTATAGTATAATTATATCATCATTTAAGCCATAAAACGTCCACTGATGACAACAGGCCTCCCTCATGGATCTCCATGAGGGGTAGTTTGCCATACTCACCACACTTGACGAGCTCTGTGGCGCAGCGGGCGAAGGTTCGCCTGCGACGCAAGAGGTTGCGGGTTCGATTCCCGCCTCGGGACAAATGTCTGTACGATCTGCAGATATTTGTTCAGGGTGTTCTGGGTGTTTTTCTATATATAATAAAAATATCTATCTATTTAGTTTAATATATTAAGTATATCAGTCATCTAGTACCCATAACACAAGCTCTGCTTAGCTTGGGGCTAGATGATGCTGTGTGATTTGTCCAGCATTATTTATTTATTTTTATTTTATTTACTTGGCAGGCGGGTTGGTGAGCTCAGTATGGGATGTTGATACACGGATAGACGCTGCTGCCCATCTTCCGGAGGTGTCCTTTAGCAGGCTCTTACTGCATCCACGGGTAGGAGAGGAGGGGTAACATTCTACTGCCGGCACCCCACGGCAATAAATAAATATATAATTATATAGGTACAATAAATATATAATTATATAAATAAATGTTTAATTATATGTGTACTTACAAATGTGTAAGCTAAAATGTAAAATGTTTCTAAAAATTTTTGGGGATAACTCCCCACTTGACTGTGTACCTTTTATAAACTTAACATTATAAATAAATGTATTTTTTTTATTTTAAACAAATAAACCTGCAGTAATGTATGAAGTCATCTGTTGTCTCCCCTGATGGATCCCCTAGTTGACGTAATATTTGTATATATTTATATTTGTTTTCATTGCCCACCAGACAAAGTATAGAGGATTATGCCAAAACATATCAGTCTAGCAAAGACTTACGTTAAACTCCATGTGATACGTGTTCCAGAAATTAATTGCATCCAAGTATATTTAGGTACTGGACTTAATAAACATTGTTTGTTTCGTTCACATTAAAATTGCTTTCCATTGTAATGGTAACAACAACAAAAGAAGAATTCTCTTTACCGAGAGCAAAAATGTCGAACTGCCTGCAAACATTCCGAAAACTTTGTAAGAATTTCAGATTTTGTGATGTTAAATAAACAGCTACCTGGCTAACGGTATTCAATGTTCTCTTTGTCTACGCATATAAAATTATTTTTTAATTTAAATAACTACTTTTGTGATTAAGTATATGTTATTTTCAGCTAAGATTAACTGCAATTAGGGCAGATTCTGTAAATTCTCTCGATGTGGGTTGGTAAAAAATGCTTAAAATAGGTACTACCAGTATTCCATATGGTGTTATCAAGCAAATAGGTAAAAAAATGTATATCCAAATGTATTACTTATTATTAGTAATATTCCAATAAAGGTAGGTTAAAAAATGTAGGTAAGGAAAATCCGTACCTAGGTTTGTTATTACAATAAATCTTTTATTTTACAACAAAAAAAAAACTTTAATGATGAAATCGTTGACTTGTTGCTGAAAATACCCAAACCACTATACGTAATATAATAAACCAACTACGGGCGCCACTGAAAACCAGTGCTCCACCAGCCCTTGTGCTGATGCAGCAAATGAGGGGTACCCTTATTGTTTTCACGTTTCTGTCTTGTAATTGTATAACTGTATAAACAATGTAAGTTACTGTGATAACACTAACACTTTTTCTATTTCTATGACAATTGAGTATTTCTTGGTTTATCATGGATCCCATCATCAGAACTGGGTGTAAACAGAAAAACAAGCAGACATTATAAAGTTAAATAAAAAACCCAATCGCAAGTTTAAATTTAGGGAATGCTACCTTGAGGGACTCCAGTAGACACTATTACAATTATTTAATTCCTCATTGATCCCATCATCAGAATTAAGTTTTGTAAAATAAAAATGGGACCTGATTGAAATAAAAGATTCGAGCACAAAAAGAATTTTCCGAATCGGTTTATAAACGACCGTGTTCTGAGGTAGCTTGCGCACCGATATTTGATAATGTCTCGCTATAGAAATAAATAATCACTGCGTTACGAAGTAAAAATTAACAGCAGAAGAAAACTTCTCTATATAAACATTGATTCACTTTATAGGTGAACGAAACTGATTTACGCCTCTAAATATTCTGTACATTCTTTTAAAAACGGTAGTTGGATCTTACGTTATTGCCAATAGTTATTTATATTATATTTTTATGAAGAATTACTGTTTTATCGCTTACCACATTTAATTTCAAGCTAGCTTTTCGTGTCAGTTTGTATGCAGGCGGCCCCACTCAGTCGGCGTTTCTCCATTGTAATTTACACGAATTTAAACAAAATAATGTAGCCGTGGGGTGCCGGCAGTAGAATGTTATGTCCTCTCATGCCCGTGGATGCGGTAAGAGCCTCCTAAGGGATTCCTCTGGAAGATATCAACATCTCGTACTGCGCTCGCCAACCCGCCTGCCAAGCGTGGTGAGTATGACAACTATCCCTCATGGAGACCCTTGAGGGAGGCCTGTGTTTAGTAGTGGACGTTTTTCGGCTGAAATGATGAAAGTGCAAGGAGAAATCAAAAACCACTTATAACACATCCTGCCTAAATCATGGTAATGCACATATTTTACTAAGAGTGCAGCAGTAGCGAACGAAAACCTCATAAATCCGTGCTAAAAGCAAGACGCATTTACACTGAAACCTGTTTTTCTGATAAATATGATTTTGATAACTACAGAAACGTAAAAATACAAAATGCGAACTTAGCTTGACTATCTATAATGCCAAATGTGTATTGTATTAAAACGGTGTTACACGTTTCTGTAATCTGTGGTTACACTGTCAAGCATAGTCCAGCGGCGGCGCTAGCAGAACGAAATGCGATGCGCGCTAAGTACGCGTTCTATAGGTAGGTATACCTATATGACGAAGCCTTTCGGATTTCAAAATAGAAATATAAAGGTCAATTACTGTAAAATAAAGGCGGAAAACTTGTTAACACAGAAGGTAAGCTGATTGTGGCACGTTTTGCAGTTACCAGAAGCGCTAACATTTGGGCGCGCGTGACCGAATCATTATATTGATACCTATTGGATTTACAGGAGATGGTTACCAGTTTCCAAAGTAAATGCTTCTCCGCTCAGCAAGCACTTCAGTTATTATTGGAATCTCGTCGTACCTCTCGGCACGTAGATTAAACTGCCCACAATAGATTCTCTATTGTTGGAAACTTCTTAGTTTGGTACCGTTCGTTAAACATAGATTCGCATCTAATACAAATATCATTCAGTTTCCTAGAAATTTTTATTATGACTTTAAAAATATTTACAATTTTTTTATAAACTTATACTACATTATGAATTGAATAAGTTAGGATTCACAAGTATCTTTGTACAAATCTCCAATAATTGTTTGTTTTTTTTTGACTTAACTTGCATGTCTGTATGTAATCTGAAGCGAAAAATTTTATTATGTGCTTTAATCAATTAAATATTTTTCACTAATGTAGCATATTATATAAATCTTAAAAAATATTCTTATTATGTATGCAGAGGTCTCAAAATTTAAAGCGGAATTACTGGGTCATGTGGGGTATTATATTAAAGGGCTCCATTCGCGCATTAATAAACAGTTTTTGTTTTCCTATAAGCAGTTTTCGACTTATTTACAATAAAACCGGGCAAGAGCGAGTCGGACTGGCGCAACAAGGGTTCCGTGCCATCATACAATATAATATATTATTATAAAGGCGGTTTATATTTGATGAAGAACCTTGACAACGCCATCTCTTGTCTGATAGCGGAACTTGTGTAGTTATACCTTCGATTAATTTTAAAATACTAGAGGATTCGTTATAATTTTCCTGCAATCGTTATAGTTTACATACACTTCTATTAGCAGTAAAAGTTTCAGGGGAGGGGGGGGGGGGTGCGGTCGTTTTATCAATATTTTTGTAAATAATTCAAAAACGATACAGTTTAAAGGAAAACTAAAACTGTTTATTAATGTGCAAATAAATATATTTCGTATGATAATCCCACGTGACCTATTAACTTCACAAAAATTTTGAAAACCCCCCTTCCACCTCCCTTGTCTACAAAACTATGAAAATTAGAGAGTTGGCTATAATTTTCCTTTAAACTTTACATTACATCTTTATATTTAAAAGTTTCACGGGTTTATCTCTGCAAACTTCGGAGATAAGGGGGAACGGTCGTTTTTTTAACATTTTTGTAAATAACTCAGAAACGATACGGTTTTAAGGAAATCTAAAAACGGTTTATTAATGTGCAAATAAATACCTTTTATATGATACACCACACGACCTAACTTTACTTAAACATTTTGAGATTCCTATCCGCCCCCTGCAATCATAATAAGAATATTTTTTAACATTTTCATATATGATATATCAGTAAAAAAAATGTTATCTTTAACCATGTTAAATTTCAAGTCGATAGCATCAGTAGTTCTCGAGATATCCATTTGTGACAGACAGACAGACAGACAAAGTGATACCATAAGGGTTCCTTTTTACCATTTTGGTCCGGAACCCTAAAAATGGTGGATAAAAATCCGTTACCCTCCCTTACCTCTAAAGTTTGCAGAGATACAGATCTGAAACTTTTATAGCTAATAGAAGTGTATTACAAAATCATCGAAAGTTCAAAAAATCTACATAAGTTATGCTATCAGACACGAGATGGCGCTGTCAAGGTTCTCCAACAGATATAAACCACCTTTAGCACAATTTATATTGATGGCACGGAACTCTCGGTGCGTGAGTTCGGCTCGCTCTTGGTCCATTTCATTTTTTGTAAATTAACTAACTAGCGGCCGTTGCGATTTTTTATCATTTAAGTCCGGTTTTATTTTTTTGATAAATTAACATTCTTATAGAGGTATGATAATGACGACCGCCGTGAGCAGTTAGTGAGATAGTTAGCTTATAATTGGCTGGGACGCAGAAGGAAGGAGTTTATTCCCGCTGCGAAAATAAAATCTGCAGATTTTTATCCCTGGACTGGGCATTTTCTTATTTATTTATTTTAAATTTTATTTTAATATTTATACCTATTAGGAAGACTCGATGGTAATATGCCGATGCATAATATACTGCTTATGTTAGTTTAGAAAGGATAATACAGAAATATATACAAATATATTTTATTTTATTTATTTTATTTTATTCGGAAGACAGACAGTTTTTTAAGTATAATAGTTAACTTATTAAATATACACGGACCAATTGTCAAAAAAGTGGGGCGCAAGCTATATAAACTTGCATTCATTATTTAAATACTTAGTGTTATTAATTACGCATACTCAGAACTTTTAGTTAAGGATATCTCTATGTCACGAAACGAAACCTTTTACAGTGACGTATTTTTAACCTTACAAAAAAGAGACACAAAAGAGGGGTGATATATGTTCGACCGCTATGTGTGTGTGTCTGCCTGTGGCAATGTAGCTCTTAAACAAACAGACCGATTTCAATGCAGTTTTTAGGATTCCGTAGTACAACACTGTCTGTCTGCGGCTTTACTGAGCGACTATAAGTCTTAGAAAGCTGTATTTTGCAAGGACATAAAAAATATTCACACCGATATAACGTTAAAAAAAACAGAAAACATATGTATATAATGAAGATTATTTAATTAACAGCTTATATGTAATAAATAGGGTCTGACTAAAAACCAGCGCTCCTGAGCATTCTATAAATGTGGCAGCACAATACTGAGGTCAGGTCCCACTGGACTTAAAAAAACATTAATTTACTTAAAAACCATTGAGAAAACCGTATGGACCGATACCTGGGTTGGTACCAGCCACCAGCACACCAGTGTTATTTTGTTTGGCCCGTTGAGTGAGCTGCTTGCCATCTTTTGTCATGTATTTCATAGTATTTAACTATTTCACTTTCAAAACACTCGTGAGTAGGTAGGTATTAAAATATGTGCGTCTAGATTAAAATTAGACATAAGTCCAACTTAATAGTTGTTGTTGTGTTTTGTGTGTGAATAAATATTTTTCCTTCTTCTTTCTATTTAACAAATAAAAAACTCTCCCTATATCCATTATTTATTATTGCTGTTCTATAAACTGGATCTACTGAGAGTGATCCTGATCATCCCAAATGTTCTGACCATGATCGTGAAACTATCTAACTAAACTAACTTTGAATCGGGTGCGCCGTGGGGTGCCGGCAGTGTTACCCCTCCTCTAATGTCCGTGGATGCAGTAAGAACCTGCTGCGGGATAGATCTGGAAGATGGGCAGCAGCGTCTTTCCGTGTATCAAACATCCACTACTGCGCTCGACAACCCGCCTGCCAAGCGTGATGAGTAAGGCAACTACTCCTTATGGAGATCCATGAGGGACGCATGTGTTCAGTAGTGGATGTTTTACGGCTGAAATGATGATTTTCAAAGAAATGAATAACCATATCAAAAATTTTACGGTTCCGTCAAATCGATACTTGACGCTTCCTTAAACCGGAAGTGCTTTGACCGCTAAGCTACAGAACCCATGTCATTTCTTTGAAAATGTTCTACCCAAGTGCGGTTAAACACTATAAAAATAACAAACTATGAAATGATGATGATGATTCAGACTTTTGATTAAACGCCAAAAAAAGGCAGTGCTATTAAAAAAGTTCTTATTTTATTATTACTCTCCCATTCTCGTCTTATAAACAAGTATAGTAGATCAAGACCCTTGCAAATTGTTTCCAACTTTCTAAATTTGGAAACTAAACTGTAGACAGATTTAGGTCTTCGTCTCTAACATGAAATAGCTTTAGATTGAAACGCTTTGAGTTTCCTGAAGCCTGTAAGAATGTTAACGAAGATAATAAAAAAGTTTTATCAGTGTTTGAGTATGACTTTTGATGGCATCTCCTAATGTTTAAATTGTCAAGAAAATATTAAAAAAAAACAAGTCAAAATTATCTGAAATAAATTGACCGAAATATACCTCAAAAACTACATGATACATCGAAATTCCCTCATTACAATCGATTTTTATTGATTAAATATCTATATGTAAATTTCACCAAAATCGAATACGTCCGTTCAAGAGTTCCTCGGACAAAGATTGCTTTATAATACAAACACACAGTGCCAAATTATCCTCCTTCCACTAAGATCTTCACTCACTTGATGGTTAACTGTTTTTTTTTCATGAATCTCAATGCTTATTACTAACAAATGTTCTTCCCATAAGTCAAGGTTATTCTCATACTCATACTTAACAAACCACAATCGTTATTCAGTTCGCCGACGCCCCAGTGTTTCGGGAAATGCAAAATGATTGATAATTTCCCCATCCAACCAGCTTCAGCGCTCCATGACTGATTTGTCTGACACAATTTGTTACCAGAATTCACACGGGATTCGATTCAGTAAACGAAGTGAACCGATCAGTAAAAGCAACCCCTTCTGGAATCCCTTTAAAACCTTTCAAAAAACGGTGCAATGCGAATAAATTATCTCGAACATTTATCTTCAACGAACTATGTTAGGTTAGGTAATTAGTTGGCTCTATTTATTTTTTCTAACTCTATCTATACCTACATTTTGTTTTCGCTAATCTATGAAAAATTGAGATTAATTTGTTTTGTTATGAGATAAAAGCAAACATTTTCAAATCAGTTAATGCAGAATGTTATATTTGTGTATAAGGCGAACAATAAACGGTTTTTATTGTAAACAAAACCAGCTCGCGCGGTGCCTAAGTACCTTTTATTAATTGCAATGGTTCCCAGGAGGAGACGGGGCTGAACGATCAACATTTTTAATCGTAAATATCATACGCCATACGTTTTCTAGGGTGGTATATTACAGTTTTGCTGACTAGGAGGATGATAAGTATAATGGACTATTTTGTTAGATTTTAAGTTTGATGAATAGCAATGGATCAGCATATGACTATAGTCATACGGTATATACATTATACGGTATGTACATTTAGGAGAGCTTTGCGTATAAAATTAGTTAACCTATTTGGTACAGTAGTGCATTAGTTAACCTAATTAAAGAAAAATCCAAGACACAAAAACTGGAAGCGGTTTGGCAATCCAATTGATTATGATCACTTCTGTGAACTGAGAAAAAGTCACAGTGCTATGAATTTGACGATCACAAGAAAATATAATGTCTTACTGACAAGACCTCCTAGCATGGTTCGTGTAACGGAAATATGGATTGTTTAGATTTGTCTATAAAAATCCTAAGCTTTTGAGCGCCGTCCAAACGCACTAGACACACTCTATTATTTGCTGTCAAAAATAGTAAAATTAATTAATTACGCACGAAATTCTCTACAACAAGAAATTCAAGAAAACAGATATTTTCGTTTGTAGCAAGAATCAGTTTAAGTGCGAAATACAGAGAATGCTTGAGTCAGATGATTCCAAACAATCTACTATATGTAGGTATTCGTAATATTATTATTTAATTTAATATTCTATACATATCATATACATTACACATTTAGCATGCCATTAGTAGTAACAATAAGTAAGTAGGTATCATATTTATTATTTTTTTTTATAAAAAAGTACTTAGGTATAGATAATATATATTTATATGTATGTGTACCTCTATATATATATTGTACTCCCCTTCCCCTCACATACACACACATCTACGTTGGTGCGCCTCTGTTACCCAGATTCATTAGAGACTGGAATAACAGAGGCGCATACAATACTTGCACACACACACACACACGTTTCACACTATGTATTATACATTGAGCATAATTTATGTTATATACATTTATTACTTATATGTGTTTCATCAGCGACGGTCGGAATACCTTTGATTTGATTGTAAAAATTAAATCCATTATTGGCTTTATTATAAGTATATGAGTATAATTAGGTAGTTTTTAAGAGCTGTGTGATTTTGTTTCATAATAAATAAATATCAATCAATTATTGAATCACACACTGACATAGATTTACGTGGTTAGCAATGTAACATTCAAGAAATTAAATTAATTATGAGATGCCTGTGTTTGCCCCGTATCAGGGCCAGAGCAAACGGATGGAAACATTTTTGACGTTATAGAAACATATTTGCGTCAGTTTTTTGTTTACTCTCATGACCACATCCAAAAACCTAACCGCAAGGAAAAACATATAAAATTTTACTAGCAATAATAATTTCAAAGAACCGTAGGTACCGCGAAATGATTTATCGTTGCTATGACGGACGGTCTATTTTAGTTGAAGGGATTATACATAGCCGGAAATGTTGAGTGATGTCTCTAGGGTTTCTCATAGAGTCAGCGATTAATGGATCGCTTTTAAGTTGAGACGGGCAGAACACTTGGCTAGGGATTGATGACAGGTAGATCAAAGCGTTGACTGAGTGCTGACCCCTCGGGGTAGCAAAATTAAGGGACAGCCACCGTCTCGATGGGTTGACACTAAAGCCAAAGCACCTGAATTCAAAATTAACACCGCCCTGCCTGAGAAACCTGTTCCGAATAGTGGGTTATAAAACGCTGATCATGATATGCAGATTAAAAACCCACTAACTTTTGCCCGCAGATTTACACGCGTTTAACCTGGATAAGAAGTAGTCTATGTGTCAATCCTGGTCAATATCTATATAAGTGTGCGAAGTTTCATCTTTATCTGTTTGGTAGATTTTGCTTGAAAAGGTAACAGACATCCAACAAATAGACTTCGGGATTTATAATTGCGGCTTTATATTTCGTTCGATCTAAGGACATGTTGCGTGAGTGGCCCGACAATATCAACTGCAATTCATGCAACTGAGAGCTTAGATTAAATTGACCGGCTCAACGAGAATGCTTATCCTATGGCTGCACAAATACGTTGCGACGCGAAGTGGCTTAGCTCCGCTGAAATTGATGATGTCATACTAGGTTTTCTAAATGTTGCGACGTCATTGGTCGTAGTTTTCTTGATAAGTCACTTACCAATACCAACAGTATCGTCGAAGTAGTTTGGTAAAGCGATAAACATAATCAAGTAAAGTGGCTTGTCATGGAAGGAGACTATTAATAGAGGAAAGTAAATAAATATGAAATAGTGTCTTAATATGGAATACCGCTGTTCCTTCCAAATTAAAACTACTAGCTACAGATAATAGTGATATATCTTGTTTAATCAAAATACTCGCGAACAGATTTCAACAGACTGATAGTCAAAGTGCTGTGTCTACGGTGACACTTTTGTCTTTTCTCTGCGACGATAGTTTTTTTAAAGGTATTTTTAAGATGATCGAGAAGCAATATAGATGAAATGCCTCTTTCGCATGCTCTATACATGGTGATGGCGCTGGTCAAGAGTTCGATACCTAGATTTGTGATTTTCGCAAGTGGATCTTGTATCATTGTTCATTTGACCGAAATTCCTACTGATAGAATTGTAGTGTTCCATATTTGGGTACCCGTTCCATAATAAGATATTTTTATGTCAGTGTTTTTTTCAGGAAATCTGATATTTTTATCACAAACACATTATGTAATACAAGACTGTTTCTAAATTAAGCACACCTTAAAGAAATATTTAACAAATATTTCTTTTATTCGACAAAACAAAATGGTATTCTATATTCGGTTAGTTTTCTATAAGTCTTGCATAAACAATTAAGTATATCATCAGGATCATATAATAACAAAAAGTTATCGCTTACACCATTACTGTACTTGCTATGTTTGCTGGTTCTGTATACGACTGCTGGTTGAAATTTTGTCATTTCCATCAACGCAAGTTAATTATAAGGGTAATTAATTTCGGAAAATAATAATAGCAAATTTTCAATACTATTTAGGGGTAGTTATTTCACACGGTAGTTAGTAAAACATTTATATCCATGTAACGTGTTAGAGAAGCTAGCACGATTCAAGACCAAATGTCTTGAGAGAGGTCAAATTTTGAGGTAAAACCATTTGATTTCGGGTTTAGAATTCAAGTTAGCTCAAGCCGTGTATTATTCGCAGTACATGTTAGTAAAGTCTTAAATACCTGGACCACCAAGTATAATTTTTACGTTAACAGAAGATATTCTTTAACAAATAGATATATCGATGGGAAACAAATTCTCGCGATATTTGTCTGTGACAAAATAGTAATTTCACGCATGTCATACTTCTTCATCGACTACGGACCGGTAGGAATAATTCAAGGAAATACAGATGGAAATGTTTGCAAATAAACATAAAACGATTACGATTTATGTTAACAAAGTATCTAGTTAGTTGGACACGTTTAGATTAAGGACAACTTTCGGAAGGATCCTTAAATGCGTTTATCATTATCATCTCAGCCGTAGGACATCCACTTCTGGACGTCCTCCCTCATGGATCTCCAAGTACGGATCATGAGGGGGTTGTAGAGGTATACTTACCACACTCGGCAAGCAGGTTGGCGAGCGCAGTACTGGATGTACGAGTAGATACGGATAAATGCATTTTACGGATAAAAAGTCAAGCTTTTCACACCTAAAACATAAAGAGTGTCAGCAACTGGTACTTATGGGTATATGGGACACTGAAGTTCCTGGGACATTTTTTGGGATACATATAGTAACATCTTTTAGGACCTATGGCTATCGTTAAATTAGTACGATCGATCACAAAAAAAACAAACAACAAATATACTAAAAGCGCAAATACCGGTGATCGGTGATCGGACACATCCCACTAATATTATAAGGCCGAAAGTTTGTTTGTATGGAGGTTTGTTACCTCTTCACGCAAAAACTAGGCTACGGATTGAGCTGAAACTTTGCACACGTATTGATGTTGACCAGAAGCGGCGGGCAGAAGCTAAGTTGCTTATGAGGTTAGTCCTGCGATAAGATTTTGACTAGAAATATGTTGTTTGAAAACGTCAACTATTTTGAGAGACATAACTAAAACCGTGAAGCAATGCGATCAAAGATAAAAATAAAAAAATGTAATTTTTTGAGTTTTAAAAATGTTTCATAAGGTTTTTTAATTTTCTTACAATATATTTTATGTTTTTGTAGTACAATGGGTACTAAATAGTACAATAGGGACTTTACATATAATATATAGCACCATTGTACAAAAAACAACAACTCAGTATCTCAGTAAGGTAATGTACTCGTATAGATTTTCACCAATTCGTGTTTAACTAAGCAATATCAATGGAAATCTACCAATACCTCACAACCCTTTTCAACGCCAGTAGTGTTTACCCCGACAATAAGTTTTGACAACTATGATGGATCCGAAAAAATAGTCCGTGCCAACCGCATGCCAGAACATCATGACATGATTGAATGCTTGCACAATACCGACTTTTGATTGACGAATATTTACATAGGAGTTTTATTGGGATTAAAATAGTACGTTATAACTCTAATACGAATTGAGAAAGTATTATCTAACTAGCCCCATTTTAGTTTGATGATTAAATTGAGAGTAGGTGGAGCACTTGTCATACAAAGATCAATAATGGACCGCGATTACAATTGGTTTAAAATTAGAAATTTTCAGTAAAGAATATGATGTAAGTAACCGAAGAAAATATTAGAAAATTTTCAAAATTTCATACAACATCCACATGGAATTTTGTACCGCCCGTTTTAAGCTATTTCTTCAAAATCTCTCAAGTTGAAAGCAGTTGGCTGTTCTAACATCTGAGCTACAATTAAAGCAGATTACGAGTTAGCCGTTTTAGGAGTCCTTTTGCAGTACAACGAAGCTCTACCAACGCATTTCGTTTGATGTTTGATTAATTGCCGAAATCATAGGAATTAAGGACTAATTAATGGAGAAACAAGTTATTCTGAAATCAAGTGACGTACAAATGGTATAAGACAAGTTTGTACCCGCGGCTCCCCGCGTCAGCAGCAATTGTTATTCTCAATTTTTCGGATTAACCTATTTGGTAGTTTTACGTTTCTTAACAAATCTTGAATTTTACAATGAGTCTATTCAGTAATATTATCAGTTTTACACTACGTTCTAAGTAGATATCTAATGGATTAGTAATATCCAAAACAGAAAATTACTTTTGTTTAATATAAACACTACGTTACCTACATTCATAGAAGTTACGAGTTAAAACTATATTTAATTCTAATTCTGGTCCCCACCAAAATGGGACAATGAACAATACACCCCTATGCGGGACGTCAGTGCAGATCTGGTGTCCCGGACACCAGATCTGCACTGACGTCCCGCAAAGGGGTTTATTGTTCATTGTCCCCCGTGATACTACCCAGACCACAGTCAGCCCAGCTCCTTAAAATAATGGAGAATGACTGATTAATTAATGAATGAAGAGAGTAATTCTCCATTATTTCATAATTATATATATTATAAAACAGAATCAGGTAGACAATTTCAATGATTTTTTTTAATTTATCTGCCCGGAATAAAATAAAGGTTAAACACCTTAAAACTACACAGAAAAAATATATTATAACTCAAATATTTTTTTTGGTAAATTTTAGATAGCTCTCAAATATTTATTGGTGCATTTAGAAATTTTATTTTGCAACCAAACTTAAACTCAAGGTGTTTATTTCTTTGGTTTAATAAGGTAGTAGTAGTAGAGTAATAGTAGTGGTTGTAAAAGCAGATAAGTAGTTGAATCTTAGGCGGTACAAAGTTCGCCAGGACAGCTTGTAACCCGAAAGGTCCTCAGTCCATTTTCATTTCAGCCCCTGAATACAAGTAGTTTTGGAAAGGAAAAAATCGGAACTTCGTATATTTTTTCTTAATTTTTAAAAATAATTTTATTTACAATTTTACTACTTGGCGTGATATGAAAATGATCCTGAGAAAAAAATCCAATTATGACAACATTATTTTTTTAACATTTAAAAAAACTTCTTGTATTTTTATTTCAATCCACTGTTGAGGTTAAACCTTTCGTGGTATTTTCTTGAATGTCTGAAAATGAAATCACTGAATCCTGAAAAGTTGTAGAACAAAAGTAGTTCCTTAGGATAGTCAGAATCACCCCCTTTCGGCTTAGTACACATATTATAATAAACCCTGTATAATATAGAACAACTGTGTGTTATTTATATCACAGTAAATATGAGGATAGTAAGCTAAAGATTACATCACATGGCTTTGTAAAAACCCTTTTAGGTTGAGTGCTCATGGGCGAATTTATTCCTTCAACTTTGGTCGGATCGCGAACAATTTTTGTCTCTGTAGGTGGATAAAATTTCGAAGAATATCGAAAGCCCTTTAAGCTACTTACTAACCGGGTCAAGTTTCGTCCGTAATGTACCTAAGTTCCGAATATATATCATACTAGTATTCAAAAATAATAGTACCTTATAAATAATGCTGGAAAAAAGCTAGCTTGAAAGTTAAAGGGGTATGCGCCAAAGCAGTAATTCTCGTTTAAAATAAAAACTATTATTGTAAACTTTAATTGAATAATCTTATTGGTGTCAAGGTGAAGATAATTTAGTGGTCTAAAACGGTTTCGTCTACGTTCTTGTAAAGTGAAAATCTACATTTTTATTGTGCAGTTTTTAGGTTTTTTCCGTTTTAATAGTTCTGTTAACGAATCCTGTAAACCAACTATCAATTTGAAGCATATAACACTAACCATGTAAAACATAAAATATCAATTCCGAATGGTTTGTAACTGCCGAAAAGTCGTCTTAAATAAAAAGTTGAGAATTATGTATGTATGTAGAATACGTCTCATGCTATCCCACATACATATTTTTCAAAAACAGCAGTACAGATGCATTGATAGATAAGATTGGAACAATATCACAAGAAACAGATCCGGATTTGTTCATTGGGTCAGAGTGTGATAGAGCATGTTGTCTAGTTTAATTATTATTCAAGTCGAGTCAAAATTTAGTAAGTAAATACATCTTTACTTACTTTAGCTTTTACATTCGGAGTAATGATTGTGATTTGACAAGTCAAAATATTCAAACGCTACCCGTTTGAATATATTGATTTGTTTACTTCTAAATTAATGGTGATATAATAATTCCCCAAATTTATCGTGAAGCTTAAAGTATTATCAGTATAAATGTCTTTGTTGGAGGATCGTATTATTATTGCTTGTCGTATAACAAAATAATTGAAGATGTACATACGACTGAGACGCAGGAGGTTGCTGGTTCGATTCTCGCCGTGAGACAAAGATGTTTATAAGATTTTAGCAGATAATTCCCTTTTTAGCAGACAAAAGCCCTTGGACTAGGTATTTTTGTGTGTATTTACAAAAAAAAATGTTTATAACACAAGCTCTGCATATTTTGGGGCTAAACGGTTCTGTGCGAAATGTCCAGTATCAATTATAATATCTAAGTAAAAACTGGGGCAAATAAAAGTGTTTTCAATCTGTTTCGAATAAGTAAAAAATACACTGTTATTTTGTTTTCGGTGGAAATTTAAGAGGCTATTACGTTAATTAGAGTTTTGCTACCTCAACCAGAAAACCTTCGAGGGGAAGGCTCGTAGCATTTTATGTTTCTTAGGATGTCAATACATTCTAAAACTGCTGCCCGTATTTTGATAAACAAAATAATGTTAAATGGAGGTTATAATAAATATTCAAACTAAAATAATTGTATTGTGAATATTAAGATCGGCCGCTTAGACTTAGGCAGTCTGAATGAAATTCTTGACATTTCTTTAGAATTTGTACGTTGCTCCCTAAAGGAGATTCAAAGCATTCTGAGATTGTACCTAGCGCTATAAGATGCAAATGTAAATAATTACAACAATGTACCTTTATCATGTGAAATATGTGGCGCATTCCAACGGAGTTGTCTGAAGTTAGAGCAGAGGTCGGGTGCTATGTGCCACAAAGGGAACAGTAGGAATACACTTATATTTAACTTACAAACTAAGCGGCCACAAAGAAATGGGAAATAAATAACATGAAACATCACAAACACGTGACATCTATAAGTACAATAACTAATCATGCAGAAAGGGGGTTGCGAACGTGCGTAGCATGTGTGGCCTGTATGTACCGAGGCGTAATTTGACAAAGGCCTGGCAATACCCCAGCAACTATCAACCCACTAGTTACTATCCATTATTATCACCCCACTTCCACGTTACGAGGCCATGCTCGTTTGCAAGTGAACTGGATAATAGATATTAACCTCGCCTTAGTTAACGGGTGACGAAGCGAAGGTTGATGCCGTGATTGCCCAGCATTTGTCAAGACGCTACTCGTGAAGAAATTTGTTTGAAAGTGTAGGAAGTACACAATAATCAAGTACCGCTTGTGGTGGCGGCGGTTCGCAGGTTCGGCACGGCGACGTTCGCAGCCCCTGGCACTCGGGGTCGGAGACAGTCGCATGCGAAGCGGGAGGGGCGACGGTGGGGCAACATGAACGGGGCTCACTGAGAGGATGGTGCGGCGGCACGGAGAACGTGTAGTACTTGGCCGTTTGGTTGTGCGCGCGAAGCACAGAGCTGTGGGTCAGCGTCACCACCACCACCAGCACGGAGGCCAGCGCTAGTGCGAAGAACGACGCGGCGACAGCAGCCACCACGCGGCGGCGGCGCGCCTCCTTGCCGGCCTCCTCCGGGGGCAGCTCGGGCTCCGGCGGCGGCACGGGTGACGGCTCCGGTGACCGGCTGCGCACGCTGGGCCCTCGACTGTGCGGCAGCTCCAACGTGTGCCGGCGGGAGCGGCGCGCTCGCTCGCAGTCCGCGGCCGAGGAGTGGTGCCGTCGCAGGCGTTGCGGCGCGCCCGCCGTCACCCGGCATGAGGCCGAGCGCAGCGTGCGCGCCGGTAGCATCAGGTCATCGCTGGAAGTGCGCGGCACGCGGACCGAGTGCTGGGATCGGAAGGAGTGCTCGCGCGCCGAGGTGCTCGGGAACGGAGCGTCCACGGAAGCTCGCGACGAGTGTCGAGAGAACCTCTCGCGGTCGCGATGGTCTACTCGCACAGACATCGTGCGGGCGGAGCGCGCGGCGGCGGCCGCCCGAGTGACGGATCCCTCCCCGCGAGTCCGCCGAGCCGCGCGCCGTGTTTACACTCGTCCCCGATCGCACAAAGAATGCTCGCTACAAATATATTTCTCCACATTGCATGCCGAGGTAACGGGATGTCTCGCGTTTTAAACGTCCCGTCCGTCGTCGGGTCCATATTTGCGCGATTAAGGGTGTTTGGCCTTACCTTTTAACGCCTAACTTAAAGTAAATGTTTATTCGATCGTTTCGAAAACGCCTAGATTTTCGATTTCGTAGGCGACAAGGAAATTATATTATGCATGCATGCATTTCTGTGAGAAGGCTCTTTAGGTTGGGTTTACCCTGTGAAAACTTAAATATTGATAGAATTCGTCGTCAAATATTTACAGAAATCAGCTGATGCCAATTCTTTGGCTCAAAAGGCTCAGGATAAATCGAGAGAACCAAATCAAATTAATCCGAAAATTACGCATCAGTTCAGTTATAATATAGGCTGTGTCACAGCATAGACTTGGGCGCTAAATGGAGCGAGCCGCTTTTGTTGTGGACTCCACGTTGTCAAGTTAAATTGTCTCGGCGGGAAACGATACAGATAGTACAGAAGTTGTGAGGCTGCTACATCGACACTATTCAATAGGCACAAGTAGAGAATGCCTAGGGCACACAATGTGGCGACGCGCTCGTCACACCGTCATCATTGCCTTTACTTTCATTCAAACAGAAGTTTGCTAGTAAGAAATTTGAAATGAGTTTTAAGTAGTCAAGGTAAATGATAATAATGACCGTTCATAACAAAGATTTGTTCCAATGCAAAGACATTTCAAGAAACGAGCGTTCTAAATAAAATGCTATTTTACTATTTCCGAGATATCAGATGAAAATTGTATCTGCAGTCAAGTGTTATAATAAGATATCAATTTTCGAGGAATCATATTTATGTCGTTATAATATGTTGGCAAAATATCATCCATACAGGATTTATTCTATGTTTTGATGAAGCTGCAAAATACAAACTACTCTTCCTTTTGATATTCAGGTCGTTAGAACCTGTATGTCAAAGGGACTATAGTTTTTATTAGACTTAGAAAACCTCATTTGTTTTATGTAACTAATAAAAAGTTAGAGGCTGATGCTAGCTAACCTCGATTCCTACGTATGCCACGTAGGAAAACAAAACACGAAAATAAAACGACTCCGTCATGACCGTTTGCATTCTTACATAATGCTACAAGCATTGTAAAGCTTGTGTAGACAATAGTCAAAATATACGTACATAGCTGTTTTTAAGCTCATTTCATTTATGTAATTATTAAGCATGTGGTCTAACGACTCCTCTTCATTCTTCGACATTTAAACTTACAGGGTTGTATTAATCATGTGGTCTAACGACTCATCATTCTTCTACATTTATACTATAAAAAAAATAAGGCCTTTGCATCTATTATAGATGATTTATACAGAGTCAGCAACTGGTAATCATGCTGTACGGGACGCTGCAGTGCCTGGGACATTGTTAGATGGATTAGGCTTGCCCAGCACCTATACCAATCTCTCAGCTTAGTCAGCTATTATTCAGAGGAAAGAACAGGTCAAAATACGTCTGAAGCTAACTAAGCCGCGGGTTTCCTCACGATGTTTCCTTCACCGTTAAAGCACGTGTTAATTGTGCACATACATTTTCCAAGAAAGAAAAATCCATTGATGCACTGCCGGTATCGAACCCACGACCTTTGGATTGAAACTCGGGGGTACATACCACTCGGCCAACACGGCTTTTTATCATCATATTATTATATAATAAAGCTAGACTACCACTCACTGACTGACTGACTGACTGACTGATTGACATCATTGTTCTCCCACTTCCAGATGGAATTTCGGGATTCTGTAAAAAGGGTTGTGTAGAGGGTTGGGGGGTGAGTACGAGAAAAATCTGAAACTACCCCTTTTCCACCCCCTTCATCCCCTAAATTTTTTTTTTTTAAATCGCGTGCTGCGAAGCAGCTCGCGCACAACCTACCCTCGACTCTTTTTAAACAACCCTCGCGTGCTGCGAAGCAGCTCGCGCACCACCCAGCCACTAGTCATATTATATAAAGCTAGACTACCACTGACTGACTCACTGACTAATTGACATCATTGTTCTCCTACTTCCAGATGGAATTTCGGGATTCTGTAAAAAGGGTTGTGTAGAGGGTCGGGGGGTGAGTACGAGAAAAATCTGAAACTACCCCTTTTCCACCCCCTTCATCCCCTAAATTTTTTTTTTTTTTTAATCGCGTGCTGCGAAGCAGCTCGCGCACAACCTACCCTCGACTCTTTTTAAACAACCCTCGCGTGCTGCGAAGCAGCTCGCGCACCACCCAGCCACTAGTTTATACTATATATTTATACTATAGGGTTTTATTAATCATGTGGTCTAACGACTCTTCATTGTTCTACATTTATACTTCAGGGTTTTATAGTCGGTTAGTTTGTTTTGCGATTCCTTCACAACAAATAGATGAATAAATAGATTCATTAAAATTTCAGCTGAGACGCAGCAGGTTGCGGGATCGATCCCCGTCGGGGACCAATGTTTACTTTTCTGAAGATATTTGTCTCGGAATTAGGAGTTTTCTATGTATGATGGATATGTTAGAATTTACAAAAAAAAATGTATTATAATTTGTGTAATATACTTGTTCTAGAGACATCTTAGTCCACAGAAGCAATATTTTCCGACTCTGGACCAAAGAATAAAATCGTTAGATACGCCCTTACCGTAATGAGACCGTGCCGTTTTCGCGCGCACACGAAATGAGATAGCTCGCTCATTTAGAATCAGTGTAACTCTTAACAGTAAACGTGAGCGTAATTTTTTTTAAAACTTGCAATATGATTGCACATTACATGGTAACAATAACAGTTTGGTTTATAGCCAAAACCAGTGTCCGTGCGTCGGCATTATTGTTAATACACATAAAGACAATGCGACAATTTTTGGTATCAGGGCACATCTACCGATTTAAATCTTTACTCTTGAGGTGTTATTGTGACACATGTGATCCGTCTGGACAGCACCTAGCGCGAGGGCGTGGTACCACCCGTCGTCAAGACTGATACATCCAGGTAAAATAGATATGTAAACCAAAGCTGACTGCCCAAGATCGCATCAAGGCTACAGAATGCTGATGTTCCCACTGTTCGTCGCCGAACTGTGCGAAACAGACTGTGGTCTACGTGCACGTCGTTATCAGATGCCCACAGATCCGTCACGGAAATCAAGCTCGTCGTATTCAATGGTGCAGAATACGTGTGCTGTGGCCGCAAGATCAATGGGAAAAAAAATATTCTGAAAAATGAGAGTGCAGCAAATGCTGAACATCTGAGATGTGTCCAGGAAATCCATCCATACATAGTCGCTCGACAGTAATGGTTTGGTATAGCCAAAAACCGAAAAACTGACCTTGTTTTTATAAATGGCACTATAACACCCCTCTTTGTCGGGAGTTAAAAATGGTAACTTTTAGCTTTCCAAATTCATCATCATCATATCAGCCGTAAAACGTCAACTGCTGGGCAAGGACCTCCCTCATAAATCAACTTAAATGCTTAGAATTGTGTAAAACATGTGCTGGCTTCCTATGTGCATCGATTTACACATTGGGACCTGAGTTTATATTGATGCATGACAATGCACGTCCGCACACAGCAAAGCGGACTCAAGAATAGCTACGGGGGAAAAAGGGAAAAATAAAGGCGTTTTACCGTAACTAGCTCAGTCGCCTGACTTTGAATCCCACTAAGCATGTGTGGGATATGCTCCAAAGAAGGGCTTTAAAGATCTTGATGGGGTTTCTCTTTACAAACAACAGTTAAAAAACTTACTCAAGTTCCACTAGGACCAATTGCCTCAGGAGAAAATCAATAATCCTAATATGCATAGCGCTGTCTGTCTGTCTGTCTCTCTGTCTGTGTGTCTATCTGTTTGTCTGTCTGTCTGTGTATGAGACGATTACAACCGCGTTGACCGATTTACATGAAACCTTTTTTGTTAGCACCGTCTTAATGAGAGAAGGGTACTGACTGATTTTGGTGACTCGACTTTGGTAATTTTGATGAGGGTCACAGGGACCGGAGTTATTGTGACCTCAAATGGTCACCAAAAAAATAAAAGTATTCAAATGGCCGAAAACGTCCAAAAAAAACCCAAAAATGCCATTTTTGTCCTTTGGTGACCTTTTGAGACCTTCGCGCCCTTTTCTAGTAGCCCCGTACCAATTGCTTGTTGACTTCATGCTGAATCGATGCAGATAAGTTTTAAACAGCCGAGGAGGAAACGCAGTATATAAGATATATTCTGACATCAGGTTACATGCCCAGAAGGACATATTACATGAAAGGCATATTATTGTTTATTTTTCCATTATTTTAGCATGTAAATTTGTACCGGCACACAAAGCAAAGGTTGTAATCATGTCATGCACAGACAGACAGACAGTGCTATGCATAAAAATAGGAGGCTTCACCCCCTAATATTAAAAAAATTGTGTGTGTTGCTTATGGCTTTTTTAATGTGCGTATTTGGTCTCATCAGTAAGTCCTAGGGAACTCAACTTTACGAGTAAAACTTACCTTTGACTTGCGGTTTCAGAGTTTACGAGTAAGGCTACAGATACCGATACCGGGAATATATGAATAATTCATGAGCAAGGGTCCCAATAAGTGTTACAGTGTCAACAATTGGTCTCTGGGGTCGTGAAATCAAGGTGAAGACAGATTTAGTTTAAATTTTTTTGTTTAGTGAATTGAGACCTTAAAAATATAAAAACATGAACCAAGATCGGTTTGCTCAAGGATCCTGAATCCTGTTTGTGCATTTAGGAGCCTAAACTCTGTGTCAAATCGTATGAAGTTATTCTATTTTTAATTTTGATTTGTCGTGATTATAATCCAGTCAGAATAGAATTCAACTTACATTAATACCGAAAATTGGTATATAACCATGCTACAAGTGAAAACTACTCAAGGCTAGTTATTTTCTATGTTACTTTTCTACTACAGTTAAGATTCCTAAGCGTTTGTTTACCAAGATAAATTAATGACTAACTAAAACTTGTGAAATTTGACCTCAAATAAAAAACGACACAAGCGGTATCTAGGGACTTAGAGATAGCATTAGTAATTTAATTACGTATTTAAGACGTATACAAAAATCTAGCCTAGTCCTAGAAAGCAGTAATTTTAC
The DNA here is from genome assembly GCA_963082625.1 of Pasiphila rectangulata. NCBI lineage: Eukaryota > Metazoa > Arthropoda > Insecta > Lepidoptera > Geometridae > Pasiphila > Pasiphila rectangulata. The sequence continues at coordinate 13,332,592 of OY720243.1, forward strand.
AAGAAAATATAAAACAAGCATTGGTACGGGGGCCAGAAAAGGGGACGAAGGCCTCAAAAGGTCACCAAAGGTCAAAAATGGCAATTTTGGGTTTTTGGACGTTTTCGGCCATATGAAGACTTTTATTTTTTTGGTCACCTTTTGAGGTCATAATAATTCCGGTCCCTGTGACCGAAATTAATATGTCAGTGGAGGGTCACCAAAATCAATCAGTACCCTTCTCTCATGAAAACGGTGCTAACAAAAAAGGTTTCATGTAAATCGGTCACAGATAGACAGCCAGACAGGTACAGATAGACAGACAGACAGACAGCGCTATGCATAATCGCTGAGATAACAGTAAATATGGCACTTTTCTATTTTGACAAAATTTATTGTTCTCATTTTTACGCTTTCACATTTTTATACAAGTGGGCATTATTATACCTTGTCATTTTTCATTTTAAACCAAACTCGTCAAACCAAAGTCCAACTTAAGGCTCCAACTTTTAAAATAGGGTGCCTACTCTTGAATGAAAATCGCGATGAATCAAAGTCGTAATCAAGCCAAACTAACTCTTATGAGCATTACGTAAAGATTTTTATCAGTCTGGCGATAATATCATAATCGTTTTCTAGAGTAGGCGCCCAGGTCTACGGGTAACTGCCATTTACTTAGAACGCTCTGCCAAGCGTGGTGAGTACGTTTGGCAGAACGTTCCAAGAACGTCTGCTGCCCTTCTCCGGAGGTATGCCTTATCAGATTCTTACTGCATCCACGGGCAAAAGAGAAGGGGCAACATTCTACTGCCGGTACCATACATAAACATAAAAATTATACTCGTACTAGAGTAGTTTACTAAAATAAATAAATCTACCAAAATCAAAATGAGTAGATTTTAAATCATAAATTAAACTTTCAAATAGTTTCTACCTAGCGTCTACTTTTCCGTGAAACTACTCATTATACCTCTATAATGAAATCACACTATCGCCAAAGTTTTTCTGCTTCCCATCAAAGATCCCAATGGAAAAGTACTGAAAGGAACGTGTCACGTCTCTCACCTGTTTTCCACACGTCAAAGGTTCTGAATGAAGTCTCTATCTTATCTAAGGGATGTCCGATAGACTCATTGTGTTTGTGCTTTTGTACGTCAGTGGAATTGACATCGGTACATACTGTGGAAACTTGCGTTTCTGACTGTTGTTGCTATTTCTAAGAATTTGTGAGAATTATTTTTTTAGGTTTGATACGTCTAACTTGCGTTGTTTTTTATTAAAGTCTAGCAGCGCTCCGCAGTTTTACCAGCGTTGTTCCCGTGGGAACACGTGGATAAAGTATAGCCCCTGTTACTCCGGGATAATGTAGCTTTCTAATGGAGATATAATTTCGGAAATCGGTCCAGTAGTTTCAAAGTTTATTCGTTACAAACATACAAAATCCAAAAGAAAAATCATTCCTCTTTGTAATAATAGTATAGATATATTAATTAAAAGATAACACAATAGTAATAAATCTATTACTAACGCAATCGCGTTTACTGAATAACTGAGCCCTGAGATGTTTCCAATCAACTAAATATAAAAAAAAATAATGCTGGACAATCATACAGCATCATCTAGCCCCAAGCTAAGCAGAACTTGTGTTAAATATCTATGAATATAAATTAGACCTTAAAATGCAAGTTGTATCTCTCATTTTTCCATTTTTCTTGAGCTATGTATCTTTTTCCTCTTCTTTTTGGGGTTTCGATCCCAAGGGGAAGATGATTTGTATGAAAACGGTAAAATTCCAGGACACTTCCAGTAGTCTGACACGACATTCAAATTTGGAGTGGTGGGACCTTTTCTGGCACATGTAAAAGAAGCATTCTAAAATTTGGTATTTTAGTTATTTTTTTTACTTCATATTACCGTATTAAAGTTTAATGAAACAAGCGTTTGAAATTCGAAAAGGCCTTAATTTATTTAAGAATTATTTAAAGCTTGGAGATATGTTAGATAAAGAAGCATATAAATCGTAGTCTTATCTATTCTAAATTTAAGTTAATACGTCTTTTTAGAAAAGTTTATAACTAATTGCGCTATCTAGATGGCGCTGGGAACCAGTTATAAACATCGCCGCTAGCTTCAAATCAATACGAAGTAGTTGAAATATCATATTTTATAAGTATTCTTAATATGATAAACAAAGAAAAATATCTAGTTTTAATTCCGCTAATGCTGAGATGCATATGCACCGCCCTCCCGCCCGCTAATTATGCACATGCAGGGGGAACCAGGCTGTTAGAGCAACACACGGAATTAAAACTAGATATTTTTCTTTGTTTATCATAATAATATGGATTTCAGCAAAGTAACGCCTGATTCTATTAGTTATAGTATTCTTAAGTTAATCAAGCACTATTTGACATTAATAAACGGTATTGTTTTAAATAACCTACTATTTATAAGTACGTAAGTCAACAACTTTAATAGCCGAACGTCCGGCTGCCTAGTATATTTAATTCATCTTATATTATTCTTACAATTTTATTTCGGAACTTGTAGCGCGCGACTCCTGCTGGCACTTATCCGTATTATTTTTTAGTCTCGCGCCTAATTTTTCCCAAATGCGCGCTAAATGTTAGTGCTGTCACACCAGCCAACGCCCTCTTCCTCAAGTTTTGAACTTAGAAGGTCTATGAAAAATTGTTATCTATACTAATATTATAAAGAGGTAAAGTTTGTGAGTTCGTGAGGTTGTAGGGGGTAATCTCTGGATCTACTGAACCGATTTTCAAAATTCTTTTACTAATAGAAAGTCACAGTATTTGTGAGTGTCATAGGCTATAAATTACCGCACAGCGAAGTGGACAAAGGGTCAAAACAATCAATTTAAAACAATAAATTTAAAACAATATCACTTAGCAAGTAGTTAACAATATAGTTAATTGAATTGATTTTGTCATGTTAGCATAACATGTTTGCTGGACTAAAAACTCTATTGAAAAGAAATACTTATTAACAAACCTATACAAATCAAAGAAAACTTGTAATATGTTTATAATGTACCAAATAAAATACAAAATAATGCAAGTCAAGGTCAATAAAGTAAATAACAGTTCCGTTTTATTTTATATTGTGGCATTTTTTCCGTCAGAAGTTAACCTAACAATAAGGATAAATCGCGGGTATTCATACTAATTTTGGTAAGTTCAAATATAGCTAGAATCATGAAGACTTTTTTATTATGAACCTGTATAAAACTTCGTCGGGTTTAAAAAGGATCACTCTGACTGATCCTGACTGGATCTAGTGAGAGAATTAGTTCTAAGAAAATCTTGTTTTCAAAACAACACTTTTTCGAAATTAACAGAACCTGAAACTATTTAAATGCTTGTATATAGTGAATTTCCAAGTTATAAACCGACAATATGTTTATGTCAGAATTCACAAGTGTTACAATTATTTTGGTGTACTATTTAATACATTGGATACATTTTCCAAATTTTAGTTCAACTGAATCTATTCTTCTTCCTCTTTCATAACTGTTGCAACCGACACCATATTCCGGGAAAACTCCAAGAAGACAAGATCTGCCTTACTATAGATATAGCTACGTTATATTGTCCATATTGATACATTTTAAATGTTATCTATGAAATACAAAACGCTTCAGGCAAAAAAATAGACAAAACTATTATGTTTATTCTCTTAGCTTTCTGCACACCGCTATTCGACTAGGAAAAAGCTGATACAAAACGTATTAACTACCGGAAGTAGCAGTTACATTGCTCAGTTTTGTATGCTTTTCCATTAGATAAAAGCACAAAGATATAATAATAATAATAATAATGCTGGACAAATCACACAGTATCATCTAGCCCCAAGCTAAGCAGAGCTTGTGTTATGGGTACTAGATGACTGATATACTTAATACAATATACTACATAAATAGATATTTTTATTATGTATAGAAAAACACCCAGAACACCCTGAACAAATATCTGCAGAGCGTACAGATATTTGTCCCGAGGCGGGAATAGAACCCGCAACCCCTTGCGTCGCAGGCAGACCTTCGCCCGCTGCGCCACAGAGCTCGTATGTGTAGGTACTTCAGTTATATAAAGTAACATACAACTCCCGTTTAAATAATTCGGATAGGTTTGTAGAGATAAATGTTATACATAAACTTAACCTAGGTTAATCTATGGACTAAGAGACTATAGATACCTTCCTATATATGTATGTATATATAGTGTGAGATCCAATTCTGAAAAAGCCTTCAAATAACGCGTTCCGTGTGACTTAGCTCGGCCATACCGACTACCGGTATGTACTTGTTCGGGATGTTCTTCTGAACACCATGAGTGCGGTAGTCGCTTTTTAAACGTATGGAGGGGATAGTTATGACGTCACAAAGATGGCGGGCGGGCCTATCTTGTAAGCGTTATATCTCGATACCTACTGGACCGATTTAGTTTATTAAGGTGTCAAAAAATAGCACATATAATGAGAATTGTTTGGTCCCTTACAATGGTTTATGTTAAACTAGTACAAAAATAAATATTTACAAAAAACTAAAATTTTGAAAATAAGTTCTTCTTTATTTTGATAATATCTCTGTAACCATCAGGATTCTGGAAATTTTGTTTACCATAAACCGCTTAGCTGCATTCATAAGGATAACGATGAACCTTAAATTATAACGATCGAGTAATAAACAACGGAGCTACAGTAATGCTTGAGCGTTGGTAGCGCCAAGCTGGCTGTGGCGGTCGGGATCGCGGTTGGTATTTCGCCTGTATTGCGACATAATTATATTGAAATCTGTACCATTTGGCCACGTTTATAATGATATTGAAGGAATTCGGATAGAGTTTCGATCTGTATTATAATGTAGGGTATGTATATAACGGTATCAGGTGAAAAAAACAGATTTGTCAAAAATAAATTATAATTTAGTAAACACTTATACCTACTTGCAAAAAGTTTTAACAAATTAAACAAACATTCCTACATATCTTAACAACATATTTAAAGAGAAGTCCTGATTTGAAAACAAAATAACTGGTTTAATCTGAAAATCTCAATAGATGGATGGATGACGAAGGAGGACCTTCCATTTACCTTAATAATTTTGCTGATTATTGATGGATTACCTGTCTACCTAAATATCGTCGTAGGTCTGATCGAGATCGCTTACATAATTATATTGATTGAAACATTTTAATCTGACGTGGCACACGCCCTCCATGCGTTTTTGTTTTTTGTCACTGCATCCACAACGGGATGACCGAGAACCAGCTTTCCATTGACATGGACTAAGTTCAAGGTCTTTTAATGAAATTGAAGCTTTTAATAAGGAGACTGGTGCTAGATCACCGTTTTCTATGATTATCTATCCACTGTCTGTAGGTGCTGGTAATGTGGGATGTGCTACGTCGGCATTCCTCCAACAAAATACCTGATATTTGGCTCTTTGCACGTGAAGGCGAAACGCTTGTCGTGTTGGTAGTAATTTGTCAAGCTCTCTAATGTTCTGGAACATTGACGCTCTCAATTCGTCTAGGTTTTCTGATTCCTGAAGCCCCGATTTATTGTTTGTGTAGTAGAGTTCTGCAAGGAAGTATCCTAGGTCCATCTCTATTCCTGGTTTACATAAAGGGCCTATGCAATATGAAAATAAATGGTAAAATACTCACATTTGCGTATGATACAGTCCTCTTTTTTACCGGAAAAACTTGAAATACTACTTTTAATAATGCATAATCTGGGTAACTTGTGTATTCAGTTGGTTAAATAATAATTACCTGACACTTGATGTTGACAAAACCAGCTATACACCATTTGCGTTTAGATCAAACCATCTGCCTCATTTGTCTTTTACAATTATCATCATCATCATCATCATCATATCAGCCCGTTGACACCCACTGCTGGGTATAGGCCTCCTCTTCAGCACGCCAACGTAAACGGTCATAACAATTATAGCTCATCATAATTATTATCAAGCAAATAGACCTAACTGCACTTGCCCAGCGCTTAAACGATCCGAAAATGTAAAATACCTAGGCATACTTCTTGATCATATATTAACTTACAAACCCCACATACAGACATTAGTAACAAGACTGTATACATTAATTTACATAATTATAGAGCTGGGGAATGTTGCTGATAAAACTGTAAAAATGGTGTGTCAGGCACTCTGTCAACGTGTTTTACGCTACTGCATTATTTCGTGGGGTAGTGTGTCTAAGACAAACTTTCTAGAACTAGAAAGAACCCAAAGAGCAGTACTGAAAGTATCTGATAAACTCCCATGGCGTTTCCACACAACTGAGCTCTATCAAAAGTGGGATGTTCTGACGTCTGACAGTACTTTATTCTGCAAACCATCAGCACTCTAAAATTACTTTTGACCAAAACCTTCAGAAGGGAAAGCGCAGGAAACGTACTGTTTGCTTGACAAGAACACTTAACTCAAAGTTCTCTAACAAATTTTACTGTTATCTGGGACCCTTTCTTTGTAATAAAAAATAAAAATAAAATAATAAAATAAATAATATTCTCTCTATTTACTCTAACTAAAATTAAATGAAAAATAGAAACGGTTAAAGCAGCTGGATTATGTATGAGGCTACTGAAAAGATACTCCACTGCATAGAATATATTTCTAAATTTCATAAATTGCCCCGCCTGTAATCGTGTAGGTAGCTATAGTGTAGTTATAATGTAGACCTAAGTGTATTTATTCATATAATCATCACTTCATTAATATACACTAATTAGTACAGTACCTTGTATTACGTATAAAATATTTGTTCTTTTCACGAGTGCCAGACAATAATGGAAGTTCTATCATACCGATCGAAAAGAACGTGCACACTAGCAATCATTCGATTTGAAAGATCCCACAAAAACGTCGCTAAGGTCTCCGAAAGTTTTGGCACCTTTAGGCTTTCCGATACTTTGCACAAGAGCTTGGACATCAATTAACGTAGCAGTTTTCAAAATATGTTCTTCATCAGGTAAAGTTTCAAATGTGGATTAGTCTGCTATTAGATTACCGAGAAATGCCTTTTGAGTGTTCCAAATCCATGTTTTAGCAGTCCTACTTCGTAATTTGCCTATACTTTGACTTATTTGACGCCACAATAGGTACTGTCCGCGTCAGCGCGCTGTATCCGAGTGCGAACAAGCTAGCGGCCGGCCGAGTCGTCAACTGTGGGTAGGTAGGTGAACACGGCGCTGTTTCTGTTTTGTGAAATCAAGCATAAGGTATCAATACGATTTTGAAAATATCTTTAAATAATAAGCCCTTAAACTGGAATAAATATAATTGTTGATATTATTTCATAATACCAATATTACTTCGCTGATCTTTTTTTTAAGAAAAATATTTGTAAAAAACATAATCTAACCTGTATCAGACATTTTAAATTAGTCATCCTATTCACATTAGTCATTCAAGAAACGTCACCAAGTAAAATCATTTTAATATTTGCCCGTAATACAGGCAAAATACCAACTGCGATCCCGACCGCCACCGCCATCTTGGCGCTACCAACGCTCAAGCATTACTGTAGCTCCGTTGTTTATTACTCGATCGTTATAATTTAAGGTTCATCGTAATCCTTATGAATGCAGCTAAGCGGTTTATAATAAACAAAATTTCCAGAATCCTGATGGTTACAGAGATATTATCAAAATAAAGAAGAACTTATTTTCAAAATTTTAGTTTTTTGTAAATATTTATTTTTGTACTAGTTTAACATAAACCATTGTAAGAGACCAAACAATTCTCATTATATGTGCTATTTTTTGACACCTTAATGAACTAAATCGGTCCAGTAGGTATCGAGATATAACGCTTACAAGATAGGCCCGCCCGCCATCTTTGTGACGTCATAACTATCCCCTCCATACGTTTAAAAAGCGACTACCGCACTCATGGTGTTCAGAAGAACATCCCGAACAAGTACATACCAGTAGTCGGTATGGCCGAGCTAAGTCACACGGAAATGGCCTCAGCTTCACTTGGATCTCACACTAATAAAACATTCAGGATTTCAACACCCAAAAAGCTTAACATCCATATTAAATATCGGGAATGTTAACGTACTTGTTAAATTGGTGGAGGCACCAACTGTTTCGACCCTTATCGAGGGCCTTCTTCAGGGTCGTGACAGTCCGCGACCCTTCCCTCCGCGGCAACGTACGTGAACATTCTCGATGTTTAATAATGAATAGGATAATTCACGTTATTTATTATAGTAAAAAACCTAATTGAGTTTACTTTAAATCCGCATGTATAGTATATAGTAGTAATATATAGGTAATAGTTTGCAAAGGGTAACCGGAAATAATCGGCCGGCCAATAGTTTGGATTGAAATAAACACATTCAAGTGAAAAAAAAATTGTTACATAAAAAAAATCTGAGAAAATCGACTATAACTAACATAGTATACTGGACACTAGTCCAGTTAGTCGAAAAAATATTTTACACTGTTGCATAAGGCATCCCTAAGCGTATGAAATTTGTAGGCACCTTATATTTAACCAGTTTTATTACGTGTCAAGTCTTTGCGACAAACTGATTAGTAAGCAATATTTAGTTACCATGATCAAATCCTTATTTCTTTTAGGTACTGCTATTATGTAGGCAGATTGCGGTTTATATATTCTTGTGCTGTCCAACAGCACACTATACAAAACGTTATGTGAATAATAATCAAAACGACGTAAAACCACAGATTACAAAAACGTAAAACCTTCATTAAACATAGACATAGGATCAAATCCTTAATGTATGGATATCCATTATCCATTTTCTTTTTGTTTTACCTCTTGCTATTATGTAGGCTGCAAAATACAAGAAGGAAACAAACGCAATCTGAATATAAATCAAAACGAGGTAAGACCTAGGTTTAACCAGTTTTATTAATAACTTTATATGTTATAACGTGAAAGTCTGCGACAACCTTATTAGAAAGCAATATTTACTCAGCATGATTAAATCCTAAATTAGTGGAATCCATGCCACAAGTAATATATAATTAATGGAGCGCTGAGGCTCTGAATTTCATAAGGCTTAGTTCTGAAGATTAATCAAAATATTTGTGGTAGGCTTCTTGACTAAAGCTGGTAGTACACAGCATCCTACTGTCCTATTGTTGATGATGGTGACCGTAACCCTGGCTTTTATTTCGGTCAATGAATAAGCACTGCCGTTCAAAATGCTCAAGTAGGCAGCTATCGATATTTCAGTCAATAATAATAAATCAGTTAATGGTATGTATTTTGCCGTGGTGTGCCGGCAGTAGAATGTTACCCCTCCTCTCATGCCCGTGGAAGCAGTAAGAGCCTGCTAAAGGATACCTCCGGAAGATGGGCAGCAGCGTCTTTCCGTGTATCAACATCCCGTACTGCGTTCGCCAACCCGCCTGCCAAGCGTGGTGAGTATGGCAACTACCCCTGATGGAGATTCATGATGGAGGCCTGTGTTCAGTGGTGGACGTTTTACGGCTGCAATGATGATGATGATGATGAACGGTACGCAAGTCTATTTGAGTTATCTAATAAATTTAGATTTAGGTGGGTTTCTTGATAAATTTGTTTAGGTCACTAACACAGTAATTTACTGGCCGTGTAGGTACCAATTTTATTTTCTTGAATAATGTATGTTCTCTCTTAACACGTGCTTTAACGGTGAAGAAAAACCTTATTATTTACATATACATTAGAAGAATGGCGATTATGCTGAGATGAGGACGCGAACAATGTCCCAGGCACTGCAGCGTCCTGTACAGCAGGTAATATATGATATTTCATATGACAACTTAAACACAGGGTCATTGACCTCCGCAAAGACTTGCCGTATAGGTTTTTTTCCTTCCAAAGTGAAGGGAAGTTTTTATATATTTCCAATAAGATTATTTGTTTTCATGGGTTGAACCGGGGGGGTTTATTAAACGTAGACATTCCCCCTTCCGGGTTAGTACAGATATTATAACATAACCTGTATGTAGGTCACGAGTCTAATCAATCATCATCACTTTGACTTTGAATATATTTCTGATGCAAATCTATATACTGCCTTATCTTTTTATTTCTTCACTGAACAAGAAAATGATGATAATGGAGACGACGACGGGTGCTCGAGATAATGGTTCTTCCATTCATGTGGTGTGTCTATCTCAAACACGCCACTTGACATCCACCAACCACGTCCGCTTGATTGGTTTCGCGCCGCGCCGATTACGCACCGCATTTGGTTCGCGTTTTGGCGCGAAATACGCCGTGCGCTTCGCGTCGGCGCTAAGTGGATACTGGCTCGGATTTTACTATGGAACGTATCGTGTATGTATGCTCTATGGAATTTTATTTTTATATCCTCACAAAAAATAATAAAATAAGTAGGTGTCTGCAAACAAAATATTATTCTAATCGTAATTCTAAAATGCACTTCTTATGCATTTTTTATGCATAGTTTTTTTTTTTAATTTTAATTAAATCGATTTTTTTTTTACTTGGGCGACGTAAAACTTATTTGTTATTGTCATTGTCAACTTCACTCAGAAGGCACCAAAATAAACAAAAAGGCGATAAACACTATAGTCTACCAATAATATATTTTTATTGGAACCCTAAATCACTGGTCGCTAGCGAAGCCAAAACCAAACAACGGCTAAAAAATCTTGGCCGCGAGCGAAGCCAAGACCAAACAAGCGGATATCGTCGCTTCTAAACAACCGTCACGCTCTAAAAAAACTTTTTTAAAGCGTGACGCGTGTAAAGTCATTATTATGACGCTAATAAAACTCTTTTTTTTAAGCGTCATAATAAAGACGCTCTTTATGTTGTCAGTTAATTATTTATATGACGTGTTAAGGTAAGTTCTGCATTATTTTTGAGTTCGAATAAAATATACTTTTTATTAGGTCCCCATGCACTTTTTCGTGATATCCCGAACCCCCACGAGCTTTGGGCCGAACGAACCTTTTTAAATAAAGTTATATCCTTTTGGGCCCACTAACAATGCCAGTGGGCTGAACGGAAAAACGCTACCAATATTGTGATAGTAGTGAATTAACAAGTTGCCATTGACAACTTGTTATAAATTCATCAGTCAACATTGAGTAACGCTTTCGCTTTCTTGCACTTTTGATGCTACAGATGTTGGCTGACGTATTTCTGTCAGAAATTTTTAGTACGCTTGGATTTGATTTGTCTACTGCACTATTAAATTTATACTGCCACCCTTTTGCAACATACAATAATGATAATAGATCATCGAGATGGCACTACCTAATTCTTGAATTTTCCTTGTGCGAATCTCTCTTGTACAAATAGTCCAATAGTGGCAGAGTTTTATGTCACACAGACGGACACCGCCTCTGACAGTCTGTGACATAAAATGCCCTACTTGCGCCGACAACATGAACTATTATTTCTGCTGACATAGAGAAGAGCATATTGCATAGTATTTTTACATCGCCCATTTCAAAGGCACTGGTATATACTGGTCACTTTGAGGGCGAGTGAGCATTGTTTTTTTTACTCTTAGTACGGATAAAATGGATTTCGCCGTCTAATGGGCGGGGAGAGTAGTCGTTATTTCGAGTAATGTAAAAAAAGAAAACTGTGGAACTAGGTTTTCTTTTAGAGATATTGAATTTGTTTTATGTTTGAAACTGCAATGATTTAAGGAAGTTTTGTGCGCAATTTTAGTGTTACCTAATAATTTCACTAATAAAATAATGAGATAAGAAGTGTATTAGGATTTTAGTTTATAGAGATAATTCATATAGGTATTTGTCATTATTTAGGTAAACTCAGTTAGAACCTACGCAGTAGGCAACAGTCACGAACTACAGACGGCAGACGAAGTGTTTAGGAATACACTCTTTTTGTTTATGTAGCAAGAAAGATTTGAATTGTTTTTAAACGTGTATTTTGTGTTGAGATTGCGTATCGGAGGTGGAATATTATTACAACACTTCGCTGCCGCATATCGAAAGCTTTTAGTAAATGCCGCAGTCTTGTGACTGTAAGAGAGGAGTGCAGACCTAATGGAGCGTAACTTACGAGAGTTATCACTTGCAAAACGTAGTTTGGTATGTAAATATTCTGGTTTTTAAAATTTGATAACGTCAAAAATTAGGCCTCCAAGGTGCAGTTATCTCCGGGAATCCATGTTAAGGATGGACATGTTATTTAAATACGGAGTGATATTATATACATACATCTAAATTGGCGTTCAAATTATTTGTTCTTATATTTGCACTATATTATCTACCTAATACCCCTCCTCTCCTACCCGTGGGTGCCGTGGGGTGTCGGCAGTAGAATGTTACCCCTCCTCTCCTACCCGTGGATGCAGTAAGAGCCTGCTAAGGGACACCTCCGGAAGATGGGCAGCAGCGTCTATCCGTGTATCAACATCCCATACTGCGCTCACCAACCCGCCTGCCAAGCGTGGTGAGAATGGCAACTACCCCTCATGGAGATCCATGAGGGAGGCCTGTGTTCATCAGTGGACGTTTTATGGCTGAAATGATGATCTACCTAATGTACTTAATGTTTATTTAACATTATACCTACCTATGATAATATACTTATAATTTGTATTTTATTTTAATATCATGAACTTATTTGTTTTTATATTATTTAATTCTTAGGTTCTGACTGAAAACCAGCCATCCCCTGCATTTATCATCTATGTGTGGTAGCGCAATGCTGAGTCAGGTCCTGTTAGACGCACCCTACCACGTCGTTGTCATCTGGGATGGTTACCTGTGACAACATTCACTTGGCCCGCTGAGTGAGCAGCTTGCCTTTTTTTTATTTTAATAGCATTGTATTTATTTCTTCTATTCTTCTTTAAGTGGTAATTTAATAAATCATATGTCCAGCCTTTAAAAAGCTGCTTCGTCTTGTGTGTGTCTAATAAATAATTTTCATTTCATTTCAATCCAGATCGCTACGTAAAATCAGGGTTAAAATGCAATGGGACAAAGAAGTTGCTCGCTCGTTCTGTGTTCGCGGCGAACAACTAGTTAAACTAAATTATAACGTGGACATTACGAAAGATAATGTCCACGTTATAATGTATGTTTACACATACAGCGAAATACATTTCTGAACTTTGCTAAGTGGACGAAATCTGAAAACTTCGGACGCAAAAACTTTAATAATAATGAGAAACTGTGTACTTCAAAAATACTGGAAACCGAAAACTTTTACGAAGTTGTGAAAACTTTTACAAGCAAATGATTTAGTTTACCAACTACAACAATTCAAATTATGGAATATAATAGAAAAATGAAAAATTATACAACGCAGAACAGAAGTGAACATGGACGAAATGCAAATGTTTAAAATTTTCAATTTAACCACAAAGATATTTTATAGTCGCAAGAACTTATATAAAATAATATCGCGTTTATCTATCAATCATTCCAGCCGTAAAACATCCACTACTGAACACATGCCTCCCTCATTATCTATACCTTGTAAAACAAATATATATTAAAGTCCTCCGCCGTATCTGTCTGTCTGCTCATGATAAACTCAAAACTACATGCACTTAATGCGGTTTTCACTAATGGAAATACTATTTCAAGAAGAAGGGTTTTTTTATATGAAATATAAATGTTTGGGATAAGTTGACGATGATAGTTTACTAGGGGCAGATTTTTCAAACGTCACATTAAAGGTCGAATACTTATCCAACGAATAGAGAGTGAGACAACAATACGGTATTGATGAATGTTAGAGAGGAATGGACAATATCCGATATCTGAGGACAATATCTGAGGATCGAAAAATCGGCCCTAAGTCGAAAAAACTCATACCGACTGGCAGCTTTGCGTCGCGTAAACCATTGAATTTATGTACAAGTGATGATATAAGGATATTTTCTCTTGAATAGATCAACAAAAAAGTCCGCGAGAACATAATGTGTCTGTATTTTTACGTAAATGATTTTTTCTAAAATTTCCTAAAATTTTGATAAAAATATGCATTATTTGCTAAGCCGTTTTACCAATATGGTGTTAATAAGTATCGAATTTTTTTTAACATCTTGAGTAGTTCATATAGAACATATTTCCCTTTTCAATATAATTCGAATCCTTTCGAGTTGTAGCGAAATTTAAACTCGCGCGACAAAATAAATACGGCGCCGGCGCGCGCCAACAGCATGCTCCGACTCGGCTCCAGGACGGCGTGATCCGACTCGCTCTTGACCCGTTTTATTTTGAATGCTTCATACGAAATTACCGCTGATTCGTACATGCGTATACCTATGCGAAGCCGGGCTAGTCGCTAGTATTTAGTAAGGTATTGCAGAAAAGTTCTTGTAGGTACATTACGGGACTTACCTACAATAATTTAATTAATATTAATATTTTATACAAAAAACTGGACAAATACGAGCTGGACTCGCCATCCGAGGATTCTGTAGGTATGTAGAAACATAATAAATAATCATTATAAATAGCTGACAGACGTCTTTTTCTAATTTTCTCATCGTGTTAGACAGACAGACAGTCGGACAAAAATACAGATGTTTTCTGTGATAAATTATTCATATACAGTACAGTTATTAGATTTTTCTTTATTTTTTTCTCTTGACTACAAATTAGTAAAAGTTGTAAAAATGCACAAAAAGATTCGGTCACCCATCCAATTTATGACCGCGCGTAGGGTTGCTTAACCCGATGATTAATTTCCTACTTTTAAGAACGATTTTTTTGTAATTCCATTGCAAATGTATAGTTTTTTTAGTTTTTCTATCTACAATATAAGACAATATACCTTGCCAAATTTCACAGTTCTAGGTCTACGGGAAGTACCCTATGAATTTTGATTCCATTTTGAGTGTCGAAACATTAGATTTTTGCGGCATAAACGGTCGTATTTTTCTTAAGTTAACTTAGAATATTACTTTTTACACGTTCTCGAGATAAAGGGTATTGACGTACAGACAGACAGTTGGACAACAAAGTGATCCTATAAGGGTTCCGTTTTATTTCCTTTTGAGGCACGGAACTCTTAAAACAAGAATCGTATCTCACACATTGTAACTTACTTAGACTTCAGCATAAGAACAATCGTAGAAGTAAGGCCTCGGGGGTGGTGTGCATGTATAGCTTTGTATGTATAGCCTAACATCTATTTCACGACCTTCGGATCGAAAGTCGGGGCCACATACCACTCTGCCAATACCGCTATTTGTTTGTAGTACAATCGTAGAACCAGTAGAATCCATATCTCTCCTTATCCTTGCAACTATTATAACTGGGAAAGTACCTTACTTTGTCTGCCACAATTTCACGTCTAAATGTCTGGACGCGTTTCGTTTAAATTTGGTATATAATAACGGTAGGATCTAAAAGAAAAACGTAATTTTTGTTTTAAAATAAGAAGTTGAAATCTCGGGCACCAGCTAGTTAGTGCTATAGAATAAAAAATACAACGCCCCAGTTCCCATAACTCGCCAACTCGCGACTTAAAGGCAGATAATGTGTGTTTACTCTGTTCTGTATTAGGATAGATGTCACTTCTCAGACATAAACCGGTCACTCAGATAGTAAAAGATCCCGTTTACTCTTATTTAACCTTATAGGCGTGCGGGATGTAATGAATTGAGATTTACGAACTTGCCACTCTAACTTACGTAATGTGTGTATACGGTCTATTTCCTACGGAGTTGCCAACGAAAACATTAAAGGAGAAAAGACACGTCGTCGTTGACTCGTGAAACGATGGATACAGTCAGTAGATGGATGGAGTCAGCCATAGCGTTTACTGCGAGATGTGCAGGCTAGGTAATTGTATAATAATCGTCACAAATCGTTAATGACTCGCAAGCATTACAATGCTGGCATTGATTGTATTTTTTTGCAGTCATTTAAAAATGACAATCAATGCGGTCTATCTAGTTATACCTTGTATTGGCAGTTGACAGGCCATTTTAATTACGTAATGTGTGTATAAGGTCTATTTTTCTAACGAGTTGCCAACGTAAACATTAAAGGTGAAAAGACACGTCGCTATTGGCTCGTAAAACGATGGATACATTAGAGACATCCTTAGGTTGTTTACTGCGAGATGAGCTGGCTCATTAATATCATTTGGCATTGATTGTTGACAATCAATGCCAAAAGATATTAAATGTCCACTGCCAATGGCATGGGGGCCATTGGCACTGGACAGCCCATTTTAACTGCTGGCATTAAACTTGTTTTACATAGTACATCTTTATACTGAGTTACCAGTGTAAATATTAAAAGGAAAAGATGGACACAGTCAGAGTTATCCTTTATCCTTATTCCGATATTTGATGTTTTCATGCTTATATGGGTTAATAAATTGCCCTATGCTTATGGACTCTTTTAAAGAGAGAAAGGTCACAGTCGCATTCGCGCACCGAGGGTTCCGTGCCATCATACGATATTATTTGTGTTAAAGTAGGACAGCGCCATCTCTTGTCTCATAAAGGAAGTTAAGTAGATTTTTAAACTTTCGTTTATTATTATAAACGATTAGCTGTCCCGGCGAACTTCGTATCGCACCTACTACAACCACTACTTACAACTTACCCTCCCATCTACCCTACAACTATCCTACAACTATCCTACAACTACCCTACAACTATCCTACAACTATCCTACAACTACTTTAAAACTTCCCTACAACTACCATACTACTCATAAAAAATCATAAAAAACATCGTTTTATGAAGATCAAGTGAGGCTAGTTCAACAAACGCCTTCGCTTTGCTGCGGTACCTCCAACACGTCAGTCTTCCCGGGACCATGCTTGGTGCAATCCAAGCGAAACGTCGGGAAATAATAAAGGTAATTTACGCGATAAATACCCGGTTATATGTATGTTGATAATAAAAAAACATCGTCCAAGGTTAAGCGACCCTACGCGCGGTCATAACTTTGATAGGTGAACGAATCTTTTTGTGCATTTTAAAAAATTTTACTAGGTAATATGTATTATGTTCCTACATACCTACGGAACCCTCGGTGGGCGACTTCAGCTCGCACTTGTTTAAGATCACCTTTCCATCCCCTTTGCAATCATAATTAGACATAAGAGCTAAAAACACCCAAATCTCTGAATAAATAATTGTGGATCCGTAAAGTCAAGTCACTACATAACATCCGAAAACGGCTAGGTATATTAAATATACCTAAAATTGTTTGTTGAGACTTAGTATCTAGGCCGGCCAACAACATCATGTTTTAAGTAACAGTTCCGAGCACTAAAGTAGGTATTAAAAAAATAACAGACCTCGTTTAGTTTATCCACCGAAAAGCATTACCTACCTTATCTGAAGTAGAAAATAGCAGCAGCAACATTATGTTATTAAAAACTTACGCAAGAGAAAAAATAGAACGGTGCTGGGCAAAAATATTAATGACTCGGTTTTGCCTGTTCGTAATACTCGTAATAGTGCAAAGAAGGTACCTATTTATATTATTACCTTGTAATCCTAGTGCAGATACTACGTTTGATGAACATTTTGATGAACATAATTTGAAGTCAAAAAGCTTTGTTTTATTGTAAAATCTGCATAAATTCGTTTTACTTATGTTTTCTATAAAATAAATATTCTCTTTTTTTTCTACCTCTAACGTAGATATTACTGCTTGTCGGCAGAAATAGACATGGTGGTAGTACTTGTCCGGATGAGCTCTTCACAAAAAGTTCTGCTACTCTAAACTTTACTACTATTACGAAAAAGTCAGTTCAGGCACGAATATTATTTGATTGATATTTATTTAAAATGAATTATGATTATGTAATATCGTATTTTATTTTCTAGAAGTATAAAAGAGTCACTCACTGCCACATCATGAAATCTCTGAAACATACATTATGTATTATATATAACACCTTGTGTAAGAGCTACGAGGCTGGGATTTTGTTTGGGTGCTCCTTTTAGGACGTGACCGTGCTATAAGACGGGAGCATGCAGAATTCCATCTCTAAGGAGTTTTAAGCCGTTACAGAGCTCTGGACCCTGGTCCCTGGTCTAAAGTTATTTGATGATAATGTCAAAACTATATATTGTTATGGTTATAAAAGGGTATATAGCTTTTGATGTTTTAAGTTTATATCCTGAACGTATATCTATTTAATATAAAACAAAGTTACACCATTTAATAACTTATAACGTAAGAAAGATTGATCTCAGTTTTTTTTTAGATTTGTCTGCGCCCAGAATAACATTATAAAGGCTATTTAAACACCGTAACAATTCACAACCCACTAATATTATAAAGCCAAAGGTTGTTTGGATGGAGGTTGGTTACCTCTTCAAGCAAAATACTGGGCTACGGATTGAGCTGAAACTTTGCAAACGTATTATTGTTGACCAGGATTAACACAAAGGCTACTTTTTATTCGGTTACAACGCATGTGAAACGGCGGGCAGAAGCTAGTAAAAAATAATATAACATAAATTAATTTTCTCATACAATTAACGGATGGTGCTATTTTTTGGTTTTCAAATATTTATAGCGTTCAGAAAGTTTATTTTGTGACCGAAGTTAAACTCAAACTGGTTATATATTTGGCATAATATTGATTTTAATTATCTTATTGGTGATGTACTGAGCTTCATAAAACCTTTTCAAGTAGGATTTCAATTATGTATTAATTATAATAATAATATTAATTTTGATGAAATCGTATATCCTGAATTGAAAATAAATTTACATACGGGTAATGTTTCTGTTTATTTAGTTAAGTAACAATATGAGGTTGTCAGCCGTGAGGTGCCGGCAGTAGAATGTTGCCCCTCCTTTCTTTGCCCGTGGATGCAGTAAGAATCTACCAAAGGAATACCTTCGGAAAATAGAAAGCAGTGTATCAATATTCCAACCCGCCTGCGCGGTAGGTATGGCAACAACCCCTCATGGCATAGAAATTCACGAGAGAGGTTTATGTCCAGCAGTGTTTAATAATTTAATTCTACGACTTAGATAATAAATTAAAAGTAAAAAACCTTTTTAACAAACAATATTTTATTTAAACGTACTAAAAATAATAAAATAAACATTTTCCATTAAAGTTTAATGTCAACTTAAAACGTCTTTACACAATTTATGTGATAAAAAAGCTTGTCGCGAGATTTAAGCAGGCACCTACTCGTATTTACCTCTACATTGTTTGAAAAAAAAAATCAATTAGATCAAGTTACAGCAGGTAGGTGTACACAGGTAGATATTGTAGTAGGTTGTTGTTAGAGATTTAGATTTATATGTATTATTGATAACCACTAATTCATTTTCATGTAAAATTAACAGTTGATGCAACGGACACGGAAATAGAAATGGAAAACACCGACTACACTGAAATCATTCATGTAACTCAATCCTATCCGAACATTGATTAAAATTCTTCAAAATATGCGAATAGCGAGAATGATTCATTGAAATTTTCTACAGTATTGCGCTTAGGGAATTCTTTTAGCGCATTTTAAAAGATAACAGACTCATTTACATACTAACTTTTCCTTCTATAATACAACGGGTTCCCCACGGCCTGGCCTCGGTAATGATACAGGCAGGGTCTATACTACAAATGACTGCACACGACAAAGTCCTTTTTTCATAAAATAAAATTAAAAAAAAATAAAAAAATTTGACAGTAGTTTTTGCGAGAAGTGGTATCAAACTATACATGGATATGGATATGTTTACAGGATTTATAACTAATATTAGTGAGAAGTTGGATGAGAAAAAACACCTTCGAGACTCCGTTGGAACCCGTACCTACATGCAAGCGCCGGCGACTCACAAACAACTCACATGCCAACTTTAAAGTTTAGCAATAAAACTTTTATCAGTTTAGTACGCACAAGTTCCAATTTTATATGCTCCCATTTTTACAAGCTTTTAATTAGCTTGCCCTGTATGTATGTATGTTTGTTCGCGGAATCTTGCAACTCAATTTTGAAGCAGATGTCTTCAACCAATTGAGCTGAAATTTTGAATATATGTTTTCTTTGGATGACAATGCATGGTCAGTTATGTGACGCCACTCTGAATCTAACATGGCGGAACACACAACCACACACGCCATCTTGTGATGGCGGACTACTTATTTTTAATGGAGGGTACTCCTATAATATTGCTATCAAATGAAAGGGCTTGCTGAGAATAACTCAAAAAATGAAATGACGTCACTCTGAATCCAACATGGCGGAACACCCAAAATGGCAGACTACTCATTTTTAATGTAATCCTATAATATGGGTATCAAATGAAAGGGCTTGCTGAGAATAATTCGAAAATGAAATGACCATACTCTGAATCCAACATGGCGGAACATCCAAGATGGCGGACTAGTTATTCTTAATGCACTCCTATAATATGGGTATCAAATGAAAGGCCTTGCTGAGAGCTACTCGTAAAATTAAATGACATCACTCTAAATCCAAAATGGCGGTATACTCAAGATGGTGGACTAATTCAAAAAATTAAAAAGGTCACTCTAAATCCAATATGGCAGAATACCCAAGAGGGCGGACTAGTTATTTTATTAATGCACTTTTACAATATAGATATCAAATACAAGGGCTTGCTGAGAGTTGCCACCAACTGTCAAGTGATAACTAAAAAGTAAAAACTAAAATAAGTATAAAAATATTTTTAACAAATAAGCTTTCATTTAAACGTACTAAAAATAATAAAATAATAAATAATATAAAGTTTAATGTCAACTTAAAAAGTCCTTACACAATTTATTTATTAAAAAAGCTTGTCGCGAGATTAAGCAGGTACACGTATTTACATTGTATGAAAAAAAACAATTAGGTCAAGTTACAGGTACACAGGTTAATCTCTCGACAAGCTTTTTTATCACATAAATTGTGTAAAGTGGTTTTAAGTTGACATTAAACTTTAATGGAAAATGTTTATTTCATTCTTTGTAGTACATTTAAGTAAAAGCTTGTTTATTATTTTCTTTTTACTTTTAATCTATTTTTACAATTACTACGATATATTTTTTAGATGTATGGTAACAACCCTCTTATAATCTCGGAGATCCGTGATCGTTGTTTTATGTTCAGCAGTGAACGTGGACAGCAGTCCTACAGCTAAGATGATTACGATATATTTTATCCACTTCACGACAATAAGGTCCCACAAGGCAATTCACGATAACAATTAAACTTAAACCCCGCTATCTATGCCATTTTAACAATAACTACGCTATATCTACAAAGGTTTCTTTGTGCAAAAGAAAAATCCGTATAAAGCCTCTCTCCAATTAAATGGAGTGCCAGAAACATTCGCGACGAACCCTGCTTGTGACCAACAAAACGGTTTTTGAAATCTTTTGGTACCTCCTACACAAGTCTCCGCGACTTGATTAGTCAGAGATGCATTCATTTCATTCCAACGTCAAGGTCTGTTGCGACTGCAAAAACAGTAGATGAAAATCAAATGGGATTAGGTACATATCTTCTACGTTGGAAATAAAAAGGTACATAATAAGAACGATCTGCGCAAAAAATATTAACATAGAGAAAAGTATATAATTATAGTCAGTGTGCAAACTACGATACCCTGTAATTGGAAGAGCACAAGTCTTATCATAATTAAGGTTGATATTGTGTGATAATTGTATGTTTGCATAAAGATGAGCGTATTTTATTATTAAAATAAATTAATATTATATTTGGACTTCAAGGGGAGTTAATTTATATTAAAATAAGCATTTAAACTACATCTTATGCCTGGCTTGGGACTAGATGATGCTGTGTGAATTGTACAGCATTATTTATTTTATCTCATTTTTACATAAAATTTAAATCTTATAACAGCAGAATACAACAAGTTTGATAGAATGATGATAAACATCAAATACCTGTCGTTTGATACAAAAGCGACCTTCCCGCTGGCGTTTAATGATTTCTTATCGCCTTCCATCGCTTTGTGCGAGGAGCGGGACTTCAATCGAAGATCTTCGGTTAGATTCCAGATGTGACCGGTTGATTTAACATAAAATGAAATAAACCTCACTTAAAGTAAAACCGCATTGTAGAACTTAGCACTAAGAAAATTGATTACTATTAGTAATTTATTTCAGACCATATAAATCAATAAAATATTATAACACATATACCTACTTAAAACAAACGTAGCATAATAAATCGAAACACCTAAAATAAAATAAATTCTCTCAGAAAATTTTGAAATTAATATAAAAATTACACAATATAGACAGCGCACAATTAAAAACATGAATTAAAATTGGATAAGATAAAACCAGAAGTACTAAAACATTCTCACATAGGTCCTATGTCCAGCAGTGGACTATCTACGGTTTAGATGATGATGATGACGTTATGGTTTTATTAAATAAATGAATTGATTTGATTTTGTTGGCAGGTTCTTTCCTCTCAACAAAATCAATCTAGTATAGCCGGCTGAATGGATGGTACAGGTGCTGGGCAAGCGTAATCAATTATTTATTTTATTATTTTTAAAACCAGTTGCTACCGCTGAATAACCCATCCATACCATAAAAACAAATTTAAAAGTCCATTATATTAGGTAAGCATTTTTTTAAACAAATTTATTTAACACCTCACTGTTATTTTGTTTGTCTCCTTATATCTTTTACTTTCTATGGTGTACGTAAAAGTGAGAGTTATCTATCCACCTAATCAAGAAAAAAATAACGCGTAATTTCATTATCATCATCTCAGCCGTATGACGTCCACTACTGGACATAGACCTCCTTTTCATGCATCTTTGTACTGATCATGAGAGGTTGTTGCTATACTCAACACGCTTAGCAGGCGGATTGGCGAGCGCAGTACGGGATGTCGATACAGGAAATTCTACCGCCTGTCTTTCGGAGGTATCTTTTAGGAGATTCTTACTGCATCCACGGGCAAGCAAGGAGGGAAACATTTTACTGCCGGCAGCTCATAGTAATCTACTTCAATTTAAATCCCGACGTGTCCGTTATGTGTTAAATATAATTATAATTGTGAGCGTGAAAGTATAATCAAATAAATTACCATCTTCCGTGGTATTATCCTCGTCAGAACATATTATGCAGAAATTCTAAACTTCTGTGCCGATTTCTGTTAAATAAAATCATCGCTCCGAGAATCGCTTATAATTGAGTTTTCATAAGAGCAGACGTTCATACATAACACCAAGCTGCGGCTTTGCCCGCGTTTTTATTTTTTTGTCCGGAACCCTAATTTAATTATATGCTTTTCATATGCATCTCTTATCCGAACCTAGCTTCTTCTATACTTACAGTAAGTAAGTATAGAAGATGCTAGGTTCGGATAAGAGATGAGTATCGGTCACTACATGTAAATATCGGCACAGAGAGTTTATATTGTTCTGAATTCTTGCAGGTGTAAAATGTCGTTGTGTCAAATAAGACAAATGCTTTTATAAACTTATGATAGGTACATGGAAAAATACCCAGACCAGAGACAAATATCTGCAGAAAAACTACAATAATTTGTCTCGTGGCGGGAATCGAACGCAACCTCTTGCGCCACGGAAATCTTCAAAATAGTAGCTAGCTTGATGCTAAAATGGAAGAATGGATATGCCCGAAATTTGTTTCGCCTCATTTCTTGGTTATTTTGTGGTTTATATTACACTGCCTTGAAAAAACCGTACTATGGTCAGTAAATTGCTTTTATGTTTTATGTAATCGTAAGTTCATACCTACCCCGCTGGTCAATAAAAAAATGACCACTGACCCCAAGTAGATAGTTTGATTTCGCTAAGGCTTACATAAAACAGTACCACTATCGATTTCCTTTAAAAGCTTTTAGGGTAAATGTTGAACCATTCTGTTATCAGGAGTATTACGTTCGGTATTTTTATTCTGAAATTATGCGTTTGCTCAAATTACCATAATAAGCACCTACTGAATGATTCGTTTGAGTAGTATCCGAACATATATTAGATGTTTCAAAATAATAATCAACATAAATAAAAAAATAACTTCGTTATAAATATAATTGTCGAAAATCACAATTAACAGGCCGTGGGGGGCCGGCAGTAGAATATTACCCCTTCTCTCTTGCCCGTGGATGCAGTAAGAATCAAAAAATAAAAAAATAGCGTTCCCCCTTATCTCCGAAGTTTGCAGAGATCAACCTCTGAAACTTTTATTTAACTAACAATTAAAAAATTCTAACTCTTTTATAACTAATAGAAGTGTAAGTATGTCAAGATTACAGGAAAGTTATAGCGAATTTGCGCAAAGTTTTCTAGACAACGGGGGTGGAAGTGGTGGTCTCAAAAAAATTGTAAAGTTACTAGATCATGTAGGGTATCATATGAAAGGCACATTAATAAACAGTTTTTAGTTTTGTTTAAGCCTAATAGTTTTCGCCTTATTTACAAAAACGTTGAAAAATATTGCGTCCCCCCCCCCCTCCTTATCTCCGAAGTTTGCAGAGAAAAACCCTTGAAACTTTAATTGCTAATAGTGTATGTGAAGATTGCAGAAAAATTACAACGAACTCTCTAATTATTACCATTTTTTTTTATTTATACCTTCTGAGGGATGCCTTCAGAAGATGGGCAGAAGCGTCTTCCACGTCTTAAACACCCTATACTGCGCTCGCTAACCCGTCTGCCAAGCGTGGCGAGTATGGCATCAACCCCTCATGATTATACAAACAAGGACTAGGAGAACCGGGGCCCCGTTAGTCCTGGCAGCAGCCACGGTACCGGCGGGCCTAGGGGTGCTAAGAATCCCCGGGAGACGGACAGCTAACAATCCCAACGACGACCTCTGGCCCTGGTAATACACAACATCTGCACTTTGAGGACAGACGTAAAGATTGTTGAGCTGGAAGAAGAAATGAGTAGATTACACTGCGACATTTTAGGATTATCAGAAGTTTGTAGAGAGGGCAAGGACAAGATATCCCTTAAGTCTGGTAATTTGCTCTACTAGCGGGAGGGCGACCAACAGTCCCAAGGTGGTGTCGGGTTTCTCGTTCACAAGTCACTCATTAACAACACTGTCACCATCGACAGTGTGTCGAGCAGGGTCGCATACCAAACACTCAAATATCTAAAAGATATTCGCTGAAGGTCGTTCAGGTGTATACGCCGACCTCGTCACGCCCAGACTACGGCCGACTGGGCACACCCAGATGAATAAGTAGAGTATGTATGAGGACATAAGTAGGGCCATACATACAAACAATACTTACTTCACTGAATTGAAATTATCGTGGCTTGACATCATTTAATAAATATAATACGGCTTACACCATGTACCTAACTTATTATTGGCCCTCGGAGTCGGGCATGAACGATGCTCATGAAGAAGAGAGAGAGCGTTTATGGACTATGAGA
Source organism: Pasiphila rectangulata (assembly GCA_963082625.1). Classification (NCBI taxonomy): domain Eukaryota; kingdom Metazoa; phylum Arthropoda; class Insecta; order Lepidoptera; family Geometridae; genus Pasiphila; species Pasiphila rectangulata. Next base: position 13,357,948 of record OY720243.1, read on the forward strand.
AAGCCTTCGATTAGATCGAAATATGGGTGGTGCTTGAGGCGATGGAGGAACTCAGAACGATGCTTGAAGGCCTCAATCGAATCTGCCAACGGGTAGGCCTTAAAATGAACATGAACAAGACGAAGGTTATGTCGAATATCCATGTTGCGCCTGCCTCAGTTATGGTTGATAACTCGGCTCTCGAAGTTGTCGTCGCGTATGTATACCTAGGACAAACTGTCTTATTAGTTAGGTCTAACTTCGAGAAAGAGGTCAAACGACAAGATACAAGATACAAGAACTTTATTTGTACGAAACACAGGTTACAATAATGGTCTTTAATAAAAATAAGTTCAGCCATGTCTCGCCGCAGATGGGCATACAAATATTAAAACCTAGTTATTGATATGAAATAATAATAATAATGATAAAGATGAAATTAGTCGCATGCAAATAATAGTACTTTACAATAATAATTTAACAAACAATAATTTATAATACAATGTCAGAATGAGGTGAGTAGTATATATTTTTTTTTTTGGTCTTAGTCAAATTTGTCGGTTAGATATTCATGCACGTTATAATACGCTTTGTCTGTCAATAACGTTTTAACTCTACTTTTAAATAGGTGTAAATTCTCAATTTCTTTGATGCATTTAGGTAGTTTATTAAATAATCTTGGTCCCATGCAGAATATACTTTTATTAAATGGGGCTGATTTGTGCCATGGCATGGCTAATCTATTTACTCTCTTGCTTTGCAGGTAACCAAATTCATATAAGTTTCTTTTGACAAATATTACTGCTTCTAATATATATATAGATGGAAATGTTAAGAGTTTAAGTTTTATAAAATGAGGTTTACACGAGTCAGTATTTTTAAGTCTGGCTACTGAACGTACACATCTTTTTTGTGCTATAAATATTATCTGCCGATCAGTACTATTCCCCCAAAATATCACTCCATACCTCAAAGTAGAGTTTACATATGAACTATAAGCCGTTAGAACCGCAGTCACATTAGCTACTTTGCCTAACATAAATAGTGCATAGGAAAATTTATTGAGTTTTTTACAAATATAGTCAACATGATCAGTCCATCTTAAATTACGGTCAATATGTAGTCCCAAAAATTTAGTAGATTTAATGTTATTAATTTTATGTCCTAAATATTGTATGTCAAGTATTGGCATGTCACGTTCTCGGTTTGAGAATGTCATGATTGATGTTTTGTCCAAATTAATAATTAAATTATTCAGGGTCAGCCAATCTATTATGTTTGATAGAGTATTATTAATGTCAGAGCTGAAGTCCATATTCTTATTATATTCAAAAACTACAGTACTGTCATCAGCAAACATTATTATTGGATGACGTGTGGTATTCGGGAGGTCATTAATATACAGTATGAATAACAGAGGACCTAATACACTCCCTTGTGGCACACCATATAGTGTTTGTCTTAGGTCTGATTCATATATACGCTCTTGTTTCGATTTTGGGCACAAACGCGTTATTTGTGTTTTTTGCCATCTCCCTTTAAGGTAGCTACTTATGAGATCCAGTACATTTCCACGAATCCCATAGTAAGATAGCTTGTTAAGGAGTGTATTGTGATCTACGAAGTCAAAGGCTTTGGTGAGGTCCATGTACATAGCACATACTTTATTCCTGGTATCTATATTATTTATTATCGTTTTTAAAAATTTAAATATGGCTGTGTTTATGCTTTTGTTCCTTCGGAATCCCACTTGCTCATCTACCAGTATATTACATCGTTCTAGGAACGAGTAAAGACAGTCATATACATATGTGTCTCTCAAATACTTTAGATAATACAGGAGATAATGCAATAGGTCGGTAATTATTAATGTCCTCTTTAGAAAGTTTTTTGTGCAGTGGCTTTATTAATGTAATCTTAAGTTTGTCTGGAAACACACCGTCATGTATGCATAAATTAATAATATAACTAATGACAGAGCTCAGTGGAAGGGCTGCAAGTTTAATAATTTTAGTGTTTATATCATCATATCCCGTGCTATTTGTATTTTTGAGCGAGTTTATGATTTTTAGTATGTCGGGGGGCGTTGTTGGGTTCATAAAAATTGAGTTTACATTTCTACAGTTTCCTGTATAATGGTTTAGGGTTGGGTGTAAGGTAGGTTTTGCTAAATCTATAAAAAAGTCATTAAAAGCTTGTGCTATTTCTCTAGGATCTGTTATTATTTCATCGTCTGTTTTAATTTTATGAATGTCATATTGTGGCTTTTTTGATTCATTGTTTTTTATAACTCTCCAAGTGGCTATTGATTTGTTACTTGCTTCAGCTATCATATAACTGTTCTGTGCCTTTTGTGTAAGTTTTATGATTTTTTGTAGTCGTTGAGAGTATTCTTTAAAGTAAGACTTATTTTCTGCACTTCTATGTTTTCTATAATTCCAGAGAAGCTTTCTCTTTCGTTTCGAACATATTTTAATACCTTTTGTAATCCATCTTTTGCGTTTTTTTATTGTCATTCTTATCTTCTTAATGGGAAAGCACATGTTATAGATTAATTTAAAGATGTCATAAAATGTATTAAATGCTTCATTTGGATTTTCAATTTTATAAATGTCATCAAAATTAAAATTGTCAATATAGTTTTTAAATTTTGTCATGTAATCTTGACCGTAGTCGCGTCTGAAAGTATACCAGTGTGTCATAGTACATGTCTGTTTTGTGGGGCAAGTTACATATTGAGCTTTGTGGTCAGAGAGGGCAAGTTCGATTAACCTACTATTACACCCACGTATATTATTATGCAAAACGTTATCAAGGCATTTACCACTATCAGGGCGAGTTATTTCGTATATTGAGATTTTTAAATTGTATGTCATGGCAATTTCTTCAAAACGCTTTGATAAGGTAGTTTTTTCTAAAACATTAATATTGAAGTCACCACAGATAATGACTTTTTTGTTTCTCTTACAGTATATATACAGTAATTGTTCAAATTTATGAAAGAATGTATTAATTGAGGTTATGTCATATTTTGGTGGCCTATAAACACAGATAATAATAATATTATGGTCTTGTAATTCAATTGCACTACATTCTATTAGATTAGTCAGACTTAAATTCTCAACTTCGGTTAATCTTCGGTACTTATGAACACTATGAACAAGAATACAGGAGCCGCCATATCTGTTTTTTCTGGTAAAGTAAGAAGCAAGAGAGTAATTTGGGATATTTAGGAACTCTACATCTTCACGCAACATTTTGTGCTCAGTTATGCATATTATATCTGTACAATTTGGTAAGTTATCATTGTCAATTAGGTTAATATACAGCATGTCAGATTTGGTTAATAAACCAATAATATTTTGATGAATAATGTGAATCTTATTGATCTCGAAAGGAGTGATTTTTGTTAATTGAGGTTGTGTTAGGTTTCTGTATAATCAGTTCCTCAGTTTGCGTCGACATGTCAATTGAGAATTTACATTCCTGGATTATTAGTTCCTCGGTTTGGGTGTACTGGTCTACTGTACACTTATGATTATTCGCATTGTGAGCTTTGTGCATCTCAAGTTTATACTTGTAATCTAATTGAAGTATGTGTCGTAGTAGTATTTTCGTTAACTCTATTGTGAAGTACCTTTTAGGGGGTAGGTATCGCATATAGTCACAATCTATATATTGCACGTTGTCGCGGTATTGACAGACAAATCTTAGCAGATAGTTAAGATTAAATTTGTTGAGGTGTCTATTGAAAGGTATTTCATTTATAAGTATATTAACATTCTTGTGTACTGTGCAAAAATGTGTTAGTGCAGTTTGTATTTCAAAGGGATTTGTATCATTAATACCTCCTAGAATGAGGACATAGTCATTTTTTCCTAATTTACAGATCAAATCATTATCAGAATTAAGTATATTTAAAATTGTCGCATTTGGTTTACAAAAACATGTTACTGCATATTCGGTTCCCAGCTTCTTCTGCAGATTTTGTTGCAGGCCTCTTCCTCGCTGGTCAGAGAATTACAACTCTGGTTTTTACTTCCTCTTTCTTAGTCCCATGTTTTCCGGACTGTGGAGTACTTAGAAAGTTAGGTTTTTCAATTGTGTAGGTATTGCCATCTTTTGGAGTCCTGGGCAAGTTGTAAGTGTTGGCAGTGGCGCTTATTTGCAGTTTTGATGTGGACGGAATAGGGGTAATTATACCTAATTTTTATGCGATTGGTTCTGTCGATGGTTGCGGCGATGATGACGGCAATGGAGGCATCAGTTTCGGTGGCGTCTGCGGTGGTGGTCTCGTGTTTGACTGTTTATCGAATGTATTTATAGGTGATAGACGAGAGATCCTCATTCGAATATTGGTCAGCTTTTTCATTACTGGAGCATCCCTAGTTTTGTGGGGGGTCGCCCTCGGTGTTCTACACGTAGAATCTTGTGTCACCTTTTTTAACACATGTAGTTGACATATTTAGTACGAATCCAACTCAGAATGGCAGCGTTTGGGAAACCTACGCAATGTATTTTCGTCTAAAATTCCTCAGTGCTTTAAGACGGAAGTCTACAATCAGTGTGTGTTACCAGTGATGCCATATGGAACCAAGACGTGGCCATTCACGATTGGCTTCATTAATAAGATAAGGCTATGCTCGGGGTTTCTTTGCGGGATCGAATCAGAAATGAGGAGATACGTAGAAGAACTCGGATCACCGACATAGCCAAGCGGAATAGCACGTTGAAGAGCTAATGGGCAGGCCATGTAGCGCAGAACAGAAGGCCGATTGTATAGGACGTCCACCAACAAGATGGGCTGACGACCGCAGGCCGCCGTATTGAAGACCGCAGGTCGACGGTGGATGCAGATCGCTTCCAACCGCAATAACTGGAAATCCATCAGGGAGGCCTATGTCCAGCTGTGGACGTCCTACGGCTGAAATGATGATTATGACATTAAGAGGGAAATTCACTCATACACAACTTTAACACACATACTACCTCTATATCACTTTACTTGTGATCACAATAAAGAACCTATTTTGTTTGATATACGAGTAGTTTTATAATCTTTTTCTTTTCCTTATAAGAATGAACCTTATTAGTCTGGAACTGAACGCCGCTTCCAACCGTCCATGAGGGGGCCTTTGTTCAGCAGTGGACGTCCTACGGCTGAAATTATGATGGTAATAATGAAAGTGTATTTCTAATAGAAGCCTTATCAAACTAAGTTGAGGTGACTGCCAGAAATGTATCGAACAGGTTTCAATGAAAGGGCTTTTCGAGCAACGGCTTTGTCCTTATTGACTGATACACAAATATCGGCATTACAAAGCTTTGTATATTGTATCTAGTAGCAACAAAGCAAATATTACGTTACTATCAATTCTTATATATACTTACTTATCTCTCATCTCTCAATATTATATAATGAGGGAAGATTTGTATGTTGTTTTTTGTAATGTTTGTAACAAATACACTCAAAATCTACTAGACCGATTTTCAAAATTCTTTCACCATTAGAATGTTAAATTTTCTTTGAGTAACATAGGCTATATTTTATCCCCGTATTCCCACGGGAACGGGAACTATGCGGATGAAACTGCGGAGTGTGACTAGTCATCTATATGTATATACTAATATATAAAGCTGAAGAGTTTGTTTGTTTGTTTGCTTGAACGTGCTAATCTCAGGAACTACTGGTCCGATATGAAAAACTATTTCAGTGTTAGATAGCCCATTTATAGAGGAAGTTTATAATTATGCTATAAGCCTATAGCCTATATATAGGCGTAGCGTGATATAACATCACGCTACGACCTACGGGAGCGGAGCAGTAACCAAAGATGCGGGTAAAACCGCGGGCGACTTCTATAATTATTATAAAGAGAAATATTTGCATTTTGGATTTAATTTTTGTATGTTTGTTACGAATAAACACAAAAACTGCTGAACTGATTTCAAAAATTATTTCACCGTTAGATTGGTAGGTACATTGTCCCTGAGTAACAAAGGCTATATTAATTACTAGAAAATAATATAAGTAGGGATCCTTACTAAAACTTAAATAATTTAACCCAAGGTGTAAAAAAAATTCACGCCGAAACCACTAAACCGATTTGACAAAAAAATATCAAAATTATCAGCGAGTAACATAAACTATATTTTAACCCAATATTCCCACAGGAACAGAAACTACACGGGAAAAACAGCGGGACGCTGCTAGTAAGCTAATAAATTGATGTGACAAGAAATAAATGTGTTAATTCAATAGTGATTGGTGATTAGGATAACTAGAACGTGAGGTAAAGTCTTAAATAAGGTAAGATCTAAATATGCTGTTAAGATTTTAAGAAATAAATGGTTTAAAATGATTTTAATTTGATTAGTTTGTATTTTACAGGACGAAACGTCTTACAAAAATAAATTACCCCAAAATCAGCAGTGTTATTAAATAACACTTAAAGAAATGGTAAAAAAACTTTATTAAAACAAACTGCCGGAAAATTGTGTGCCTAAGTATTTGTAAGTACTAAGTATTTTATTCACTTTGAAACTGTTGCGTAACAGAAAAAAATATACAAAAAGAATTTTCTGTGAACCTCAAAGTGGTTACTTAAGAACATGAGCTGAATCCATAAACATCTACACTACTGTATCGTATCGAGGAAACAGTGTTATTTCGTTGTTACACAATTTATTCAGATGATCCCAACTGCTACTGTATACTTACATGGAAAAGAGAGATACTTTGCTTGGCCAAACAACCGTTTTCTATTTGCAATATTTTGTTGTAAAACACTAGCTGACTCGGCAAACTTCGTATCGCAACGCTATTAACGCTAAATACGGACAAAAAAAACATCAGGATCAGTAGAGTCGTTTTCACGATAAGGCGAGACCAAGGAAAATAGGGATTAATTTTACAAGCTTTTATTTTGCTTGCCATGTATGTATGTAACTATGTTTGGGTGGAATCTCGCAACTTAATTTTGAAGCAGATATCTTTAACCAGTTGAGCTGAAATTTTGTATACACGTTTTCTTTGGATGACAATGCATTGGTCAGCTATGAGACGTCACTGAATCTAACATAGCGGAACACCCAAGATGGCGGACTAGTTATTTTTAAGGCACTCCTACGATATGGGTATTAAATGAAAGGGCTTGCTGAGAATAATTCAAAAATGAAATGACGTCACTCTGAATCCAACATGGCAGTAAACTTTAAGATGGCGGATTAGTTACGAAGTATGCTGCCAGTTATATTATGTTGGCTTTGCACAGAACACAAAATGCTGGGTAGTACTGTCGACCATACCGTTGTATACTTGGGCTCGAAGCTCTTCATTGATGATCAAGCACAAGCATACTAGTTCTTAAGTAGGGTAACATCATTAGAAGGTATACTTATAGAAGACCTAGATTGTTCTAAATTAAACGGAAAACGACCTTGCAATAATGATGCGTTGATTGAGATGAACAGACTGAGAAACCTGTCCAGTGATAACTAATAAGTAAAAAATAAATTAAAAGTAAAAAAACTTTTTAACACACCATCTTTTATGTAAACGTACTAAAAAGAATAAAATAAACATTTTCCTTAAAATTTTAATGTCAACTAATACGTATTTACACAATTTATGTGATATAATAGCTTGAGTTTATTCATTACGAAAAATAATACAAACATACACTTAGACAGTCTATGCTAATAATTAGCATAAACTGTCTTAAGAGATAACCAGTCCAATGTCAAACATTCTCGGGTTCACAAAGACATAATCGTATAGCATACAGCGCGGTCAACTAAAACAGGTAAGAGCCATTGAATAATGCTGACTAGAAGAACCCAACCCGGCCACGGGAAATAAGTGCGCCTACATATTATTTACATGATATGCAAATAAGGTTGTTCGAGTGAGAAACCCATTAAAAGTTCAATTACTTTCTCGTTTACGAACCAGTGGCTAAAATTGACGATTTTTCAATTGTCAATTGAAAATTGGAGAAATGGAAGGTCCAAGTTTGTTCGGTAAATGTTTTTTCCTTTCAGAGTTTTTGACAATCATTGCGTTGCGAGGCCACAAGTTTATGTGCCATAAAATATTGGTTGCTTTATAGTCCCATAAGTTAAGCGGCTAACGTGATTTCATTGTGTTTTTTTTTTCTATAGTATTACCACAGATAATATAATACACTAGTAGTATTACGTATCGCATTTTTGTTTTCACGATCGGCATCAACAATGATTTTTACCGATTTTACTTCAGTAAAAACAAAATCTTCAGAGTGCGAATATTGTGCGAGCCCATAATGTTGCGACTTCTATAATATTCACGGTTATTTAAATTGATAAAAATCTTTGTTGAAATGTCATTGTGGTTGATCTGGTCAACATGTCAAAATCAATGAGGAAGTTGGAAAGAAATAGGCATTTCGAGTGAGGGTAGTGAGACGGATTTTAATAAAAGAGTGGATTGGGAGATATTGTGTAAAAAAATAGTCAAGAAACAGAAAATTACTAAATGATATGCGATTAATCAGTGCTAGATGAAAACGAGATATTGTGAGTATATTAGTAAATACTTTTAAGAGGCTTGAAGTAATAAAGGAGCTATCTTAATATGAATACCTGATTTATCATTGAATAAGCCCTCGGAAAAGGAACGTCTAATAATAAGAAGTTCAATAAATATTTGAATAAAGCCCCTTAAGACTGAAACTATTTCTTAAAGTTGAGCCAAAGCAATTCTGAATTCCCACAAGAATTCCTAAATTGCAAGGCTTGGGAGTCATCTGGGCCCGCGCCTATTGGCACAATCTCCTTTAATGATTCTTTAATTTTTCTAATGGTGATGTTACATGTAGTGTACCATATCATGAGAATAGTGTTTTCAATATTCAATATATTACTCGTGATTTTTTTTTATTTCGTCTTCGTCAGTTCCACTTTATTATACAAGTATCGTACTTACTGAATGCATTTGCATTGACCAGTCGCTGATTCGGTTACCAAAAATTGATGTATGCATATTTAAAAAAAATAAGATCAATCAGGACGTGTTCAAATCCAATAATTTTTTTACAAATCGGTACAAATCGAGGTAAAAACTATCGATTTGCGAGCTTCTTCCTATTTTAAACCCCGTTAATTTTATGATATATATTTTTTTTATAGTTTTATTATAGGTAACAATATAAATGATACCAAACCAAAATTTACAGTCAAAAGAACTGTTAATCCTCAATTTTTTTATATATTAAGTTTTAATATAAGTGCATCTGCTGTAGTGTTGCTATAAAATTGCATGGTGGCCGAAACGTCAACACTGATGCACGATGATTAAAATAGTCGACTAAGGGCTTAATTTAACTTGGCCACGTTCGACCTTTCGCCTCGTCATGTATAATATAATAGCCTTGGGAAGTCTGGATTGATTGCTAAAGGCTTCTCAACAGGTTTTCGCGACACGCGACTCTATGTTTAATTCATTGAGTTGGTGCTTAGTTGTAAGTTATCACATCTGTGGGGCTAGACAACGCCGAGGTGAAATGAGTCAGACTAAACTCTGTCGTTTAGTTGTGAATTACGAACAAAAAGTATCGTTAAAAAATTACAACCAATGCCAGCAATGTAAGATTTGCGTTAATGAACTAAAACATCTCGCAGGGGACAAACCACTTTAAAATTGCAAAATTAACGATTGTATAGACACCAGTAACATGTAAGTATGTAATATCAATGTTATAAAAAGGAAAGATTTGTATTTTGTATGTTTGTAACAAATACACTCAAAAACTACTAGACCGATTTTTTTAATTCTTTCACCATTATAATTCTACATTATCCGTGAGTAGCATAGGCTATATTTTGTCCCCGTATTCCCTCGGGAACAGGAACCAGGTGAAACCGCAGGATGCGGCTAGTATGATATTTATAATAAATCAAAACAACATTAACACGTGAGCCGTACTAATAAAAAGACTAATTAATATGTTGTATCCATTATTTGCTTTTAGTTTAATTTATAAGTTTTACTTATCTACATTAAAGACCTGAGTTTGTGCAAAAAATTTAATTAAATGTATGGAAACCTAAAAACACATGGTGTGTTACTTCATTTAACTTCCATTCCACATGTTCCATTCAACTTAGATGTTTTTCATCCATTTATTAGGTGGTCGGAAGTTAAATGAAGTTACATTATTATGAAAGCGACGTTGCATAATAAGGAAAAGTTTTGACGTGGTTCTATTGAATGAGTTTGACTTCATTATTTTAATGCTTTATAATTGAGTTAGTCTCTCATTACTTTAAAGTAGTTCGACTATGTAGCTTTATATTCAATTGGTAAAGACAATTACTTATGTCTATAGTAAAGTGTGTTTCATCATCATGTCAGCCGTGAAACGTCCACTACTGAACACAGCTTGTACTAACAATTGTAAATAATTTTATTTTGTGTGAAGAGTTCGTAAGAATCACGTCCGAAACCGACTGAGTGTCGCCCGTCGTAATGAGCGAACGCGACCCGACTTGTAAGCCAACCCTAATGATAGGAGAATTACTCAAGCACTGACCCCGGAATATGCAGTTAAAAACTTAAGATATAATACCGTGGGATGCCAGCAGTAGAATGTTGACTCTCCTCTCTTGTCTGCGCAGTAAGGATCTGCCAAGGGATACCTCTGGAACATGAGCAGCAGCGTCTCTCCGTGTATCACCGTTCAGGGTTGTGGCGAGTATGGCAACAACCCCCTCATGATCGATATCGAAGCCAGCAGTGAGCGATGTCCAGCAGGACGTGGACAGCAGTCATAAGGCTTACAAATTATATTATATATATATTTTTACTAAAAGCTAAAGCTGAATTTTAAACACAGTTCGAGTCTTTTTAAACTTTCGCGATCACAACACATTATTACTATATTAATAAAGGTCGCGATAATCCAATATCGTAACAAAAGTTACGATATTGGATTAAATATTACTAGCTTGTGCCGGCCGCTTTGCATGCGTTGTACCCGGATAAAAAGTAGCCTATGTGTTAATCCTAGTCAACATCTATACGTTTGCAAAATTTCAGCTCGATAATTACGCTAGTTTTTGCGTGAAGAGGTAACAAACCTACATACAAACAAACTTTCGGCATTTTAATATTAGTGAGGTCGAGTGAAATTACCTCAGGAAATTCTTAGTTCTAGTCAAATCAAAGTTTCATAATTCGTTTCAATGTCGAAAAAATCGGATTCTCGGATGGATGATCTTCCTCTTCTTCTTTTATGGCTTTTTGTGTTCAAAACCATTGCACAATTCTGCCAGTGTCAGGTATAGTAAGTAGGGTTGGTTAAATTTATCATCATGGGTTTGCCATTTCCCCCTTAGGTCCCTCGCTCAGTCATTTCGTTGCAAGTGTCCGCCCCACAAGTGGCTTATTGGTCAGCACGGGTAGAAATGGATCTATGTGGGACGCAATCGAATTACGCGTTTGAAACTTTGAATACCTGTCACCTGACATGATTTTGCCGCTTTTTTCTATCGAAGAGTTAACGTGATTGCAAGGGTAATGATGGTTGGTGCTCGGAGTCTCTCTGAAGGATAAAATCCGCAATGAGGTTATCCGATAAAGGACCAAGATCGTCGACATATGATTAGCAACCTAAGTAACTGTATTGGAGCTACTCTTATTGCTAACTGCGCGGTTAATCTTTATTTAACTCTTAACGCTCTAAACTAAAACATTTCTTCAACTTTGTTCTCAGTTTCACACCGTATTTACCCATGTTTATTTTTATGCTCACCTGTGGACAACGGGGTTGATTGCGCTTATATAACTACTAGCTAAGTACTATTTCTGTGTTAAGTAATACATGGTAATAATACTTGAGTGTAATTGTTTGTTGTCCTAAATAAAACAAAATAAGAATTATAAAGGCCGATGATGATGATGATAAAGGTCTTATTTGCTTCTAAAATGAACCTACATCCTTCTATAAAAAAACAAAATGGTTATAAGGATATTAAGGATGATACTTTTGACGTTTCGCAGTGCTTGTCTCGCGGCCTTTTTACGTGGTCAAGGGCGGTTCTCCTGAATAAGGGCCTCTAAAAGTCACCTGGAAAATAATATATATACGAGGAGAAATATGTTTAAAAAATTCTGACTTCCTAGTACAAACTCTCCGTTCGTAAGAATCACGCCCCATACCGACTGTGTGTCGCCCGTCGTAATGGGCGAACGAGACGCGACCCGTAAGTCGACGCTAATGAGAGGAGAAATACTCAACCGCTGACCCCGGAGTTTGCGGTTAAAAACTAAATAATATATAATGCTGGAAACTACACACAACACCATCTAGTCCCAAACTTGGCAAAGTTTGTATTATGGAAACTATTTCACTGATAGAATACTTATTATAATTTTTTTTTTTTGTAAATACATACTTATCATACTAAGAAATATACACTCGTGATAAATATCTGCACATCGAACATAAACATTAGTCCCATGGCGGGAATCAAACCCGCTACCTTCTGCGTATCAGTCGTCTATTAGAGCAACTGAGCCACGCAGTTTAGATGTATATTCAATGATAAAACGCGAACTTCTGCATACAAACTGCCACGAAAAGCGAAAAAAAAAATAAAATAAAAACGATAACGAACGTACAAAAATAATGTAAAATCCTACTACAATTTTAAAAAGCGTATATTACTAAAGTAAATGTATAGTATTTAGGATTTTTTTTTCTGTCCTTATAGTTTACCAATCGTGTCAACCGATATCAAGTAAAAATAATTAATTAGTATTCAAAAAAAATAGGTAATTGCTAAAAAAAGTTGAAATAACGCAAATGCATTTTTTCTTATCTGTTGATACAAGTATATTGTCTCGGGTTTGGGTCTATGTAACAAAATAAAATACATTATAATTATTTAAAAAATATTAAGTATTCTATTGCCGTGGGGTGCCGGCTGCAGAATGTTACCCCTCCTCTCATGCCCGTGGATACAGTAAGAGCCTGCTAAGGGATCCCTCCGGAAGATGGGCAGCAGCGTCTTTCTGTGTATAAACAACCTGTACTGCGCTCGCCAACCCGCTTGCCAAGCGTGGTGAGTATGGCAACTACCCCTCATGGAGATCCATGAGGGAGGCCTGTGTTCAGTAGTGGACTATTTACGGCTGAAATGATGATGATGATGAAGTATTCTATTAAGCATCTAGGTCCCGTAACATACTTATATCCAGCAATATGTGTTTATATTACATTTAAGTTTACAGTTGGAACAGTGATATAAGATTTCGTATTCTTAATTTCATAAGCTGTTTTTTCTTTTTAATATCATATGGAAAATGGGTCTAAATTATTATAATAATCAACTTCTCGTCGTTAAAAACAGAAATATATACCCGCTTAAAGCTATCGTTGTAGTAGTGCTATAGTAATAAACAATGTATAATAATAATGTTCATTATTACAAGCAGTTTAAACCAATGTATTCGTGCCTGCAAGCAGTAACAATGCTATGAAGCTACGCCGTAGCGTAACCTCGTAGCTCCGTAGCACCACAGCTCGGAGAATTTGCATACCAGTGACAACAACGTGTCCCACATCTTAATAAATATTTGTAATCCCTCAGGAGTTCAATGTCCTTATAAATGTTCTTAGTGTATTGTGTATTTTTATGAATACTTAATCCACAAAATTAATTTGAAAGCCATGTTAAGCATAACATTAACTTGTTGTCTGTAGCTTAGATACACACAGTTAGAAGTATACTTTATATTTAGTGTTTCTCTTTTTTTTTGTTAATTTGTTTAGTTTAAGGTGTGCAATAAAGCATTTTCTATCTATCTATCTATCTATACTATTCAAAGATATTACATATTTTCAACCAGATTTTAAAATTAATTTAAGGTGGTTTAGGGGAATTACGAGCGAGTACAAGCGAAGTTGTCACTAGTCGTATTTACTAATCACAGTTTAATAAAATTATGAACCTAAACTACTTTTCCAAAGTCTCTTACAAAATTACATTTTATTTTTTTCAACAATTAAAAACCTCACCTGGTATACATAGATATAATGCCTATAATCAATCAATCAATCAATTTATTTCATTTCAAGCCTAAATTACAAAATAAATATATGGAAAATAATCAATAAAAGTACATCTACATTTATGGCTTGTTTTTATAAACAACAGCACTAAGTGGTAAGACTTGTGTCGTAGGTACTGCTTTCCTTCTAAGATTACAATGTTGATAGCATCAAAACCAGATCAAGATTTTATATAACCACTAATATAATTATTAAAGGTAAAATATGTATATTATTAATATCTAAACTTACATAATAGTGATTGTAAGTAGATAATTAGTATAATGTGCAATAATTTAATTGATTAACAGTTATAGAAATGAAAAATGCAATCAAAATTTTGTCTCCGACGGGACTCGAACCCGTAACGTTCAGACGAACACCTTCAACGCAGGCTGCCTTAACCGTTCGGCCACGGAGCAATTAACCGTCGGGTCGAAAATCTTGACTGCCTTTATCGGTTTCGAACCGAGTGGCGACATCTAGCTGAAATTCTTAGAGATATTCTAGCCCACTGTCCGACAACAAGTAGTCAGTAGCAGTGAAGAGATGTCGCTTTAGTTAATTTTATAAGCAATTTTTTTATTTAAAGTGTAAACCCACACTAAGGTATCATTATAGAAATGATAAATGCAATCAAAATTAGAAACCGATAAAGGCAGTCAAGATTTTCGACCCGACGGTTAATTACTCCGTGGCCGAACGGTTAAGGCAGCCTGCGTTGAAGGTGTTCGTCTGAACGTTACGGGTTCGAGTCCCGTCGGAGACAAAATTTTGATTGCATTTTTCATTTCTATAATGATACCTTAGTGTGGGTTTACACTTTAAATAAAAAAAATTGCTTATAAAATTAACTAAAGCGACATCTCTTCACTGCTACTGACTACTTGTTGTCGGACAGTGGGCTAGAATATCTCTAAGAATTTCAGCTAGATGTCGCCACTCGGTTCGAAACCGATAAAGGCAGTCAAGATTTTCGACCCGACGGTTAATTGCTCCGTGGCCGAACGGTTAAGGCAGCCTGCGTTGAAGGTGTTCGTCTGAACGTTACGGGTTCGAGTCCCGTCGGAGACAAAATTTTGATTGCATTTTTCATTTCTATAATGATACCTTAGTGTGGGTTTACACTTTAAATAAAAAAAAATTGCTTATGATTAACAGTTATTTGTCATAATTTATTTTAATAATATGTAATAACTTAATTATAACTATATCTGATAAGTTAATTACAATTATATGTCATAGTTCAATTTATTAACAATTGCGAGTATATCAAATAATTCAGTTTAGTATCAAATAAACTCATTTGATTAGCTAGTTTCATCAATAAAAAATATATTATTAATATTCCCTTGCAATGGTTTCCTGGGGGTGAAATTATAAATGGAAATTAGTAGTTCATAACAACTATTTAATAACTTTAATTAGATACTCAGTGTTATCATAGCACATTGTTAGTAACCAATTTCTAACCGCACTCTGACATTCTAATTTATTTAACAGTGCCAAATCCTACTACCTAATGTTTTAGTTACAAATAAACGTTTTTGATTTGATTTGATTTGAAATCCTTAGTTGATTTATTTGCTTTTTATACTTTTGATCGAACAATTATACAATAAAATATACACTTTATTGAACACCTTAAATGGCTCGGTTATTAAAATTGCCATATAGAACTATTGTTCTATATTTCAATGTTAGAATTTTCGTCTTTAATTCTAACCCATTATAAAAAAATTAAGTTATCAGAATGGTATATTTAAAAACACTCTAAAGAGGCGCCCTACATGAAAATGGTAAACAAATTTAACAGACCTATTCTTGTAACTTGATGCTATTGTGGTTATATAATTTTTCTTGACCACGGATGACAGGTGTCAGCGAGTGACGTTATCCGCGGAGGTGACTTGCAGGCGGCCTATTTAAGTACAGTGGTTTGCATGCGCTTAAGATGTCAGCCTTTGGTCCATAAATAAATAAACAGATCTAGTGGGTCATTATGAGCTTATAAATTCCACACAAGATTGAAAATAATGAGCTACTTTTTTAAAAATAAAGCGGCCAAGTGCGAGCTAAACTTGCGCCCTTAGGGTTCCGAAATAAGAACATATAATATTTGATGAAATATTTATGCTAGTCAGTATAACGTTCAGCCAATATACGCCATTTGCTGGTCTTATCAAAAATAACCTTTCAAATTTAATTTACACTAGGGCGCTACCGGGTGTTATAAAGTTAATTGAGAAAAAGCTTAATCTGAATTCTACATTAGATAAGAAAAATTATATAATTACTTCTTAAATTAAAATACCTCCAATCTTTGAATAATTATTGAATTAATCAAAGAAATCTCGAATCTCATTTCATTGACTTGTGCCACTTATGCTCTTAGCATTCCAAATTTAAGACTCGTGAGACTTTTGGAAGCGCCCTAGAGGTTTATCCATTAAGGGCAAATATACATAACAACTAATATATATAATACATATTTTTATGCTCCTTTATGCGAAAATATAATTTTATACCTACTGGTTTCAGTATATATGTATATTGTTATAAATTCGTTTGGACTTTTTAAACAAAATATTTAACCAAGCAGTATAAATGAATAGTATAAATAATTAGTGAAACTCTTGTTTTATGTAGATGAAAATACGACACGCGGCTCCGACTTCATGCCACTTATATATGAAATTAAATGTGTGAAAAACACACTTAAACCAAGCAATGTAGTAAAGGTATAATTAAACTTTACAGATGCCACACTCCATACATCACACGCAATACCATCTAGTCCCTAACTAAGCAAAGCCTGTACTATGGAATCCAGAGGATTGATTACTCTTTTTTTTGTAAATACATACCTACTTAGAAAAGACCCGCCCTCGAGACAAATTATTTCAGCCGTAGGTCGTCCACTGCTGGACATAGGCCTCCCTCATGGACCTTCAAGTATTGCGGCTAGAAGCGGTCTGTATCTACTGCCATTCTGCACCGATCTAGTTGGTGGAAATCCTAGGCTGCGCTTGAAGGTCCGTGGCCTCCATTCGAGAACATTTTGGCCTCATCGGTCATCTGTTCTTGCTACGTGACATGCCCATTGCCACTTCAATGTGCCAATTCGTTTGGCTATGTCGAGACAAATGCCTACAGAAAAGCAAATAGTTGTCCCCGGCGTGGATCAAAACCGCATCCTCCTGCGATTCATCCAGCTAATGGACCAACTGAACCACTATTTCTTGAAATTATTCGTGTTGCGTGCCTTTGCTTATTCTAAGCATTTGAGCACAGAATAAATTACAGTTTAATATTAACAGAGTCACTACACTACACGGCTATAGGTATTGCACATAGACCTTTTTCTTTTTATTCTTTTAATACAAAGAATAAAAATAATAATCAAATGAAGCAAAGCATAACTGTTGCTCTGCGAGATTCTTGTCTCTTTCCATAGGTTGATGTGCAAAATTTATCGCCGGGTACTGTAACACTGATGACCTTTGTGGCGCAGTTAGTTTATTAGCCGGCTGAGACGCAAGCAGTTTCGATTCTCGACGTTATTTGTCTCGGGTATGGGTATTTTTTATATTTCTACGTATGTTTTTGGGTCAATTTCAACAAGTGATTTTTATTTATCGTTTTAGTGATTTTTTTTTTAATTTCATTGTTATCTAAATATACTGAATGACAAATGGATGCTGTTAAGCATAATTAGTCCAAGCGCCATTTTCACTTTTTTGGCAAATGACATAAACGCGTTTTTATTAACAGGAGAGTTGAATTTGCTTCATCTGAAAGTAAATCTATATACATCGACGCTTCTATTTGTAATTTAACATATCACAAGAAAAAAATACAAAATAAATATTTATTTTAAAAGATATAGCTAAAAATGCACTTGGACTCCTGATAAATGTGATGTTTTTATTTTGCAAAACGAGTCCAAGAGACATTTATGTCGTTTAGACTCCTCATGTGTAACTAAATTTGATAGAATAGGTTTATCTGCATCTAAAACCAGGGAAAAGAGGATTGAGAAAGCTAAATAAAATACTAATTAAATGACACAGGTAATGGCAAGATTAATATCCAAAAAAAAAACAATCTTAAGACAAACTAATTTTACCAAAAAAATTTAAACATGTATTCTTTAACATAGTCCCAGATGTATTTTCTTAGACAAAGAGACGATTGAAGATGATATTAGTCAACACCACCCTCACCCCAGAACCTGTCTAGTACCTAAAAACTTACGATATAGTAGATGGAGTAGATGCCATCGAGTAGATGCTAAATCTTCTCTTCTTCAACATGTTCTGGATCAAAATCTAAATTACCATCAAACCCTTTAACGTCATCATCAATCGTATCGTCTGTAATATTTTTTTTGTAAAATGACTTAGAATCTTTTGGGTTATATGGGAACAGTGATTTTTAAATCTTAGTTTTTTCTCCGAAACAGGCTATCCATTAGGCCAAAGAGGTTTAACCATGTCTTTACAACGGTTCTCTATTTCGTCTCCGAAATTTTACATCCCTAATATAGTATTTCATATTTTTTTTTCATAATCATCGTTTGCTCGTATAATCAGGATCTATAATATAGTTACCACTTATGTCGGTCTCCATAATGATTAACACGCATAAAGTCATTCTCAATAAATAATGAAATCCATAACATTATTAACTAACTAAATCATTTTATTAGAATTTGATTTATAATTTGTTCAGTAGTGGACGTTTATCGGCTGAAATGATGATGTTGATTATTAGAATAATTGTAATATTCATAACATTGTATGTTGATTGTATTTAGCACCTCAAACAAGCAAATGAAACCGCTTGTTTAGTGATTTTTTTTATTGTTGTCAAGACAAGAGTAATTTTATTTAAATTAGTCTTCAATTCAATTCAATACAATTCCTCAGGCGGCCGCTCACTACGGTTGCTCGTATTAAGTATTTTGGAGTTTTACTTAAATATATACCCAGTATCTACTTTATATAGACGTCTTGGCCCACGAAAATTGCCCCCTGACGAAAAATTCTTCACAAGCAGTGTTTTTGGATGGTTAAAAAAACATAATAACCTACTGTCTCTCCATCTCGGTTCTGTCGCAAGCAGAGTTTTTGGTTGGCTATAAAAAAACCTAATAACCTAATAATGTCTCTCCATTTAGATTCTGTCACAGGCAGTGTTTTCGGTTATTTATAAAAAAACCTAATAACCTACTGTCTCTCCATCTCGGTTTTGTCACAGGCAGTGTTTTCGGGAAGTTATAAAAATAAAATAAGTAGGTAAATAATGCTGGACAATTCACACAGCATCAACTATCCCCAAGCTAAGCAGAGCTTGTGTTATGGGTACTAGATACTACATAGATAGATATTGTTTATTATATAGAAAAACATCCAGAACACCGTGAACAAAAAAAAACCTAATAACCTACTGTCTCTCTACCTCGGTTCTGTCAAAGACAGTGTTTTAGGATAGTTATAAAAAAACCTAATAACCTGCTGTCTTTCCATCTCGGTTCTGTCACAGGCAATGTTATCGGATAGTTATAAAATAACCTAATAACCTACTGTCCTTCCGTCTCGGTTGGAAATTGGAAGTTTTATAATCGTTCGAAAATATTCGGAAGAATAAGCTTTATGATTCGTTATTATATTTGTTTATTGATTATTTATTATTGTGTTTTATGTGACGCATATGTTTATAACGATGAAAATTATGGAAATAATATATAAGGTAAAATAGCTTTATGCGTAAAGAGCATAAGGATGAACAGTAATGTTATCTATGGGACCATAATATCCTGGATGGTGATGTTTCAGAGACACTTGTTATTGATTGTGATTTTCGGACAATCGACTTTCGGAGACAAAATGGGCACCCCTTTAAAACATGTATGTCCTTTCCTACCTTTTTTTCTCTCAACATCAATTTCTACTGTGTTTCTACCCCTATGGTATTTATGCAGTCATGGTAGTTACGAAAAATGTTTGTATGATTGGTTTGCGTTCGAAACCAAACTCATGTTTTTAGTTTTGCAAAACCAGTCCAAGTCACAAATAAATGTCGCGTGGACTACTGATGCGTAACACTATGTCGTTTGGGTTTGTTATGTATAAACGGAAAAGTGTTTTTTCATTATTAAATTTCGTTGTTCGTTTTGAATTGGTTTTTGGGCTTGTTTTGCGTATCAAAATATCTCGTTTGCTATAGAAGGCGCTTGGACTGGGTATTAAAAAATACCACTCAGAGTGAAGCTTGCTGCATAAGTGTTTTTTCTATGGCTAAATTATGCCTTGGAGATTACGAAAATGCAAAAAAATGAAAAAATGCAATTTGGCGCTTGGACTCATTATGCATAACTGTATCCAAATAAAACTTAAGCTTCTTTTCTAACATGTGCGTTAGTGGAAATCCAATATCCTCAAAACTTACTTAAACATTGAAGGTTGAATTTTTATGAGTACACCGAAATTAAAAGAGTCCACCGATATGATAAAAAGTGTCCACCGAAATGATAAGTATCCACCGAAATGAGAGACTGTGCACTGAAATGAAATAAGCCCACCGAAATGATACAGTTAAAAACGAGCACGCGGAGTGATTAGGGTTCCGTACTTTGATATTACTCGCATATGCGAGTAATATCAAAGTACGGAACTGAAACCTAAAGTGCTACCTACCATATGGTAGGTAGCATACCTAGTTTTGGAAAAATGTAAGATAAATATATATTTTAAATTGGTAACGAGACGGGAGAGTATTTTAAATATGTTTATTAATAAATAGTAAGTATTTATTTAATAAATAAAATGTATATTTATTTATTTTATTTTTGATTATTTATATTTAAAACGGTTAAGTAAGTCATCATCATCATCATCATCATCATTTCAGCCGTAGGACGTCCACTGCTGGACAAAGGCCTCCCTCATTGATCTCCAAGTACTGCGGTTGGAAGCCGTCTGCATCCACCGCCGACCAGCAGTTCTCACCAAGTCGTCTGCCCATCTTGTAGGTGGACGTCCTACGCTGCGCTTGCCGATCCGTGGCCTCCATTCGAGAACTTTGCTGCCCCATCGGCCATCTGTTCTGCGCGCTATATGGCCTGCCCATTGCCACTTCAACGTGCTAATCCGTTTGGCTATGTCGGTGACCCGAGTTCTTCTACGTATCTCCTCATTTCTGATTCGATCCCGTAGTGAAACCCCGAGCATAGCCCTCTCCATAGCTCGTTGAGCGACTCTGAGCTTGTTCATAAGGCTAATAGTGAAGGACCACGTCTCGGTTCCATATGTCATCACTGGTAACACACACTGGTTGTAGACTTTCGTCTTAAGGCACTGAGGTATGTTGGACGAAAAGATGTTGCGAAGTTTCCCAAACGCTGCCCATCCGAGTTAGATTCGACGATTGACCTCTTTCTCGAAGTTGGACCTACCTAATTGGACTGTTTGTCCTAGGTATACGTACGCGTCTACAACTTCAAGAGCCGAGTTCTCAACCATAACTGGGGCAGGCACGACATGGACATTTGACATGATTTTCGTCTTGTCCATGTTCATTTTAAGGCCTACCCGCTGGGAGACTCGATTGAGGCCTTCGAGCATCGTGCTGAGCTCTTCCATCGATTTTGCCATGACCACAATATCGTCGGCAAATCGAAGGTGAGTGATGTATTCGCCGTTAATATTGATGCCCAGCCCTTTCCATTCCAGGAGCTTGAAGGCATCTTCCAAAGCGGTCGTAAACAGTTTCGGAGAGATTACGTCTCCCTGTCTTACGCCTCTTTTTAAGGGAATCGCCTTCGAGCTCTGTTCTTGTACTCGGACTGACATAGTGGCGTTTGTATACAAACACTTCAACACTTCGATGTACCGATAGTCAATTCGGCATCGTTGGAGAGACTCAAGCACCGCCCATGTTTCGATCGAATCGAAGGCTTTCTCATAGTCCACAAACGCAAGACATAGCGGCAAGTTATACTCTTCGGTCTTCTGTATGACTTGCCGCAGCGTATGTATGTGGTCTATGGTACTGTAGCCTTTTCGGAACCCGGCTTGTTCGGGAGGCTGGAAGTCATCAAACCCGCGTTCGAGACGGTTCGCGATGACCCTGGAAAACAGCTTATAAACATGGCTCAACAGCGAGATGGGTCTGTAATTCTTAAGTAAGGTTTTGTCACCTTTCTTGAAGAACAGAACCACCACGCCCTTGTTCCATGCTTTTGGCGTCGTACCTTCAAGCATGGCGGAATTAAATAGCTTCTGAAAGACTTTAAGTACCGGTGATCCACCCGCTTTCAGAAGCTCTGAAGTTATTCCGTCCTCACCCGGCGCCTTGTCGTTCTTAAGCTGTTTCAAGGCTATCCTGATCTCGTACAGGCTGATGTCCGGGATATCCTCGGTATAATGTCGGGTCAGTTTAGCTCTTGGGTCGTTGGCCGCACTGCAAACAGGTTTCGTGACCGAATCGTAGAGCCGTCCATAGAACCTTTCGACTTCCCTTAACACTTCTGCTTTACTTGACGTTATGCTGCCATCTTCCCTCTTCAGCTTCGTCATCTGGCTCTGCCCAATAGAACTATCTCTCGCGAACACTTTGGAGCCTTTATTCCGCTCTATCGTAGCTTTAATACTGGCTGTATTAAAGGTACGAATATCGTGCCGCAAGGATTTCCAAATTTGTCTATTGAGCTGCCTGTGTGACTGAACATCATCGGGAGACTGCAGTCGCAAAGAACGTCGTTCAGCCATGAGGTTTAGGGTGTCATCAGAAAGTTTCTGAGGTCTATTAGTACGGGGGGTCTTAAAGAACTGAGACCCCACCGTATGGACGGTTTCTACGAACCTGTTATTGATCTCGTCCACCGATGCATCTACTCCTAAATAGTCAAAGCGATTTGCGAGTTCGAGTTGAAAGCTCTCGAGGTTTTGGATATGTGCGCGAGTGGGTCGGAGCGTAGATTTCATCAAACGGGACCTTTCAAGTTTAACGTTTATATTCAATGTGCCCCTTACAATTCGGTGATCACTGCCGGTTTTCACCCTGTGAATCACAGAGACATCATTGAATATTCGTTTCTTGTTGGTCAGGATGAAATCAATCTCATTTCTCGTAGAACCATTGGGACTCATCCAGGTCCATTTCCTGTGAGGCGGCTTCTGGAAGAAAGAATTCATCATAAAGAGTCCTTCTTTCTCCAGAAAATCGGCCAGCCTTTGTCCCCTGGGGTTCCGTTGCCCATACCCAAATTGCCCCACTCTCAACTCATCATCGCTTCTCATGCCTAGCTTTGCATTGAAGTCCCCCATTACAACAGTAAAGTGAGTGTTGTTCGTATGTATGGCTCTACTGATGTCCTCATACATAGACTCTACTTCTTCATCTGGGTGTGACGAGGTCGGCGCATATACCTGAACGACCTTCAGCAAATATCGCTTAGATATTCTGAGTGTTAGGTACGCGACCCTGCTCGACACACTGTCGATGGTGACAATGCTGTTAATGAGTGACTTGTGAACGAGAAACCCGACACCGCCTTGGGACTGTTGGTCGCCCTCCCGGTAGTATAGTAGGTTACCGGACTTAAGGGATATCGTGTCCTCGCCCTCTCTACGGACTTCTGATAGCCCCAAAATGTCCCAGTGTAATCTACTAATTTCTTCTTCCAGCTCAACAATCTTATCGTCTGTCCTCAAAGTGCGGATGTTGTGTGTTACCAGGGCCAGTGGTCGTCGTAGGGGTTGGTAGCCGATCGTCTCCCGGGGATTCTTAGCACCCCTAGCCCCGCCGTTACCGTGACTGCTACCGTAGCCAGGATTAGCGGGGCCGCCGGGGACTCGGGGCCTGGTTTTTAGTTGTGTAGTCATGAGGGGGTTGATGCCATACTCACCACGCTCGGCAGGCGGGTTGGCGAGCGCAGTATAGGGTAGTGAAAAAACACGGAAAGATGCTGCTGCCCATCTTCCGGAGGTATCCCTTAGCAGATTCTTACTGCATCCATGGGTAAGAGAGGAGAGGCAACATTCTACTGCCGGCGCCCCACGGCAGTGATTTTTATTTATCGTTTTAGTGATTTTTTTTTTTAATTTCATTGTTATCTAAATATACTGAATGACAAATAAAACTTAAGCTTCTTTTCTAACATGTGCGTTAGTGGAAATCCAATATCCTCAAAACTTACTTAAACATTGAAGGTTGAATTTTTATGAGTACACCGAAATTAAAAGAGTCCACCGATATGATAAAAAGTGTCCACCGAAATGATAAGTATCCACCGAAATGAGAGACTGTGCACTGAAATGAAATAAGCCCACCGAAATGATACAGTTAAAAACGAGCACGCGGAGTGATTAGGGTTCCGTACTTTGATATTACTCGCATATGCGAGTAATATCAAAGTACGGAACTGAAACCTAAAGTGCTACCTACCATATGGTAGGTAGCATACCTAGTTTTGGCAAAATGTAAGATAAATATATATTTTAAATTGGTAACGAGACGGGAGAGTATTTTAAATATGTTTATTAATAAATAGTAAGTATTTATTTAATAAATAAAATGTATATTTATTTATTTTATTTTTGATTATTTATATTTAAAACGGTTAAGTAAGTGATTGGTGTGATTTCATTTGATAGTTTTGGCGTAAAAGCGATACAGAGAGACATATATACTTTCGAATTTATAATATTATAGTCTGGATTCAATATTTGACCCAAAGATCTCTACAACTTAACGACCCTCTGTCAAATGATGCTGAAATACTATACCAATTAGCCACTATAGGTCTAAGTAACTAAGTTGTTTTTTTTGTTTTGTTTCTTTTATAAATCGTGTTATTTTAGTTCGTATTAGAGTTATGTTTTGTAATTAGATTTTATAGGACGATGTGGTCGCCAAGCGACAAAGTCCTTCAAATAAATAAAAAAAAAAAAAAACTTAACGGTTTTATCATTTCGGGGGTACATTTCATTCCGGTGGACCGTTATCGGTTTTATTTTTTTAAGTAATTGAAGCCATTACTCAATAATTTTTTTGCCAAGTCATGGAATTACATACTCTACCTAAAAAATATATATAAAATCATAAACCTATTATACTATATTAGTACATTACACTACCGTTCTCAGCATAGCCGCATAATTTTTTCGCTTCGGAGAATCATCCTTTTATTAAAAAATAATTTAAGTTTTCAATCAATCAACCATCATTCTATACCAGCCATGTCATAAACTCTGCTTACGATGGTGCTGTGTGGAGAGTTCAGTACTATTTATTTTATTTATTTAAATTACAGACCATACGATTATCTACTCGATAGCAGAGCAAAGCTGTGTATCAAAACGAATGAATTTCTCATTTATGCTGACGGAGTGAGGCATCTGATTAGTCTTATTATCTGTCACTCTAGCCCGTGAGGTGTCAAGTACGAGTGATGATGTCACTCGTGTGAATTATATTAAAGCATATCGCAAACGGGGTGAAGCACTTTTAAACTTAACAAATTGTCAACATTCCAAAAAAATTCGTCAGTCCATAAATGTCTTTTTCACTGCCTTTTAGCAGTTGTGATAGCAGTTTCTTTTATACATATAAAATTATATTATGTATACAACTACAATTTGAAAATCTCTAATGTTCCACGAAGCTTTATATAAGTAGTTGTTATCACTATATTTTTGAGGAAAGAAACAGTAAGAACCTGACACGCTCGTCGTCCCTTCGTCCATTAGCTACATTACTAAGTTTCGTAACCTTTTTTAAAATGGGAATTACTTGTTGCAGACCCAGTTTAGAACAGGGAATATTATATCTCCATAAGTTACTAACGTTTCTCTTTCATCTTTTTTTTTCATAATTTTATAATTTTTTATCATTTTAGCCGTAAAACGTCCACTGCTGAACACAGGCCTCCCTTATGGATCTCCATAAGGGATAGTTGCCATACTCACCACGCTTGGCAGGCGGGTTAGCGACGTTGATACACGCAGTACGGGACGTTGATACACGGAAAGACGCTGCTGCCCATCTTCCGGAGGTATCCCTTAGCAGGCTCTTACTGCATCCATGGTTACGAGAGGAGGGGTGACATTCTACTACCGACACCCCATGGCTATCATGATTTTATAAATATTGAGATTAACGGATTGGGGTGTTCCACCGCCACTTCATAAAAACGCTTTAAAGCAGTTGAGCACAATACATATCGTATACAATGTTTGTACATTTATAATACATTTCATACACGGGAAGTGTGGTTAAAAGGCTATTCGAGATGCAGAGTTCTTTTGGAAAAGACTGGTGTTGGGTGCAATACATATTACAATAACATTAATTTCGTATTGATAATCATCTCCTTAAGTTTTCAACTATTTTAAAATCAGATGATCCATTTAAAAGTTATCTTCGGACAAAAATTTGATTAATCCCCCATCTGTCAATATTCCTCCACGAAAATAAATTTGTATTGATCTATGTATTGATGTTATCTCAAGTTTCATCAAAAAAGGATTTATGTTCGGATTGAAATATTCTTTCCACCACAAATAATGAAAAAAAACATAATAATTGGGTTAAATTTATGTAATCTCTGTAGGTGGTAAATTTTATGTAACATTATGTTGTAACATTTAGTGCATATCATTTCGAAAGTCCAATAAAAGTTCGAATTGTTTGGAGAATTCTAGCAATCCAACCCAAATCGCTCCGTAAAATCAACTTCAAATGCAATGGGACTTTATGGAAAAAAGTAAAACTCGCTCGTTCTAAGTTTAGGGCGAACAACAAGGTTTTTAATTTCTTTATCCTGGTCACCGTAGTACGTAATTTTATTATAGAGGTATGAATACAAAACTATTATAATAGAATGAGATGACGTTACTCGTATATTAGTGACAAATCACTAATGTGTTGTGTGAATTCGAAAGACTTTATGTCCTCTCTATTGTGTATGTGGTCGATGGTTCACAATAGCACGTGCTTTTAACGGCCTCGTTAGCGAGTTCATAAAAAATGGGAGCCGTCGTGTTCACTCTATTGCAAAATGGGGGGTTGTTTCGATTTTTGTTCAGAGTTATCACCGCCAGTAAAGAAAGCTGAAACATGATTTGATTTTACAGTCGATAGCATGTTTATCCTGTTCATCATCATCATCATCTCAGTCAAAGGACTGCTGTCCACGTGCCCTGTTGGCCACAGGCCTCTATGAATCTCCAAGATCCTGAGGGGGTTGTTGCGATACTCACCACGCTTGGCAGGCGAGTTGGCGAGTGCTGTACGGGATGTTGATACACGGAAAGACGGCTGCCCGTCTTCCGGAAGTTTCCGTTGGCAGATGTTTACTGCACAGGCAAGATCGAAGGGGCAACATTTTACTGCCTGCACCCCACGGCATCGTGAAAATTAATATAAATCAACGAAAATCTTGATTATCGTCATCATTGAGTCAGTGAAACTGCTTTTGACAGGTTCGTTGAGGTTCGTTGTGAATAATGCCAGTTAATTAACGATTATCTAACGAATGAATGAGAACGCCTGCTTCAGACGTGGTCTAAATAGAAGACGGGCGCCCTTGTTCGCGGTTTCTTTATAACTTCACTAGAAGGTGATGTTAAAGAAAGAGATGTAAATCAGTTAAGGTCAAAGAACAGTCTAGAAATACATTTTACAGTAAGTTTGATGACTATTCATATCGATTAACGTATTGGGTTAATACCAACAAAATAAATACAAGTTTAGATGCGTTAATTTTTTTCTGGTTTCTACAGACATACAAGCTTAAATAGTCACCTATTTTTTTTCTTTTTTTTTCTTGTTTTAACAGTACATTCGCTTAGATTGAGACTAATACGTGCGTAGTGTCCAGAACTATTTATTTAAATGTATTATCGTCATATAACATTTTGGAGTTCGTAATGACCACTACAATAAAATAAAATAAAAATACTTGAGAGTTTGTCAATAAGTAACTTCTGCGATTTTTACCTACCGGTCTCATACAACAACCCATTATAGTTTCATAGTACAGCCGAGAGTACAATACAGCGCAATACGTTCTATGAGGTTAATAAAAATGTAATATCACTTTTGTCGCCACTACAATATTGTGCGGCAGAATAAAATTCCCTAGCGCCTAGAGAAGAAACGATGAATGGCGTATGATTACAAGCCTTTGAAAATGGAAGTCATATTTTTTTAAATTTTTGTATAAATCTCTGAGAGTATAGGTGCTGGGCAAGCCTTATCCATCTATGTCCGCCACTGCAGCGTCCCGTACAGCATGATTGCTGACGCTGTATAAATCATCTATAATAGATGCAAAGGCCTTATTTTTGTTGGGTATCTAACATTTCCGTACTAAGACATATTTTTTACGTTTTCAACAAATCTGCTTGTTATTTTTTCAGGTTTTAGGTAGCATGAAATACTTAATTTGAGAGGTAGAAATTAAAAATAAATATTATCTCACCAAGATCTTCGCCTCAGCTATTATAAAATGTAATTTCACATTTGTCGCCACTACAAAATTGTACAGCAGAATAAAATTCCCTAGTGCCAGAAGAAAGGATGAATGGCATATGATAACACGGCAGGTATCTAAACAGACTTCTATGCTTTAAAGCCTTGTGTCCTTAAAAATGGAAGTCATTTTTTTTTAATTTTCATATAAAGTTTGTTGAGTAACTACGGCTAAGTACGAGTAACATTTCCGCGCTAAGACATATTTTTAAGGTTTTTTACCGATCCTATTTTCTATAACATGACATGAAATACTTAATTTGATGGGAATTAAATTTATATAATATAATTATGCAAGAATAAGTAAAATGTTTGGAGGTTCATGCAGAAAGCCTATGACCAACAGTGGACATCCCATGACTGAAAGGATAATGGTAACAAATATTTATTCCAAAATTCTAAACGGGTTACGTTCAGTATGTGTGAGTACACTTGGTTGAGTAATGGCGTACTTGGCGCGTTGACGGAGTGGTATGTGGTATATACGACATACCACTCGGATTTTCCTTGCTTGAAAAATGTATGTGCACATTAAAACGTACTGTATATGTAATGGAAGCTTTTAATACGGTAAACCGCGGTAAAATCATGATAATTTTTCCAATACTAAGGGTGTATTATGTGTACTGAACCTAAAGGGTATGATTCTGACCACTCAAGGAACAACTTTAGTTATAAGTTTAGTTTTTACAATCAAGAAAAGTACACGAAAGTTTAAGTTATAAACTCAGAAACATCTTCGCACCACATTAACAAGAAAAAAGTAATAATTAAAGTAAATACGCTTTCCCGATTGTTTCCCCTCGAAAATTACTTTTCATGGACTCGAACCTCCAACCACACATTTGGATTAGTAAACATGTACATTAAGTAAACATGTATTACATACATATTATAACAACAAGTATAACCCTTCCCGAATTCTAACTTCCAGATGCTACACAACTATTATACTCCATCCAAATACTTTAAACTATGTCACAGAAAATGTGGTTGGTATTAACGCTGAATCACATCCAAATATGTCGGCTGCGCTAACTTGCGATTCTATTAGCGAGCAGACTGCCGGAAGACTATTAACATACGCTCTCGTGCCTCTTCACTGATTTCTGACGTGCCGCACACTCGACATTTATAGAGCTTAAGCTTCTGCCGGATAATGAGCCGTTCTCAGTAGAAAAAAATTACAACTAACAGGTGGATCTGGCGAGTTAAGATAGTGAGATAACAATAGTTCAGTCAATGTCTTGAGAGTAGTAGAACTTTTTGTGAAAAGTTCATCCGGGGAAGTACAACTACCATACCTATTACTGCCGCCAAGCAATAATGTCTACATTGCTGTGTTCCGGTTTGAAGGGTAAGGAGGCTGGTGAAATTACGGGCACATGAGACCTTAGAACCCTATGTCTCAGGGTGACGGGCGCAATGCAGTGCAGTGTTGGCCAGGAGATTAGTGAACATGATCACCGCGGTATTGCATCTGCAATCCTCTACCTATTACATCTGTAATAGGTAGAGGTTATCGCTCTACATCAGGTAGGCATTCAGCTTGTCATTTAGTCGCATAAAAAAAATCATCAATTGTGTTTCTTTTGAGTAAAATAAATTTAACGCCATCTTAAGGTTTGAGGGAAAAATGTTTCACGTATTATCCTATTGAAAAATCAATGAGATATTAAAACGTTTAAATAAGTTTTAAAACATCTACTTCAGCACGAGGGGTGCTCTGCTTCCGCAAACTCAAGGACGGGCTTGTAGGAAAGATAGTATGTTATACTTATATTAAATATTACTTATTAAGTATTACTTATAATGTGTTTCAAAGATAAAAAAAAACAGAAAAGAAAATCAAAATAGAATGAAAAAAAGTAAAAACCGGTTTTCTGTGATTATCCACCAAAAAAAGTGAATCTAAGAAAAAAATCAGTAAATTTTGAAGATTTAATAGCAAACAAATTAGGCTAGGGACGTGTCGGGTCACGAGCTATAAGTATGGTTCCGTAGTTATCCGTAGACCTGTGGTTAGAAGTCGGCTCTTTTTTTCCGCATTTAGCGCGTAGCGATGCGGCAGCACTAAGTCGCTGCTCAATCAATGTAGAAAATGTAGCAACTCAAAGAGCCAAAGTTTTGCCCCACTCTGTACACACTTTTTTTATTATTATAGTTCGTAAATGTTTTTAGTAAACGTAATAGTATACTCTGTCTGTCTGTCTGTCCGTCTGTCCCCGGCTTTGAGAAGAGACTATTAGTCCTAGAAAGCTGTTATTTTGCATGAACATATAAAATGGCAACGCCAAAATAACGCTACAAAAAATGTAAAAAAAAATAATTAATTAGGGTTACCTTTCATAACCTACACGTGGTAATGGTGGCATGAACAATTTTTTTCTTCATTTTCGCATTGTAGAATAGGTATTTTTCAAAATCATTAAGGAGTTCCTAAGACAATTTTTCAATTTAGGGTTCCGTTTGAGAAATATTAAAGTTTTAAACTTTGTACTAGCGTCCCCTCCCCCTCTGAAATCTGAAATGAAAAATCTGAATAAAATCATGAAAGTTGTTTTAACCACGAACGTTCTAGGAAATCATAAGGGTTAATCTAGCTTTTTAGTTTCGGAGAAATAGTGGCTCAAGTAAGTGTTTTCCTAAACATACCGGAATACTTTAAATCGAAAACTCATGTTCCTAAACACCAGTCTATGGTTAACTACAGAACCCTAGCGCTAAGCTAATCTACATAGCGCGTAGCCGCAGCTGGCCTAATTAATTTCAAATTTATATTTATCACACAAATCATTATGCAAATAATCCGGCCATTTTATAAAAACAATCAACCCTATTTCAGAAATTATACCTGCGGCTACATGTTAGATGTTACTATGTCAAGTTTGTGTGTGGCATTCGCCTTAATAATTAGGTCCATTCAGCACGAGTTGAGTTGGTCGACAGTCGACAGACTGGTTGGTGCGTCGGTTTAGAAGCCTTTGTGTTAAATATGAATAGGCGTATTTATCAGCATCTACTTATCTAGTAACATCACTTCACTTGATTTGATCATCATTGTAGGGGTTGTTGTGATCTATATTATTACGCACTGGCTCGACAATGCCCTCGTACTTATATTCTAACTCACACGAAACTCTCGGATCTTACACGTGAAAACATTCGCTATTAATGAAAACAGCGTAGTAATAATGTTTTTTTAGACATGACCTCTCTATCGCTTTTTGTTTCTGAAATGAAGTCCATATAGCACTTTTGCTCTAAAAAACAGGTTTAACCGAGTTCAGGGACATCGATATGCAAATAAAACTAATATCACATAATTTTTTTTATTACTTAAATAGTATGAATGAATGAATGAGATTTTTTTATTGTACATCAAATTTAAACAAAACAAATTTACCGCTAAGAAGCTATCTTTCCCAGACAATCTTACCTGAAGTACCTTTAGATTGAATAATAATATGTAAGATGCCTATAGAGTGATTATGTTAGAGGGTTGTCGAAATGGGACAAAGTAGAGACTTGTTTAAGTGGGGGTACGATATCAAGAGGAGGTGCTCAAATCAGCGGACTTGAGTGTACGGTAAGGCTTTCGAAAGTTGCCAGGTTCATTTAATTTATGAGACCTCCGTGCCACAGTAACAGAGAAGGTAATAGTAGTAGTTCTGAACATTCTACTCAAGGCTATCTAGTTTCAAACTCAGTATATGTAATAATATAATATTACATTTAAAAACATCTTTGACACCTAGCCTTAAATTCGAAATGGCGCTTTGATAAAATATGTCTAAGAACCACTTTTAGACAACCTAAAAATTTAATCAATTCACCCATTTAAGAGCTATGATGCCAGAGAAAGACAGACACACACATAGTTATAATGTAACCAACTCAAAACAATAACTATATTTTTAGATACGTAGGTAGTCTATCATATAAAATATGCCTTCGGTTGCGTGTTTAAGCGTTGGCATGAGCTACAGATATGGTCAAGGCAGGTTGGCGGTTGGCGGTTGGTTGTTCAACAATCTTACCACTCACAACTGCTCATTTTTTAACTCTAAAAATAATTTCCAGCAACATTTATTTCACCACAATTTTAATTGTTTTTGTTAATTTTCGACTCCTCCACCACATTTGCGGTAACTTATTCCAAAATTTAATAAACTGTGAGTGATGTTAAGCATCAGCTAAGGTGATAACCTCGAATATATTACCAAATAAACGTCTTTGCCGAGAGCAAACGAAATTACTAACTTACATGCTACCTACACACTGTTTACTTTTATTTCAATCATATTACATTCAAAGGTCAGCAAATGGGACTATGAGAGACGCTGAAACTTTGATAGTATACAGTAAATACGTATCGAAAGGAGGATAAAATAAACACTGAATTACGGCGGTCAAGTACAGAGGTCAAGCATTAAGAAATAGTCAAATGGTACATAAACTCGACACCCCACCATCCGTTTACACGTACTATCTGTACTAAGTGTATTTGCATTTTACTTCTTACCATTACTTGACCAGTGCAATAACAGCTCTAATAACAGAGCTCTAGTTAAAATTTGATCTCGAGCGAGTAAAGCTTCCAACATTTTCCAATTAAATTTGGAAAGAAAAGCCGTTCGGAATTTTGAATACAGGAATTCGTGATGTACGTTAATCTGAACTTCACCATACATGTATTGTATATGTTATAACATACTCGACCTCTGTGGCGCAGCGGGTGAAGGTCCGCCTGCGATGCAAGAGGTTGTGGGTTCGATTTCCGCCTCGGGACAAACGTTAGTACGATCTGCAGATATTTGTACAGTGTGTTCTGGGTGTTTTTCTTCATATAATAAAAAAATCTATGTAAAAATATATAATGTTTGAAGTATACCAGTCATCTTGTACCCATAACACAAGCGCAAGCTTGGGGCTTTTTTGCTTTTTTTTAAACTACCGAGTCAAAAATACCATTATAGAGTTGCTTGGTCTGTCATTACCTACATATAATAACCTAATAATTATAACTTTCAAATTTATTTTTGGAGTAGGTCGTCAAGAAATCATAAGTCCTTGTACGCAAACACACTTTTATTCAGTCATCCACAAATACATTTAAATAGACACGTCATTTGTGGACGGGGAACTGTGGACAATTGTTGGACCAGATATCCAAAACGCCAAATCAGCATTTGGTCGAGTTGGATATGTGCGTTTGTGTGTAATAACAGTAGAGCCAAAGTTGCAATGGAATTTTATCTAATAATGTACATGATACAAGACTTTTGTACAGCAGAAGACTATAACAAAATGCTACAGTTGTTACGCGAGTCATTTTTGCTACAAGCCGTAGCGAAGTAGCGTTGGAAAACTCCTAGAGAAACTTTTGCAACGTTTATATTAAAGTTTCTGAACAAAATACGAGTAGTATTATAAAAAGGCGAGTAGCTTATAATAGCCCTTTACTGCAAAGTGTGGAAATTGGGAGAGGAGGCATTTGCGTAGGTGGAATTCTAAAGGCCCAATAAATTAGATATTGAAGATTCTTCTATCGTTTCATGAGTGTATGTTTCTTGGCGCAAATTACCTCACAAAGGAAATCGGGTCGGGCGGAATTCAATTCATGTAATCGACCTGGATGAGATTGGCACAGGGCCGTGAAATGTGGCACAAACATATGGAGGCCTATACC
This sequence comes from Pasiphila rectangulata, assembly GCA_963082625.1. Taxonomy (NCBI): domain Eukaryota; kingdom Metazoa; phylum Arthropoda; class Insecta; order Lepidoptera; family Geometridae; genus Pasiphila; species Pasiphila rectangulata. Next base: position 13,392,253 of record OY720243.1, read on the forward strand.
CAGCAGTGAGTGAAGTCAGCCTGCGGATGATGATGAATAGCTTTAGCTGTGGGGTGCCGGCAGTAGAATGTTACCCCTACTTTCATGCCCGTGGATGCAGTAAGAGCCTGCTAAGGGATATTTAGAGATCTTGGAGGTCTATCTCTATCTCCTCTAGGAGATCCATGAGGGAGGCCTGTATTCAGTAGTGGACGTTCTACTGCTGAAATGATGATGAATCGCTTCAGTATTAATTCAGTTGCAATTTGTTTAATACTAAAATCAATTTTCATCTCTAACTGCTTATATGAAAATTAACTAATACCAAATTTATAAGTTATGTAATTTTAATTTTTTACTCCTGAACAAAAAGTTATAAGTTTGGAGTGTGTGTGTTTTTCGTAGCATTGTAACTCTCGAACGTATGAACCGATATGAATGTAGCTTTAGCATTAGCACATAGCATTCAAAAAATCATCATCATCATCATTCTGAAGGTATCCCTTGGCAGTTTCTTACTGAATTCACTGCAAAAGAGAGGTAAAATACTACTGCCGGCAACACAAAAAAAAATTAGAGTTCCGTACCTCAAAAGGAAAAAAACGGAACCCTTATACGATTACTTTGTTATCCGTCTGTCTGTCTGTCAAGACCCTATATTTCGAGAACGTGTAAAGGTATCGAGTTGAATTTGAGTTGAATCCGTTTACTCAAATCTACAGGCCTCTTAAAGCTGTGAAAAAAAACAGTATACTAAGTTAACCTGAAAAAAAAGATACGACCGTTTATGCCGCAAAAAACGCCTGTTCCGACATTCTCAAAGGAATCAAATTTCAAAGAAATCTAAATTCATAAATTCATACTTTCCGTAGACTATAAAATAGTTAAAAAATACATACTACGTATGAGTAACTATGAAATTTAGCAAGGTATGTGTATCGTCTTATACTGTTGATACAGAAATAATCCAAAAACTATACATTTGCAATCATCATTTCAGCCATAAAACGTCCACTGATGAACACAGGCCTCCCACATGGATCTCCATGAGGGGTAGTTGCCATACTCACCACGCTTGGCAGGCGGGTTGGTGAGCGCAGTATGGGATGTTGATACACGGATAGACGCTGCTGCCCATCTTCCGGAGATATCCCTTAGCAGGCTCTTACTGCATCCATGGGCATGAGAGGAGGGGTATCATTCTACTGCCGGCACCCCACGGCATACTGGCGGCACCCCACGGCATGTAACAAATAATAACAAATAATACTTAGGTATAATTAAGAAAAATGTAAAGTAACGTTGCTACAGTTACATAAGGTTATGGCTTCTTTAGCTAGCCGCCACGTGTTAAACATATCGTACTGTTTCAATTTCAAATACTTCTCGCGTGATTGTTGAGGGAGAAAGCTCATTTGCGCATTAATAACAGTTTCAGTCAATTCTGTTGGCGTCAAATAAACTTCCTCGTCGCTAGAGCCACTCATTTTAGATTTTTCACATTTGCAATGGAATCATAAAAACACGTCATTGGAAAAAGAACGAAATCAATTATCGAGGTTAAGCCGCGCGTCCATAAATTTAATAAGTGACCGAATCTTTTTGTGCATTTTAAAAACTTTTACTAAATCAGATTAGTTAATTTAAGTATTATATAATGTTCGCACGTTACCCTCAGTGGGCAAGTCCAGCTCGCACTTATTTTCCCTACGTTACGAACACATCATCATCATCTCTGTCTTCCGGACCCCTTTGGGGGTCTCCGGGTGGGGCCTCGAGGTTAGACCTCCTTACCCCGGCTTCTACTCCAGGGGCTACTACCCCTGGGTCAATCGATAATCGCCTTTCAGGCTGATTGCACACTTTTTTTTTTATTATTATTCATCTCCCTGTGTGAGGAGGTCCCGTGGCTGTTGGAGCCACTGTCCTTTGTGGTCCGGGGGTCTGGCATGCAGCGGGGCGAGGCCGTTGAGGTGGGCGTGCGGTCCGTTGTCGGCGCGGTCGAACATGCGACGCGCCGTGTGGATCACGAAGTCCTCGATGGTTTGGATCTGCACGTCGCGGGCGATGACGTCATTCCTGACGTAGCGGCCCGCGCCCGTGCAGATCCGCAGCGTGATGTTTTGCTGAGCCTGGATGCGCTTCCGGTTGGTGGTGGAGGTCAGCGCGTACCACGCTGGTGCAGCATAGGTCAGTCGTGACCGGATGTACGTCTTGTACATCCGCAGCTTGGTCCTGAGCGGGAGATGGGAGTCTAAGACAGGTCGGAGGAGCCCCCGAGCAGCGCGAGCTTGGTTAAGCGCGCGGTCTACCTGGGGCTGCATACTCAACGACCGGTCTATCTCCACTCCAAGGTACCTAGCGTGCGGAACCCATGTGACATCCTGGCCACGAAGTTGCAGAGGGGGAAGAGTTTTTCGGCGTCGAGTGATGAGGAGCGCCGCCGTTTTTCCCACATTAACGGCGATGCGCCACTTGTCTAGCCACAACGGCAGGAGGCTGAGGAGCCGCTGCATCCTCTTGGCTGCGAAGGCGGGGCTGGTAGATGACGCGAAGTACGCGCTGTCGTCCGCGAACAGTCCGAGCGTGACGTCCTTCCCCCTGCCCGGCTGTATAACTCCCGCTAGGGTGGGGATGTCGTCCGTGTAGAGGGCGTACAACGCGGGCGAGAGGCAACTGCCCTGCGGTACGCCCGCTTCGATGAGGCGAGTGGAAGACGTGGCTTCTTCAACCGTGACTGAGAACCGTCTGTTGGTGAGGAATGAAGCCACAATCTTGATGAGAGCTGGTGGCGTGCTAGTCTGCAGGAGTTTGAACACCAGGCCCGGGTGCCACACACGATCGAAGGCTTTCTCAATGTCGAGGAAGACCCCCACCGTGGAGCGCCGGGCGTTGTGTTCCTCCGCCAGATGATGGAGCACGCGCGTCAGCTGGAGCGTCGTCGAATGGCCGCTTCTAAACCCAAACTGTTCAGGGCGGGGCTGGATGGTAGGGTGCAGGCGGCGGAGAAGGAGGCGTTCGAACAGCTTAGCTACCGTCGATAGCAGGGTAATTGGACGGTAGCTAGCCGGATACCTTTTATCCTTCCCAGCTTTAGGCAGTACGATGACACGCCCGTTCTTCCAGAGGTCCGGGAAGTGGGTCGTCCGGAGAATCCCGTTGAAGAGACGGGCGAGGGTTGTTATTCCCCGTCTGGGGAGGTGCACAAGAGCCGCGTTCGGGATTCCATCGAACCCCGGCGCCTTCCGCTTGTGAAGGCGGAGGACTGCCTTCCGCACCTCGGCAGGGGAGATGAAAAAGTCCCCACCGAGCGGCGGCACCGGGGCACGCAGGAACTCCAGGGCAGCTTCTTCGATGGTGGCGTGGTGTATTGCCACTTCCGGAGGAGCATCTGTTTGGACGGGGTGAGGGGTGAACTGACCCTCCAGATGGGCCGCTAGGATCTCGGCCCTATCTGCAGGTGCGAATCGGCGCACTCCTTCGGCGTCGAGTAGAGGGTAGGCCGGTGGTCTCTGTTTCATGAGCGCTCGGTTAAGGGCGTACAGGTCGGTGTCGCGTTCGGAGGCCCGGTCGATTGTATTCTCCCAGGTCTCTCCGCGCCAAGCCTGTACCGCGGCCGAGAGCTCAGCAGTTACCTTGTTCAAGGTCGTCTTGATCAGCGGGCATCGAGAGCGCGCCCACTCGCGGCGCAGGTTGCGTTTCCGCTTGAGATCCCGCTTAAGGTGACTCGGGAGCTCGTTGCGCCTGCGGGGGCGGTTGGTGATCGGCGTGGTTGCTGCCGCCTTGGCTTCAACGATCTTGGAGGCTAAGGCTGTGGCCTCCAATTCTACCTCTTCCGGCGTTGAGATGGGGCCGATGTCAATCGACTCCAACGCTTTCGAGTACGCTTCCCAGTCGGTCCTCGTGCCCAGGGGCCGCGGCGCAGTGAAGTCCGCGGCCAGGTCGAGCGTAATGAGGATAGGGAGATGCTGAGTGTCCAGGTCATACAGCACCTCAACCTGGACCGGGCAGCGTATATGATGGTGGAGCACGATGTCCAAGACATCGGCAGCATGCTGTGGGTTTGAGGGAATGTGCGTTGGCGAGTCAGGACCTAGGACTGCGAAGCCTTGGTTCTCGCTGTCGCGTTGGAGTTCGCTACCCGCGGTGTTGGTGACTCTGGAGCCCCACCCTGGATGCTTGGCGTTGATATCGCCTGCTAGCAGGGTGGGAGTGCGGGTAGCGAAGATGGCGGCAGTGTCGGTTGGGCTGTAGCGTGGCGACGGCGGGCGGTATCCCGAGTAGATTTTCATCTCTTCGCCCGCCGCGTTGATCAGCACTCCAGTGGTACGCAGTTCTTGGAATGGGAGGTGCTCCAGCTCCTCGTGGACTATGTCACGCCTTACTAGGACTGCCGTACCTCTATAGGCCGTCCCTGTGGGCGACACCTCGTCCCGTCTGTAGCTGTGGTAGTTGGGCACGGTCAAGGAGTCGATAGGTCGAAGCTTGGTCTCGCCCAGCAGGATTATATGAATATCCTGTGACTGGGCGAGTAGGCGGAGAGGTTGCATGGCTTCTTTAGCTAGCCGCCACGTGTTAAACATATCGTACTGTTTCAATTTCAAATACTTCTCGCGTGATTGTTGAGGGAGAAAGCTCATTTGCGCATTAATAACAGTTTCAGTCAATTCTGTTGGCGTCAAATAAACTTCCTCGTCGCTAGAGCCACTCATTTTAGATTTTTCACATTTGCAATGGAATCATAAAAACACGTCATTGGAAAAAGAACGAAATCAATTATCGAGGTTAAGCCGCGCGTCCATAAATTTAATAAGTGACCGAATCTTTTTGTGCATTTTAAAAACTTTTACTAAATCAGATTAGTTAATTTAAGTATTATATAATGTTCGCACGTTACCCTCAGTGGGCAAGTCCAGCTCGCACTTATTTTCCCTACGTTACGAACACGTTTCAGCGTTTATGGTCGTGGAGGACAACGTCGGGAAAATAATACAAACATAAAAAGGTACGCGATAAATCGTGTATTTAAAATACGAATAATATGTTAGCAAATCGCGAACGTTTAACAAGTTCTCATACTGTGTATATTCGCAATTCATTTCAGGCGATTCACAACTCAAAAAATTACGCTCGTTTGGCCTCAGCAAACAAACATTATTATAGCTAGTTCCATATTATAAGAAAGTTCAATGGTAAGTTTCAGTAACCACTAGATTTCCGTATACAGATTAAACAAGATAAAAACCTTTTAACGTCCAGTCCGGGTCTGATTGCATTATCCATCCCTCATGCGGACCGTCCACCGGAAGCAGAGCGAGGTCATACATTACTCGCAAGACTAATATTGCGGTCATTGATTATATTTGTCGTTCGTTCGTTTCAGCCGTAAAACGTCCACTACTGAACTACACGTTTATGACTCAGTTTAACTCTTAAGCCCTGTGCAAGCGGAGCAGTGTCGTTGTCACGTACGTACATACATGTACTCACAAAACTTACGAAAAATGGCAAACAATGTTAACTGTGCCAGCGAGCTCGCAAGCGGCCAGCAAGTAAAAATAAGTGATCAATGACCCCACAGCGAGTGCGCAGTGGATGGCCCTCTTATTTCTTGGAACGCGTACAAGCGACCTTCCGCCAAGATCATAGAATGCTCAGTAAATCTTCTTACCTTTTGTAATTTGAAGATAACGGTAACGAATTTGAATCAGTTTGTCAACTCAATGATGGAGTGACTGATAGCATCAGATTACGTGGCCCTTTGTGGCTGTAATAGGGTTAGGAGCAACGTTATAAACTGAACACTGAAATCATGTATAGATCAATAATACAAACCTAAATAACGTCAGAAACATTATACATGATTATTAATTTATTACTGATGGACGTTCAAGATTTTTTTTTTAATTTTTATGTGTAACACCTCAACTATATCCATCATAAATAACGCAGGCAGCGTTCGGCAGGGTGTATCTTGCAACAAGCATAAATCTAGCGATTATCGCTATCAAATGTCAATTCCCTGCTGTGCAACGATATACAAAATTGACGTTTGACAGCAGCGATCGCTTGTTGCAAACCTGTCGCGAGATACGTAATCAGCCTGCCGTTCAGCAGGAATACCCGTAGCTGACACTGTTTTAACTATCTTTAAAAGATGTAAAAGGCACAGTTTCAAAATTTCAGTAGACATAGACACATTATATATTTGCCACTTAGCACACAAAAAATTCGTTAAAAAAAGGTTATATAAAATAACACAAATAAATGATGCTGGACAATTCACACAAACACTAAACCTAACAAACAAAAGGGGGGTGTTGATACCAAATAAAGGAGACTTTTTATGATCTAAAATAACACATTTTAACGTCTTTTTTACTATAGTAACTTTCGTGACTTATTACATTCACATTAAATAGCGGGAATATTCACGTACTTGTTATTGTTGGTGGAGGCACCAACTGTTTCGACCATTTTAACCTTTTTAACGTCTTACTAAAAATTATAATTTATTACATTGCGGTGAGACTTACAATCTGGGGACTTAAGTTAAATGGCGGCTTGCACATTTTCTTCACAGAAAAACTTGCCTTGTTGTACCAAGATTCAGTAACTTGATATCTACAGCAACACGTGTTTTCACAGGTCTCACTGGTTATTTAATTATATATGAAAAACATAGAACTCTCATCCCTAAGAAGTTCCACAAAGCTCTATTCTTGGCCCACCTTTATACCCCTTGTTACCTTTAAGTAAAGACACAGTATTATTTACTTCTGCGATTATCATCGTTTGTTTATATGTATTTTGTTATATTTAAGTTTGTTCTAAATCGCCGGTTTTGTTTATTATGCATAAAAAGGTGTTGTCATTCATATAATTAGTCTCATTTACTAGTAAAATAATTACCAAATGAATAAGGTCATCCCTATACTTACCGTAGATATTAATTATGTTGGAGTAAGAAAATTCTTATTATTTATCGGTTACTTCGGTTACTTATCCTCTTTTCTAAATAGTATGTGAAATGTCTTAGACCCGTAGTGGAACAATACAAGCCCTAGTATAAACATTGACCGAGACAAGTCAGACCTGTGTCAAGGGGACCGATTTTCAACAAACTATATTCAACTTTTTTATAACTTTTGCGATAGATTGGCCTGTAAGACCTTGCTTCGTGCCAAATTTCATGATTCTAGGTCAACGGAAAGTACCCTTCACTTGCAAGTAGGTTCTAACTTTTTTTTTAGTTAGCTGTTTTGGGTTTTGCTTTTTTTCCTATATTTGGACTTTGTGACCTTGATTACCAAATTTCAAGACTCCAGCAGTAGGGCAGCGACATGTATTATGATGACCCTATGGATCTCAGTTTCAAAATTAACGTGATAAATACAATTCACTTTACACTGTACATAAGAGGATTACTCACGTATTTATTGTCAAAGTTTATTTAGATTTTTCAAGAGAATCATCAACGTAGGATTGAATGCCCATCGTTATTATAACTACAGGAGTAATCCCATATGGATCATCATCTTTTTTGAATATTTGTGCTTTTATTATTTGTCATTAAAGACGCCCCATAGAACTTATGCATATTCCTTAAAACATGGAGTCGCTACTTATTTAAATAAATGAGTAAAAATATTTCGACAGATGGATCGACAGTAATTTACTTACCTGGCGATTTTTGACTGCAACAAGCGTTGGGCTATTCTATTAGTGCGCTTCGTCTACCTAATATAAGAGCGGCCACAGCAACAGTCTACCTTAGGTAGTAGTAAGAGAGCGAGGTTCCTTCTTCCTTCGCTTTCTCTCACTTGTAAAACGTGTTCAGAAGCAAACGAATTGAACGTGCATTCAATTTAAATGTTTTGTTTTTCTTTTCTAAACTGACATTTCTACGTGACCTTTGAGTCCAAAGGAATAAGAAGTTTTTACGCTAGTCAGTTGTAATGGTGCGACATCTTTCGGAGATAGAAACCTCTAAACTTACCCATGTCGTCGATAAGGGGCGCCATCCGCAGCGTGACTCCAACCAGCAGCAGACAGAGGAAGAGAAGCAGACACGCTGTCACCATGATGGTGTAGCGGGCCCGCCGTGGCAGCTCATCAGGGTCCAACACCTAGGATAAGTAAGTTCATCAAGTGAAATTTAAAAAAAATTGAACCTAAGACCATAATATTAATATCAATTTCCAAAGGAAAAACTTAACTCGTGAAATTGAATGAAGCACGAAATTCGTTTGCTCTTTTCCTCAAGAACGCATCATCACTTACAACCTGTCTTTGACTACCGCAGTATAGGCCTTACTTGGGTACATTATAGAAACGAAGACACAAACTGAATAATAATTTTATGTAGGTAACTAGGTTCAACTTTTACTCTCGCAGTGCAACCACCTAATAATAAATGCTATAATACTTATTTTTGTAAATGTAAGTAGATCTACCAGTTTACACAACGTACCGAGTTTTCACAATTTATACTCGCTAGCGACTGTAGTTAAAAAAATGTATGAAAACTTGTATGGCGCCTCAAGCGGGTAGTTTGGTACTAAGATACGCAGTAAACTATACTGCAGCGACTTAAGTTTGGGCTTCATTTGCTTAAAATTTTGTATTAAGAGTTACAAATCTGACAGATGTCATAGTAACGAACTATTACTACTGTAGTAACGGCAGGCGATCTAACAGTGACAACTCGTGGTAGACTCATAGGCCTTTGCATCTATTTTAGATGATTTATACAGCGTCAGCAACTGGTATTCATGTTGTATGGGACGCTGCAATTTCTGGAACATTGCTAGATGGATTAGGCACCTAAACCATCCTCTCAGCTAAGTCAGATAAGTCAGAGGAATAGCAGGTCAATACGTCTAAAATTAACTAAGCCGCGGGTTTCCTCACGATGTTTTCCTCCTCCGTTAAAGCACGTGGTAAAGGTGCATATAAATATTTTGTAAATACTTACTTACTTACTTATTTTACACCTAAAAGACAAAAAGTAATTTAACAGAATACCACTGTACAATAAAGTAGCTTATAGCTAAACCGACCTTTTGATTCCGACAAAGTCACGGCGAGGTCTAGCTAATTCAATAACCTAATGTTATTTTTTTCAAAAATGTATGTCTACTTTACTTTTAACTGGTGTTACCAAGATAAAAGTTTGATACCTATAAAGTTAAATAGACATCTAGGCCACCATGCCAGTAAACTTTACTTTACATGGGAACCCTGAAATGCTGTAAAACAATCTATTTTGCTTAGTGGGTAGAAAATTGTTAGCGTAAACATACCACAACTCGTGTAGTAACAGTGATAAATGACGTTTACAAACAGCCACACCTACAGGTGGCCCATAAATCGCGCTGAGGTAGTAAATTAAAACTGAAACTACAGCGCCATCTGTTGCAGGGCTGTGGAATTACAGTTTATTGGTACAGCCACTAGATGGCTACATCAAACCGTGAATAGTGTAAATAAGCTTTCTAAAATAATGTTTTTACACAAAGTAAAAAGTTTACTTTCAAGCGCCATCTTAGGGGTGCTATGAAAACTAGTCCAAGCTTTTAAGGTAAAACTGAGACAATTTTTGTAAAGACCCATCTAGCAGAGGGGAATGCAATGAATTAATAACCACGAGGTTATCTTAATATTTTAGTATAGTACTCCACCACTAGATGGCATCCAAGCCACGAAAAGCAACTTTTTATACATTGCTGGGTCAACTTATTTCAGAGACCAAGTTTACCAATCATTTGGGTTAAAGACTTCAAATACAAGGCGTCTGTGGAAAAAATATTATTTTTAAACTTTGTTTGTGTTTCGATGTGATATATGTAGGTGCTGCGTATGTAGTGTCTGGCATTGTTTACCTATGCTGGATATTTTATAATTTTTTGGCAATTATTTTTATATTTTATGTGGCCTGTGTGTGGCAGTGGTCACATCATATTATAATTAATAAAAGGATAGTGTCCACAAACAACTAATCGGAACTTTAATGAGCCAAACGAGTTTCAAATAGCACTCGCATTCTGAAACGCTCTACAGATTTTGAAGCAATTTCTGCGCATTTAACATACTCGTCGTATCAACATTTAAAAAAATACAATGAATAGAATTAATATTGCGTAGTTTATTCAATACTATGAGTAGATGACATGTTCAAATTTCTGTACATATTCACGTCTCGCACTCGCCACATATAGTGCAGGGATTCAATACTGTTGGGGATGGCTGGGTAGCCCCGGACACTTTACTTACAAGGCGTATCTTCTCCCTAATGAAAGCGGTAATCTCTACTTATAACAACTGCATTACGCGGTAATCACGTTCACGAAGCTCGTGACCAACGCTGCATTGCATTGCGCCCGTCACCCTGAGAGATGGAGTTGTAAGGTCTCATGTGCCCGTAATTTCACCAGCTCCCTTACCTTTGAAACCGAAACACAGCAATGCAGACTTTACTGCTTGGCGGCAGAAATAGGTATGGTGGTTTTACTTCCCTGGATGATCTTTCCATAAAAAGTTCTAATAATACAAAAAGGTGTTTACGCACGCATACAAAACTATAAAATTCACCAAAAGATGGCACTAGCAATGTAAACAAATATTAGGGGGCAAAGCCCCCTATTATGCGTGGTGCTGTCTGTCTTATATGTTAGTCTATAAGGTATATATTACGATCTTTGTAAGATATTTTTATATGTGAGCGTGATTTGAGAGACGCCGTAACACAGTTTTAACCAGCACGGGAGGTAGGGTCTTGAAAATTGCGTTGGATATGCAATGCTTTGTTAAGATCTTTATAAATAAATGATTGATTGATTGTCTGTCTGTGTATGACACGATTACAACCGAACGTTAGTAGAACATTGGTACGGGGGTACCAGAAAAGGGGGCGAAGGTTTCCGAAAAATGCCATTTTTGACCTTTGCTGACCTTTTGAGGTCATAATAACTCCGGTCCCTGTGACCGGGTCACCAAAATCAATAAGTACCCTTCTCTCATTAAGACAGTCCTGACAAAAAAAGTTTAATGTAAATGCTTGTTTAATTTAGTGATGGTGGTGCCGCCAAACCAAAGGTTCGCACAATTTTATCCCCCTACTACCTGTGGTTGATAATATCCCCTGCCCCGTTGCATGGGTGCCCATTAGGAGTATGTATATATGTATTATGTAAATATATACATATGTAGAGGTATATAGGAGATGGTGGCGGTGGGGCGAAGTCAGTAGCCACCCGCACCGCCTGAAGTGGTATCCCTGTAAAGGGAGTACTGGATCTGGAGTTAGGGCTCCAGCTGCTCCTGTTAACTGATCCAGGGAGGGCGATGGGGCATATGCCCTTGCACCATCTAAAACCGCGAGATATGACGGGGCGGTACCTTTAATCGCCCCTGGGATGTGCCCTTAGGGGCATGATGTGAGAGAGGCACCTGACAGGTCTGTACGTGGTAACGGAAGCAGTAGGCCATCGGGGATGGTTTTAGTGGGTCGTTGCGTGACAACCCCACATAACCGTACTGCACCCTAAATGCAGTACGTTATCTGGAAAGCAGATTTCCATCCTCGTCAACAAAAAAAAGACCAAAATTAGCAGGTCGGGTACCCTTGGACAATAATTTTTGCTTGTGCCTTCGGACACTTTTGGCTTTTATGTTTTTAGTTTGAAAACGTGGTTTCTACTGATAATACCTTTTTTATACTGAGTTTATCATGCCAAAAGGAAGGAAGATATACGGATAGAAGAGATTAGAAAATTGAAACAAGTCGAGAAAGTTCAAGAAAGCAAACTATCCCTTAGCGCGGCGGCTGAAAATGGAATTATAATATATATATGCGTGTCCCGTAATTGGGGTACTAAGCCGAAAGGGGGGTTTTCTACCCCCCCTGGCAAACAACGTTTGTTCTACGACTTTCTTGATTTTCAAGTTTTTCAGTGATAAGATAACGTTCAAAGTTTATACCAATTTCATAAGAGTGACAACCCTGCTCTCAGCTGTTACGGGCAATGACCTATTGACCGCCGGGGATTCCCGCGGCGCGCCCGCAACGCGCTTGTGCGTATATTGAGTGTGGGTATAGGTGCGTGGTGTGCGTAGGCGCGTAGGTATGTATTACGGACACACGTCTGTTATACATTAGGGTTGACAGCGACTTGGAAAACTTTAATTTTGTATGGAAACCTGAAAATACGTTTTTCTGAAATCTTTCTTCGCCTTTGCATTCCTTTGGTGGGGGGTAATTTGCAGCTCCTGGCTTCATACCCCAGTTACGGGACACCTTGTATATATATAATATAATACTGAAAATGTGCCGAAAAGTTCACTTCACAAATAGGTGCCTCGTAAAGTACCATTATCTAAAAACTAAACTAAACTGTTTAATAAAGCAACTGTCGCAAATGCCAGATGTTTCAAAGAAAGTCTCATGTCGCGGGCATGAAAGGCAAAAGTGTTTACGTCTTCTCCTTAAAAATATGATCTGGAGTAAAACAGCAGGCTTCATTTTAGGTTAAGCCATAAAAACAAAGGCAAGGTTAAAAGCCTTGCTCAAGGCGACTGCCGCGATAAATAGACCGAATGCATGATTTTGTGATGGAACATTCTAAGAAGAATAATCTAATGCTATGAATGTAAGGACCGGGCTCACAAAGCATGCATGTACATACATATATATATGCGACCAGTAATTATTATTAGTGCGCTGTGTGCCAAGCAAAAAAACGACTTGGGCATCGTTAGCGCCCAACAAAAGTAGTGTCCGGGGATACCCGAAGCTTTTTGTTTATGCCAAATATTAAGGGTCTATCATTTTATTTTTAATTTTATAATTAACTATAATTATTTATTCAAACTAGTTTACAGGGTTAATTATAACTCTTCCTAAGTTTTAAGATAAAAAATACACTTAAAAAACTTTGAATAGACCCTAAAATATATTTTACTTATCTCGGGGCTACCCACCTCTCTGCTATGAAATGCTTATGGCCTATAAATCACCCAGACCTGGGACAAATATCTGCCGAAATGCAAACAATTTGTTCCCCAGCGGGGATTGAACCCGCAAACACCAGACCTATTCGACCAACTGGGCCACGGATGTTGTTTAAGTAGTGTGATGTTTGGCTATTGAGTATAGCCAAATGTGTTAATAATAATATATTAAATGTTTCCGGCCTTGCTATAATGGACCAGCAGCGGAACGCAGGGGAAACGGATCTCACTTCCCCACTCACTTGTCGTGTTACCAGCGCAGGCGGGGGCCGTTCGCCATCAGGGTGAGCTATCAGCTAGAAAACGATGACGATATTATCAATAACACATATTTAACCGGGTTATCGTGTTATTTACCTTTATTATTGCCCGACGTTTCGACAGAATTGCACCCATCGTGGTCCCGGGGGTAGACCGATATGTTGGAGGTAACCGCAGCAAGGTAAATAACGCGATAATTACCCGGTTAAATATGTGATAATAATGTGTCGTGATCGCGAAAGTTTAAAAAAGACTATACAATATTATCGCCATAATGATGATCTTTACGTAATGAACATAAGAGTGAGTTTGGCTTGACAACGATTTCGATTCATCGCAATTTGCATTCAGGAGTATTCATTCAAGTGTGTCATTTATTACCCTATACCTACGTAGGGCGTCGATAGACATTAAAAGTAGCTTATAAGTTTGTGATCTTACATGTATAACTTTAGCCTGTTCATCGATAGCGGAGACGAGTAGCGTGCGATGTTTCCTAGGCTTCGCGTCTGGGCTGCGCCTGCGTCGCCGTCGTCTACGCTTCTCCCGCTCGAGCTGCTCTGGACGTTGCTCTTTGCTGGAAAATAAAGAAACAGTATTTATTTAACTGAAAAAAAACTACGAGTATTAATGTACAATCCAACCACCGTTTCCAAAAGAGTGTTTAGACTTATATGTACAGAAAATTTAGAGGCATAAATAGGTTTCGTTCACCTGTTATGTTAAAATCTATGGTTTAATATGGAGTGGTTTTTGAGATTTTCTTTTGAAGACGCGGAGGTGGCGTGTCTCGAGCCATGTTCACCCTGGTGAAGGCCCTCGATAAGGGTCGAAACAGTTGGTGTCTCCACCAACAATAACAAGTACGTGAACATTCCCGCTATTTAATATGAATGTAATAATTGACGAAAGTTACTATAGTAACATAAATTATCAATTCCAATCCTTTGTAATTGCTGAAAAAGGTGAAATCACTGACGCCAGAATCGCGAATGCGTCGTTTTAAGAGAAGATGCCTTGACCCAGCAGTGGGGTTACCGGTTGATTAGATAAATATAAGTAAACTTGCCTGCGATGTGCTTGCAGCCTGAGCTTCCTGCGTTTGTGGCGAGCGATCTCATGCTCGCACCAATGTGAAGGCAGCTCCTCACTGGGACTGCCTAAGATGGAGGCCTCCTCTGGAAACAAACAATAGTTATTTGTTATACAACAGTGCAAAGTTTCTTTTTAACCGCGTTCTCAATTTTGATGACCAAGCAAGCGAAGGATTCTTAAACTGAATCACGAGCGCAGCGAGAGATTAAAAAACAATTAATTCCTGAGCGTAAGCGAAGGAATCAAAAGAGCACGAGGTGAAAAATCTTTGCACTCGAGTGCAACACGTAACTTTTCAGCTCACCTCAAAAAAAACATTTACAATCACAAGATACTTTTATTTCAGTTTAGGTATTAACTACTACATTATGATAGGTAAGTATTACAGAATAATCTTTAAATTATAACAAATAATACTCAGGTATAATTAAGAAAAATGTAAAGTAACGTTGCTACAGTTACATAAGGTTATGGCTTCTTTAGCTCTCGTTTCAATTTCAAATACTTCTCGCGTGATTGTTGAGGGAGAAAGCTCATTTGCGCATTATTAACAGTTTCAGTCAATTCTGTTGGCGTCAAATAAACTTCCTCGTCGCTAGAACCACTCATTTTAGGTTTTTCACTTGTTTTCAAATTTCCTATATTTTGTTTTTCTCTTCTTCTTAGCTTTGCACGGCTTGTGTATTAGCCATTTTCAAGGTTTTTTTTTATAAAGCAAAAATTAGGGAAACAATCAATATAAAACTTCACGCAAGATAAAACGGATGGGAAACGGAAAAGGATCAGAAGGAATTTCTACGACAACGTAGGAGTAGGAAGTATCTAATAAATATATACATAATATATTAATTTTACATAGGTAGGTAACATATGTAAAATCAATAGTAAAATAAATAAGAAAAATAAACTCTACTGATCAATATATCCTTTAAAATTAAATAATAAAATTGTAGGTGGGAAAAACGCAACCACCCTTTTTCGTAGTTTCTCGCCTTTTCAAAGTTTCTTGTTTTTAACCCAAGGTTTCAACAATATGACGTGCAAAGAAAATGGCGCGCGCAAAGCAAATTAAAAAAAGTACACCAAGAAGGTTCCGAGTCTGACTTTTTAACAAATTAAATAAGGTTGTATGATAAATTCGGCACCATGGAGGGAGAAGTAAATAGGTTTAGTGATGTTTTGAATTCACAAAATTATTGCACACGATGTTCTAAATTCAATTTACTTTTCCTCTAGCGGATAAAAACGGCTTTTGCACTCATATGTCGAAGAGCAAAAATACTCTTTCCGTGATGGGGGGATGAAAATAACATTTATTAACCAAACAATATGCCGTGGGATGCCGGCAAGAGAATGTTGCCTCTGCTCTCTTGCCCGGGGATGCAGTAAGAATCTGTCAAGGGATACCTCTGGAAGACAGCATATGACAATGAATGGTTATCAGGCTATTTTATAAATTATCTCGTATCCTCATCATTTCATGTTATGCATCACCGTTACATGGAACTTTTTGCAATCAAGTTCTTCTATTTGGATACCATCCAAAGACCTTCCACGGCGAAGTACTACATTATGCTTGTCTAGCAGCAAACAGCCAAGAATCCAGATAAACGAATGAACAATCAACAGTACAGCCTTGCACTCTATGTACTGTCGATTGGATTTTCGATTCAGGATTAATATAGATAGATACTACAATGTTTTTTTTAATGAAATCGTCAAATGATCAACCTTCAATTTGATCAGAAACGTTTAAAACAACGTTTGAAGATTCCGTTATAAATAAATAGACACACGTTACAAAAATATAGGTGAAGCTACATAATATTCGTATTAGCCTGTTAAAAATACTAATCAATCATGCAAAACAATGTTCCAAAATCAATTTGCCTCATCCAGCTTAAAAATGAGTCACGAACACTTTTTTTATTGGAAAAGGAATAGCGGAAGGAGGAAACGGCAATAATCTCATGAGACGCGAAATATCATTTCATTATGTGATGTTGTCGTACAAGGAAAATTGAGTGTTCCAAGTTAATAAAATTGCTAATAAAATTTATGTAGGTATTATTGACACAGGCTATAAATTTTGAAGGTTAAGACTTAAAATGCCGTGTCGTGTTCACAGTAGAATATTGCCCGTACTGTCTTGCCCATGGGTGTTTCGCCAACCCGCTTGCCAAGCATGGCAATCATGGCAAACAACCCCCTCAAGTTCTTGGAGATCTATGAGCGAGGCCTTTGTCTAGCAGTCGACGTGGACAGCGTCCTACAGCTGAGATGATGAGGTGAAGTCAGGCGATGATGATGAATGTAACGTACCGTCCGGTAGATGCCTCAGCAGCAGCAGCAACGGGTGCGTGCGCGCGTGCCTGGCGTGCTCGGCGTGCAACGCGCGCGCCTTGCGCTCCACCAACGCGAGCAGCACCGCCTCCAACCGCGCCGCGCCGCTGTCCTCCGTGCACACCGCCACGTCCACCGTCTGGAAACCAAACATCCTCCTCTTATATAAAAAACAGTCTTATAACATTTTATGTGGTTACATTAACTGGTTCACACCAGTTCGCAACCACCGCAATCGCAATCACCGGTATGTACAAAAGTTAAAAACCAAGTCGTAGTATCAGCAACCAACAACCCCCCTCCAAAACATTGTTTGTTTATGATAGTTTATTTAAAGTTTTTACAAATAAAATGAAAATAATATGATCTTAAACTAAATAATCTAGGTACTCTAAGTAATCTTATACTTAAGACCCAGCTAGAATATAAACAGAAAATCTAGAAATAAAGTGAAACGCTAAACAAGCGAAGCTTGTATTATGGAAACCAGATGATATATAGAATGCTTAAATATCTATTAGATAGAATGATACATTACATAGAAAACGTCTACCTATTGTCTTAGACCGGGTCAAATATTATGTTAAGATCATTTTCTAAATAATTTAATCCGATTAGCATGTGAACATTGGATGGTAATCAGGGGTTATTTATTACAAACAATTCAACACTTTCTTTCGTACACATTTATAAAGATTATTATAAACTAATAGATTAGCTATATAATTGCACCTTATATGTTTTTTTTTGATTCGGTTAAATTAAGATGTATTTCTTTTACATTGCATTGGTTAATTTATAGTTCCTTTTTCTTCTTTGTATTGTAGGATTACTTTCAAATAGCTGTGGGATGCCGGCAGTAGAATGTTACCCCTCTTCTCATGCCCGTGGATGAAGTAAGAATCTGCTTAGGGATACCACCGGAAGATGGGTAGCAGCGTCCTTACGTATATCAACATCCCGTACTGCGTGTGGTTAGTATGGCAACTACCCCTCATGGAGATCCATGAGGGAGGCCTGTTTTCAGTAGTGGACGTTTTACGGCTGTAATGATGATGATGAATTTCAAATATAGGTAGGTAGTCCGAAATACCGGAAGTGGTAAAGCCTCTGACTATCCTTATCGATACAGGCTTTGTCTAGCGTGGAGGCCACTGATAAATCTGTAGGTACTTAGGTACTTGAATTGAATTGTTTTGGTTGCAAATAAGTATTTTTTCCTAATATGTCTCCATTTTCCTTTTTCTTGCTTACTTTGCTTTATAAGTTAACCTCAATATTGATTGTGAACGTTTCAGTGCAAGATGGTTGCGTCCACAGAACAAATAATGATCTAAATAACATTAACGAGTGAAACCGTATAAACAAACATGACAAATAAATATTTGTTCGCCTTTGTAAGGCCTTACAGAGTACCTATGTATATTTGAAGTTGATGTTACTTACAGCTATTTCATCTTGCTTAATTGTACCCAAAATGCTAATTATTTCATGTTATATGCGGTTAACAAAAGAAAATGATATATTTAGTAAAAAGTCGTGAAAACATTGTTAACTAAATTAGCATTAATAAACGATGAATTAACTACGTTTATTATAAAACCTGCCGTGGGGTGCCGGCAGTAGAATGTTACCCCTCCTCTCATGCCCGTGGATGCAGTAAGAGCCTGCTAAGGGATATCTCCGGAAGATGGGCAGCAGCGTCTTTCCGTGTATCAATATCCCATACTGCGCTCGCTAACGAGGTGGCTCGTGGTGAGTATGACAACTACCCCTCATGGATATTTCCCGAGGGAGGCCTGTGTTCAGTAGTGGACGTTTTACGGCTGAAATAATGTTTATAAAACCACATAGTTTTTTAATATCTATCATACATAAGCTATGAATGAATGAATGAATGAAAATTCTTTATTGTACACCAAATAGAACAATTTTAAAATAAAACCGGGCAAGAGCGAGTCGGACTCGCGCACCGAGGGTTCCGTGCCATCATACAATATAATATATGACAAAGGCGGTTTTATATTTGTTGGAGAACCTTGACAGCGCCATCTCTTGTCTGATAGCGGAACTTGTGTAGATTTTTACACTTTCGATGATTTCTAAAAAAGTATGCTAAGTAGAGAATTTGTAATAAATTTCCTATAAAGTTTACATACACTTCTATTAGGTATAAAAGTATCATGGGTTTATCTCTGCAAACTTCGGAGATAAGGGTGGGGGAACGGTCGTTTTTTCAAAATTTTTATAAATATCGCAAAAACAATACGGCTTAAAGGAAAAATAAAAACTGTTTATTAATGTGCAAGTAAATACCTTTCATATGATACCCCACATCACCTAGTAACTTCACAATTTTTTTTAACCCCCCTTTCAACCCCCTTCTCTAAAAAACTATGCAAATTAGAGAGTTCGCTATAATTTTCCTGTAAAGTTTACATACACTTCTATTAGCAATAAAAATATCACGGGTTTATCTCTGCAAACTTCGGAGATAAGTGGGGGGGGGGAACGGTCGTTTTTTCAACATTTTTGTAAATTACTTAAAAACGATACGGCTTAAAGAATAAATAAAAACTGTTTATTAATGTGCAAATGAATACCTTTCATATGATACCCTACACGGCCTAGTAACTTCACTTAAAAATTTTGAGATCCCCTTTCCGCCCCCCTGCAATCAAAATGAGAATATTTTTTAACATTTTTATATATGCTATATTAGTTAAAAAGTGTTGTCTTTTACCAATTTAAATTTCAAGTCGATAGCATTAGTAATTCTCGAGATATCCAGTTGTGACAGACAGACAGACAGAGTGATTCTATAAGGGTTCCTTTTTACCATTTTGGTCCGGAACCCTAAAAATCAGTAAGTAACAAAATTATAGCAAACATAACCTTACTCAGCAATTTTTCCACTTTGCAAATAGAATCACTGTAAATAATCACTTTACTTTAATCACTCACCTCCTTCTTTTTCATCGTTTCCATGATCAATTTGGGCACAATTATTACTCATTTTCATTTTAAAACTCATTTTAAAACCTCCAAGTACTCCAAAAACAACCGAGACTCGAGCGCAAATGGCGGTAACAGGCCCGAAATGCTGATACTAGCGCCAGAGAGCGGAACTAAACAAGTTTAATCGTTTTTCGCTGTAGCAAAGTTGTATTGAGTGTGGTATGACATACCATAAAGAAAACCAATTATCTAGATATACCATTTCTTCTTAGACGATAAATTGTATTAAGACCTGTTAAATACGTCAGGTAAAACCAATTATCTGGATATAGCATTTTATATTAGACAATTGTTGTATCGAGACGAATAAAATACGTCAGGTAAAACCAATTATCTGGATATAGCATTTTATCTTAGACGATTGTTGTATTGAGACCGTATGAAATACGTCAGGTAAAACGAACAAAAAGGGTAGGTTTTATTTGAAGACTATAATCAAGTACTAAGACTTAAATCTTTAAAAATGGTCTACCCAGAAGAAAAAATAAGGTGTTTTAAGAGGTATCTTGGGGGTAACACAAATTTTATCAATTATATTATTAAAACAATACGGCTTAAAGGAAAAATAAAAACTGTTTATTAATGTGCAAGTGAATACCTTTCATATGATACCCCACATCACCTAGTAACTTCACAGATTTTTTTTAACCCCCCTTTCAACCCCCTTCTCTAAAAAACTATGCAAATTAGAGAGTTCGCTATAATTTTCCTATAAAGTTTACATACACTTCTATTAGCAATAAAAATATCACGGGTTTATCTCTGCAAACTTCGGAGATAAGTGGGGGGGGGAACGGTCGTTTTTTCAACATTTTTGTAAATTTCTTAAAAACGATACGGCTTAAAGAATAAATAAAAACTGTTTATTAATGTGCAAATGAATACCTTTCATATGATACCCTACAGGGCCTAGTAACTTCACTTAAACATTTTGAGATCCCCTTTCCGCCCCCCTGCAATCAAAATGAGAATATTTTTTAACATTTTTATATATGCTATATTAGTTAAAAAGTGTTGTCTTTTACCATTTTAAATTTCAAGTCGATAGCATTAGTAATTCTCGAGATATCCAGTTGTGACAGACAGACAGACAGACAGACAGAGTGATTCTATAAGGGTTCCTTTTTACCATTTTGGTCCGGAACCTTAAAAATACAATGAGCATATAAATGTACAATGGGCGGTCTTATCGCTAAGAAGCGATCTCTTCCAGACAACCTTTGAATGGAGAAGAATTTGAAGGAAGAATGGTTGGGGGTGTACATAACAAAAGATAGATAGAGAGAGGTAATAAAATAATTATAATATTATACTAAAATAAAATAACTGATATAATAAATACATATACCTACATTACATACACAGAATACATACAATACATAAAAATAATAAACCAAATAAGATTAATATACTAATACATATTATCCTGATACTATAGGGTGAAGGGAAATGATAATATATATGCTATGTATTCCTAATAAAAATTTACCTATGCTCAGCATACTTGTAACAATCTGTGTAGCGCTGAAATGAATTTGCATTCACTATGTGATGCTGAAAAGGATTCAATCCATGTCAGTGCACATCAAAACATATTGTAAAGCGTGTACTTTGCATAAAGAATTTATGGAAGGAAAATAGAGCGATGTTACTCGTTTTCATAGCCAGTTTTGATCAAGTCTAAAAAAGCCGTGTTTGTCAAGTGGTATGTACCCCTGAAGGTGGGGTCGATAACGGCGGTGCACCGATGGATTTTTCTTTTATGTAAAATCTATGTGCGCGTGCGTCTTTCTACACGTGCATTAACGGCGAAGGAAACACGCTGCTTAGTCAGCTTAAGACGTATTGACATATTCTTTCCTCTGAATTGCCGACTTTGCTGAGAGGATGGTATAGGTGCTGGGCAAGCCTAATCCATTTAACAATGTCCAAGGCACTGCAGCGTGCAGCATAAATACCAATTTGCTGACGCTGCATAAATAATCAAGATCTATTTTGTGAAAATATTTAGTTTGATTTTTATAAGTACTATAGTTATTTACATAATTTTATATATTATTTAACTTTTTTAATGTTTTATAACTAAACCTGTGTTTATTTTTATTTATTTATTTATTATAATAGGATACCCAACACAGGTTTACACATAAAATAATAAGAAAACATTCAAAAACAATTTATAGCATTGTGCTCCCGTACTTAAAGGGTACCACAGCATGCAAGAAAACAAGACAACAGACAACTTAAGAGTTGTGATTAAAAACTAATAGTAAAACATAGAAAAGCGCATTCATAATACAATAGTAATTACATACATACATATACATATACAATAGTAATAGTATTATAGTAATCTAATACAATAGATAATTAAATAACAAACTATACGAAGATCAATATTAAATATTACAATTTTGTTTAAAATTATATTTAATAATAATGTATTTAAATAATACTCAAATATTATGCAGACGTACAGTAGTAGTATGTGTTTGTAAAAAAAGCCAATTAAATAAGTATGTTGTGTTATATCTGTATATTAAACGAATTTAATTGAATCTAATAAATAACAGATGTGAAAGACCAATAAAAGGACAATGCTCATGGATATATGGAATCCCGTACCAAGCTGCGTCAAAACCAAACTTGGTTTTTTATGGTCTATACTTATCATATTAACTCCTACAAAAGTTGTTTTTGTAAACAAACTGGGGTTTCGGAGTAATTTAATGAAATCGTTATGAATGAGCTAGCGTTAGCGGTTAGATCTGACATCTATCATCTAATGTCAGTAATGCTTTTTTTTTTTTTTTTTTTTTTTTTTTTCGCTCCTTTCAGAGCAGGCTATAGTCTAAGACCATACTGCCTAGTCTAACGTAGTTTTTTTTTTTTTTTTTTTTTCCATCAGTTAATTTTGCAGTTTTTGTCTTGCGTATTTTTAATTTCTATATATAGAAAATATATCAATTACTGATATACATCTGAATGAAAATATTATACCAACAGCTGGTATACATCTGAATGTTTTTTTTTTTTTTAATTATTTTATTATTATTATTTTCCCTTCGTTCATTTGGAGTTTCTTATTTACATATTAATACATTATATTTACATTTCCTATATAATTTATACAATAGTTGTTAAATATTATTATTTACAATTGATTGAATTGATACAAAGATATAGTTATATCTCTGTTACAGTGCTAATAATAAAATTGTACAAATGGATAAAATTTGACTCAACCTTGAGCAATTCCTGAATGCAACGCGGGACTAAATCGGGCTCATGATAAGTTTGAAGCAGTTCATCTATCAATACAAGGCGCTGAATATTGAAAGATGAACACTCGAATATTATATGATTTACAGACTGAATTTCTTGTGATTGGCAATAATCACATAAAGGGGAATTTATCATTTTTAGACGGTGGAGATGATAATTCAAACGACAATGACCAAATCGCAAGCGGCAAATGGTTGAGTAAAACTTTCTGTTCATGAAAATTTTACTCTTACAGAACCAAGGTACAGAATCAATCTGAACATCCAAAGCAGCATGCCAGGAACCCTTATTCTCGACCTGCGCACAATGATATGAATGTCTCCCCCATGATTGACACATTCGTTGTCTTAAAAGACTTAAAACGTCTGTGTGTGGTAAAGCTACATCTGCATCACTACTCTCAAGATTAGAATCTATAGTATCTGATAACTTTACTATAGTGTTGGCTAGATAATCCGCCCTCTCGTTACCTTCTACACCTTTATGCGAAGGGACCCACACAAAACTTACATTAATACCAGAAGCAGCCAGCTCAACCCACAGCTGTTTTATTAGATAAATGATGTAGTTAGTATTAGCATGTAATTTATTATTATTTAAGTTTTTTAAAACACTCATGCTATCACTTACCACAGCCCATTTTGTGTGACCTAAATTACGATTTCCAATGTGCTTTAAAGCACTCAGAATTGCAACAGCTTCCGCAGTAAAAATACTGGCGTTTTTATCAATTTTGTGACCGACACTGATATTCAAGGACGGTTCAAATAAGGCAAAGGACACAGCGTTCTCATTTTTAGATCCATCTGTATAAACAAATTTGTAATCTATAAACTCGGAGAGCATCGCATAAACTTCTTCTTTTGTTGACAAATCATTATTGATGACTATATTAATTGCTGGGAATTTACTAATAAAGGATCCTTTATAACAAGATAACTTAAGACTTGATTGGTAGATGTTTAAATTTTGAAGAAAATTTAGAAAGCCTTGGAAGCCCTCTAACATGTAAAATGGTTTTGAGCCAGGCTGAGCACTGGACAGGTTGGCCAAAAGATTATTGCCAGAAACACTGAAAAGTTTTAAAATGAATCTTTCTTTTAGATAGTTAAAACGGATATGAATTGGCGAAAGTCTGCATTCGATTTGCATTGCATTTATAGGAGTACTCCTAAATGCCCCTGAAATCAAACGCAGGCATTTGTTTTGAAAGACGTTTACACTATTTACAATTTTTACATCAGCAGCATAACAAAAGAAACCATATTCAAAATGGCTACGAACTAAAGATTTGTACAATGTTAGTAGTATTTTTGGGTCTGCACCCCAATAGGATCCAGACAAAGACTTTAAGATGTTGTAAGCTTTGTTAGCTTTGTTAATTATATGCTTAGTATAATTAACCCAGGATAAATTATGCGAAAATAATACTCCCAAAAATTTAACCTCTTGCGATACAGGCAAAGGCAAATTATTGTATCGAATAACTGGCATGTCAATAATATGCCTTTTACCAAAGACAACAACTTTAGACTTCGATGGATTAACATTAAGATCTAGGTAGGAAAAATATTTGTTAAGCTTTGCCAATGCATCGTTAACAATTTCAGCTACTTGAGCTAAACCTGTTCCCGATGCATAAACAACCAAATCATCTGCAAACTGAAGATTCTTTACTTGCGAACCCAGTATTAAATTTAAGCGACGTATATACAAAATAAATATTAAAGGTGACAAAATACCACCTTGACATACACCTACCGAAGATAACCTCGGCCCATAAAGATGCCTATTGTATTTTACGAAAACTTCTCTATTTCTTAAAAAAGCTTGAACCCAACAGACAATTTTTTCGGGAATTCCTATTGATAACAATTCTCGACAGAGTACATCAATATTGACACTATTAAAGGCGCCAGAAATGTCAAAGAAAACCGCCAATAAACGATTATTTGCAGCCAAAGAGTCATGAATATCAAGTTGTAATTGACAAATACTTTCACGAGCCGAATGATTTCTACGAAAACCAAATTGGTTTGACGACAGAATTTTGTTTTGTTCAACATAAAATTCCAAGCGTTGTTTTAGCAATTGTTCAAATATTTTACCGACACATGACGTAAGCGCTATAGGACGATAGGAATCAGGACATAGCTTGGGTTTATTAGGCTTCAAAATTGGTACCAAACAATCGATTTTCCAATCCGGAGGTATGTCATTATTTGCCCAGAGTGAATTCAAAACCATTCGAAATATTTCCAAACTAAAACTACTCAATTTTTTAAAAATAATGTACGGTATTCCGTCAAGACCAAAAGCTGTATCTCTTCTAGAATGAATCGCAGATATTAGTTCATTTGTTGAGAATACATCGAGTAAAAAGGAATTACTGGTATTTATACTAATTGAGTTAAATGCATATTGTCTGGGTGGCACAAAATCAGGAGTATACTTCATTAAAAAATCCAAAATCCACGTATCGTCCTCATTATCGTTAGAAATGTATGTTTTATTAAATTTACGAATAAATTTCCATATTAAAGATATCGGGGTACAGCGATTAAATTTTTCACAGAGGGAAAACCAACTTTTTTGTCTTTCTAATTTTATAGTTAGTTTTTTAAGAGCCCGAAGCCTTTTAAATTCACAATAACTTTCTTTTGTTGGATTAGATCTAAAATGTAGATAAGCTTCTTTGGAATTCAAAACGGCCTCGGAACATTTCTGGTTCCACCATGGAAGGGAAGGCATTTTACCATTTTTATGACGACATGACTGCTGCTGACTGACATTACTGACAGTGACATTAGAGCTTGCTAAATTATTGTTAGGGATAGATTTCGCAACTGCTGTGCGTACAATTTTACAAAATTCTTTATACGAATCTTGAGGACATCGACCGTCTATTTCAAAATCAACAAACAAGGTATTCATACAATCATTAAACATTTTCCAATCTACATGTTTAAAATTTGGGTAGATGGGCAAATGTCTATTAGTACAATTAATAATATCTGAATTACTATTATTGTTAACCAAGACTTTAATTATTACAGGAAGGTGATAACTAGTCCCCAAAGGACTGTCATGAACGGACCATTCACATTGTAGTGCCAAAGACGGCGAAACCAGTGACAAATCTAGTGCGTTTGGACGCCAGGACGGCGAACCGATTGTTGTTGTTTGACCGTCATTTAACAGAACCAAATTGTTTTCATCAATGACCTCCAAAACCTCTCTCCCACGAGGAGAATCAGAGCCACAGCCCCAAGATGTATGATGAGCATTAAAGTCGCCTGCGAGTATTAATGGCCCAGTAATCGATTTTATTAGTGCGTCCAATTTACTTTTACTAAAGGCTGGAACACTATTTGTTGGACAATAAAAACTAAGAATACTTATCTCCATTCTGTTAATAGCAATTCTAATGCAAATATTTTGCAGTGAATTATCAAAATAAGTGGTAATATTAGAATAAGATATACTGTTATGAATTAAAATGGCCACTCCATTATGAGTGTTACCACAATCATTACGTTCAACATTGTAATATTTTATTTTGAATTGTTGGTGAGGTTTAAACCATGTTTCTGAAATTATTGCAATATGAATATTATTTGTATAAAGAAAATGAGTAAATATTTGCTTATTACTGTTTAGACTTTGTGCATTCCATTGAATAATGTTTAAAGAAACCATTATCCAGATGGAGGAAGCTTATTACTGAGAGTTTTTTTTAAGGTCTCTCTGATAGACCCAGAATTTATTGGAACATCTTTGTTGTTCACCACATTTCTTATTGTTTCAATTATGATGTTTATAAATACATCTGACTTCATTAAATTATTAACCTGAACATCAAGGGTTCTTGCAGATAGCTGTGGAAACGATTTAGAATCAAAAAGATCCGAATAGGTTGCAGTCCTAGACTTGATTTTGTTTTCTTCTACTTTCTGCTTTTTGAGAGGACACATTGATGATATGGCTATGTGATTACCATTACAATTTTTACATTTGGCATTTTTTGGGTCGATTTGACACTGGCGGAAATTGTGTTCCTCAGTGCATATAGAGCATACTTCAACATTTTTACAAAACTTGGCAATGTGGCCATACCTCATGCATTTAAGACACTGCTTCACAGGAGGTATGTACACCTTTACCTCATGTCTCCAGGAGTCTAGGTACACATGTTCTGGAAGAATGGTGGAAGCAAAGGTCACTGCAACTGCCTGTGTGGGTAGAAAGGCAGGTCCACCATCACTTCTTACTCTGCGCATGAAGCGTCTCACCTGAATAACATTCTTTGAACTGCCAATCATTGAAAAGATCTGTCTATTAGACATCTCCACTGGGACTGAAGTAAGAACCCCAGTCACTTCGGTATCTCCTGCTGGTATGGTAGCTTTAAGGGACAGTTGATCTAGCAGTTTTACATTTTGCAAGAACATGTTTGCATTGTTAGGGAGATCAAATGTGATCCCTACCTTATATTTGTTGATGGACCTGAGGTGCATAACACCTGAGACGCCATGATCTCTTATCCCTTTTGAGAGGGACATACGGTCTCGATCACTAAAAGCTCTATCTTCTGTTTTATGAGTCAGAAAGACAATGAACTCATTTTTGGACAAGTCCTCGGGGTACTTACGCGAGTATCCAGATACCTTAAATATAGTATACTTATCCGCTGCTTGTTTATAGTTCCTGCTTTGTGATGAGCTATCCTCTACAGACTTTTCCTCTTCTGTATCCGAAGAATCAGAAGGCGATGTCTGTATCGATCCATCAGGGGGTGGCGGTTCCTCCTTTCTCTTCCTTTTCTTACCCATCTCGACCTCAAACTTGAACTACCTGATTTAATCCACCTATTTAGAGCTTTACGGACTACCCCTGGAGATTATTTACATATAATTAAATAACTAAACGAAAATATTATTTTATGCGCGCCTTTCCACTTTCGTAGTTCCCGCCAAAAAAAAAAAAAAAACTGTCAGTAATGCGCCCGCTAAGATTTAGGGACGTGATCGATAAATCAAAATCTTTAGTAAGAAAATCGATTTTATGTCAATTAGCAATACTAAATCGATTCGGGGTACTGGATTTACTTAATTGTTACTATTATTCAACGAGAAGATAGCAAAGGTTAAATATATATCATCCGGAAATTGTTTTTGAAGCAAACGTTAAGATATTTATTAAAAAAGGAACGATTGGAATGACTGTTTAGTCGAGTCATCATATTGTTTCTAATAATGCACTACATCCCTATAACCGGTTGTGTGAACCCCACGTAAAGGAATTAAAAACAATTTTCATACTTTTATACTTTATATTAAATTCCGGGTTCAAAAATCAAATCCCTGACGCGTAATGTCGTAAAAAAATATAAAAATAATTACTATTTATTTATTTATTTATAAGTTGCATTAACAAAGTGAACATTAACAAAATCAAATACATATCTTTACTTACAATTTAGAAACAAATGTCACCTTAATTATAAATGCAAACATCATGCAATCACAACAAAAAATAATAAAATTTTAATAAAAATATATAATCCTAATTCAAGTTTGTATATTTATTTATGAAACAATTTTATTTATTAAATTAACGTAAACAATAGAAATAAATTAAATTATATTTTATTTCTATACAGTATTTCTACGCCAACCTTAAAACATTGGAGGCAATTTGCAAATATATCAATTTCAAGCTGCTTTGACAAACTTCCTTTAGTAAATCATGTCCTATGTAGTATGATCTAGCTGTCAGTATTTTCTTTCTAGTGAAATGGATCACGTAACACTTGTCACTGTTGAGGTACATACCATTTTGCCAACACCAAGACACCAAACTGTTCAAGTCCCTCTGAAGTAAGATAACATCCTGCTCAGAAGAAACATTGC
This sequence comes from Pasiphila rectangulata, assembly GCA_963082625.1. Classification (NCBI taxonomy): domain Eukaryota; kingdom Metazoa; phylum Arthropoda; class Insecta; order Lepidoptera; family Geometridae; genus Pasiphila; species Pasiphila rectangulata. The sequence continues at coordinate 13,421,157 of OY720243.1, forward strand.
GGAAAATTTTTAAGTCGTCAGCAAACATATAAAATTTGGAATGCTTGAAGCACTTACCAACATCATTTATGAAAACATTAAACAATAAAGGACCCAAATTTGAGCCCTGAGGGACTCCGGAATGAGATATGAAGGGCTCGGATTTATGACCACCGATAACAACAACAGAACGTCTATCAGACAAATAAGACCTACACCAATTTAGCAGAGCACCATCTATTCCATAAAGACACAGTTTATATAAAAGTAATTCGTGGTTGACTTTGTCAAAGGCCTTGCTGAAGTCAGTGTAAATTGCATCGATTGATTGACCTTGATCCATTTCTTCAGCAAGGTCCCCGACAAAGCACATTAAGTTGGTTGCAGTAGATCTTGCTTTCATAAAGCCATGCTGTTCAGGTGCGATGATCTGCTTAAAATGCCATGAAAGAATGGGATACAGTAGTATCTCAAAAACTTTTGCAAATACGGATATTATTGATATTGGTCTATAGTTTTTGACGCTGCTAGCATCACCATTTTTAAATAAAGGCAAAACTAGGGCCTCTTTCCAAACCTTTGGAAATACACCCGAGCTCAGTGACCTATTTATTATGATAGATAGAGGTGCTGCTAATGCACTGGCACAATTAACCGCAAATATTGATGGTATACCATCCGAGCCCGCACCCTTTGAAGCGTCAAGTCTTTTTAAAACTCTGTAAACTTGATTGGTAGTGACAGATATGCTTGACAGATAGTTACAAGCAGTAGGTGCATGGGAATCGACAGGTATCGAGATTGTGTCTCTATTGTAGACAGCAGAGAACTGTTTAGCGAAAAGGCCACAAATTTCAGGACCATTGGTTGCAACTCCTGTGGCAGAGGACATCTGAGCAGGAATGTTACAATTATTGCCCCGTTTATGCTTTATGTAGGACCACAACAGCTTAGGGTTGGATTTAAATGATGCTTCTAAGCCATTTAAGTATTTTGCGTAATTTGAATCGAGTAATCTGGCGCATCGCATCGCATCGCTATACACTATAATAATATACTATAAAATTTTAATCTTGATGCGTGAGACTTTTTGGTACCACTTTTGGGCATCTCCTTTATTATTATTGTTTGTCCATGTGGATGTTTTAAAATTGTCTTATGAATTTGAATTCTTTAAACAATTATGTACAAAGTACTACGTAACTATGTACTACGTAAAAAAATTTTAATGTATTGTTATTAGTTTTTTTACTATAGTAACTTTTGTGACTTATTACATTCATATTAAATAGCGGGAATGTTCACGTACTTATTATTGTTGGTGGAGGCACCAACTCCCGCTATTTAATATTGTTATTAGTGTTTTCTATGGAACTTTAAGATAATTTTTTGATATTTTTTGTTAGATTTGATACGACAATTGGGCGTAGATATGTAATCATCATAATCGGTGCCGATAATAATGGTCTTTTCAATAATTTCGACTCGGGCTGTTGAGTTCCGTAGCTCAGCGGTTAAAGTACATGCTTAAGGAAGGGTGAAGAATTGATTTGACCAAAGCGGGTTTGAACCCTGCCTGAATCGAAAAACAAGGAATCCAGGGCGAATAGAACACGGCAGCGGATTCAAATGATATTTATCTGTAGTAGTAGAACTTTTTGCCAAAAATTCACCCGGGGAAGTAGAACCACCATACCTATTTCCGCCGCCACGCCTGTCTGGTGTGTTCCGGTTTCAAGGGTTAGGAGGCAGGTAAAATTACGGGCACATGAGACCTCAAATACAACTCTGTCTCAGGGTGATGGGCGCAATGCAATGCAGCGTTGGTCGCAGGCTTTAGTGAACGTGGTCACCGTAACAACGTTGTAATACAAGTAGGTAGAGGTCACCGCTCAACGTCAAGTAAGTCTTCGGTTTGTTTCGTCATTAAGTAGCATAAAAAAACGTCTTTGTCTACAGATGTGATGTAGCATTTTTAGGGTTCCGGACCAAAATGGTAAAAAGGAACCCTTATAGAATCACTTTGTCTGTCTGTCTGTCACAAATGGATATTTTGAGAATTTCTGATGCTATCGACTTGAAATTTGAAATGATTAAGGAAACCACTTCTTTACTAATATAGCATATATAATAAAACCGGGCAAGAGCGAGTCGGACTCGCGCACCGAGGGTTCCGTGCCATCATACAATATAATATATGATAAAGGCGGTTTTATATTTGTTGGAGAACCTTGACAGCGCCATCTCTTGTCTGATAGCGGAACTTATGTAGATTTTTTACACTTTCGATGATTTCTAAAAAAGTATGCTATGTAGAGAGATTGTAATAAATTTCCTCTAATCTTTACATACACTTATAATAGCAATAAAAGTTTCAGAGGTTTATCTCCGCAAACTTCGGAGATAAGGGGGGGGGAACGCTATATTTTTCAACATTTTTGTAAATAACTCAAAAACTATAAGACTTAAAGAAAAACTAAAAACTGTTTATTAATTTGCGAATGAATACCTTTCATATGATACCCCACATCACCTAGTAACTTTCCAAAAATTTTGAAAACGCCCCTTCCACCCCCATTGTCTAAAAAACTATGCAAATTAGAGAGTTCGCTATAATTTTCCTATAAAGTTTACATATACTTCTATTAGCTATAAAAGTATCACGGGTTTATCTCTGCAAACTTCGGAGATAAGGGGGGGGGAACGGTCGTTTTTTCGACATTTTTGTAAATAACTCAAAAACAATACGGCTTAAAGGAAAACTAAAAACTGTTTATTATTGTGCAAATGAATACCTTTCATATGATACCCCACATCACCTAACAACTTCACAATTTTTTTGAAAACCCCCCTTCCACCCCCCTTGTCTAAAAAACTATGCAATTTAGAGAGTTCGCTATAATTTTCCTATAAAGTTTACATAGACTTCTAGTAGCTTTAAAAATATCACGGGTTTATCTCTGCAATCTTCGGAGATAAGGGGGGGGGAACGGTCGTTTTTTCAACATTTTTGTAAATAACTCAAAAACGATTCGGCCTAAAGAATAAATAAAAACTGTTTATTAATGTGCAACTGAATACCTTTCATATGTTACCCCACACGGCCTAGTAACTTTACTTAAAAATTTTGAGCCCCCCTATCCGCCCCCCTGCAATCAAAATAAGAATATTTTTTAACATTTTAATATATGCTATATTAGTAAAAAAGTGTTGTCTTTTACCATTTCAAATTTCAAGTCGATAGTATTAGTAGTTCTCGAGATATCCATCTGTGACAGACAGACAGACAGACAGACAGACAGACAGAGTGATTCTATAAGGGTTCCTTTTTTACCATTTTGGTTCGGAACCCTAAAAATGTTAAAAAATATTCATGTTACGATTGCAGGGGGCGAATAGGGAATCTCAAAATGTTTAAGTAAAGTTACTAGGTCGTGTGGTGTATCATATGAAAGGTTTTACGATTTTATTTTACCTCGAAACCGTATCGTTTCCGAGTTATTAACAAAAATGTTTAAAAAACGACCATTTCTTATCTCAACAACCTCCTTATCTCCGAAGTTTGCAGAGATAAACCCATGAAACTTCTATGTCTATGTAATTTTTTTAGGAAAATTATAGCGAACTCTCTAATTTGCATAGTTTTTTAGACTAGGGAGGTGGAAGAGGGGTTTTCAAACGTTTGTTAAGTTACTATCACATGTGGGGTATCATATGAAAGATATTCATTTGCACATTAATAATCAGTATTTAGTTTACCTTTAAACCGCATCGTTTTTGAGTTATTTACAAAAAAAAAAAAACGACCGTCTTAAAAACAGTTTTTACAAATAATCGAAAGTGTAAAAAATCTACATAAGTTCCGTAATCATGTTCGTAAAAATCTACGTAAGTATCAGACAAGAGATGGCGCTGTCAAGGTTCTCCAACAAATATAAACCGCCTTTGTCATATATTATATTGTAGGTATGATGGCACGGAACCCTCGTTGCGCGAGTCCGACTTGCTCTTGCCCGGTTTTATTAAGAGTACATCTTATTCAAGCGATTGTACATATACAATTTATATCACAAGCTGCACGCTATTGCAGAACAAATACCTATCTCAAACACAGAAATCAAACTGCTTTACTGTAACTAAAAGTAAAGTTACTATTAGTTTTCAACTAGCGGTAGAAGCGGCTAGTCAGTTAACTTCACCACAGAGTTTTGTTTCAATTATCAAATGCAGCCGCGGTAGATTACCTAGCTAACTTGAGTGACTTTGGAACGGTGAAAGGCTTTTTATCGAAAAAAACAAAAATAGATTGTTCTCAACTGGAAGCATTATAAGCTTTTAGGAGTAGTGATTTTAGAACGGAACTTGAAAGGTTTTTAATTGGCGATAGCATTAAGTGCCGTGTGGCCGGCAGTTGAATTTTGACCCTCCTCTCTTGCCCTTGGATACAGAAAGAATCTTCCAAAGGATACCTCCGGAAAATGGGAAGTACCGTCAATCCGCGTATCACGTATATCCCGTACTGCGCTTGGCAGCCCATCACGACCCCTCTACCATAATACCCTCGCGAGTATTGCAACAAACCCCCTATAAATTGACAGATCCATGAAGTAGGCCTAAGTCCAACAGTGTACTTGGACAGCAGTCCTACTGTTGAGTTGAATGAAAATAAATTAATTTAGAGGTTCCCTAAAAGAAGAAAAGAAGTTAAATTACTCCCTTTGTTTTTCTTTTCTTTCTTTACATTTTCAGCTAGACTAATTTCGCAAGTTACACGTTATTGCAAAACAAATATTTGCTTTCAACTAACGGTAGAAACGAGGTTAGAAACTTCACCGCAGTTTCGTTCAATTCCGCAACTGTTCTCCTAAGACGGATTCGTCATTGGACTGGTCGTCAGGACAGGTCACGATAGGATGATTAATTTATTTCCGTTTCCCCAGCAGTTTTATCAGGAGCAGCCATACCTAGCAAGCTACCTAGCTAAAATTCAGCTTAAAATTGGGTTTAGAGGTTATTGATCGACGAAAATGAAATGTGGTTTTTAACGTATCGTTTATACAAGCTTTCTATTAACTCGCAATTAATAATAATAAGGCCGTGGGGTGCCGGCTGTAGAATGTTACCCCTCCTCTCTTGCCCGTGGATGCAGTAAGAATCTGCTAAGGGATGCTTCGGAAGATGGGCAGCAGCGTCTTCCGCGTCTTAAACACCCGATACTGCGCTCGCCAACCCGCCTGCTAAGCGTGGCAAGTACGGCAACAACCCCTCATGATGATACAAACAAGAACCAGGCCCCGAGTCCCCGACAGCCCCGTTCGTCCTGGCTACGGTAGCAGCCACGATAACAACGGGGCTAAGGGTGCTAAGAATCCCGGGAGACGGACGGCTACCAACCCTAACGACGACCATGGAACCGAGACTTGGTCATTCACGATTGGCCTCTTGAATAAGCTCAGAGTCGCTCAACGAGCTATGGAGAGGGCTATACTCGAGGTTTCTTTACGGGATCGAATTAGAAATGAGGAGATACGTATAAGAACTCGGGTCACCGACACAGCCAAGTGGATTAGCACGTTGAAGTGGCAATGGGCAGGCCATATAGCTCGCAGAACAAATGGCCGATGGGTCCGAAAAGTTCTCGAGTGGAGGCCACGGACCGGCAAGCGCAGCGTAGGACGTCCACCAACAAGATGCGCTGATCACCTGGTGAAGACCGCAGGTCGATGGTGGATGCAGATCGCTTCCAACCGCAATAACTGGAAATCTATGAGGGAGGCCTATGTCCAGCAGTGGACGTCCTACGGCTGAAATGGTGAATGATGAATAATATTAATAATAAGGACAAGGATATTGGATAGGTTGGATATTGCAAGATGACACAATTTCTTATCGCGGTTATTACATGATTATTTAGATGATGTTGACCAAGCAACAAGAGTCAATATCATCGAAATAATCATGTATAGCATAAAAATTTTCAATAATTGAGTTTAAATTTAACATAAAGTATGAATTCCGGTACTCAAAACTTTCGAAATGGCCGCCGCCACAAGGTGGCGGATGATGTATTTTTTGTCAGGAGCCTGTTGTACATCTATAATTTATTATAAAAAGGACTTTGTCGCTTAGCGACCACACCGATGTAACCATCTAACAAACAAAATTAAATCTCAATACACACTCAGAAAAGCAAACTATGCAAGGACTTTAAAAGCTAGATTTTTGAATGTTACTCAAGCATGAATGTATTTTGTTTGCTAATATTTGCTTATATTTCTTCCCACTATGACAAACCTAAATAGAAAGATTTAGAAAGAAAGTTTCAGTAGTTTATTTGTTTGCTATTGCCTATGTTCCATTGTAGCGACTAAATTACTTATCCGTTTTTGATGAATGATGTGTCAATAGATTCGTTATTTTGGTCCGGGTAACAATATTTTCTTTTGTCGGAAAGGTGTGACGCTCGATACCCATAGTCGAGTCACAGTTTTCATACTATTTCTATTATTTTATTCAATAAATACTAAATACAAATCTGCTTCTAGGATTTCAAAACGCAATTCAGGCCTTCTTATATCTCGCTAAACGACATACTTTCAGCATTACAGCCTCCTTTTCTTTGTCAATAGGAAAAGTAAACTCAAATGTAATGAGGTGTTTTTCCTTTATAATCAAAAGCTGAATCAAAAGCCGTACTGTAATAGGGAGAGTAATAACGCTGGGTACGTTCCCGCAATGGGCAATAAAAAAGAGTATTATGAGTCCATAAATGAATGTTATTCGCTCTCCCGATTCGGAACTGAGGATATTTAAATGGTTTCTGTGCAATTGTCCATTAAATCACGTACCTTTGGAATGCTTTCGATAATTATGGTTCTGTACTCAAAGGGGGTTCTCTATTTTGTTTTCGAAATTTTATTTCCCAAATATAATAATCCATAACATTTATTTTTATAATCATCGATTGCCCGAATAATCACAATCTATAATATAAGGATCCCTAATATAGTTTCCACTAATATCGGTATCCATAAAGATTACAATCAAAAAAGTGATTCGCAATAAGTAAAGAAATCCATAACATTATTATACCTCTAATAACTCATAAACCTTATTCTCATAGTTATTAATTTGAATAATTTTCATGTTCCATAATATCTTGTTGGCGGCGGGGTTCTGTAATAGGCAGTGTTTTCCGATGGTTATAAAAAAACCTAATAACCTACTGTCTTTCCATCTCGGTTCTCATAAAGGCAGTGTTTTCGGATAATTATAAATAAAAACCTAATAACCTAATGTCTCTCCATCTCGGTTCTGGCCCAGGCAGTGTTTTCAGATAGTTGCAAAAGAAACCTAATAACCTAATGCCCTTCCGTCTCGATTCTGCCACTGGAAGGTTTTATAATCTTTCGAAAATATTCGGGATAATAAGTTAAGATTCGTTATCATACACATATGTATGTTTATAACGATGAAAATTATGGAAATTATATATTAGATAAAATAATTTTATGCGTAAGGAGCATTAGGATGAACAATATCTTATTGCAAATGATATTTATGGGACCATCATATTATAGTGATGTTTCGGAGACACTTGTCATTGATTGTGATTTTCGGACAATCGTTTTTCGGAGACAAAATAGGCACCCCTCAAAGGGTGAGGACCCTATTTATAAATAATAAAAAACCTTATCTAATTCTTATTTTGATAAGCTTCTTATCTTCTCGCCGTGGGGTGCCGGCAGTAGAATGTTACTCCACCTCTTATACCCGGATGCAGTAAAAGCCTGCTAAGGGATACCTCCGGAGGATGGACAGCAGCGTCTTTTCGTGTATCAACATCCCGTACTGCGCTTGCCAACCCGCCTGCCAAGCGTGGTGAGTATGGCAACCACCCCTCATGATCATAACTTAGCAATGAGGGAGGCTTTTGTCCTGCAGTAGCCCTGCTACGGCTGAAATGATGATGATAAAGGTTCTTAAGGTTGCCTGTAAGATATCGCTTACAAAGATAAGGCCGCCCCTTGTACTTCTGTTTTTAACTTTACAATTTTCCTTCCGTTCATACTGTTCAATTTTATGTGTTAGAATAAAGTTGTACAATAGAGATTCATCTGTCTACCTACTTAAGTATTTTACTTATAATCTTTTACTCCCAAGTGAGTAGCAGAAGTAATCTAGTAAATTGAATAAATTCAAAAACATTATCAAACGCAATCTGTGCAATAAAGCTTATTATAAAATATCAGATTACCTGGAGGACAAAACCACTTGGGAAGGAATCTGCTCCAACTCCGTCAAACGTAACATTAAACAAAATAAAATTGTTAAATGATGACTATAACGAAGAACCCAACTCGCGTGTCATCTGAAGTGAACAGATTCAATTATGTGCTTTATTCTATTTATTTGTGTTGTTTTATTTTGTAATTTGTGACGCATCAATAAGGTCCATGCGACCGCACTGAATAAAGTATTTTTTGATTCTTGATTCTTTACCTGCCAAAAATTATTGATTAGTTAAAACACTTTTTCTTACAAATTTGGCAAAAGAATTTGATAAGTAACTTTAATAGTTACAAAATATCGTCTGTTCGCTCGTACATTGTATGTTAACGTTACGTTAACTTGGACCTCGACCATGGCCCCAAAGGAAAGGACGTCCGCCGTGTGCCGGAAGAACTAATGAGCAAAAGCTAATACAATAGTCTTTTACCGTGGTGAACCTACAAATATAACCGTGCGTGTTAGGTTTATTCCGGCCCTATTTGCGCCAAGCTGATGAAAATGAAAAACGCAAAATAATAATCACACGGGTTTCCGCACGATGCTTAAAGCACCTATATTATATGAACAACAATGGATTTTTCTTTCCTGAAAAAAATATGAGCAAATTTAACACGTGCTTTAACAGTAAAGGATAATTTCCTTTACCGTTAAAGCGCGAGGAAACCCGCGACCTTATACAGCTGCAGACGTTCTTGAACCTGTTCTTTCATCTGACTAATAGCCGACTAAACTTGGAGGATATTTTAGGTGCTGGGCAAGCCTAATCCGTCTATTAACGTCCCAGACACTGCAGCGTCCCGTACAGCAGGCATACCAGTAACTGACGCAGTATAAATCATCTACAATAGATGTTAAAGTATATGCCGTGGGGTGCCGGCAGTAGAACATTGCCCCTCCTCTCATGCCCGCAGTAAGAAGTGGATACAGTAAGAATCTGCCAAGAGACACCTCCGGAAGATGGACAGCTGCGTCTTTCCGTGTATCAACATCCCGTATAGCGCTCGCCAACCCGCCTGCTAAGCGTGGTGAGTATGGCAAAAACCCCCTCAGCTCTTGGAGATCCATGAGAAAGTCTTATATCCAGCAATGGACGTGGACAACTATCTTACGAGATGACGAGATGTAATGGCCTAACTTTACTTAAATGAGAGGAACTGAAAAATTATGTACAGTGGAATGGAACAGGGTTAGACTTGGTCCAACAATGGTTCACCAAATATCGTTCCGGCTTTTTTACCGGTTTTTTTTATCTTTTTTGCAGATAAAAATTTGTTTAACCACAATCTCAACTGATGAAAAGCGACGATGCGGTTGTTTTGAGTTGCAAATAAAGATGTTGTACTTACATCGGTTGACTCCTGTCGCATAGTGAGCGCGCGGCCGGCCCGCGTGGTCAATCATCGCCCCGACACAGACGCTAGCAAGCGTCGCTTTTCACCTGAAAATAACGTTATAACATTTTATTTTTCTGTGATTTTTGTTTTTGTCGGCCTTAAATAAACAAATTAAACAATTAGGTCTTTATCCAGGTGCTAAAATTTTTAGGTACGTTAGAATGTCAGCAAAATTTATGCTATATCAGATACTGTAATTATTCTAAAATACTATATAGTATTGTAGGCGTATGATATTAACAATAGACAATGCACAGGGTTGTAAAAACAAAACTCTAAATGGTCAATCTATTCGTTAATACACACGTATTTTACTTTGAAAAGATAAATATTATAATGCATTTAAGAAATGTAATTTTATTGCACACAAAACACAAAGACTAGAAACTTAAGCCGCTTAAGCCCCTTGGCAGGCGGGTTGGCGAGCGCAGTACGGGATCTTGATACACGGAAAGACGCTACTGCCCATCTTCTGGAGGTATCGCTTATCAGGCTCTTACTGCATGAGAGGCAACATTCGGCAAGAGAGGAGGGGCAACATTCTACTGCCGGCACCTCACGGTACATGGCCGGTTAAATATGTGTTAATGATATGTCGTGATCGCGAAAGTTTAAAGACGACCATAGCATAATTAAAAGTATCATAAGGCTTATATCTGCTAACCAGGTGCAGGTTTTCATAAGAGATTGCGTGAGGCACAATATTTATAAGCACAACTATATAATTATTTGTTGACAATGGCCATGTACGGCCAGCTATAATAATAGAACTTAGAATTAGGATTTTATTTATTTTTACCATTTTTTTTTATTTTATTTAGAATTTTACTATTATTAAGAAGTGACATTTATTTTAGATTCTGTGACATAGCCAAGTGTACTATATGTTCCTATGGTGAAATAAATGAGTATGAGTATGGGTATGGATGTTCGTTACTCTTTCACGCAAAAACTAGTGTACGGATTGAGATGAAATTTTGCACACGTATTGATGTTAACTATGATTAACACATATGCTACATTTTACCCGGCTACAACCCATGCAAAGCGGTGGGCATAAACTCGTATTTGATAAAAATGAGACAAAGATAAAGCGATTGCTTGGTAGAGAAAGCCAATATAATGGCTACTAACTTTACAGCAATGGGGAAAACGCAAGTTGGATATCAGTTCCAAGAGAAGCTAGAGAGCTAAGAGAACATAGGAATTAAATTTTATAGCTCGAGGCTCGTAGGTGCATAATGCTTTTGTTATTAATAATATTTAAGCTGAGCTCGCTAAGGACCTTCAAAATTTAAACATTCAGTGATGGAATATTTCCAGCATCTTAATTCAGAAATTAATTCTTGACCTCACTATAGGATCTTCTTACATATCTGTTACATACTTATTTATTATTTTAACGTTTTTCACTATATATTTTTTTTTAAGTATTTTATTGTCTCTTGTTTTAATGATGATCTCATTGTAATGTAGTTACCATAAATGTGATATATTTAGTTACTTTTAGTATAAATTTAAAGAGTGTTGTGTTTGCCTATAATTGGCATATACATATATAAGAACTGATCCTTGTCTTTTTTTTGTTGAATGTGTTTATATATGTACTGTCGGCGTTCCTTTTTATAAATAAATAAATAAGCTGATATAAGCACCTTATCATCATCATCATCATCGCAGCCGTAGGACGTCCACTGCATGTCATAACATGGACATAAGCCTGTCTCATGATCTTTTGCTGATTATGAGAGGTTGCAAGAACACTTAGGTCATCTTTATTATCGCTATAAGCACTTCTTTCAGGCAACCCTGGGATGGGACAATATATTTAATATAAAAACAATCCAAAACTACCTTAAATATTGTAAAAATAATCTTTATAAAGTTTGCTGCACAAACCTAAATATAAATATGAAGATATATACATATATATATAATCAAATATAAAGAGTTCATCCGGGAAATTACTACCACCATATACAAGCAGTAATGTTTGTATTGCTGTGTTCCAGTTTAAAGGCCGGTGAAATTTCGGGCACATGAGACCTTACAACTCTGTCTCAGGGCGCACGCAATGCAATGCAGCGTTGGTCACATAGTCACAAGCTTCGTGACCGTAATCACCGCGGTATTGCAGTTGTAACAGGTAGATGTAATCGCTTTCCATCAGGTGGGTCATCAACTTGTCTGGTCATTAAGTCGTATAAAAAAAATATATAACCAATAACCATAAATGGTTTTAGAAATCAATGAATTTTGTATAAATTCTTCTCACTGTTCTATAATAATATACTTTCCTTATTTTTTTTTCTTTTTTTTTCTTTCCTTACCGTAGTATTGATACATGATTTTATTATGTTAGCACAACATCAATATAAAAGAATAAAATTACGTTATATTAGTGACAATCCACTAATATGTTCCGAAATTCGAAAAGACATTATTATTTCCTTTCTATTGGGTATGAGCTCGGTGCTACCGGGCTACCTGTATTCTACGGTCTACGAGTGGCCACTATCGCAGTAAAAATAGCACACTAGTCATGCATTCAACAATAACATGTTGAATGCCACAGTTAGCATCTCAATGCTCCATGATTTCCATGCAAATGACTCGCGTAGCCTTTCGCGTTTGCATATTGGATAAAACCGCATAATTATAAAGCTTGTGTTTGGCGCTACGCCTTCCGTAATGAGTATGACACTTTGTATCAGTTGAATTGCAACTGAAAACCACATTTATCATTCCAATGCAGCATTATTGTTTGTGGTAATTAAAGTTTATATACCATTTTAGGGTTCCGTTGTGTAAGAAGGAACCCTTATAGTTTCGCTTTGTCTGTCTGTCCGTCTGTCTGCGATTTTACGAAGAGACTATTAGTACTAGAAAGCTGTAATTTAGCATGGACATATAAAATCATGACCGAGATAACGGGCCACGAAGATGCTAAAAACATATGAAATTGTAGTACCTCTCATACAGATATGTATTATAATAATAATAATGCTGGACAAATCACACAGCATCATCACAAGCCCCAAGCTAAGCAGAGCTTGTGTTATGGGTACTAGATGACTGATATACTTAATACATTATACTACATAGATAGATATTTTTATTATATATGACGAGCTCTGTGGCGCAGCGGGCGAAGGTCCGCCTGCGACGCAAGGGGTTGCGGGTTCGATTCCCGCCTCGGGACAAATATCTGTACGCTCTGCAGATATTTGTTCAGGGTGTTCTGGGTGTTGTTCTATATATAATAAAAATATCTATCTATGTAGTATATTTATTAAGTATATCAGTGATCTAGTACCCATAACACAAGCTCTGCTTAGCTTGGGGCTAGATGATGCTGTGTGATTTGTACAGCATTATTTATTTATTTATTTATTTATATATAGAAAAACACCCAGAACACCCTGAACAAATATCTGCAGATCGTACAGACATTTGTCCCGAGGCGGGAATCGAACCCGCAACCCCTTGCGTCGCAGGCGGACCTTCGCCCGCTGCGCCACAGAGCTCGTCTCGTATGGAAGGTACTCCAATTTAATTTACTCCAATTTTTAGATAAGATTGATTTCTAGGGTTCTGTACCCAAAGGGTAAAAATGGGACCCTATTACTAAGACTTCGCTGTCCGTCTGTCTGTCTGTCTGTCACCAGGCTGTATCTCATGAACCGTGATAGCTAAACTTTTCACAAATTATGTATTTCTGTTGCCGTATTAAGAACAATTACTAAAAACAGAATAAAATAAATGTTATGGGGGACTCCCATACAACAAACGTGTTTTTTTTGCCGTTTTTTGTTCGATATTAATAACGGTACGATGTTAGACGCTTGAAATATTCTCAGAATATTTATTTGTATATTTACTTTAAAAATAAATAGTTAAATTAAAATAAAATATATATTTAGAGGGGGCTCCCATACAACAAACGTGATTTCAATGCCGTTTGCTCGATAATAACGATTAATAACGGCAACAGATAGACGCTTGAAATATTTAAAGAATATTTCAGTTGTTTTTTTTTCAAATAATGGTACATAATGGAACCCTTCCTGCGCGTTTTTGGCTCGCACTTGGCCGATTTTTTTTTATTTTCTTATCGTGTCATGTATCGTTAAATAGGTATTTCAAAAACTATTTCGGGGTTGAGAAAAGAATTTCTCAATTTAGGATTCCATGTTAAAAAATAAGTTTTTTTACTTTTTTTTCGAGCGTCTAAATTCTAACTACCTACTATATATAAACTAGCTTTACAAATCTGAAAAAAAGGATGTAGTTTTAACCATGATTGCAAGCATTTTTAGTTTCGGAGAAATTGTGGCTCAAATAAGTGATAAGGCTTACCAAACATACCGAAATACTTTAAATCAAAAACTCAATACAAACGTAACCTAACTAAAACGTAGTTAACGTTAAAAGAACATACAACTTCTATCAAGAGGTCTATGGGCAACTACGGCGCCTTACACAGCGCGTGTCCCGAAACGCACCTGGCCTTATTTATTTCACTAAGAAAACTTTTACTATAGGAGTTAAGAAGGAACTTTTCCCTTATTAACACATATTTAACCGGGTATTTATCGCGTTATTTACCTTTATTATTGCCCGACGTTTCGACAGGATTGCACCCATCATGGTCCCGGAAGACTCTTAGAAGTGTCTTCCCGGTAAATAAAGGTAAATAACGCGATAAATGCCCGGTTAAATATGTGTTAATAATGTGTCGTGATTGCGAAAGTTTAAAAAAGAACTTTTCCTTTTTAAATTTTCGTATATATGTATACCAACCAATATATAAAGTAATATACCCTTGCTGCAATACTTTTATTACTAACGTAATAAAATTATAATATACAAATTAAACCAGTAACAATCACGGATAACCACGGCATACGCAACAATTAGCTGTACAATTCCAAAGCCAACTGCCTATTGTACTTTAAATAGGTCATTTTGACCATCAGCGTGGCTTTGAAGAGAAATTACACCTGTCTGTGTCAGGTTTGTTACGAGATGGGCCCACACGCCAAAGGTCGGGAAATAGGGTCTCTGCGACGTGACTTTCGGGGTTTTGTCGAAATTTGGAGCTCATTGGGAACAGAAATTGAAGAACCGTAGAGGTTCGGAACCATTTGTGGTGGAGGATACTTTTTCAGCTGATAACAGGAAGCGACAGAGTTTTACAACTATGTATATGGCGAAGCTTAACATTTTGAAAACATATAGAAATTTTAAGCTAAAAAGCGTAAAAGAAGAAAATATATCTGGCCACGTCGGAAAGTGAGTTTTTCAACATACAATATTATATTGTATGTTGCAAAACTCACTTTCCCTGCCGTAGGGTGCCGGTAGTATAATGTTACTCCCTCTTCTCATGCCCGTGGATGCAGTAAGACCCTGCTAAGGGTTACCTTCGGAAGATGGGATGGGCAGCGTGAGGGAGGCCTGTGTTCACATACTCACCACGCTTGGCAGGCGGGTTGGTGAGCGCAGTACGGGATATTGTTACACGGAAAGATGCTGCTGCCCATCTTCCAGAAGTATCCCTTAGCAGGCTCTTACTGCATCCACGGGCATGAGAGGAGGGGCAACATTCTACTGCCGGCACCCCACAGCAATTTATATATTATAATATATTAATTGCTGTCATAGAAATATAATTAATATATTATAATTAATTTATATAATTGGGAAGTTCATTTTTAGGGTTCCGGACCAAAATGGTAAAAAGGAACCCTTATAGAATCACTCTGTCTGTCTGTCTGTCTGTCTGTCTGTCTGTCACAAGTGGATATCTCGAGAACTACTGATGCTATCGACTTGAAATTTAAAATGGTAAAAGACAACACTTTTTTACTAATATAGCATACATAAAAAAGTTAAAATATATTCTTATTTTGATTGCAGGGGGGCGGATAGGGGATCTCATAAATTTTAAGTGAAGTTACTAGACCGTGTGGGGTATCATATGAAAGGTATTCATTTGCACATCAATAAACAGTTCTTAGTTTTCCTTTAAACCGTATCGTTTTTGAGTTATTTACAAAAATGTTGAAAAAACGACCGTTCCCCCCCCCCTTATCTCCGAAGTTTGCAGAGATAAACCCGTGATACTTTTATAGCTAATAGAAGTATATGTAAACTTTATAGGAAAATTATAGTGAACTCTCTAATTTGCGTAGTTTTTTAGACAAGGGGGGCGGAAGGGGGGTTTTCAAAAATTTTGTGAAGTTAATAGGTGATATGGGGTATCATATGAAAGGTATTCAGTTGCACATTAATAAACAGTATTTAGTTTTCCTTTAAACCGTATTGTTTTTGAGTTATTTACAAAAATGTTGAAAAATTGACCGTTCCCCCCCCCTTATCTCCGAAGTTTGCAGAGATAAACCCGTGATACTTTTATAGCTAATAGAAGTGTATGTAAACTTTATAGGAAATCTGTAGCGAACTCTCTAATTTGCATAGTTTTTTTAGGCAAGGGGGGTGGAAGGGGGGTTTTCAAAATTTTTGTAAAGTAAATAGGTAATGTGGGATATCATATGAAAGGTATTTATTTGCAAATTAATAAACAGTTTTTAGTTTTCCTTTAAACCGTATTGTTTTTGAATTATTTACAAAAATGTTGAAAAATTGACCGTTCCCCCCCCCTTATCTCCGAAGTTTGCAGAGATAAACCCTTGATACTTTTATAGCTAATAGAAGTGTATGTGAACTTTATAGGAAAATTATAGCGAACTCCCTAATTTGCATAGTTTTTTAGACAATGGGGGTGGAAGGGGCGTTTTCAAAATTTTTGGAAAGTTACGAGGTGATGTGGGATATCATATGAAAGATATTCTTTTGCATATTAATAAACAGTTTTTAGTTTTCCTTTAAGTTGTATAGTTTTTGAGTTATTTACAAAAATGTTGAAAAAAATAGCGTTCCCCCCCCCTTATCTCCGAAGTTTGCGGAGATAAACCTCTGAAACTTTTATTGCTATTAGAAGTGTATGTAAAGATAAGAGGAAATTTATTACAATCTCTCTACATAGCATACTTTTTTAGAAATCATCGAAAGTGTAAAAAATCTACATAAGTTCCGCTATCAGACAAGAGATGGCGCTGTCAAGGTTCTCATACAAATATAAAACCGCCTTTGTTATATATTATATTGTATGATGGCACGGAACCCTCGGTGCGCGAGTCCGACTCGCTCTGGCCCGGTTTTATTTTAGTACTTATTTGCAAATAATTGCGATAGACGCAGATTATTGCTTGATACCACTTAATGAAATTTTATTAATGCAGCTAAATATTACCAGGAAATTCGTATAATCACTAAGATCGGATGACGACACGAGTTTCAAATCGATACCATGGAGTTAAAATTAGGTTAAATCGATAGCCTGGATTTGTTTACAGACCTTAAAGGTAAAGCTATCAAAAAACCGTGTGTACTGACAAAATGTGTTACGTGATTTTCTGAAATATCTAGAGCTTTTTGTTAATTCAACTGAATTTACGACGTCTGAACGGCTTGTTCTATCAAGCATTTATACTGGCCTTACTCTACTACTCTAGTTTTATATACAGTATGTAATAAACGACTAGTGGGAAAAGGAGTACTTGTTTGGGAACTAAATACAAATTATGGTAGAAAATAATCATTGGTATCATTCTGTTGGCACACTTTCATAAGTAAAGCTTATTGAAATTGCGTAATATGAACTTTGCCGTGGGGTGCCGGCAGTAGAATGTCACTTCTTTTCTCATGTTCATGGATGCTTTGACGAGCTCTGTGGCGCAGCGGGCGAAGGTCCGCCTGCGACGCCTGGGGTTGCGGAATCGATTCCCGCCTCTGGACAAATGTCTGTATGATCTGAAGATATTTGTTCAGGGTGTTCTGGGTGTTTTTCTACCTCGTGTGTTCATAAGTTTTGAGACGAACTTATTTAATTAATTTAAAAAGAAAGTAATTCATGCAACCTTTTTTAAACTTTTAAAATTTAAATTTCGAATGTTTTGAATCAGAAAAAATATACATTGGAATATTTGTTTCATTCTCCGTGAAAATGGCGCCAACAAAAGATTTGCGTGCGACTGTAATTTCACTGTTTCAAGCAGGAAAAAAACCAATGCAAGTTTTTAGTGAAATCCAAAGTTTGGGATGTAGTCGGAACTTTGTGTATTATACCATAAAGAGGACGAGGAGAGGAGACCGGCTCTTTAGAAGACCGTGGAAGATGTGGCCGCCCGCGGTCTGTAAGGATGCCCGCCAACATCAAAGTAATCAGAGAGCGAATTCGTCGCAACCCTTGCCGGACTCAAAAGAAATTAGCTCTGCAGACCAACATTTCGCGAATATCGGTGAACAGGATACTTAAATATGATCTTAAACTAAAGGCCTACAGTCGAAGGAAAGTGCATTATTTAAACGAGCGTCTTCGTAAATTGCGACTGGAACGATGTCGGAACCTATTGAAGAGACACGATCCAAAAAATATCCTGTTTACCGATGAAAAGGTCTTCACGGTGGAAGAAAAGTTTAACCGGCAGAACAATAAGGTTTACGCCAGAAGTTCAAAGGACGTCCAGCCATCTGTACGCAATGTCCAGCGCACTCATCATCCAGCAAGTGTGATGGTTTGGTGGGGTGTTTCCTACGAGGGGGTCACTTCGCTTCATTTTTGCCAGCAAGGCGTCAAGGTGAGGGCACAAAATTACCAAACCGACATATTGGAAGCGGTGGTTAAACCATTAAATGATACGCTATTCGCTGGAAAATACTGGGTTTTCCAACAGGACTCTCAGGCTCCCTCCCATAAAGCTAAGACTACCCAACGTTTGCTGGAGGCCAATTTGCCAGGCTTCATTCGAAGCGAAGATTGGCCCTCGTCAAGCCCTGACTTGAATCCTTTGGATTATTCTTTATGGACGGAATTGGAGCTGAGGGCATGCAGAAAGTCTCACCCAAACCTGGATTCTCTCAAGCGAGCCCTTATTAAAGAATCGAAACGGATTCCCATTGAAAAGATTCGTGCCGATGAATGGCGCACGCGTTTGAAGGCCTGCATTGAATGCAAAGGCGGCCATTTTGAATGATTTATTTTTAAATACAGATCTAGATGTCAGTAGTTTTAATTTTAATATCCAATAAATGAATACTCAACTTAGCTCCAAAAATATTTTAGTTTTACTGTGTCTCAAGACTTATGAACACACGAGGTATATTATAATAAAAATATCTATCTATGTAGTATAATGTATTAAATATATCAATCATCTAGTACCCATAACACAAGCTCTGCTTAGCTTGGGGCTAGATGATGCTGTGTGATTTGTCCAGCATTATTTTTTTTATTATTATTTTTGTGTGCAGTAAGAATCTGCTAAGGGATACCTCCGGAAGATGGGTAGCAGCATCTACCCGTGTATCAACATTTCGTAGTGCACTCGCCAACCCGCCCGCCAAGTGTGGTGAGTATGATAACAACCCCTCATGATCAGTATTTGGAGATCCATGAGGGAGGCCTATTTCCAGTTAACAGTGGATGTCTTACGGCTGATATCATCATCACCATTTCAGCCAAAAAACGTCCACTAATGAACAAAGGCCTCCCTCATGGGTCTCCATGAGGGGTAGTCGCCATACTCACCACGCTTGGCAGGCGGGTTGGCGAGCGCAGTAAGGGATGTTGATACCTATGTATGTATATGGAAAGATGCTGCTGCCCATCTTTCTAAGGTATCCCTTAGCAGGCTTTTACTGCATCCACGGGCATGAGAGGAGGGGCAACATTCTACTGCCGGCGCCCCACGGCATACGGCTGATATAATGAATGTGAATTAAAGTGAAATATAATTATCGGTAGGTGCCGTACTAAAGTGAAAACTGATAGATTTTACCCAATTTTACCTAATTCTTGGTTGACTGCTCTGAATTTACGTAATGGTGTTAACTCTCTTGTTACACTTCTTAACTAAAGTTAATTAAAATGGCGTAATATGGAATAAAATGACGTCTATCTATTTGGTTAGTGCCGTTTTAAAATGAAAATTGAACAATTTTACCTAATTTGTTCCGTTGTCTAAGCCCCTTTTTGGTTTACGACGAATTTATAGTGATAGACGTACATATACTGACCTAGTGGGAAGCCTTACTTTAAATCCGACTGCCATGGATTCGCAAAACATGTTAAAGCCACGACCGAAGTTTCACCAAAACAACCTTTTCATCCAATTTTGCAAAACTTTATATAAAACCCAATTCGTATAAACTTTTAGAACCCTATTGAATGCCCCGGGCGACAAATAGTAGGTGCGAAATAACGGCATTCGGTTTCAATAACACGGGGACGAAAGTTTATTACCTTCCCTCTACGTGGCCAGTCTGATTCATACAAATAGAATGTTGACCGTGCGACTGTTCGGTAACTTAGTTTATGAACTGCTTTTATAGGATCTACAGTGCTCACTGTTTGGCTTACTTTTGTGCCTGCTCATACCATTTTCCATAGAAACGACTGTGAATAAGATAACATCGAGAAGTGCTGCAGTAATATAGGAACGTATTGCTAATTGCTCCGGTACATCAGTTTTATTTATACTTTTGGATCGGAAACGTAAATTTTAGACAAGGTTTTTCAATTCATTTACAATTTTACATAAGTATGTTGAAACAATATAAAAATACAGACTAAACATGTTAACAAGTTTATAAAATTAAAAATATTTAGTAACCCGCCGCACTTTACCTAGTCTCGTATGTTACCTCAATGTTTTTTTTTTATTCCCTCAGTTTTTTAATCTACACATCATGCCCTTTCATTTGATACCACACTTGGGTAGGTATATTGAAAATATTGGATTGTTCACCCCTACTTTCAACCCCCATATCTCATGAATGGCTCAATCTATTTATATATATATCTTTTTGCATTTTATACATAATTTCCTTTCATTTAATACCAAACTCGGATATATTTGGAAACATTTGATTATTCATCCCCTCTTTCACCCCCCATATCTTGTAAACTTATAGAGCAATTTTGATGTTATGAAATCATGTTTAAGAAACACCGCCGGAAAACCTGCTTACAAATTAAAAAAAAAACTACATGCAAATCGGTCCACTCGTTTAAGAGCTACGTTGCCACAGACAGACACACACACATAGCGGTAAAACTAAAATAAAGAGGGGTGTTATACCCTCTTTTTGTGTCGGGGGTTAATAAACAGTTTTCTGAAGTTTTAAAATGCAAGCTTGTAGTTATTAGGATACATTGTTGAAGTCGCGCCGTGGGGTGCCGGCAGTAGAATGATACTCCTCCTCTCATGCCCATGGATGCAGTAAGAGCCTGCTAAAGGATACCTCCGGAAGATGGGCAGCAGCGTCTATCCGTGTATCAACATCCCATACTGCGCTCACCAACCCGCCTGCCAAGCGTGGTGAGTATGGCAACTACCCCTCATGGAGATCCATGAGGGAGGCCTGTGTTCATCAGTGGACGTTTTATGGCTGAAATGATGATTGTTGAAGTGTCGCGATTTGTAAACATATTAACAAGTTTTAAAATACAGGATTTTATCGAGTACATTTTTTATGCAGTGCATTTTTTAAGAACGCCGAAACGTGTTAGTAACGTCAGGAAATGATGGAGAGGATGGTACAGGTGCTAAGCAACCCTAAGCCATCGACCAGTAACCCGGTAGGCTTTGCCACACGGCATAAATTTACAATTGCTGGCGCAGTATTATTTGTCGCTATAGATCTGAATTAACCTAATCTAAGTTTTAAAATTTAAATCCGGTAAAAGCTCAAATCTGTGCCGACCCCTTCCATACAATATTTGACCGCGCCCAAGTTAAGTTTAAATTCCCAAATATCCACAACGTCCGAAGCAAAAGTAACAGTTGTTTCATCTGTTAAATAGTTAATTTGTCGGAGTACCGCCGGAACTCGCTGGAAACCCCAAGAATCTTTAATAAACTTTCTCCTCACTAATTAGTTGAACCGGCATTGTTTCGATGCCTGATCTTTACTAGGACTTGACTTCTATTGCGAGATTCAATTTATCACTGAGAAATGGTCGTTAGTGTAAATAATTCTATAAACCGCCACGGGCTTAGGTACAGATTGAAGTTAAATTAAATACCTAATCAAAATTTTATAACTAGATAGAGTACAGATTTGTTGTTGAGTTGTTATTGATTGCATCATCATTATCCACAGCCTATAGGTAACCACAGCCTATAGGTACCCACTGCTGGGTGTAGCTGCACCCCTTTGTGAACGCCAAATAAGCCGGTCCCGTGCTGTAAACTGGAATTGCCCGCGACTATATAAATGTCGTTAATTATAGGAAACCAAAGAAAGAAGAAATAAAGATAACATATCATTGTATTAGTCTACAGACAGTAAGTATACATTAAAGAATTTAAGTTTGTGGACCAAAAGATCCTACCTCAGCATAATGCATAATCTTAAAAATAAGGATCGAAGGTGGCTTTCAGGTAGGACCTTTCGTGAGAGTCGAAACAAAACAACAAAACACATGTGATTATGTATTTCTTCTTAGCTGTAGAACTGGCTGTCCACGTCTACAGTTGGAAATAGGCCTCCCATCTCTCAGGCTCTCCAAGACCATGTGGGAATTTTTGCCTATGTTAACTTGCTTTGGATGTTGATACACTGAAAGACGCTGGTGCCTATCTCACGGAGGTATACTATGGCAGATTCTTACCACATCCACGGGAAAAAGAAGAGAGGAATCATTCTACCGCCCCATGCATTCTAGTACCGCACGGCATATGATAATTTATTTACTAGGGTTTTATTATACCTAGCTATGCATGTGTACGACTGTCTACTATAATTTATACAATTTATTGTTTGACTGCCGTGGAGTGCTGGCAGTAGAATGTTACCCCTCCGCTCATGCCCGTGAATGCAGTAGGAGCCTGCTAAGGGATACCTCCGCAAGATGGGCAGCAGCGTCTTTACGTGTATCAACATCCCGTACTGCGCTCGCCAACCTGCCTGCCAAGCGAGGTGAGTATGGCAACTACCCCTCATGGAGATCCATGAGGGAGTCCTGTGTTCAGTAGTGGACGTATTACAGCCGAATGATGATTGTTTGACTATAGGTGCGTATAAGTAGTTTGTACGAATCAGTTGCCTGATTTAAACAACTATTTGTAGATACTTTAGGAGGAATAAAACACGTTGGACTATTTTCAACGTAGAATCAACGTGGGTAAAATACTTTTACAATTATGAAAGTATCTCACGAATGCAGTAAAGGAGTATATGTAAAAGTTTGGAACCTCCGAGAAGGTTATTCATCAAACTAGAAAACAGAATCCTAGTTATTCTAATTTGGGAACCCATATTGTTCTACGTTATTATAAGAGTCACTTAAAACAATGTTTTATTTTGTTCATGTCAATATATATTTTGTCATTTTCGTTTCCATTTTTCAAAACATTTATGCCTACTTAAATATTAGCCAGCGAGTATTGAAGGGACATGACATCGATTCGAACGATTGTGTAATAGTAATAAAAGGTAATAGCATTCAAATTGACATTTAATGACCAACCCGTCCAGCCGCCCACAAATTCAACACAATACTCAGTACACAGATAGGTTTACGTAAATGTAGCATAGACTAGCAACCATCGCTATCAGTAACTTTACCTTTGGAAGGTTTATTAAAATAGAACTGTAAAATTGTATAAATTATGTTTCCAGCATTTTTATAAATGAGTCAGAAACTATACTGCTTAAAGGAAAACTAAAAGGTGTTTAATAATGCGCAAACGAAGCCCTTTCATATGTACCTCTATATATACCACAAATGACCTGTAACTCCACTTAAGATTCCTGAGGTCCTCTTTCCGCCCCCTTTGCAATGATAAAACTAATATTTTTCATTTATGCAATATTAGTGAATTAGCGTTATCTAATGCCATTTCAAATTTAAGGTCGATAGCATCACTAGTTCTCAAGATATCCGTCTGTGACAGACAAAGTGACACCACAAGAGTTTCCTTTTTACCATTCTAGTCCGGTACCCAAATTAGTGAGCTACTACTACTAAGAAATAAATTAGTGATGGATCGACAACTATTCGAAGAACTGTACCAGGCGTTGGCGAATACCGAATTTGAGGTATTAAATAAAAACTTGACAAAAAATTATTTGGCTTAAAATGTAAACTGAAAAGAACTTGACGGAGCAATAAGAGATTACATGGATATGATTTTTTCCTGACTAATCACACTAAACACTAACGTGAGGAAAATAGCACAAAACAAGGAGGCCAGAGGCCTTTTCCCAGCAGTGGGATGAGGAGATGATTGTAGCCAATTATATTTGATAGAGCAAATTTGAAGGGAAACTTGCGAAACTTGCCGGCGCACAATAAATAAATAAATAACGCTGGACATTTTACACAGCGCCTAGGCAAGCCCTTGAGTAAGAGCTTGTGCTTTAGGTACCAGATGATTTATGGAATACAAATAATTAATTGTGTATTTTTTTTTATTATTATCACATAGGAAAATACCCGAGACAAATATCTGCAGAAAAACAAACATTTCTCCCCCGCCAGTGGTCGAACCCGAAACCTCTCGCGTAGATTCGGCTATTAGGCCAATAGGAGGTGTAGCCATTTTTCGATAAATTGTCAAACTTTCAAACAAATTGCGCTTTTATGGCGTCAGTGCAATGTATCAATCGGTGGTGCATACAGCTAATATTAATTATACCGATCAAAAATAGACGAAACATTACATTTCGCTTGTCTATAGCTGTGATTGCAGCTTCTGTAAATGTTTGCGTCTATTATACGAGGGCTGCCTTTTAAGTCATTTGCAAACCTCCCGCAATTATTAAAAAAAACATATAGCTTTTTCATCTTCTTGAATTTAGAATTCGAAAACAAAAGAATGTTTTTAGATCGGTCGAATAGTTTTATTGTAGCGTCTATTCAACGGTGACAAGTCGGTTGTAAAAATGGAAATATCAAAGGATTTTCCATTGATATTTCCATTTTTACAACGATATTTTTTGCTAATTAAAATAATTATTGCGTGCGATAATTTTCTACAACTTTCAAAGTGGATTAACGCGACTTCAGTGCTTTGAGGAGATCACTTCTGTGTTTAGTAATGCAGCACCATGTCTTAGGACTGTAGAACGCTGGTATTTAGAATTGCAACGTGGGCACTCTAGCTTCAGTGACAGGCCACGTGAAGGTCGTCCAAAAACCACCATAACGCAAGAGAATATCGATGCCGTGCGGCAGCTAATCGTCGAAGACCGTCATGTGACATTCCGTGAAATAGAGGCAGCCATGGGCATTTCAGGGACTACTATCCAAGAAATCCTGCACGAAGAACTCGGCGTAAGAAAGTTGATCTCTCGTTGGATACCACATATGCTTAGCGACGACCAAAAAGCAACCCGTGTTAGGTGGTGTCGCAAAACTCTGCAGCGATTCAACCGAGGAGAGCACGAAGTCAATTTCGTTTTTATATTAGCGCCAGGAGTCACGTCCAGTATCTTTGTGGTTTTTTGTCGAAAAAAGCTATTAGTAATTCTCATATTCTGGCCAAATGCAAACTGAATCAATTGGCTACCTCTGTCATTACGTTCGCCTAAACCATATTGGCCAAGAAAAGAGTGGTTATCGTTTGGTTGTTTGGTGCCTAGTTTTGCAATGAGGTCACCGAGGACAATGCTCCATGTACCTCGGTTTTCATCACAGGCTTTGTTGAGAAGGTCGTAAAAGTTTTCTATGCCGTCGACAGAGTGAGCAGATGTTGGTGCGTAGATTTGAACGATCGTCAGCGTAGTCTTGGGTGTGATTTAGAATCGCAACAGAGCAATTCGCTCGGAGTAGATTTTGAACTCAATTATTTAGTTTCCACAATTTTTTTTTAAATTTCAAATTTATTGTTGGAGTGTTAAGTGGAAGAATACATTATCGTCTCATTCTTCTGTAAGTTGGGGCCTTGGTTGACTACTACTCTCCATCTTGGGGGGTTTGGACCTTGACCCACTACGCTGGTCCAGTGCGGGTTGGTGGGTTTTTCGCCAGTGCCTCGTCTGTTGTTCAGCAGGGTGTACCACGGACCGGTAAGGTTGGCTTGGGTGCCGAATGATGTTGGTTGTCACCCCTTACACCCCTAAAGAAAAACAAAATACATTCAAATTGAATTATGAGCTTTATTCAATTTTAATGTAGAAAAGAAAAGCCTAAGCTAGAGAATCAAACGTTATGATCTATCACTAAGCAAAAACAGCTCTCACATCTTACAAACGCATATCCATAAAAGCTCTGGTTTCCCTACATAAGATAATGAGCCATATAATACTTGTTCAACAACGCAGAAAGCTAATTGCCACGATGCCGGAGGGACCGGGCAACTACGCCGTCATCCATGGCGCAGTTCCCACCCAAGTGGCTCTAACTAACTTTATCTGTCACAAGCTGACCCGCGCCAATTCGTCTGCGTCACATAAGAGATAAAGATGGGTTAGAGCAACTTTAACTGATTACGCAGAACATGCAACGGAGGCTCTCAAAATGAATAAATTTTCGAATAAACCGAAATCTCAATTAATACCTGTTGAAAGGTTTTGGTAAACATAAAAACAACTTCTAACAAAAGATCTACGAGTAACTACGGAACACTACACAGCGCGAGGCCCCAATCTATTGGTCGTATGTACGTATATGCCGTGGGGTGCCGGCTGTAGAATGTTGCCCCTCCTCTCATGCCCGTGGATGCAGTAAGAAGAGCCTGCTAAGGGAAATGTGGAAGATGGGCAGCAGCGTCTTTCCGTGTTTCAACATCCCGTACTGCGCTCGCCAACCCGCCTGCTAAGCGTGGCGAGTATGGCAACTACCGCTCATAGAGATCCATGAGGGCCTGTGTTCAGTAGTGGACGTTTTACGGCTGAAATGATGGACGTGATGATAGGCATTTTAGCCTTATTCAATAAATGGGCTATCCAACACTAAAATATTTATTCATTTCGAACCAGTCGTTCAAATGCATACACACTCATACACATACACACACAATCATAAACACACGTAGCCACAAAATCTTAAGCGTAATCTGTATTAAGCTATTTTTAGGGTTCCGGACCAAAATGGTAAAAAGGAACCCTTATAGAATCACTCTGTCTGTCTGTCTGTCTGTCTGTCTGTCTGTCACAAGTGGATATCTCGAGAACTACTGATGCTATCGACTTGAAATTTAAAATGGTAAAAGACAACACTTTTTTACTAATATAGCATACATAAAAAAGTTAAAATATATTCTTATTTTGATTGCAGGGGGGCGGATAGGGGATCTCATAAATTTTAAGTGAAGTTACTAGACCGTGTGGGGTATCATATGAAAGGTATTCATTTGCACATCAATAAACAGTTCTTAGTTTTCCTTTAAACCGTATCGTTTTTGAGTTATTTACAAAAATGTTGAAAAAACGACCGTTCCCCCCCCCTTATCTCCGAAGTTTGCAGAGATAAACCCGTGATACTTTTATAGCTAATAGAAGTATATGTAAACTTTATAGGAAAATTATAGTGAACTCTCTAATTTGCGTAGTTTTTTAGACAAGGGGGGCGGAAGGGGGGTTTTCAAAAATTTTGTGAAGTTAATAGGTGATATGGGGTATCATATGAAAGGTATTCAGTTGCACATTAATAAACAGTATTTAGTTTTCCTTTAAACCGTATTGTTTTTGAGTTATTTACAAAAATGTTGAAAAATTGACCGTTCCCCCCCCCTTATCTCCGAAGTTTGCAGAGATAAACCCGTGATACTTTTATAGCTAATAGAAGTGTATGTAAACTTTATAGGAAATCTGTAGCGAACTCTCTAATTTGCATAGTTTTTTTAGGCAAGGGGGGTGGAAGGGGGGTTTTCAAAATTTTTGTAAAGTAAATAGGTAATGTGGGATATCATATGAAAGGTATTTATTTGCAAATTAATAAACAGTTTTTAGTTTTCCTTTAAACCGTATTGTTTTTGAATTATTTACAAAAATGTTGAAAAATTGACCGTTCCCCCCCCCTTATCTCCGAAGTTTGCAGAGATAAACCCTTGATACTTTTATAGCTAATAGAAGTGTATGTGAACTTTATAGGAAAATTATAGCGAACTCCCTAATTTGCATAGTTTTTTAGACAATGGGGGTGGAAGGGGCGTTTTCAAAATTTTTGGAAAGTTACGAGGTGATGTGGGATATCATATGAAAGATATTCTTTTGCATATTAATAAACAGTTTTTAGTTTTCCTTTAAGTTGTATAGTTTTTGAGTTATTTACAAAAATGTTGAAAAAAATAGCGTTCCCCCCCCCTTATCTCCGAAGTTTGCGGAGATAAACCTCTGAAACTTTTATTGCTATTAGAAGTGTATGTAAAGATAAGAGGAAATTTATTACAATCTCTCTACATAGCATACTTTTTTAGAAATCATCGAAAGTGTAAAAAATCTACATAAGTTCCGCTATCAGACAAGAGATGGCGCTGTCAAGGTTCTCATACAAATATAAAACCGCCTTTGTTATATATTATATTGTATGATGGCACGGAACCCTCGGTGCGCGAGTCCGACTCGCTCTGGCCCGGTTTTATTTTTCATATGTATTGTTAAGTTTTGAAGCACAATTTACACTGGTTCTTGGAAGTGGGCATTAGTGACTGCGTCACAGTTTACTTTACCTTTTGCAGTGCTTATACCTCTATATGTTCTTATAATGTGTAACAAATAAATTATTTTGTATTTTTGTTTTTGTTTTATATTTTTGTTCAACCAAACAAACAAACTCTTCAGCTTCATAATATTAGTATAGACTACGCACTAGGTGGAGGAAACGGACGCCTCGACGATCAGATAATGCTTCCTCTTTAGTTTTATATCTACTTCATTCCGGATGAGGAGATAGAGGAACATCAGAGATAATAGTAATGTGAATCCTTGCTTCATAACCTTTATCGATAAACGATATGAGCAGTGAGCACGTCGTGGTCCTTTGTTAGAATGGGGAAGATTTAATGCATTGCTAGCTATTAATTTATTATCACAGCTTAGATAGAGTTGCCGTGGGCAGTAGAATGGTGTAGCTGCCAAGGGATCCGGAAGATGGGCAACAGCGTCCTTCTATGTATCAACACCCAGTACTGCGCTCGGCAACCAGCCTGCCAAGCGTGGCGAGTATGGCAACAAACCACTCATGATCTTAGAGATCCATGAGGGAGGCCTATGTCCAGCAGTGGGCATGGTCCCAAGGCTGATATGAACATACATGTACCCACTCCTACCCAGGGTTTCGATACTGGCCGTGAAACAATGGATTTTTAATTCATTAAAATTACATGTGCTCATAAAACACGTGCTTTATAGGCGAAGGAAAACATCGTGAGGAAACCTGCGGCTTAGTTAACTTCAGACGTATTGACCTATTAATTACCTCTGACTAATAGTCGGTTAAGCTGAGAGGATATGATATTAAGTTGATAGGTAAGGTTATCCATCTAACAAAGTCCCACGTCCCAGACACTGCAGCGTACCGTACTGCATGAATACCAGTCGCTGTATAAATCATCTGTAATAGATGTTAAAAGCCTACTAGTGTGATAGAGAGTAACATTCAATGTTTTTTTTTAAATATTTGAAGCCGTAGCGATAGTTCAATATGCACAATTTGTTTGAACAGTTGACAATATATCAAGGTAAAATGTCTTCTCCTTATTTGTGCCTAGTGCGATTGTAGCTTTATATTGGTGAAGACCGCAGGTCGACGGTGGATGCAGGCCGCTTCCAACCGTAATACCTGGAAATCCATGAGGGAGGCCTATGTCCAGCAGTGGGCGTCCTACAGCTAAAATGATGATGATGATGATGATGATATTGCAGGGCTGTTGCCTTTAACAATTCATGAGACTCTTAAATAACGAAGCCCGCTCCATATATCATATGAAAAAGGTCTCGCAGATTCTTTAATGGCTTCCGAAAACGAAACTTCTAAACTGTAAGTCAAAGTTTGTAATGTAACTATTCTTGCGCATTTTGTTCAAGCTGTTGAGATCTCGCATGAACATAAGATAAAACCTCTTGGTAAAATATACATTTATGATGGCTTGGTTCAATAACAAGTTGAATTGCTTTATTTTACTTCCACTAACCAACTAAATGAAACATTATTTGGATTCAATTCAGACTCCACTTTAATTAAAGTTATAATGGACCGTAAAAATGAACGTGCAAGGATATTTCATTTATGCTAGTTCTTGAAGTAGTTATTATTTGTGAAATTATTATATTAAGTGAACATCCTTGTCCGTGAAATTAATTGCGATTAAAAGAAAGAAAATAAATAATAAAAAAAAACTTTTATAAACAGTACAAACAGTAGAATTACCAATACAATTCTTTATAAACTTGAAACAAACGCTAAATGCAATATTTTCCCAGAAAGAGTTGCAAGATTTCTTAAATTATTTTGAAACGGTTTTATTTAGCTTGTATAAGCAACTATTTTTACAAGTTGTCTCGCAATGTCGACAAACACAGTAATTCAACCGTTGGCAAGGAAGAAATAAAAACATAACTTACAAGAAGTTTACGCTGACGATGTAAACTTCTTCCATTTTCATCTGATCTAGATTGTTTTATTCTGTCATGGAGTTTTTTTAAGACTTACGGGACTTCGGATTTGCGAATAAAGAGATTATTATTGTGTTGTAAGCGTATATTATTCATCTTTATAAACACATCTGTCATAATAATAACGAATCATAAAACTTATTATCCCGAATATTTTCGAAAGATTATAAAACCTTCCAGAGGCAGAATCGAGACGGAAGGACAGTAGGTTATTAGGTTTTTTTACAACTATCTGAAAACACTGCTTAGGGCAGAACCAAGATGGAGAGACAGTAGGTTATTAGGTTCTTTTCTATAACCATCCGAAAACCCTGCCTGTGACAGAACCGAGATGGAGAGACAGTAGGTTATTAGGTTTTTTTTATAACCATCCAAAAATCCTGCCTGTGACGGAACCAAGATGGAAAGACAGTAGGTTATTAGGTTTTTTTATAACCATCCAAAAACCCTGCCTGTGACAGAACTGAGATAGAGAGAAAGTAGTATATTAGGTGTTTTTTTATAACCATCCAAAAACCCTGCCTGTGACAGAACCGAGATGGAGAGACAGTAGGTTATTAGATGTTTTTTTATAACCATCCAGAAACCCTGCCTGTGACAGAACCGAGATGGAGAGACAGTAGGTTATTAGGTGTCTTTATAACCATCCAAAAACACTGTCTCTGGCAGAACTAAATTTTAAATTTGATGGATTATTATATCAGGGAAATGAAATTTCGGAGACAAAATAGAAAACCGAATTAAACGTCAATCCTTTCAAATTGTCCTCAATGTTAACCCTCTTCTCTTGACCGTGGATTCAGTAAGAATCTGCCAAGGGATACCTTCAAAAGATGGACTGCAGCGCCTTTCCGTGTATCAGCATCCTGTACTAAGTCGCGGGGTACCGGCAGAAGAATGTTGACCCTACCCTCTTGCCCGTGGATTCAGTAAGAATTCGCCAAGGGATACCTCCGGAAGATGGACAGCAGCGTCTTTCCGTGTATCAATATCCTGTACTGTGTTCGCCAACCCACCTGCCAAGCGTGGCGAGAGTGGCAACAATCCTGGAAGGGCTATGTTCAGCAGTGGACATGGACATCAGTCGCACGATTGTGATACAAAAAATACAAAAAAAAATATTTGAATCAACAACAGGTCATACAAAAACAATGGGAACGTTGAACTACTGCAAAAGATAAAAAAACTGTGTTGTTGTCAGCGCCCTCCTCCGAACATGACAATCATAACGTTCCGAAAACAAACCCAAAAACATAGTACTAAGATTACATTAAATCTAAATACACAGAAAAGTACAAATTGAAAATAAAATAAAGATAATAATTAAAATACTCTCTGTTTGTGTGTGTGTGTGTGTGTGTGTGTGTGTGTGTGTGCGTGAGTGAGTGTGCGTTGAGGAAACGAAAACACAAACGAAGGAAATGTTTTAATTAATTAATCTGAATTTCTGATACATAAAAGAGATGTTAATAAAACATGAAGAGGAGCAAAATAAGTTCTCGCACCTAAGAAAACATTTTGTTTACGGGTATTGGATCGGTGGCGAATTTATGGAAATCAAAACAGTTTGGCAAACAAACAATTTGGTTTACGGTCGGAAGATCGAAGAATGTGCTTTGAAAGACCGAAAAGGTATTTGGCAAGCTAACAAGCCAAAAGGACTATCAAAATAAGACTATAAAGCAGATCTCCAATATACAGCGTGTCCCGTAATTGGGGTACTAAGCCGAAAGGGGGGTTTTCTACCCCCCCTGGCAAACAACGTTTGTTCTACGACTTTCTTGATTTTCAAGTTTTTCAGTGATAAGATAACGTTCAAAGTTTATACCAATTTCATAAGAGTGACAACCCTGCTCTCAGCTGTTACGGGCAATGACCTATTGACCGCCGGGGATTCCCGCGGCGCGCCCGCAACGCGCTTGTGCGTATATTGAGTGTGGGTATAGGTGCGTGGTGTGCGTAGGCGCGTAGGTATGTATTACGGACACACGTCTGTTATACATTAGGGTTGACAGCGACTTGGAAAACTTTAATTTTGTATGGAAACCTGAAAATACGTTTTTCTGAAATCTTTCTTCGCCTTTGCATTCCTTTGGTGGGGGGTAATTTGCAGCTCCTGGCTTCATACACCAGTTACGGGACACCTTGTATAATATTGGAGATCTTCATCTTGTGATCATCAGGATGGCTGGACCGAACGAGATATAGACTTGTGACCATGATGTGTACGTTTTACTACCTATTTGCTACATATAGTAAATATTTGGTACCTCTGCGTTAATAAATACATCAAAGAAATTAAGCAGTCAGCCATTCTGACGTCAGGTTGCTGACCACTTCCACGTTCTCATGGTTATAGAAAAATATAAACTACGTTCTCAATCTACATGCTTACTACCTTTTTGCTTGCATATATTATTTACATAATTTTGAGAAGCTCCTATAAAAATATATAGAGAAAAATACAAAATATTAAAATGCCTTAATTATTTCATCTTCATCTCAGCCGTAGGACGTCTACTGGGTACTGGTTATTTCCATACTTGGCGGGTTAGCGAGCGCAGTACGGGATGTTGATACACGGAAAGACGCTGCTGCCCGATCTTCCGCTGGTATCCCTTAATCATTTAAATAAAGCAAATAGGTAGTGAAAATTGCACGTCTCAAATCTATGCATCTCGTTGGGTCCAGCCATCCAGACGATCACCTTGATATTTTATGGCCTACTAGCTTGTGCCCGCCGCTGCGTTGTACCTAGATAAAAAGTAGCCTATGTGTTAATCCTAGTCAACATCTATACGCTTGCAAAATTTCAGCCTGATACGTACGCTAATTTTTGCGTGACGAGGTAACAAATCTCCATACAAACAAACTTTCGGCTTTATAATATCAGTGAAATCTCCAACCGCTGGTTAACATCAGGATTAGTTAGGTCAGTTTAGATTTCGAACAATTTGTATCCCTATAAATGGATAGCTTCTTTTTGGATTGCACAGTTGATCCTGTTTTAAGAACATCAATAAATTTCGAATTTGTAAATGCAGTGGGAATAAGACGAACTTCCTAATGTGTAGGTGGCTGCATTTAGAGTCATTTAGGGACATTGTTTTGCCCTTGTTTTCTATGTAAAAAAAACGAGTCCAATATTTTTGTTATTCCACATGACGGGCTAAAAATATAAATGTAGTCTTATTCTGAATGTTCTTCGTAAAAACTAGTATTCTGAACAAACAACAATTAAACCAGTCAACCTGGTCCATAATCCTGGCCCAACTTAAAATTTATGTTGGGTTATAAATGTAAAGGACAAAGTTACATAAATGGTTTCTATTTTAATTCTTTACTCGGGTATTTACCTGAGTAAAAAATAAAATTATATACTTATTGTGTACACAGCTTAGCACAAAAGTTAATCATCATCGTCATCTCAGACGAAGGACGTCCACTGGCCTCCCTCATAGATCAATTACGGATCATGAGGCGGTTGTTTACATACTCACCACGCTTGGCAGGCGGGTTAGCGAGCGCAGAACGGGATGTTGACACACGGAAAGAAGCTGCTGCCCATCTTCCAGAAGCTGATTCTACTGCCAGCACCCTACGGTAGAAGCTAGTAAATAACTGCAATTGTCTGGCTTACTTTTGAGTATTCTTCTAAAACATATTGCTTAATAAAGAAACACCAAACCGATTGGCAATCCATCCTTGATTATGCATTAAACTTTGTGATCGTGCTCATAACCGCAAAGGCATTCAGCGAATTTACGTTCATCCAAATGAAAACTTTAGTAGCGTTATGAGCTAGTCACGAAACGGGTGATTTATAACAGGAATCAGTGACGTGAATACTCGTAGAGTTAGGGGTCTTATTACGTCATTTCGTTTATTAAGTCACAATCAGTATTCAATAATACACATAAAAGTATTAATGAAATTGAATGAATTTATTGGTGTAGACGAGATAAATCCTCGTCTAAGTAAAATTAGGACGGAGCAATGTCACGTTGACAGCTGTAAATTTGGGAATGTCATATCTGTATAGATAGATCCGTTTTCAATAAAAAAGAAAAAAAATATTTCTCATCATTAGATGCTAGCTCCATCTATTATTCAATTCAATTCAATTCAATTCGTTTATTTCAGACATCAATAAATATTATAACATATTATGATGGAGCTAGCAAGATAACAATAGTTATGTCATTGTTTTTACTAACAACTAGCTTGTGCCCGCCGCTTCGCATGCATTGTATCCGGATAAAAAGTAGCTTATGTGTTAATCTTAGACAACATCTATAGGTTTGCAAAATTTCAACTCGATACGTACGTTTTTGCGTGAAGTGGTAACAAACCTCCATACAAACAAACTTTCGGCTTTATAATATTAGTGAGATACCCTTTTAAAATATTTCCTACCTAATAGATGAAGCTAGCAAGATAACAATAGTTTTGTCATTTTCAATTGTTTTTAATAACAATAAACTAACATTAACGCCACGTATTAGGTGTTGTTTTGTTTAACAATCTATTTATTTTTCTCTGGTTTTAACTTACCTACTAGAGAATGGTACCGGGTACGCTGGATTTCATAAAACCCAAGCAAGAACTCTCAGCTAAATAAATAACACTCATGTATCATGATTAATTGGGTGTCCAATTAAAAGGTACATACAGGGAATAAAACGACCCTTTACTCTGGTTAGAAGCGAGTGATAACATGAGAGTTATTCGCAATTCTGACAAAGGTACGACAGTCAATACTGTGAGTATTTCGAGTTTCAGCGAAATTTCTAAAAACATACCCAGCAATTTGACTGTATCCTACTAATATTATAAAGCCGAAAGTTTGTTTGTATAGATGTATGGATGTTTGCTACCCCTTCACGCAAAAACTACCCTACGGATTGAGCTAAAACTTTGCACACGTACTGATTTTGACCAGGATTAATATAAAGGCTATCATTAATCCGGGTACAATGCACGCGAAGCGGCGGGCAAAAGCTAGTAACTTTTTATAGATAGAAATAATAGTATAGTTTTGGATAGGGTCAATGAAAATATGTTTTTATAAAAATGAAAAATACAATCAAAATTATCGAGTCTGACGGGACTATAGAGGTATAACCCGCACGTCGCAGACGGTCACCCTCTACGCCTTTACGTTTTGGCTACAGAATCACTTGTCGTCAGATCGAAAATCTCGAATGCTTATCGGTTATAGCACCGTTAACGACACTTAGCATCCATCTCAGGACTATTGTTGTTACCATACATATGTATCAGGGCACATGTAACAGGGCGCGGCTAATAATGATCATTCAATCGAATGATCATTATTAGCCGCGCCCTGATTTCGGCCACTTTCTCGTATCTGTTTCTCTATATTTATAGAGATATTTATGTCATTCTACCGGATTCAGTGCGAAACACGTATTTTCGCTTAAAATAGACGTCCCATTAAAAAATATCTGAATTTAAAAGCATATATACTAGGTCACCTGTCCTGAATAAGCCGCGTGAAAACATTTTCCAACTTTATTTGCTACATACTGCGTCCCTGTCAAGCGTATAGGAAATTAAATTGGAAGTCGTGCAGGTATGTTATCGAGCCAAAATGTCCAAACGAAACACATGTTTTTAAATGACTTCAAATTCTATACCAAATAACGAAAAAAGACGCCCAAATTTTCCAAATTGCTATTGGTTCTAGTTGAGTTTCAAATCAATCTGATGTTCTAAAGTGGGTTAAAACAACGTTCGGTGATTCCGTTAGTTACCTTAAGACATCAGATTTTATTGACATTTTTATACTTAAGAAGACCAATGACAATAACCCGGCGTGTTTTAATTTTGAAACTATTATTGTAATTTTTTTTCTCCAGACTCCCGTAGTTTATGAAGCGATTAGGAAAATTATTTTTGGTTGGAAACGATACAAATTTCTAAACTTCGTACTGGAACTGATAAAGAATTATTGAAACACTTCATTTGTCTCGGGTCTGCTGCGTTTTCTATATGTATTAAGTATGTCATCATCATCTCAGCCTCAGGTCTGCTGTCCACGTCCACTACTGGACATAAATAAAATAAAAAAATAAAAAACCTTAATTTCTACTACTTATTATAAAATACAATTTACATAAAACTAAATATCTATAGCAGTAGTCGCCTCAGCGGCGTAAGCCTCCCCTAAAACCCTCCATATGTCCCTTTATCTCGCCTTCGTCAACCAATATGGTCCACCCTGTTCAATAAAAATATCTCTCCATCTCTTTCTCTGCCTCTCTTGCTTTCTCATTCCTTCCCGCGGGATCCTTTCGGTCACTCTCTTTGTCCATCTATCGTTGTTTAACCTGCAAACATGTCCTGCCTAATTCCACTTTAACCACTTCAGCCTTTCTTTAACGTCTGTAGATGTAAAAGAAAGACTACTGGACACAGGCCTCCCTCATTCATCTCCAAGATCATGAGGAGATTGATGCGATACTCGCCATGCTTGGCAAGCGGGTTGGCGAGCGCATGCCGGGATGTTGATATACGGATAAACGCTACTGCCCGTCTTCTATTGCTATCTATTGGCAGATTCTTACTACATCCACGGGTAAGAGATGAGAGCCACTATTCTACTGCCGGCACCCTACGGCAAATGTAAGTATGAAGGTGTACCATTTACAATAAAAAAATACATAGAAGTATTCTATCAATCATCTAGTTTCCATAGTACAAGCTTTGCTTAGTTTACTTAGAGACTTTAGGGTGCTGTGTGTTGATGGATGCTGATGCATTATTTATTAAGACTCCTCAGGGACATGCTATCTCGTATATAGCTACACTACACCATTCCATTAGTCATTACTCATTAGGTATCCGTATTTACGGAGTACTTTCGGAATTGATTGATATTGTTGAATAAACCAGTAGCCATTTAGCTAAACTACAGCGATGCATAATCTACATAATATAGACTTTAGTTACAGCGGCTGAATGGTGATTCACCTGAGGTTAGAAATGATAAACGTCCACGTCGTTATTTTCAAAACTCCGTTCTGATGATGGGATGCATGAGGAATCGAGGGAACTACTCAAATAATAAAGCAGTTTTTTCATTGACAATAGGCAAGCGTTTAGCCACCATCTAACTTGGAGACAAGTAAAGATGTGGTGTAAGACGGAACCCGCTTGTCTAAAAAGAACCTAGGCACTCTAGCTTTGAAGACTCCAAGGATATGGGAAAACAGACGCCGCCGGCAGCGAGTTCCACTCTTTCATCATTATCATCATTTCAGCCGTAAGACGTCCACTACTGAACACAGGCCTCCCTCGTGGATCTCCGTGAGGGGTAGCTGCCATATTCACCACGCTTGGCAGGCGGGTTGGTGGCGAGCGCTGCTGCCCATCTGCACCCACGGGCATGAGAGGAGAGGTAACATTCTACAGCAGTCACCCCACGGCAACGCTGCACTCTATACTAATAATAAAAGAGGATGAGTGTCACTTGGTACGACAAAATGGGATATCTATTAGATATGAGAGATAGTAAATTTTGGCATATTCTGCTACAAGTCAAGCAAATGCATACAGAAAGAACTACTCAGAGTAAAAACTCTTAGGGTTAGGATCATACGATGAAATAAATTTATCTATGTCAAATAATAGACTTCAAGAAAATAGATCCAGGACCAGGTACCCTAGCCAGCCCACATCACCTCACCTTGGAACATACGAGGGAGTCACATCACTGAAAACAAGTCCTGCCTGCAAACCCTCGAAATAGATAAATGAAAGATAAAGAGAAAATAATTTGCAAATAGGAAAAGATGTCAGGTGGCGAACCCACACAGTTGTAAATAATCAACTGATGAAGATATGATGAACTTATGAAGATATGATGAAATGATGAAGATATGATGAACTGATGAAGATATCGAGAACAGCCTTAGTGGTCAACGACTAGACTACGTCGCAAGAAAGGGTTTGCGCTGATAGTTATGATTATGGTTTAAGCTGTATTGATGAAGAAGCTTTCGACTAATAAGTGAGAATAAATCACGTACTTACATACTCGTTGTTTAAAATGTGATTGAAGTATTACCTAAAGCTTAACTTGAGATCTTAACAATTATTAAGTATTTAGTTGTCATACCTGCCGAATATTAAAAGTAATTTCTTTCTGATTTTTGTAAAAGGTAGATGTGACGTTAATAAAAATGTAAGTACGGGCTTCAGTGGCGCCAATCGGCTCTGCGAGTGCACGGGTAGTTGGAAGTTTATAACTGTCGGCACTCGTCAGCGGCCGGCGGCATCGATGGACGTGCTGGTCTATATATGAAAGTGATTTTATTGGTACCCAACCCCCCAGAGTGACCTGTACACTTTGCAAGGTAGTTTTTTGTCCTAGAGTACCCCTTTTTGTTATCATGTACTTACAAAGCAACGTATATTTATTGGAAGACTTGTTTTTGTAGAAAAGCAGAGCCTTGCCCGGTAGAACTATTTGACGACGCTCGAGATCCGCATACTTACCAAATGTATGTCTATTACTTGCCGCAAATTAGCACTGCCTTTTCTGTTTTGACCACAGAACATAAAGACAGCTTTGTGGTTTTGACTATAGCAGCGAAAATTGAGACTCAAAAGTGAAGTATCTGTTTGGCAGAATGTGTCAAGTTCTCAGACGTACGACGTAGAGAGCATGTAGCCTGCTTGACCTGTGAGGTGATGCTTTGTTTTAAACATGCTTTGTTAGGTAATACAAACCATTTAAGACCTGGCTTGCTTGTTTTATCTTATCTTTCAAGTTCATTTATTCTAAAAAGACGGACAGAATACTATACTTGATGGTCAATTATAAGAAAAACACGAGACATAAAGATTGAAATTATATATTGTAGTAGTTCGCTTCAGATTTTTTGAAACATGAAATGGCACCGAAAATCCTTTAGGAAAACTTTTCATAACCGAAAACTGAAGTTTAAGCAATGTCGACGTCGCATCATTTTTGTGCAAAATAAAATATGCAGAGAGTAACTTTGAAATTATGTACCTACTTCATTTTGTAATTCGTTAATTAAACGTGTGCATTGTTTACACTAGAAATAGTCAACATTAAAAAAATATATACAAAACACACAGATAAATAAAAGTACTAAATCACGAGACAAGTTGTCAAGCGACAAACTAGTAGTAGAAGTGACATCTAGTGTCAAAAAAAGCTATCGTTGTCGAAAAAAGCATAGTGACGATACGTCTTCCGAATATATCAGATTGACTCTTAAAAACGATCATCCTACATTATTATCACTGTAACTATTGAAATACTGTCGTTTGTATCAAATTATCGTGACTGCAATCGATAGCAAAAAGCTGTCGTTTCTATGAGCAGTTTCAGAAAAAAATACGTTTTTTAGGGTTCCACAGTAAAAGAAACTGTCTGGCTTTCCGTCTGTGGCTTTACGAAGTAACTACTAGTCCTAGAAAGCTGAAATTTTGTATGGACATTTATGATAATCACGCTGAGATAACCGTAAAAAATCTAAAAATAATTAATTCGGGGTAGTTTTATACCTACACGTAAGATATAAGATAAGACTACACATAAGATAAATTTGTTTTCAATATTTATAAGGGCGTCGACCCCTCCATAGTCTTAACTCCCAGCTTTATAAATCTGGAAATATCATAAAATATAGTTTTAACCATGAACTTTTTTGGTTTCGTAGAAATTATCGCTCAAATAAGTGACACGGTCTATCAAACATCGGTACCGGAATCATTTAATACCTGTTTTTATGCTTTGGTAAACGTAAATAAAACACACGCCTACTTCTAACAACAGGTCTACAGGTAACGACGCGCGACGGTACCCTACACAGCGCGTGGTCCGACGCGCAATTGGTCTAATTTATATTTTTTTAAGAAAACTCCTCATTGTTAGAACAATTAGACGGTTTGTAAATTCCGGTCACGATAAATCGAACTTCGTTGTCGAGAGGCCTGCTTACATGTAGCGTGTAGATGTGACAATGCACTTGGAATCCCAGCGGATCCGTTGGAAACTCGGCCACCGCCCGGAAACGCCAGCACCCGTTATATGTGATACGTGGGCTGAGCCAATAAATACTGTCCTAGCTAGACACGTATTAGTGAAACACTTGTGGAAAGAAACAACTTAAAAACTAAAGTTTGTGCCTGATTGATGACCTCTGTGGCGCAGCGGGCGAAGGTCCACATGTCACGCAAAAGGTTGCGGGTTCGATTCCCGCCTCGAGACAAATATCTGTACGATCTGCAAATATTTGTTCAGGGTATTCTGGGTGTTTTTCTATATATAATAAAAAATACCTATCTATGTAGTATAATGTATTAAGTATATCAGTCATCTAGTACCCATACCACAAGCTTTGCTTAGCATGGGGCTAGATAATGCTTTGTGATTGTCCAACATTATTTATTTACTAGCAATTCTCCTACTACACGTGTCATTTTTGTGGAAATTATGATGAATATAATGAACTAAGTAAAAAATAAACTACTAAACTAATTTAGTGTATACTTTGTGTCGACTTAACTGAGAGGATGGCATACTAGGTTCGCACCTAGTAAACCTCGCGGTTAGCCTATTTCATCTTATCATGTATGTAAAGCTACAAGCTAGCTAGAGTGTTTTGTAAAACACGTAATGTGAGACTTGTGGAAATAAACCACCTAATAACTAAATTAAACTAAATTTTGTACAGAAAAACTATGATGCTAAAGGTGTTGAGCAAGCCTCATCGTATTATGTTCTAACCATCTATAATTAAAACAACTTGCTAGCCTCG
This sequence comes from Pasiphila rectangulata, assembly GCA_963082625.1. Taxonomy (NCBI): domain Eukaryota; kingdom Metazoa; phylum Arthropoda; class Insecta; order Lepidoptera; family Geometridae; genus Pasiphila; species Pasiphila rectangulata. The sequence continues at coordinate 13,462,333 of OY720243.1, forward strand.
TCTCTCGTATCACACGTGGTGTAAGACTTATGCGAAGAAACTACGAGAAAACTACACTTCTAAACTTATTAAACTTCGCACAACCATGGATAATGCAGTTTTGTCGAAACGTTCGTCGGACAAAATAAGCCAGGTTTAGCATTTACGAGAGCAATTCACTTGTAAAAAGACGTGTATTATAACATTTTTAACTAAACTTTGTTCTAGGATAGTCTATTCAGCTTGTGCCAGGTACTACGGAACTTATAAAGAAAAAATCCCACAAAACACATTTGTCACGCACTGTCAAAAAGTCCCTGTATGTCTACCATGAGTTTTCACAATCTATAATCGCTACCGTAGTTAAAAAAATGTATGAAAACTTGTACAGCGCCTCTGGTAGTACCAATCTATCCGAGATAGGTACTAAAATACGCAGTAAACTATACTACAGCGACTGTAGTTTGGGCTTCATTTGCTTAGAATTTGGTACCATGAATTACAAATCTGACATATGTCATAGTAACGTTACTTTATTACTGCTGTAGTAACGGCAGGCGATCAATGACAACTCATGGTAGACACACTAATCTCATGTAGAGCCAAGCTTTTAACTCTACAAGCTCTTACTTCACAAACTCTATACTTTAGTCAAAATTTGTGGCTTACCCGTTTTGCCTGTAATATTTATTGTATTGGCGATTTGATACAGATTAAAAGATTTAAGATTAAAATACAAAATTGTAATTCGCATCTTTGCAAGAATGAAAATTGTAGTGAGGCTTCTTCGCTTCTTCCCTTCACTTCGAAAAAAAATTCTGAAGCGAACGAATTCAATTATTTCCTTTATTCAATATAAATGTATGTTGTTATTTTTTTGTCAAGTCTATTCTATAGCTCTTTGCTCTGTTAAATAAACCCTTATTGACTTCGAATTGACTTTGACTTAAATAATTTATTTTTTAATCTCTAAGTGGCTTTGTTGTCATTAAATTTCTAAAGAAATATCTTAGATACCCAAGTATATGAAACTAGCTTTATGTTATTTATTTATTTATTACCTAACTACGAGTATCAAAACAAGCTTGTCGTGGATAAGTTTAGTTCTAAGCCGTAATAGGCAAGCCTTTTCATGGATTGAGGCTATTGTTGTTGAGAATCATATTTCAGATGTGAAAAGCTTTTGAGATCGTTAACTACGCCATCAAAATAATTTCTGAGACTTATAAGATGCCATACGTTCCTATTTGCTGACTTGACATCCAAGTATTATTCAAAATCATGATTACATTATCATACTTATAATTTGAATATGTTTTTTAGAGTTTTTGTAAAATGTACTTTTTTCGTAAATAACTTTTGTTACAGAAAAAAATTAAGTACACTAACTGTTTTTGTATTGGCATTGCCTTGTTAATTAAATAAATATAATTATTACTAGATATCGTCCGTGAGCTTCTAATTTTTTTTTCCTATTATATTGCCGTCTTGTAGCAGACTTCGAAACTGATAAGAATTGAACACTTTTTTTAAAAGTGGTTTGGTCGTTATCTTGTTGCGTTGATGGAATTTAGGTTAGAATAATAAATATACACGGAATCTTATATTTTTAAGTGACTTATTAAGTCTCTTAAAAATATAAAATTCCGTGTATGTTCGCTCGTTGAAATTTGAAATTTGCGATCTCCTCGCAGAATATCGTGCACGGTATACACAAAAAACCTTTAGTCAAGGCGAAATTGCGCCTAACAATCATATAATTACCATAGTTATGTGACTTACTGAAGCACATAACAAAAAAAATGCTATAAAAACGATCGATAGGTAGCTATCGCATGACGATGAAATAATAATGAGTGGGAGAACGTTCATGCTTATAATTTTGTATGCGAAGGCCCCACATTCCACCAAAGAAATGTGAATCTTAAAACAACCCTTCAGACGGTCTTATTAAAGTCCATAATAGAGTCCATTGCTGTGGTTCGGCTAAATAGCTACTGGTTTATTCAACAATATCCAATCAATCCCGAAAGCCATTCTATTAATATGGATACCTCATCAGTAATGATTCATGGAATGGGGTATATACGAGATAACATGTCCCTAAAGAGTCTTACCAATCAACTCAGCTGTAGGACGTCTACTGCTGGACTGTCTATACCTCCTCATGGATCTTAAAGTACGGATCCTGAGGAGGTTGCTGCCATACTTACCACGCTTGGCAGTAAGAGTCATCATAAATAACGCAGGATACAACAAACAGCACCAATTTTGTCCCAAACCAAGCAAAGTTTATACTATGGAAAGGAACCCAGATAATTGAGATACTTCTTCTTCATCTCAGCCGTACTGTCCATGTCTGCTGCTGGATTCCATGGCCTTCCATATGGATCCAATATCATAAGATTTTTTTTCCATACGCCACACATGGCAGGCGTATGTGACATTGTAGGTACCAACCAACTTTAAAACTAATTACAATGATATAAAGCAAACAGCAAAATACAATCTCTGAACTTCAACTTTATGTCTTTAGTATTTTGTTGCATTATATTATTCCAAAGTTGATTTACCTCTTATTTTATTTGAAATTATTGGCACATACCTCGGTATTTTGGTCACTGGCAAGATCGCCAATTGTACAGGTCACTCTGTGGGGTTGGGTACCAATAAAATCACTTTCATGTATAGACCAGCACGTCCGTCGATGCCGCCGGCCGCTGACGAGTGCCGACAGTTATAAACTTCCAACTACCCGCGCACTCGCAGCCGATTGGCGCCAACCAAGTCCGTACTTACATTTATTATACGTTACACAAAGCAATTGCTGCCAGAAGCAGCTGTGAAAACCCTTAACTTTTTATCCCCGGAGACGACGAACCCAACGTAGGATTGTAGGTACTTTAATAAATAATTTAAAACGAACCAGAGTACCCCAGCTTTTTCGCGGATGTAAAAAAACATGCGCAAATGTTTTATATAATGAGCCATCTGCATAGGAAATTAAATCCCACATGATGTTCGTATGTAACTGGCACCACTAAAGTTTGTGTAATGGAAAACCGTGAAGACCTAATTTAGATTCCATTTATGGAAACATAAAGCGCAACAAGAATAAAACTGTAGGACGAGACATCTTTTCATATCCACGAAGACGGAAGAGGCTAGCGCATAATGCCTGTCAAGAAGCACATTTCACAAACTAACTATTCAGCCAGCTGTGGCGAGTATTACAAGGAAAGAAGTCTTTCACTGCCCCTCGGAGCTCAAACGAACTTCTTGCATAAATTTTAAACGTGGAGCCTATTTAGTAGGTATCCGAGCTTTGTTCATTGATGGACTCGACAACGGGGTATAATAATGTCCCTTTGTAATTTAGGACCGTGCAATTTGAATTTTAAACTTGTTGGGTCGAAGATTGTTTTGTGAATTTAAAACAGATTTGTTTTTGTGCAAATTGGAATGAAACTGGAGTTATGAATGCTTATAGATTTTATATTAAAAATATGCAATCTAAGCCGTAACTTTCCCAACTATTTAAGGTTCCGAACGTCAAGAGAAAAAACCGGAACCCGTATCGGATCACTCGTTTATCAGTCTAGCTGTTTGTTCTTCTGTCCGTTAGTTTGTCTTTTGAGCTCTATCTGCGAAACGGTTAAAGGCATAGAATGTTTAGAAGATATGAAGGTAGAACTTGAAGTTTATACCGAACATTTAGGTCTACTGGTAAACGATGCCCTTAAAAAACTACCTCAAGACATTCAGAATCAAAAGTGTCATTTTTTTGTACGAAAATCAAAGATTTAAATCGTTATGACAATAATGGAAAACCTCTAAGGCACTTCTAGAAGTCTCAGGACTTCAAAATTTGAAATGTTGAAAGCTTATTGTGCCACATGTAAAGGAAACACTCTAAAATTTTGGATTATTTTTGGACTTTATAATTTTAACTTTATTTAAAACTAGCTGACCCGGTGCAGCATTTTTAGTTGTGATGAAATTAGGAGTGTGCCCAGCTCCATTACAGTTTCTAAACTTTCTGAGCTACGTCCACCATTTGTTTATATATATTGATCAAAACTTTTCTGCATACTATATTAGATGTAATGAGGAGTTCCAACCCGAGATAAGTCAACATATAACTGTGCATGGGAAAAACACTGCTTTCTCAGGTACCCACCAGAGATTATTTTTGACCCTTAATAGTGAGGGCAATGAGAAACGTTTTTAAATTTAGAGCTGTCGGTGTAAAATTGGGTGTATTTGTTCCGTTTTAATTTTAGAACGGCACTAACCGGATAGCTATACGTCATTTTAGTCAGTTTTACGTCAATTAAATAAATTTTAGCTGTTTAGTGCAACAACATAATCACCACCAGTGTAGCCTTAAAATATTAACGTCTTGTTTAAAAAAAGCTGTTTAATAGAAATATCACTCATAGATTACGGCACAGTCGCGGTTCCATGCCTATGTCGTATCATCTCCTTAACCATTTGTCCAAATTATATGCAGTAAAAGAGAAAAGTGTTTTGTTTTAAACACTTGAGACAATAAATTTACTTATTTTGATAAGAATTCATAATTGTCGATAATAAAACCAATAAACATCACCTTACGATTTAAATTATTTTTTAATTATAAAAAACGACTTTTTGTAACTTAAATATGAAAGTTTTTACTTTTTTGTAGGCAGTATCAAGCTCTTAAACTTTTATTTAGAACTCAATAATATACCTCTCATCATTAAGGCAGCGTACGTAAGAAACATTTTCATAATTAATGGAATCAGGCGTTACTTTGCGGAAATCCATGACAATAAACTGCAATGAAAATATTTAGTTTTAAATCCACTTATGCATAAGCGGAATTAAAACTTAATATTTTCATTGCATTTTTTTAGAAACATTTTCGTTCAACCGTTTTTGTCTGACTTACTTTGTAAATCCAACTAGCACGAAAAAACTTTTAATTTTTCGGGTAAATTTATAGCCTATGACACTCACAAATACTGTAGTTTTCTGTTAGTAGATTAGTAGTAGTTAATAGAGACAAACCGACGTTTAACCAAAGAATGTAAAATCGTGTGTAAACGACTCAGAACAATGTTTTAATAGTTAGTTCGAATGTTGATTTTTTCCACTTTAAAATTACACTGTCTCTTCTACCAGCCGATGTTTTAACGGTTCAGTGGCATCCAGCAGGCGTCGGGCGTATGAACCGGCTGATGGGACACGAGTTAACGGTTGAACTGTGTTTTATTTTATTTGGTCGTTACGTGATTCGAAAGAAATTGTGAATGTCAAAGCTGCCTTTGCGTCCCGTCGCGCTGCTTGGTTAGGAACGATTGTAAAACACGCTAAGTCAATAAATAATTATTCATTAGAGTAAATTACATCGTAGTAATCAATTCACAATATGCCGTGGGGTGCCGGCAGTAGAATGATACCCCTCCTCTCATGCCCATGGATGCAGTAAGAGCCTGCTAAGGGATACCTCCGGAAGATGGGCAGCAGCGTCTATCCGTGTATCATCATCCCATACTGCGCTCACCAACCCGCCTGCCAAGCGTGGTGAGTATGGCAAACTACCCCTCATGGAGATCCATGAGGGAGGCCTGTGTTCATCAGTGGACGTTTTATGGCTGAAATGATGAATCAATTCACAAAAGATAAAATGTACACATTTTAATTGAAAAAGGCACATAATGGAATACGTTCGCTTCAGAAAACTTATATATCCAAGTGCGGGTAAGAAGTGAAAAAGAAACCACACTCGATGGCATATAGGATGCCATATGCCATCGTGTAGGTACTTTCACGAAAGTCTTGCGGCAACTCGAGACAAAACATGGCAGAATTAAGCCCAAATTGTAAAACTTTACTTCTTCTTTTGTAAATTTAATAAGAATACGGATTTAACTGCGACAATTCAACATTTGTATAAAACAGCATGTTTTGATTATTGCTGAAACTGAAAATAGCAAAAATGGCGCCCATATTATTATTGTCCAAATACATATATTCTAGTGTTTCTAGTCGATGAATCAAACAAATCCCTTAATATTAACGAAAAACTACTATTGCGTTAAATTTCGTTTGGAAAAGAATCCACTAAAATACCATTGTTTTATTAAATTTCCTTTCTGCTGTTGTTGGTTGTACAACAACAGCAGTACCTACAAGTTGCCATTAGAGCTTTGGAACAAAACCAGTTGTAAAAACGTAAGTATTTTTCTGTGACTACTCATACGCTGCATACTCTATCAACGTCAAGTCCTGCTTATTCAGTTCAAGCATGTTATACCAAACAAACAAAATCCTTATTATTTGAAACAATAATGATGCGGGTCCTTATAACAGAGCGATCAATCAAAGTTGAAAGAATTGGGAAAATCACGAGATAAGAATAAAGTTAGATCTCCAGTTTATTTGCCAGCCAAGTGAGAAAAATGGATGTGTAAAATACGAGGAGAAAATTTTGGTTGGCTCTACCCTACCAGGAGGCTATTGTTTTTATTTTATACAAATTCTAGTGGCGCTACAATGGTACTCTTCCGATTCTTCGAAATTCGAGGGGTAATACAATTTTGAGTATTTGTTTTTTTATTTATTAGAAAAAAACAAGTAAGGAAACAAAGGTATATTATTCTTATTGTAGTAAATCAATGGTTATTTTAATTTTTTAGCGTTGGCGGGACGATCTCTATGACAGAAAACGATGCAGTTCTAAGAGGACGTCGGGGATCAAAATACGGACATTAAAATGCTTAAAAAGAAGATAATTCTACGACATTACAAAATCTACCCTAATATAGTGTAAAATATGTATAATTCCCTCAAACAATTTCATATTTTTATATCATTATCTCAGCTTCAAACGCAGGAAACACGCCCAAGGGAGCGGGTTTCAATACGTTTGTGGTACGTAAAGCTAACCTCAAATACGCGAAAGATACTAATAAGGGAAACATGAAATATTGAGTCAAGAAATTACCTTTTATTTTGTACCTTCTTTTGTTATTGTCTTTGATTATCACTTTCTAAGCATATAATACGGTTTTCTATAAGATGTGAAAGTATGATGATGATGATAATGAAGGTACGTGTGAGAATGGGATTGGGTTTTGTAACTAAGCGTTGATAGACCAACGCATGTCCTGGTATGCTCACATAGAATTAGTTATGAGTAGAATTCGTAAGTTAATTTGGATTTTTAAAATATTGCGATATACTGCTACAAAAGAAATTATAGAACAAATTTATATAAGCCTGGCACAATCAATACTAAAATACTGTATACCAATATGGGGAGGAGCTGCCAAAACAAAATTCTTTGATTTAGAGCGAGTTCAAAGATCCTTGGTAAAAGTCATGTATTGTAAGCCGTTTCAACATCCTACAGACTTGCTCTACCAGGAATCGGGAATTCTGTCAGTAAGGAAACTCTACATTCTAGATACCATCTTAAAATATCACAAAATATTAGGATTTGACCTTAGTAAGACAAAAAAGCGACGGAAGGATAAGGTTGCAGACAAAGTTATATGTCGATCCAAATATGCATCCAGACAGTACGCCAAACAGTCCGCATACATTTACGACGCCATTAACAAAATTCTTAATATATACTCATTGAACAATCATTCCTGTAAAAAAATACTGAGTTTATGGCTGTCCACAATAAGTTACGAAGATGGAGAAAAACTCCTAGAAACTATAGCATAGTAACAGTTATTTTTTTAATTTAAACCACACATCCCTAGCAAACAAACATTCACGTACGCATACACACACGCGAGCACACACACACACATATATACACACACACACGCACACACACATACACACGTACATTTCCACATATGGACAGAGTAACTGCAATATACACGCAGACATAGTTACTACTTTTTTATTGTTACTACTTTTATTTTAATTTAATTTTTGTGTCAATAACTCTCATAATTAATTGAATTACTTAGAGTGTTTGATCTTATTTTTATAACATTACCACAACCAAAAGAAGATTTTATTTTTTGTGAATTTTTATAAACATTAAATTCTCTAGAATTTAAATTTAAATTTAATTTGTTTCTTTTTGTACTTAGTATAATAGTATTATGTTGCTAGTTTTCTTTTTTTAATATTAACAATTTACGCTAAGCTTGTTAATTATTATACTTAATTTATCTTAAAGATAGCCGCGCTGCAGAGCGAGACCCTCTAGCACAGGTATCATATTACTTAAAAGAGGGTCCCATTCCACTGAAATGTATTAGATTAAGTTGAAGAAATAAACTATCTATTTATTTATTTATTATTATTTATAACTAACAAAGATTCAATACATTGAAAATACCAAAAATATTGAAATAGTATTCTAAATTCACAGATAAAAATCCACTTCCTACCAAATAATATCACACGTAACTTTTTTTTAAATTTACTCGCCTTCAATTTACTTTACTGTAGTCGTAAAAGCAAAGTGTTCCTGAAATTGGAACCGGAGCAATTACCAGTGTGTTATCTGTGGCTATTACCGCCCATTTAATAAAATATGTACAATGTTTAGCTCAATTTTTAGCTATTCTGGGAACATGTGCTTACTTTTTACAAGCTTTTATTTAGCTTGCCCTATATGTAACTATGTTAGTTCGCGGAATCTTACAACTCAATTTTGAACCAGATATCTTCAACCAATTGAGCTGAAATTTTGTACACATGTTTTCTTTGGATGAAAATACATGGTCAGCTATGTGACGTCACTCTGAATCTAACATGGCGGAACACCCAAGATGGCGGACTACTTATTTTTAATTTACTCCTACAATATAGGTATCAAATGAAAGGGCTTGCTGAGAATAACTAAAAAAATCAAATGACGTCACTCTGAATCCAATGTGGAAGAACACCCAAAATGGCGGACTACTTAATTTTAATATTCTCCTATAATATGGATATCAAATGAAAGGGCTTGCTAAGAATAACTCAAAAAATGAAATGGCGTCACTCTGAATCCAACATGGCGGAAAACCCAAGATGGCGGACTACTTATTTGTAATGTACATACGTACTCCTATAATATGGGTATCAAATCAAAGGGCTTGCTAAGATAACTCAAAAAATGAAATGACGTCACTCTGAATCCAACATGGCGGAACACCCAAGATTGCGGACTACTTATTTTTAATGTACTCCTATAATATGGGTATCAAATCAAAGGGCTTGCTAAGAATAACTCAAAAAATGAAATGACGTCACTCTGACGTTACTCGAAAAATTAAATGACATCCTCTAAATTCAACATGGCGGACTACTTAATTTTAATTTCTGTTTTTATGTCTGTTCATCTTATACCCGTCATGTTGGATTTAGAGTGATGTCATTTAATTTTTCGAGTAAGTCTCAGCAAGGCCTTTCATTTGATACCCATATTGTAAGAGTGCATTAAGAATAACTAGTCCGCCATCTTGGATGTTTCGCCATGTTGGATTCAGAGTATGGTCATTTCATTTTAGAATTATTCTCAGCAAGCCCTTTCATTTGATATCCATATTGTAGGAGTCCATTAAAAATTACTAGTCCGCCATCTTGGATGTTTCGCCATGCTGGATTCAGAGTTGTTGAGTTAACCTCCTTTCGGCTTTACGAGTAGTTTTGTAACACCCTGTATATGTATTGATATTATATAATTTATTTATGTCATATTTGAAAACTTCATAAAAACTTTCGTACATCTTTAACCCCTTGTTGTATCCACAAATCCAATCCATCCCAAGGTTTCTGGTAGAGATCGCTCTTTGGCGATAAGACCGCCAATTGTCACTTGTGTTTAGTGTTTATCTTTCTGTTGGTATTTTTATATTTAAGGTGTGTAATAAAGCATTTTCTATTCTATTCTATTCAAAATACGAGTACCTGCTTAAATCTCGACAAGCTTTTTTATCACATAAATTGTGTAAAGACGTTTTAAGTTGACATTGAACTTTAATTGAAAATGTTTATTTTATTATTTTTAGTAGGTACTTTCAAATAAAAGCTCGTTTGTTAAAAAGTTTTTTTTTACTTTTAATTTATTTTTTGAAAACTCTCATCGGAAAATTTTGCAATGTGCCAGAAAAGAAAGCGACAAGCATGTACCTCTATGTATTGAGGCATTCCTGACACTGTTTATGTTAACGATTCCAGAACTTATAATTTTGGTTAATGAAGTCTTTGGACTGAAACAAAGACGAGGAACGCCAATTTTTTGCGTTCATCTTTTCTTTTTTATGTCTGCTGCTTGCCTCATGCTGCAATTCTGCCAGGAACGCTTAACCTTATGTACTTACATACAACATTCCCATATAACTAAACTAATTAGGTTGTCAAAGGCGTGTTTTCTAAATGCTTTTCAATATAATAAATGAAAGATCACGACCTTATAGGTATACATAGGTATATTATTTTAAACGAAGAGTTCCTTAAGATAATAGACGAGCTCTGTGGCGCAGCGGGCGAAGGTCCGCCTGCGACGCAAGGGGTTGCGGGTTCGATTCCCGCCTCGGGACAAATGTCTGTACGATCTGCAGATATTTGTTCAGGGTGTTCTGGGTGTTTTTATACATATAATAAAAATATCTATCTATGTAGTATAATGTATTAAGTATATCAGTCATCTAGTACCCATAACACAAGCTTTGCTTAGCTTGGGGCTAGATGATGCTGTGTGATTTGTACAGCATTATTTATTTATTTATTTATTTATTTATAATTAGGTTGTCAAAGGCGTGTTTTCTTAATGCTTTTCAATATAATAAATGAAAGATCGCGACCTTATTGGTATACATGGGTATATTATTTTAAATAAAGAGTTCCTTAAGATACTTTATCAGTTATAGGTATACACTTTCATTGGAATTAAAACGTATACCACGTTATTCTATTACATTAACTGAGGCACAAGATAATATACCTATAATAAAAATTGCAAAATGTATTTTATGCATGTGAATATTATTCAGTGAACCGGAAAATTGGAAATTGTAATAAATACGGGTGAAAGGTAACTTGTTTAATATTGGGTTTGATTTTATTAACACCAGATAAATGCTCCTCAGCCGGGAATTAAACCAATAAGTTTTCAGTAAAAAAGAAAAAAGTGTTTTTTACTAAACCTAACGGATGGAGCTGGCAAGCGGAGAAAGCAAGTTTGTGATTAATCACAATGCTGTCTTTGTAAAATTGTGTTTTCTACCAGTAAAAGCAAACTAACGCCATCTATAAGGTCCGAGGGAACCATTTTGGAAGTTTATACTTTTTAAACGCCTTGAAGGTCTTTGGATGTTGTTTGAACGTTTTTACAGATTATTTTCAATCCGATTGTTTTTGGAGAAATGTATTTCACGCCCATTATTAGACGAGTTTTGTATTATGAAAAGGATATTTGGAAACATACCTTCAACATCTCTCAAACGTAGGATGTCTACTGCTGGACAAAATCCTCTCTCATGGATCTTTAAGTACTGATCTTGAGGGGTTGTTGCCATACTCACCATACTCATACAGCAGTTTGGCAGTCGGGTTGGCAAGCGCAATACAGGATGTTGATACACGGAAAGACGCTGCTGCCCGTCTTCAGGAGAGTCGGAGCAACATTCTTCTGCCGGCACCTCAATAATACGTTATACCCAATATTTTAAAGCAAGAAGGTAATCAAGTTTAGGAAAACGTTAAAAGCGGGCTGTCTGATCAGCGTCTTGTTATAATTCTCATATTCTCATATCACCAAAAACATAAGAGCTTAGCCACAGATTACAGGACATAATCAGCTCAGTTAAGCACAAAGATCTCAGTTATCAAATAAACAACTGGTATTATAAACTTTCAAAAATAACGTGAGTATACTATTCATTTTGTAAAAACGGGAATTATTCACGTAGGTAGGTAGTATTGTAGCGCGGACGGGCATTCACTCCCATGATGATGATTTTCTTGAAAAATCTAAACGTTTCGGAATAAATAAATAAATAATGCTGGACAAATCACACAGCATCATCTAGCCCCAAGCTAAGCAGAGCTTGTGTTATGGGTACTAGGTGACTGATATACTTAATATTATATTATACTACATAGATAGATATTTTTATTATATATAGAAAAACACCCAGAACACCCTGAACAAATATCTGCAGATCGTACAGACATTTGTCCCGAGGCGGGAATCGAACCCGCAACCCCTTGCGTCGCAGGCGGACCTTCGCCCAAATAAATTATTCGTGAATAATCTTCGACGCTAAAATACTACGTGAGCAATCCCCGTTTTTACAAAATAAATTATATATATGTATATATATATGTATTATAAAATTTGTATATCATGGAATTAACCTTTATATTTTATTTTAAATAAATAGCTGGTCAATACGCTCAAAACTGCCGGTTTTTAATCTCCGTTAAGAACACCTGTTGAAACCATGCACAATAGGTTTAGTGTCCGTATTGTGTAGTGTCATTATTTCAGCCAGAGAAGTACCATCTAGGACAAAATGGCCCAAAATATAATCTGGTAAAGTACTCTCATTTTTCTCTTCGCAAAATAAGGAGATCAGTACGCGTGACAGAGATCAAAGATAGCACAGGCTCCTTATACACGTAGTAAAACGTAAGGTCTGTTTACCAGCCGAGAAGGGCACGCAAGGAAGTATAATTACTCTGAAATTAATGCTAAATTCGTAGTGGCGTGCCGGCAGTAGAATGTTGCATCCCCTCTCCAGCCCGTGAATGCTGTAAGAATCTGCCAACGGATAATCTTGGAAGATAGGCAGCGTCTTTCCGTGTATCAAAAACCCGCACTGCGCACGCCAAATCGCCTGCCAAGCGTGGTGAGTATGGCAAACACCCCCTCATGATCAGTCTTGTACTTGGTCCATGGGAGAGGCTTATGTTCAGCAGACGTCTACAGCTGAGATAGTAATAGAATGCTGAATAATCCTTGGTATCTAAGGTTAGACAAAATTGCGACAATAACATTACAAATAATATAAATAAATAATGCTGGACAGCACCATCTAGCCCCATAGGAAGCCGTGCCTGTGTTAGGCCTCTGCCTCGAATCTTGCGGGCAGCGGGGCGGCGGCGGCTGCGGCGCGGGAGCGGCAGGATCTTATGCGTAAAATCAAAGCCCGCGCCGCTGCCGCGCCGCTGTTTTCGAAGGCCGGTCCATTTCAGTCCATTTCCGGTCGGCATGTTGTGTTCACTGTTTATTAGAAATAACACCGGGAATGTCATACCCGAGAATGCCACAAATTCGATAAAAATGTGTTTATTTCAAGTTGTGAACCAAATAATAAAAAAAAATGCACGTAATATATACTTTCGTGGAAAAAAATAACACGGACCAACCTGTTATTATTACCATTATTGTGCAACCATTTTGCACGTAATATATACTTTCGTGGAAAAAAATAACACGGACCATATGTACCGAATATTCTATATGACTATACAGAAATCAGTGCGAGCCGAACGGCTCGCACTGATTTCGGTACATATATATAATTAGGGAGCTGTCTCATTTCGTGTGGAAACAACGGCACGGCTTCATTACGGTAAGGGCGTATTTAATGATTTCGGTACATATATGTATATAATTAGGGAGCTGTCTCATTTCGTGTGGAAACAACGGCACGGCTTCATTACGGTAAGGGCGTATTTAATGATTTCGGTACATATATATAATTAGGGAGCTGTCTCATTTCGTGTGGAAACAACGGCACGGCTTCATTACGGTAAGGGCGTATTTAATGATTTCGGTACATATATATAATTAGGGAGCTGTCTCATTTCGTGTGGAAACAACGGCACGGCTTCATTACGGTAAGGGCGTATTTAATGATTTCGGTACATATATATAATTAGGGAGCTGTCTCATTTCGTGTGGAAACAACGGCACGGCTTCATTACGGTAAGGGCGTATTTAATGATTTCGGTACATATATATAATTAGGGAGCTGTCTCATTTCGTGTGGAAACAACGGCACGGCTTCATTACGGTAAGGGCGTATTTAACGATTTCAATCTTTAGCTGTATGTTATTTATTATCATTAATGTTAATGGCTACCTTTCAACACGTCTTCTTGCGTGTATTTAAAATCCGCGTATAAAATTAGTGTAGTAAAAGCACTAAGCACTCAGAACAACTCTATCTGTTCTTAAAACAACCACACTCGTTTCTGTTATAAACTCATGTCGGGCGTCTGTGTGAGTATTGGAATTGAGATAAAAGGATTTTCTCTCGTAAAAAGGTTATGGGGTCGGCGCTATCTGTGACAAGTTCGACATGTACATCTTGATAGCCAATGACCTCTTAAAACTACCTTGTATTTCGCACCGCTAGAGCTTTTCTATCAAAACTGAAATCGAGTGTTTATTATTCCAGGAACTCATTTAGGTAATCAACAGAACCCAGTTGATTATGTAATTAAACTATACTGTTATATTTAAATGTATAATGCGAGAGTAATGTCATTGTGCGTAATTGTGTTAACTGAAGAAATTTGTATATCTATTTACATTTGTTTGCTTTTTGATGAATAATCGAAACGTTGGATTAAAATAAGGATAAGTCTGTAAATACCTAGTTAAAACATATTTGCAATAATGTGAAGTGATTACGTTCATCATCATCATTCCTGCCGTAAAAAGTCCACTACTGAACAGGCGTCCCTCATGGATCTCCATGAGGGGTAGTTGCCATACTCACCACGCTTGGCAGGCGGGTTGGCGAGCGTAGTACGGGATGTTGATACACGGAAAGACGCTGCTGCCCATCTTCCGGAGGTATCCCTTAGCAGGCTCTTACTGCATCCACGGGCATGAGAGGAGGGGTAACATTCTACTGCCGGCACCCCACGGCAGTTACGTTAATTAGTTAAACATGAGACTGCCGCTGATGACCGCTTAACATGAGGAGGGCCTTCAGCCTGTCTCGTCATTTAATAGTTTAAAAAAAAAATCTAGAATTCTTAAAACATGGTGGGCGATAAGAGCATATGATTGTATAGTAAACCGGTAAAGTTACTACAAGGCAGTTACCATCAAGACAAGGTGGTTCATATATGGTTTTAACTCTTGTCTAACTTGGATTACAACACCATCGTTCTGAACAATTTTATTTTTCGTCCAAAACAAAGTATAGTTATCCAGACTCGGCGGAGGATTGTGAGAACTGGTTCAAAATTCTGTCAGTACAAAAATTTCACTGTTATTTGTAAGCTAGAGATAAAAGCAAGGAATATTATAGTGTCCAATTTTGGTTTTTCATTATAAAGCTAGTTTTCTCTACTATCATGAGCAACTATATCTAGCTTTACTGGACTATTAAACATGCAAGTAAGCTTTTAAGGCTTTATGCATTGCAGTTTGTGGATAGTACGCAAAAATCTCCGCAAGCTAGGTTTATCTTACTTTAGCTTAGCTCGTCGATAGATTTATAGATTTATTTACGATAAAAGAAACTACAATCAGACTTATATCTATCTTAAGCCTAAAAGCTAATTTAAGAATGTAGGTTATTAATAACAATGACAATTGTGGATAAACTTACGTAAACTGAACCGAGCATGTACTTTAACAGCCGTGCTAGGCGGAGCCTGTGTTACGGACTGCTAATAATTCCTCACGATTTACGCCACTGGCACACTGCTAACAATATAACTACACAACAATATACAAAATATAAACTATGTAAACAAACATTATGATCGAAGTCATACAAAACACTAAAATATTTTTTAGTTAACTTGTACACTAATTACAAGTACAACACAGTAAATGCGGGTGGGTTTAAAATTTTAACGTTGTGATTCGGTACAGACATAGAGGAAACCAAATGAAGCCACCACGATTTAGATAAGACTACTATTTTTTTTGTGTTGGCGCAAAGTCGATGGTGAATAATTTTGCCAAGTTGAAATTAGAAGCTAATATAATTACGTAGGTTCGTATTAGTATTTTATAATTATTAATATAAATAGTGTGTACTTACAATGTTGTGTTTTATTTTTCGATAACTCTCTTCAAAGCTCTAACGCCGAACTTAAACAGCTAGAACGTTCCTTTAACCAGTCTGTTTTGCCACTACTGTTACCTACCTACCTACGGTTCCGAAACATGGACGCTCGCTTTTTTAATGACAGTGCGTGTACCGAGTACGAGTTGCACAAAGGTCTATGGATCCTGACATGCTCGAAATCAAGCTCTCGGAACGAGGTCTTAGATCCAACATCGGACAAAAGTTCACGATGTCGGAGACAACACGTTAGGTTTCTAGTGGAGTTTTGCAGAGCACCTTGCTGTTCGACATAGACTGACTGAGTGGTAGCCGAGGTCAAGTCAAATGTGTTCGTCCGAAAGCAAGTTGGTTCGACGACATTAAAAGGGTCTCTAGGCACACCTGGATGCGAAAACCACAGGACAGAGGAGACTGGCAAAGATTTAGGAAGGCTTATTCCCGGCAGTGGGTGATCGCGGGTTGAGAAGAAGACGATGCAGCTAGCCGAATGGAGACCATAACCCGGCAAATGAAAAGTAGGGAGGCAGCCTCTGTATTGGACAGACGACATCACCATGACTGTAGGCAACCCCTGGATGCGTATTACGAAGAATTATGTTGAATAGAGAAATAGAAGGAAGAAGAACTTAAGATGAAACATAATCGCTGCTAGATTCGACGTTCATACTACACGTACAAAACTGTAATTTTCATTTCACTACGTTCAAACTTTGAAATTTTACTTCCACTGCTATATTATTTCTCTCTTTCTCTTTGATGCTATAGGTAACAGATAAACCACAAGGATTATCTGTGTATGAAGGATATCCTTTATTCGAGAAAGTAACTGGGCAGTGCATTGACTAAGCTGGTTAGTAGACGGTATGGCTGGCGTAGAATTTAATAATGATCTATTTATATAACCAGGGAGATAATTTAGAAAAATAGCCTAGTTACTCTTCGGCCGAGTTTCACGAGGGTCAAATCTTATGAAAAAAAACATATTTTGTTATAAAAACTTATATATGTGATTGCTGAGCAAGCCGAACATTAGTTCGGATCACTAAATTCGGGATAATCGTAATTAAAAAGAACTTTTTTACCTCGATTTTCCTATGATAATGAAAAATACAAGCAAAATTTTCGATTCTCACCCATAACGCGGGCTGCCTCTACCGTTTGGCTACAAAATCACAGTCGTCAGTGTCTAGTCTACTCGACTAAATACATACATAGTCTGAACGAGCCGTTAACTCTATCCGATTTCCAATTTTGTCCTTTTGAATAGGTTTTGTTGGTAGCCGAGACATTAATGATAGCACAACTTGCCTTTTGTTGAAATACAGGCTTTCACGGATGATTCACGGTGGATCTACGTGAGATTTATGTTCTGTTGATAAACACGAGGTACGAGCTATTGAATTTACTTTTACAAGGTTAATCATGAAGATATTACGTCGTGATTTATAGCTTTTTAACTCTAGTAAAACCAATAACAGTCACATAATTTATTTTTTTGCGCTTTTTGTCAAATTTTAGATTTACGTACCTATAGGTACCTCTATATACTTTGTACATACTCAATTTTGTTGGTTATTGTTTTTTTGTGTCTAATTATGCATAAATATTCTAGATAATAATTTAGATACCGTGGGGTGCTGGTAGTAGAATGTTGCCCCTCCTATCTTACCCGTAGTAAGAATCTCTTACGTTATACCTTCTAAATATGGGCAGCAGCATCTATCAATATATTAACATTCCGTACAGCGCTCGCCAACCCGCCTACCAAGCTCACCACGAGTATGGCAACTACCCCTCATGGAGATTATGAGAGAGGCCTGTGTTCAGTTGTCGACATTTGACGGCTGAAATGAAAGGATGATTCCAGATATAATATTATAATCCACATCAAACGAGCGTGAGAAATCAGTGAGGTAAATTCTTTATTCTTATCTAATCTTTTTCATAATAATTTACCGTTAAAATGCTTTCAACCGCCTTGTGATTAAGTGCTACAATGCTGCTACTCGATAAAATCGGAATCTTTTAAACGAACCCCTGCCCAAGTACGCTGACTTGAAATGAAACAGAACCATGGTAATGTAGCTTGAAACATTTAATTAAAACCTTTCACAGTTCCCTGGTTCAAATTTCACAAGCCCTGAGACAACATTGAAGTACCTAAAGGTTGTACAATAAATTGGGACACGCGCTGTGTTCCGTAGTTGCCCGTAGACCTGTTGCTAGAAGTTGGTGTACATTATTTTTTTTTACGTTTACCAAAACACTTTTTAAATTAAAAAATTAAATTAAAATTAAAAAAAAATTAAATAGGACATCCAACACAAGGGTTACACATAATACACATAATACTAAGGACTAAATGTTAATAGCCTGGTGCTCCCGTAATTACAGGACGTCACGGCATGTACAAAGTTAGAGCGACAACTGATAAAAAGTATTATTTTTTAAACATTATTTAGAGCATATAAGAAAAATTGTAACATAAACTTTATGTTAATAAAATTTTAAACGGTATATAAAGCAAGTATGAAAAATTAGGAAAGCTAACAGCTCACAAACAAATAGTTAAATTAATACATGTAGCCGGTGCAACCAGTACCTACATGCGCACTGGTAGCCAATTATAAGTTTCCACTTATAGGAAGAAGAATATTAGATAAGAAAAAAACGAGGTTAGACGACTTATAGATTATTATAGGGGAAATAAAAGAATGAATACTACATTTTCATTACGTCAGAAAATAGGCATGATGACAGAAAAATAAAACCGGGCAAGAGCGAGTCGGACTCGCGCACCGAGGGTTCCGTGCCATCATACAATATAATATGTGCCGTGGGGTGCCGGCAGTAGAATGTTACCCCTCCTCTCATGCCCGTGGATGCAGTAAGAGCCTGCTAAGGGATACCTCCGGAAGATGGGCAGTAGCGTCTTTCCTTGTTTTAACATCCCGTACTGCGCTCGCCAACCCGCCTGCCAAGCGTGGTGAGTATGGCAACTACCCCTCATGGAGATCCATGAGGGAGGCCTGTTCTGTAGTGGACTTTTTACGGCTGAAATGATGATGATGATACAATATAATATATGACAAAGGCGGTTTTATATTTGATGGAGAACCTTGACAGCGCCATCTCTTGTCTGATAGCGGAACTTATGTAGATTTTTAACACTTTCGATGATTTCTAAAAAAGTATGCTATGTAGAGAGATTATAATAAATTTCCTCTAATCTTTACATACACTTCTAAATAGCAATAAAAGTTTCAGAGGTTTATCTCCGCAAACTTCGGAGATAAGGGGGGGAACGCTATTTTTTTCAACATTTTTGTTAATAACTCAAAAACTATACGACTTAAAGGAAAATTAAAAACTGTTTATTAATGTGCAAAAGAATACCTTTCATATGATACCCCACATCACCTAGTAACTTTCCAAAAATTTTGTAAACGCCCCTTCCACCCCCATTGCCTAAAAAACTATGCAAATTAGAGAGTTCGCTATAATTTTTCTATAAAGTTTACATATACTTCTATTAGCTATAAAAGTATCACGGGTTTATCTCTGCAAACTTCGGAGATAAGGGGGGGGGAACGGTCGTTTTTTCAATTTTTTTGTAAATAACTCAAAAACAATACGGTTTAAAGGAAAAATAAAAACTGTTTATTAATGTGCAAATGAATACCTTTCATATGATACCCCACATCACCTATTTACTTTACAAAATTTTTTAAAACCCCCCTTCGACCCCCCTTGTCTAAAAAAACTATGCAAATTAGAGAGTTCGCTACAGTTTTCCTATAAAGTTTACATACACTTCTATTAGCTATAAAGGTATCACGGGTTTATCTCTGCAAACTTCGGAGATAAGGGGGGGGAACGGTCGTTTTTTCAACATTTTTGTAACTAACTCAAAAACGATACGGTTCAAAGGAAACCTAAAAACTGTTTACTAATGTGCATGTGCATAATGTGATGAATACCTTTCATATGATAACCCACACGGCCTAGTAACTTGACTTAAAATTTTTGAGATCCCCTATCCGCCCCCCTACAATCAAAATAAGAATGTTTTTCAACATTTTCATATATGCTATATTAGTAAAAAAGTGTTGTCTTTTACCATTTCAAATTTCAAGTTGATATCATCAGTAGTTCTCGAGATATCCATATGTGACAGACAGACAGACAGAGTGATTCTATAAGGGTTCCTTTTTACCATTTTGGTCCGGAACCCTAACAAAGTCCCGTCTACTCCGTCAAACAAATAACATAAAGGAAATGAAAATAATATCACAGTCGCGTCTGTGCTTAATTTTGAAACTGGTGTTATTATCTTTGTATAAACTATTTGTACCACGAACCAGCTACGTGAAGTTGGCAGTAGTATTCCTACTTCAAAAAAGAATAAGTTGCCATTAAATAAAAAAAAATGAAAATAAACTTATTCTTTTATTAACATTATACTAAAAGACACGCATCCTTTACCCTTTCAATACATTTAGTAAAGTTTATAAGTGGGATGTCGTGACGCAATAACTAATCATAAGATGTAGGTACTAAGGCGTGACGTCACGTCACAGCATTCCGACTCGATTGTATTTTGCTAAGGATAAAATGTAAAAAAGATAAAAAACTACGCGTCCAATACTTTCCGCCAATTTACAAGACGGACCAAACACTAAAATTAAGTTATCTAGCCAGCCCATTCAGTTAAGTAATTAAATTGAAATGTTAACACAATAATGTTGCTCGCTTAGCAAGCGTTTAAGCTTACGTGCAGAAGTATTGAATAGATCGATATCAATATTTATATTTGCCAACAAGTTGAACGAATTGCTGGCTCTTAACAAGAATTAATTTTGCCTGTAGTTCATTATAACCATAGGTACATAAAGCAGGCTAGGCTTTCTCAATGCAGCGTTATTTGTACGAAACCCTAATTGTTCAAGTAGCATCGGACAGTCGACATTTCCATGCGTTTGGGACAACGGGAATACACCGATGTTACGAGGTAAGCTAGGTCAGCTATCTGTCTACGCTTGCTAAGTGGAAGGAAATGGAATTTGCTACACCTAGATGTATAATCAGGTAGGTATATCTTAGCTCTATATTGCAGGTATCTTAAAAATCTTTTTTGAATACATTCGAGACGCAAGGAATAAGTGTCGTAGATCGGGTTCCATACCTGCGATGCGTACTCAAGATGACTACGTACGTATGCACAGTATAGAATTTTAAAAGACTTAGCACTGACAAATTCCGAGGACATCCTCAAGAGAAATCCCAGACAACGCGTAGCCTTTTTGACAATAATATATATGTGTTCATCGAATTGCAATTTACTATCAAAAATTACACCAAGATCCCTAATAGTGTCCCACTAACTCTCCCTCTAACTCTAGTCATAGGTATGTTAAAAAATATATAGGTAGAAGTGGTTTTAGTAGGTTTGCGGGTGACAGAGCATAATATAAAATTTCGAGACGTTAAGTTCAAGTTTATTTAGATTATAATAATTTTGTAATCTATTTAGATCGGATTGAAGTAGTAAAGAATCATTGGCACTATTAATTGGGAAAAGGATATTCATGTCATCGGCGTAAAGGAAAATATTAGCGTTAACAAAACAGGATGCGACATCGTTTAAGAAAATGCTGCAAAGTAAATGTCCTAAAAGGGATCCTTGAGAAACTCCTGATGGGACACTTAGGGGTAAGGAGGAGTAACAGTCTGGCAACGATTCCGGACGTACGATGTAAACCACCTATACGGATTCCCTCTAATACCTATTGTCTGTAGCTTCTTAAGAAGAATACTGTGGTCAATTCGGTCGAAGAATTTGGAATAATCCAATCCGTTTGAATAACGTCCACTTGTGAAGGTTCAGATATTGAACATGTTAAGAACTCGGTACTTAGCAGTAGATTGGACGTGGTAGACCTACCTTTCAAAAAACCATGTTGGTGTAATGATATGGTTTGCATGAGGGCGGGATAAAGCTGGGCATAGACTATTTTTTCAAGAACCTTCGCAAACAAGCATAATTTCGATATAGGTATATAGTTCTCGACATTATTTTTCGGGCCTTTCTTATGTATCGGAGTGATCTAGGCAGCCTTCAAAATGTTAGGTACAATACCTTCATTTAAGGAGCGATGACATAAAAGTGATAAAGGAAGCACAATAATTTTGGCAAATTTAACTATGAAAGTAGCGGGCATATTGTCAGGTCCCGCTGATTTGGTAAGATCCAGTGACTTAAATAATTTTAAAACATTTAACTCAAATATTCATCAATAAACATATTCATCATAATCATCATTTCAGCCATAAAACGTCAACTACTGAACACAAGCCTCCTTCGTGAATCTCTATGGGGATAGTTGACATACTCACCACGCTTGGCAAGCGGGTTGGCAAGCGCAGTAGTTACGGGATGTTGATAGACAGAAAGCTAGTTAAACTGCTAGTTTAGATTTTCGCTTTAAAAAAGAGTATAACTTAAATATTTCACAAACGGAGAATCCAAAAATACAGGCCTCCCTCATGAATCTCCAAGATCATGAGGTCATTGTTGCCATACTCGCCACGCTTGGTAGGTTGCATCGCACCGCCGGCACCCCACGGCATTTGTTTTTTATATGTCCATGAAAAAGTACAACTTTCTAGTCTCTTCGCAAAGCGAAACTATAAGGGTTCCTTGTTGTACTACGGAGCTCTAACTCTAAAAAACATGCAAACTATTTAAAGGCTTTTCTCGATTTACAAAAAATTTATATTTGAGCATGGTTTAAATCATCTGGTTTTCATTAATACAAGCTTTACTTAGTTTGGAACTAGATGCTCGCCATATAAAGTGTCCAGCATTATCATACTTATGTATGTACTTTTATTTCGATAAATATGAGTAACAAAATTCTTATTATCCTTAACCACACTAAGACTTGTTATCTTAATCTAAAACACTTAAATTGAGTCGCTTTTTGTCAAACAATGAGGATTAGGTATATGACTTTCAAACGTCTTTATCGGATTTCGTCAATTGTTCGTGTCTAGAATTTAATAATTTCGCCTGGCTTACAAAAGAGAACTGTGAGCTGTGATGGATCTTTTAATAAATCGTGTCGTCACATTCAGATGTCTTAATGTTTGTTCTTCAGTACTTTATTATATTAAACTCTTGTAATTTTTTCATGAAACTAGAAAATAACTCCAGGGATTTGGATGTAATATTGTATTCAAATAAGATTTTTCTTTTAATATATGTATTATCTAAAAACGCGAACAAACAACGGAAATGTCGGCGTCGGTCGTCAAAAGTTGTCGAGTTTTCTGATTTATATTTTTTTTGCACTCTTGAAAACTTTCTTTCAAGGGCATTAATATACTTTCACCCATACTTTCGCATAATAGAATTTATTAACTTTCTAAATTCCGAACGGGTTTGGTCTATTTGCAAAGAAAATCTATTGAATAAGCTAAATTATCTTACAGTCATCAGGTTTCAACAAACTAATGTAAAAAATGACAGATTACAAATATTTTAATAATTAAACCAAAAACTTTTCTAAAAGGTACGTGTTCTTAAATCTTAATAAGCATTAAAGAAGGTATTCCAATAAGCACTGGAGATAATAAGACATCTCCAACTCAAAAGATCGTAAATATTATCATAACTAAAATAATGTAACATGTTTTTCGAACAGAATGCGACATTTTCTGATAAAAAGCTATGCTGGTTTTAATTCTATCACGCCTGACAAATTAATAAAGGGAAATATCAACAAAGTTAAAGGGAAAAAACATAAAACCCGCAGTCAGGTCATTTTTAAAGATACCGAGAGCACATGAATGGTAAATTTAAGGCTTAAAATACAAATTTGCAGAGGCTTTTTGCTATTAGAATTTGCATACGGTGCAATTAAAAATCAAATTTCTATCCGTATTCTTTATTTATGCCGTGGGGTATGCCGGCAGTAGAATGTTGCTACTCTCTTGCCCGTGGATTGCAGTAGGAATCTGCAAAGGGATACCTCTGGAAGGTGCGCAGCAGTGTCTTTCCGTGTCTTTCACTTTTTAAATTGAAAATATTCTCAAGGTTTCACAGTTACATGTATATAAAGTTAAAGATAAATTGACTAAGCCGTGTAAAGTCCTTCTCATCGCAGACAAGATTAAATTTCGCAGTGGAGAAGTGGACTTAAAGTATCACAGTGTCTAAGTGGTCTTACTCGTGGCTGCGATAAAGTTTTACTAAATTAAAATAAAGTTCAGCTAACAAGCTTGCAAAAATTACATTTTATTCAGATCTTTTATAAGTTATGTATGAGTCATCGTTTTAGGTATTTTATGATTATTAAATTATTGAACGTTTATACAGAGTGTATTAACATGTTTATAACATGTGAAGTACACATGTTATAATAAAATTCACCCTGTAGGCCATGAAAACAAGTCATGTTCGAGGAGGGAAAAATCGGGATTTTTTTTTATTTTCATTTACATTTTTACTATGTAGTTGATGTGTGCTAAACTTGATTCTGAGTTCATAATGTAATTTTATGTTTTTTTATTACATTTTGAAAAAAAAATACCTATCTGTGGTTTTAGGTAATTTTATTTGTACCTCTACAGCAGCTCTACACAGAGGTTAATGACCATGTCTAGAACCAGCTGGCATTTAGTTTGTCATTGTTGTATAATCAGCTGTTGAAGTCAAAACTTTCGTGGTCATTTCTTGAATGAAAATCACCGAATCCTGAAAAGTCGTAAAACTAAAGTTGTTCCTTGGGGAGGTCAGAATCACCCCTCTCGGCTTAGTTTACATATTATGAGACACCCTGGGCATACTCGTAACACTTACGTTTCTAAGGTTCCGTACCCAAAGGGTAAAAACGGGACCCTATTACCACACTAAGACTCTGCTGTCCGTCTGTCTTCCTGTATGTATGTCACCAGGCTGTATCTCATGAACTGTGTTAGCTAGACAGTTAAAATTTCACAGATGATGTATTTCTGTTGCCGCTATAACAACAAATACTAAAAACAGAATAAAATAAATATTTAAGGGGGGCTCCCATACAACAAACGTGATTTTTTGCCGTTTTTGCTTAATATTAATAACGGCAACAGGTAGACGCTTGAAAACCAAATATTATGGGAAATATGTATTCACAGACAAATGGTACGGAACCCTTCATGTGGGAGTCTGACTCGCACTTAGCCGATTTTTTTAACCTCGTTCAACATACGTTCGTCAGTCAAATAATAAAAATCAATTATTCTGAAATATTAAACCTTCATAAATAGCATTATTTTGTACCTATATAACTAAACTAGTGAGTGAGTGGTGCGCGAGCTGCTTCGCAGCACGCGAGGGTTGTTTAAAAAGAGTCGAGGGTAGGTTGTGCGCGAGCTGCGCAGCAGCACGCGATGGTTTTAAAAAAAAAGTGAAAAAAAAATTAGGGGGGTGGAAAAGGGGTAGTTTTCGATTTTTCTCGTACTCACCCCCAACCCTCTACACAACCCCGTTTACAGATTCCCGAAATTCCATCTGGAAGTGGGAGAACAATGATGTCAGTCAGTCAGTCAGTCAGTGAATGAGTCAGTGGTAGTCTAGCTATATTATAAAGTAAAGTAAAATAAAATAATTGTAGTAATCTTCTAGTAAAAAGTATAACCTCACTGCGCTCACGAAAAGGGTATATCAAAAAACTGTTGATTAAACACTCTCCAACTAGCCAATCATTCGAACTCAAACACGCTAACAAAGTTAAGTGAATCTCTGCTGCATGAAAATTCCAGTAAGTATGTCAACATACTACCAATCTACCTCTAAGTAAGTAAAATATAGTTACACCCAACAGTTGCTTCACTCCCAAACTACACGTAATTAAATAGCCAAGTTAATCAAGTTCCACCGTTCAAGTGGTTAAGTAAATGAACCTGTCTTAATTATAACCCTAAGGTTCACACTGGGGCCCTCCGCGGGGTTAAGTTAATTAGCCAGGCGCTTAGCGGCGATACTGGTAACACCGGATTGTTCGGAGAATGAAGTGAAAATTAGAAAATAATATGACACGGAACAGAGTGCCGAAGAATTATGCTAAATTATGCGCTGCGGAGATAGTTTACTATAATAATTTTATTATTCGTTGAACCTTTGACAGATCGTATTCGAACGGACTGATTCAATAACATGTTTATAAAATTAATAGCCAATAATGAAATAGACAATATTTTATATCACACTTGGGTACATATACACATATTTGAAAATATTAGATTATTTATCCCCTCTTTAACTCCCATATCTTGTGCGTAAACTGATTGTGATAAAAACATGTTTAAGAACAAACGATAGAAAACTGATTTCTTAATAAATAAAATTGCATACAAATCGGTCCACTCGTTTAAGTTCAAGTTAATTTATTGATAACATAAAGGTTACAAAGGTTTAAGAGCTACGGTGCCACATACAGACACACAAACACACATAGCGGTCAAACTTATTTCACCCCTAAGTTGGGGTTGACTATTTTCGCCTTGTAGACGATAAAATTCGGTTTGGAAGATGAGAAAATAATAAAATTTAAAGCTCAAATAGATTTCAATTCATGTCAGATAAACTTTTCAATATTTTTATGGCATGAAACCGGTTCATAGTTCGCCAATATCACATAAAATGCCGGAAATACTTTCAAATAAGTAAAACGGTGCCGTGGGGCGCCGGCAGTAGAATGTTGCCCCTTCTCTCTTGCCCGTTGATGCAGTAGGAATCTGCTAAGGGATGCCTCCGAAAGATGGGCAGCAGCAACTTTTCGTGTTTTCAATACCTTATACTGCGCTCGCCAAC
Source organism: Pasiphila rectangulata (assembly GCA_963082625.1). Classification (NCBI taxonomy): domain Eukaryota; kingdom Metazoa; phylum Arthropoda; class Insecta; order Lepidoptera; family Geometridae; genus Pasiphila; species Pasiphila rectangulata. The sequence goes on from OY720243.1 coordinate 13,489,219, forward strand.
CCGCCTTCCAAGCGTGGCGAGTATGGTAACAACCCCTTTATGATATTGCAACATAAAACCAAGCCCCGAGTCCCCGGCGGCACCGGCCCCGCCGTTACCGTGACTACTACCGTAGCTAGCGGTGCTAAGAATCCTCGGGAGACAATCGGCTACCAAACCCTACGATGACCACTGGCCCTGGTAACACACAACATCCGCACTTTGAGGACAAACTAAAATATTGAGAGATAACATTTAAAAAAAAGTCAACGGCTCTGCAGAAATGTAAAATCTATTGAATATGAAGCATTGACTACTTTGGGGAATTATAATTAACTATTCCATTAAATGTAGCAAGGCAGCCAGCATTCTAGGCACTCACTTTTTAATAAATAATAAATGAAACCTAATGATTAAATAAAGTTTAATTTATTATTTATTTGAAGTTTGTAACTTTACTTTAATCTCATTTAATATCCACGCTCACTTTATTTATCTGTATTGTGCAATACTAGGTTTAATAATAGTAGTATAGTGCCTATAAATACCTAAATGGACCCCCGAGTGCACTAAGAATAGACTCCAACCACTATTTCAGTAAATACACCCACTTGCTTCCATGGAACAATATGATACCGATTCCCAACCCTATCAAAACAGTTGGGAACAAAGCTCGGCGCCAACCTTTAAAAATTGGAAAATAAAATTCAGGAGTACATTTTCCTTTTGTTTCAATATTTTCGACCTCACGATGAATCGAAAATTACGCTTTTTATTCTTGATAAAATTATGTATACTTATTACACGTGTTTATTTATTATTTATTTATTTATTATTTTAGAACTTACAGGAAAACTTACAGCTAGCAATTTAATAATTAAAGAAATAGTTACAGAAAGCCAATTAAAAGTTTCCACATATGGGTAGAAGAATACAAATATAAAAAGTTGACAAATAAACAAATACTAAGTTAGGAATTAAGATTTAAATAATAAATTATTACACAATATATGTTTAAAACTAGAAGGAGAAGTGTTGAATAAGTCAACGTTCTGGGCCACTGCATTGTAGTGTCTGAACGCTCGTATAATAAATGAGTTCTGTCTATACTTATTCTTAGATGTATGGATATTAGAAGTTTCAAGCATAATCCATTTAACAATGCCCCAGGCACTGCTGCGTGCCGAACAGCAGAAATTTAATAGTTGCTGACGCTGTATAAATCATCTTTTTGCAATTTTTATTTCGACGTGTTTTAACAGGAAATCATCTTGAGACAAGCCGTGGTGATCTGCGAAAGGCAACTGGTAAAAAGTGAATGAGAGCGGCCGAAGTTCGATCTCAGCGACGCTTATTAGGAGAGGATGTCCAGCAGAGGACGAACGTGAGTTTAAAATAATGTGCTTATTTAATCACAAAGTATTATTTAAATCGTTTTATTTTTAAAACTTTCGCATTCACCAAACATTTTTTTAATTCGTCTAAATGAGATAAGCCCCAGACCCGCCTGATGTGAAGCGGTAACCTCTACATATTACAACTCCAATACCATGGTCATCACGTTCATTAAGCTCAGTATAACATTATTGAATTATTGGGTATTAATCGCATAATCACCTTTATTTTAAACACGCTTCAAGCTAATACTTCACCTGTATCTGTGTACTGTAACGGATCTTCGAACGTTGTTTTAACCCACAAAAGGACATCAGATTTAATAAAAAAAATTGCCTACTTTTCAAGGATCAATAACAAAACAATAATTCGGCGTATGTTTTAGTTTTCGAACTATAATTATTATCCCGACGTTTCGGCAGGATTGTACCTGTCGTGGTCGCGGGCAGACTGACAAGGTATTTGCAATGGAAATTCAAAACAATTTCCTACATGAGTAACGTACAGTCTACGGTATAAAATCTATATATAAAATAAATAAATAATGCTGGACAAATCACACAGCATCACCTAGCCCCAAGCTAAGCAGAGCTTGTGTACCCATATACTAGATGACTGATATACTTAATACATTATACTAAATAGATAGATATTTTTATTATATATAGAAAAACACCCAGAACACCCTGAACAAATATCTGCAGATCGTACAGACATTTGTCCCGAGGCGGGAATCGAACCCGCAGCCTCTTGCGTCGCAGGCGGACCTTCGCCCGCTGCGCCCCAGAGCTCGTCAAAAACAAAGTTGGGCTATTTACACCACTTATAACTCGAGAATGGCTGGACCGATTTCAATTATTTTAGATTTGTCTATGCCCGGAATAACATGTATAGGCTATTTAAACATTGTAAAAGTTCAAGGAAAAAAGGAGGGTAGTAGTAGCATGCTGTATGGTGCCGGCAGTAAAATGTTACTCCTCTTCTCTTGCCCGTGGATGAAGTAAGAATCTGCCATATTACAGTGCCATACACACACAAATAGTGGGCTAACGTATAACAACACCCTTCTCAGGGGTTAAAACCCAGTCATTAAACCAAAACCAGTCGTTAAAATCAAATAACTCGACCCTGTTACATTTTTTAGCAAAATTCTACATCTGCTCTAGATGTGCATGGCCGCGTATTTTTTCCCTCTCAGCATCTACACTAACTATAACGAAATCCATATATTTCGAAGCGTGACGCAGTTATTTTAATAGCTGGCTTAGATGCAGGTTGCGGGTTCGATACCCGGCGGGGAACAAAATAAATAGCTTTCATTGTCTCACATGTAAGACAACCACTATTGGACACTTACGAATCTCTAAATACTGATAATGAGGGGTATTTACTATATTCGCTTTCGCTTGGCAGGCGGGTTGGCTAACGCAGTACGAGAAGTTGATACACGGTTATAAGCTGCTGCCCATATTCCGGAGGTATCCCTTAGCAGATTCTTAATGCATCCACGTCCAGGAGAGCAGAAGTAACATTCTACTACCGCCACCCTACGGCAATTTGCTTTTTCTGCAAATATAGTTTTCATCATCATCTGTCAAAAAAACGATTTAGAACTTGAAGATTCAAGTTAGAGGGACCAATCCAACTTACTTTTCATACAACCGCTCGTACGTAGGTGTGGCGTCGTAATAGATCTTTCTATGAAACAAAAAATCGAAATTTGGAGAAACAAATTTTATACGGAATTTTTTTCTCCAAAATTTGATTTTTTGTTTGGATAGAAACCTAGATATAGTGCACAAGATACCTATTAGATCAAAAGTTTCTATATAAAGATCTATTACGACCCACGTACGAGCGGTTGTAGAAAAGTAAGTTGGATTGGCCCCTCTTAAAATAGCATTTACATAGTCTTCCCGGGACCAAGCTAGTGCAATCCAAGCGAAACTTCAGGAAATAATAAAGATATTAAAGGTAATTTACGCAATAAATACCCCGGATAAATGTGTTTTAATAATGTGTTGTGATCGCGAAAGTTTAAAAAAAACATATTACATACATGTATAGGTACAGTTATTTTTTTGTTATTTTCGAAACTGGATCAACTGAGAGTAAAAGCTCTCACTAGATACATCATTTATTGCCGTTCCAAAAACTGGAGCTACTGAGAATGATCCATTATTTTGAGGGTACTCGTACTAGGTACATTCACGTTCAATTAGATTTACTACCGTGTCATTCTAAAATGGGAATACTGCCAGACTCTACGCGGTCGTCACACAACTAATCTGGTTCTGCCTGTACCCAACACTACAAAACTTATTTATTTATTTGAGGTCGTTCAAAAACAGTGCCGTGGGGTGCCGGCAGTAGAGTGTTACCCCTCCTCTCATGCCTGTGGATGCAGTAAGAGTCTGCTAAGGGATACCTCCGAAAGATGGGCATCAGCGGCTATCCATGTATCAATATCACGTACTGCGCTCGTAAACCCTCCACCACGCGTGGTGAGTATGGCAACTACCTCATGGAGATCCATGAAAAAGGTATTTAGTAGTGAAAGTTTACGGCTGAATGATGATGATGACCAAAGACTCAGACAAAATATTCAACTCATTGTGAATGGGTCTAATATTAAGACAAATATTGTAACTTCCCTCACTTGGAAAAAAAGGTTTCTGAAGCGAACGAATTAATTTAGGTAGTATGTGCTTTATTCAATTTGAATGTGTTTTTATTTTGTAAACTGGCTATTCTAATTTTATAATCAGAAAGCTGCTACCCGCGGCTTTCTCCCAAAGGTGTCGTATATACTTTCATATCATCGTCATTAAAAAGCTGTTATTTTGTCATTACTAACAGACACTTCCTTATTTGTTAACTTCTTTGTTTGTTTAGATAAATATTTATGCACCGTAAGGTACCTGCATTAGAATGTTGCATCTCCTATCTTGCCCGTGTATCATCTGTATATCAGTAAGAATCTGCTATGGGATAGCTCCGGAAGATGAGCAGCAGCGTCTTTCCGTGTATCTCATACTGCGCTTGCCAACCCGCCTGCCAAGCGTGGCGAGTATGGCAACAATCCCCTCATGTTCTTGGAGATGTATGAGGGAGGCGTATGTCCAGCAGTGGACGTGAACATCCATACGGCTGTGATGATGATAGATATTTAAATTGGGACTAGTGCAAAGCTAAATACAATACAGAGAACTGGCAATGGAATTTGACGTTCAGTAAACTCATAACAAACGTGTAACAAGCTAAGTACCCGTAAACTACGGAGTTAGTTGTACTCGCAGTCTATCTAGTTCATTCAAAATGTTTCAGCTCTGTAGTTTACGCTGCGCATGCCAAAACAGCTAACAAAGACTCCTGTTGTGCTTAATCAATCGCTTGTTACGCATTAAGGAGTCTACACACCTACGTTTTGTATCTATCATCATCATTATTTATTTATTTATTTGATAAGTTACACCAGCAAAGTTAACACCATTAAAATCATAAAATTAATAACACTGACAAAAGTGAAGTGCAACCTTAGTGGTATAGACAACAAGCTTCAACAAAAGTAATCAGAAATAAAAATAAAACCGGGCAAGAGCGAGTCGGACTCGCGCACCGAGGGTTCCGTGTTATCATACAATATAATTTATGACAAAGGCGGTTTTATATTTGTTGGAGAACCTTGACAGCGCCATCTCTTGTCTGATAGCGGAACTTATGTAGATTTTTTACACTTTCGATGATTTCTAAAAAAGTATGCTATGTAGAGAGATTGTAATAAATTTCCTCTAATCTTTACATACACTTTTAATAGCAATAAAAGTTTCAAAGGTTTATCTCCGCAAACTTCGGAGATAAGGGGGGGGGAACGCTATTTTTTTCAACATTTTTGTAAATAACTCAAAAACTATACAACTTAAAGGAAAACTAAAAATTGTTTATTAATGTGCTAAAGAATACCTTTCATATGATATCCCACATAACCTAGTAACTTTCCAAAAATTTTGAAAACACCCCTTCCACCCCCATTGTCTAAAAAACTATGCAAATTAGAGAGTTCGCTATAATTTTCCTATGAAGTTTACATACACTTCTATAAGCTATAAAAGTATCACGGGTTTATCTCTGCAAACTTCGGAGATAAGGGGGGGGAGACGGTCGTTTTTTCAACATTTTTGTAAATAACTCAAAAACGATACGGTTTAAAGGAAAACTAAAAACTGTTTATTAATGTACAAATGAATACCTTTCATATGATACCCCACACGGCCTAGTAACTTCACTTAAAATTTTTGAGATCCCCTATCCGCCCCCCTGCAATCAAAATAAGAATATTTTTTAAAATTTTTATATATGCTATATAAGTAAAAAACTGTTGTCTTTTACCATTTTGAATTGCAAGTCGATAGCATTAGTAGTTCTCGAGATATCCATCTGTGACAGACAGACAGACAGACAGACAGAGTGATTCTATAAGGGTTCCTTTTTACCATTTTGGTCCGGAACCCTAAAAATTGTAAATGAAAAGTTAAAATACATGTCTATGAAATAAATAATACATTAAAACAAAACTAAGAGAATTATGCTAAAATAATATTTTGTAATTAAAATAAATAAAATTGGTCATTCAAAAGTCAGTCCTACGTATTTTTTAAAGGTATGAATGCTATTACTAAAAATGTCAATTTCTTATGGAACATTATTATTATCGCTATTATCAGATTTTATTGTAGGTCTCAGAACGAAAACATTATGGAAAGCATTGTAATTTTTAGTTACTCTATTCAAAGGGGAGTACTGGCCTAACTTGGAACGAGCGGATCTTGGGACGAAGGGCTTATATTTATAAAGTCTTGGCATTGCTCTAGGTATGGAAATTATCATCTTCTCAGGCGTAGGACTGCTGTCCACTTCCACAGCTGGAAATGGCCTCCCTATGGATCTCCAAAAGATCACGAGGGGGTTGTGGTGTGGCCACAAGAAAGAGGAAAGAGGTTTCTCTTTTTTATGGCTGTGGCTATACTCGACACGATTGACAGGTGGGTTAGTGAGCGCAGTACGGAATGTAACAACAATCAACATTCCGTATTGCGCTCGCTACAGAAAGATGTTACTGCCCATCTTCCGGAGATATCCTTTAGCAGATTCCTAATGCACATACCGGCAAGAGATGGGCAACATTCTACTGCCAGCACCCCGCGGCTGTCCAAACTTCAAGCAAATTCGATGTGAACAAAATATAACCAAACTTTAAAACTTAATATTTGCTTGCTTAATTGAAATTATCGTGGCTTGACATCATTCAATAAATATTACGGCTTACACCACGTACCTAACTTAAGACGAGAACTCTCGTCTCGCGGCTCTCGGAGGCGGCCACGAACGGTGCTCATGAAGTAGGGCCTCTAAATGGTCTACGAAACGTCAGCAAGATGATAATAAGTTAGGTACGTGGTGTAAGTCGTAATATTTATTGAATTTGCTTGCTTACTTAGAACTGTTTTTTGACAGAATTAATTACAATTTACTGTAAATTGTAAATTGTACAACTTTCCACAATTAATAAAACGTATGTACCTATGTACATCTAGAAGGAAGTGGTATTTAATTTATGTACTGATCGAATGGGCTGAAGTATAATTGTATTATTATTAAACTGTATAATAAGCGTCATCCTGTGCAGCAGTATACAAACTGCGGTCACTGAAAACCAGCGCAATATTATGGTTCATATAATTTTATTATAAGTTCTCGTACTCTACTATTGCATTAAGCTGAGTGATAACCAATTTCTTCGGCGTCAATTTCAATTTCAATTGCCGTGGGGTGCCGGCAGTAGAATGTTACCCCTCCTCTCATATCCATGGAAGCAGTAAGAGCCTGCTACGGGATACCTCCGGAAGATGGGCAGCAGCGTCTTTCCGTGTATCAATATTTCGAACTGCGCTCGCCAACCCGCCTGCCAAGCGTGGTGAGTATGGCAACTACCTATCCACTACTGTGTTCAGTAGTGGACGTTTTACGGCTGAAATGATGATGATGAAATTCAGTTTGTTTATTTACTTAGTGTTTCATTGTGGCACAACTTTTATATATTACTAGCTTCTGCCCGTCGCTTCGCACGATAAAAAGTCCTGGATAAAAAGTATCCTATGTGTTAATCCAGACCTACATCAATGCTATGCTATGCAAGTTTCAGCTCAATCCGTGAGGGTAATTTTTGCGTGAAGAGGTAACAAACCTCTATACAAAGAAGCTTTCGGCTTTATAATATTAGTGGGATGTCGGCGGAAAATGTTAAAAGAATCATGTTGGCAACACACGAGCGTGTTACCCGGCGTGGCATCATGTTGGTGGCGGCATGTCAGCGAACCACCAATACACCAATACACCCAGTTGCTTGCCGACACTCATGTCACTTGGTACTTACTAACTAAAGTAGCTATGAAAACGATTTTGTGCCACCGAAAAAATACCAACGCGTGACATGAAGCTGCCGACAAGAAACCACCGCGTTGTGCCGGCGAGTAGGCAGCGTGTGTAGGGTCCATTACTTTAGCTACTATGAATATATTTTATCTGTTTACCTAAAGGATGCATCTACTTGTTGTTCAAGTACTTAGTAAATGTAGAGTTACCAAGCTCGCAATTTTTCACAGACAATAATGAGTATCCTACCTACTTACGAAAATTAAAAAAACCCTTTGTTATGTGCTGGGGCCTCATTAATGTTAACCGTTTTCATTGTTTTTTCAGGTTTTTACACACAGCTATGGAGTTGTGATAGTGCTTTCTGAACACAGGGAGAAATTTTATGTTTTGTCCGTTTTATCATCCATACCGACATGATAACTTCGGTTAGTGTTGAGGATGGATGAGGCCACGAAGAAAATATGAAAAAATAAAAAGTCCGCTCATAAGCTGTATATCTCTCTAATGTAAATCTCTCTAATATGAATAAGAAAGGTGCTCCCCCAGACCAGTGAAAAATAGTACCTTCGTAGACATTTTGTGTAATTTTGGTCGTTAGAAAGGCGCATGCCCACACCAATGAAAAATAGTACCTTAGTTTCACTTTCAAATGGCTCGTGAGTTACACTATTCATTGTTATGTTAAACGGGTTTTCTACTCACGTTAAATATTCGTTGAAAATAGGTATCCAACGTGTTCAGTTCCTCCCAGGGGAACTTTCGTCAGGGAATGGAGCTTTTACGTGGTACCGTCTCCTTCCCTCTCACGCGCTCGCGTTGCACTGTTTTCAACGAATATTTAACGTGAGTAGAAAACCCGTTTAACATAACAATGAATAGTATCTTAGTACTGACATTTTGTGTAATTATGCTCGTAAGTATGTAGTTACCTAACCTTCAAGAATAAACAAGAATACAGTTCCAGCAAGAACCATTATTCTGAAGAATCCATGTTCTTCAACCTAAGCCGAAGGCCCACCTGATCTACCTATTACAACTGCAATACCGCGGTGATCACGTTTACAAAGCACGTGACCAACGCTGCATTGCAGTGCTCCTGTCACCCTGAGACATAGAGCAATGACATTACTGCTTGGCGGCAGAAATAGGTATGATGGTAGTACTGAGGAGGACGGGTGAACTCTTTACAAAAAGTTTTACTACTAGTAGTATAGCCGCAGGGTACCGGCAAAAGATTGTTACCCCTCCTCTTACGCCCGTCGATGCAGTACGAGCCTGCTAAGGGATACCTCGGGAAGATGGGCAGCAGCGTCTTTCCGTGTAGCAACATCCCGTACTGCGCTCGCCAACCCGCCTGCCAAGCGTGAGTATGGCAACTACCCCTCATGGAAATCTATGAGGGCGGCTTGTGTTCAGTAGTGTACGTTTTACGGCTGAAATGATGATGATGACTACTGTATGTACATGTTAAATCAAATAACTCTACCCTCGAAAATACACGTTTTTACCTAATAAAGAACATACGAGCCTTTCATCATTTGAGTTTTATGAAAGCTTTGATATCGAAAAGCCTTATTGAGAAATGATCAAAATTTGTATGCGAAATTATTCGAATCGAATCGTAGGTATCTTCTAAAATATAATGACTACGAGTATCTCGCAATATTAACATAAAGGATAACATAACATATGTATGTTATGTTATCATATCTATACCTCACTGATATTAATTTGTCGTTTGCTTACTTTTTTAACACATTGGTCGTGCACAATATTGGATAAAGATGTGGTTATAGACAGTTTAACAATTTACAAACAGAAAAACTAATGAAGAAGAGGAATGAAAAATGAAGCTCCTCTTCAAACCTCTTCATTCTTTGTTCCACTTCTTCATTAGTTTTCAGTAGATAACTTTGTCAATGAGTACATTTAGGACCCATCGTACCGAAAACGCCTGGAGAAGCTATTGGGCCATGATCCTTCTTATGATGGGAAACCTTTCCCTATGCCTAGAAAGACAGTTCATCGAATGGCAATGGAACCACGAGAACTAAGGGCGGTATTTAAGAACAACGCTCATAACTGCGTGACGATTCATGATATAATTTATTTATTTTATTGTAATTTAGTTGCCATAAATGTGATATAGATATATTTATTTACTTTTAGTATAAATTTAAAGAGTGTTGTGTTCGCCTATAATTGGCATTTATATAAGAATTGTTCCTTGTATTTTTTTTTAAAAAGCTCTTACGGATACTTAATTCTGAGATTTGTTCTGTAATACGGACCTAACTCTACATTGTAGACCCACGAGTGATACAAAATGCCCACGAGGAAACACCGTTATAATAAACTGCCTGTTTCTCTGAACATCCTTGTTTATATTTAAATGGCTGGGTATCCTGCCAGAGAGTTTGCAAACGTAAACCCATGTCTTAATCAACTGCATACTGCATAATAAATCACTTGCGTAGGCAGACGGGTCTGTTTTACCCTCGTCACTCATATCTTAATATTTATTTACCGGAAACCTATACAACGTGTTTACTGTTTCTTGGCAAAAAACATTTTTATGATTGCTTCTTTAAAGTCTTGTTTTACCTATAACAGTGAATAAAGCGCAATTTTAAAGTAATTACAATTTAGAACGCGTCACGGACGATTTAGCACACAAATCAGAATAAATGGAACTTGATTGTTTGAATAACTGGAAGATGTTCTGGATTATCTATTAAAGTTTGTTTTATGGCAGTTAATAATAATAAAGAGTAAAAAAAACTTGCTGAGCTTAGAATTTCAATCTAGAATAAAATTTAGATTCATTCGCTGCTTTTAGCAATAGTCGAACCCACGACAGCACCCAAATAAAGCAGGACTTGTACCAGATAATAGAATACTAGAATACGTTTACTTTTGTATATATGTTTTTAAATAAACATAAGACTACATACATATCCGATTTAGAGATCCGATCTTACTTCTAACTTGCTTATAGCTAATTATTAGAGGGCGAAGCCCCCTAATATGCATAGCCCTGTCTGTCTGTCTGTCTGGCTGTGTATTTGACGATTACAACCGAACGCGTAAACCGATTTACATGAAGCCATGAAGAGTTATTGTGACCTCAAAAGGTCACCAAAAAAATAAAAGTCTTAACTGACCGAAAACGTCCAAAAACCCAAAAATGACATTTGACCTTTGGTGACATTTTGAGGCCTTCGCCCTCTTTTCTGGTACCTCGTACCAATGCTAGTAAAACGTAAAAAATCATACAAATCATCATATTTATTAAGATTTAAATTTTAGCGCGAAAAAAATTACTTTCTATTTATAAATGGTTGAACAAATAAAATATGGATATAAAAATGCTTTTGTTCAATATAATTCGTGATTATTATTTTAAATAAAATATCTTAATTTAATAAAAGTTCTAATGTTATTCCTTAGGGAGGCCTTTGCCATGCAGTGGGAAACATCAATAAATAAATAATTCCTTTTCAAGGTGAAACCCGTCGCTCGTAGCAAATAGCTCGTAGCGTTTGTAGGCAATTTCGTAGACCTCTTGCTACGAGAAGACCTCTTGCTGCGAGAAGACTATTTAATTTACAGAGTGCTAACCTTACCATAGATTAATTTTATTAAGACTACGTACTACTCACTGAGTTCAGTACTCCTTCAAAGGTAATTTGTGTTATTACTGAGCCTACGTCGTATATCACAGGTATTCCCTACGGGGCGGCGCGGCGCAACAGAGTGCACAACTGGTTGTGGCAATCACAGGTAGCTTGAAATTTACTTAGAGAATCTATACATTATTAGTTGTGACTATGCTAACAAGTAAATTCATTTACATATATCGTTTTTTATTAAATGATAAGTTGCAAACTTGTACAATGCATCGAATTATGCTAAATAGTCAGTGTCCAATATAGTAATATTTTTTTTTAAATATTGTGAGATTCCCATATGAGAAAATAATAAGATTTTTTTTTTTAATAAAGCTTCACATACAATAGATTACAAGCCTACTTAGCCTTGACAAGCAAGGCGAATGTCAATTAACTGGATTGTTAAAATCATTGTTTTAATTTAAATCTTCCCAATTTGCTCGTTTTAACAGATGAAAAAATATTTTATACTTGTAGCTAGTATTACTAGCTTGTGCCCGGGGCTTTGCACATATAAAGTACCAAACATAAAGTATCCCATTCGCTAATCCTCGTCTACAGTTATATTATATGCAGTTTCAGCTTAATCTATTGGGCATTTGTTGCTTTAGGGTGTAAGAATACAAACACACTTTCGAATTTATAATATTATTGCGAAGTTTCATTATTTCATATCGTTGTGGACCCAAAGTACTGGATACCACGGTAGTTTGGCCTAAAACCATACTGAACCGAAGATATGACAAAAACAAAACAAAACATAGTATGTGGCATATTTAGATAAGGGCAGGTAGGATGGTTTACAAATATGACTTTCGCATCCAAGTAGCGCTTAAACATTCAGAGGGCTCATTCCGAGCCGTTTTTAGGTCAGTTTCGGTCCAACAGAAGCACTGCTTTGTACCGAACGGATTATAATTTTTCACGCTATAGTAACAGTAGATCTAGATACCTTTCGAAGAGATTGGTGGGACATCGCTTCTCATACAGACGAATGAAAGAATCTGGGAGAGGCCTTTGTCCAGCAGTGAGACAATATAAGCTAAATATAATAAATCTACAGAAGATAACCATTGCCAAGCCTACTCTGTCCTAAAATTTAAGTAAATAAAAATAAAGTTTCCCTATCCTCAAATTCAGCTTTCCCTATCCTGAATTGTTTGCTGGAAAAAAAACCCTTTTTCGCCTTTTTATATGTCATCTACTTAAGTTTTATGTATATATTTACTGAGTGTATAATAAATAATGTTACAGTAGATAGGTACTTTAAATATGGTCATGATCGCATTGTTTTTATTTTACCAGTTAGGCATACAGGTTTCTAAAACAAACTAGGTCTTAAGATTTTAACTATACCTACCAGTGTTATTAACGGTACCGAATAATAATAATGAAGTAGAGAGATATCGAACTAATTATATACCTTTATTAGGTAATTATACAAATGTACCCTCCTGAAAGACAGATGTTTAGAGATTACTGTATTCATGAAATGTATATGTTTATAGACATTAACACAAAGACATACCTAAGAACACATATTCAACACAAAGACACATCAACAATATTATAAAAGTAAGAAGAGAGAAGAAGGTATTTAACAAAAAAGAGATTTATGATGTTTTATGACTTACCAAACATTCGTAGCTTTATCAAAATCACACACCAACTTTTTATAAGCAACTTGTAATCCCTATAGTCATTTAAAATTATTCCACATGTCGTTTAACTTAATTCCATTCCTTTGTATGAGAACAATCGAAACATTAGACGAAAACGATATTTAATTATGAGGCTGTGTAATATGTAGGGATAAAGGTTTTTTTGTAACAGTTCTTTTGCTACTTAAATCTCAGGTGCAAAGCACCTGACATCAACCAAATCCGATAACATTTCACAATTTAATTAACACACATTCTCACATTTCTCAATCATTAATACCGAATCGTTATCAATAAACAATGAAAACAAAGAAATCATCACAGAACATGTCAACCTTTTCAAACGAGTGGAACGGGTGATATTTTTATGTTTTTTTTCAGTTATGGTTGGGTTAGGGGGTAAAGTTTCGCGGGTGCTTACCATGGGGCATTATAGTGCGTGTTTGGAGTGGGTGGGCGAGCGTCGGCCCACACTGGCAGACTGTTGCTCCCAGGCCGGGCCAGGGTGCCACGCGCATGCTCGAGAAACGCACTCCCGGTGATGCCAACATTGGGAAGAAGTTGCCAAATTAAACATTATGTTCCTCTAGTAACCACTAGATTAAGGACGTTCATTCTTAACAGCTGCCGTGTTGGCAGAGTGATTTGTACTAATCTATAATAGGTCGTGGGTCTGAAAACATTTATTTTCCCATTCAACACGTGCTTAAACGGTCTAGGCAAACCGCGTAAGAAACGTGCTATGTCAGCTTCAGACGTATTGACATGTTCTATCCTCAGAATATGGCCGAGAAAGCTGAGAGGATGGTACTCGTATATGTTATCGAAGTAAAAACCTCGGATGTCTATTTGAAATCCGTTTAGACATGCGAGATTTTGATTCTACGGCATAGGCAGAGTAAATCGATTGTTGGTGATAATGATAACTTATGTGTATCCTATAACCTAACCTAACCATAAATAAAATAGTTAGAATATGAATGACTGCCCCATTTTCGTAGAGGAACTACGACCGTTTCGATGATGAGGCAACAGTAGAGACGCAAATGATGTAGCGAACGGACAAACAGAAAGAGCTACAAAATATCTACCAAAACTATAAACTTTATAGCTTAGGTAAAAAGTATTAGCGCCAATAACTAAGTCAACATAATTATGTACAAATGGCGTAGCATATGGTGCACTAAATTAAGCTAGAGGAAATGGCGTAGCCTTGCTACGACGTAGCAGCTCTACGAACGCATATGCCTATGCTTCGTAAACCATCCTACCTGCCCTTGTCTAAATATGCCACATAATACATAGTAGATCATCATCATCATTTCAGCCATAAAACGTCCACTAATGAACAAAGGCCTCCCTCATGGGTCTCCATGAGGGGTAGTTGCCATACTCACCACGCTTGGCAGGCGGGTTGGCGAGCGCAGTATGGAATGTTGATATATGGAAAGACGCTGCTGCCCATCTTCCGGAGGTATCCCTTAGCAGGCTCTTACTGCATCCACGGGCATGAGAGGAGGGGCAACATTCTACTGCCGGCGCCCCACGGCTTACATAGTAGATATATAAATAAAAATCTACAAATAAAAAGCTTTAAATTTCTACTTGAATAACACAGAACAATCTTAGAATAGTCACAAAACGCGACAGTCGTAAACGAGGTGAAGCCATTCTCCACCTCTCCACAATTTGTCAACCTTACGATTTTTTTTTATATATCAATCCTTGGCCGATATAACAATCGGTATGGCTTCAAATATTATACCTGAGCCCCTTTAGACTGTGATAGCAGCTTCTCTAAGCATATTGTTATACTGCCTTCGTGGTCCAGTTGGTCTAATAGCCCAACGATACACAGGGTTTGATTCCCACCACGGGACAAATATTTGTAATTGTTCTGCAGATATCTGTCCCGGGTCAGTATACTTTTCGTTGTATGATAATTATGTATTTAAGTATGCAATCATAGAGTTGCCATAGTACAAGCTTTGCTAAGTTTGGTACTTGATGGTGTTGTTTCCAGTCCAGCATTATTTATTTATTTATTTATAAAATGTGAATATTCTAGAAGGCCCAGCTGGCAACACAGCCAACCCTCTCGTCGCCCCGACTCTTCATCGGATGACGCCGCCGAGCTGCCACGGCTGTCCTTACTAACGCTCCTTTGTCCCCGTCTGATTGTGCGCCGTCTAAGCGGGCATTTTGTAATCCCGCGTATACCCACGCACTTATATAGCTACACGAAGCATTAACTTTATGTACCTTACTAGCCATTTCTTAGCACATGGCATAATATGTACAACTTTTATTGCGAAGTTTGCTGAATAAATTTAATTTAATCTTTGATTGCGTTTTCAAGTTAAACCTATTATTAATTTGATGATAATTTGATCAGTTAGATATCAGTGATTAGGCTGAGACATTAAGGTTGCGGGTTCGATCCCCGAGGGGAACAAAAGTTTGCTTTTCTGCAAATTTATGTCTCGGTATATGTGGGGTGCCGGCGGTAGAATGTTGCCCCTCCTGTATTGCCCGTGGATTCAGAAGAATCTGTTGCAGGGATACCTTCGGAAAATGGACAGCAGCGTCTTTCCATGTAACAACGTCCAGTATTGCGCTCGCCAACCCGTCTGTCAAGCGTGGTGAGTATGACAACAACCCTTTATGGAGATGCATGAGGAAGGTATTTATCCAGCACGAGCTTCCTTCTATATACTTTAAAAACATACTGGTCATTTCACACAGCGCCATCTAGCCCCAAAGTAAAGAGAACTTTCTTCCCTCCTCTTTCCCTCCAGGATGCGCGGGCGCTGGCCAAGTCCCACCAATCAACTCTGAACGTGTCCAGATCGTAACAGTTGAAAAAATATATATATAAAAAAAATACAATACTACTAATTATACTAACGAGACTAATAAGTATCAGCAGAGATGAGAATCGAACCCGTGACTTCCTACTGGCTATGAGCCACGTCGGTCGTCAAACTGGGTGAAGTTATTTTATTTTTTAGTTTTTTGGTCCAGAGCTTCCTTGTATTAAAAACATAATTACAAAGTCTACCTGGAGAAAATATTAGTATAGGTAGGTCTGCAAAGTTTATTAGGTAGGTAGATCTGGGTTTATTCATTATTTTATTAATTAAAGTCTTCTTTTTGTATAATGTATTCATGAAACTACAAATTAGATTCGGAAACACCCACCGAGTAACATCGAGAAACAAGTTCAGAAAACTTCAACTTAGGCCAACAAAATATTCTTCAAATTCGCCCTTCATTTCCATTATGACCTTCTTTATTTTACTCCTGGTCATTGCGTTACATAAATTCCAGTCTCTTTCGTCGGCCCAACCGCCATCACCTTCAGAATAGTCGAAAATAATATCATCGCCATCATCAACATCCACATAAGAATACAACTCCAAAAAAGTGGGAAATAAATTACCAATATTACTTTTCTCCAAACTTCGGACGCGCGAAAATTTATAGTCTAAATTAGCACCAAACCAACCGTATATAAATCCGGTCGACCCGTCGATTTTGTATACTCTAGGAATCACGGGAGAGATTGTTGTAAATCTTTCGCCATGCTTGCGATGCACAGAGATAAAATATAAAGTACGCTGCCAAGAAACCTCGTCAAAAGTACAAAATACATCGTAATGACTCACAATGTTATTCCAAGTTAATACATCGAAAGCCAACACTCCTGCATATTCACTTGGATTCCAAATAGACTGATGCATCTTGTAAAAGTCCGCCGGGTCTTTTACAGTCGGTATTTCATAACTCCCAAAGGACAGAAAGTCAACTTTAGGGAGAGAATCAGCGATATTTTTCATAAAAGATGCCATGTAAATAAAGTCTTGTAAGAATATAAAATTTCCTTCTAGAAATATGACAAGACCTTTGTGGTTTTCAGTGCTGGACAAACCAGCGAAGACTGCGTTCGCTGTCCACCACCAATAATGTTTCTTTTCAGACCGAGACGGGTCTCTGAATCGTCCCCTTATATCCCTGAATTCAGCGCCTGTGCAGTTCTTTATGAACCTTCTATTATTCCTGCAGTCTGATGGGGAATAGCCAGGAAATTTATCTTGGTGCGTTTGTATAGAATATGGATAGTATATTTGCAGGACTCGGCAAAAGTCGATGCTTCTTATCATATTGTTTAGGCCTTCGTCATAATATGTATGCGAAAATATTAGTAAGACCTCATCCATCCCATACACTTGGGATAGGGATGTTAATAAATACTTGAAACCAGTTGTGACCATATCTACAAGTATTACAAGGATAATCGTTTCCTCTTTTATTTCACCGAAGCTCTCATAGTTTTGTATGGTTTGCTTTTCATTTAATAATCGTATCCTGTTAGAAACCATTGAGATATTGAATCTTTTCTCATCGTCGGTATTTATGTAGTTTAAGTTTTCTGAAATGTGCAGAAAAATATCACCAGCAACATTTTGATTCCCGAAATTATAAAAAACCATAATACACATACATAATAAGAAGCATAATAAAAAGCTACTATTTCGCACAAAGTTGTATGGAAATCTTTTTCTAAACATTGGTGAGGACAAATTCTGAAAGAAATCATTAAACATAATGTTATATTCTCTTTGGAAATCATCAAGTGAAATGAACAACCATAGAGTTAGTAAGTAAAATTCTATGTCTATGTGCACAATATACAAGGACGATGGTAGGTATTTGTTGTGGTATTACTTAGAATAATGACATAATTTTTTTAAACTTTCGCGATCACGACACATTATTAACACATATTTAAACGGGTATTTATCGCGCTATTTACCTTTATTATTGCAGTCTTCCCGGGACCACGATGGGTGCAATCCTGTCGAAACGTCGGGCAATAATAAAGGTAAATAGCGCGATAAATACCCGTTTAAATATGTGTTAATAATATGACATAATTTATATAATTACCTACGTTATTTTTCTAAGGTAGGTATAGTACAAAGATAGAGTATAGACTAGTACCTATAGTGTTTCTGGGTCCGCTAAGTAAAATAATTTATTTATTTATATAGTACATCCAACACAGGGTTACACATAATGCACATAATACTAAGGTCTAAATGTTAATAGCCTGGTGCTCCCGTAATTACCGGACGTCACAGCATCTACAAAGTTAGAGCGACAACTGATAAAAAGTGTTATTTATTAAACAGTATTTAGAGCATATAAGAAAAATTGTAACAAAAACTTTTGGTTAATAAAATTTTAAACTATATAAAGCAAGTATTCAAAATTATAACATAAACGTTCATTAAGATCAATCATTGAAGTTAGTAGGTTAGAAAAGAAAACATTTTAATTAAAATTAATAGTAAAGAAAGAAACACAATGACAATATGTTCGAGTTGGTACGTAAATATTTAAAAAATAAGTAAATTTAAATGTATATGGTATATTTATTTATATGTCTATTGTCTGTACTAAACTAGTAATAAGGAACAAAGATTAGAGTTATTGATCTAATATGGAGTTTTAAACTGTAATAAAACCGGTCAAGCGCGATTCGGCCTCGCGTACCAAAGGTTCCGTGTTATCACCATAATTTTATTCGTGGCTTTATTGTAAAGAATGTCCCAGACCGTATAGCATAAATACCAGTTGCTGTATAAATCATCTTATTGATGTGTCACGCCAATTTACATAATATTAGAGAATCTAATTAAATGGCTCCATCTCTAAAGAACTAAAGCACCTAATTATATTAAAAAAGTACACAGGTGATTTCAAGTGAACAGGTGATATTATGTCGAAATGTCATTTAGTACGGTTTAGTTATACTCCTGTATAACTAAACCGTACTAAAGCGTTACATACCTGTAACGTCACGAGCCCCCATTCGTAAACTTCTATCCGATAATATCTAAGTTTTTTTAATTTAGTTTATGTATGAAAACTCTGTATATATGTATGTATGTAAATGAACAAGAAAATGATTTATTCGTTTACTTATAAAGAACATCCGACGAAAAATCACTATGAAAACAAAAAATGATATAAAAATAGTCTTAAAAACCATGCATTTCTAGGGTTCCGTAATAACAAGAAACCCTTATACGAAGAGACTTTAGGTCCTAGAAAGCTGTGATTTTGCAATGACATTATGTAAATACAAATAACCACGCCGAGATCTGCACTGCCGATTTCTGCTATAAATACTAGCGGTTTACTGCTAGTATTAAAACAAAAAAAAATCATGGATGTAGTTTTAACCATAAATTTTCTAGGAAAGCTATAACTGTTAAGCTAACTTTTTTAGTTTCAGAAAAAAATTTCGCTCAAATAAGTAATGGGCAATACGGTTTACATACTACCGGAATACCTTAGACCGAAAACTCAATTATTACCCACACACACCAACTTCTAACGCTCTAGGCATACGGGTAACTACGGAACCCTGCACAGCACGTGGCCCGACACGCACTTGGCCTGATTTATTTTATTTATAGGACGCCACAGCGTGCACTTCAGTTATAATAAATCCAAACAAAAGCTTAGTCTAAAAGTAGAGATCAATTAATATAAATTAATTAACAATTACACTATAGGTAGGTACAATCTATCAAAGCTATTACATGGAATACTTAATAATGTAGGAGGTCTTTATAAGGCTGATGCCAAACCTACGCTTCAGCGGGATGTGGGACGCGAAGCAGACTCCCGCTTCTACTATTATTTTATTTAGGTATTTTATTTTGTGATTTGAAGAAAACTTACAGCTAGTGAAGTTTATAGTATAAAACAAATAATTGCACGGAAATTCATGACGACCGATTATAAGTTTCCACGTATAAGGGAAAATTATACCTACGCGAAATTATACGTGCACACCTGCGCGACTATATAGTCCCGCTCTGCCGACGCGGTCGTCCCGCGTTGTGGTCGCGTGAGTGTGTATGGCGCCATAAGATATCATGAGTAAATAAATAAATCTTCACTTAATAAAGGAGTAGCGTCCGCCGCGCTGCTGACGCTCCCGCAGCCTGCGTAGCTGACGCGCAGGTTTGACCGAAGCCTATCATTTTCCAAGAGGGTCACATAATCTAAGTGAACTATTTTTAGATGTGTCAGTGTCTGTAGAGCCTTGGAGTTGATTTTTAGGATAAGTACTGGCAGTTTGCTTACATTTTGTACACATTGAATTTTTTAATGTAAACAACCAAACATCTGTGTCTATACCTATTTTAGCCAAATGGCTCCCATAATACCTAGTGTAATATGTCTTACATAGGTAGGTAACATATGTATTAATAATAATAAAAAATCTATAAATCATGTGGCACCTAAACTCTGCTTACTTTGAGGTGATGTGTGTTGTCCAGCATTATAAATTTATTTATTTACATACTTGAGTATGAATATTTTTATGTCGGTCTAAATTAGATTTACGAGTAAATTGTTTTCCACAATCAGTGCATGAATATGGCTTTCCAGTGTGCATAAACAAATGTGAATTTAAACATGTTTTACGAGTAAATTGTTTTCCACACTCAGTGCAGGCAAATGGCTTTTGTCCAGTGTGGTTTAACATATGCGACTTCAAATTTGCTTTATTAGTATATTTTTTGCCACACTCAATGCAGGCATATGGTTTTTCTCCATCGTGTATTGTTAACATATGACTTTTCAAGGTAGCTTTATGATTGAATTGTTTTCCACATTCAATGCAGGCAAATGGTTTTTCTCCATTGTGTTTGAGCATATGACTTTTCAAGAGAGCATTCTGAGTAAATTGTTTTCCACAATCAATGCAGACAAATGGCTTTTCTTCAGTGTGGGTTACCATATGTGAACTCAAATTTGCTTTATGGCTAAATTGCTTTCCGCACTGGATGCAGGCAAATGGTTTTTTTCCAGTGTGTATTACCATATGAATATTTAAGGTCACTTTCTGAGTAAACTTTTTCCCACACTCAATGCAGGCATATGGCTTATGTCCAGTATGGATTAACACATGTGAATTTAAATTGGTTTTATGCGAAAATTGCTTCCCACACTCAATACAGGCATAGGGTTTTTCTCCATTGTGTATTAACATATGACTTCTCAAGGTACCACTCTGAGTAAATTGTTTTCCACACTCAATACAGACATATGGCTTTTCTCCAGTGTGAATCCTCATGTGTTTAAGCAAATTTGAATTAGAGTTAAACTTTTTCTTACACAAGTTGCAGTTATTTGTGGTGTGAGAATTCTTTGTGTGATACGTTAGTTTGCGTTTAGCACTAAATGTCTTGTTGCAAATGTCGCAACAGTAATTTGCTTTCAATGTGGGTTGTTCAACATCCATTGTAGATGAAAGTTCATTAGAATCGTCATGATCACTATCAACCTCAAATTTCAAGCATTCATTAATTATATCAGTTCTATCTGATTTGTTTTCTATTAAGGTATCTACCAAGATTTTATCTTCTGCTTTTTCTTCTTTCTTCACAAATATCCCTTTTTCCGTAACAGTTTCATGGATATTATCGAGTGTATCCACATTTTCCAGTTCCTCACATTTGAGTTCCTTTTCCTTCAAAAATATCGGTTCTTTTTTAATAGTAAAATAGGAACTATCATGAGGAGGATGCACATATTCCACCAAGAGTTTCTCTTCGGCTGGTCCTTCTTCCTTTACAGATATCGCTTCTATTTTAACAGGGCTATCGGGAGTATCACTATTAAATTGGTATTTCATTAGGGTCACTGATGTGGACCGTTTAGTTTTCAGGTTCAGCTCAGGGACATTGTCTTCAGTAGCCTGAAACAAACACATATAATTTATGAACTTAGCATGTTTTTATACAATAAAAAAATTAAATTCTCAATAGACTTTAGGTTGTTCTTGCCATTTTTTAGGGTTCCGGACCTCAAGAGCAAAAAACGGAACCCTTATAAAATCACTCGTTTGTCTGCCTGTGTGTTAAGACCCTTTTTATTCGAAACTGCTAAAGGTATCATTTTAAAATGTATACCAAACATCAAGGTCTACCGGCAGATGATGCCCTTTAAATATCGAAGTTCTACCTCAGGGCATTCAGGAGTTATAGCAACAAGTGTTATATTTTTGTAGGAAAATGGAAAAAATGGAAAACCTTTAAGGCACTTCCAAAAGTATCACGACTCTGAAATTTGGAATGCTAGGAGCTTATGTGGCACAAGTAAAGAAAAATTCTAAAATTTGGGATTTATTTTGCCCATAATACCGTATTAAAGTTTAAAGAAAATCACATTCAAAATTGGAAAAGGCCTTAAATAACTCAATGTTAATATAAATATTGGAGGTATTTTAGATCAAGAAAAACATGAATCGAAGTCTTATCTATTTAAACTTAATTTTAAGCGTCTTTTTAATAAAGTTTTTTCCTGGTAGCGCCATCTAGCGTAAACTCAATACGGAGTTGTTAAAGGGTTAAGTATTTTTGATAAAGTATGCTGAACATACAAAATGGATACCAGCAAATGGCGCATAATAAATCAAGGTCCTACTAATTTTAGCATAAATAATTCATCAGATCTTCTAATTTCGGAACCCTTAGGGCGCTAGTCACGCTCACACTTGTCCGCTTTATTATATACAGATTGATTGGTAATTCGATACATTCCTTAGAGGGGGTTATGGAAGAGCTCATTTCCGATTGATTTTCTTGTATAAATGTCGGTTTTTTTTTGTTTACGATGTTTAGTCTATTATAAATATTGTTTGTTACTTTTATGCAAAGGTTTAAAACATACTTCGTAATTAGGAATAATGTTATTATTTTGTTTTTCTCTTCTTGTTTGTTTTTGTAAATAATACTTATAAAAGCAGGTAACTAGAGGTATACCTAGTAGTTTAACAAACGCTACTTTAGTCTAAGTAAAATATTACTTTTGGTGTGCCCTAGCAGGGTTCATGTTGAGCTTTTGTAGATATTTTTAAGACCTAGTATTACAATATGTTTTGCAATAAATAATTGAATTTGAATTTATAATAGGGTGTCGGTTTTTATTTTAAATATCCCTGATTTTGTTTTTTAAGGAAATCCTCCGATTTTGATTTTAAAATTGAAATATTTTTCACTAAAAGCATAATTACTAAACTTTTAACGTTTTCTGATAGTAACATGATTAAGAATTAATTTAAGACAAACTTTCGGATTTATAATATTAGTGAGATACACATTTAGTTAAAATTGCCAGAAAAAAATATGTTATGGTGCAAATCGGAAATTCTTTTTTCCTTAAAAATGCGATCTCTCCGTGTAAAACCGGGACTTATTAGCGTACAAATTGTTAAAATTACTTCCTTATTTCATCCAAAAAGAAACAAATAATGGTGATGTAACACTCATCATTATTTGTACCTTTTTGGATTTATGAAAAAACAAACATTTTGTAAAAGCACATCTGCCGTTTCAAAGAAATGTTCAACGTCATAGTACATAGTTGCGCATGGCTTTTTGTGTACCTACTTACATTATTTAAGTACACAAAAAGCCTTGGGGTGCCGGCAGAAGAATATTGTCCTTCCTCTCTTGCCGTGGATGCAGTAAGAATCTGCTAAGTGATACCCAGAAGATGGGCCGCAGCGTCTATCTGTGTATCAACATCCCGTACTGCGCTCGCCAACTCACCTGCAAAGCGCGGTGAGTATGGCAACAACCCCTCATGGAGGTCTATGTCGAGCAGTGGACGTCTTACGCCTGAGATGATGATGATGTTGACTTTATTTAAAAATACTGACAAAGTGCGCTATTGAAAAAAGCAAGAGCAGGAGGGCAAGAGAGGAGAGGCCACATTCTACTGCCGGCACCCCACGGCTATACGAATATAATAATTATTAATAGTTTCAGATTTTTCTCCTAGCAAACTTTGGAGATAAGTGGGAGGGAACTACTAACGATCTACGAACATATGTAGGTATTATATTATTATATCGAATAATAATGTAATGATATTAAGAATATTTTTAGAAAGCGCTCTCTCACTGATATTGCAAATAAAAATAATTCTTATTATGATTGTTAAGTGGGTCTCAAAAATTGGGGTAAGTTAACCAGGTCATGTGGGATATCCTTGGGATATCATAAAAAATAACTTCACATTGCATTACAACACAGTTTTTTTTTCATCCGTAAAGCTTTTTACACTATGAAAAATGGGAAAGTAAAATACCGTCCCCCACCCCTTATCTTCGAAGTCTGCAGACAGAAAAAACCTTGGAAACTTGTTTGGTAAAGGTAAATGTGGAAAAGGAAGAATCAAATCATTCCCCTCACTCATTAGTTCCGCTAGTGGATAAGAGATGGCGATGTTCTAATCATCTATCCGACGATAAACCTCATACTTCATACAATTATATTGTACGATGGCACGGAACCCTAAAATGGCCTAATTTTTTTTCATTTAGTAATTTCTAAAAATAAGTAATTGTTTTTCGTTGTATTAATTGGATCTATTTTAAAGTAGGATAAACTCAGGACAATGCAAACAAATTTATTGCTTAAAAGGCAATAAAATAAAGTCAGTTGTCAAAAGACTACTTTAGGAAATGCAGATTTTTTTAAGGGATTAAATAGGAACAAAATCTCCGTTGTCCTGAGTTTATCCTACTTTAAAATAGATCCAATTAATACAACGAAAAACAATTACTTATTTTTAGAAATTACTAAATGAAAAAAAATTAGGCCATGTTAGGGTTCCGTGCCATCGTTCAAATAAATAAAATTAAAACAAAATTTTTTTTCGCTTCTTCTTCTCAAGTGTATTTTTTTCTTCTAAATGGAATAAGTACAAATTATAAAGATATAATGTAAAGTTAAATTTTGTCAAAAAAAAACATCATTATTTCAGCCATAACGTCCATTGATGAACACAGTCCTCCCTCATGGATCTCCATGTATTTGCCATACTCACCACGCTTGGCAGGCGCATTGGTGAGCGCAGTATGGGATGTTGATACACGGAAAGACGCTGCTGCACATCTTCCGGAGGTATTTCTTAGCAGGCTCTTACTGCATCCATGGGTATGAGAAGAGGGGTAACATTCTACTGCCTTACTAACTAGGTTTATGAAAGTAATAATTATGTAACAAAAAATAACTACCTACTACAGCATTTGCTGTGGCAGAGCAAGTCGTAACACAGCGCTGGTCTTCCGTAGCTACTACCATTGTTAGCACACAAGCCACAAGCTTATTAAATAAGTATAATAAGTATTAATCTAAAAACATAATGTCTTAGAATATCATAGGTAAATTAATTAATAGCATGGTTTAACAATTTTATCTAGAGTCAAGCGTCATTTCGTAATATTAGTATTAGTTTATTCATATAAAAGTACTTATGTTGAAACGAGTAACATCTTTCATTTATTTTTGTCGTTGCTTCTTATTGGTCTGTAAGTACATATCTATGATGTTGCCTGTTGCCTGGAAGAGATCGCTCTTAGCGAAAAGGCCGCCCATTGTGCATTTGTGATTACTTGAAGTTATCATTGAATAAATTCAAAAACATTATCAAACGCAATCTGTGCAATAAGGCTTATTTTAAAATATCAGAATACCTAGAGGACAAAACCAATTGGGACGGAATCTGCTCCAACCCCGACAAGCATAACATAAGACAAAATAAAATTGTTAAATGATGACTATAACGACCGAGATAGGTTCTTCTGTTCGCTTCTTTTCCTAACACGCGTGTCATCTGAAGTGAACAGATTCAATTATGTGCTTTGTTGTTTTATTTTGAAATTTGTGACGCGTCAATAAGGTTCATGCGGCCGCACTGAATAAAGTATTTTTTGATTCTTTAAGTTTTCATACTGCATTTAAATTTTGTTTTGGAGTACATACAAGAGAGATAATAATATATTTATTCATTCATGTGTAATGAAAACTATTACTATAATAGTAGTACCTACCTAAACCAGCATACCTAGATGAAACATCGCCTTAGGGTTAAATAAAAAAAACCTGTAGTTAATGATGTTATATTCTCAATAAACAAATAAATAAATGTTTACAAACGTTATATATAACTATACTCATTTATCAATTAAAATTAATAAGGCCAGGCGTGTTGAGCCACGCGCTGTGTAGGGTTTCGTAGTTAACCATAGACCTGTTGTTAGAAGTAAGGTGCATGGTTTCGTAGTCCGTTGTACCTACTTCAGTAGTTTCGGCCGTGAGAAGGTTAAAAGTATAGGAAATAATTTGTTTATGCACAGATAATACATTAATAATAGTTCGTTTTCGCAAGAGATAGAAAAGAAAGAAAACGCTACACACAGATACAATAAAAAAAACCTATTTAAACAAAATTCTTACAAACTAACTTATTTAGGTAATAAAAAATATTCAAATAACAGTTACCTAACTATATCTATACTATATGCATGGATAAGTGTGAAAAGTACCTATTTCAGTTTTATATAGCCATATGTATGATTATTAAGCTGATTTTTAAAAACCTTTCTAAAAATCAGCATAATAATCATGTCATTCCAGTGATATCACGCCCATTAGAACTTTAGAAGTAATAAAACACTAATACTTACAGAAAAATAAATAAATACAGTACACATACAAGGCATATATATTAAATAACATAAGAAATACGTAGGTTAGTTATTAATAACTATCTATTAAATATGATATTTTACAGCTGTAATAATATTAAACAATTTTAAAACTTACAAATTCATGACTACAATGTTATAACCTGGTCAAAGAGTAGATTAAGCATAGATATCCTTGCTTTAACGAATCTATGTGAATCAAAAATAAGGTCAAAATAAGGGGATTGAGCCATTTTTTTTTTCTATAATTTAAGCATAAAACGAGATTTAATATTTATCTAAACAATCAGTTTTAAAATATAGCACTCATATTTATTGAAAATTTGCCCATAACTGGTAAGGGACTGGTACAGTACAACCATCCAAAGGTTTTTTTAATTTATTCGTAGTTACATAATCCAAATCTTTGTTCTTCATTAAATCATGGTGCGATTGTATAAGGAATAATAGTTAGTAGGAATACTCTTCTATAATGCTTCGGCCATAATAATTATTCCTATCTTATCTATCAAGACTTGCCGTATCGTACCGGCATCAACTGCGAGCGAACTCTACGAAGTTATCAAGCCAGCACAAAAGTTATTTACAGAATTCGTAGTTGCCGCTCTTTTTTATCAGACAGGCAACGACTCACTTGTACCAACAACAAAGCTTCTTGTTGTTTCTCTTTGTAAGGATTGAGCGATTTATTTGAGTATTTATAGTGTAAAATAAATTATTTAATTAATTAAACACATATTTTAGAAGTATTATAAGTCAGTTGTCGTTATAAACAAGAGTCTTAAAATTAAAAGTATTGTTTTTGTACTTTATCCGGTATAGAAGTTTCGCCACACGGGGGCGCCACTAGTACTACGTCTGTCTTGTATCTATAGTTTCCTTCTGTTTTGAAACCCAAGCTTGGTGATTTCGTTCCTCGGGAATTAGTAAAAAATTGAATTTGAAGTGTTCTACAGTGTGAAACAGGTGTCAGGAAAATGGAGAAGAGAGTCGCTTTGGAATTGAGAGGAAGAAACCCCTCGCAGGTAAACAAAACTTATTTTACGATGTATTGGAATGTTTTGTCGATACGTATTTCAACTTGTACTCATGTGTATTACCTAGAAAAAGAACTATTTTACCAATAATATGCTAGAATTCGATCTATGTTCTCGATATTTCGTTTAAATGTGAATTTATTTTCATATTATGTGGCATTACAGCGTAAAGAAATTGGCCATTACCGATTGTTACGTTTCGTTCATGTGGACATCTTACCTAAGATAATACTGAACTGATTTACTTTAGCTGCCTAATTCTTCATCATTAATATCTTTGATTATTCATAAACCCTTTTGTAACGTAATTATTCAAGCGCACCTAACGTTTCTACTGTAAATATTCACATATTGAGGTTAAGTGTCGAAACTTAGCAACGTACGGGAGTTGGACAAGATTACATTGCTTATTTACTTTTTGTATGATTCTAACGAGGAACATTATGCTTCCTTTCAGCGGCTACATGTAGGCTCATAGGGTTTAAGGTGATTATCATGTAATAATCAACGAAAACTTTCACGAAAGTACAATGAGAGAGATCATTGATTTTATAGCATGTCAATGTCATTGAATAAATAACAGTAAAATACTAATTTCACAGATGTTTTCTGAATTAAAACGAAGATGTTTATCTGTTTAGGTTTCATAAATACTTCAATATGTTCACCATTAACTGTATGTTATTCCTAGAAACACAAAACCAGGCCTTCTGTGACGGATAACAATGATTAACATACGTAATTTCGCGCCCTTTCACCCACGTATTTTCAACCCTCGTAAAACTTAGTTCGGAGAAGCCCCTGTCATCTAAAACAAGTGCTGTTACGGTAATTTCATTACACTTGTCTTGAACAAAACCACGGCTTTGTTCACACATGGATTTGTTTGAAATCAAGTTTTGACGCACGCTTTACCTACCATACCAGCGGCCATTTTTATTGCGTCGCGATGATTCGTGTCATCCGCCATTGCAAAACTGAAAATAACTGTTTCTATCCGCAATTTGCACACGACAACAATATATTTCAGTATAATTAAAACTACTAGCACGTCTCATTCATGATTCCATGATTATTTCTCCGAAATAAACACTCATTTTACAGATTTTACGAACTACGTACTTATGTGCTTTTGACAACTAAGTAACACCATATTGGTTTGACGTCTGTGAGTGCAAACTCTGCTCTAAAATACGAGCAACCAATTTAACATCCTTTTAATTTGAGTCTACATGTGTAAATTCCCTAATACTGCTAAATAATTCCTTAAATCGAAGCATGAATTTTCATGAGTAGTTGAAATTATACACATAAATCCTAATAAACCTGCCATTTGCAATAAAAGTAGGTTGGTAGGTCGCCTAAGTATTAGTAGCGGCACAGATGTAGAGCCCTCGGCGTTGGAAAACTATAAATGTCTACTAATTAGGTATGCTTCTTGGCTGACATAAATAGAGATTGTATTTATAGATAAGTAGGTACCTATTTACTTGTAAAGGTCAAACTTTTTGTAGGTAGGTACCCTTTCTTTAAATTAATTTAATTCTCCTAAACAATAATACTTAATTATAAAAAAAATACTTTCCAGGTGAAAGATTTAAATTTGGATAACTGTCGCAGCACCACCATAGTTGGCCTCACAGATGAATACACAAATTTGGAGATCCTTAGCCTGAATAATGTGGGTCTGACAACACTGAAAGGTTTCCCAAATCTTCCAAAACTCAGGAAGCTTGAGCTCTCCGACAACAGAATATCCAACGGACTCAACTTTCTCAGTGGCTGCAAGAAACTTACACATCTCAACTTGTCTGGAAATAAAATCATTGATTTGGAAGCGTTGAAACCACTGGAGGCCTTTGAGAGTCTTAAGAACTTAGACTTGTTTAACAATGATGTCACAAACATTGAAGATTACAGGAACAAAGTTTTTGGCTTGCACTCATCATTGCTTTACTTAGATGGGTAAGAAAAAAACATGACTAATAATTATGTCTCCAGTACTACAGCACCCTAGTTTCATGCATTAAAAGTAACTTACACAAGCATACATATATTTTTTTGAGTAAAAAACCTAGGTCTACTCTCTCAGAAAACTTAAATCTCTGTACCTGTAAATAATACCTACTGGACATTTCATACAGCCCCATCTAGCCTCAAATTAAGCAAAGCTTGTGTTTTGTATAACAGATAATCAATAAAACTTATTTCTTAATTTTCGAAGAAACGAATAACCTTATCAAAAAATTTACGGTTAATCTTTATTTTTTGGACACTGATTGTTAATTGAATTTTATTTGCTTATTTTTCAATACAGAAACACAAGATACAAATTAAATTATAAATAGGGGTGCAAACACAACTTGTTACATTTCTGCAAAGTTATATTCTTTTCAGAATCTTAATCTCAATCCTATTTTAATTAATAAATTGTATAATTTATACTAAACTTGGATTACTTACATTCCAGGTTTGACAAAACTGACAGAGAAGCTGAGGACAGTGATGGAGAGGAAGAGGATGGTGATGAGATGAATGGCAACAATGACAGTGATGCAGAGGAAGATGGTATGTTTTAATCTCTAACTGGCTTACCTACTCATAAATGATGGTAAATTTAAGTAGCAGTTAATTACAGCTTTTGCAGACATATTTTTAAACAAAAATCTCTTGTTAATCTTTCAAAAGTGCTGTTTGAAAATTGAATTAGCGTTTATAAGGGTGTTAAAGGATACATAATTTTCAAGCTATTATTTTACTTGCAATGTATGGTAAGTTGTTGTATCAATATTTGCAAACCATTTATTTTCATTTTTAAGTCCCGTGACATTACATTTTAAAAATATTAAAAATGGCCGCCGCCACAAAATGGTGGTTGATGTTATGTATTTTTTGTAAAACCTAGAATTGGGGTAACTTATACTCATTTCGTGGGGTGCCGGCAGTAGAATGTTACCCCTCCTCTCATACTCGTGGATGCAGTTAGAGCCTGCTAAGGGATACCTCTGGAAGATGGGCAGCAGCGTCTTTCCGTGTATCAACATCCCAAACTGCGCTTGCCAACCCACCTGCCAATAAAAAGAAAGCTGCTGAATTAGTTTTAAATTATTTATCAGTGTTTAATTATTGCGTAAAATAAAATGAAAATATAAAAATACAAAAGGAATGTAGGTAATGTTAAAAAAAATAATGAAAACTGTCATTAATGTGCATTGTCAGAATTTTTTGTCCAGAAAGCTGCTACGGCAATGATTGTCAATAATCACATAGTAAACTAGCCGCACTCCGCATTTCCCGCGTAGTTCCCGTACCCGTGGGAATATATAATATATTACATGCAAAACAATATGACTTCATGTTCATTCCTTATCTCCTTACTATTAATTGTCCAATATTCACATGCTTATCATGTAAGTGGTTAACCACATGGTTTCATTTAAAACACTATTTTATCTAAAAATATGTATAGGATAGGTACATTAAAACATTGGTACTTCAATTTTCAGCTTTGATAGTTCATTGCTTGTTTTATTTTTTTACATTCTATATCAATGCCTCTGCTATTTTCATGACTCGAATTCGAATGTTAAATAACAATTTAGGCTTAATGGCAATTAAATTATTAATGTTCACTATAAACTAAACACAATTGTCTATACTTTCTACAAACTAAAAATTTGAAACCTATGGTTATATTTGTAATAGAATGTGTATTCCAGATTTGGACTTAGATTTGGGTCCGCTGGTGGTAAATGATAGTTCTGATGTCCCAAAGAGCAACACATCTCTGCCAGTGATGTTATACACTGTTTACGGCCTTCTATTCCACATGGGGTTGCTTTTAAAGAGTAAGCACCATTATTTTAAGCAATGCTTTGTTGTGGAGATGTTCCTTGTATGGAGCTTTGTGGTTTTGTTAATAATATTTTTTTATAAATAACCTTATCATCTCAGCCGTAGGACTGCTGTCCACATCCATGGGGATTGTTGTTGCCTTACTCGCCACGCTTGGTTGGCGAGCGCAGTACGACATGTTGATACACGGAAGTGCCGTGGGGATGCAGTAAGAATCTGCAATACTTAATTCTATAAAATCTAGTTTTTTATGAGGTGTTTGTTACTACTTTGTTATTAATCTCTTTAGTTGACAAAATTTATATGTATTATGTTGTGCCATGAAGGCACTTATATTGGATTAGAATTAATAAAAAAAAAAAATCTTTTGTTGCAGTCTCTGAGGGATGTGATGATGAAGACGAAGATGAAGCTGATGAAGATGTCTCTCTAAGTGCAGTCTACAATGACAACCTCGGTAAATATTTACCTGTTAAAATCGGGACTAAGTCTGCGTTACATCAGGCAAGATGTGGTCAAATGCAAGCCTATAATGAAATTTTAAAAAAAAATATTGGATCCCTGCTAGGATATTCAGGAAGTTTTATGCTGCCAATTGTCATATATTTTTATTCAAAATAGTGATGTATGTTAAGATGATTCAGACGTTTGTTAACAGTTAACAGACGTTTTAGAGCAAGACATGCTATTACCATAAAAAAGCACTAACATTGTCCATAGAAAATGTTTTTCAGGAGGACCATTTAATCATCACCTCAGCCGTAGGTGTTGTCCACGTCCACTGCTGGGACACAGGCCTCTCATGGATCTCCAAGGTTATGAGGGGTTGTCGCCACGCTTGCCAGGCGGCTTGGCGAGCGCAGTTCGGGATGTTGATATACGGAAAGACGTGCCCATCATTCAATGGTATTCCTTGGCAGATTCTTACTGCATCCGTGGACAAGCCAGACGAGGCAACATTACTGGCGGGACTATAATAATTGAATTATTTTTTTGGTAGAAGAGGAAAGCTCGGCAAGCTCTCTGTACGACGGCAGCGACGTGGAAGATGTGGAAGAAGAGGACGTTGACGAAGAAGATGGCGACGGAGAGAACGACGCCGACAACAACCACTCTAAAACACTAGGTAAACAAAATCAATTATCTTCAGGTAGGAATCCTCTCAACTTTCCTATACTCACGCCAGCATGCAGCCATGGCCGATTACAGGTCGCGCGATAGTTAAAGATCGCTCGGCAAAAGTAGAAGGGGTATTCGGGCTCGCAGTATTCAATTCTAAGGTCTATTTGGTGATGTGCGGAGTAAGGGGGGCGGATGTGCGCTGGCGGCGTCACGTCATTGGTAGATCAGTCGCTCTCAAGGTCACCTGCCGCGTTGCGTTTACGCGTCTCGATTCGTGCGCGATTGTACACATGCGCCGATTGCCCCTACTAGATTCATCGAGCGATCTTAAACCACCGCGCGACCTATACGAACACACTACGAACCATGCTTAGCACTGCGCTCCAAAAAACAACTTGCTCACGTAACTTTATCATCTCAGCTGTAGGACTGGCTTACTACGTCCACTGTTGGGCAATAGGCATCCCATATGAATCCCCAAGATCATAGGGGGATTGTTGCCATAATCGCCCCACTTGGCTGACGGGTTGGCGCAGAATGGGATGTTGATACAGGCGCTGCTGCCCCTCTGCAAGTGAGGAGAGACAACATGCTCGCACCCTACGGCAATCCATTTAGTCTTTGCAACTTGTAACTTATAATAAAGTTGCAGTCAAGATTTGCGTCAAATACTTAAATTATACTTAATCTATATATATAAAATTCAAAGTCCTGACTGACTCACTGACTGACTGATATATCAACACACAGCCTAAACCACTGGACCTGAAGACTTGAAATTTGGCACACATATACCTTGAGTATCCTAGAGGTGCACTAAGAAGGGATTTTTCTAAATTCCCACAGGATAGGGAATAAATGGGATTTATATATTCGAATCAAAGTGGCTCTGCATGAAAAAGGGGATTTTATGACTTTCACGCGGACGTAGTCGCGGGCAAAAGCTAGTTAATAATAAAATTCTACTATAACCATTACCTACCAAACGTAACATGCCAATGAGTTAAATAAAGTCAAAATATGTAGATATACCTACGCATCCAACATTAGCTTTTTGCAACTACAAACTTACGCATTTCTACATAATAATAATAAATTAATTTACATATGTGTTGTACAACAGATGGTGATGATAACGCAGACGGCGAGCCGGAAGAGAGCACTCGGGGTAAAAAGCGAAAACATGAGGATGAAGACGAGAATTGAGTATTGCCTTAAGCGGAGTAATCTTACTAGTTCGTAAGTGTACAGCTCCGATGCATCGGACAATAAACGCAACCACAATCCACAGTACACTGCTGTCATCTTGTAGACTAGTTGTCATTTGTGAGATCCTCATTTTCACCAACTTGTTACGAGGGCGATTTCATTTAATCATGCTTCTTTGATTTCGAAGATGCCTACAAGATATTAATAGATTCAATAGGACCCTGGCATAACCAATAGCTAGTGGAAATGAACATTTTCGTGATGATTCGATAATTTTTGACATAGTTTAGTTCTGGTCAATTAATGTATAGACGCGTTAAATAGTACATACGGATTGATACTACGCCCAAAGTAGAATCTAAACTAGAAACAACGTTGCCAGAAC
The DNA here is from genome assembly GCA_963082625.1 of Pasiphila rectangulata. Lineage (NCBI taxonomy): Eukaryota > Metazoa > Arthropoda > Insecta > Lepidoptera > Geometridae > Pasiphila > Pasiphila rectangulata. Next base: position 13,523,553 of record OY720243.1, read on the forward strand.
TTATTGCATTAGCAGATTTTTCAAGAAACCCTTTGATTGTTTGTTGGATTGTTATCAGTTGGTGAAAATGAGCAATTCTGTCGCGACCCGTGTCTCGTCGCTTTCGCTAGGTTAACAAAACACGCATTGAGCCGTGATATTTTGAACAGATATTTTCTCTATCATTAATGTTGTCTATTGTGTGAAATCTGTAGTCGTTGTCCGACAAGTTAATGTTTCAATTAAATTGTTTACGTAATAATCATTTTTTATTCTATTGACATGCTAATTTTAGTCTAATCATTAAAGTTAAAGTGCATCGTTAGGATTTAAATAGCTCTCAAAAAAAAACAATTAAAATTAATTGTATTAGTTAATGTAAGTGGAATATGGATGAATTGTTTAACAAAATTATTTCATGCACTTGGAATCCATTACAACTACAATTTGACGTGGGCTTCGCCTGTTTGAATGACCAAATTAGACTGATAAGACATTTGAATTTGGCGACAAGTCAATTTACATGTAGATAATTATTTACATTTTATATCCACAATGTGTCAGTTTCAATTACTCAAGTACAAGAGAGCACATAAGGCAAATGAACATTTTCTAACCACTTGAAACAATGTTCCCGAAATATTTTATTGTTGGGTTGTTAAATTGTTCTACCACTTGTGGTCTCGTTTTCATTCCATGGAGGATGTTGATCGCTTTGTTAAATTTTACAAAGATTCATGCGTAGGTACACGCCAAAATGGTGTATTTGTTTTATTTTTGCAATCTCACTAATGATAACTGAAGAAATTCAAATATTTTTAAAAATAAAATTCCAATTCAGTGGGCAAAATATCATATTCTGAATAAATTAGGCCATGTCGGCATCTAATGGGTTCAGAGAGTATTTTTCTACAATATTTTTTAAATTTTAAAAGAGCGATTTATGAACTTGAAAATATCAATAAAATATTTGGTTGATGCATCATGGTGAACGTGCCAGATATGTTAAAGAGAATTTTAGTTAATAATTTTATTATTATTATTGTAAGTCATTAAGTTTAAGTAATTTACAACTTGGCCTGTTGAAAATATATATAATCCTACTAAGACTATTTCTGGGATTGTAAAATAAAAGATAAACATGATAAAAAACTAGTTTCCTTTACAAAAACCTTATTCATCAAATAACTTAACATAATAAAATAAATAACAATCCTACATTAACTTTTATTTTGTTCTAAAAACTGTTGCAATAGGGTGTTATCTATAGGTATCACCAAGTTCTCGCTGCCATCGTAGGTTCTCTTCATTTTCACCAGTTTGTGATCCAGGAACTCTGTAAGCTGCGCTCTTAGCGCCAAATCTGAGCTCACTAAAAATTGTTCACGACACTTCGAGTATAGATCTCTGAATGGCAAACCTGAAATAGAAAACGTCACAACGTTAAATTAGGCCAGGTGCGTGTCGTAAGCTCGCAAGTTTAAAACTAATAGTCGCAAATGGAACCCTAAAACAAAAGATTGTCTTCGCAACCCTGAAATGGTTTTGAAATACCTATTCAAAGATAACAATGGGAAACAAGAAAGTTCATCCCCATCTTATGTGTATGGGAGGTAGAGTTCGCGCAAAACTTCTTGAGCTCTGTGAAGTTAGCTTCATTGACTGCGCAATACACAGTTTTTAGGGCGTTGAGGGGAAGGAATGTAAAAGGGGTGCGAGAGGGGCTCAGTCTGTGAAACTAGGGTTGCCAGCGCGAGTTTTGGTGTATTTTCGTTTTATCTAGCACACATTTTACTATACATTTATTTATTTTTCAATTTTCAAAAGAAACGTATTTAAAAATCAATTATTATATTAAGGATTAATAAAAACTGAAATGCCAGAACAATATTATTATTATTTAATTCTTTATTGCACACAATTTACAAAAAAAAAGTATACAAATGGTGGGCATAATGCCGAAGGCATTATCTACCTGCCAACCAAAAAGGTCGAAGACAGAAAGACAGGCGTGCTAACATACACAAAAGAAAAAAAAAATATAAAACTTATTCAACTAAAAACACACTTTTAATAATAACTATATACCATAATAAATATAAATAAATACATAATAGCTAGTAAATATATAGATAAGTATAATATTATAATGTCATAAATAGATTAAGGTAATATTATTTTGTATAATTAGGAACTACATCATTAATTGCTACATAAAAGAAAAAGTTTATAGAGATTTAAAAAAGTGCCGGTGAGTGAGCTTTTTAAAACAGTCCTTGGAGTCAACTTTCCTTATATAATACGGTAGGGAATTCCAGAGTCTAACAGCTGCGATTGAAAAAGACCTATCACAGAAAGATGTTCTGTGAGCCGGGATTTCAAGAACAAGATTGCTGGTTGATCTGAGTGACCTGTCGTGCGAGTCAGTCAAGAATTTAAAGCGATTTTTTAGATAGACAGGGGCGGAAGGATCTTTCAAGATAGAAAATAGGAGACAAAGAGCTCTACGGTTCCTACGCTCACGAATGGGCAGCCACTCAAGCTTGGCTCGGTATTCGCTTATGTGGTCGTATTTGCGAAGGCAGAAAATGAAGCGAATGCCAGTGTTAAGCAGGCGGTCCAGCTTGTTTAGCAAGTCCTGATTGAGGTCGATAAAAACTACATCCGCATAGTCAATGATTGGCAAAAGGAGAGCATTGACAAGAGTGATTTTAGTAGAGGTTGGAAGAAAATTTTTTAGGCGTATAATCGAGTGGAGGGCAGCATAGAATTTTCGAGAAATTTCCTTTACATGTGGTATCCAACTTAGTGTGGAGTCGATAATAATACCAAGATTTTTGACTGTAGGAGAGAAAGGGATTATATGTCTGTTGTAATAAAGTTGGGGAAGCACATCAAAGGAATCGATTTTAGCGAGCTGTCGAGAACTACTGATTATAATAGCCTGACATTTATCTGGATTAACCGTAATACCAAACATACTGGACCAGGCCTGCAACCGGGAAAGATCATTGTTAACAGAAAGAATAGCGTTATTTAGGTCATTGTAAGAAGCAGGGAAATATAATTGGAGGTCATCAGCATACATATGATATTGGCAGAGGAGGTGTGGCGAGAGTAAATTAATAAAAAGGGAAAACAAAAGAGGTGATAAAATTCCCCCCTGCGGGACTCCAGTTGCGATGTCTGTCCACTCTGAGAACTCTTGACCATGTCGAGTTCTTTGACTACGTCCTGTAAGATATGAGGTAAACCAGTCCACAACAGACTGAGAAAGACCAAGCCTAGGAAGAGTTGCGAGTAAAAGGTCAAGATCGACTGCGTTAAACGCGTTACTAAAGTCTATAAGAACTAGCACTGTTAAGTAACCATTTTCCATGTTAGTACGCAAATCTTCTGTCACATTCAAAAGAGCGGATGCCGTACTATGTCCTTTCCTAAAGCCGGATTGAAAGGGGTTGAAAAGGTGATTATGTGTCAAAAACTCAGCTGAGCATGCGCTACTGATTCGATAATTTTTGAGAAAAAAGGAAGAATAGAAATTGGACGATAATGTTTTAACATGGAAGGGATAGACACTTTGGGTAGAGGGATGACATGGGCTTTACGCCATTGATCAGGAAACTGAGAATGAGAAAGAGAGAAATTTACAATGTGAGTTATAGTTGGTAGAATATATTTTAAAATAGGTGAAATCATGATGCGACCAATATCATCGCTACCTACGGCCTTGGACTTAAGAGATAATATTATCTTCCAGATTCTATCCTGACTTACTTGAACGAAAGAGAATGGCTCTAAAGCTGGTGATGGGATATTTAAGATTTGTTTTAATGCTGCCGACTTGGTATGTGTAATATCATCTTTACTTATCGCAAGAAGCCAATTTTTTAATATAAAATTTCTACAGTGTAGCAAGATTATTTATAACCTAGTTGGCAATATTGAATGAACATGTCAATATGCGCAACTTTGCATTTGCCGCAACGTTCACAGAGCTCAAGAAGTTTTGCGCGAACTCTACCTCATATTAATTATTTATGTCCATGCAAAATTATAGCTTTCTAGGACTATAGTAGTCTTCGTAAAGCACAGATAAAGCGAAACTATAAGGGATCTTTGTATTATAGAACCCTGAAAACCGTTATTTCAGACATCAAAGAATTTATTAATATTTTTCAGAAAGTAGTCCTAATAGTATACATATCTAGATTGAAATGTACAGCATAAATAATATACTGACCTGCATAATGCTGTTTCTGGTTCTCAAGCTGATACTCAATGATTATGTTGAATATCCCCTTAGCATTACTAGTCAGAGACTGATAGACACTCTTGAGGGAAGAAAGTTGCAATGCTCCACTGCGTGAACTCATTAGAGAGCTCTCGAAAGAGGTCTCTTCACTGTAGGGCATCAGGGTTGTCACATCCCACCAGGTGAACTTGAATTTGCTTAGTTTTGAGTGATCCCATACTGAAATACGAAGAGTTTCGCTAAAGAAATGTAGACAAGAAAAGCCTTTCGATCGATATGATAAAGCTACAGGTGATTATTTTTCTCGTGTAACGGGTTCGATTCCCGGTTCAAGCATGTCATTATTTAAATATCTATGAATGCAGTTTAAATTGTTTTTTAAATTCAAATAATGTCTTCTTTCAGTAAAATGTTCCATCTACATATAATATTCAAGGTACTTTCCCTTCATGTGGCATATCCGTGGGGCGCCCTGTATATACAGGGTTTTCCAAAATTGGTGGATAATCCTGCACAAGCGTGTGCGGGGGAGGAATAGGGGCCCCACATCCCAAAACATACATTTTATTTTTGAAATTTATTTTACTGCTAAGTTTGAGCACCTGTGGTGTAAAAAAATGTATTGGAGTTGTGTAGCCAACTACATAAAAAAATTACCTACATCATGAGAATCTAAAACAGTAGCATAATATCTACTATAATTGTACAATTACTGAGCTATAGCTACTAATGTGTAGACGTTTCATTACAAAATTGCAAAAGAAAAAAATAAAACAAATACCGCCGTGGGGTGCCGGCAGTAGAATGATAGCCCTCCTCTCATGCCCATGGATGCAGTAAGAGCCTGCTAAGGGATACCTCCGGAAGATGGGCCGCAGCGTCTATCCGTGTATCAACATCCCATACTGTGCTCACCAACCCGCCTGCCAAGCGTGGTGAGAATGGCAACTACCCCTCATGAGATCCATGAGGGAGGCCTGTGTTCATCAGTGGACGTTTTATGGCTGAAATGATGATGATGAAACTAAAGTGAAAAAAAATATTGCTTAAAAAACGCGCTTTAATAGCAAATCGAACTAAAAATCAGAAAATAACTTTTGATTTATATTTTATTCAACTGTTATAAAAAGTATACGTGTTTTTTTAAACTAAAATATATTATATTTTTATGCCAATATAAGTGCTGCTCGCCAACCCGCCTGCCAAGCATGGAGTATGGCAATTACCCCTCATGGGAGGGAGGCCTGTCACCAGTAGTGGAAGTTATGACGGCTGAAATGATGATGATGAGTGTTGAAGTACCTATATATTGTGTGTTAAAGAGATTTGATACTTACATAAGGGCGCATTGATATGATCAATCGTAGCTATAGTGTGAACATTCTTTATCTGCGATATACTAGCTAACGTCGTCTGTGCTTTGGAATTCCGGAGCATAGCTCCATCAATGTTGTGTATTATAAGAAACAAGTCCACTCCGTTCTCAGTCAGTTGAGTATCAATTAAATTCACTACATCTCCAATATTTGAAGGGACATGCGTGTTTTCCAAGAGATCAACAACAATAGATTCGAGAATGCTTTTGATCGTAAGACTAGGAAAGAACCCGTTAATGACAACGCAGGGAAAGTCCTTTAGCTTTTCCATTTGAAACTGGTGTAGTATGGTTCGTTTTGAGCCGATTCCATACAAAATTAAGTTAAAATTTTCACTCAATATGTAAAGCCATTTGTTGAATAGTGAAGTGTAGTTATTGTTTAGTTCTATTATTTTCATTTTGTGTTCATAAGATAATTGGATATCTTGAGATTCGTTATCTAGATTTAAATTCTTCAGTCTTGCTAGAGTGTGATCTGATGTAGCAATCTGAAAATGGTAATGTATAGTTTACGTATCCATCCATAAATTGGATATCATGAATTTAATGATTTTAACACGCTTTATTAATATATGTACCCGGGTATTTATCGCGTAAACATAGCTTCTTTATTTCCCGACGTTTCAACAGACGCCTTTGCTGCGGTACCTCCAACACGTCAGTCTTCCCGGGACCATGACGACGGGTGCAATCTAGTCGAAACGTCGGGAAATAATAAAGGTAATTTACACAAGAAACACCCAGTTACATTGATAATCATATAAAAAAAATATTCTATGTACCTTTTTACTGGAATGCATCATGAAATAGTTATCAGGAGTGATGAAATACTCTGAATCCTTTGGCTTAGTTCTATTTGCCTTATTTTTGCTTATTTGTACTTTTTCTACAGGCTTGATTGGCTCGTCTTCTTCATCTGAAGAATTCTCTGCTTCATCTGATGACTGAGAAGATCCTGACTGGAAATATAATTATAAAATGATAAAACAGTGTTAAATGGACATTACACAAAGCACAATACAAAACAAATTAGATTTAAGTTTAGTAAGTAGATCAATCAATACTAATATAATTTAAAGATATGTACTGCGGTTGGAAGCGGCCTGCATCCACCGCCGACCTGCGGTTCTTACCAAGTCGTCTGCCCATCTTGTAGGTGGGCGTCGCTACCCTACGTAGGCGCGCCTACGCTGCGCTTGCCGGTCCGTCGCCTCCATTTGAGAACTTTGCGGCCCCATCGGCCATCTGTTCTGCGCGCTATATGGCCTGCCCATTGCCACTTCAACGTGCTAATCCATTTGGCTATGTCGGTGACCGAGTTCTTCGACGTATCTCCTCATTTTCGTTTTCTTTCGAACCCGTAAACAAAACTCGAGCATAGCCATCTCCATAGCTCGTTGAGCTACTCTGAGCTTATTCATAAGGCCAATAGTGAAGGCTATCGCGTCTCATTCCCATATGTCATCACATCACTGGTAACACACACTGATTGAAGACTTGACTAAGACGTCTTCAGGCACCGAGGTATGTTGGACGAAGACGTTGCGAAGTTTCCCAAACGCTACCCCATCCGAGGTAGGTAATTCGACGATTGACCTCTTTCTCGAAGTTGCACCTACCTAATTGGACTGATACACAGTCCAATTAGGTACACGTACGCGTCGAAAACTTCGAGACCCGAGTTCTCAACCATAACTGAGGCAGGCACGACTTGGACGTTCGACATACATTTCGTCTTAACATGTTAATTTTAAAGCCTCAATCGAGTTTTCCAACAACTTTCAACGGGTAGACCGTTGGGAGACTGGACTGAGGCTTTAAGCATCGTTCTGAGTTCTTGCATCGACTTTGCCATGACCACAATATCGTCGGCAAATCGAAGGTGAGTGATGTATTCGCCGTTATTATTGACGCCCAGTCACGATTTTGAAGGCATCTTCCAAAGCGGTCGCAAACAGTTTCGGATAGATAACATCTCCCTATCTTACGCCTCTTTTTAGTGGAATCGCCTGCCGAGCTCTGTTCCTGTACTCGGACTGACATAGTGGCGTTTTTTTTAGTCAATACAGCATCGTTAAAGAGCCTGAAAGAACGTGGGCGGTGCCCACGTTTCGATCGAATCGAAGGCTTTCTCAATCTACAAACGCGAGACATCAACAAATTATACTCTTCGGTCTTCTGTATGACTTGCCGCAGCGTATGGATGCGGTCAATGGTACTGTAGCCTTTTCGGAACCCGGCTTGTTCGGGAGGCTGGAAGTCATAAAACCTGCGTATAAAACGTTTCGCGATGATCCTCGAAACAGCTTATAAACATGGCTCAAAAGCGAGATGTTATTCAGTCGCCTTGTTATTCTTAAGCTGTTTCAGGGCCATCCCTGTTCTCATACAGGCTGATGTCCAGGATATCCTCAGTATAATGTTGGGTCAGTATGGTTCTTGGGTCATTGGCTGCACTGAAAGCAGGATCAGTGACTAAATTGTAGAGCTGTCAATAGAACCTTTCAATTTCCTTAACACTTCTGCTTTAGTCTTTTTTAAACTTTCGCGATCACAACATAATATTAACATACATATAACCGGGTATGAAGGGAAGACTTCCCGGGACCATGCTTGGTGCAATCCAAGCGAAACGTCGGGAAATAATAAAGGTAATTTACGCGATAAATACCCGGTTATATGTATGTTAATAACTTCTGCTTTACTTGACATTATGCTGCTATCTTCCGTATTCATCTAGCCCTGCCCAATAGAATTATCTCACAGGAATAACACAGGCTACTTTATATTTGGGTACCATGCATGCAAAGCTGCGGGCCGAAACTAGTTTACTATAACTATGATTTATATGATCTTTACCTCATTGCCACTGCCATCTGGAGCAAATTCATCACTGCTTCCCCCTGAGAAGTCACTCTCAGCACTATCGCTGTCCACTTCTTGGATGATTCCTGGAATTTCAAATTTATTATAATAAAAACAACTAGCTGGTGCTGGCAAGTCTGTCTGCATTTTTGCTACAAAAAGTAGAAGATATCCTCTTTCTTCTTTAAATTAATTCAATACAAATTTTGCATATTTTTCCATACTTTTCATATACCAGATATCAATAAGATATGTATAGCCGTTTAGCTGTGAAAATAGTATATAGACAGGCAGTTACTTTCACAATTATTATATTTTTAAAGAGGCCTAGTAGCAGGCCAGGCCAGATAAATTAAAAAACAATACTGTTATGTTTTGTCAGTTTCAAACATATTCTAGCCAATTTGATCCACAACTTATTTTCTTCCATTTGTTATGGATAATAATATCAATAATTGGAAATTGGAGCTTTAATGTTGAATAAGGTTTTTGGCTTTTTTGTTGGCCAGCATAAAAATTATTCCCAACATTATTTTATGTTATAAACCAATTTCTGTTACAAGGCATCAGCATAAATGTTTGAGTATAAATGTCTGCCTACTTTTCTTAATAATATTCTTGACATGTTTGGGTGTTGCTTCAGATGCTTTATTGATTGAGTTCTGCAGTGCCTGTGATAGAACAGTTTTCCTTGGTGTCTTTGGTGAGTCTGTCAATTTTGGAGAACTACTGATCACAGATTTCACTTTGTTTTGAAGATCCAACTTGGTGTGACGGGATTTGAATTGGAACATATCTTGGCCGACTACATCACCATTGCAGAATAATGCTGAAAAATAAATAAAAGTAGTTACTTGTATTGCTGATATTGTAAAATTTCAAGTTGTGAATACTATTTATTTTTTCTTATTGCATGTTAACCTTTAACTGGTGATAAAGGGCCTTACAGGCCCTGCAACACTATCAAAATGTCATTTCACCCCCTTTCTCACGGGTCCCATGTTTCTGATAGTCAGTTACAGCTCGTACATGAAAGTTGATTTGGATATTTAAGGGCCTGCGATCTGTTGCTGATTTTGCACTCCTAAAAACAGTGTACTATGCACTAGGGCAATCAATAATCAGTTACTGTGTCTCAGTATGGGGTGCAGCTTTTAAGAGCCATCTTATTAAAGTCGAACGAGCGCAACGATCACTCCTGAAAGTTATAATGTACAAGCCCTTTCGATATTCCACTTCCTTGCTCTACCAGGAATCAAAGTTGCTAACGGTTCGTAAACTATTTATTCTACGGTCCATACTTTATTTCCATCACACCTTAAATTATGTCCCGTCCCAGGACAATGCATTGCGTTCCTATAAGGGTATATATACTAAATGTAACACAAACTTTGCACGCCAAAGCGGTATTTTTATGAAACCTTATTTATATAAAAAGATTAATAAAATATTAAATGTCTATCCTCTGACACTATTCAAATGTAAAAAAATAATAAGGGATTGGCTTCTGGAACTTGACTATTCCTCAACTGAAGAACTATTGACTAAAGTTTCATAATGTTTTAGTATAATTATTTCAATTAAAATTTTATTTCGTAAACAATCATTCATTTTATCAAATAAAATCCGTACATTTAAGCATTTATTACAACAACTAAATCCATTTATTTTTCTTATTGTTAAAATCAAACAAACTTAAATTTTTAAATACATTATATTCATTTTACGTTTTATTTTATACACTAAGACTTCTATATTTTGTATCCAAATTATTTAGTTTTAAATATTGTTTATCATAAGAGTTTACTATAAGCATTGTATGGTGGAGGGCATTGGTACGCCATAACACAGGGAATCCTAGTTTGGGTACCAATGTTGTTCTACATTATTATTTAAGTCATAGTACTAAAAATAATGTAATAGTTTTTATGTCATGTCTGTTGTGTCAATAAATATTTTTTCATTTTCATTTCTGCATATAGGTAGCTTCGAGTTAAGTTGATCCCTTTTATAAATCAGCTTTTATAAATCAATCCCCAACTGTTTGAGTATGATATAGTTAGTCAAACGAGGGTCATACATAATGAATGTAAGTTTGCAATATCCATTAACCAATAGAGCTGTTTATTTTGTCTCCAAGTCAGGCTGGCCAAGATCCCAAGATGACCAGCAGACTTTGGGCATCTGTTGGGCTTTTACCCCCTTACTTTATAAATGCTACATACATTTAAAAACGCTGATTAAAATGCACTTAACTACTTTACAAATGATTTCATTTAGATGGTTCTGATGCCTGATGGATTGTAAGTAGGATAACACAATATTACCTGTAGGTTTGACTGATTGCTGGCTTTTATCTTCATCTTCATCCATTTCTTCATCAGTACTATCATTTTTGTAGGCCTTCCTCTTAGTTGGCGTGGATTCCATAAAGTCTCCATATTTCTTTGGTTTAGTTCGGACCCGGAAAGTTCTTCGAGAAGGCGAGTCAGTCGTGTCTTCGTCATCTATGTGATGTATGTATCAATAATAGCAAGAACAAAACTTTTCTATTCAAACATAGCTAAAGTACTAAGCGCACAGGAATAACACATTTGTATATAGTTTTGATTACTTTACAAAAACTATATAATAATTAGCACAGTAATACAGAAAAAAACCAGGCTTACCGCCGACATCAGTAACAGCAGCCGCAACCGGGGCATTTAGTTGGGCGGGAAAACGAAGGCGAAATCCACCATCAGACATATTTATTGCTTTTTGTTACTTTAAAAATCTATAACAACCATCGGCACGGCACTTAGTATTGTAGCCAAAGGAATTAGTAATAATTTTGTTTCTAATGGACCGGAGAGAAGTTCGAATCCAACCAAACAAAATATAATAAATCTTCTTCTTCTTTTTAATGGCTTGGCTATACTAAATCTTGTTTGTGTTGATCTGAACGTGCAATCTTTCTTCTTTTTGTTCTTCTTTAGTTGGTTTTACACAATTCTACCAGTGTCAAGTACCTACGTAATATTTAGAAAGTTCAAATAAAGCCGGGTCCGCAGCGCCGTGTTTTCGTGTTTTCTAACATCATAACATGTTTACAAAACAGAATAGGGGCGTGGCTTAACAGTTTTGTTAGCAAAAACACAAAAACATGTTTGCCGAGACAAATGGATAACATCACCCGCGTTCGCCTGCGGGGAGGGGAAGCGTCGCATTTTATGTTCGCGCTCATTGAAGCAAGACGTCATTCGTTCATTAACTCGTTCAGGTTATGTTTTGAATAATTTTGAGTATTTAAATCTTTTGGTATGTGATAAGTTGTTTACCATGGAGTGGAAAAAAGAAAATACTTTGTTTACTTTAGAACTAAATCCACTATAGCTATTACAGCTTCTACGTCCTCTTCGTCGGAACTCATTTTTGAAATGAATTGGAATGAAACATAAACAATAAACAAAACAGAACACACCAGACGGGCTGTTTTAAAAACATGTTTTGCTTAACATGTTATGTTAACATGTTTTGTTAGAAAATTGGCGCTGCGGACCCGGCTTAACAAGTAAGAAAAAAAGGAACATTTAACATTTTTGAATTAACCATCGAATTTGGATTAATTCTAAAAATGGCCGCCAACATGGCCAGCCAAACTGGCGGATTTGTGTTAAACCAAACACAAAAAGCCATAGACTTTAAAGATTAAATATATCTGAAATAACTCAACTTACCAAGTGTTTTATTTGGTCCATGATATTATGAATATATATACATAATTAAAAAGCCGTGTTGGCCAAGTGGTATGTACCCCCGACTTTCAATCCGAAGGTCGTGGGTTCGATACCGGCAGTGCACCAATGGATTTTTCTTTCTTGAAAAATTTATGTGCACACTTAACACGTGCTTTAACGGTGAAGGAAACATCGTGAGGAAACCCGCGGCTTAGTTAGCTTCAGACGTATTGACCTGTTCTTTCCTCTGAATAATAGCTGACTAAGCTGAGAGGATGGCATAGGTGCTGGGCAAGCCTATTACCATCTAACAATGTCCCAGGCACTGCAGCGTCCCGTACAGCATGATTACCAGTTGCTGACGCTGTATAAATCATCTTAATAGATGCAAAGGCCTTACATAAATAATTATACAAACATGCTATGAAAGAAATAATTTAACAACCTAATGCCAACATATATATTTACATACCTAATAAATCATTTATGGGAGGGGAAAAGGTGAGTAAAAGATTTAGACGTTTATCTCTTTTATGGTAAAAGAAGACATTTAAGAGAAGTAGGATGGGGGATATCTGGAGGGAGCACATCATAGCCAGTTAGCCAGTGTTTGTTACTCTAGTTAGAACTACTTGTTCTGTGGTGTTAGCCAGAACCTAAGAATAAAAAATATTAACTAAGGCCAGAACAGCTAATATTCTTCTTTTTCTTTATCTTTGGCTAAAAGAACTTAACCTTTTGAGATAGTGTAGTGACTACACTAACACTAACTCAAAAGGTTTAGTTCTTTTAAGTCTTCTTCTCACTTGATCTGTAGAGGTATTATCGAGGAGCTGGCTGGATTGCTTCAACGTTTACATGATGATGAAGTCGTTTTTCGTGAGCATCTGCGTATTTTTTATGTAGCAACGAAGTAATAATAAGGTGCCGGTGGAGATCTTCGTTTCTTACGTACCTACCATGGTGCATTCACAATATCCTTGAGTACTTTGTTTTGGAATCGTTGTACAAAGGATGTTACTTTTTATGGTACAGCCCCATAGCTGTACCTATACCATAGGTCCATACTGGCATCAGGACTTGTTTATAAATTTATTTGCGTTATCTTGTTAAGTACCGACAAAGCTTCATTAAGTATAAGTAATATTATAAATAAAAATATTACAATATATTAAACAAAACTACGAATTCCCGATTTTCTTCCCTTCTAAAACTACTTGTTTTCATGGTCTGAAACCCCCCTTTCAGGTTATTACACATGTTATAATACATCCTGTATAGTCTTAACCTCCAAATATTATTGACAAGCGGACCTTCGCTACAAGACGAGCTCGTTACCGCCCGTGACGTCAGCGCGCCGTGTCGTACATTTACCTGTATGATGGGTTTCGATCTATTTTTTTCTTTCAAGCAGCCAGTAGGTAGGTACATAATGTTTATAGCGAAGCTCCAACTTATCTTTTTTCTTCTTGACGTGAGCTTTCCAGCGAAGCTTTGCATCAAGCGTCATGCCTAAGCTTGGCTGTATTTTCTTATGAAAATACATAGTGCCTTATGGCACTTGCTTATAATTTATAAATACTGGATGTTACTCTTCTTTTTTGTTGGTGAAGTTTATGTGGATCGACTTTGTGTCGTTTAAGTTAATCCTCCATTTTTTTGTCCAGTCGCGTCAATCAACCTTATCTTCCGTACCCCCTTCGGGGTCACCGGGTGAGGCCTCGAGACGTACGTCTCCTTACCCCGGCTTCATCTCTGGGGGCTACAACACCCAGGTCTCGTTTCTTGTAGCCCTTTGAGTGGACGGGCATCAATGGTTCTCCCGGGCGGAGGTGCGGTGCGGGGGGCCTATGCATAGAAGTTTCTACGCATGGCCTCCAGACCCCGGACCGCCACCTCACCACCTCACGCGTGTCCTCGCCCGCGGCGATGGCCATCAGGACCTCGGTGAGGATCCCCATGAGTTTCACGGGGGCCTCATCCGGTCCGACGGGCCGCTGTTCAGCCGCGGGCGCGGTGGGTGCGCCTTCTGAGGGAGGTTTATTGCGCTGTGGCCACTAGTGGCCACAGGGATGGCCGGCGCTGCTGCGCCGATAGTTGCCTGCGTCCGTGGAGCGGGACGCGGCAGCGGGTGTCCCGGCTGGAACGCCGGGACCGGGGGATGGTGTTCCCGCTGTCCTGCGGGTACCTGCGGTGTGGAGGAGGTGAGCGGCTTCCGCTTCGTCCTACCTCCACGGGCTCGTCTTCTTGGCCGGGGGTGGGGCTGTATTGGGGCGACGGTTGGTAGCCGCCGTGTTGCCGGCGGAAGGCATGATTTCTTCCAACAGCCCTTATGGCAGTGTCGTCGGTAAATGTTGCAATTATAGTATTTTTTAATTCTGGAATGTCCCTAGTAAATAAAAGGTACAGGACCGGACCTAAGACACTTCCCTGTGGCACCCCAGCCTTTAGTTATTTTATCTCAGAGTAGGCATCTTCGTGCCGTATTCTAAATACTGGGTCGGTTATGTAAGATTCTAGGATATCCACATATGCTTTGGGTAGTTGGACTTGAATATAAGGTCCTTCGTTTCAAACTTTGTCAAAAGCCTGGGCTACATCCAAAAGTTTGAGAGCAAACATTTTTGTTTTCTAGGGTTTTTTCTATTATATTTGTGATTCTATGGACCTGGTCTATAGTTCAATGATTTTCCATAAATCCAAATTGGTGATCTGGAATATGGGTTTCAATCTATTTTTTGGTTTCCTATATTTTATTACAAACTAACGGACACTTATAAAACGTCTCATTTAGAGAGCCCTGAGAGTAGAGGTATACTTTTATATCACTTGCGTAGGTATGTACCCAACTAGCACACAAGCTGCTTAAACAGAGCATGTACAGCAATTTGGTGGTATAACAGCTGTTAGGGCTTAAAATGTATCCTTAGGCTGTACCTAGAGTATCGTATTATAAAGCTACTATACCACCATTCCACAGAAAGGTGGAATAGTAGCTCTTTAATAGTAATTATAATGCTGAAGCAGCTACAGTGCCGTCTGTACGCGTATCAGAGGTAAATCAGAGTTGACATACATCTCCTATAGCACAAGAAAATTTACTGGAGGACTTTCGAAGGTACCTATTAGTGTTTGGAAGGCGGTATAAGGTTGCTCTTTACACTGGGGCCTACAAGGTAGGGTATTGGCACCTTTGTATAATTATTGATTTATGAGCTTTGATATAATTAACTCTTTATCCTGCATAACCAGGCGCCATTAAAACTTGATAAGTAAATATATTTTTTGGAGGTTATAACAACATTTACGGCATTATTTAATCATAAATGACTCTAATTAGACCAAAAAGATAGATCAAAAAGCTCAAAATTTCTTATAAAAGTAAAACACACTCAGGCACTTATTTTATAAATTGTAATATCTTAAGGGCGCGTGAAAATTGAAGCAAAATTACTTATATATATTCACAGTAAATTGATACTCGTAGTAATATTTCGCACAATATGAACGAATATTCAATAACATAGCCATTTGGTTTTTACTCCAGAGACATTTTTTAATGTCTGTCACACAGCAAGCACGAAGGAAACATTTGTTCACTTCACAATTAAAATAATAATAAATGTTTAAAAATTAAGCAGTAGGTAATTGAGCCGTACAGTTGCCACCAAATACGATGACAGCTGTATAATAGCGCTTAAAAAATCTTATTTGTAGTTATAAGCGCTCGCAACAGCTCTTAAAGCGCCATTGTAGATCAATAAGCGTGCACTACCGCTCTTAAAGCGCCGTTGTAAGGCGCTTCTAACCCCATAAACGCTGCTGTAGCGTCTATTGGTGGTGCCTATTTTGGTGGTAGAGGTTGTATAGCAGTGTCTACTTATATGTGTACAACTGGTCTATAGAGCCAATGCAGTAATCGACAGCCTTTAACCGACTACTACAGAGCTTCTTATTACCGCTTGTGTGCTACTTGGGTATGTGTACAATAAAACTATTTCAATTTACATCATTTCATTTATTTGCTCAACTTACAGACAATTTCGAAAAATCACAGTTATTTTTGACAATTGTTTTTGTAACTATTTAATTACACATAACAGCTGTCAGCTATGTAAATGGGAAGTGGGTACAAAATGGTATTAAATATTATAATTTATTGGCCACAATACATTTAAATATTATTATACCTACTGTTGAATAGTTTTACAATATACTTCTAAACGGGTAGATTCGTTTCTTGACAAAGTCGGATTCATTTGATTCAATAAAGATATCATAAATCGACGCTGAAAAAGATTATAACATAGGTACTATCAATGTCTCTTCAGGGCATTAATATACTTCCTTAAGAGTGAGCAAAAATGAATGGCAACTTACAAAGTCGAAATAGGACTTGACACGCAATTATATACAATCGAAGAAGCGAAATCAACAATAACAATACATTAAAATTTAAATGAACCTGGTGAACTACATACATCATACGAAAACAAAAGCATGTGTGTTTAAACCTATGGAAATATGAAAGAAAAATCACAATATGTGTCATTGGAATAACATCCTAATGATGTAATAAAATCAGATGGCATCACCAGCAATGCCATACGAGTTAGTACCTAGAAATATTTAATGGTGGGATCGTACCTGATCTATATACAATACCAACAATATCAATAGACTTATACAATCATTCGAGTCCCCTATGGCGGCTACGCAACACGGTTCTGTACAAACTGCCCAAACTAACTACTCAGTATCTAAAATCGAGAAAGAATTCAAACAGTTGTACAAAACCATGTTTTACATAACATTATTGCATTCGAACACCCCGCTACTTTACTTCAATTATTTTCAAATGGTCTACCTTTTATAAGTCTAACAAGAATCATTTAAAACATTTCGAGAACGTGAAACACCAAGACTTTGATAAAAACGTTCGGTTCAAACAAATAATTACACCTGTACAACAACCATTTGCCGCTTGCATAGCCATTCTGGCTTAGCTCACGGACATCACATAAACCAAGAAGGTCCGACACGCTAAGTCAGAACAGTGTGCGATTGTTGGTTACATTTAATAAAAAATGACATGGATAAATTCCTTTTAGACACGTTCATAATAACTTACACGAGACGCAGCTGCGTTAACGTTCAAATAAAGCCTAAAGAGACTACAACGCGCAAAAAGCGTCCCATTAACATTAAAATAGTGCGGGGTCGCACCACGACACCGCGAGAGGAAAAATAAAATATCGTCCTGAGATCAAATTATCCACTATCACGAACAGACGCCGGCGGTATGGACGCTACCCGACGCGCCGGGCGGCTTGTCTTTGGTATAGGCGCGCTGTCGCCAGTGCCACTAGGCTAGTTGCTTGAGCTTGTTCCACCTGCAATCACCAGTTACACATCTTAGCGAGGTGGACGCATCTGGGTAGTCTAATGTAGGTTCATTAGCGAGGTAAATTAACCCATTTCAAGCCACTTTCCCCTATGACAATGTCTATGATCACTGCTTCAATTCACTTGACTGAAAATTCACACTGCTCCAATCTTTCTACTTCTAACAAGTTGGTGCCATTCATAATCCTGGTACCGGTTTCTAGGCATGTCGGCCAGTTTACCAGCCAATCCTAGGCATGTTGGTTAGTAACTTAGCATCAAGCAATCCTGCTTGTTTAGTAATTTTGGGCAAATTGGACAGTTCAAGTCTATCTTTTCACCAATTACTATCTAGATTGGCCATTGGGCCATTGGTGTATTTACTGTAGGCAATTGGCAAAGCCTTTTACTCAGTTACTGGACAGGTCTAGCCTTTAACCCGCTCAGTATCCAGGTTACCATTCGGTATCTAGCCAGTCCATGCCTAGCCAGACTTATCTAGCCAGTCAATTCCTAGCCAGATGGTATCTAGCCAGACGTTATCTACCCAGTCCAAGCCTAGCCAGGCGGTATCTAGCCATTCCTTTCCAGCCAGTCCAACTGGTCTATTCCACGTCCCCGGAAGCAGTGTCAGGCTCAGTGACAACAGCGCGTGAGTATTGCCCGCACTAGGCTTGCTTGACGCGCTTTCTCGGCGGGCCGATTGGTGGGATCTGCTGGTGTTGGGTCGCCAGCGCGCGGAACGCCTCAGCGATCAGGTGCGGGTGTGACGATATCATGTTCTTCCAGCCAGCGGTGTCCATCACGTCTGTGGCGTGACTCCTGAAATAAGAGAAGGAGGTTAGAATAGTTTTATTTTTAACGAATTATTTAATTTATTTTATTTAATTATTGTGAGTTCATTGAGGGAGACCTTTGCTTAGCAGTGAATTATTTAATTGCTGGGCAAAGGCCCCCATGCCTTCTATATATCCCGATCCTGAGCAGAATTTGTCCAGTCAACTATGAACTAATCGAGTTTGTCCCATTATCTACGCATCGGTCTTAATTTTTAACTAAAAGCGTGTATTTTAGTTAATTTAACAAAAGCATCGAGAGTTTGAGAAGGCTTTATAATAACTAATTATAAAAGTGAAAAGCGAGGAATGGCCGTAGTAGGTAAGAATAAACATGGGTATTATTTAGTACTTGTCAGTATTTTGGACGTTCTTTAATGGTCTAGAATTTTGGGACATTTTTATCCCAAACTTATGGAATTGTTTTTATGCGTGGACTTCATTGGTGAAGATGATAAAAAGAACCACGAGTAAACTATTAAAAAATAATGAGTGTACACACAAATCTTTCACAGGTATAAGCCCTCAAGATAAATGCCTTGTCCTACCACATAACAAGATTTAAATTATTTTAGGTCGGGCAAGCCTAATCCATCTCACAATGTCCGCATGAATACCGGTTGCTGACGCTGCATGTATCATCTATAGAAGAAGAGTAGTAGTAGATCGAAACAAAAAGTTCATGTCCACCTTACCTGTAGGTAGGTACCCCAAATTAATTATATTTTCAGCATTTTGTAGTGTTATCTCGGCGTTGTTATTTTATATGTCCACGCAAAATAACAGCTTTCTACGACTAATATTATATTTGCAAAGCCGGTGACAGATGGGCAGACAGACAGACAAATAGAAACTATAAGGGTTTCTTGTTTTACTACGAAACCCTAAAAAAAGGGGTTGTTGTTTCATGATACAGTATTACCCCCCTTTTCGCGACCCCGTTATGCGCGGTTTCACTATAACGCGAATTTCAAATTTCAATACAAAATGCTCTTTCAAAAATTTATTCAGGTTTGGACATATTGCAAAGTATAAACATTAATGATGACCGTGTCTTGACCGTGTGTCAAACAATTAAAAACAGTGTTGGGTGTTATGAACGTATTTTACAAGAACGTAGAAAAAAACGCTACCCAAAAGACAATAGATGTATTTTTCCGTAAAAAATAATTTATAGTATGTATGTATTGCTTATAGTGTTCTTGGAATTAAAGTGATTGATTAAAATGATTCGTATATTTTTGTATTTTTATTTTGACTGTGTATAATCATAAAGCTCGATATACGCGAATTTCAGTTAACACGATTTTTTTCCGGAACGTATCCCTCGCGTAAAGCGGGGTATTACTCTGCCGCACAAAAGATAACCACAGTAAGTACAATTTTTGGCGGTATTGAGTTATATAAATATATAACTCAATACCGCAAAAAATTGTAAACTAACTTTTTTAAACTCCACGGCGGCGGGAAAAATGGAAATGGACGTAGCTCTGCCGCACAAAAGATAACCACAGTAAGTACAATTTTTTGCGGTATTGAGTTATATATTTATATATACTATACTAAGTATAGGTAGTAACGTGGCCGTGGGTACTAACGTGTTGATAAAGTCGATCGTCTGCGCCTTGAGCTGGTCGGCCGAGTGCAGGTCGGCCAGGATGAGCGTGTCTGCGGCCGTCTCCACGGACAGGTTCATGCAGAGCGCCTCTTCGCACATCACTTTTAACCGCTCTAGGGCGTACTGGAAAATAGAAATAAAGTTGTTATAGGTCGCGCAATAGTTAAAGATCGCTCGGCAAAAGTAGAAGGGGTATGCGCAGTATTCAATTCTAATGTCTATTTGGTGATGTGCGGAGTGAGGGGGGCGGGTGTGCGCTGACGGCGTCATTGGTAGATCAGTCGCTCTCAAGGTCACCTGCCGCGTTGCGTTTACGCGTCTCGATTCGTGCGCGATTTGACACATGCGCCGATTGCCCCCACTAGATCCATCGAGCGATCTTAAACCGCTGCGCGACCTATACAATAAACTAGAACATACAATATAGATGGAAAAAAAATGTTGCCCTTCCTCTCTTGCCCGTGGATGCCGTAACTAGCGTCTTTCAGTGTATCAGCATCCCGGTACTGCGCTGGCCAAGTGGTGAGTATTGCAACAAAAACCCCCTCATGATCACTTAGAGATCCATGAGGGATGCCTATGTCCAGCAGTGGAAATCCAGCGGCTGAGATAATGATGATTACAATAGGTGAAATAAGAGATAAATGTATAGGGATCAAAAGTGAAGTAAGGCGTTTACGATGCTGATGATATTAACACCATTACATAGCATTTAACAAACAAATACAATAGGACTGGTCGAAAGCAATTTTTATAAAATTCACAAAACCTTTCAATCTTAAAGTAGTTTCATTTCTAATAATGCCTGATTAGAATCCGTCATTAATAATGATGATAATGTCATCAGCATCATAATTTATAGTAGATTATTAAAGACGCAATTAGATTGTGTTAATAATGACACGCCTATTACCAACTGCACATTGGTATTTGCAGTTATTATATTGTTTCCAGTAGTTAGTAGCTGGTATGTAATAAATAATTAATATACATTGTTTATTTCCCTTTCGTGACGGCAGCTCTGTAATTGGCGTTTGAGTACGAGTATAATGTTGGACACGTGTATGCGATACTGAGCTGTAACTAGGCTGGACAAGCCGTCCTCACACAAGGTCGAAAAACTTAGCTGGATCCCTGCGACAGATGCCAAGTGACATGATTAGGTCTGTGACGATGTTGAAAATATATCATAATTATGGATGTTTGCGACTATTATCTATACTTACTCAAATATTTTTTTTCATAAATTAGTTCAATTAACAAAGAAAAGAGAATTTATCAGAAAATCCAACACGAGTTATATTGGTTACATGATTTCATTATGTGGTTCTAGGTCGAAAACAGTTTATCGTTGGGGTTTTCCTGTATTTAAATAACATATGAATGACCTAATATAAAATTTAACATAAAATTAATTTGCTTATCGCCTAGCCTACTTACTGATCTATTTGTGTGAAGAACTCACATATTTTAATAATTTTGATTTATTAATTCTTATAAGAATTTTACAATTTACTTACAAGCTTTTCACAGTCAGGTAGGTATTTTGCCATTTAATAAAAGCTGAACATTTCACAAAGCACCGTCTAGCCCCAGATCTGATGTTCATAGAACACTGCGCTCGCCAGTCCGCCTGCCAAGCGTGGTGAGTATGGCAACTACCCCTAATACTTAGAGATCAATGAGGGAGGCCTTTGTCACGCGGTGGACATACAGCAGCTGAGGTGATGGAACTCTGGATATGTTTTCAGTGTATCTCTCGTTATTATGTTTTTTTTATCAATTGTATTTTATATTAGTATTTATTGTTATGATAATATATATATATGTATATATATATATATAATATTTATATGTTATGTATATAATTACGTATGTATAGTCGCTGAATATAGGTTCATACTTATATATTTATTAAGTACTCAAGTTTAAATATTTATGACGACACCGTGCCTTTTTCATTCTTGTCGATTTTATCCATCCTAAGGTTGCCTGGAAGAGATCTCTTATAGTGATAAGGCCGCCCATTGTGCTTCTACTTTTAGTTTTGTAAGTTTGTTTCTATGTTATATTATTTTTGTGTTAGTATTAAGTACAATAAAGAATTATCTATCTATCTATGTTTAGTTTTAACAGTATAGATAACAGTTATTTAGTATTTATTTCTTATTTTTTTATATCATTGAATGGACTGCGTTAGGGTTCGTGAAGCTACCCTTTCAGGATCAGTCTGAAAACCAGCGCTGCCTCGTACCTCTGGTGCGGAGCAGCATATAGCTGAGACTGGTCCTCTTTGGCTAACAGCGGCACAGAAAGGACTTACTGGTGCCCTGCCCGACTTTCTGTACTCTATTATGTGTTTGTGTAGAAACCAACCTAATCGCATTGTATGTTAGCTATTATAATTATTTTTCATTCTCTAAGTGTAAAGTTATTTAAGTTGGTCTTGTATACATACTGTGTTTTGTCTGTGCTGTTTTGTTGCCAAATAAGTCTGTCTATCTTTAAGGTGTGCAGTAAAGTATTTTCTATGTAACTCACTTTATCAGCGGCCGCCAGTAGATCGTCGGCCATCTTGTCCAGGTTGGGCGCGCGCCCCGTGTAGATGAAGCGCAGCATCTCCCGCAGCACCTCGTGGTCCACGTCCGTGATGTCCACCCGGTTCCGCTTCCGCTCCTCCATCTCGTGCTCGAACATCGCCGCGAACACGGGGCTCCGCGCTGCGAGGGGGAACGATCGTAAGCATAAAGGAGAGACCAGATCACCTATATTCAATCAATCAATCAATCATTTATTTATTAAAACCTTAACCACATCACATATAACAATCCCAAAATTCGGGATTTCGGGTTTTTTCCATAAATAGACCTTATATAACAATATAAGGTCTATTTATGGAAAAAACCCGAAATCCCGAAATTTTGGATTAGGTCACTATATTTGTGAAGGTGCGATATGCTGGACAAATACCACATATAACATATTAAAAAAATATCATCATCATCATTTCAGCCATAAAACGTCCACTGATGAACACAGGCCTCCCTCATGGATCTCCATGAGGGGTAGTTGCCATTCTCACCACGCTTGGCAGGCGGGTTGGTGAGCGCAGTATGGGATGTTGATACACGGATAGACGCTGCTGCCCATCTTCCGGAGGTATCCCATAGCAGGCTCTTACTGCATCCATGGGGATGAGAGGAGGGGTATCGTTCTACTGCCGGCACCCCACGGCGGGATAAAAAAAATATAAGCTGGACAAATTGACACAGCATCATCTAGCCCCAAGCTAAGCAGAGCTTGTGTTATGGGTACTATTATAAGAATAAAGGAGAGACCAGATGACCAATATTAAAAATATATGCCGGGCAATTGACACAGCATCATCTAGGCCCAAGCTAAGCAGAGCTTGTGTTATGGGTACTACATGACTGACAAACTTAAGAATAGGAAACGTTTATTTTGTGTTGCAAAATATTAAATAATACAACATACAATAATAAAATTAGGATTATTTAATACATACATGAATAGATATTTATTATTATATATAGAAAAACATCCGAACACCCTGAACAGATCTGCAGATCGTACAGTCATTTGTACCGAGGCGGGAATCGAACCCGCAACCTCTTGCGTCGCAGGTGGACCTTCGCCCGCTGCGCCACAGAGGTCGTCAATATTATAACTCTAATATATTAGTTTTGCTACAGTGATATAGTTCGGTTCTTTTGTAAAATACTTATACCCATTTTTTCCCCCGTAGGAACATAAAGTACACTTGGCTATAGCAGGGAATCTAAAATTAAATGCCACTTCTTAAAATAATAGCAAAATTCTTAACGAAAAAAAACAAAATCCTAATTCTAAGTATAGCAGCTCGTCTATAAAATTATATATAGAAGTTCATGGAGTTATTGTCTTACGATATCAGGTGTCTTATCAATAAGGTGTAATTGATATTGAGTTTAACAAAAGGTCTAAGTTAAAAGTCAAAGTTCAGTCATTTCGATTGCACAGTTAATTTCCTAACCAGGTTCTGTTTATTTAACACGAAGGGGGGTTACTCAAACAATTCAATCGCCAAATGTTAACTTCGATGATCTTTTCTAGTTATCTTATTCATTATCGCCAGTCTTTCTTAACCCACTTGTGGGCACAAGCCCTTCTTTAGCCGTTCTAGTAAGAAAAATATTTTTACTGTTAAAATTGTTGTATGTCTCAAAATTAATCCGTTTGCGTCGGCCATAGTCTAACCTAGCCAGGATAAGCCCACCATCTTGCATATCTTAAAATTCAGCTTGATGAGATTGATAGATAGATTGCCATGATTATCTTAGCCGTAGGACTGCTATCCAGGTCCACTACTGGACACAAGCCTCATGTATCTCCAAGATCATAGGGGGTTGTTGCCATACTCGCATGCTCGGCAGGCGGGTTGGCGAGCACAGTACGGGATGTTGATACACGGAAAAACGCTGCTGCTAAACTTACGGAGGTATCCTTGGGCAGTTTCTTAAACCATCCGCGAGCAAGAGAGGGGAGGCAAACTTCTACTGCCTATATTTATAAAAAATAAGCTAAATTTAAATATTTTTTAGTAAGTATTTGGTTCAATAATATGTGAAAGTTTATTTACTATCAACTCTCTCTAAAATGGCATTCTCTATTAATACCAACCATTTGTATCTCGTTCTAGTTCCATAGTACAAGCTTTGCTTACTCGCAGTTTTGGAATAGTTGGTGCTATTGTATTGTAGTGTTGAGTATTATTTATTATTATAATTAATCCTCAAACGTATTTCAAGACCGCTACGTAACAAACGCGGTTTCACAGTGACCTTTCCGCTCCGAAAGCGTCGAAAACAATTGATACGTCAATCTGGAGCAGCGATTCAAAGCCGTTCCTTACATTTTCAATTCTGTCCGCCCTGCGTCACGGCCATTGCGCAATTTTTATCACAGAATACGAGTGGCTAAAGGTAGTGCCATGGGGTGCCGGCAGTAGAATGTTGGTCCTCCTCTCTTGCCCATGGAAGTAAGAATCTGCGAAGGGATACCTCTGGAAGATTTTTTTACACTACTAAATGACGAAACAAGCCGAAGGCCCACCTGATGTTAACCACTACCTATAACAATTGCAATGTCGCGGTGATCACGTTCACTAAGCACGTGACCAACGCTGCACTGCATTGCGCCCGTCACCCTGAGACAGAGTTGTAAGGTCTCATGTGTCCGTAATTTCACCGGCCCCCTTGCTCTTCAAACCGGAACACAGAAATGAAGACACTGCTTGGCGGCAGAAATACTCGTAGGTATGTGGTGGTAGTACTTCCCCGGATGAACCTTTCACAAAAAGCTCTAATACTGGGCAGCAACGTCTTTCCGCGTATCATTATCAACAGCCCTTACTGCGTTCGCCAACCCGCTTGCCCAGCGTGGCGAGTCTGGCAACAACCCCCTCATGATCAGTACTGGGGAGGCCTATGTCCAGCAGTGGACGTCCTGCGGCTGAGATGATGATGAAGGGTCATACAGAAGGTTCACTAACAAACTTTACACTTTTCCTTTATCGCACATAAATCTTGACAAAATAAAATTTAAGTACATAGTATTGATTGTAAGGCCTTTGCATCTATTATAGATGATTTATACAGCGTCAGCCACTGGTAATCATGCTGTACGGGATGCTGCAGTGCCTGGGACATTGTTAGATGGATTAGGCTTGCCCAGCAAAGTATTAAGTATATAGTTTTGAATTCTACACACCATTTCCTTTAATTTGATACCAAACTTGGGTATATTTGGAAATATTCGTAGATTCATCCCCTCTTTTACCCCCCATATCTAATAAACCTCTTAGTCGATTTTGATAAAACATGATTAAGAATTTAGGTATTTAGGTCAGAAGCGACTCAAGATCGAGATGTCTGGAGGGAATGGGGGGAGGCCTGTGCCCAGCAGTGGGATGAAAGTGGCTCATAATAATAATAGTAATAATTAAGTATTCTAGCAATCATTTAGCCCCCATAACACAAGCTGTGCTTAATTTGGGGCGCGATGGTCTCGTATGTAGTATATAGCATAATTTATATATTGTCATAGTACCTAAATAACGATGCTTCAGGCATTTCAAGTAACTTATAAATTAGCCTTCTAACCTGATAGAAAAGCGCAGCCAATATTCACGTGACATTGTGAATCCACGTTTGCAGCAAATACAACAAATCGTATGATATACGGGAAAATACCAATAAATAACGGAATTTCCATACGCGCGCCTCCCGGTGCGTTATCACGTTCTACTACATACGCATTTGTACTGTGACAAATCCTAATCATTTCCTACGCGCGTTATGGCCTGACTGGTTTGGTTCTATTAGTCTTTGTTTCCATATCTGTATTAATTAGCTAATTATTTACTAACAACGTCTTAAAGTGAAGTGTTTCTAGAATTTATAGCCGGTGAAGTTCTTTGTTCGATCGGTCATATACTTTGCCATATAATATAAATAATAAATTATTCTGTTCACTACACACAACACCAGCTAGTTCCAAACTAAGCAAACTACTACGGAAACCAGATGATAGACAGGAAACTTAAATAAATCGATTTTTTGTAAATAGATAGATAGATAGATAGATAGATAGATAGACTTTTATTTGGCAACAAAACAGCACAGACAAAACACAGTACGTATACAAGACCAAATTAAATAACTTATACTAAAAACCAAATTAAAAACTGAAAAATAATAATAACAGCTAACATACAATGAGATTAGGTAGGTTTTTTACACAAACACATAATAGTACAAAGATAGTCGGGCAGGGCACCGGCAAGTTCTTTCTGTGCCGCTGTTAGCCAAAAAGGACCAGTCTCAGCTATATGCTGCTCCGCACCAGAGGTACGAGGCAGCGCTGGTTTTCAGACTGATCCTGAAAGGGTGGCTTCACGAACTCTAACGCAGTCCATTCAATGATCCAAACAAAGAAAATAATAAGAAATAAATACTAAATAACTGTTACCTATACTGTTACATACATATATATAATTTAAATAATAATAATAATAAAATATTTTCGCTGTGTTTGTACCAAAATATATTACAAGGACAATAAAAAAAACAACCATGTAGATACAACAATTAACATTATGAATAAACGAATAAATAAATGTCACTGTCAAAAAAGTAAAAAATGTTGCTGTCAGTGTCAAAAAGTGCAGAAGGAAAAAAGTAAGGTTATAATCTACGCATGTTGGTTACACAGGTTAGAAAAACACGTCATCGGAAACGTGGATATTATTTTAGAAAATATTAAATGAGTCCCTAAGACAGACACTACATGCTTAAAACGAGTACAGAAGGAGTAATAAAAAAGGAGATTGGAGTAAAGAGAAATCAAGTTATGTTCGTCAAGTTTTGGTAAGTTCATGAAAGTGATTTTTGTAAGCGCATTAGTTCCGTTTTATACTTCATTCTAAAACATCCAATTGTTTTTAGCGTACGCAGCGGTGGAGGTACGCTGTTCCAGCATTTAGTGGCAGCAAATCGGAACGAACCACGGAAGGCAACGGATTTATGCCTTGGCGTCAGCAACATTAGGTGAGTGTTCTGTCGCCTGGGGTACCGGGTGCAATCATTAGCCCATTTGAGCTTGCTGTAGAGGTAAGCTGGAGTCTCACTTAGAGTCAGGCCAAAGAGCAGTGTTGCAAGGTGCAGCTCTCTACGAGCTTTCATTTTCAATAGATTTGCGGAGTTAAGAAATGGTGTTATATGGCTGCGAGGAGGTACTGAGAAGCAGAAGCGCCCACACGCGTTTTGTACACGCTGAATGGACTGTTCGGTTCGCCTTAACAGGCAGGGGCCATAGACAGTGCTGCAGTAGTTAAGGCGGGAGAGAACTAAAGATTCACAGAGCATTATTCTGATAGGCTCCGTCAGGTAGGGGCGAATCTTATATAATAGTCTTAGACGGTAGAGGGATTGGCGTACTGTCTCAGCAATATGGGCTTCAAAGCGCAGGTGGCTGTCCATTATAAGGCCCAAGTTTTTGGCTTCAACAACACGCTCAACCATCTCACCGTCCACCTCTACTCTAAGGTTTGCATTATGGAGTTTGTGTAGCGCGGCCTTGGATCCAAAGAGCATGTATTTCGTTTTTTTTGGATTTAGGATTAGGGAGTTGGAAGCAGACCACTGGCTAATCTGTGCTAGGTCTAAATTTACTTTTGTTACAGCGCCAGCAGAATCCGAGGGCAGGAATGAGTAGTACAGTTGAAGGTCATCAGCGTAGAGATGGTATTGACAGGATGTTATTCTATTGATAATGTCAGCACAGTACAGCACATAGAGAACTGGACCTAGGACCGATCCTTGTGGAACTCCGCGAAGAACAGGTGAAGGAGAGGATCTGAGTGACTTGCCGCATGTAAGATGAAGTTCAACACACTGGGATCTATTTTCCAGGTAACTAGAAAACCATTGCACAGTTTTTGGATGAAATCCATAGTAGGACAACTTTGACAATAGAAGTGTGATGTTAATACAGTCAAAAGCCCTGGAATAGTCCAGCAGGACCAGGATACTGCACTTACCCTCATCCTGAGCAGCTAACAGGTTGTCTACAACATCGCATAAAGCGGTAGAGGTGCTGTGTCCTTTACGAAAGCCAGACTGCTGTTTAGGAAGTATCCAATGATCCTCAAGATATTTGATCAACTGCATGGAAACAATCTTTTCCAGGACTTTAGATAGACATGGTAGCAAGCTTATAGGTCTTAAGTCACTCAGAGAAGAGGGTTGATTGTTTTTGGGAATGGGCTTAATAATTGCTACCCTCCATGACTCCGGAAAAACCCCACTTGTCATTGACTGATTTATTATCCTAGTTAAAGAGGCAAGAGACTGAGGTAGTGTGAGAAGAAGCATATCAATGGAGATACCATCAATACCCTGTGCATTAGACTTAATACTCTGAATTGCTTTTAGGACTGTAGCCTCATCGACAGTTTGAAGGTTGAATGAATGTGAGCTATGACGATGGAATTCAAAGTATGTAAGTTGAGAAATTGCAATCTGATCCGTTCCGGGCAAACTTAAAAAATGGTTATTGATGGCATCAGGATCATTAAACTCAGGTGGAAGGTCAACTCTCTGCTTCCCATCGAGAACAATATTATTTTTCAAGTTTTTCCATAACCGTTTAGGATTATTAACACTGTCATTAATGCTGTGTGTAAAAAATGCCCGTTTTTCTTTTTCAATAGCTGCTGTGACTAAATGTTTCATGGTTTTGTAAGATTTCTTTAAAATGTCAGTCTTATGCAATTTATAATTTTTATGATAGTTGTCCCGGATCATCATCATTGTTTTCACAGTTTCAGTAATCCATGGATGGGGGGGACTTTTAAAGATCTTAGATTTAATGGGAGCATGTAAATTAAATAAAAAAACAATAGTGGAGGCAAAGGATGTAACAAGTTCATTAACATTATAAGATGAGGACAAATTAATCCAGTCAATAGAGTTTAGGTCATTTTCAAGTAGATTAGGTAAAATATTTTTTATTGGCCTGTATGTAACCAAGCGGGGAAGTAGTTTTTTCTTTTTTATTTGTAGTTCTACAGCTATCATCGCATGCCTTCCCAAGTCAGGTGTGTGCTTCATAGTGACATTTCGGATGTGGGTGTCTGTGCACACAATATCAATTAGTGTCATTTCACTATGAATATTGAGATGGGTTGGCTCTGTGATAACTTGCTTTAGTTTAAGACAGTGTAAAAACTGTTGTAGAAGTGGAAGTTTCGGGTTTTTAGAATCAAGCAAGTTTATATTAAAATCTCCTAGCAGAATTAGATGGTCACATTTAGAAAAAGATGTGATTGAGTCAACAATGGCATCAAGGAATGGGGATACTTCCTGCCAAGGGGCCCTATAGGCAGTGCCGATGATGATGGTCTTACCTTGCAAAGAGAGGCGTAGCCACAGCTGTTCCACTGAGTGGACCACAGGGTAAGGACACAGCCGTGCATTTACACCTCTCCTAATAAAGAAGGCTAACCCTCCACCTTTCCCACCCTTAATGCTAGAGTGTCGGGGTTGGTTGATAAAACGATATTCTGATAATTTTGGTGACTTGAAATCCTGTCCATGACCAATCCATGTCTCATTTATTGCAAGAATATCAGGGTCAAGTTCACCAACTGCCACAAAAAATTCATCATGGCCAGTATTTAAAGATCCTGCATTAAAGAGACCAATTTTAAGCGCTTTCAAAGGAAGTTTTGTTTTAGAAGGGGGTGTTCTCTAAACAATAGAACTTGATTAAAACAATTTTTATGGGAATAGTGACTAATAAATAGTTGTGTCATACAACAGAGTTTTCCAATAAATAAAATTAACAATAAAATACAGAATACTAAATGGTTGTGTTTGTGAATGTACATGTTTGGTATTGTCAAATAGTAGGTATATATATAAAATATTGTATTAACCGAGTGTAGTATGAAATAAGTAATTGTTAAAAAATATAGCATTTTATACAATAAAATATTTGTATGTAATAAGTCATGAAACCTTTTTTTTATAGTTCCAAGCATAGCAGGACCGATCAGTACCCATACCCATTCTATCTTTAAATAACAATCATTTATGGTAAGCAAAATACTAAACAACAATACAGTGATATTAAAAAAGGAACACGAATTAAATGAATAATTATCTATTTCAGGAGAACTAGGAAAATCAGCTTGGCAGCTCAAACATGCCCGGAGCCAAAAACCCTCATCACATCAGCCTCCGTGCGAAGGGGGTAGGCAGGTTTGCCCTCAGCTTGCCGCGCATACACCCGGCCCCGCCTGGTCCACGCGAACCGCCACTGTGCCCGACGGCACTCCTCTCGGACGCGGTGAAACAATTGCCTGTTCTCACGAGACAAACGTTCGTTCACGAATATCCTCGAAGCACCGGCGGCGTCTCGTCCAGCGTCGGTGGCGGTCAGCGTTCGGCGTACACGTGCGCCCTGCAGCAGGCGGTCCCGAAGGTCGCGCCGGGCGAGGCGCACGACGACACGGCGGGTGCGCGGCGCGCCGCCCTCAGGCCCCTCGCTCCGCGGTGGCGCGCCGACCCGCTCCGCAAACACCACGTCGCGCTCCTCCAGGGGGACGCCTAGCTTGGCGGCCAGCACCATAACGGCATGCAGCACGTTTTCCCCGCGCTCCTCCGGCAGGTTCCCGATGTCCAGGTCGGCGAGGAGCGCGTCCTGGTCGCGCTCGTTTAGCTCCTCCTTGAGCTCAGCGACACGGCGCTCCAGCGCCGTGACCTCGGACGACGGCTCCTCACGACGTCGCTCTACTGTCTCCAGTCTGCGCTCGATGCTGTCTATGCGCTGCCCCATGCCCGACACCGAAGTCCGCAGCTCGGCCATCTCGGAACGAAACTCCCGCAGCTCAGTTAACATTGATCGGAATTCCGCTTTGAAGGTATCCAAGTCCGAGATGACCGTGCTTTGCATCCTGGAGAACTCCGCCAGCATTTCCTCACGTAGCGTGCGCATCTGCTGTTTTAATTCCGCATCAGAGAACTCTGCAGTAATGATTGGAGCCTTGTCGTCAAGCGCCATCGGCTCCTCTGGGGCAGCATAGCTCTGTCGCTCCGTCCGCACTGGCGTTGATTGGTCCCGGCCTTTGGGTGCGCTGGCCTGGCATGCTCCACAGCGCCAGGTATGGGAGACGATAGATCCAGCCGGTAGCCGTACACATTCATAGTGACTAACACTTTTGCATTGATTGCAGACAGCGCCACCTCTTAGAAACTTTCCGCAAGCTGCACAGGATACCATAATTGAAATAAAAGGTGCCTTGACATGTAACGTGGTATGGTAGTAAGGTGGGTCACCAAAGAACTCCTGCCGTTTTCCCTAGATGGCACTGATAAAGATTTCAATTAATGACCAACTGTCTGTCATTAGAGAGCTTCCACTGCTAGCCGATAGATGGCGGTGTCGGTTGTGATAAATTAAGCGGATCAATTAAAATTACTTAATTAATCACTTAGCGCATGAAACAAATCACAATCGACACTAGTATATAGTTAGGCACACTGTCTATTTCACTGTGATCATGAATGGTCGATACTTTGATTGTTTGTATACAAAAATGTGTTCTTTTTCAATAAAGAGGGTAAATACACTGGGAATATGATTCAGCTAATGTTTTTTCTAATTATTTAGTAAATTCCTTTGATTACACACAATCCTATTATCACAAAAGCCACACAACACTGCTATCTTCGGGGTTGTACTACTGTAAGTTAACTTAGGTCGCGGTAACTATTTTATAACTTTGTCTAACGTAGCGCGCAGTACTCTTGCGGTAAGGCTCGTGACGTCACATCTCTAACGTAGCGCGCAGTACTCTTGCGGTAAGGCTCGTGACGTCACATAATAGAAAAATACCCATACCATAACAATACATATTCATCCTCAATCCTACTTTTATAATAAAACAAATAAGTATCTTCTATTTCGGACTACTGTGGATCCAAAATCTGTTTGTAACACTATCTTAACTAGATGTTAGTGAACGAAACTTTTGTTGAGCAAATCTTATTTCTGTTAACGTCTTCTGGAGACCGTCAAACTTTTTTGCGAATAGTCGTGTCAGATCAGGTCGTACTCGAACCGCATAGGTGAGACAGATGGATGCGACTGGCACAGGATCGTGGTGAATAGCAAAAACTTAGAGACCTATATACCCAGCAGTGGGTGAAATTGGGCTGTGGATGATTATGATGATGAAGCTTTGTCCGATCGATCTTATACGTTCTTATCTATGAAACTCTTGCTTATAAAAAGTATTCGTCATCAATCATCATCATACATATTTATGGAATAGTTATAGCATAACAAGAAATTTGACAAAGTTTTGGGGGAGAGCTAAGTCGGACTGCATTGTATTTTAAGAGGGCTTAATACCCTCGCCCTTTGCTTATATTATTAGAAACCCCAAGCTTTTTGACCACCCCAGTCACAATTTTTTAGGGAATCGGATCTTAAAAGTTCTACAAAAATACAGCTTCGAGTCAATTTTATCTGCATAATAGAAAACGAATTAAAATTTCATAGAATAAATAATCCCAATTAAACGTCCAAAACCAATTTACAAAGGCATTTGAATTAATTGAACGTGTGTAAAATGTGTGCACATTGCAAGAAAGAAAGTCGATACCTTAGAACGACTCATGATTACTGGCAAAATCGAAGGAAAAAGAACAAGAGGCCGTAGACCGCTGCGATGGAGCGACCAGATCCGCTCTACACTCGACACTCCCGTACACGAGGGAAGGAGAACAAGAGGCCGTAGTCCGCTGCGATGGAGCGACCAGATCCGCTCCACACTCGACACTCCCGTACACGAGGAAAGGAGAACAAGAGGCCGTAGTCCGCTGCGATGGAGCGAACAGATCCGCTCTACACTCGACACTCCCGTACACGAGGGAAGGAAAACAAGAGGCCGTAGTCCGCTGCGATGGAGCGACCAGAACCGCTCTACACTCGACACTCCCGTACACGAGGAAAGGAAAACAAGAGGCCGTAGTCCGCTGCGATGGAGCGACCAGAACCGC
Organism: Pasiphila rectangulata; assembly: GCA_963082625.1. Lineage (NCBI taxonomy): Eukaryota > Metazoa > Arthropoda > Insecta > Lepidoptera > Geometridae > Pasiphila > Pasiphila rectangulata. The sequence goes on from OY720243.1 coordinate 13,557,216, forward strand.
TCTACACTCGACACTCCCGTACACGAGGAAAGGAGAACAAGAGGCCGTAGTTCTATGCGATGAAGCGACCAGATCCGCTCCACACTCGACACTCCCGTACACGAGGAAAGGAAAACAAGAGGCCGTAGTCCGCTGCGATGGAGCGACCAGAACCGCTCTACACTCGACACTCCCGTACACGAGGAAAGGAGAACAAGAGGCCGTAGACCGCTGCGATGGAGCGACCAGATCCGCTCTACACTCGACACTCCCGTACACGAGGGAAGGAGAACAAGAGGCCGTAGTCCGCTGCGATGGAGCGACCAGATCCACTCTACACTCGACACTCCCGTACACGAGGGAAGGAGAACAAGAGGCCGTAGTTCTATGCGATGAAGCGACCAGATCCGCTCCACACTCGACACTCCCGTACCGCCGGCTCTACGTATCGCCGGGGACCGTTCCAGACGTAGCTCCAACGTCAAGAGCCGAATGTCAAACAACATTGGTGGTCACGACCCTCAGTAACTGAGGAATACGACTGAAGGAATACGAAGAATGAAGGAAAATAAGTGATTTTCAACGCTATACTATACCATTTTTTTACCTGTTCAAATTTGAGCAAGAGATGATCTTAGAATGAATTAGATAAATACAAAGATATTTCAATATTTATCGTCTAAGTAAAATTAGAGTAGACAGAAAAAAATATCTTTCGTTCATATTTCCACCACCTAGTAACCAATTTATTAAAACTTATTCAAGTCTTAAGTAGCTAACTTCTACTCGCCGTCCTAAGTTCGACGGCGATTTATATTATCGGAGGTCAAGGCTCATTTGGCCTCCGATATTAGAACTCGCCACTTTCTTCTGCATATAAGTAACATTATGACAAAATCTAACCTGCCAATATAGCCTTATGCGCCTGGAATTCCCTGCCGCCGACCGCGAGCGTGACGTCAGAAAACCTCTCATTGTCGAAAAGCGCTCCCAAGTCGTCTGACAATCTGCACTCCGGCACTTTGAATTGCACGACGTTACTTTGCCCGCTGATGTTGATGCTGTCAGCGACAACAGACACTTCGCAGAATATCGTCAGCTTGTCTTCTGGTAGGAGACCGTTCGCCTCGTCGAGCAGGAAATCTCTGGAATTGAGAAAGGTTTCATTGAAATGAAACTACCGGTAGTGTGTAGCTATAAACTGAAGTGGCAGGTTTTCGTTTTTAACGCGGCCACGGTCAGAATGGTTCGACATGTTGGGTACAAGATACTGTAGGTAAATTGCTCTGTTACATTTAAATAGATGATTTATTTAGCGTCAGAAACTATCATACATGCGGTACGGGACGCCGCGCCGCATTAGATGGAATAGGTAACGATCAGTCCGTAATATGGTATTAATTGGTTGAAAAGTAGATGAAATTGGAACTAATGATAATAGAAGGATACCACTGATAAGCAACACTGATATAACAATGCAAGCAAATCTTTAGGAGTTTGTAATAGAAAATATTTCTTACGAAATGAATCATGCTACCAATGATTCGTGAAAAATAATCAGAGTGACTAAAAATATGTAAAAATCGTAGCATGAAGTGTTAAGCCGTGGTGTCCGTCTACCCAAGGGAACGCAACGTACATTATGATACAACTGACGCGGAAGTTATGAGAATTTCATGAATGCTGCATTTATCAAGGTTTATTTTATGGTAGGACAATGAAATTATCGTAATTGAAGTCTTCCGTACACGTAATGTAAAGGTTATATTTATTGAATTCTTCAATTGAATTTGTCCTACTAATGTATAAAATAATGTATACTGTTAAGTTTCCTTGCTTAACTGCGGAAGTATAAGAATACGAAACATGTCCTGAAAATAATTGTTTACGAATTGTGTCTCAAGCAAGCAATGAAGACAGATTTATTGATGACAAATTAACGAACAAGGTGACAACGTGTCTGGGTAGACACGTTGTCAATTAATCGGTATCAAATTGTTTAACCTTAGTTTTATTTAGTTTTCGAAGTGTCTTCGAAGACAGGCAAAACAAATATACCGCGAATGACGTAACATCCTTACTAGGAATTGATTGAATACACATAAATAGTTCTTTAACCTACAGCGTCAAGCCTGCAGACTTATCGTATTGTAAAATGTAGCCAACTATTAGGGTACGAGTAAGTTCGTTAACCTGCAAGACATTTGGAAGCCTGTCTTTGTGATACGTTCACTGCCAAATTGAGCAGTGGGTTTTAAGGTTCCGTCGTCACTGGAATACTATGTTACAAACTTTTTATTAACTTGCCATGTTTGTATGCATTTTCTCCGAATAAAATTTGCAATTAAACAAGCAATGGTCAATCCTTCAAAAATAGTCGCCGCTTCAAGATGGTGTGTATTTTTTGACAAAACCCATACCCAAATCAAATTATTGAAAGGTATTTTTAATGTTTTTTTTTTAACTAGATTCACTTGACTTATTTTTGTATACGTCTCTCTCAATGACAGGTTTTCTAGAATCTCGTTTTCAGTGCGTCTTTGTAAATATTTGCAATTAAAATATAGCCGTCTGCGGCGTCTTGACATGTAATAGAGCGTATATGATCTATAAGCTGTTAAGCTTTGTTAAAAAATGTACCTGCCCATGAAGAATTGAATAGACTTGTGTTCGCATTTCACCGATATATCGCTCAAAACGGGTTGATTTTACTGCACATCAAATAATGACATAAAAGCGAAACACAAAGCGCAATATTGCTTTGCATTATCATGCGATAGAAAGGACCAACACACAGTGTTTACAGCCCTCACGACGTATTATCAGCAGGGAAAATTATATTGCACCGTTAAAAAAGGGGTCCGCCCCCATTCGATTGAATCACAGACTAAGCGTGGGTAGGATAAACCCTTAACATATAAATATGTATAAATAGAGCAGGGGAAGGCACCGCGAAATGTGTCTGGCGTTAATAAAACATACACAATGACAATTCACAGTCGTCTGATATCTGTGGTTCCGTGGCTATGACGTAAACAGGATACGAACAAGTATTTGCAACGAGCTCTTACCTTCTGATGAACTTTTTGAATCCCCAATCTTTGCCTTGAACGAATCTGTATGCGCGCTGTGACTCCATCGCCTTGGTCTCTTCCCGTTTCGCATTTAATATTGAGAACTTGAACTTTGCCCGCACTTCCGATTTATTACACGACACTAATAATAGATATAACGATAAATAGTCTTTACTCTCTTCATCGAGTCCTTTAGGGTTTACGCGGAGGCACCATTTTAATTTATCACTAGCACCAGCTGAGAAAGTCGATGATTTTAGGACTTCACCCATTTCTTCTCTACAAAAACTAAAATTGTTTATTGTCCACATATAACTGAACTTAACCACTTTGACCTGAAACAAAAGAGAGAACAGTTATTTGATTGTTACATATCGAGATCAAAGTTGTTACGGTGGTAGGCAAAGAGGACGAAGTGAGCCGGGTTGGCGGAGTTTTGGAAGAGCTTGTACTGCGGAGTCGGCACGCTTACTTGTGCTCGGGGCGCTTTCGCAAGGTGGGTTTGAGGGCACCCAGACCTCTCATAACAATAAAATATTTCCAGAATCCGATCTAAAGCGATTTAAGGCGTCACATGACCTTCATGTGCCTTTGTTTATAATTGCTTCGCTGATAGGGCATTTTGAAACAAACGGACGCTTTGGATGTACGTTTAACGAGTTATTTATGGCATATAAAAGTTTACTGCACAACCTGTTAAATCTTCAAACGTCCATTATGTAATTCATGATCCAAGGTTAAGGTGTCAACTGTCATATTTATATGAGTTACTACGAGTATATTGCATTCCACTACTGAAGTGTTGCAATTTGAACGCATACGTTCATGACGCAAGACATTGCTCTGTTTCCTATTCAAACGACTATGAAGCATGGGAGCACGTCAGAGTGAATGTAAATCCGAATGCAGTCGTAAAACTTACATCTTTTATCACTCGTGTAAGCGTGGTACCTCAGGTACCTGCTATAAACGCCGTCAAATTGAGCAAGATATAAATCAGGTTCTCTAAGTCCTATCGCAGGTTCTATGACACTTGGGGGGCAGGGGCCCTGGCTCTAGGTGGTCAGTGGAGGTCGGCTATCGGCGCGGACGCAGGCTGGGCGCGGTGGTCGTTGCCCCCGACCGTTGCTGGCTTGCGGTGCTGGTGGGGTCTTCGCCCGGTCGCCGACCCGACTCAAGGCCGCCCGCATCATCCCCGCTCGAGACACTGCCTAGATAACATCAGCGAAGATGTATGGATTGATGAACCTTGCTGTGGATTTATAGATTTGCCAACTTGACAGGAGTTATAATTTTAGCATACTCCGCTTATTTGGCTCCGGAACATCGCAACTATTTAGGAAGGCGCAACTAATCTAAAGCAAGTCGCATTTTAGCGTTCAATTTATTATAGTTAATCAATCACGCCTTATCATAATTCTATGCAGGCCAGTAATTTCAATTTCCAGCTTCGCTCACCGCAAGAATTTTTAGTTGCCAAAGAATGGAACACCGATGCTTTGATCATTATGATTAGTTGTAATTGTCAATTCAATTCCAAGTAATGAAGCTTTTATCGCTACCGTGTCGGCACGTGTACGTGCATACCCGAGTTTATAATACACGTGCTATGGGCACTCTACAAGGAAAACTCAAGTAATTGAAAATCATCGTTATCAATATTTACTACAACTACAGACACCAATTAATACGAGTATTCTGGCAACACCTCCGTTATTAACGGTCGTGATGATCCAATCGACTCCATAATAAGCGTACAGTGCCACTGATACCGACATTTTGGCCAGAATTGGCAAAAAATACCGCTACTATTGTAAATAAATATTATTTCGGACAAAAAGCATTAAAAGGTAATACCAGGTCGGCGACTAAGTCGAACAACGGTTGCTCCAATTGTTTGAGCGGTGACCACTGGCCGGCAGAAAAATAACGTTAACGGAATCATCAACACCTGCGTCATACCACATTAAAGAAACCAAATGATTGCTTCTGCGTATAAGCAATACACAGTCCTTATCAGCAGTATACCGCAATGCTGATACGCTGACGTGTGCGAAGGTTACGGCTTCAGGGTTATGTAATGCGCGATTATGTCATTTGTATCCCAAAGACGTTTTACTTTTTTGGAAAGATGCCTAGACGAATAGTACGTTAGTCATTTATCACGTTCCCCATTTATCTGTTTTGAACTGCCGCAATGTGCGCGGCTGGGCGGCACGTTGGTGCGTCCAAGTGCGGATGCAAGGCGCATCGGTGTCGGCAGCGTGACGCACGACTCACAGCCAGTTGGAACATCGACCACGTATACTTCCTAGTTTGCTTAAATATGTACATATTAACACAATCTGCACGAATGCGCAACATTTCAAGTTCAACGATAACGGCCTCGGTAAACAATATTATCGCTCGTTCCCTAGCTCGGCAATACTCCGCATCAGATGATTTGTATTATTTACGACAAAGGCCGTGGTTGGAGGTTTACGAGCACTTAGGTTTGTTGTGAATCTATTTTGACAACAATTTGTCGTGGTTTACCAACGAGGCCGCATATCAATCAATAATAATAATCAGGAAATGTTATTGGGTAACGCGTATTTAATTTTATATATGACTGTGACCTTACGAACGGCTAACCCAGCCAGGATCTATAAAATTGGTAGATAGCCTAAGTTCATTTATGTTTGATAGCTGATGGCTAATCATTCTCATTTTATGAGGTTTCCAGCTATAACAAAGATCTGAATCACCTTCAGTCACATACTTTGTGGATTGTTCATTTTCTTTGTGCCTCCCGGCTATATTATCAGAAAGCAAAGCTGCGTAAGCAAAGTCAAACGCATAACGTGCCTTATCTTCATTGCGTTCCAGAGTCCTGTCCTTTAAGAGTTGACGAGTCATGCCTTTGACAAATGAGGCTTCTGTTGACTCATAGAAAAGGGTTCAGAAGTCACGACTAAAACGAACCTCTTGAAGATTCGTTGTGAGCATTGATTTTTGCACCGTCACATAAATTGTAATAAAATTGTTATCGACTCTGCTAACCATACTTGTTGATACACCAAAAGTTGCCAATTTAACCCGCATCTCTTAGGCGTTTTAAGTGTTGCAATGCAACGTTAACAGTTGTATCTTGATCGCAAAACTTTCCTATGCGGTGTAGTTTTAAGGATGTTACATTTACAGAGAGTATGCCTGGGCGGACAGCTTTCTAGGTCGTCGATCATTGAGATAAAATGCTACTATTATTAAATAATTTGTAATTTTTATAGTGTTAAACCACACTTAGGTAGAACTTTTCAAGGAAAAAGAGAAACCTTATCAAAAATGCACAATTCTGGTGGGGTTCGATCCTTGACCCTTCCTAAAGCCGGAAATGATATTATTAAATACACGAAAGAAAGACATAAGAACCAGCTGCAATATCAATCACCTGAGGTCTGTAATACCATACGTACCTGTGTGAAACACCAGTTTTCCGCGACGGGCGTGTTCCCGTCGTGCAACGGGCTGGGCACTCGGCTCACGGCCATCCCGCTGCCGGCGCCGTTGGACGACACCCGCGCCGACTGAGGAGCGGGCGCGCCGCCACCGGTCCCGCCACCGCACTCGCTGCCCGAACCGAGCCTATTGACAACAGAAACAAAACGTCAGATATTGCTTGCTGAACAAATGTGATCACATAACATAAACAAAGAAAGAAGAAGAGATCACATAAGAAATAGTTTATTTAATTCATCATATCAGCCGCAGGACGTCCACAGCTAGACATAGGCCTCCCTCAAATACTGATCATGAGGGGTTGTGGTTTGTTAGTTGTGTGTCTCACAACGCTTGGCAGGCGGTTTGGGTAACGCTGTTAGGGGCTGATGATATACGGAAAGACGCTACTGCCCATCTTCCGAAGATATCTCTTGGCAGATTCTTATTGCATACACGGCCAAGAGAGGAGGGTTGCCAATTTGACTATGACACACGGTAACGCATAAATACCTACATACTGCTGAAGGACCATGAAAGAACCTGGTGCTTGCTCGAGTCATGTGAGGTAGTACACCCCTACAGCTGGCTAGAATCATTACAGCTAGAATAGAGCCACATAGAAGTCTCCCTAAAGCTAGCCTGAGCCTTGATGGAGCCTGATGATGGCAATGCCTTGAAACTATGTGTAATAAAAATAGTTTTATAAGAGTATGATTATGATGGAATTGATCTATACTGTATGTATAATGCTGAATGTCAATTTTGTAAACTTGCCACTTTCGAGCTAGAGCAAACTGATATTTATATATTAATTAGTAAAAACTCATCGTTATGTTATTCAAAATATGTATATACGTAAAATAATTACAATCAGGAACACAAGAACACTGGTTTTAATAAACCAAATGATTTACGATACAGATTTTCTGACGCAACGTTGTAGGTTGGGTATAATAGTAAAAATAAATCTATCAAATCAAATCGGACACGAGACACTGATGTCATCAGCCATATGCTTCGTTGGTAACAAATTAGGGCACCCAAATAATTTGTCACGTTAATTTGAGAATAAAGAAATTAAACATACGTTGTAGATTTAACCTAAAATGAGAATCAAATTAAACGACGTACAGCTTTATCATGCGAGTAACTTAGTAGTAGAAGTTATCGTAGAAGTTCTTTAACTCTTCCTTGAAGAAATGCAAGGTGAAAATGTAGCAACATCGATAATCGTACCGAAATACTGACGAGCGCACATCGCCGAATGATTTCTATACGTAAGTGGCTCCGGCTTTTGGGTTTTGGTGTGAGAGTAACGAAGTGGGACATGCACAATGCGAGATATGGCCGTCCTGCGAGACTTTCACGAAATGTATTTCGATTACCAAATGCGCGTTAGAATCTGTGTCAGTTTCATCACAGCACTGCATCCGCTCACGGGCCGAGCAGTGGCGCTTGTGAAGGTACAATTCACGGTAATGTGCGTGGGTATTAGGTTTCCAACGAGTTTCCCCCGTTCATGTTTAATTGCTTTATGGAGCTTTTGCAGAGGATATAACAACGCCTTCGCCGTGGCGCATTAAACATACCTATATCACATTTGTCATTAAAATTATAACGTTTTAAATTATGCTATTCTACATAAGTAGGCATTCCAATTTTTGTAAGGTCAACCGGAGTACCAAAGCTTATCGGAGACCACAGACGCTTCGTTGTTATATTTGCTCACGTTGCGTTGTGTCACAGATAAACTTAACCAATAATACTTATGCATTCACGTTTTTAAATTAAACCGTGCCACATTTAATGTTAGTCAACCAAAAGCTGTTGGTAATCGTATACTGATAAGTGCCTACTAATATATAGTAAGTGCGTTGGGTAATTTCGGATATATGCAACAACATAAACATGTGCAAAACATAGATGTAACTAATTTCGAGTAGGCTAATGTGGGCATAATAAAATAAATAAAGCAGCGTACAGGACATGCCGAGATGACCGGCCTGATAAATAAAGAGAGTAAGTACATCGTTGCAATCAAATTATGTATGTCAAACGTAAAAGAGTGTCACAGCACTAAATAAAAGTAGGCTAAGTGAATTAATCGGTACGACCCAGAAACTGACGGTTACGGAGAGGCTCGGCACGTAGTGATAGAGTACCGAAGAGTCATATCTATACAGTTACTTTATTACGACTTTGGGATATCAGACAAGACAAGACTCAACAGGTTCGTCTGTTGACAGTGACTTTAGCGGTCGCCCACAACACTGACTTCGAAAAGCATGCAACAATCAAATGTTCCTCCATATTTGTGATCTGAATTCTTGATTTTACCTCCGCTCGTCATGCATTTTTGTATAATTTCAAAGATCCCTACGCAAAATATACATTTGATAATAGAAACGTATATAAACAAAACATTTCCGAGAAAGATTTTATGGTAGGTACCAATATAAACTAACAATGTAACTACATAACCTACGCTAAAAGTGGCAGCACCGTTAAAATTTGATACAGCAAACCGATAAGATCGTGATCCAGTTTTGTATTGCAACATAGGAAAAACCAGTAGGTCACTCTCCACTTTGATGGGCAATTTTCATAGGTGACCAACTTTTCCGCGATAAGATATCGCATACCGCTTCCGAGGTCGATCGTCAATTTGCGATTGAAGCAAATAGAGCAGCCCGACCTAAATACACACTCGGTAACCGCTCCTATGGCGATTAACAATAGGTGAATCATCGTATCAACTCATCTATTACTTTTGGCCTACATAGAAAGGTCATAATTACTCAAACGTATAACAAGAGATTGATGAAAGATAAACGAACTAATGATTCACGGAAATTGAATTTTAAGTGATGATTTGGAGTTTGTTTCAAACTTGAAGTAAATGGAAATGAAAATTCGTTCGATACCGGCGGGATTCGAACCCTCGTCCCTGAAATCGAAAACGGAAATAAGCTACCCTATGAGGTCAGCTCGAAAATCCTGCTAAGATCATTATAATAGGTTGAGCACTGATAAATATGATTTTGATAAGAAGTTTGTGTGGTTTTAAACTATAAAATTAAATATATTATATAGAAATTAATGATTGTATTTGACTTGGGCAGTAGTGTTGTAGGTAGAGCGAAGTCTACCGGAGACAATGTTTAAAGTAAGACGAGTAGGGCTGTTGCGAGTGGGCAACTCGTTATGGTTGAAAGTCTGCGGTGCGGCAGGCCCTCGCGGTAGACCACCCACCGGTGCGGACCCACCACGATCACACAACAAAAAATACGTTATTGTAAACGATACTACGTTTGTCAACGGCCCGATTCATTATGCAAAAGCGGTTATCTTTTTGGATTAGTCGTAAACTGATTTCTTTGGCTAGAAAATTCAATTGCAGATAAAACGCCGAGGCTTAGTATACATAATAAATTATTGGAATCTAAATAGAACTGTGTCAATACAATGTTTTACAAAATAAACCGATAGATAGAAAAGTGTACTTTTTAGCATCACAGTAAGCAAGTCGATAATAATAATATATTGAGCAATATACTCTGTAGAGTACGTTTCATTGGTCTCCCGTGGTCTTATTATAGATGTCATCCGACCTGCTCGCATCCTCTTCTATATTTAAGCCCACTCTGCGGCGTTTCACTAAGCAGATGAGATTTCTAGTTAAACTTAGACATCAAAGTAGAATAATACTACGCTGTTGACATATTTTTCGGAATATTCTTGAGTTCACTAATTAATCGGTGATTGGATACCAGAAGTATCCATTTGCTCTAAATTAATTTAAGAAACGGTAACAAAAGAGCGCATACGAGCTTGCATTTTGCTAACTAAGATTTAACTTTAAAGTAAAGTAAACTAAGTTTAGGTCTTCATAAAGCTCGCGTTGATAAATCGCATAAATGACCACCGGGTCAGCTCTTTTAATAGGTGAATCATATTTTTTGTAACAAGGTTAAATTATTTAGATTTCTGTGTCATTTATGAAACGCAATAACAATGTAAATGCGATATTGAAAACAATATTGACGTGATTTTCCGTAACACAATAAGCGCGTTATTAATACAGTTGGGTGGTACTCTATTAGACCCTGAAAGGTTGACAATGACAACAACTGTGGGCACAACCATAAATTTGCAATCAATAATAATAAATGGCGGGCAGTTGCTGGCGAGACAATGGAATCGGAATAAGGACGATAGAATATTACGCGTCCTGATATGCGTGTAAGTGTGGTTTTATTTGAGGCAGCAAGGTTTGCTGCACCGGCCGGGCCAAGGGGGGAGTAACCAGTGTGCAATGCCCTCTTAACGATGACTGCTTGCTGCCGTGACTCATACGCCCTGAGGACGACCCGACATTAAAGGGTTCTCGACTGGATTCTGAAGGACGGTGTGTTTACTGCGAACCTCCTACGATATCGGCCTTATTATTGCAAATACTTTTGTCACCTATTGTTTGGTAGTATAATGTTTGTAGCAACAATAATGGAAAATGTTTTAAGAGAAGTCAAACGATTGATTAAGGCTTGTTTAAGTCAATTAATATTAAAGTACTTCATTTAATTGAATAAATCATTATTACTGGCATTATATTTTTAGAGAAATAAAACTTCATTTAAAACATCTCAACAAGGTTTTCACAACTACATTATATAGTTTGTGAAATTCCTTTCTACTCGAGCTTTTGACTCGGTTTTACTGAGCATCCGCCTTGAGACCCTCAAGGAAAAGATTGCTCAGGTTCCCCCTGATGTTCGTTATTTCCCCCCCGATTGACAAAAACTGTATCCCCAAGAACTTTGCTTAGTATTGTGACTGTATGAATGGCTGCTTGTTTCTGAACTATGTTAATATTGATGTGCGAGTCTAGTTTGTCGCAATACCTGCTTAAACTTTTAGCTATTATACCTGTAGCTCCGACCACAATAGGTATGACTTCGGTTGGTGTTTTCCAAAGCCTTGTAATTTCTACTTTTAATGCGTGATATTTACTTAATTTTTCAATTTCCTTCGCTCCAATATTGTAGTCAGATGGTACAGTTATATCTATTAAATATGTTTTATTTTCTATTTTATTTACGTATATAATGTCAGGTCTATTGTGTATAATTGTAATATCTGTCTGTACCGGTATTTCCCACATGAGTTTAGCTGTGTCGTTTTCTATAACTTGAGGTTGTGTTAAATTTTCCTGCCACCAAAGATTCGAAACTTCGAAATTATGTTTTTTTGCTAGCGTCCAGTGAACATATTGCACGATGTTATTATGCCTTCTAGTATAGTAAGTACCAGCTAGTTTTTCACAACCAGATATGATATGTTGTGTGGTCTCATCTTTTGCCATACAGAGCCTGCATCTACCGTCCACTGCTCTCTTCAGGATATCTCTTTCATGCTGCCTAGTTACTACTGCTTGATCTTGTATAGCATAGATTGATGATTCTAGCCCTGGTGTTAACGGTTGTTTTTTGATCCATTTAAATGAATTTACCCTATCTACATTTTCTTTATCCAATACTTTATTATAAAATTGACCGTGAAGCGGCTTGGCTTTCCATTTATTGATTTTAGTTTTTAAGATAGCCTTACGAATTTCGTTATCTGTATAATTTTCTTCATTCTCTAAACCTATTTCTAATAAATTTACTTGTGACTCTTTACTTATTGAATATTTAATCTTTTTTCTATCCTGTTTTACGATTGCTTTTATAATATGGTCTTGTTCTCCTCTTAAATAGTTTCTGAATTTAATAATTTGTGTTTTATACAGCATTTCTACATTAGTTCACAACTACATATATTATATTATAGGTATATATTATATATATATATATTATATTATATATATAGGTAAATCGAATAAGTAATGATTAGTGATTATGATTTAGGTAGTAGATGAAGTCTTAACATTGTAAAAGTAATTTATAGAAGAGTTAATTACAAGAGTAATGTATAGCGAGAAGATTGTGTAAAAATACATTACGAACCACTGGCATATAAAAACAGCGAATCCGATAAACCAAGATAAAAACAGCGCAAATTGAAGGTGTGACGTGTAGAATAATCAAACACATGATTATTCAAGGCTGAGGTGGCCGTCATAGACTCACAGTACGTTGTAAATACTTATGTTGTTATAACAATAACGTTTCAATGTCAAAGCGTTTAAAAATCACTGTTTATTTCCTGAAATTAGTTGTCCACCGTAATATTAATTACAGTATTGTTTGTATTCTGCAACTGGGACCGAAAACGTTTTGATGCAAAAGCGAAAACCGTGTCCTGCATCATTCGTTCTAGATTCTAATTCATTTTCCTTCCCTTTCTATCCAGAGCCGGACAGTCTCAGTACAGGAAGATCCACCAAGTTGGAAAGGGACACAAACGAAAAAAGACAGAGAAGTATAATGCAACGACATCGATAATGTACTCAGAGGGGTCTCGCCTACTAAGGCTTTACGAGGTCTAAATGAGTTTTATCGTTAGGAAAATAATAATGACTGCAATATCAAGTATATCCATGTTGATTGTTGAATGCATCAAATGGATTTCTTGCGGTTAGTCAGTTACTGACAACAGTGTTGCTAGTAATGATATGTAAGGGGTAACATTATAATTGTATTATACCACAGTCGAGCGTGCGAATGCGGAACTATGTATGTATACGTGATGTATACGTGCCACCTCTATTCGTCCGAGAAGTGAGGACGAGCAAGGTGACCGCGCTAGCCTGCCACAATTTGCCATTTCGTATGGGATGTGTTGACACCCCGGCATTGTGCGAATTCGCGAATAAACTGGCATTATGTAAAATCACCGGTTTTCAATAATTGCTTACGAAATTTCACTTGTCGCATCTAACATCTTTCGATTGTCTGTGATTTGATAATTGGACGGTTTAAATACCTTCGTACAAAATTACTTGACAATTTATGACATTCGTTAAGCGAAGTCAGTAGCAAAATCAAGCCTCAAAGAGCCATAAAAGAAGAAGAAGAATATGCAATACCTTTTTAATTATGTCATCTGAAATATTGCAGGAATCATAAAACCTGAGTACTTCGTCTACTAGACAAATGAGTAGGTACTTTTAAAGCTGAGCGAGCAAGTCCTTATGAAGCGAACTGTTTGCAGGGCAATTTTATCTTGATGTTTAAAAATACACAAGAGAATACAAACTGGATGGAAAATTTTGTGCAATACTTAAAATTGGTTCTATGTTTGAAATTGATATCGCCTATCGTAAAAACCTATACAAGGAAACTATTATGAAATGCGACAAAATTCGGCAAGATTATGTTTATCAGTATGACATTGAATGTGTTAAAAGGCAATGATAAATATGGATGAAAAAATTATTCCGTAATTAAAATACCTAACTATAAAACTGGATCGTACTGACGACACCTACTACAACGTAAATCAGGGAACTTATAAATTTGAAACAGGGAGAAAGTATTTAAAACAGGAATTCCTTTTTATTCATAAAAAATCGAATGAAATCAGAACGGGAATTACTTTTTAATCATAATTAAAATCGGACAAGTGCGAGCTGAACTCGCCCACCGAACGTTCCTTAGGTATTTTTTACAAGCTTTTATTTAGTTTATGTAACTATGTTTGTTCGCGGAATCTTCCAACTCAATTTTGAAGCAGGTATCTTCAACCAATTGAGCTGAAATTTTGTATACATGTTTTCTTTGGATGACAATGCATGGTCAGCTATAGGACGTCACTCTGAATCCAACATGGCGGAACACCCAAGATGGCGGACTCCTTATTTTTAATATGGGTATCAAATGAAAGCGCTTGCTGAGAATAACTCAAAAAATTAAATGACGTCGCTCTGAGTCCCACATGGCGGAACAGCCAAGATGGCGGACTAGGGTAAACTTGCCTATATCGTACTTGTTCCTTAATCGTACTGTTGGTGTTACACTTACTCTGATATACTTTCAAGCGCCACTAGTGTTAAATTATTGTTAACTTTAGTCGGCTGAGTTTTTTGAAAACAAGTTGGGTGCTGTTGCACGGATTTTACGAAAAAAAAATAAAAAGTAAGTTTTTTGAACACTTCAGTAATGTATTCTTGTTTTACGTAAGTACTTCATGCAGTCCTTGTTTGTGTGCGTCCGTGACTGATATCTTTGAGTAAAAGATTATTTATCGTTTTTTTTATGTTAAAAACCCGGTATACAGGCCGCCATTTCGAAATGAGGGAAATTCAAACTTGAACTCGCGTGTGCGTCTAATTCGTACCCCATGGTATGGTAAAATCGTACCAATACGATTTTGGAATGATGAGTTCGATCATTGCAATAATTTTTAAAACGTTTGTTTCAGGTCAAAATGCCAAAGCGTAATTATAATGCATGGTCACAGAAACACATGGACGAAGCTTTAACAAGGCGGGTACATTAAAATTTAATGAAGTTTGTCGAATTTATTAAATACTAGACTAACATTTAGACGGTATTTTAAAGACATAAATAAAATAAAAAAGACGACTAGAGCACGACGACGACCAGTCTATGAAATTTAATATTGAAAAAAAAAACACTTCAATAACAACACACTCCACACTAAACACTTCAATGAATGTGAAGAAGAAGAAGCATGATTACAGTCGGTTTCGTGAAATATGCCATGAAACACGAAAAGAAAACATGATAAAATGTTCAAGTTGTGAATTCAGGAAGCATGAACTTTGCTCAACAGCTGATCTCCATACAGTAATATAGTTTTGAGATGAATGTAAGGATTAGACGTACGAGTACGAATAAAACCAAATTACGAATTAGGATAAGCTTGGTACGATTTAGGACAATTAACCCTAAATCGAACTTTTTTCATGTTTTTTTAATTTGATGTTTTGGAGCAGATGTCTTTTGTTTTTGTTAAATTTGGTTTAGTGAATTGTTGCTAAGATAGATAAAGATTTACTTTTAATTTGGTTTTGATACATGCTTTAGTTTCCGTCACAATATCCATGGGTTTTGAACTGGTACGATTAAGGCAAGTCTACCCTACTTATTTTTAATGTACTCCTATAATATGGGTACGGGTATCGAATGAAAGAGCTTGCTGAGAATAACTAAAAAACAACATGGCGGAACACCCAAGATGGCGGACTAGTTATTCTTAATGCACTCCTATAATATGGGTATCAAATGAAAGGCCTTGCTGAGAGTTACTCGAAAAATTAAATGACATCACTCTAAATCCAACATGCGGTATACTCAAGATGGCGGACTAGTTATTCTTAATGCACTCTTACAATATGGGTAACAAATGAAAGGCCTTGCTGAGAGAGTTACTCGAAAAATTAAATGACACCACTCTAAATCCAACATGGTGGTATACTGAAGATGGCGGACTAAATCGAAAAATGAAATAACGTCACTCTAAATCTAAAATGGCAGAATACCCAAGATGGCGGACTAGTTATTTTAGCAATGCACTTTTACAATATGGATATCAAATGAAAGGGTTGCTTGCTAAGAGTTACTCGAAAAATTATATGACATCACTCTAAATCCAACATGGCGGGCATAAGATGAACAGACATGAAACTAACTTTACAGTGTACATTACTAAAAAGCAAAAAATAAATTATAAAAAAAAACTTTTTAACAAACAAGCTTTTATTTAAACGTACCTACTAAAATTAATAATAAAACATTTTCCATAAAAGTTTAATGTCAAATTAAAACGTCTTTACACAATTTATGTGATAAAAAAGCTTGTCGCGAGAATTAAGCAGAAACTCGATTTAATTTGTTTGAAAAAAAAAATCAATCAATTAGATCAAGTTACAGGTACACAGGTTAATCTCGCGACAAGCTTTTTTATCACATAAATTGTGTAAAGGCGTTTTAAGTTAACATTAAACTTTAATGGAAAATTTGTATTTTATTATTTTTAGTAGGAACGTTTAAATAAAAGCAATAAAAGCTTGTTTGTTAAGTTTTTTTTTTATAATTTATTTACTTATATTTATAATGTTCCTAAAAAAGTTTTGAAAATGCACAAAAAGAGTTATAGCGTAGGGTTGCTTAACCTCGATAAGATTGATTTCGTACTTTTTTAAGGACAATTTTTTTTATGATTCCATTGCAAATGTATAGTTTTTGATATTTTTTCTGATATACATACCTTGCCAAATTTCATAGTTCTAGGTCTACCCTATGCGTTTAGATTCCTTTGAAAATGTCGAAACATGCGTTTTTGCAGCATAAACGGCCGTATCTATTTTTAGGTTAACTTAGAATATTGATTTTTTTCACAGCTTAAAGAGGCTGTAGTATTGACGAATCGTTTTCTAGTATTTTAGACTGATTAAGAACACAATCCTTTATTTACTCTGGACTTTGCCTAATATCAAAGTTGCTTAATAAGATGATTTCATACTACTCGTGTTCCAGAATAGAGTACAAAGCATACATATTAAGGTTCGCGGCACCTGCTTGACTTGTGAGGATTTGAGATTCAGGAGAACATTGGCAAACATCCAACGTCGTATAGCCTTGCAACGTCGCGACGTCGTACTAGTGTAACAGTTTAGTTTAATTGAGAATTTGCTATTGTCGTGCACTAAACACTACTTGCATAAGTACGAATACAACGTCAAGCGAATATACGTCAAACACAATGAATATTCAAGCGCGCACGTGAAACGCAAAAACCAAAAATTTACAATTACAAAATTTATAGTAAATGCGCACACTACAGAATAAGGTGACGCGTTTTACATACGAACAACGAGAAATGTGGGTTTTATATGCGTGGCCAACCTTTCAAAGATCGTGGTTGGTTATTAGTCTGGTAGAAGTACCACCTTACGTGACATTACATTAAAAACCAAAGCTGGAAATGATTGCAGAAAATAGAAAAAACAGAATTCAATATAACACGTTCGGATAATGTTGAAGAAGCACAATTTGCATAAGGCTTCGCTTGCAAAATGTTAAGGCCGAACGTTCGCGTTATGAATACGAAGCTCGAACACTTCCTGGTAGTTAATCAGTTTAGTCTATTGAAGTGGCTGCTGTCACAGTATGATCTTGAAATTAAGGAAACGAGACTGATAAAAGCGCTTACAACCTCAGACGGCGAGCGATAGAACGTTTCGACCTCGCCAGGAACCAAGCGATGGATCGACAATTCGAATAATGGTGAGTGAGACTACGTTCGTTACGTCATGGCCTTCATAGGCCAGTGCTGTGACGTAGATGCACTCACGCCTACTTGTTAGCACGTGGCTCAATAAAACCAAACGTTACTAACGAAGAGTTATTCGCATGGTTCTGGCATGAATTATGCACTCAAAGGAAATTTGCGTATAGTAAAGCGTGAAACTAAGACTGGTGGATCTGTTATGAAAATAAGAAAGCACATAGAGTAGACAAAAAATGTTAGATGATAAATTCAAGCATAAAATATACATATTAGACCAATCACCAATTTAGACATCGACCATACTAAGTGCATGAATAGTGATGAAATGAGTAACAAAAGTATTACGTACTTTAACCAAGAGGAGCGCGCGGTTTGCTGATTATACCTAGAAAGGAAATGATAATAACGTTATAGTTGTGGTATAGGTACACGTGACTTTGTCGGGAAGGTCTAGGATCAAGGCTCGTAACACAAAAGATTATCATGAATACCGCGGAGCGAGGATAAGCTGCTACGCGGAAGCAAATAAGCGAGGACGAGGACGGACGACCAATTCACAAACCTGAGCGCATGGCCAGCTGAGCCAGCCACATTGTGTTCCATGATCGATACTTGCACAACTACTTTTTCTTTTAAATCATTGGTTTCAAAACTCTTTTCACTTTTAAATAGTTGGAGCTGCAAGCTCTATACATAATTCTTTAAATGGGTTTGTGACAGCCGGCATTTTCTTCCAAATGGGTAGAAACTGATGTTGTACATAAAACCAGATTCGGCAAGTATATAAAAGAAAGATACACAATCTAGACAAATCTTCATTATATCAAGTCAAGACCAGTATGCTGGCTTTTATAGTGCTTTGTTTGATAATGTTTGTTGTAAAGTTTTGTATGAAATAAATAAATAAAATAAATAAAGAGATCAAAGCGTAAGCGCCATGTGTAAATAAAACGTGAACGCTGTAACAGTGTGAAAACAATTAGTAATTCTACAGAGCTAACTCTGGCATGGTTTAAATACGAAGAGCAAGAGTTAACATGACATGTGATGTGACAATTATGTAATAAACGACGCGTTATGCGATGGTGGGCGAGCGGCGAGCGCGTACAACCGAAACCGAGCCAGGCTGCAGCGCAACACCGTCCGGCCGAGAAACCAGCAGTCACATTTGGCAACATGGCCATTCGAAAGCAAAGGCATCGATGGCTATGTTACGCTGCATGCAGACCGCTAATCTAACTAGGACAGATTGATTTATAGCTCAAACAAGAAACTGTGCCACCTCGGCCCTGCTGCACCGCGTTCCACATTGTTTCGCCATGAATATGCAAACATCAAAGGACGTTTATGAATCTTAATCTTACTTCTCACTGTAAGTCATGATAAGATATGGAACCATTGTAGCATTATCAATACACACTTTACAAGTATTGAGGTTCCATATTTCAGCACGCAATCGATTGCATCTAACGATACAAACGTCACATCAGGAAGTATTGTGGTTAACGGTTTGGCCTTAAGTTTTATTGTCCTATGAATTACTAGATGGCCAAAATGATTTGCAGGACCTTGACTTCGACCCAATATAAATTGTGTGACCCCACTTCCTACATTGGCGAGGGTCGGTGTAGTTTGCCATTGAATTTACTACATATGATGGCTATTTGTATGTTTTTTAAACAGATATTGAACTAGGTACTTAATTACTTATTGCAATATTGACAGATTCCAATAGGATATCCTGTACTTTGAGACTAAACAACGACAGCAAACATAGTTTTAAGCGTGCTAAGCCTCGACTTTATCGGCACTGTATAAATATTAGACAAGAACTCATTTACTGAGCGCGGAGTAAGTTTTTAATTCTTACAAACGACCCTGTTTGTCGAAATAAGTTAGAGATTCACAAACAATTTTTCTTTATTATGCATTCCAGCCCTGACACAGTACAAGTGTGGGTGTTCAATAGCGGCGGAGTGGCATGTCTCGGTGTGCGTGTGACAACTCGTAGAGAAGCCACAGCGCTGGTGTTCGGCGCTGTCGGCACCGGCACCGACCAGCTCAGCACAGGGCATCGAGAACACGACCCGGTTCGCCGCTCGAGAAAGCATCGACAAAACTCGGTTGAGGCCGCGCACACTGGCGGACGCACACTTTCAGTCTTCGTATGCGAAACGGGTGATTATTAAGAAACAAGGCGAAAAAACTATAGAAAACGACTGAGCGTTACGAAAATCTGAATACGTACGGCAGACTAACTTCGGCAAATTAGAAAGGAACATTTGATATTGATACGAGGGCGCGTGTATGGAATAATTATGCTTCTGGCTTCAGAAGTGAAAATTGACTTTCCTCGTTGGAAAAATGCAAGATATTCAACTGGCTCAGGGCCAGATTGCGCTCATACAAACGTTAATGCAGAGAGTAGGTACTAGACACTGCACATCAGTTGCTGGGTAAGCCAAACATTTACAATATTACCTAGTAATGAAAAAAATGTTACGCCTTTGAAATGGAAGCTTGGCCTTCGCTTCATAGTCAACCGAAATACATGTAGGCATAAAACCAGAATTCTAACAGTGAACCTTGTAATGTCTGTTTCTTGCACATATAATATGTATCGTTTCCAAGGTCTCATTATTGAAGTTATCGTTAATATTGACCGTTTCAAAATAAATTTGTTCAGCTACGTCCATGGCCTTGGATTTGACGCCCCCGTTCTACTTTCCTACATCTTAACAATGCGTTAATCACCATCTGCCAAGGAGTTTATAAATTACTGCGAGTGCAAAGGATATTATAAATATTTCTGACTGTTTAAATGGAGAATGCTCTACATTACATTTGGGCTAGGACAGGCTTGCAACTGGATACTCAAACTTCACTTTCGATTGTTCTTGTTAAAAAAGCAGGTCAAATTTTGACAACGTAATGCATTTGACCTACATGGTATTGAATGGCATTTGAAAAAAGGTACAAGGTAGCACAACGTTTTATCTTGGAGGCATGATTTAAAAACTCTCTCTCTAATGTTGGAGTGAAAGCAATAAAAATGGAAAGATAAAATTCTTCTCGTTCATCCGCCAATAGTGAAATTGCAAAACACAAGTTTCTAAATTGAAAGCAGTGTCGGTCTAACTGCATAGAATTGAGAGAAGAGTTATTGGGCAACATAAATTAAGGCAAACGTGTCGCTCTCTGCTCGTGTGGTCATCACACACTATTGCCTCCGGCAACAGAGGTTTGGGGTCAGACCGCAAAATAAGGGGCACAAGGTAAAAGATGGTGCATTGAGAACGGCCTTAAGCCCAATAGCAATCTGCGGCCGTGCTGCGCTGCTTCCTATTGGCGTCGGAGCGACAATGCCAACGCAGCCGAGTCGGTGCTATGAAGGTAAAAGAGCTGCAAAGGTCGAACACCACTCGATCGTAAAGCCCCAACTCCTTTTAATTCGTTGTTTCATATTCATGCCACGACACATAATTTAGAACAATACATTTTTTCAATCACATGCTCTAAGTACCAAATTACTAAGTTACTCAATGCAAGCAAACGTCTGAAGTCTTAAATTTGAATACATATATGTACGAATCAGTCGACCTCAAACGTACTCAACTTTTCTTCGCTAAGCAAGAGGCCTCCGCTATTCTAATAGTATATTCAAAGCTCTACGTATAAAAAGAGAGAACCAACTCAGCACAGATCATCGCAAAACAAAAATCAAGTTTTTATGAGACAAACAAGGCGAAAAATGGTGCCCCCAAATGATTAAACAGGAGCGAGGAAGGTGAAACACAAATACTCAAGTTTTACGGGTCAACTGGTGAGCGGGGAGCGGATGGAGTGCCGGTGGGAGGCATAGAGGCGAAGAGCGTAGGGCCCGAAGGGGGGCGCGAGGACCCTGACACAGATCCCAACTCATCAGTACGCCGCGAAGGCCTCAAGATTCGGTTGCTATAATCATCGATTCCTCCGCACACCATGCTGCTTTATGCGCAAAATGGATCAACACGTACGTTCTGACAAACTTCGAGAGCGCGCCATGTCCCCGTTAAGAAATACGGCAAATTAACGCTTCGCAACACCGCGTCCTGAATCTACTACCAACAGATTGAATAAGAAAGCTCATTAATTTTTGATTCTTAAGATAAACGTTGTGGCCAAAGTGGGAGAGCTAATCATGAAACCGAACCAGGTATTATAATGAACCTTATTCCTACAACATCCTACGTTCTGTAATGTTCAATAAATATCAGCTTTTCGAAAGTAGGAACTTAAATAAAAAATACGTGGTTGAATTTGATTTCTTGGCGTGTTGCAACATCGTGCATGTACTTTATTTTTGTCACTTTAATTATTTATACCTAGTATAAGTTAATTTACAACTTCAGCGCCTAATTTATATCATCAAGTAAGCCCAATAGGTATAAATAAAAACCGCGTGGGCATTCAAATGAGCCGTTTTCAGTAAAAAACAAAAAAGTGTTTCCTTCTAAACTTAACAGATGGAGCTGGCAAGCGGAGAAAGCAAGTTTGTGATTAATCACAATTGCTGTCATTGTAAAATTGTATTTCCTACCAGTAAAATACAACTAACGCCATCTATATGGTTCGAGGGAACTATTTTTGAAGTTTTTACTTTTTAATGAAAACACCTCATTGAGAGAACGTACGTGACGGGTCTCGTCAGCGTCACAGTTTCATGCGCCACTTTCAGCTGAGTAATGACACCGGGCGTTGCATAGCCTGAGACGGTTGCGACATGATAAACGTCGAACTCTAGTTCTCTTGTGTTGACGATCCCCACATGCAGGTCCTAAAATTACTTAATAACTGGAGCTAAATCACCCGAGCCACAATTGTATTTCAAAAGTAAACAATCCGCAGTATTTGCCTTGCGATAAAGTAAGAAAGATCGATCATAAGAAAGATGTCATGCTAGCGCAAAGCGGTTTCTCAAAGTTATCTATTCAATTTTTCTATTCAATGAACAGCGCTCAGAGAATAATGACTACGAAAAGTCGTGTGGCGGTGAAACTAATCGAGATCAACGCACAAGACAAAAGAGAAGGCGCCGTGGACCGTACGAAAGAAAGACGCATCAACGCACTTTCCATAGGCGAAAGAGATATTCAAATTATATGGTTTCACCAAAGATATCATCATGTCTATGTTGTTGTTTTAGATTCATTTTATTTAGCATGATTCAGTGCTAAATTATCTCGTAGCATTAACACAATTTAACCCTATACTTAACGGCATATCGTTTCTAAATCGACCTACCTATGTATTGAATTCAATTGCTGTGGCAACAGTTCACATTATAAGTAAGTACCAATAACGTAAGAATGAGCCAAGGTTTGTAGTGCGAAATTATGACAGAAAGTACGTACGTTTAACGTTCCCAATCAACTTGCTATACGAACTATGTAATACCAGTTGGATTTCACAAATAAACTCAAGAGTTTTTTAGATAACCTTGGCATTGTGAAATACAAACAGCTCGGTAATAAGGAAGACTCGTTCTTTTACATTACACATAGGTATTATTGAAATAACGTTCTAATTAATTACTAAACACTTAGTGCTTCAATAGGAGTTTTAATATTAGTAGAATTTAAAGTGTGTAAGTGAGCGCAAACACAATAATAGGCTTGCTGAATTTGACGGGTTGCTGAAAAGCAATATCACTTAATTTATTGGCTAACCGTGTAACCGTCACAGTTTTAAGAAATATGTACTTTGCTACCCTAATAAATAAAAAAAACAAAATGTACTAACATACCATAACTTCATCATTTTCAGATAGTAGATAGAGCCTGCAAAAATTATATATTTCTTAAATAAGGAAAATATTTATATAATTTATTTTAAACGTTTACTCACAACAATATGGCGTATGACTATTGTCATTAAATAAACATCTAAGTCATAATTGGATATTAGCATTCTTACTGTTTGTGTTGCAAATATTATTATTATTTATCCATTTTCAGACGTTCAT
Organism: Pasiphila rectangulata; assembly: GCA_963082625.1. Lineage (NCBI taxonomy): Eukaryota > Metazoa > Arthropoda > Insecta > Lepidoptera > Geometridae > Pasiphila > Pasiphila rectangulata. The sequence continues at coordinate 13,580,949 of OY720243.1, forward strand.
CTGCTCGACCGCAAAGGTCGGGGAAATAACTAATACACACAGGCCTAAGCCAAGTGTGTACTAGAAGAATTTGTTGGGTTGCGAGAACTAGTGACCAGTGGCTGGATGGTGGAAATGTCAGTTTGCAAAAATTTTCGGACAATGCGACACGTGTTCAAGACAACTGCTTTTTATTATTATTATGAGCCATTTGGGTCCCACTGCTGGGCAAAGGCCTCCCCCAATTCCCTCCATACATCCCGATCCTGAGCTGTTTCCCTCCAGTTAACGATGTACTGATCGAGTTCGTCCCGCCATCTTCGCTTCTTTGTTGCAAATATTACGAAGAATAATTTATTTATCACAATATTACTATACTTAATATTATATTTATTATTGATTAGTTAAAATCACAAGACATCAGTTTATTCAAGAGATCGGAATTTTGTATATTCATTCATAGTATATAATATATATATATATATATATATATATATATATATATATATATATATAATAGATTCAGCTCATCAAGACATTTATTTATAAATACTTTAGTAGCACAGGACCGTGGTGGATGGCACAAACTAAGGGAGGCCTATACCCAACAATACGAGTCCGTGAAGCCTGGACTCCTGTGAATGATTACCATATATTTAATCAAATTACGCCAAATCGTTTATAAATCGCAAGTCCGATGAGGATATCAATTCAAACTGTCAATAGCCACTGCTTTATTAAAAGCGTTAATCGCTTGTTTTGTTACTGGATGCGGAAGTTTGACTTGTAAACCTTGAGGCAGGAAAATGTGCCTACAATTCTGACACATCTATTTTAAGCGCAGCTCAAAATGTTATGTAACCATTATATTAATCATTAATGCAACTTCTGAAAAGTAGTTAGTACATTATGCTTAGTTTATCCATGTCAGACGACAGTTAACTACTTTAAAAGTGGTTTTGGTAGTATCTGGTGTCGCCTAGTTTCTTTGTTTAATCTAGCAAGGGCTACAATCTTAACTGAAATACGAGGTTCGCGTCGCCAAAACCCACTTAGTTATCGCATTCCACTGTCAGTGAAACAGGAGCGAGCCGAGTGCTGGCCGCAATCTCTTGCTTTGTGAACGCACCGGCCCTCGCCTCGGCTAAATTGATACATTCTTGCGAAATAACCTCGCCCAACTTATTCAAACACAATCGTAATAGACCGCTAAGGTACGTTTCATAATTTTATTGTTAATATTAGGTTTACAAGTTGACTTAATTCAGTTACATCCTGAAAGTTGGCTGGTTGATCTCAATAAAATTAAGCTGGATGCTTTGCTTCACTTAAAAAGTTAGTGGTGCTTTTAAAGTTTGTTGTTTTGAAGGTGTGTGTATGTTAATGAAACGATACCCTTCACTAAATTATTCTTGAATTTCAAAAGCAAATTGGTTGCAACCTTGCCTGCAGTCCGTTGTGGGTATGGCCAACATAAATTGTGAGTTCCGATCAGATTTTCATACGATTGTTATAATGTAGGCGCGCTACATCTGCCTTGACATGATTTAGTATTAAATGCGTATGGTTAGCAATTTCAATGTTTTTTTCTAAAGATTTTTTTTAAGAGTTTATCGCAGCTGAATTAAACTAGAATACAATACAACTTAAGTTAATTTGAGGACATTTAAGACAATGGATTGGTTCATGAACAGCTGCAGATATAAATAAAATATATTGGGGTTCGAGACGTTCTAAAAAGAAAGAGGGTCGAGAAACGAAGGCATTACCTACCTACACTTATATGATCTTCCATGCATTCTGCGCGGAGGAAGTTCATCGACCTCGAGGAGCATCTCCGCAAATCTTTATATTCTGCCCACACCAGACCTATATACAGTTTACCTAAACCCATAGTTAGCTTTGGACTTCGTACTAAAGGGAGTCGGGGAGTCAAAATATCAAATACATAAGGAGAGATATCGTTTACATAGATAGACGCACAGTTGAGAAAACAGATTACCGGACACGTGAGATTACCGATGTGCTTTACATGTTTTGATTATCGAAAAGTCAGATCACGTGCTACCAGTTGCTAAGTTAATGATGATCTCAACAAATATCTGAACGTTACGTTAGAAGCCTCGACAAAAACAAGGATGAAAAAAGGTTATTGGGACTTCAGAAGGTGAGGCGCTTTCCGGTCGCGGATATCGACTACCTGCTAAATTAAAGAAACGAGTCTGCCCTCAACGAAATACAGAGACACGATCAGCAGACACTGTTTTGTTATCGAAGGAACTGGTTCGACAACTTAATTGTCCAAGAACTACTTTTTGCTCCTGACAATAAGAAGATTGTTGTTACTGTCAATAACACCACGTATTTCCCTCCCACTGAAATGTGTTTACACAACAATGAAATAATAATTTATCACTTGCTGAGTTACAATGATAGAAAACAATTTCTCGTTTCCTGGTGGTACTTACGAGTAATTGTCTCTTAATGCTGTAAAACAAATCATGGGAAAAGTCATTAAATTTATAAACGACAGGATGTTTAAAATCGGAACGTTGAGCTCGTGGAGTTTAAACAAGGACGACATCACTTTATATTACGATGGGGTTCGGGGTTTCTAACTTTAGGGGTTACCGTAACGAATGAGGGTGCGAAGGAATAAAGTGAAAACATCGAAACGCTATCAACGATGGAGAGCGTTACAGGGTGCTAAGGGGAAGCAAAACTGCTTCAAAATCTGTTTTCGAAAGTAAAGCTTAGACGGACAATTTACAATTGACAAAATGACAAATTTACTTATGAGAACGGTAGCAGTAAAAGTAACTCGATTTCTAAGTTCCTCCCTCTACCTGTCATTAGGTGTTCAGCTTACACAACAAGGAAAGTTTAATGAGCGTGCGGGGGCAAAGCAACTTTCCCTAATTGTAGAGATAGTTTCAAAAGTTAGGTATAGTTTAATTCACTAAAATTATAAATATAAACTATATGGGAATCAAAACAGACATCAAAAAGTTCACAAAACATATTACGTTAATACGGTACCTGTTTCACTTCTAAATAAACTAATAGCTATATCGTCGCAAAGTTCTTCGATGAACAAGATAAAATAAACTAGTTCCGTGTTGACTCCAACAACCAAAATAGCTCACCTGGCTAAGGCCATTATTCTTTCGTATAATCCAATTTTCCAAAAAATCGCACCAAATCACACAAACTGAATAGAAAAGCAAGGGTCCACTGAAATAGAACGACACGGGTATGCGAAAATGTATCACGTTTGACAGTTTCACTTCACCACATGGCTGGCGTGTTGCGGTCTCCGATCGACGTGCGGCTCGCCTGAGTATCGACGGGCAACTGCCGCGAGTGGCGAGACTTGCGAATGCTTCTCTCTCGGGCTCGGGGTGCCGATGCCGATGTGAGCGTGCTCGCGCGGGGTCAGCGAGGGCGGAGCACCCGCGGGACAGCTGCGCGGACCCTTTCTCCTATCCACCTTTATTGTATCGGTGAAAGCTCCGACTCGTCTTGCAATCACTAACTATGACCAAAATTACTTTACTTCACCGAAATTACAATATTCATTAATTCTTAAGAATTATTCACTTATTCTGGACTTAACAATTAAATTATAACCCGTCATTTAAATATTTCAACCCCAGTTATATGATAACTTTTTTCTCACAAATAAGTAAGAATTACATTATGAGTAAGCGTATAATAATATTTTTTTGGAAACTGGTTTTCAAAATGATCTGTCTGAATAATATTGAAGATTAATGATGTAAGGGTCTTAAAGAAACTGTTTTGAAATATAGAAATTCACGATAAATATAACAAATAATTTTACCTAGATCTTGAGATACTTACTACTTACTTACTCCGCTGGCTCAGTGACCCGAAGTGGGTCTTGGCCTCCGACAGAAGAAGACGCCATTTGCTCCCCTATCTTGAGCTAGGACGCGCCAGTCACCGTTGTAGATCTGTTGTAGGTCTCTCTTACTACTTAATCTTGAGATACAGCAAATTAAAAACTAACTTTAGATCACACGTTTCAAAAATGTCAGAAGCATGTAAATTGCATGATATGACACCTGACAAATGGGTCGGTGGAATTGGTATGAACGGAATACTAAACGCTCGTCGGGTATTAACATCGCATCAAGCCTAAATTATTCATTTGCAGTTGAAGCTTAGTTCAGTGCACGAAAGGACAAGTTGTTGCCCCCGTATAGAGCCTTGAGTCGTCCTACCAGGCGCTCTGCTCCAGCTAAATTTATATCGATTTTAAACTTTATGTCTAGGGTTTAGAGCCCGGTGATAAACAGTACAATGTACCTTGTATCATCGCGGTCAAGACACTAATCAAGAGCATAAAGGCATCATATCAAAGCCTTTGTTCGGAAACTCTACATAAGCACTGAGTCAGTGAGGACATAAATAGGTCGTTCGGTGCTTATCCAACGACAGCTTCATATAATATACTAACTACTTGAGGAATACTTAACTTTACTAACTTCTATGTATTTTATAATTTTGCACGCCTATTATCACAATCTTAAGTTAGATTCGGCAGTAAACAATGTCCTGAATTTTAACAGGTTTTGCGTTGATAGTTTGAATTTTAGCCGTAATAAAACTCTCTTTTATCCGCAATTTGGAGAAAGGTGTAGTAGCCAAATATTTGAGCCGACAATTGCCATGCCTAATCTGATGTGATGACATTGTGATTACTACGTACATAATTTTCACATAGAAATTAATTACTACTCCGGATTGTTCGTACTCATGGAGCTTATGGTACACGTAAGTGGTTCTTGTGGACTTCAGTCTTTAAGTTTGTATGTACCTTAGTGCGACCATGTGTGGAATGGAAACTTGTTACCACCCAAACACTGCAGACACAAATACGGACTTAAGATCTATTTGACGTTTGTTTTCGTCCGAAGGCCTATTGGCTTCTGTTTGACAAATAGGTAAGCTAATTCGAGTTAACCGAAGACTGAATGCATTCATAAAGCGTGCGTTGGCAGCACAAGCAGAATATAAAACTAAATAATGTGACCGAGAGGGTTAGTCAAAGTCAACGAGTCATCTCCCCCTCAAAGGCGTCTCAAACACTCGTCGACCTTCGCTCGAGCCTTCAGGGTTAAACCTCCCGAGGGGAAAAAGCCCTGTGGCCTCGGATTCCGAAGCCCACCTTACCTGCTCGGAATCTTGGACCTTTTGTTTAGCGCAAACCTTCGTGCTCACAATATTTTTTTAGAATATTCGTCATGTAACAACAACAACAACAACCCCATTATCAATTTACGGTAACATAATGATTTTATTGTTATTTACCATTTTAATTTAATTGATTAATGTGATCAGAATGCATTTTGTTTTACTTCTTTATGCTCATCAACAAATGCTCGTTTAATTTCAGAATTATTTTTAGAGATGTCATTGACTTTTCAACTCAATTGGCTTGCAAAAGCAGACAAAACAATAGATAGGTGTTGAATTTTGGTTTTTAAGTCAATAACATTAACAAAGTCGCCGTAGCATAAGTGTTAATCTCAAACGTTTATTGACTGCAATATTGTTTACAGGCGTTGCATTTGCTATTAATTAAATGAGTGCATATGGTATGTATGCTAACACTAGCACAGCTTGCTAGGTATGATATATATATATATATATATATTTATATAAGTGGCTTTTTGTTTGCTGTTACTAGGGTGAGGATTCACGTCATCACTGGGGCTCGACCTGACCTGGTACAGCATCAAGGGCACTAGGACAATTCGCCCCACCCAACACAAACTACATAATAACTTCACTAAAAGTAGTTAAATTTTTTAAATCCAATTTACCTGACAAGCACGCGCGTGTGTGACAGATACGTAACCTACAAATTGCACATTATTTCAAGATTAGATCTAGGTTAAGAGGTTGTTGCTTCTGTGTTTGTAGTTTTTATAACTGATGTATAAACAATATTGTTCTTCAGCTTCTATGTAAACAGTGTTGGTTTTTATAAAAAAACATCTTTATTATTTTTAGGGTTCCGGACCAAAATGTTAAAAAGGAACCCTTATGGTGTGACTTTGTATATCTGTCAGAGATGGATAATATCTTGAGAACTGCTGATGCTATCGACTTGAAATTTAAAAATGATAAAGATAACGCTTATTCACTAATATTGAATATATAAAAACGTAGACAAATATTCATATTATGATTGAAAAATCGGATAAGTGCGAATCGGACTCGCGCACGAAGGGTTCCGTACCATTATTGAATCAAAATGACGTTTGTTGTATGGGAGCCCCCTTAAATATTTATTTTATTATTTGTTGCTATAGCGGCAAGGCAAAAGAAATACATCATCTGTGAAAATTTCAACTGTGTAGCTATCACGGTTCATGAGATACAGCCTGGTGACAGACAGACGGACAGCGGAGTCCTAGTAATAGGGTCCCGTTATTACCCTTTGGGTACGGAACCCTAAAAAGGAAGGACCTTATCTTCGAAGTTTGCAGAGATAAACACCTGAAACTTTTACTAGCTAATAGAAGTGTATGCAAAGATGACAGGAAAATTATTACAAACTCTCTAAATAAGATCTCTAAAGAAGAAAAAATCTATATAAGTTCCGCTATCAGACAAGACATGGCGCTTTCAAGGTTCTCCAACATATATAAACCGTTTCCAACACGAATTATATTGTATGATGGCACGGAACCCTCGGTGCACGAGACCGACTCGCTCTTGGGCGGTTTTTTTTTAGTTATAGTAAGGGAAGTTTTTGCCCACCACCGAAGTTTACAAATAACAATGAGGTAATAATAGTATAATAAGATTATGCCTTTAGAAATAATCATATTTGATATGGTCGTTAAGTTAATATTGCAATTCAACCCAGTCGTTAATGTTAATTACAAGGTACAACGTTTGTGATTGAAAATGTAGATCCAGTAATATTTGTTCAGGCTCTGACTGAATAAAGTTGTTTGTGGAAACACTCAACGATACTTTTTAATAATAATAATGCTAAGTGTTAAAAAGCAAAGCCTTTCACAGCTATTATGGATGAACTACACAGCGCTAGCAACTGGTATAAACGGGCAAGAGAGGAGGGACGCTACTGAAACATTGTTAGACGGATTAAGCTTGCCCAGCACTCATACCATCCTCAGCTTAGTAAGCTATACTCCTGTAAGATTTATGTAGGTATAATAGATTAGGACATTGCTTGTTGGGCCACGCGCTATGTACCTAGAGCTCCGTTGTTAACCGTAGACCTGTTGTTAGAAGTTAGTATATCTTTTTACGTTTACCAAAACACATTGGCATTAATTGAGTTCTCGGTTTTATGTATTCCGGTATGTTTGGTAAACCGTATCACTTAATTGAGCGACAATTTATCCAAAACTAAAAAAAACTAGCTTGACCGTTTTAGTTTTGGTAAAAAAACATTCATGATTTTTTTTTTAACTAATATTTTGCAAACGGAACCCTCAAACAACTCAAACAATGGCTTCGGCTGGTCTCCTTGGGCTACGTAAAATTATTTTTTTAAGTGATGCCTCCAATTGCATTTCTGTTTTATTCGTATTTATTTTTATGTGTTCTCTTGCGGTACTCAAAAGGTTCTGTCAGAATACCACCGTTGCATCTTTTATCTTAGGTGCAACTATTGCTGAGACAGAACCTTTTGGCACACCACACTTTTATGCCTTTATTATACGTAATGTATGTTCGTATGTACGTAAATTACGTGAATACGTATTATTATGTGCACTAAATTACCTTATTAATTATGTTTAAGGTGTGGTGCATCAATAAACGCATTTACATTTCATTTCAATAGAAAAATTGTTTTCGCAACCTAAATGGGTTTGAATTTTTTTTATTTCATTTCAGCATTTTCAAATTTATAATTATTTCAGCATGTTTTGCAGTTATCTCGGCGTCATTAAATTACATGTCTGTTCAAAATTACAGGTTTCTAGGACTTCTTGGTATCGAAAGCCATAAATACCACACGGCCAACATGGCTAGGTCTTAAGCAGAGTTTATTCGAAGCCAGTAATGCTGGCGCCAGTAAAAATAGACGAGCGCTCTATTCTCGCAAGCCAGCGTTGGCAGCCAGCGCTGGCTTGGCTTGAAAAGCTGTTTACACAAGTCAAATAACAAGCCAGCGATGGCCTTGTGTAAACAAGGTGTTATTGTTAACGTCACAAATGAGCTCTACCTCAATGAATTATCAATCTGGTATGGTGCCGATTACATTGAAGCTGACTCGAAATCTTACTTTTATTTTTGAAGTATTCAAATGCTTCATTTCATTTTAAATTAATTTTTAAAGATCTGCAATTAACATGCCAGAGATATTAGAGAGCTTACTAAGACTCAGATATCTCTGGGGCGAAAGGCTGTGTATATTTTTTTTTAGAAATTGCATCGAGTGTTCACAGATCCGTCCGCTCACACTTTCCACGATTAACTTTCTCATTTACAATGCAAGTTGACCTTTCGTATCTATAAGGCGCAATTCGTGAGGGCTGATTAAAAAAAAATCTATCATTTATGCACAGCGAATCTTAGCTGCCGGGGTGACGGCAGTAGAATCTTGCCCCTCCTTTCTTGCCCGCCTATGCAGTAGGAATCTGCTAAGGGATATCTCCGGAAGATCATCCCGTACTGCCAACCCGCCTGCCAAGCGTGGTGGGCATGGCAACAACCCCTCATGGTTCGTACTTGGAGATGCGAGGGAGGCATGTTCTAGGGCTGAGATGAGATTATTAGCGTTTCTTTCGCCTGGAAAGTTACAGGCAGTTACGATACATCTTGTGATCTTATTAGAAGACCCTCCAGTATAAGAAGAGTTCACCAGTGGACTGTCGAAGACTCCTGATGTGTAAGTAAGTGTAAAAGTCTACTCAATACATACTTGCTATGAAATGGTAAGGATGCTAAATAATTTTTTACCGTGGTTTGAGTGTATTTAAATTAGAAAGTAATGTGAAAATATTCATAAATATATTAATAAACTACATACGAAATTTTTTACGATTAATTTTGATCAAAGGCGAGGTTTGGTATGAATAAAGCTCGTTTAAAATATTTAAACTAACTGAACATTAAATAATGGACCTGACAGATGGTATGCTTATGGCATCTGCAAAATTGTTCACCTGGCGCAGATATTCAAGTGATTAATGTTACTTCACCGCATAATCACAAAGGACCTTAACGTCAATAAAAGGAATATTATAAAACAAAGTCGAGTTGGTAACACCTCTTATAACACGAGAACGGCTGGACCGATTTATTTCATACATTATTAGTATTATATTAGTATGAGAAAATGAATTTAAGCCGTATGTGATGACATAGTTCGGTTGTCAATTAATTATAAAGGCATTCAAAAAGTTTATTGTGACAAACTAAACCCTCAAGCTGATTATATTTTTGAGTAATTAAATAGTAGTGTAGTTATAGTAGTAGTAGAGTAGTTGTAGTAGTTGGTAGTTGTAGTAGGGGCGGTACGAAATTCGCCGGGACTGCTAAGTCTTAAAATAAAAGATAGTCTAGACAAAAAAAAAGAATGCACGAACACGCACTATTAAAATACCTAGACAAGATGATTAATTAAATAATATGCTGGTTCACAATAATAAGATAAAATTATTAAAAGGTTGATTGCGTTTTAATTAACATTTTAAATGTCATACTTACATTTTTACTAAACACGACTGTAAATTGTTAAATATAATGTTAGACCATAATAATTATTATCCTAGTTCTTATTAACCAAAAAGCGTAGTTGTTATTACGCAACGTGTATTTTAATAAGTTTATTCCTTTCTCAGCTACTACACATATTATTATAAATTCGTATTGATCATACCAGCTTTAAACACCCAATTCATCATCGCGAAAAATGATATTTTAAGCCATTGATTTCACCGTGCAATATATTTATAGTGCAATGCAAAATTTATAAATTTATGCGTACATTAAACAAGTGCTTTATCGGCAAAGGAAGTGAGGAAACCCGCGACTAAGTCTGCACCAGACGTATTGACCTGTTCTTTCCTGACTAATAGCCTGGTATAGGTGCTGGGCAAGCGTTATCCATCTAACCTGCGACGTCCCGTACAGCATGAATACCAGTTGCTTACGTTGTATAAATCATCTATAATAGATGTGAAATGCCTGACGTAAATGCAACTGCTATCCACGTCCACTGCTGGACATGGGCGTCCAAGATCATGAGGCTGTTGCCACACTCGCCGCGCTTGGCAGGCGGTTTAGCGAGCGCAGTACGAGATGGATACGAGATTAATACACGGAAAAACGCTGCTGGTGTTCCGGAAGTATCCCTTGGCAGATTCTTACTGCATTCACGGGCAAGAGAGGAGAGGGAACATTCTACTGCTGGCATCCCACGGAAATTTCAAGTCGATTGGAAAGTTCGTAATAAAGATTATGTTAGTAGTAAGGATAAGGAATGCGTTCTAATGGTAAGTACGAGTAACATTAGGTGTTACTAGTGTAACATTTTATGGCCTTTTTATTACGAAACAATTACGGTTTACAAACTGATAACATTATGAGGCATTTATCAGACAAGAATAGAGAACGTAGATTTTGATTTTTCACTTCTAAAAGGCATCATCATCATCATTTCAGCCGTAAACCGTCCACTACTGAACTAAGGCCTCCCTCATGGATCTCCATGAGGGGTTGTTGCCATACTCACCACGCTTGGCAGGCGGGTTGGTGAGCGCAGTACGGGATGTTGATATCTTTCTTCCGGAGGTGTTTCTTAGCAGGCTCTTACGGCATCCACGGATAGGAGAGGAGGGGTAACATTCTACTGCCGGCACCCCACGGCACTAAAAGGTATTATATAATATATATAAGAGTTATTTTCTTAGACTAACTCCGTGGGTCACTGGCCGATTCCCCTTTTTGCTTTTCTGCATAAGTTTGTCTTGGGTCTGGGTATTTTTTCTTAATAGGTATGTGAGTAAAATATATTAATTATACCGTGTAACGGTGAACGGTGAAGCGACGCACTACGTCCAGGAATATACGTCTATCTCGGCCAATTAGTCTCTACTGGCAGGCAGGGCAAAGAAGTCGCAAGACGCACTGAAAACGCTTGGAAAAACTATTGGTCGATGAAAGAGCTCATGAAGGGTAACCTTCCAATGGCACTAAAGCGCAAACTTATGGCTCACAAACTTGGTCTTTGACAAACATCTAGAAATACAAACTCAAGGCTTATAGAGCGCAGTATTCTTAGAGTGAAATTAACTGATCGCATCCGCAACTGCGCTCCAAAACCAAAATCTCCGATGTAGGGGAAAAAGCCGCAAAGCTTAAATGTGACTGGACCGGCCACGTCTGCCGCATGCCTGATACGCTGTGGGCCAAAATAACCACTATGTGGAGCCCTGAGACAGCGAGACGGGGTCGCGGTAGACCACGCAGACGATGGCGACGAGCTGGACGCTGCCAAGGACTGGCAGAGTGGCGCTAAATCGTGAAGAGTGTAGGGAATGGGGGGAGGCCTTTGCCCAAAAATGGGATGATACAGGCTCTTTATTATTGTTTATTTAAGTATATATTTTACTTACATATTCTATCCAACCATCTAGTACCCACAACAAAAGCTCGCCTCTTTCATTCATTCAACTCATTGTTTTGTGTGTATTTATATATCAATTAATAAGTGTCGAACCCGCAACCTCCTGCGTCTCAGCCGGCTATAAGACCAAATGCGCCATGGAGGTGGAGGTCGTCATTGTTTCATTTGAACAGTATTTGTATGGCATAACTGTCAAAACATTCCAAATAAAGAACAACCTGACACAAATGCGATAGCCGACTTGAGTCTTTTGAAAATGTCGATAGCGGAGATATTACTATCGATAGCGGAATGGCATTCGAAAGCAACGGCCTTAGTTCCAATTTTGTCAACTGATAAGTTTTATTTATTTGCAACAGATATGACCCCCGAGGAAACACGACGGCGAGGCAGGCCAAAAAAGCGCTGGCGCGATGACCTAGACGGGTTCTATGGGAGCTGGCGGGAGATTGCACTGGACAGGGACAAAAGGAGGGAAACGGCTGGCTTTTTCCCAGCAGTGGAACAGTATAGGCTAGTAAAAAAAAAAGACTTGCGTGGTTTTACTCGCGAATAGTTTAAGTAAAAAGCAATGATTTTCCATAAACATTTTCAACCCCTATTTTGACCCTCAAGTTTAATTTTCGCAACGGAAAGTCGCCTATGTCCGTCTCCAAGGTCAAGTCTATTATTATGTCAAACTTCATCGAAATCGGTCCAGCCGTTTTGGCGTGAAAACGGAACATATATCAATACACACTTTCGCTTTTATATATTAGTAGGTATAGATATATCCCAACGCAGGGTTACACTTTCACAATACAATATTTAAGAGTTTAAATAAATCAAATACAGTTTTAAAATTTATACAAAAACCCTAATCAGAAAAATACCTTATTAAAATTTACAAACGTTTGAACCCCCGTTGGTGAAATCGGCCCTTGATCCTTCCCCTAAAGCCGGAAGTGATTTCATCATCATCATCATCATCTCAGTCGTAGGACGTCCAGGAAGTGAACCAACTATTAAACTACGAAACCCTTGAAGGGTCGAGTCGATATTTTTGATAAGAAAACGTTTTTAAGTTGATAACAAGCTTCTGTCGAAAGTTCTAAAATAAAAAGTAGTCTATGTGTTGTAAATCATGGTCAATATCTACATACCTAATGTAGGAACAAAGTTTCATCTTGATCTGTTTAATATTCTTTGCTTGCAGAGGTGACAAACATCCATACAAACAAGTAGCGGATTTGTAATATTAGTTGGATAAAAACAGAGTTTAAAGAAAGGTGCTTCCGTAATTAGTAGGTATGTTGGACATTGGCACTATCCGCAAATAATGAAGGTACTTGTACGTAGCTAAGTTTTTGATGTACAGGGAGCACTTTAGATATGCAGGCTCTACTGAGACAGCACTCTCTACTCTCGCTAGTTCGAAATAATAAGGGTTACCTGCCTCGACTGTATTTTACGAATGTAAGTGAATCAGAAAAGCATTATCATTTTGTTCATATAATGTGTTATCTCCAGTTGTTAGATTTTATAATCAAGCAGTAACTGGATTACGAATAGCGATTTTAAGTTCATTGATTTCTATTGTCGTAAGCTTATACGATTGACGTAAACTGTATAAATAAATTTAAAAAAAAATCGGCCAAGTGCGAATCGGACCCGCGCACGCAGGGTCCATTATTTGGCAAAACAACTTAAATATTCTGTGGATATTTCAAGCGTCTACCTGTTGCCGTTATTAGTATCGAGCAAAAAACGGCATTAAAATCACGTTTGTTGTCCCCTTTGATATTTATTTTATTCTGTTTTTAGTATTTATTGTTATATCGGCGACAGGCAACAATATTTCAATTGTCTAGTTAACACGGTTCACGAGATACAGCCTGGTGACAGATTGACAGATTGACAGACAGACAGACAGACACACGGACAGACAGACGGAGTCTTAGTAATAGGGTCCCGTTTTTACCCTTTGGGTACGGAACCCTAAAAACAGGCCTACAGTAGTCCACTACTACATCGAAAGAAGCCAATAATGCAAGGTAATAAAGCGTTGACAAATAGCGCGAATATCGTTGGAAGTAATTAGAGTAACAGATCATAACAGCCGTATTAATGATTACATTAAATTATGATCATAAAATAAAAATAATAATTGAGTATGTACTGCATATTCTAAAATTTCCACCAACGAATATTAGGCTTTTCACAATATTATATTGATTTGTCGTGGCAGCAGAATGTCGTCCCTCCTCTCTTGCTCGTGGATGCAGTAAGAATCTGCCAAAGGGATACCTCCGGAAGACGGACAGCAGCGTCTTTCCATGTACCAACATCCTGTACCGCGCTCGCCAACCCGCCTGCCAAGCGTGGTGAGTATGGCAGCAACCCCTCATCATCAGTACCATAGTGATCGATGAGGAAGGCCTTTGTCCAGCAGTGGACTTCCTACGACTGGAAGAGATACGGATTTGAGGTTGCCAGATTTGACCTGAACATATAAAATACACATATACAAAATTGTATAAGCTTGCAGTTAAATTGAAGAATGTTAAAAAAACGAGCTTCGGATATTTGGCAACCCTATTTACAGTGGGAAAGCTCGATATCGCGGCAAGGCGAGGTGAAAACCCCAGAAAGTCGCCGCAAGCGGCTTCCATGCATGCTTTTAGCTATCATTCCTATCTCGACAACTTAAAAAAAACTACCTACACTTGACATTTTAACATACGTTAAATGCTTTATTGTTAACTTTTATGTATCGTGTGCATCGTTTACGATTGGAAAACCACACATAACGAAACTTGATAAATTAACGAGGTCTACTAATGTATTAGTTCCCTTTAAATATTATTTAGGAAAATATGTCTAAAGGGAACTAATTCAAGATTTTTCTTTGAGTATTTCTCCTTAAAAAATCTTGAATGAGTTCCTTCACATATACTCATGTAGTTGACGTTTATACTGTGCAATTAATCTGTCTTGTAAATAAACGAACATGACTTTTAGGATTCCGGACCAAAATAAAATATAAATAAATAAAAATAAAATAAATGTTTATTGCAATTACTTAAAAACTATACACACAGGTTCTGGAGTCACCCTTTAAGCAAAATTTGCTTGTGTTGGGAGACCCCGCTCTTACCATAAATATTGTTACAATATTTAAGTATTTGCGTTACATGATATTGATACTAAATTAGGACTAAATTAAGAGTGTTTTAAAATGAATAAATACTATAAAGAATCAAAAGTTTTTAAAAAAAAATGGTAAAAAGGAACCCTTAAAGAATCACTCTGTCTGTCTGTCTGTCACAAGTGGATATCTCGGGAACTAATTATGTTAACGACTTGAATTTGAAATGGTTCAAGATAACACTTTTTTTACTAATATAGCATATTGCTTGTTTTGTGTTTTGTGTACCTAAATAAATAAATAAATATATGAAAATGCTAAAAAAATATTCTTATTATGATTGCAGGGGGCGGATAGGGGATCTCAAAATTTTTAAATGAAGTTACTAGGTCGTGGGGTATCACATGAAAGGTATTTATTTGCACATTAATAAACGGTTTTTAGTTTTCCTTTAAGCCGTATCGTTTCAGAGTTATCTACAAAAATGTTGAAAAAACGACCGTTCCCCCTTTATGTCCAAAGTTTGCGGAGATAAACTCGTGAAACTTTTATAGCTAATAGAAAAGTATGTAAAGTTTATGGGAAAATTATAGCGAACTCTCTAATTTGCATAGTTTTTTGAGAAATCATCGAAAGTGTAATAAATCTACGTAAGTTCCGCTATCGGACAAGAGATGGCGCTGTCAAGGTTCTCCAACAAATAAAAACCGCCTTTATCATATATTATATTGTAGAGGTATGATGGCACGGAACCCTCGGTGCGCGACTCGACTCGCTTTTGCCCGGATTTTTTTTGTGGCTATTTATTTTCAAGAATTGTTTTTTTTTACAAAACAAGCACGGACGAAATCAATAAAAGCGCCAGGAATACTCGTCACACTAATTTAGACATAATGAAGGACGCAACAGTGAAAGTGCATCTTGCGACTGCGCACCGCATTTGGATCATTTTTCAGTCGTGATCGGAGAGAGAGAAATGCAAGAAAGCGCGGTAAGCGAGCGACAGTACAGTAAAAATTTGAAAGCGCTACACAATAGAGCGTTGTCGAAATTGGAAAGTTGAGTGGTGTGCGTTCGTTGCATAACAGCTCTTACAGTGTGACGCTGTCGAAAGGTAAAGAGTGACGTCACCGGCATGAAAGTGCATCGGCCGGAGTCCCCTCTGCCGCGGGCGTAGCACTGCACGTGTACTGCAGCGCTGGCTTCCTGCATTGAGGACTTTCTATTGGGAAACTGCAGAGTCGGCGCGCGAACAACTCCCCGCTTCTAGGCGTTGGGAAATTCGACTCTCACGCGTGCCTACGAGATGCATCCGATTGAGCAATCATCTTTACAATGCGCTTACACAACGCTTGACACGGTACGGACGCCTCGAGGCGCATCGCGACAAATTCAGCTAGCCGGCCGCTGCGTCCCTTAAAACGGGTCAAGATGACATTCAACATGACACTTACACTTTTGTGCGAAGATCCAGAGGCCTTTTGTTGGTACCTAGAACAACGAATTCCATATCAGACCATAAGTAAATATTGTGTAGAGTTTATGACAAAATGTAACATTTTTTTATTGCGTTATTGTGGAAACCGACTTGAACTCTCGAAGCCATAAATTGAGACGTAGAGCTATAAATCCACTATGATCGCCTGACATAAAGCGCAGAAGAACAAATAAAATCGATTAGCGTTATTAAATCAGCTATGTAGGTAGTCATTTGTACTGATTACGAGCTTGAAATCAATATATAAGCCGCCTTGACACTATTTGCTTTCACAGGCCAGCGGATGCGTGTGTCAATGAAGGTTTAACAATGGTAGTATTAAATATATATTAATATATATATACACTGCCGGCCAAAAGTTTGAGACCACCTACATCTAAGTAGCAAAATGAAATAAAACTCAAAATATAAATCAAGAGGTTTAGATATTAATTAAAATGCTTATTTACTAATACACATTCATCAAGAAGAAAAAAAAAATCAAGAAATATCAACCATTTACGTTAAAAATGACGTTCATATTTAATAAAATCATTAAACGGATTTTTCGTCAAAAAAGCCTCCCTTGCATTTTATAACTTTTTTCACTAGTCTCGGCATACGAGCAATCAATTTATCAATTGTATCTTGTGAGATATTGTTCCAGCTTTCTTGTAAAGCCTTCCACATGTCTTCTTGTGAGGAGGGACAACAACTGCGCACATTTCTGTCAAGCTCTTCCCACAATAGCTCAATGGGGTTGAGATCCGGACTCTGAGGGGGCCACACTATGTTTTTTAACACCCTTTCTGTTTCTTTATGTTCTAAATAACCCCTGCATAATTTTGAACTATGTTTAGGATCATTATCTTGTTGGAAAAAAAATCCATTTCCAATTAATCTTAAACCAGACGGAACGGCATTTTGCTGTAGTATTCGTTTATAATGCTCCTTTTTCATGATTCCTTCGACTCGTACCAAATCTCCGGTTCCATGGCCCGAGAAGCATCCCTAGACCATAATGGAACCACCACCATGCTTAACTGTTGGCACCACACAATCTGGCATCATCTTTTCCTCGGCGGTACGTCGAACAAAAATTCGTCGTTTTGAACCAAATATTTCAAACTTGGATTCATCTGTCCAAAGAACTTCTTTAAAGTCTTCTTCAGTCCAGTCTCGATGGGTAAGGGCCCACTGCATCCGTTTCTTTTTGTTTTGTGGCCTTAGTAGTGGTTTTCGAACGGCGACGCGACCAAATAACTTAGCATCTCTCAATCGTCTTTTTACTGTAGTCAATGACACAGGTTCTGATCGGGATTTGTTCACTTCTGCGCGGATTTCTGGTGCGGTTAGGCGTCTATTCCGCTTGCTGGTAACGACGATGAAATTATCCTCGCTAGAAGTGGTAGCTCTCGGTCTCCCCGATCGCGAACGATCTTGATTACTGCCAGTCTCCTTGTATCGGGTTATTGCGTTATGAACACAAGTCTTCGACAACTTAAGTTGAGAGGCAATCGCACGTTCAGATTTGCCTTCGCCGTGTAAAACAACTATGGCAGAACGAGTTTCAGTGCTAATTTCGCGCACTTTTCCCATTTTAAGATGTCTTCACTGTAACAACGACGAGCTCAGACTAGTTAAGATAATGAAAAATTTACTCCATCAAAACTCAGGTAAAAAATATGTTTAAGGAAGCTAAAATAATCCGGAAGTACGGTTACCGCAAAACAAAACCAAAATAATTAGAAATGAGCAGGCCATAAAAAATATAACAATGACTCTATCACCTGGTAAGCGCGCAGTACTCATTTATGTTTTGAAACAATAGACCTTTAAAGGATGATAACTTAAAAATATACAATAAAAATGACTCTCAGAAATTCTTTGATAACAATAGAATACGCAGGTGTTCAAATTAGCTCTTTATCATGTGTACTTTTGAAATATTTTGGTGGTTACAAAGATTTTTACAAGTGGTCTCAAACTTTTGGCCGGCAGTGTATATATACATACATATGTATATATATACTAAGCAGCTATTTATACTGCATTGTTTATATATAATATATATAAATCTGTAACATTCGGTACATATTTGCTTGTAGATCCTGATAAACTAAGCATTGATGACCAAGAGGCAAATTTACTTTAGCAATGGTCGTTTAACAGCACTTTTAATAGGCATTGCCATACAAATGTCACGCTGATTGACCAATAAGTGAGAGAGTTTAAAAAATTGAGGTCTCAGCGCGGGACGCTCTTCAAAGGAGTTCATGGTTGAATGGAACATGTACATACAGTAATCGAACAATTAATAACAAACAACAGTCAACCTTCACACACAAACATAAAGCTCACAATAAGATAGCACTTAAAAAGTAGTTCCTAAATGCAGGATTGAGAACGGCAATGAATACGAATTCAAATTAATCTTTGAATACAGTTGGAATAAAGTTGAATTTTGTGTAAATGACTGCGGCATTCAAGAAGTAGGTTGAGAGAACGCTCGTCTAGATATACCCGTACATCACAAAGGCGATATATCATTAGCTCATCGCTACAGGGGCATACTACTGCATGACATTCAATAAAAACGGATATTATAAGTAGAGTGACATTTACGTTATTATTATTATAGCGCTTTCCTGCAGATATTTGTTTTGGGTCTGGGTGTTTTCTATCTTTACTAATATAATAGAGCTGAAGAGTTTGTTTGTTTGTTTGGTTAAACGCGCTAATCTCGATAACTTACTAACTTAATTGATACATTATTTTAGGTACGTAATGAGTTATATATAATATCGAGAAAGGCATACAATGAAAAATAAAATCATGCGCTAAGCCGCGGTAAACAACTAATGTAAACTAATGTTTTTTTTTCAATAAATTAAAAGTAAAAAAAAACTTTTTAACTAAACAAGCTTTTATTTAAACATACCCACTAAATATAATAAAATAAAAAAATTCCATTAAAGTTTAATGTCAACTTAAAACATCTTTCCACAATATACATATGTAATGAAAAAGCTTGCCGCGAGATTAACCTGTGTACCTGTAACTTGATCTAATAGATTTTTTTTTTCAAACAATGTAAATACGAGTACTTACCAGCTTAAATCTCGCGACAAGCTTTTTTATTACATATATTGTGGAAAGACGTTTTAAGTTGACATTAAACTTTAATGATAAATGTTTATTTTATTATTTTTAGTAAGTACGTTTGAATAAATGCTTGTTTGTTAAAAAGTTTTTTTTTACTTTTAATTTATTTTTTCTTTTTAGTTATCACTGAACAGTTTTTTGTCTGTTCATCTCATGACCATGGCGGTCATGAGATGAACAGACAAACAACTGTTGGATAACGAGTGATGTCATATAATTTTTCAAGTAACTCTCAGCAAGGCCTTTCATTTGATACCCATATTGTAAGAGTGCATTAAGAAAACCTAGTCCGCCATCTTGGATGTTCCGCCATGTTGGATTCAGAGTGACGTCATTTAATTTTTTTGAGTTATTCTCAGCAAGCCCTTTCATTTGAGGCCCATATTTTAAGAGTACATTAAGAGTAAGTAGTCCGCCATCTTGGGTGTTCCGCCATGTTGGATTCAGTGTGACGTCATTTCATTTTATGAGTTATTCTCAGTAAGCTCTTTCATTTCATACCCATATAATATAGGGGTACATTAAAATTATGTAGTCCGCCATCTTGGGTGTTCCACCATGTTGGATTCAGAGTGACGTCACATAGCTGTCCATGTATTGTCATTCAAAGTAAACATGTATACAAAATTTCAGCTTAATTGGTTGAAGATAAGCTTCAAAATTGAGTTGCAAGATTCCGCGAACAAACATAGTTACATACATACATACAGGGCAAGCTAAATAAAAGCTTGTAAAAATAAAAGGTGTAATAATAATATATCAGAATTCTAACAATCATCTAGTCTCCATATTACAAGCCTTGCTTAGTTTGAGAGTAGATGGTGCTGTGTTTAGTGTCCACAGTTATTTATTTGTTTAATTAATCATTTCACATGATTTATTATTCGATATATCCAATTATTATTAAAGAAATATCTAGTTGAAAAAGTAATATCTAGCTAGACGCAGAACAGTGTATCGGACATCAAATGTACATTAACTTCTTCAGAATGGTGTCATAGAATGAGGGTCAAGTTATGCAATGGATTCTAGTAGTATTAAACACTAATACAATGCCTCTCTCTGCATTTACTCAGTGACGAATAGAGACAAAATACCGAAGTTGGACGCAAAAGCTAGAATACACGCTTTTTTATTGAATTTAAGGCTAAGTAAATTGGTCTTTCATATGACGATAGTATCGTCTTAGCTCAGTCGACTATATTTAGAAGAAATAACATGTCAATACCAATAGCTGACTATGTATTTTAGCCTTAATATCAAATCTAATTGGACGTTACCGCCAAACAACAAATCCGAAGTGAAACTAGAAATCGATAATTACAAGGGAAATAACGTAGAAAACTCGGTAGGTGTTATTGAAAGCGGAATATCTGGAACGAGATCTTTAGGCAATAAATAGTAACAGAACGGAAAGGAGAGAGGTTTGCGCACTTTCTATTAGGAACAAAAGTAACGAGCCAAAGTGTGATATAATCGCAGCCCGCGGTCGCAATATAGCTCTACCGAAACACGGAAACGATTGTACGCGTCTGAAACTAATGATAGGCGTTATACTTTCACGTTACATACAGTCGCTCTAAACCTAGAGGGTTTCCTTGAGAATAAACGATAGTTGGTTAGATAAATGCGGTGACAGAATTGTTGGCCCAACGAAGTTTAAAATCTCCAGACCACCAGCCAATTGGTATTGTAAGAGTAGCGAGAAACTAATGGGTGCAGTTGGCGCAGGACCGGGAAGAATGGCGTGATAAAGAGAAGGCCTATGCCCAGCAGTAAGTGAATGTAGGATAAAGATAGAGATACGTTCGACATTAGGATTTTTGTTTAAGCTGAAAGTCAGGGCGGCAATGATTTTGTTATTTGAATCCCAAGTTAGAAACGAACATCTTAAAAGGGAGATCAAGGTACAATGCACGTCCTATTAATTATGATGAGTAATGTTATATTTACAGATGGAAGAAACTGGCAAATTTTAGAATGCAATTCAAATTAACAATAAATACACCTTAAAAATCGCATTTTATTTCTTCATCTTTAAACTTTGCACGTGTGTTTAACAACATTAGAAAACCTTGACCATCATTTTTATAAACGTTTGATTGCATAATTAAACATGGCTTCAACAGAATTCTCACCTGTTTGAGAAACGCAGAAACTCGAGAAAAGGAAGTAAGCTATAAGTCAAAGATCTTTAAGGAAGAGAAAAGCTGCGACGTCGATTTCGCCCGTCAGTTGCCTTTCGCAACACCTACGAGTACTTGCCCAATAAATTTATGGCAAGCAAAAGAGAAAATGTATTTTCGTAATATTACATTACGATAATTTTTAAGGTAACAATTGAAACAAAAGAATTGATTTTGTAAAATATGGGGATTACTCACGTAATATTAAAACGTTAAAGCTAATTCCGAACGTTTAGATATTTCAATAAAATTATCATCAGGAGATTGAATGCGAGGCACCCTCCACACGCTGGACACCAACGACACTGGGAAAAATTATTCATGTTCATCTTTTAAAATTCGCAAAATAAAAATAAACAACATTTTGTTAAAGTAATAAACGGTAGATAGATATAGACGACGGTTAGACGAAGACAGAGGATAGACGGTAGTAAAATCGATACTTACGTAAATAAGAACTTCAGAGTAACAAATGTCCTGAAAATTTTATTACCCCTAAACTCGTGCTTAATCAGGTGTGAATAAATAAGACAAAACCAAAAAAATCAAATAAGAAAGTGGGAAACCCCTGTCTTATTTGAATTGGTTTTTGCCTTTGCCATTAAAGCACTTTAACGACAACAAGTTGCTTCACTGCAAGCAATTTGGCTTTACACGCGGTCGTTCCACTACTGATGCCGGTATAGAGTTAATCTCGCATATCTATGATGCTTGGGAGAAGTCGCAAGACGCTATAGGTGTTTTTTGCGACCTTTCAAAAGCATTTGACTGTGTACACCATGAAACATTGATCGGGAAATTGCGCCACTATGGTGTTAGAGATATCTCTTTAGATCTACTTAATTCTTATCTCAGTAACAGGATACAAAGAGTTGATGTTAATGGAAAACGTTCTTCGGGATCTGTAGTTACAATGGGTGTACCGCAGGGATCAATTCTTGGGCCTTTTCTATTTTTAATTTACATTAATGATCTACCTCATCTTGTCAAAAACAATCATGAGATTGTATTGTTTGCTGATGACACTTCACTTTTGTTCAAAATGAAACGACGTACCACCGATTATGACGAGGTGAATAATGCAATCTCAGAAGTTGTTAATTGGTTTAATGTCAATAACCTATTACTTAATGAAAATAAAACAAAATGCATTAGATTTACTCTCCCGAATGTAAAACAGGCTGATGCCAACATTAAATTGAAAGGTGAAAGTTTAAACCTTGTAGAAAAAACTGTATTTTTAGGCATAACTTTGGACAATAAGCTTCAATGGGGCCCGCATATAGAACAACTATCGGGTAGGCTTAGTTCTGCAGCATATGCAGTCAAAAAAATCCGCCTTCTTACAGACGTAGATACCGCTAGACTTGTTTACTTCAGCTATTTCCACAGCATTATGTCTTATGGCTTACTGCTGTGGGGATGTGCTGCAGATATAGACACCGTATTTGTGCTGCAGAAGAGGGCTATTCGTTCTATCTACAATATGGGTCCCAGAGAATCACTTCGCACTAAATTTAAAGAAATAAATATAATGACAGTAGCTTGTCAATATATTTATGAGAACCTGTTGTACACCCATAAAAATATTGCTTCGTTTAAGAAAAACAGCGACAATCACAATGTAAATACAAGAAATAAGAATAAACTCGCTGTGCCCACTACTAGGCTCCATAAGGTAAAAAAATCTTTTAAAGGGCAATGTATACGCTTCTACAACAAACTCCCAAGTGAGTTGCAGAAGTTATCATTAAATAAATTCAAAAACATTATTAAACGCAATCTGTGCGATAAAGCTTATTATAAAATATCTGATTACCTAGAGGACAAAACAACTTGGGACGGAATCTGCTCCAACTCCGTCAAACGTAGCATAAGACAAAATCAAATTGTTAAATGATGACTATAACGACCGAGTTAGGTTCTTCTGTTCACTTCTTTTCCTAACTCGCGTGTCATCTGAAGTGAACAGGTTCAATTATGTGCTTTATTCTATTTATTTGTGTTGTTTTATTTTGTAAGTTGTGACGCGTCAATAAGGTCCATGCGGCCGCACTGAATAAAGTATTTTTTGAATTTGAATTGAATTGAATTTGAAAAAACAACTTTAATAATTTTGAAGTAAGCATTGTACCAAGTCCAACCACCAACTCCACCAACTCAACAAGAACGTGAACCTTACCGATATTTAATGTAAGTCCCAAACGTTTCTAAAACCAGATATTCAATACATTGAAATAATAAAAAAAAACAACTAAAAGTCCATACAATTTATCGCGATGGTTGGAAAGGTGAATAATTATTTCAAGGTGGTAGTTTAGGTATTATTAAATTACCTAACTGTTTATAAAACGCCTAAGGGTACAAACCTAGAAGATAAGGGCCACTTTAGCAGGTTGTCAGAATTAGCTGCAGTACAGTACAGTGAGTTTTGCAACTTATGGGCTGGTTCGGATTAGTCGCTAATATGTTGCAAGTTATGAATATCTAACAATCTGGCTACGCCACATTCTCTGACAAAGCGCCAGGCAGCCCGAAGGGTATGTGTCTACCGGGCAACGCTTGCCACTTTATTGAGTTCCTAAACTATCTCACAATATCATATTAGCAAATAAACTAAAATACGACATAGTATGAGACACAGTAACGCAAATAGGTTGTTTAATATGATTCAGTTTGCAGCTGTGTAGAATCTGTAACTTTGTTAACTGCCTGATGGATTACAACTATTTTCCAAGTCGCTTCAAGAATGCCTCCAGCACCAATTTTAACAAGTCTCTACCTTTAGAAAACTAAGTAGAGAAACAGAGAATAATAATTTGACTCTTGTCGTCGCAAGTGAAGAACAATCTCTTGAAGTCAGAAGAATGGAAAGGGCAGTAAAGAAATGTTATACATTATGTACGTACGTATACATTATACGGGATTGTACCCATCGTGGTCGCGGGAAGACACACATGATGTGTGCAATCCGTTCGTCGTTATGTCAACCAATATTAAAGGTTATAACGCGGTAAATACCTGGTTACATTACGTATTCATAATTTGTTGTGATCGCGAAAGTTTACAAAAGACAAATAAACGTTTCTGCAGCATAGTGGACGCCAGGCCTAAATTGCAAGAGATCTCGTCGAGAAATACGTTCACCGTCCCAGATGCGCGTACTTTCGTTTTGAAATCGGCGCGCACAATTGGCCGTATCGAGACAAGCGTACCAGCTGCACTCGGAGCTGAACACTCGAGGAATTCAGTTTCTACATCCACGTGAAATAGACCATAGTATTATGCTTGTACCTATGCTTCTTCTGGTACAGAGGGGATATGAGGAAGTTTTCTAGAATGTCGTTCTTGGAGTTTGGGGAATAATTTTTGGTTAACGGATAGGCATAGGATAAGCGGAACCCTAGCAGCAATAGCTGATCTTTGAACTATTTATTTGCAAAGGATTTAAATCTGCCTACCAGTGTCAAGATGTGATGTAACACACATGAGCCGCTTACCTAAGCCTTATTGGTTAAGGAGGTTAAAATTGTATTATAGTCTGGGTAGAGTTGCGGAGAAAATCTCACAGTTCAAATATTCTAATATTAGGCAGATGGGTACGATGAAAGCAGAATTATTGTAGAAGTCAGTTCTTTACTCCTGAACTCTTGTGTTTTGGCTATGTAGGTGGGTACCAAATCACTATCTAGATTTTTTTTGGAAATGAGAACGTTACGCTTGAACGTCTACGAAGTTAAAATTTCTCTTTCTGATGGATGATCGTGACGAGTGACGTGACGATACTTTCGACGCTATTCAATTTAGAAAACAAAATATAAGTATTAGTTTCTGCAGTTAAGCGCAGCGTACTCGGTTATTAACGATAGCAACAGGCATGCATTAATTTTTGTTACTTGCATTTACTTTCGCCCTGCACATTTTCTACCGCAAAACGGTAATGTGCCCATTGCCGTGTTCTGGTTAAAGACAAGTCTGCTTGAAGTTACTGGGTCATAGATAATACTGGAAGTTTTTATATCATTTCTATTATATTGTGTTTATATATGCTAACAATCATCTGGTTTCCATAATACAAGCTTTGCTTAGTTTGGGAGATGCTGCTGTGTAGTGTCCAGCATTATTTATTTATTTCTTTGAAACAATAAAACGTAACATACCGTTCACGACTTTGTCCTGCTAAACAGCCAAAGCAGATTATATCATGTTACAAAGTTAATAAAATGTCCAAAGGCATTGATTGTTGTCTCAAGCCATATTCAAGAAAGAAAAATATAATTATCCCTTTATATGAGAAAACTTGACAGATAGCCCATGCAAATTTTCTCATGCCAGTATCTTGATGCGACCAAAGCAGTTAGTTACCCATCACTTTTTGGGTAACGCGAATTAAAATAATGATAGTTCGCGAAACATCACGACCATCACGACTTTTGCAATTCGTGTTACACTAACCGCTACGTAGAGAATGTGACATAATTTCACTGGCTCTCTATTGCAAAGCGGGCTTAGAAACTGTGTTACAGCAGTTGGCGAACGTAACAAGATATGGCGTGCAAAACTTTATGTGAAACGTTTCATTTCAAACATTGGTGAATAAATCAATTATGGCAAGAAATACGCAACTGCATGAAACTGAAATACGAAACAACGGAATCAACGTAACAGTTTTTACTGCCGCTCCATGGTATCAATAGCTTTTTTGTCAAGTGGGTCAAATTAAAAGCACAAAATTGACCATTCAGTCGGATAATGCCGACTTCCGTTCTTGGCACGTTGGAATATGATACAAGTGGTTCGCCTTCCCTTCTTCGTTATTACAAAATGTATGCGTGATTTCTCCATCAGTTTCACCGTGGAAGGTATGAGTACACGTGTCGACATGTCATGTCAAATCCGTTCAAACAGGCATATAAAGTGGCATTTCATTTATGCAGTCGGCGTGCGCCAGATTTCATAAGCGATCTCTCCGCACCCTGATCTAGGTTAGGTGGTCGGCGTCAGCGGCGTCGTCGGTGGCGTATCGAGCGCGTCCGATGTTAACCTACATACGAGTACATCGGTGGCACACTTACAACAACAGAGTTGGGGTCGAGAACACCCGGACCCGTGAAATTCGTGACCCAGCCTCCCCCTCCCTTGCGACCTCTCCTCTCGTTTCGAGGCCCGCAACCATCAAAGTTTGTGAGATAAGAGAATGCTTAGTCCCGCTTTCATGATGTTGCCCTGAATATTGAAAGGAAATGTGATTATTAAACGCTTCGGTGACACTGAGAATTGAGGACGATATGTGTGACAATCAGGACACGATGAGCGAGAACAATAATAATAACACGTGATTGCTAACAATCAATTGCACTGGATACCAACGAATGCCCTTAATAAATAGCAGCAGTCAGAAGAAAAAGCAATAAACCTTGTTTATTTCGCTTTCAATCCTCATTCCTCTCTTCTACATATATCCCGAGTGCCAAGAGAGAAATTCGTCCGTTCTCCCAAGAAAGGTATTAGCTAGAGTTCCTTAGATATTTATTGTCATTTTATAAACAGCACTCTGTCCCAAATTTATTAGATAATTAAAAAAAGGTAGACAACACAAAGCGAAAATAAGACACGCGTTAATGCGGTGCAACTCTCTGTTCCTAATTTATTAGATAATAAAAAAAAACGCAAGTTGGCAACACAGAGCTAAAATAAAGAAAATAAGACACGCAATAATGCGCTGCTAAACGAAAGCCATCACATCAGTTAAGAAAGTTAAAGAAACGAATTTCACGTTTTCTTTAACCCGAAGTTTTTATTCGAGTAATTTACTGAGCTGTAGCTGTAAGCGGGAGTGAATTATCCGTATTACCTGAGTTTAACCTCCCAATGTTCATGCATATGTGTGCTACCCGTATGTCCCCATTTCCGTTCTTTTATTCCCCAGGCAAAATAACTGAAGCGAATTGGTGGCATTGAATTATAATATGTTAATACGTTATCGCCATAACGTCGTAATTGTCACGACCATCAGGAAGATTTAGAATTTTGTATGCGATGGACCGAAGGTACTTTTGAGGATAAATTCATCCGGCAGGACGTCGGTAACCGCATTCAGGGTTTTAAGTTCCTTTGCCAAATAGTCGGCCGTAATTGATACCTAAATGCGAAGCCAACGAGAGCCCTTGCCGGACGGACGTGGCTTTTTCAAGGGTCAGACTGATGAGGCAAGTGGCCTGCAGGACTGTACTGGACAAGGGTCGACGCCCGGCCACAACCACCAATCGATAACCTGATTTGCACACCACTGCATGATTCACGAATTACTATGTTGTTAAATTAGATAGGTATTACTTATATCTATTTATTATTTTCAATAAAATTGAAGTCGGATTGGGCGAGTCACGTCTGCCGCAGGCCGGATAACTCATGGCCTAAATCCACTACCGAATGGATTCCACAAGACAGGAAACGACCTCGCGGCAGACCGAGACGTCGATGGAGAGACGAATTCGACGCATACATGGAAGACTGGACCACAGTAGCTCAAGACAGAGAAGGGTGGAAGGAAGGAAGGGAGCCCTTTTCCCTGCAGTGGGACAGTACAGGCTCTTAATAATAATTATTATTATTATAATAATATCTCACACGCACGCCTAGCCTAGCGACATCATACTATCATTTAGGCCACTATAACTGACAACGTACGCTTGCGTAATCAGACCCAATGTGGTTTAGATTAGCTGCTTAGCATTAAAGGATGACGCAGTATGTACGATGCTGGAGTTTCAATGAAGGGCTAGACAAAATTATTACTTGCTTAACACAGCCTGACGATAGATGTGAGCAAGTCAGGCGAGCTTTAAATAGATGCATTCGTAGATAATGCGATGAGTATGGACAATACTGTCGCTGTTTCCAGGAAAGACATTTCGAATTCCATACTGAATAAACATACAAAGATATTTATAGCTCATTTTCATATAACAACTGTAATGTTTTAGAATAGATACATTATCTACGAGCTGAAATTCTCAGAACGCAATTTTTCACAAGGGAAATTGAACATCCAAGATCCCTCTCTCAACTTAAGGAGCCGGCAGTATTTACCGTTTCAACTGCATGTACATAATATATATCAAAACAATAAAAATGTAATTAGTGTCAGCCCTGGATTTGATGCAAGGCGACAATGCACGCGTCCAGGAGTCCGCGTGCAAACATAGGTCGTTGCCCTCGAAGCGGACGAGTCAACCTCGGACTGACCCGTCCCTTCAACAATACACTTGCAGCTCGACGTACATTAAGGACGATTTTATCAAATTAATGCACCAGTTAGAAAATGATTGATTAATCTTTAAATATCTCAAAGATAAAATTATGGAATCAATAGCGCCTCTAAATAAACCTAGACGATCATATATTCACACAGGAAATATCAGTTCGAGCCTCACGGATTATTAAAAGAAGCGTTTATTTCATTCGAAAGAAATGTCCCAATTTCGAGCGTCAGATCAGAGGGAGGCGAATTGGTCAATTAAATTACAAAGCTCTTTTTGAGATATTCCGTAGCTTGTAAAGTGGAAGTAGCAGAATCAAAGGAAATAGAGCCACCACAAAATCATGATTGATAATACCGACAGACGATATGATCCATATTGCATGACTTTACTGGGTGATATATATTTACGATCATACAAACAGGTTATAACAATGTTCATCTTCACATTTAAAGATACTATGGCTTGCTGTGAAGATATTAAAAATGGCTCCCGCAAAGTCCCAGTTCCCATGTTTCGTTCTATTGATTTACAATGTCAGCCAATCGGGGCGGGCAGGCTAAATCGACCTAACAATATAGGTATTTGCTTCCAGCGTTGTTCCGAATTAGATCGAGGTAAAGCGATCACAAACATGATAACAAATAAGATACGCTATCTATCAGTAAACACACTATGCGAAACAGTTTGCTGTTTAAATGGGGTTACGCCACATAATACATTAAATGTTGGAATTGGAATAGATAGGATTAAGTGTTTTTTGGTTAGCACCGCTGCAGCGTTAACTGTCAACGGGGAAATATAACTACGTTTTGGTATTTAAATTTTCCCTGATGAGGAAAAGGCATGTTGAAAGGGTTATGAGCATCTTAATTCTATTTAGTCCGTCAGTTCAATATTATAAAAATAAGAGACACGTATTTTTTTTAATTAATGCCAAAAAACTTAGATCAATCATCATTTATGTTTCGGAGATTGTGATGTCATAAAGTGCCTTTAACTGAGGCACGCTGCCGCGTTAATTTTTATTTACGTAAAAAAACTAAAAACAAGTGGCTATATGCAATATTTACGGGATATTTGCCATGATTTGATTATTTTTGAGTTTCCCGATATTTTTGCTCAGTTCCACACGCCATGATCTCGGATAAACTGTTCATCCGTGATCATGGCCTCAAAAATGGCAAATATCCCGTAAATAATGCATATAGTGTCCACAACCATGATAGTTTAAAAAGTTATAAAAATAGGAGATCAACAATTTTTGATAATCTAACGGAATTCAACATTAAAATAAGGCAAATTTATTTACTTAAGTATCTTTAAGGTTCTCAGGATTTCCTTTTTAAATCTATTACTTAAAGTATGGCACGACGAATCTACTGAATTATAAAAGAGATCGTGTAGGTATGATTCAATTAAACTACTCCAAATTTTGTGAGTAATCATCGCAAAGGAAGTGTCCGAATGAGTAACTTCACTTCGAAGAATTAAAGTGGAACAGATAATAATCAGCCTAGCGCATATTTAGATGACGACGCCTGTAAAAATTACGAATGAATGAATAATTCAGAATATGTACCTGAACTCGTATTGGTAGTATTCTACCTTCTTTGGGTCAGTGTGCAGTTCCTATGAGTTAATATTTATTTATAACAAACTATAGAGTCTAGAATCCTGATAAATTTGAAATGGATCTTTCTTGCGTTTTCCTTCTTGTCGTGAATAATCAAGACTAGTAATTAATTTATTTACGATGACTTCAGATAACTTGGTCCCATATTTAAACCTTGTTCGATGTTTGGATTTGATAATGTTATTCGTTTCAGCCGTAAAACGTCCACTACTGAACACAGGCCTCGCTCATGGATCTCCATGAGGGATAGTTGCCATACTCACCACGCTTGGCAGACGGGTTGGCGAGCGCAGTACGGGATGTTGGTACACGGAAAGACGCTGCTGCCCATCTTCCGGATATATCCCTTAGCAGGCTCTTACTGCATCCATGGGTATGAGAGGAGGGGTAACATTCTATTGCCGGCACCCCACGGCATAATGTTATTATTTATAGGAAACTATATTCTCTGTCACCTATGTTTAGATTTGTCACTAATGCAATAACCCTATTTAGTATATTTGTTCCTAAAATAATCTGTCACCGTCATGGACTTGCGGCTGAAAGCGGTCTTCTACGTAACTCTTCATTGACCATCGACCATCGACTTTGCCATGACAACGATGTCGTCAGCAACCGAAGGTGAGTCATGTATTCGCCGTTTGAGCCTTTTTAGGGTTCCGGACCAAAATGGTAAAAAGGAACCCTTATGGTATCACTTTGTCTGTCTGTCTGCCACAAATGGATAGCTCGAGAACTACTGATGCTATCGACTTGAAATTTGAAATGGTTAAAGAAAGCACTTTTTTTAATAATATAGCTAAAAAAATATTCTTATTATGATAGCAGGGGGGCGGATAGGGGATCTCAAAATGTTTAAGTGAAGTTACTAGGTCATGTGGGGTATCATATGAAAGGTATTCATTTGCACATTAATAGACATGTTTTATTTTTCCTTTAAGCCGCATCGTTTCCGAGTTATTTCAAAAAATGTTGAAAAAACGACCGGTCCCCCATCTTATCTCCGAAGTTTGCAGAGGTAAACCCGTGAAACTTATTGCTAATAGGATTGTATGTAAAGATTACAGGAAAATTATAAAGAACCCTCTTAGAAATCATCTAAAGTGTACAAAAATTACATAAGATCCGCTATCAGGCAAGAGATGGCGCTGTCAAGGTTCTCCAACAAATATAAACCGCCTTTATCATATATTATATTGTATTATGGCACGGAACCCTCGGTGCTTGAGTCCGACTCGCTCTTGACCGGTTTTTTTTTACAAACGAAGTTCTTAGTGGCAAGTAGGCGTTTCGGCTAAATGTTTGTATGTACGAGTCCGCAATTTTTGTCCGAGGATAACTCTTGAACGGCATTTTGATGAAATTGAAAACTTAGGAGAATACATCAATTTAAATCGATTGTCATGGGGGAATTTTGATTTATGGGGTAGTTTTTGAGATATGTGGGTATTAATCGTTTATTTTTGTCAGAGAACTTTTTAGAATTTGTTGTTGAACAAATGATCGATTTTAATTAAATTTGAAACATACGAAGATTGCGTCAGCACATATCGATTGTCGTGAGGATTTTTAATCGATCTTTTTTGTCCGAGTATAACTCTTGAACACATGCCCGGATTTTCATGAAATTTAAACACAGGGAGATTTTACCGACACACGGTTAGTAGCCGATTGCTATAGGTTATAGGTTCTATTCCCGCCACAAATCAAGTTCAAATACAGTGTGATTTCATTGAAAGAAGTGGCTTGCTTGTTCAAGTTCCTGGCGAACAACTGGTTATCATTCAGCCAGATAAAATACGGGACGCTGCAGTGGCCGGGACATTGTTAAAGGGATTACTTAACACCTCATATGCCTTTCCTTATTTTTTCAGCCAGAAGGTCAGCGCCATAATAACTTTTTAATACATTGTCCCAAAAGCTTACTGGTTGCCATTTCGATTTCATCTGTTTAAGAGGACGCATTAGCGATATTCGCGTCAGGGATGTAACATTTTTTTCAACAATTATGAAACATTCGGAATTGATATGCTTTGAACATTTCATGATTTTACAAATTGGTAATCGCTCTACACGATAACTTTACCGCACCTACTTTAACGCTCTAACTTTTATAACAGAAAATAAACCAAAACTGCTCTTTATAAACATAGATTTTCCTTTACAGATAACGAAACCGATTTACGCCTCTGAATTTTCTGTACTTTTAAGTCTATCCATCTTTTTCATTATGGTAGTTTAAAATAACTTTACTGATAATACTTTTGGCAGACTTTTTATTTCAAGGTAGTAATCAAATAATAGTTCATCAATGCGTCGATTTGTATTTTCTATACCTAACACCAAACTTAGCCTACATGGAAGCAAAATAAAAGCCGTAACTGAATAAACGTAAGCAAATATTTCCCCTCAAATAACCCAAAAAAGCCTTCGCAACGAGTTTCGAGACTCGTAACATAAAATATTCAGCGAACCATTTCGGAGACGACCTAGAAACGTAATGATTTACATTTATCATCCCAGTCCTTGCTGGAGTTTCTCAAGGCCCTATTCCCGGAAGTATCCTTCAAACTGGGAAAGCGGCATTGTGCTTATATAACCCAAGGTCTATCTGACCTCGTTTGGGGCTAACACCGACTAATCTTACGAGCCGCCCGCCGATTTAGGTTACATTAACAAGGTTACAAAAGATTACGCTACTAAGACCTTCTTGACATTCGGGTTAGACTAGGATGGAATAATAGATACCACTTGTGCAGATCACTGTTGGCGGCCCTCGCCAATTAATGTTAGGGGAATCTGTGCTTTATTCTATCTATACTAATATTGGCAGTAGAATGTTAGGCCTATGGGTTCTCTATTTTGTCTCCGAAATTTTATATCCCTAATATAATAAACCAAAAAAATATATTTTCACAAACATCGTTTGCCGGAACAATCAGGATCTACATATATGTATATAGTTCTCCTATATATATTTATAGTTCCCACTGATATCGGTATCCATTACGATTATTTAAAATGCATAGATTCACTCGCAATAAATAATACATTCCATAAAATTGTTACCTCATAAACATTATTCTATTTTCGTAATTGTTTATTAGAATAATTTTAATGTTTATAATATTTTTGAAGCCGCTGCGGCGCGGCAAGCTTACTATGCTCGCTCTCGCGTAGATTCTTGGAGCTTTACTTAAATATACCAACATAGTCGTCATTATAGTCAGCAACGCCCTGTTGGAACAAGGTAAATTGGCCCCCGACGAAAAAATTTAATATATAATAACTAACTTAGGCGGTCTGTTCTTAGATTCTCGGTTCTGTCAAAGGCAGAGTTTTCGTATAATTACAAAAAAACATAATAACCTAACTGTCTGTCCATTAGTGTCCATCCCGGTTCTGTCACATGCAGTGTTTTAGGATGGTCATAAGAATAAATAAGGCCAGGTGCATGTGGAAACACACGCTATGAAGGGTTTCGTAGTTAGCCGTAGACCTGTTAGATGTTGGTGTATGTTTTTTTTATGGTAACCAAAACATATTACCAGGAATTAAATGAGTTTTCAGTTTAAAGTATTTTCCGGTATGTCTGGGAAAACGCATCACTTATTTGAGCGACTATTTCTCCGAAACTAAAAAAGATAGCTTAACCGTCACAGTTTTCCTAAAAAGTTCATAGTTAATAATACATTTATGATTTTTTTTTTAATTTTGAAAGCTAGCAGTTTAAACTTCTCGAATAAAAGTTTAAAACTTTAACATTTCGTAAGTGCAACCCTAAATCGAAATATTATGTTCGCAAACCCTAAATGATTTTATGATACCTATTTAACGATAGCCCACACGATGGGAAAATCAATAAAAAAAAGTTAACCTTACATGTATACCTTACCTGAAATTATAGACAGTCAGACAAAGCGAAACTATAAGGAGTTTTACTACGACACCCTTAAAACCAAATAACTTGTTCGTCCATCTCGGTTCTGTCACTGGAAGGTTTTATAATCGTTCGAACACATTTGGAAGAATAAGTATTACGATTTGTTATTATTTTATGTTTAATAACGATTTAAAGTTATGGAATAAATATTATTAGGTAACATAAATTTATGCATGAAGAGCATTAGGATAAACAATATCTTATTATAAATGATATTTATGGGACCATACCATAATATTATGGGTTCTGAGACACTTGTAATGTAATTGATCGTAGTTTTCGGAGAAAATGGGCACCCAGGCCTTTGTCCAACAGTGGGCGTCCTACGGCTGAGATGACACTTTGTTTATTTGGTTACGCGCTAATCGCAGGAACTACTGCTCGAATTGATTGAATCGAGTTCGTGTTGAACAGCCCATTTATAGATAGGCTATTTAACATCATCATCATCATTTCAGCCATAAAACGTCCACTGATGAACACAGGCCTCCCTCATGGATCTCCATGAGGGGTAGTTGCCATTCTCACCACGCTTGGCAGGCGGGTTGGTGAGCGCAGTATGGGATGTTGATACACAGATAGACGCTGCTGCCCATCTTCCGGAGGTATCCCTTAGCAGGCTCTTACTGCATCCATGGGCATGAGAGGAGGGGTATCATTCTACTGCCGGCACCCCATGGCGGCACGACCTTATTTAACATCAATTTAATAAAATGCTATTCCAAATGTTTAACGCTGAGTTTAGGTAACAAATCTAATGCTTAATTCTGATATTGAGATTCAATTACGGTAGAAACGTCTGTTTGTATCTACACTAAATAAATATACATTAGTTACACTAGTTGATCGCCTCGAACTTTATTCAATAAAGAGCGAGATTTACTTTTTTCAATGAAGTCCCATTACATTTGACCGTGAATTTACGTAGCGATTGAGACTGGATTACTGGAATCTTTCCAACTTTAATTAGATTCCTAACTTGTAGTTTTTCATCAAAATAGAATCGTTAGTTCAAAAGTTATTTCGAACAAAAAAATATTATTCCCCATCTCAAACTGTAAAAAAATCCTCAACGAAAATTAAATATGAAAAATTAGACCATTTATCAAAATTTTCCCGCGACACTCGATTTGCTTTGATGTTATATTATTATGTTTTAAATTTCTTAAAAATCCGATCATCCTTTTACGAGTTACCCTAGGGCAAAATGTTGCCACTAAGAACTTAGTTCGCTTCGCTCACTCGTTCGATAACATATTTACGTATGGTATGTTTGGTAAACCGTATCACTTATTTGATCAACAATTTCTCCGAAACTAAAACAGCAAGCCAACCGTTATAGTTTTCCCAGAAAGTTTAAGGCTACATTCATGATTTTTTTCAGATTTGTTATTTAGCCGTTTAGATTTAAGGGGACACTTAAAAATATTATATTTGGCCGTGGGGCGCCGGCAGTAGAATGTTGCCTCTCCTCTCTTACCCATGGATGCAGTAAGAATCTGCTAAGGGATACCTCCGGAAGATGGGCAGCAGCATCTTTCCGTGTTTTTTCACTACCCTATACTGCGCTTGCCAACCCGCCTGCCAAGCGTGGTGAGTATGGCATCAACCCCCTCATGACAATACAACAAAAAACCAGGCCCCGAGTCCCCGGCGGCCCCGCTTATCCTGGCTACGGTAGCAGTCACGGTAACGGCGGGGCTAGGGGTGCTAAGAATCCCCGGGAGACGATCGGCTACCAACCCCTACGACGACCACTGGCCCTGGTAACACACAACATCCGCACTTTGAGGACAGACGATAAGATTGTTGAGCTGGAAGAAGAAATTAGTAGATTACACTGGGACATTTTGGGGCTATCAGAAGTCCGTAGAGAGGGCGAGGACACGATATCCCTTAAGTCCGGTAACCTACTATACTACCGGGAGGGCGACCAACAGTCCCAAGGTGGTGTCGGGTTTCTCGTTCACAAGTCACTCATTAACAACATTGTCACCATCGACAGTGTGTCGAGCAGGGTCGCGTACCTAACACTCAGAATATCTAAGCGATATTTGCTGAAGGTCGTTCAGGTATATGCGCCGACCTCGTCACACCCAGATGAAGAAGTAGAGTCTATGTATGAGGACATCAGTAGAGCCATACATACGAACAACACTCACTTCACTGTTGTAATGGGGGACTTCAATGCAAAGCTAGGCATGAGAAGCGATGATGAGTTGAGAGTGGGGCAATTTGGGTATGGGCAACGGAACCCCAGGGGACAGAGGCTGGCCGATTTTCTGGAGAAAGAAGGACTCTTTATGATGAATTCTTTCTTCCAGAAGCCGCCTCACAGGAAATGGACCTGGATGAGTCCCAATGGTTCTACGAGAAATGAGATTGATTTCATCCTGACCAACAAGAAACGAATATTCAATGATGTCTCTGTGATTCACAGGGTGAAAACCGGAAGTGATCACCGAATTGTAAGGGGCACATTGAATATGAACGTTAAACTTGAAAGGTCCCGTTTGATGAAATCTACGCTCCGACCCACTCGCGCACATATCCAAAACCTCGAGAGCTTTCAACTCGAACTCGCAAATCGCTTTGACTGTCTACGAGTAGATGCATCGGTGGACGAGATCAATAACAGGTTCGTAGAAACCGTCCATACGGTGGGGTCCCAGTTTTTTAAGACCCCCCGTACTAATAGACCTCAGAAACTTTCTGATGACACCCTAAACCTCATGGCTGAACGACGTTCTTTGCGACTGCAGTCTCCCGATGATGCTCAGTCACACAGGCAGCTCAATAGACAAATTTGGAAATCCTTGCGGCACGATATTCGTACCTTTAATACAGCCAGTATTAAAGATACGATAGAGCGGAATAAAGGCTCCAAAGTGTTCGCGAGAGATAGTTCTATTGGGCAGAGCCAGATGACGAAGCTGAAGAGGGAAGATGGCAGCATAACGTCAAGTAAAGCAGAAGTGTTAAGGGAAGTCGAAAGGTTCTATGGACGGCTCTACGATTCGGTCACTAAACCTGTTTGCAGTGCGGCCAACGACCCAAGAGCTAAACTGACCCGACATTACACCGAGGATATCCCGGACATCAGCCTGTACGAGATCAGGATGGCCTTGAAACAGCTTAAGAACGACAAGGCGCCGGGTGAGGACGGAATCACTTCAGAGCTTCTGAAAGCGGGTGGATCACCGGTACTTAAAGTCCTTCAGAAGCTATTTAATTCCGCCTTGCTTGAAGGTACGACGCCAAAAGCATGGAACAAGGGCGTGGTGGTTCTGTTCTTCAAGAAAGGTGACAAAACCTTACTTAAGAATTACAGACCCATCTCGCTGTTGAGCCATGTTTATAAGCTGTTTTCAAGGGTCATCGCGAACCGTCTCGAACGCAGGTTTGATGACTTCCAGCCTCCCGAACAAGCCGGGTTCCGAAAAGGCTACAGTACCATAGACCACATACATACGCTGCGGCAAGTCATACAGAAGACCGAAGAGTATAACTTGCCGCTATGTCTTGCGTTTGTGGACTATGAGAAAGCCTTCGATTCGATCGAAACATGGGCGGTGCTTGAGTCTCTCCAACGATGCCGAATTGACTATCGGTACATCGAAGTGTTGAAGTGTTTGTATACAAACGCCACTATGTCAGTCCGAGTACAAGAACAGAGCTCGAAGGCGATTCCCTTAAAAAGAGGCGTAAGACAGGGAGACGTAATCTCTCCGAAACTGTTTACGACCGCTTTGGAAGATGCCTTCAAGCTCCTGGAATGGAAAGGGCTGGGCATCAATATTAACGGCGAATACATCACTCACCTTCGATTTGCCGACGATATTGTGGTCATGGCAAAGTCGATGGAAGAGCTCAGCACGATGCTCGAAGGCCTCAATCGAGTCTCCCAGCGGGTAGGCCTTAAAATGAACATGGACAAGACGAAAATCATGTCAAATGTCCATGTCGTGCCTGCCCCAGTTATGGTTGAGAACTCGGCTCTTGAAGTTGTCGACGCGTACGTATACCTAGGACAAACAGTCCAATTAGGTAGGTCCAACTTCGAGAAAGAGGATCAATCGTCGAATCCAACTCGGATGGGCAGCGTTTGGGAAACTTCGCAACGTCTTTTCGTCCAACATACCTCAGTGCCTTAAGACGAAAGTCTACAACCAGTGTGTGTTACCAGTGATGACATATGGAACCGAGACGTGGTCCTTCACTATTGGCCTTATGAACAAGCTCAGAGTCGCTCAACGAGCTATGGAGAGGGCTATGCTCGGGGTTTCACTACGGGATCGAATCAGAAATGAGGAGATACGTAGGAGAACTCGGGTCACCGACATAGCCAAACGGATTAGCACGTTGAAGTGGCAATGGGCAGGCCATATAGCGCGCAGAACTGACGGCCGATGGGGCAGCAAAGTTCTCGAATGGAGGCCACGGATCGGCAAGCGCAGCGTAGGACGTCCACCTACAAGATGGGCAGACGACTTGGTGAGAACTGCTGGTCGGCGGTGGATGCAGACGGCTTCCAACCGCAGTACTTGGAGATCAATGAGGGCCTTTGTCCAGCAGTGGACGTCCTACGGCTGAAATGATGATGATGATTAAAAATATTGAAAACTTTAATATTTCGAAAACGGAACTCAAAACTTCACTAAGTAAACCAAGTAAAATAAATAAGGCGCAGTGAATTTTTTTTTTTTATTATTATTATTTAGATTTAAGAGGACACTTAAAAATATTGACAACTTTAATATTTTAAAGTGTCCCCTTAAATCTAAATAATAATAAAAAAAATATTTTTTTCACTGCGCCTTATTTATTTTACTTGGTTTACTTATTTGAAATTTTGTTCGCCAAAAATAAAATTTGAATGGTCTGCTAAAACGAAACCTTCTGAGCGTTTGTTTTATTTATTTATTTAATATGGACATCCAACGAAAAAATCACAATGAAAACTTAAAATAACATAGCTTATAAATCATGGTCTTAAAAACTATGTGTTTTTTCATTTATAGGACGTCACAGCGAGCGAAGGACGTCACAGCGTGCCGTTATTTTAAACTAAGTACAATACAATTATTATCATCTTTAGCAACAATTATTAGATCGTAATTATTTATCAAACAAGTAAGCAACGAATAAGTGTATGAATTTTAATATGTTTAGACGCGCTTACTG
This sequence comes from Pasiphila rectangulata, assembly GCA_963082625.1. Classification (NCBI taxonomy): domain Eukaryota; kingdom Metazoa; phylum Arthropoda; class Insecta; order Lepidoptera; family Geometridae; genus Pasiphila; species Pasiphila rectangulata. Next base: position 13,620,552 of record OY720243.1, read on the forward strand.
TTTAAAATTTACAAAGTAGGTACTAGCTAGTTTTATTGTATGTTTTATTAAAAAAAAAAACAAACAAAGGTTACAGACTTTTAGTACCTGAAGTCATCATTACATTACTAATGTAATTTGCGTGGGGTGCCAGCAGTAGATTGTTGCATATTCTCTCTCTGGATGCAGTAAGAATCTGCCAGAGGAAACCTCCGGAAAATGTGCAATAGCGTCTTTCCGTGAATCCCGTATTCCGCTCGCCAACCCGCCTGCCAAGCGTGGCGAGTAAGGCAACAACCCCCTCATGATCTTGGAGATTCATGAGGGGGGCCTGTGTCCAGCAATCGACGTGGACAGTCAGTCCTACGCCTGAGGTGATTAATATAATTGCGATTTATAAACACAAATTCTCAATTACCTCTGCACTTTTTTCATTTTCTTGTGTACACACAAACTGCGAAAGTTGCTTGAAGAGAGTAAAAGTGGATCAAGAAAATTGATTGTTGGCAATAGCTTATAACGCCATCTCTTGGTACTTTTAAGCAACTGTTTGTAAAACCTATGGAGCTAGTTTAGCAAAGAAGTTAGGTATGTTAGTCCACTTAATTACAATGTAAGTACATTGTTCATTGATATCGAAATAGGATATTAAATATACATAGTAGTAAAAACGAAATTATAAAATTCCTATTATAATGTAAAACTTCTAATAGATTATTTTGTAAACATTTCCTAAATCACCACTATCCCTATAATTAGACTAATTGGGTTAGATTACATAATTATGTGCATTTGTGCGTCTGTTAATTAAACAAGTAGATTAGTTAAGACTTACTTATTTAAGTGTTATAATATTTATTCATATTTAATAATGTTTTTTTGGGGCAGCTTTAAAATATGGTCGCACAAATTTTATAATAAACTTGGTATTATACGAAAGGGGAAGCTAGGGGCTATCCAATAACACTATTTTTATCTCAGGACAAAATTTTGTTTTTTTATTAGATGTGTTAGAAAACAAAAAGGAAACTCGTAATTTTAAAAAACTACGAGTTTCCTTAGATAAAGCGCAACATTCTCGTGAAGTTTGTTGGTTTTAATAAATTTTTGATAATGGGCACTTAAATATTCCACCATGAATTAAAACAAAAACTAATATTTTAGTTGGGGTGTATGTAGTAGACAGGATGCAAGGCTAAAATGACTCATCGACTCATGATTGTTTGAGAATTGATTAGGTTCGAGCTTGTTAGGTAGGTTAGAGTGTATATAATAAGCCAGAGGCGTGGAGGCAGTGCAGTCTCCGCCAGCCGTAACAAGGACCAGTAACGGCATCAGCACACTGAGGTGCCGGACCCTTGTTACACAATGGCGATGAGGCTCCATGTCACTGCACCAGAACCACTGTGATGCTAAGTGGATCCCCATATAATTAATAAATAACTACCACAATACAGAGCGCCCTAACATAAGTTGATTAGGTTTAGTAAATTTGTGTGACAAATCAGGCACAAAGCAAATGCTTTTTGAACATTGGTTTTTGTTTGGAATCAGAGCTAAAAACCTATGTGCAAAAAAGTATTTTTTCAATGCATGGTGGAATATTTATATAAGTACCTTTGCCAAAATGTTATAAAAATCAAAAAAAAATCCTCAGGAAGCTTGTAATTTTAAAACATGCCTCAATAAATAACTAAATTTTGTCCAGGTATAAAAATACTGTTTTTTTATAGCACTTAGCTTCCCCTTTCGTTTAGCACTTTATTTATTATCAAATTTGTGCAACTTTATCCTAATGCAGCCCCCTGCAGTGCACCCTGATACATAGTTGTAAGGTGTCATGTACCTGTCATTTCACTGGCCCCTTTACCCCATTTCTTACTAAATTTTAAACAATATTTTTTTTATTATAATTTGGGTTACTCTCTAGTAACTCTAACATAAAATATAATAAAAAAATGTTTAATCTCTATTAATCACAATAATTCCAAGATCATTGTCCAGTGACTGTTACAGATATTATCATTCCAATTATACAAAAGAATTTACCATTTCAAGAAAATGTAAAGCCTTGTAAAAATAGAACCACATAAAAATAACTTCAACAATTTTGAGACAAGGATATTGGAACCTGTGTTGATCAATATGATTTTGATCACAAAGCAGATCATATTATTGGACTTGCTTCTTCCATTACATTTATGAGAATGTGAGTCTGATGAAACGGTCGTAACTGCTGGCTCTCAAAATAATCCAAATGGTAGGTAGGTTGTAATCTACAAAAAATCGTCAAGGGCGAATCCTTCAACAATTTTGACGTTTACGTCTAGCTTTAGCGAAAATCACTCACCTATTTTGATAGTGGCCCCTTGGACGGCCGAATCACTTTATTCAACTGGGAAACTTTTAATTACGAACAGAAATAAAGCATAGGATTCTTAATTATATAGATTGCTAACAAAATACATAGAATTAAATGACACAAAAGCAGAAAAGAATAAATGCAATGCACGAGCTAGCTAGCTGTCAGACATTTTAATCGAAGACTAAACTGACGTTGACATTGATTTTGACATCATGTGACACTGCAGCATACAACAAATATTATACCTCTTTCACTCACCTTTTCCCCTCCCATAAATTATTTATTAACTAAATATATATGTATATGTAAATAGCATTCGATTGTAAATTATTTATTTCATATTGCATGTAATTATTATTGTATATACTTAATTATATTCCTAATACTAAGTTAAGTTATTTCAGATAAAATTATTCCTAATAAAATTGAATGTAAATTCAAAATTGTTAAATGTAAAACTGTTTCCTAACAGCCATAAAAGAAGAAGAAAAAGACGAATGTGTTCGAAAGAGACAATACTGTTGCCTTAGCGAGATATACCAGGACAAGGCACGCGCCTATTTCTCAATACAAAAAATCTACGATTTTTAGCCGGGGGGGGGGGGGGGGGGGGAGAGAAACACACATTGTAACCATAGCTACACACATGAAAATTTTTTGTGTCTATAAAAACACACCGGACATGTATTCTCAACACTAGTTTAAAATTTGGAAAAAAATCGAATTCAACGCTATGCACACAGACATATTATACTGACATATACTACATGCAAAAAAACTCAAAAGTGATACCAGCGTCATCATTAATCACCCTCATATTTTCTTATTTTGCTCAACCGATTTGGGCATCGTTGTACAATTACATAAGTAGAAACAATAAACCTATATTATTATGTTGGTGTTTACTATAAAACAATTTTAAATCCTAAAAAGTCGTGATATTGCTACATTTTTTTACAAAATAGGTATTCTTATTTATCTGGTCATCAGACTTGACGAACCAGAATAAGAAAAAGCATTTTTTACTGAAGGTATTATTGCGGATGACAAAGCGCTGAAAAAATTATAACATACAACCAATGAGCATTTATTTTCCCTAAATGAGCCGTTTTCAGTAACAAAACAAAAAGAGTTTTCTACTAAACCTAACAGATGGAGCTGGCAAGCGGAGTAAGCAAGTTTGTGATTAATCCTGTCATTGTCAAATTGTGCCTACCAGTAAAAGAAAATTAACGCCATCTATAAGGTTCTAGGTAACTACTTTTGAAGTTTTTACTTTTTAATGAAAACGCCTCATTGTGTAAGAAGTGGGAATGAATGAGGTGTTTTCATTATAATGTAAAAACTTCAAAAATAGTTCCCTCGAACCATATAGATGACGTTAGTTTTATTTTACTGGTGGGAAACACAATTTGACAATGACCGCAATTGTGATGAATCACAAACTTGCTTTCTCCGCTTGCCAGCTCCATCTGTTAGGTTTAGCAGGAAACACTTTTTTGTTTTTTACTGAAAACGGCTCATTATACTGGTAACATTATTTCTCAAAATGACAGTAGTCATTTTATAAACTCATCAGACATGAGATTTTATAAAGTGGGATTAATGGTTATTGAAGTGTTATCGAACGCAAATAGAATTTTCTAAATAGTTGGTTATAAGACGGAGTTCTAAGGTAACAAATATTTTTAACAAAAGTTTTTCACACGGTTTTCACCCACCGCGTGGCAGAATGATTCAAGCAGTAGGTATTTCCTGTTACTGCATTTGGCTGTGATTTGGGTATACAGTGTATCCCTGGATAAAGTGCAACCCCGAAAGGGGGTGAAACTAGATCAAAAATTATCGACAAAAAAATAGAAAAAAAAAATTAAAAAAATTCGTATATACTTTATTGATGAATTAAATTTTTTATTACTCACTAATGACTCTATTTATTAAAAAAAATATTTCTTCCAAAGTAGTGGGTCTATTTTGTTTAAATAAAAACCATAATCGTGTCAGATATGTGACGATGACGATAAAATAACAAATAACTCATAAACGAGTGGCTATCGTGACTTAAAGTTTAATTTTTGTATTAAAATTACATATTTTATGCTGTTTTTTTCAAATAATTTCCAAAAATCTTAAAATTAAGCCTATAATACTAGATATTTTTATGACTTTTTATTATTGTCTATCATAATAGCTTTTAAATAAAAAAAAAACCTACGGTCTAACATAAAAAATGCGCTGGCTAGGAGCTTTTAAAGTTGACCACTGATTACGTCACCACTCAGGTAGAGACACTTTTTTTTACTGCTCAGGTAGTATTAAAAATCAAATTTTAGTTACAACATTTTTATTTAACTTATTACATGTAAGTATGAAATAAGGGTTTTGTTTAATGCATTATATGCTCAAAATGGCTTCCTTGTTGTTGTAGGCACATTGCCACACGAAGAGCGATTTGTTGTGTGGCTCTAAGCACCATCTCTGGGTCACTTCTTATCTCATCGGCACATCGCATGATTTGATCTTGTAACTCTGCCTCGGTGTTTACGGTCGTTCTGTAGACTCTTTGTTTCATAACACCCCACAGAAAATAGTCTAGGGGTGTCATGTCAGGTGAACGTGCCGGCCACCCGACTGGTCCATCCCGGCCGATCCACCTATTAGCGTAGTTTTCGTTTAAAAAACTTCACACATTGCGCCCGTAGTGCGCAGGGCATCCGTCCATCTGCAAATCTGTTGCCTTGTAGCCAGCGGAACATCTTCCAGCAGTAGTGGCAGATCGTCTCTTAATAAGTTTAAAAAACTTTCGGCATTTAATGTTGCGGGTAAAATAACTGGCCCAATCAGCGTGTCGTCTATTAGAGCTGCCCATACATTAACTGAAAATTGCACTTGAAAAGTAGACGCCCTCTTTAGGTGTGGATTTTCCTCGGACCATACATGTAAGTTTCTGCAATTTGTGATTCCATTCCGGGTGAATTTCGCTTCATCCATCCATAAATTTTTTTTTAGGAATTGTAGATTATTTCTAATTTTTTGTTGAATCCACGTAGACATTACGCATCTTGCACGATTGTCTACATTTTCATGCAAATGCTGTACTCGCTGATAATGGTATGGATGCAATCACTTCTTTTTCAAAATTCGCCATACGGATGTTTTTGATATACCGTGACGCAAAGCTAAGCGTCTAATGCTGGTTGTGGGATCAGCAAACAAATCGCTTAAAACGGCCTCTTCTATGGAATGGTCAATAATGGTAGCTTGTTGCTCACGGCGATCTCTTACTAATCCAAGTCCGATGTTGGATAACTTTCGGTGAACTTCTTGGAAATTTCGTGCTGACGGTACAAGTCTGCTCGGAAACGCATTTATGTATGCAGAACGAGCGACTGTTGTGTGTCCACGTGACATACCATAATAATAATGGATGTCAGCGATTTCTCGCGGAGAGAACTCAGTCAATCGCGGCATCTCCACAACACAACAAAGTACAGTCAAAAACGTAACAAAAAAGTCAAAAACGTAACAAAAAGTCAATAACAAAACAAAAGCAAAACAACGTAACAAAAACTTGAAGGCGCAGTAAGATACGGTAGGCGGTAGCAGCGGCGAGAATATCGGAGCGACTGGCGAGTGGCGGGCGTGCCTTGTTGTGAGTCCTGTTTCGATCCCCACCCTTCATCTTTCATAGAAAAGGCCCAGCGACCATAATCGACAACAATAGAAGTTAAAAAAGTGTCTCTACCTGAGTGGTGACGTAATCAGTGGTCAACTTTAAAAGCTCCTAGCCAGCGCATTTTTTATGTTAGACCGTAGGTTTTTTTTTTATTTAAAAGCTATTATGATAGACAATAATAAAAAGTCATAAAAATATCTAGTATTATAGGCTTAATTTTAAGATTTTTGGAAATTATTTGAAAAAAACAGCATAAAAAATTTAATTTTAATACAAAAATTAAACTTTAAGTCACGATAGCCACTCGTTTGTGAGTTATTTGTTATTTTATCATCATCGTCACATATCTGACATGATTATGGTTTTTATTTTAACGAAATAGACCCACTACTTTGGAAGAAATCATTTTTTTATTAAATAGAGTCATTAGTGAGTAATAAAAATTTTAATTCATCAATAAAGTATATACGAATTTTTTTTAATTTTTTTTTTCTATATTTTTGTCGATAATTTTTGATCTAGTTTCACCCCCTTTCGGGGTTGCACTTTATCCAGGGATACACTGTATAATTTGATAATCATAATTTCAGCCATAAAACGTCCACAACTGAACACAGGTATAATAAATAAATAATAATAAATAAATAATGCTGGACAATTCACACAGCATCATCTAGCCCCAAGCTAAGCAGAGCTTGTGTTATGGGTACTAGATGACTGACATACTTAATACATTATACTACCTCTACATAGATAGATATTTTTTATTATATACATATATAGAAAAACACCCAGAACACCCTGAACAAATATCTGCAGATCATACAGACATTTGTTCTGAGGCGGGAATCGAACCCGCAACCTCTTACGTCGCAGGCGGACCTTCGCCCGCTGCGCCACAGAGGTCGTCATAATACATACATATAGTTGCCAAACTCACCAAACTTGGCAGACGGGTTGGCGAGTGCAGTACTACGGGATGTTAATACACTCTTACTTACTTTTTTTTCTAACTCTATGATTTCTATTCTATCTTTTTTTTTATTTGTATGTCATTGTCATACTCATAAATCCAAGTCAAGTCATTGTCACTTTTCTTCAAAGTTCAAACTTCATTCAACCGTGTTGATTCAATGAACCTTCTCCTGAAGCCAACTTACCATGGCTAGCCAAATAACAAAAAATTATAAATTAACTTGACACTGGCGGAATGTAAAACTAAACAAAAGCCATTAAATAATAAGACAAGACAAACCTTCTCCTTCATTTTTTTTTATAAACTTGACACTGGCGGAATTAAACCAAACGCAAAAGGCCATAAAATAAAAAGACAAGACAATTTTCTTAACAATCTTCTCCAGAAATCTTGGATATTTGAACTCTTCCAAGCTGATCAAAGGCACTATGGTGATATTCAACCCGAAATTCCCCCCAAACCATGGTTTTATAATTCCGCAAGGCCAACAAAACCTTTACCTTATTTAGGCTCCGATTTGGTCACTGTTGTTCACCTGTTTTTCTGGCCAAACTTAGGATCAGGGACCATTCCATGTGTGAATGTGGTTTGGAAGTAAATAGATAGAATAGTACATTTAAGTAAATAGATTACTCTTATTAAGTTGTTACAAATAAAATTAACCATACTAAATCATTGGTCAATTCAAAATTACCTATTTCTAAATACTATAATTACCTATTTCTAAATGAAGGGTCCACTGCAATAATGATGAATGTCATTGCAATCTAGTTTTGAGATATTTGAGTTTAAAGGTTTTGCCAGCAATAGGAATAAAAAAAATGGATTTATGAACTTTTAGTATAGGTACATATCAGAGTATTATTTTTTAATGTTTATAAAAAAAAAACGTTCTTATAATTATGTGAAATTTTGATTATTAGCGTTGAAGTCCTAAAAATTCTGCACTGTAATGATGAATGTCCACACTTACACGGTCCAAAACGATGGTTGTCCAAAATCTTACGTCCTATTAATCCCTTCGTTTTGCTACATTTGCAGCATGCCGAAGCTGATCGTAATAGAATATGTAATTTCCATGAAATAAGAGGTGAAATGAATGGATATTTATCATTATATGTTTTGAACGCCTGTGACATCCATCGTTCTAGTCGTGTAGCCATTTTTTTAAAATCGATTTATCTCGGGACTGCCTGCGTTATTTAACAGTTTGAAAGTGCGAAAATGTACTATGCATATCAAGGAATCGAATGGCATACTTGGTTTGAATTGGTAAAATTTTGGACTTTCAGCATTATTGCAGTGGACCCTTCAAATGTATTCTCCATTTTGTTATCTGTAACCACTACTTCGACTTTTCCAAAGATTATGATACTTGACACTGGCAGAATTGTGTAAAACCAAACACAAAAGCCACAAAAGAAAAGGAAGAAGATTTAGGTAATAACCTTTTTGAAAGACATCCTTGTGAAAGACATACAGAAAAGGATCAGCCTCAGGCCTCCCGCCTCACCTTACCCATTAAAGAAGAAGAAGAAGACAGATATCAATTTCAAAATATTTTTTTTCTGAACAAAATTATCTTAAAATTTCTTGCTTTGCTTGATTATTCCAAGTAACAAGACCGAAGTGTAAGTTTCTTTTGTAACAAAGTACAATACTTTGTTACTTTACACCTTGTACGACTAAGTAAAACATGGCAGACGAAGAGATCAATGGAGATGTCGATGATATCCAGAATGAAAAAGACAAAACCCAGAAGAAAACTGCTAAACATGACAGCGGTGTTGCCGATTTAGAAAAAGTTACTGACTACGCAGAAGAGAAGGAGATTTCTTCACAGGATATATCTGGAGTGAGTACAAAATTTCGTCATATAATTTTGAGGTTATAATCTTTGGTTAATACTAACTATTGACACAGATAATACAATACTAGCTATTGACCCTTACACTAAAAACTGTCTATGTACTGTTTGTTTTCCTGAATAAACAAAATAAAAATAAAATATACTCAACTCGTATGTATCATCAAAATCATCATCATTATCAGCTTGTAGTCACCCACTGCTTGGCATAAGCCTCCTACCCTAACTGCCAATCAGCTCTAGTCTGTGCCTTAAGCATGTATTAAAAATCAGTCTTAAATCAGATTTTCATAGCACTAGAAAGCTGTGATGGATGATTTCAAAATGTTGGGAAAATAATTGAAACGGTATAATCCTGTATTTTAAAAATAATTAATAAATATAGGTGCTTGAGTCTCGAGCCAAAAGAAACATCAGTATTCATGACAGGATTTCTGTCTCTTAACACATATGTTGTTCGTCCTTATAAATGTAGCTTAGATTTAGTTAAAGCATTTCCAGCTTAGGAAGGGATTTGATATGACCAATGCAGAAACACCGGAGTGGTATTTTTTGGATAACTTTCCATGAAACTTATTTTGTGTGATACTATCATACAAGATACCAATAAAACCTTCCTATAAACATGAACGTTTAAATAACAACTTATATCTATGTATTTAAGGCTCTATCTTTAATTGGAGACCGAAGAAACAAGGAGGCTGCTGAACGCCTGGAAAGAGAAAAGGAACTTCAAAAGGTTGCTGTCAAGAAGGATGATATTGAATTAATTGTAAGTAAGATTTTTGTTTCATCTTAAAATTCTTTATGCTGATAGGAAAAGTTAAACATTCCCATATTTTTTTTACAAATGTATGTTGGGCCATGAAATTTATTGAACACATCAGTGGCTTGCTTCATCTGGCTTGAGTACCTAATATAAAGAGTATCTATGGTTGAGTAGACAAAGTCATCAGATAATGTTTTATGTATGTAATATGTTGTTTAATGAAACAAATAACCAAGGTTGTTGCTCTGTAAAGAGAAATTTATTCTTTAATGAAAAAACACAGTAATTAAAAGAAATGACTTGCAAACACAACTTATTATTTCTACATTAGTATCTAGTACAGATTAATATTATTAACTCACCTGTAAAGAGAAACAACATTAAAAGCTATTGCTTCAAATAATATTTTCAATACGAAATATTTCTGTTCTCAAATCTCCATGTTTTATTGTACAAAGCCAGAGTGAATTTTCTAATTATAGAATGACCATAGTGAACAATGCTTCCACCATAAATAATGCTTTGCATTATTTTAATGCGCGGGAAATTTTAATTAAATGAAGAGGCAAAGGGGCTTCATTTACATGTATAAAATATACAGAATCAATAAAGTAAATAAATAAACAATGCTGGACGTTTCACACAGCACCATCCAAAGAGCTTGTTTCATGGGTACCTACCCTAGACACATGACGCATGATGTAGAAAAGCAAACATCTGTCCTTCAGCAGAAATCAAACCTGCTATCCGTATATCAGCTACAGCCCAACTAAGCCACTGGGAATGCCTATATTGAACAATATTTAGGTTTATACTTAAATGATGTGTCCATTTAAGTATAAACTTACAGTAAGGTAAGTATAAACCTGAACAAAAATGTAGGATTGTGTACAGCATAAATGCAGCATGTTTGTTATTGCATATCACAAAAGATTTTGTAAAAGTATCTTTAATAGCCTGCCACTAGAATTGTAGTAGATTTATATAGTGTCAGCAACTGGCATTCATGCTGTATGGGACTCTGCAGTGCCATTGATATATGGATTAGGCTTGCCCAGCACACATACCACCTTCAGTTTAGTTGGCTTAATTCAGAGGATAAAACAGGTCAACAGTCAAAACATATCTGAATCTGACTAAGCCACATGTTAGAAATATTGAAATAAATACTACATTAAACAAGTGGGACGGTACCGTATGTAGAATAATCACAACCATGACGCATGATGTAGAAAAGCAAACATCTGTCCTTCAGCAGAAATCAAACCTGCTATCCGTATATCAGCTACAGCCCAACTAAGCCACTGGGAATGCCTATATTGAACAATATTTAGGTTTATACTTAAATGATGTGTCCATTTAAGTATAAACTTACAGTAAGGTAAGTATAAACCTGAACAAAAATGTAGGATTGTGTACAGCATAAATGCAGCATGTTTGTTATTGCATATCACAAAAGATTTTGTAAAAGTATCTTTAATAGCCTGCCACTAGAATTGTAGTAGATTTATATAGTGTCAGCAACTGGCATTCATGCTGTATGGGACTCTGCAGTGCCATTGATATATGGATTAGGCTTGCCCAGCACACATACCACCTTCAGTTTAGTTGGCTTAATTCAGAGGATAAAACAGGTCAACAGTCAAAACATATCTGAATCTGACTAAGCCACATGTTAGAAATATTGAAATAAATACTACATTAAACAAGTGGGACGGTACCGTATGTAGAATAATCACAACTGTTTCTGTTATATGAAAGTATATGACATTAGCACCTTTTTGGTATACATACTTAAGTCATTTTGGCCAAAGATGTGGGTTGGATCCTTTTTATGGATATATGTAAAAATGGTGGCTCTAACACTGTTGTTAACATTTATTTTTCTCATTTCAGGTTAAAGAACTAGAAATCTCCAGAACATTAGCTGAGCGGACCCTACGGGAGCACAGGGGCGATCTTGTGGCTGCCCTTACTACTCTAACAAACTGATGCATTTACAAGTATGGATGTTCACTGTATAAACTTATAACTTAATATAGTTTTATATATCCTACACATGTTTTTTATTCAATACTTCACTCATGAAACAAATCTTCATTATTATCAGAACTTCTGATAATGATAAAGATTTGTTCAGAGGATCTCTGTTCAAACTGAAAAAGCCTTTATTCAGTGGGTCTGCAGGAGCCTATTAAGTAAGAGATTTACACAATAAAACACAAGCGGTAACCCCACAGTGATCACATTCATTAAGCATGTGTACAACGCATCTGCAGGGGCATTGCGCCTATAACCTTGAGACAGAGTAAGGTCTGCCCGTAATTTTACCGGTTTATTTACCCTTAAACCAGAACACAGCAATACAGACATAACTGATTGGCAGCAGAAGTAGGTATGCTGGTATTACTTCTTCGGATGAACTCTTCACAAAAAGTTTCTACTACAAACTAAATACATTTAATTGAATAAAGCACAATTGAATTTGTTTACTACAGATGACTTACTGCTATGCATATAACTCCCTTTACTATCCCATTTCCATTAGATAGAAACATCTCAATGGAAAGGAAATAATAAAATGCAGAAATGTGTTATGGCATTAAAATGCTTGTAAAATTAAATTATCTATTCTCTTGAAACGGCTTAAAGCCAATATAGTTAAAGTAATTTCAAAATAATAGGAAAAATATAATTTCATCATTTCAGCCGTAGGACGTCCACTGCTGGACATAGGCCTCCCTCATGGATTTCCAGTTATTGCGGTAGGAAGCGATCTGCATCCACCGTCGACCTGCGGTCTTCACCAGGTCATCAGCCCATCTTGTTGGTGGACGTCCTACGCTGCGCTTGCCGGTCCGTGGCCTCCACTCGAGAACTTTTCGGTCCCATCGGCCATCTGTTCTGCGAGCTACATGGCCTGCCTATTGCCACTTCAACGTGCTAATACGTTTGGCTATGTCGGTGACCCGAGTTCTTCTACGTATCTCCTCATTTCTGATTCGATCCCGTAAAGAAACCCCGAGCATAGCCCTCTCCATAGCTCGTTGAGCGACTCTGAGCTTATTCATGAGGCCAATCGTGAATGACCACGTCTCGGTTCCGTATGTCATCACTGGTAACATACACTGATTGTAGACTTTTGTCTTAAGGCACTGAGGAATTTTGGACGAGAAGACGTTGCGTAGTTTTCCAAACGCTGCCCATCCGAGTTGGATTCGTTAGGAAAAATATAAACAGTCTAAATTGTTTTAATAATAATTTATTACAAGTTTAATGTGTAAAGTTAGTTTAGGGTCCTTATTTTAAACAAATTACAAGTCTTAAAAGGCAATTTGTGACTGAAATATACTTTTTATTGGTCTTAAATTCACAATTTCATTGAAATGAGTACTTATGCGTTATTTTTATTGGATTTAGATATTTTACCGTAAACAATAAGAGATTCATTTACAGAACTGTTGTTTACATACAAAATATCTACTTATTACGTACATAGATAGTTAAAAATATGTTTTTAGGGTTCCATAGTAAAACAAGGAACCCTTATAGTTTCGCTATGTCTGTCGGTCTGCTGTCTGCGGCTTTACGGAGATAGTCCTAGAAAGCTGTAATTTGGCATGGACATATACGAGTAAAATAGTGACGCCGAGATAACGGTACAAAAAAAAACTGAAAAATAATTAATTTGGGTTCTCCTTCATTTTCCCATCGTTTGTGGTATATAGGTATTTTAAATTCATCGAGGGGTTGTGAAGACAATTTTTCGATTTAGGTTCCCGTTTGCGAAATATTCAAGTTTTACATTTTTTTTCGAGCGTCCGCCTTCTAAAATCTTAACTGCTAGATTTACAAATCCGTGAACTATCATGGTTTTAGTTGAATTTTATAGGAAAGCTATACCTACGCTTATTTAAGCTAGCTTTTTTTAGTTCTGGAGATATTGTCGCTCAAATAAATGATACGGTTTACCAAACATACCGGAATAATTTCAACGTAAATAATGTGAACGTAAAAAAAACATACACCAATTTCTAACAACAGGTCTACGTGTAACTACGGAACCTGGCCTAATTCACTATGTTTTATTTTAAATTTTCTTAACTTTAACACCTAATAAGTTTATCAAATAAATATATACATTTTTAGGCACTGTTAAAAAACTAACTTAAAAAAGAAAAACGAAAAAAAATACAGCAAAATAAAGTTTAAAAGAAAAAAAACAAATCTTACTCAACTACAATGGTAATTGCGTAGACAGTCATTGTCAATACGAAACTTTACAGGGCTTATATCACAGGGGAACCTGCAGCATAATAAATAGGATTATATGTGCAGATTTGGTCTTGTTTGCATATTCTCTTCGGGTTTGTCTTCTGGCGAGTAAGGCGGCGGTGGTATGCTGCTGTCGTGAACCTGAAAATATAATTATTTTACAACATGATGGCTTTATATCGCCGGTCTAAAACAGTAGTCTACACTAATAATAAAAAAAGGAAAGATTTGATTGATTGTTCGTTTGTTTGTATGCATTGAATAGGCTCCAAAACTACTGGACCGATTTGAAAAACTCTTTCACCATTAGAATGCTACATTATCCCTGAGTAACATAGGCTTTATTTTATTCCCGTATTCCCACGGGAACGGGAACTACGCGGGTGAAGCCGCGGAGTGCGGTTAGTAAATCATAAAAATGTAGTGTTACTTTATCATCGTCATTACAGCCGCAAAACGTCCACTACTGAACACAGGCCATCTCCATGAGGAGTAGTTGCCATACTCACCACGCCTGGCATGCGGGTTGGCGAGCGCAGTACGGGATGTTGATATACGGAAAGACGCTGCTGCCCATCTTCCGGAGGTATCCCTTAGCCGGCTCTTACTGCATCCACGGGCATGAGAGGAGGGGTAACATTCTACTGCCGGCACCCGACGGCTAACATACATATAAGTAACACTACTTATATTATATTTACTCCGCGTTAGTATTTGGAGTAAAATGTTTGGTAGATAAGTACTTTTCTTTGTTAAAAACAAATCAAATTTAATGATTAGAACCATAATGTTTATTAGAAGCATTATTTTGATTATAACAAATAAATTATCAAATTATCAATTCGCAACTATATCATAATAAAGTTAACAATGGATTGTTAACTTTAACTATTGTTTTATAAGCTGACCATCGTTTTAATTTATAGCTTTATATTTCGTATTAATATACCTATTACTCAATGTTATGGCATCGGTTTGGCTTTGGTTTTTGTATGATACATAGTAACGAGTTTTTCAAATAGCAATCGCATATATTTGTATTATATTAGGAAAAAAACTTACAAATCCATTATTAAGATAAGCGATGGCTGGATAAATGGCTGACCCTGAAGCAGGCTGCCTTGTGTACCTGAAACGTAAACATTATGTTAAACCAAAACTCTGTATTTCCTTAAGATAAGATAATAGTAGGTAATAAACATTATGATTGAGACGATAAATGATATTTTTAGATTTGGTGGGGGATACCACTGCATTGCACTGACGTGTCGCGTTGCATCGTTCCCCGTCACACTACCCCCTCCCTAACCAACCTAACTCTGAAATACCGGGGCCGTGGGCCGCTGGTAGCATTCTAGTCCGGTAACGTTGTCATGGCCATCTGCGGTCAACAACATTTTTGTCATTTCGAAAAAAAAAAAAAAGCTGGTAGCATTCTCTTTCCTCCGTCGACCGAGACATGTTCTCGGCTTGCCCGTTGACAAGCTCACCGCCGCTAACCCGGAGGTGACGTCAACCCGTCCCACATTAGCTGCTAGGCACATATTCAATAACCGGTCCCGCCGGCGGGGCCGAAGAATACACTCTTCCGTCTTATGGTGCAGTTTTGCACCTGGACGTTAACCATCAGTACATTCAAAAATCTGGCAACAGTCCAAGCCGTGGTTCGAACCTAAGTGGTGCCCTTGAGCTTGTTGCCCCAACCTAACTTTTGCGGCTGGGCGCCTTCTGCGCTCGCCATAGTCCGGTAACGTTGTCATGGCCATCTGCGGTCAACAACATATATTGTCAATTCGAAAAAAAAAGCTGATAGCATTCCATGAGCATCCCCGAAGGATATGCAGATGTTGTAAAAGAAGTAGTAGTCTGAAAGTAATCTCATGATCACTTGGACCACAACAACCCGTTCATCACTTGGAAGTCCATGAGAGAGCCTATGTCCAGCAGTAAACATCCTGGGATGAAGACAGCTGGGTGATGATATAGCCTCAGTTCAGGCACAGATAATATAATACATGTTCAGGTAACAATACCATTTCCAAAACTATCAAAGTGGTTGCCACCACAAGATAATGGACGTATTCGTTGTCAATGTGCTGCTAAAATTACTGTTTTTGAATAGTGTTTCAAACATAAGCTTGTTGGTTAAACGTTCTTACTGTGGTGGAGCATCTCTCAGTCTCTCGTCTACGTAGACCTGTAGACTACCGATGGACAGTCTAGCGGGCGCGTTCGATCTATTGCCTAGTGGTCTGAAATAAGATAATAATCAAAATTCAATGCAAGTTCCTCTTTATTAAGTCAATTTACAAAAGAACACATCACAATTTAGCCTCCTCATCGCTTGTCAAGCGTGGCGGGCAACAACCTCCTCATTGATCAGGGAGATCCATGGGAGGCCTATGTCCAGCAGCGGTAAGTAAGGGCATGTAGATTAATATAGTGATCATCATTATTTCAGCCGTAAAACGTCCACTACTGAACACAGGCCTCCCTCATGGATCTACATGAGGGGTAGTTGTCATACTCATCACGCTTGGAGGCGGGTTGATGAGCGCAGTACGTGATGTTGATACACGGAAAGACGCTGCTGCCCATCTGTCGGAGGCATCCCTTAGCAGGCTCTTACTACATCCACGGGCATGAGAGAGGAACTGCCCATGGCACTTATTGTAGTAAAATGAATAGATTACCTTATATTAGTGGCAGCGCAAAGTTTGTACAGTAGTATGAATGTGGCTATTATCCCGAAGACCAACGCTGCGCCCATGGCGATCTGTGCGCTGGATATGAGCAAAATGTCCTTCATGTTTTCTCTGGAAGAACTAAATATATTTTAAAATTTCATCAAGTACCTAACTAGAATTAACATGATCTTAAAAATATATTAGGTACAGAAGCAATCTGTTTATCTCAATATATTCTACAATATAACTTCAGGTTTTAGTGGAAGTGGGTCGACGAAATCTAGGCATCTTTTAAAAACCAAAGCTGGCAAGGCTGATGGAGGATGCTATATAGGTGCTGGGAAATCTTATAAAACTTACACACAGATGCCAAGTGACATGATTAAGGCTGGGACGATTTTGAAAATAATTATGACGGTCGTAACCAACAACGATGAATAAATAACTTCAACTGCATAAATACCAGTTGCTAGTGCAATACTTAGACGAGATAAATCGCTAAGGTGCAATACCGTTGTTTCGATGGATCACGTGATCCGTTTTGACAGCACTTGCTTTTATTTCTTGACCATTTTACAAAAAGTAAGAAAAAGAATTTGCTTGTTGGTGGTAGGTGCACGCATTCCGCATAGTTTAGTAAGTTATTATAACTTTTGAAACTATCATGGTTGTGAACACTATAATGCAATTGATTTTTTTTTAATTTACGCGATATCATGTCCATGATTTGAATCTTTTTGAGCTTCCCGATATTTAGGCGCATTTTCACACGCGAAAACAGTTCGCCATAATCGGTTTAACCGCGATCATGGCGTTTGAAACTGCGCCGAAATATCGGGAAACTCAAGGAGACTCAAATCACGATAAATATCCCATACATATATAGTTAGTAATTATATTTATGGAATGAAGGTACCTATTGGAAGAGTTACCTGCAAGCCCAGTTCCCATAAGCATCTTGGCAGGGCTGGCATATCCCTTGCCAGCAGTGAAGGGACTCATTACTGTACAGGTTACAACATTGCCCGAAGCATTTCTCACCTATATCTGAAAATAAACATATTTCTCTATAAGTTTAATTTAAGTTATTTATACAACGTCAGGTTAACTCATTACTACACTAGCCGTGGGGTGCCGGCAGTGGGATGTTGCCTCTCCTCTCTTGTCCGTGGATGCAGTAAGAATCATCTAAGGGAATATCCGCAAGATAAGCAGCAGCGTCTCTCTCTGTATCAACATCCCGTACTGCGCTCGCCAGCCCGCCCGCCAAGTGTGGCGGATATGGCAACAACCCCCTCATGCTCTTGGAGATCTATGAGAGATG
Organism: Pasiphila rectangulata; assembly: GCA_963082625.1. NCBI lineage: Eukaryota > Metazoa > Arthropoda > Insecta > Lepidoptera > Geometridae > Pasiphila > Pasiphila rectangulata. The sequence continues at coordinate 13,638,470 of OY720243.1, forward strand.
CCTATTTCTAGCAGTGGACGTGGACAGCAGGCTGAGGTGATGATGATAACTGTCAACTCATGCTCTAAGAGACACTGCAGTGCTTAGGACCGCTGTTTTCTCATGGACCCACAAATTTGACCCACTAGTGGGTCCACGAGGGAGACTCATTTCTCGTGGACCCACTAGTTGAAAGGTACAGTTCACATAGAGCATTCAATCACTTTTGTAGAACTTAGCATAATGCACTAATTGATAACCCTTTCAAGGTACAGATTCATTTATTTACTTTTGTTGTACTTAGCAAAATGCATACAAGTTCATGAAACTAAATTTCCTGGGATAGAATCTCTTTGGTTGTATGTAATATTGTTACGAGCCGGGGGTTCGGGATTAAATTATGTAGTCCAATTTTACCAAAATGAACACTTTAATCACAGATCACACCAATAAAAATCTCCAACAACTCTACAAAAGTGATTGAATGCTCTATGTGAACTGTACCTTTCAACTAGTGGGTCCACGAGAAATGAGTCTCCCTCGTGGACCCACTAGTGGGTCAAATTAGTGGGTCCATGAGAAAACAGCCCTTAGGACATTGTGAGGTGGTACCCACGCTGGGTATAGACCGCCAGTTTGGGCCACCCTCCACGATCGTTCCGTGGGTTCCGTGACATAAAACAATATAATTTGTCGTACAGGAGGTTTATATGTATTTATTGGAGATCCTTGACAGCGCCATCTCTTCTTTGTTAAAATTTCGATGATTTCTAAAAAACTGCTAATTAAACAGATCGTTATAATTTTCCAGTAAATCTTTATTACACTTCTAGCAGTTGTAGTAGTTACCAAGATATCAATCTGTGACAGACAGACAGACAAAGTCACACCATAAGGATTCCATTTTACCATTTTGGTCCGGAACCCTAACCTATTAAAAATAACTGATAGGTTTTATGATAATATGACTTAACTTGTTAAACTTTCGCGATTTGTTAACATATTTTTTAGTTTTAAAATTACAGGAATTTATCGCGTATCTTTTTCGCGTATTTCTTAGACACAACGGATGTGTAAGTAGAAAAATATAAAATGGAAAAGCTGAAAAACGCCAAAGGTCAGCAGACAACCTATCTTTCTGCCGTACGTGAAGGGGGTGACGGATAAGATTGGAAACATTCTCAAGAGATTTTCAAATAAGTCAGTTTTCACTCCCCTCTCAAAAGTCTCTCAGCAGCTCCGAACACCAAAAGATAGCTTACCGCTGCAAATGCCAGGCGTAGGTATACAAGATTGACTGTAGCTGTAGCCGTTCATACATAGGGCAAACTAAACGCACAATAGCCGAACGTGTCAAGGAGCATTTAACCGCGGTCAAAAATCGGCAAGTGTAAGTCAGCGATTGCCGAACATCTGCTGGAGTCAGGTCCTAACCACTGGATAGAACTACATGACCCAAAAGTTATATCCAAAGGACGCCACTATTATAAGAGGATAGTTCGAGAGGCGATTGTGATCAAAACACATCTAAATTTCAATCGTGAAGATGGTTTTCGTCTCTCGTCTGTATGGAATCTTGTGTTTAATAAGTGTGTGCGTTGTGTTCCCAGTCCGATAACGTCAGTGTAGTGTGTCGTAATGGGAACTTAGACATTTCTGAATCTGAAGACGAATTGAGGGTGGTCGTGGATACTGCCATCAATTCACGGCGGTAGCTCCCAGCACATCAGTCCTCCCGCGACCAAGAACGCTGAAATGTGTTCGAAACGTCGAGAGAATAATAAAAAAGGTACCTACGCGATAAAATCATGTAGTTTTAAAACTAATAAATATGACTTAACTTTGTTATCAATGTCAAGTCATTCAAATTGTAAAGGTAACCTTCCTATGGAAATTAGGAGTGCGTATCGACACGAACATGCATGCACAACAAAGTCAAATTGTTTTTGGCTGATTTGAGGTAGTTAATGTAGAATCTATTTGTATAAAACAAAGTCGTGCTAGTTACACCACTTATAACTCGAGTACGGCTGGACCGATTTCAATGATCTCAGATGTTTTAGATTTATCTGAGTCCGGGTTAACACATAGGCTTATCTATCATACATGATTATATATATAGGCTAATTAAACATAACAAAATATTATAACATAAATTCATTCTCCCTACATTCTTTAAGGATGCCGCGATGACATTTTATGGTTGTCAAATATTTAAAGGTTCGTCCAGAAAGTTTATATTGTAATTATACTAAAACAAGATGTCTTATTAGTAGTATAGTAGTTGTAGTAAGTAGTTGTTGAGTAGTTGTAGGGTAGTAGTGGAGTAGTTGTATAGTGGTTGTAGAGATTGTAGAGTACCTAGTAGTAGTTGCGATACGAAGTTCGCCTGGACAGCTAGTAGAATATAAAAAAGTATAGTAATAAATACTCGCAATGCTGGATTTTGTACACACAGCACCATCTAGTTCAATAATAAGCAGAGCTTGGAAATACCCGGCTAAGGCGCCAAAAACCCGGGGCGCGGAGGTTAAAAATGTATGCTTTAGTCTTACTATATTTTGTCTAGGTATTTTTCTTGATAAGTAGGTATGTGCTTAGAAAAAAGTATTTATCAACCGTCTGTTACCCATAACAGAATTATACCTACATGATTTTTTAATCAAAATTATTGTATGCTGCTGTTGTACCTACGTACTGCCATGCTGTGTTAGGGATATCGGCAGTAGAATACTGCCCCTCTCTCTTGCCCGTAGAGGCAGTTTGAATTTGCCAGGAGATACCTCCGGAAGATGGACAGCAGCGTCTTTCTTTGTATGCGCTCGCTTACTCGCCTATTGAACAGTAATTGAAAATCCATGTGCGAGGCCTATGTCCAGCAGTGGACGTCCTATGGCTGAGACGTTGAATGTACGTTTATTTCGATGGTTTTCTTACCTGGACACTTTACACAGCGCACTTGGAAATGGTTCGGGATGTACCCCGGAGCGCAGTAGCATCTCCCATTTACGCATTCGTACCCTACTCCGACGCATTCTATCGCTTGACAGTACTCTTCGGCTGAAAACATAGAATACTTTGACTTAAAGAAAGCTAATTACAAACTATAATATTAAACGAGGCTGAAAAGTTCACGAGTGGAGGCCACGGAAGTCCGGAAAATCGTCCATGAGGGAGGCCTATATCCAACAGTGGACGTCCTATGGCTGAAATCATGATGATGGTATTAAAAGAGTATCTATACTAATAATATAAAGCTGAAGAGTTTGTTTGTTTGGTTAAACGCGCTAATCTCAAGAACTACTGTTTCAAAAAAAGCCTGCGATAACATAATTATGTCTCTTAAGGTTGACCCACTATAACCCTTTTTATGGAAATAAAATGTTTTAAAATAATGCATGAGTTGCCACGGTTGGTTATCTTCTTCATTAGGGGGCGAAGCCCCCTAATATGCATAGTGCTGTCTGTCTGTCTGTCTTTCTGTCTGTCTGTGCATGAGACGATTGCAACCGAACGCGTTGACCGAATTACATGAAACCTTTTTTGTTAGCACCGTATTAATGAGAGAAGGTTACTGATTGATTTTGGTGACTCTAGGGTCACAGGAACCGGAGTTATGGTAACCTCATAAGGTCACCAAAAAAATTAAAGTCTTCAAATGGCCGAAAACGTCCAAAAACCCAAAAATGCCATTTTTGACCTATGGTGACCTTTTGAGGCTTTCACCCCCTTTTCTGGTACCCAAACCACCACCAATGCTTGTTTATCTTATGTATTAAATTTAAAACAGAATTGCCTTTTACATCTTATGAATTCAAGGTATCGTCGTTATTTTTGGATTACGTTAAAAAATAAAATAGTTTTTGTTACCTAATCTACTGTTGTTAATCTTCATGACGAACTAAAAATTACAATTTAGTCAACTAGCCTATTGACATCATACACTGACTGACTTCTTGAAAACACAAGCTGTAATGGTAACAAAGACATGCATTTATTTGCTACAGAGCACGCAAACAACAAAATGATATACAAACAATCATTAACAAATTAGATAACAAAACACAATACTTACAAGAAATAAAAACAAATAAGAAAAACATGTTTTTTTGTACAAAAATCATAACTCACAAAGAATCTGTGTGCTACAATATCGTACTGGTGTATTTATTTCCAACTCTACGTGGACGAAGTTGCGGCCAACAGCTAGTCAATAAGCAGAATCGAGATCTCGGTGAAGGTAATGTATATATGCGTGAGAGGATTTCATTCAGAATATACATATATCAAATATTTTCCTAATTTTTACTCACTTCCCGTCACTGACCCATCTCAATATAATGTCCTGAACTTATGAATGTTGTGAAATTAATAAAATAAAACGATTTTTTTATATAATACATTTAAACATACCTGAAACATCAGTAGGTTTCGCAGTTATGGCAACAATACAAAAACAACATAAAAAAGTAATCCAAGTTTGCATTGTCCAAAACACATTCACATTATAAAGCGGCATGAAAATGCTAGGTCGCTTCGATCGACCATTATGAAGGTTTCAGAATAGAAAAATATGGCGTGTTGATAATATTATCAGTACACTAGTATCATATCAGTGATCTGTGCGGCTTATCTTCACACGTCACCGAGTGAACTGTTTCAGTGTTTTCATACAACTGATTTGCATGAAGCCTTGGTAGAGCAAATTGAGAAAACATGACGTGGTGGAATCTTGTTTAAACGAATAATGGTTTTGTTGCCATTCAGCGTGTTCTGAAGTATCTTCGGTTATCTAGCCGACCGTATACGCCGTGTCCCTTGAAGGAATCAAGAATCAAAAAATACTTTATCTGTGCGGCCGCAAGGACCTTATCGACGCTGACCGACATAGTAACTATTTTTAGTACCTATCTTCTTGCTAATGATCCACAGCGAAATTACTTTTTGTTTACCTAGTGACATTGTGCAACACGATAAATTATCCTTTTATTAACCTAAACTTGTTGCGTCGCATACATTGACGCTTCGGCACAGGATCGTGGTGGATGGCACAAACTTAGGGAGGCCTATCAATGGGTGAAATCGGGCTGTGGATGTTAATAATGATGAACATTAAAGTTTTAATTGACTTCAGAACAAATCAAAAAGAGTCTCAAGTCATCTATTTTTATCTTTGCAACTTCAGAACTCCGTCGTTTGTGAATCCATTTGGAAAATTATTTCTGAGGTCGAATAGAAACATTTTCAATTAGCTCCCATTTCTAACCTCAGTTCTGATGATGGGATATACGATAAATCAAGGGGAATATTTAAATGTAATAAGCATATATATAGCGGTTTGAGTTTCATATAGATTTTATCATTGAAGTCGGTTTTTTGACTACTTTACTTGACTACTTCATTTTAGCTAGGAGGTATACGTGTGTTAACAATCATATATTTTACAATGATTGTGTTGACACTGCCTTATTATTGTTCGTTCGTATCATAAAACAAACAATACACTTTTATTTATTTAGGCGATGGCGCAAGCGGATAAAACCTGCATCACTTTGGCAAACTGGCAAAATTATGTTGTCAAGGTTTCTCGTAATTATGTAGTGTGTCATGCCTAACCCTACAGCATAAAAGTAACATTATCCTACCATATCATCGTTTAAGTTATGTATTTTTTATATGTGTGTAACATTTATGCTAGGTTGGATCAATCGCACGAGAAACGACGTGCGAAATGACGTTATTTACTAGTTAACTACTTCTAAAACTACCGGATCTATGGCCTTGTAGTTAGTTTTCTTTTGTTTTTTAAATATGCCATGTGACGACATGGCAAAGTGTTATGCTCAGAATACAAATAAAATGGAATAAGTGAACAATGAGACAATAATTAAAAATCAATCATTCCCTTTAGTCTTATGGCGTTAGAAAGAGGAGTATTAATTCATTAATTGGCTGCGCGTTTGTGATTTACAGGTTGGCGTAGTTAAACTGTCAAATGGTTCTAAATTGGTTCTAAGTATGCTACTAAATTAAAATGACGTATTTGCCACGATTTTGTAAGAATCTGTCAAGAGAAAGCAACGTCGTCGACTTCAAAAAAAGGAGGTGTAATATTGGAAGAGTTTTGATAACCATAATGTGGTCTTCTGCATCAATTCCACTTCACCAAATCGTCCTTTCTCTATGCAAATACTTGACCTTAAGCGAAATATGCCAAAATCGCTTTATGTTTACCCACACTATTTGAGGAGTTCGCTCGATCCCTCATGGATCCCATCATCAGAACTAAGTTTGAAACCAGCTGTTTTGCTATATTCAGTGAAACAAAAAACACAACCGCAAGTTAGTTATATAAAGGGCAAGTTACTTATCTTTGAGGCACTCCAGCATACACTATTATAATCATTTATCTTCTTTATTCGAACTCAAAAATATTTTTCCAAATGGATTCAAAAACGACGGAGTTCTTAGCTAATAAAAATTAGATTAGATTGCCGTGGGGTGCCGGCAGTAGAATGTTACCCCTCCTCTCTTACCCGTGGATGCAGTAAGAGCCTGCTAAGGGACACCTCCGGAAGATGGGCAGCAGCGTCTATCCGTGTATCAACACCCCATACTGCGCTCACCAACCCGCCTGCCAAGCGTGGTGAGTATGGCAACAACCCCTCATGGAGATCCATGAGGGAGGCCTGTGTTCATCAGTGGACGTTTTATGGCTGAAATGATGAAAGATTAAAAATAAAACCACCAAGAGCGAGTCGGACTCGCGCACCGAGGGTTCCGTGCCATCATACAATATAATCTCTCATCTTTCAGTATTATAAACAGGAACGATTTGTATTTTGTACGTTAGTAACGAATAAATTAAAAAACTACTGGACCGATTTTCAAAATTCACCATTAGAATGCTACATTATCCCTGAGTAACATAGGCTATATTTTATCCCCGTATTCCGACGGGAACGGGAACTACGCGGGTGAAACCGCAGAGTGCCGCTAGTATATGACAAAGGCGGTTTATATTTGTTGGAGAACCTTGACAGCGCCATCTCTTGTCGGATAGCTGAACTTATGTAGATTTTTTACGGGTGCCCACGAAAATCATCATTTCAGCCATAAAACGTCCACTACTGAACACAGGCCTCCCTCATGGATCTCCATGAGGGGTTGTTGCCATACTCACCACGCTTGGCACGCGGGTTGGTGAGCGCAGTACGGGATGTTGATACACGGAAAGACGCTGCTGCCCATCTTCCGAAGGTGTCTCTTAGCAGGCTCTTACTGCATCCACGGGTAGGAGAGGAGGGGTACCTACTAACCTAACCACGAAAATCGATTGTCCTAAAATCACAATCTAAAACAGTGTCTCCTGAAAGACAAGTAGGTTACCAAAAATTATGAACATGATTATTATTGTAATAAATAATTAAAAGAATAATCTTTATGAGATAATAATGTTATGGATTTATTGCGAATCACTTTATGGATTGTAATCATTATGGATACTTACCGATATTAGTGGAAACTATATTAGGGATCCTTATAATAAGCTTACGATTATTCGGGCAATCGATGATTATGAAAATAAATTTTATAGATTTATTATATTAGGGATATACAATTTCGGAGACAAAATTGAGAACCATTTTTTACACTATCGATCACTATGTATCTAACTGTACCCTACATTAGTATTTTGTTTTAGTTTTTGTCTTTTTCTCTTTCGGATCTACTTTTGGGACTTTTCGAAAATACCTAATCTCCATAAACCAAACTATCAAAATGTGCGGACCCTGCGGAGGTTGCTTCTGAGGTTGCTGCGGTGGCGGCTGCGGTGGCTGCGGTGGCTGTGGCGGCTGCTGTTGCCCCAACATCACGATTTATTTATTTATTTATTTATTTATGGACACCCAACAAAAGAATCGCAATAAAATATAAACTTATAACTAATTTAACTTATGACAATGTGTTCCTCCACTTACAGGATGTCACAGCATGCAGGAATACAAATTTTGCAACATTATAGGCAGATAACAAGATAATTTTACGAGAATGTATGACAAATAATAAGATAATAAAAAATAATAAGCCTTTCAAATTCAAAATACGATCTACACTTGCTGCACAAAGATCTGCTAATTACAGCGAAGCGGCGCTCGCAGTTTGCTGCTGCTGGCAGTCGTGCTAGCGTTCGACAAGGACGCTCGTCTTGTATGCTTCGTGCTGTTATGTGAAATTTTAATGAATATGAAATATATGAAAATATATATATAAATATATGAATATGTAATTCTATTTATATAGTACGGTAGGTATACCGACTCTCTTGTCGTGGAGACAACCTACGTGTTTATTTAATATTAATATTTCACCATTTTTTATTTTATTACATCGAACTTAGATAAGATAAGATAAAAATTGTTTATTTTGTCACAGAAATAACACAATATTATATTTTTAAAACTAATTAAATTTAGACAGAATAATACCGTGACAAAAAAGGCCACTACTCAGCATTTGCTGTGGCAGAGCAGGTCGTACCACAGCGCTGGTCTTCCGTAGTTACCATCGTTTGCGATTGGTGGCAACCGCAGCACACTAATTAACATAAAATGACATATCTAATAAATGACATAACTAATTAAAATAAATGAGACATTAATATCTATTTTTTCCTTTTCTTTCTTTCGAACGAGCTTAATATGCAACAGATATACAAAAATAGAGCATTATATTATTATAGTGAAAACTAAACTATACTAAAATATAAATTTAAATGTTTTTTCTCCAAATTCTAACAATATGTAGGTTATAAAAAAATAATAATAATAATAACAATACAAAAGCCATTATTTATGGATGGTCCGAGGCCTAGAACAGCGGGCTGTCATACTAGTCGAATTTGACTGTGATTCTAGCAAAGTCTTTTTTAGTTTATTTTTAAAATTACTAACTGTTTCGCAATTTTTTAACGGTGGAGGCAAGTTGTTCCAGCATTTCGTGGCAGCATATTTAAAGCTGCCACGAAATGCAGCCGTTCTGTGCCTCGGACATATGAGGCGGCTGGATTGACGGATGTGGCGGTTTGAGAAGTTAAGCTTCTCAAACAGGTAACTGGGCTGTTGGGTTTTAATGGTTCCAAAAAGTAGAGTGGCGAAATGAAGTGTTCTGCGAGAAGACATATTGAGGAGACCGTTGGCATTTATATAAGGAGAGATGTGGGTTCGTCGGGGTATAGGGTAGCAAAAGCGAATACATGCGTTTTGTATACGCTGCGTTAATTTTTTTGACCGGGCTAGAAGACATTCCCCGAACACAGTGTCAGCAAAGTTTAGTTTTGATAATATAAGAGATTCACAGAGTCTTAACCTCAGATCTACACTAAGGCATTCGCGCATACGGTATAATATTGATAGTCGATAAAAGCAATTTTGTACTGTTTTAAGAATATAATTTTCAAAGTTAAGTGAGCCATCCATAATTAAACCCAGATTACGAGATTCTGAGACTCGTTCAATTGGTACTCCATTTAAAACAATTTTGGGGTCATAGGAAACTATGGAATCAATTTGGTTTTTAGATCCGAGTATTAAAAGTTTTGATTTCAATGGGTTAAGGATTAGATTGTGAGATGCACTCCAACTCTCAATGCGTACTTCTGCAAACTTCGTACCGCCCTACTACTTCAACAACTTACTACTAATACTACTCTACTACTACTACTCTACTAATACTACTACCTAAATTACCCAAAAATCCATGAGAAATCGAGTGAACTACTCAAATGTTATAGGCCAGAGTGCATAGGTTCTTTTTAGGCAAGCGTTCTCAATCTTATGCCACTTATTTACTTGATCATTGAAGTCAGTATTTTTCTTATAAAATTAATAGTAGGTTGTTATACAAGAAGCTACAATGACCCATTATATACGAGGTAGTAGTAAATAGAAACCGAGTTTTAATGGGTTTTTAGCACCGTGTTTTACACTCTACTTTTCACTGCGATTGCGAGAAAATAAAATAATCCAATATGAAATACATAGTTTATTTTATTAAAAATTAAATGTACAATTTGTACATTTTTTTATGAAACAGTAATAAGTCGAGTCTTTATTCATGATTATTCTACTTCTGAATAAAGACTTTTTCGTTTTTGTAGGCTCATTGTCATTGGACAGACAAAAAAAAACTTTTTCCCCTAGAGGAAGAAATGCTATTATTTCTTCGCTCTGGTGCGCCACAATGATGATGTTTTTGAGCAAGAGGAGTGAAAAGAATTAATATCTCCGCTATCCGCTATAAGTTCTATGCGAGCTCCGTTTCTATACCTACATATAAATATTATAAATTAAGCTAGAGAGAGATGGGGATACATTGCTTTCCTGTTTGAACGGGTAATGAGAAGTCTTTTTCTTTTTCTTGTTTTTTTTCATCCGTCCTCAATATAGGTATAAGTATTCTATCAACCACTTGGTCTCAACACAAGCTCTGCTTACTTTAGGCGTAAATGGTGCAAATGTCCAGCATTACTTATTTATAAGTACAGTAACAAACTACAATGCAACCGTGATTCTTACAAAATGTAATACTCACAATACAATTTTCCGGTCACGTCTGCATAAATTCTTTAACCACTGAACAGTTTTCCTTTTTTTTCATAGAAAATGAATTAATGATTATAGCTTTACATTGTACACCATAAAAAGAAATAACAGTAGAGGATAAGATAATAATACTTACCTAAATGCATAATGAAAAATAAAGTAGGAACTTGTGGTACGGCCGTTTCCGATAATAAAATAATTTATTTGATTTATCAACAAAAAAATCGACTGCATGGTTAAATCCTTGACTAGTTGCTAACAATACCCACCGCGATATACATATATGCCTATAACATTTTTTACATTTGAGTATTTCCCCGGAGTGATAACTATATTTTTTTTGATGAGGGGATAATGAGGGGATCCTATTATCAAAAAAATATACAGACGACTTGAGAACTCTCTTGTTTGAAATCAGTAAAAAAAATTATAAGTAACCATCGTTATTTTTTTATCACTAGAAATGGCACATAGATAAATATAATCGGTTAATTGATTTTTATGCAATTCTTCAATCAAATCACCGATCTAGTGATGTGAAGAGACGACCTATTTGAATTGAAGAAAATACGTTTTTTTAATAAAATGCTTTAAAAATAGATGCCTAATTCTTGGATCAACGAAGAGTTTCGATGGTCTTCTTTATCCTACATATCATATATTATTTACACAAATTCTTGACTTGCTGAAAATACTAAAAGCATATACCTATATAACGTATGCCTACAATATTTAATGAATATACTTCTTTCCTCGTTGAAACTGTCTTAAGAACCGGGATTTGAAAAAATCGGCCAAGTGCGAGTCGGACTCGCGCGCGATGGGTTCCGTACCATTATTTATCTAAATAATGGTACGGAACCGGTATCTACCTGTTGCCGTTAAAAAACGAATAAAAACGGAAAATAAATCACGTTTGTTGTATGGGAGCCGCTCTAAAATATTTATTTTGTTCTGTTTTTAATTTGATTTGTTGTTATAGCGGCAACAGAAATACATGAAAAAATCTGTGAAAATTTCAACAGTCTAGTTATCACGCTTCATGAGATACAGCTTGGTGACAGACAGACAGACAGACAGACAAACACCAGACAGATAGACAGACAGACAAACAGACTGACTGACGGACAGACAGACATACAGACCCTAACAATGGGACTAATCTGGAAGTGTGTTCTTGTTGGAACATGAATATTCCAAATCGGTCCATAAATGGCGGTGTTTGGAATCAACATAGATTAAAAGAAATAGAAATCCTTTTTATAAACCAAACGGTTAAAAATTTTTTATGTAATTATTTCTTATAAAAGGTCCTTAAAGATGTGAAAATACTACTATAATATTTTGTTTGTCATTTAAATTGTTCTTGTAACTTTTCAAAGATCTAACTACAGTAAATGTTACCATGCCGGATTGGCCTATCTATGAGCTTAGCAGAAAAAAAATCAAGCATTTATCATAATAATTCATGTAACCTTAAAAAATCTCATCGTACTCGGCGTTAGGTAAAAAAAATCATAACTCCGAAAATACGAAAAATCGCGGAACATAACATAGGGGTGATTCAGATAGCCCTCGATGTCCTCTACATCCCAGCTTTATTATATCACTATATCTTGGGACACATTGTAATAATAAGCACAGCTATAGGGCACAGCAAAAGTTGATTTCTAATTTCTAGGTAATTACAGTCCTCCCTCTACCATGAATCATAACGCCAGTGAAATAATAAAAAAACTGTACTTAAAACTATTAAACTACTATCTAAGAGCGTGGTAGAGCACTTTAAGTTTGGTGCTCCAAAAGGTGAAATAAAATAAATCAATTAGTATGGGTTGGATGTGCACAAATAAATTATGTTTAGTAGTTGTAGGTACTTTAGATGTGGAACAAAACGATATATCAAGATCAATAGGTACTTAACTTAAATAATTTGCTTGTTGGGTACGGAGCGAGGGAAGAACCGATTTATTGGGGTTCAAGCTAAATACGGAAAATACTTTACAAAATAATTTTCACCAACACTCCGCAATGCGTCAAAAATATTTGAACTGGATTTTGAACATAATTATGTAAAAAATATAATTATTATCTGTGGTAGAATTGTAGATTTTGGAGGTTGTCTTGCTCAGATTGTCCGTCACGACGTAATTCCGATAGTAATTCATGTGGTTTAAATCTGCCTACAATATTTTTTTCAGAATCTCTATCGTCCTCACCCAAATTTTTTTTTACCTATTTAGTTTCCATTTTAACCCTTTACAGTATTTAATTAAAAGTGTGAAAAGGCTCGGTCATTTCAAATTAACGAAACGTGACGACTTTATTGACGCAGACTCTGACATCACGACGACGTGACCACGTAAAACACTCTTTTATTGAAGTTTTTGAATCACAAAGACAATTTGAAAACTTTCAAAAAGATGTGCAACTGTTTACCAAATAAAAATGTTCGATGTTAAAAAGATTTACAAAAGAACATTTAATTACTTGAATAAATACAAGAGTGTTTCACGTGTTCACGTCGTGACCTTAGTCTATGCCTATACATATAATTAATTAGGAATATAAAAAACCACATTCCCTATTATTCAGATATTCTGAATATCCCGGATCTTGGGCCGTCTAATCAACAACTTACTTTTTCACACGGAAAACTTGACACTTTTTGTCCAAAGGAAACTTTAACCAATTCTATTAGATAACTCATTTATATTCAGACGAGGCGTCCAACTTCGATGATATTTCTTCAAAGAATTACTTGAAAACTGAAGGTATGCATTAGATAATAATCCAAACAACTGATGTGAAATTCATACTCCATCTATAAAAACAAGATTCTACAATCTACTTATGCCCATCTTTACTCGCTTTTACGTTTTTTTGAAAAGTATTTTATTTTTATATATTTTTTTTAGCATTTATTTCGTACCGAATACCTTATTCTAATTAAATTTTACAGCATCCTGCACCAGCAGTTGTATTGTAGTATCAGTTGTATTGTAGTATCAGTTATATTTGGAACAAACATTGTGGACTAAAATAATAGGTGATGTAGTTTGACATACACGTAACGTAACTATAGGTAATGTAGTGTTTGTTCGTCATAATCAACTCATATATTGCCACTATTTAGAACTTACTGACTAGAGATAGAAACCTATACTTTAACCAATTCGGACGTGTACAAAATGTTAACTAAACTTTGCTTACTAAGCAATGTTAACTAAACTTTGCTTACTAAGCCGCGGGCTTCCTCACGATGTTCCCTTCACCGTTAAAGCACGTGTTTGTGATTTTTATATAAAGAATTTTCAATTTGTTTGCATTTGGTATACCTACATCCACTTTAGCCGAAGTATAACTACCCCTCATGGAGATCCATGGCCATGTTCAGTAGTGGACGTAATACGGCTGAAACGATGATGATGATAATAAGTACGTACAATCTTCTTCCTATTTATACAAAAGCCAAGAAAACGAAATACTACAAAAACAAAATATGATTGAGTTTCACTTTCAAAATTAACGTGAGATATACATACATAGGTACTATTCATTTCGTGAGTAATTCCCGTTTTTACAAAATGATTGAGTTTCGTTTCTGTATTTCATAAAATCCCTGCTTCTACAAGTTTGAGGTGCAGGACGGTATAATTGGAATCTGTAGCATCCGCGCTCTCACGAAGATTGATTTTGGGATAATGATTTCGCTTTTGGACCTATCTAAACTTTTTCGGGGCAAGCAAACAGATTTAAATTTTTAATTGGTTAGCAGCCGTGGCGTAGCGTGTTCGGGGCTTCATGCATTCGGGGTTTTATGCATTAATTAGTTTGCGGTTGAAAAGTTCCACAAAAATACATAAACAATAATTTCTACAGGTCTACGAAGTAAAGCAGGTGTAGCTTCTACGGAAAAAATACACACCGTAGACTCTACTCTACTACTCTACTCTACTCTACTCTACTCTAGTACTTTATTTGAACAAGCATTAATACGGGGGTACTAAAGGGGGCGAAGGCCTCAAAAGCTCACCAAAAGTCAAAATGGCATTTTTGGGTTTTTGGACGTTTCGGCCATTTGAAGACTTATTCTTTCGGTGACCTTTTGAGGTCACAATAACTCCAGTCCCTATGACCCTAGGGTCACCAAAATCAATCAGTACCCTTATCCCATTAAGACGGTGCTAACAAAAAAGTTTAATGTAAATCCGTCAACGCGTTCGTTTCTAATCGTCTCATGCACAGACAGACAGACAGACAGCGCTATGCATAATAGGGGGCTTTACCCCCTAATTTTATGGATTACTGGTTTCTGCCCGCACCTTTGCACGCGCTGTACCTGGAAAAAGCCTTAACAAGTAAATCCTGGTCTACGTCTATATAAGAGTGCAAAATTTTAAAATGATCTGTCTGGTAGTTTTAGCGTGAAGTGCTTACAAACATCCATCCATAGAAACAAACTTTCGCATTTATAATATAAAGATGGGATAGTAGGTTTAACAAGAGAACTGTTACATAACTAAACATGATTCACATAAATGCTCTTTCAGTAACACCATTAAGAACCCTCGCGTCTACAGCACAAGCCACGAGCTTAGTTAGAGCGAGGCGTCGAAACTAAACATGTTACATTAGGTCTATATTAAGCATTTATTTGTTAATTTAGGCTTTACAGAAATAAACACTTTTTATCTTTTTTTATCTTTTATTTCAAATTCAAATAACTTAATTGATAGATAAGTTGCACATAATGAACGTCAATAACATAGACTAATAAAGATTAATCTTAAAGTTCGCTTCTGATTTTTTTAATGTTATATCAGTACACAAAACAAAGTGTTATGTTATGTCTTAGGTTATAGTGTTGTGGAGGTGCACTGGAGTTAAACATATAAAAAACCAGCTCTGTTATATCATTTCAGCCGTAAAACTTCCACTACTGAACAAAGACATCCCTCATGGAACTCCATGAGGGGTAGTTGCCATACTCACCACGCTTGGCAGGCGGGTTGGCGGGCGCAGTACGGGATGTTGATATACGGAAAGACGCTGCTGCCCATATTCTGGAGGTATCCCTTAGCAGGCTCTTACTGCATCCACGGGTATGAGAGGAGGGGTAACATTCTACTGCCGGCACCCCACGGCAGTTATATAAACACTGTAATTGTGCTGCAGCGAAGTGTTGTTCATGCAACCTCAGATGGGGCCTCAGAGAATCGCTACAAGATAAATTTAAACAGGTAAATATATTATACATAAGCCCACAATTTTGTTTATTGCTTAAATTTAAATACTACTGACAAAATGTCATCCGTACTCTTATTTGCTTAATATAAAAAAAAAATATCATAATTCTACGTTTGGGAGTACGAGACGTTGATGTACGGAATGACGCTGCTGCTCATCTTCCGGAGGTATCCCTTAGCAAGCTCTTACTGCATCCAACTCCGGAAGATGGGCAGCAGCGTCATTCCGTGTATCAGCATCCTGGACTGCGCTCGCCAACCCGTCTGCCGTCATTATGGCAACACTCCGTCATGATCAGAAGGTAGAGTAGGTAATACTTGTACTTAGAGATCCATGAGGGAGGCCTATCTCCAGATGTCCTACGGCTGATATGATGATGAAGATTAGAGAAATACATATAAATCTTGAATTCTATATAGCTTCTGATATTTCTAATATGTTTAGAGTTCTATATAATCCCAGGTATCTCTACTTCAAAGCGGGTTTTCAATGCATAAAAATGTAATGTACTTATAGATTAAGTTACTGACATAAAAAAAAAAACTTGAAACAATGGAAATAAATGCGTAGTGTAACTTCTACAAAATAATATAGTTCACCGTGGACCCCGTTACAAAATAAATAAAAATAAATAATGCTGGACAATTCACACAGCATCATCTAGCCCCTAGCTAAGCAGAGCTTGTGTTATGGGTACTAGATGACTGACATACTTAATACATTATACTTTAGGATGTTCATACACGGAAAGACGCTGCTGCGCATCTTCCGGAGATATCCCTTCTTACTGCATTCTTACTGCATTGCACTGCATTATTACTGCATCCACAGGCAGGAGAGGAGGGGTAACATGCTACTGCGGGCACCCCACGGCACCACACGGATTTACGTTGACATCTCAAATTCAAACTCAATGAGGCGTTTTCATTAAAAAGTAAAAACTTCAAAAATAGTTACCTCGAACCATATAGATGGCGTTAATTTTCTTTTACTGGTAGGCACAATTTGACAATGACAGGATTAATCACAAACTTGCTTACTCCGCTTGCCAGCTCCATCTGTTAGGTTTAGTAGAAAACTCTTTTTGTTTTGTTACTGAAAACGGCTCATTAATCAGTTTTTATTAGCTTCTTCTTCTTCTTCGTTTTTGGCTTTTGTGTTTGGTTTTACACAATTCTGCCAGTGTCTTTATTAGCTTCAGAAAATGCAATAGATTCGACTCCAATATACCTAAGTAGGTTTCAAAATGCAAACTGACACTGAAAGGATTAAGTACCTTGACTCTCGAGATCAAGTTAAACATAAGTTCGAGCTTGGTGTCTGTCCTCTACGTGTCTCTCCACGCCTCTAGTGCCACGATGCAATCTGAAACACCTGGCACCTTGTACCTACATTCAATGTCACTAACCCTGTTATTGGCAAACAGAAACTCTCAATTGACTTATCAAATTCAATAAACGGGACTAATACAATAGGTATTCATCATTTCAGCCATTAAACGTCCTTTGATTAACACAGGCCTCCCTCATGGATCTCCATGAGGGGTAGTTGCCATACTCACCACGCTTGGCAGGCGGGTTGGTGAGCGCAGTATGGGATGTTGATACACGGATAGACGCTGCTGCCCATCTTCCGGAGGTATCCCTTAGCAGGCTCTTACTGCATCCATAGGCATGAGAGGAGGGGTATCATTCTACTGCCGGCACCCCACGGCGAACACAATAGGTATTATACCCATTTTATGGTATAGGTGCCTAATAAATATATTAATGTCCTAGACACTGCAGCGTCCTGACCAGTATAAATATCAGTTGCTGACGCTGTATAAATCATCTATACTAGACATAAGGCCCTTTTTACACCCATATTTGAAGAGTATCTTAATTTTGAAACCAAATTTTTATTAACTAAATAAATACCTGGAAATTGTATTTAATTTTACATTGAACAGCCAGGAACCCTTGTAGTTTCACTTTGTCTGTCTGTCTGTCTTCGACTTTACGAAGAGACTAGGTATGAGGCGGTTAACACACTGCCACGCACCACGCTGCATGTTGCGTGTCGACGCACCTACGCGCGTACGCACGGCGTTCTTGCGAGAGTGCAGATCTGCATTATCGTGCGGGTTTTTCACGCACTCACGCGCGTAGTTGCGTTTTGTAGATTCACGGCGGCTCTGACTCATTTAATTCAAAGCTGTTCGCTAGACTGCGGGACTCGCCATACCTTGCGTCTCGGCCCGCACCTACGCGCGTGGGTGCATGTTTTTCCGCGCTTGAGCGCATATACGCGCGTGGATGCATTTTCTGTGTGTTGGACTGTGCGTGTTTTCTATACGAACGGAGATACTTACAAGCAACATTAAAACACGCATTCACGCAACATGCAGCGTGGTGCGTGACAGTGTGTTAACCCTTAGTCCTCAAAAGCTGTAATTTTACATAGAAATATAAAATAACTAGCAGCACCGCGGTTTCACCCGCGTAGTTCCCGTTCCCATGGGAATACGGGAATAAAATATAGTCTATGGTACTCAGGGATAATGTAGCATTCTAATGGTGAATGAATTTTTAAATTGGTCCAGTAGTTTCGAAGCCTATCCAATGCATAAAAACAAACAATCAAATCTTTCCTCTTTATTATTAGTATAGATGTAGATGACGCCGGGATAACGGTACAAAAGAATGCTAAAAAAATATTAATTTGGGTTAAGTACCTACCTTCTATACCTACAAGTAAGATGGGCATGATCATGATGTTTTTTGATTTTCCCATCGTGTAGGGTATCGTTGAATAGGTATATTAAAACCATTTGGTTGCGTAGAATGAGTTAATTTTTCGATTTAGGGTTCCGTTTGCGAAATATTAAAGTTTTAAACTTTTTAAGTTTTGGAGAAATTGTCGCTAAAAATCGAATACGGTTTACCAAACGTACCGGAATACTTTAAACCTAAAACTCAATTAATACCCGTTTATATGATTTGATAAACGTATAAAAACATACACTTAGTTTCAACAACAGGTGTTCGGTTAACTACGGAACCCTAGACAGCGCATGGCCTGACACGCACCTGGCCTGGTTTATTAAAATTCGCGCGTAATTTGACTAAAACGCTGGACGCGTGGACGCAATATTTCTCTGTGGTCATGACGTCACTTAGCCTGCAAACAAATGCGCTATTATTGATGTACGGTATCTGTTCACTCACATTTTTTTATTTTATCGTGAGAAGTAGAATGGGGAAGAACTTTGCCCAGCAGTGGGACACATTAAAGGTTATTAAAAAAATGTTTGAGCTAAAACTAACATAATCCGACTGCTTTTTGCCTCAGCTATCGCAAAAATATCTTTTTAATATTTTTTCTCAGCTTTTACTCTATCCATTTAAATCAACGGCTTCCGTGGCCCAGTTGGGTTAGTACACCCCCTTTCGGCTTAGAAGTTAGAACACATATTATAATGATAGACAGACTTCAGACTCACAAGGTAGTTATTTTTATAAATAGAAATTTTGTTGAAAAGCTTTTAGAGACGCTATAGCCAGCTAAGTTATTTTTTAGATTAAGTTGTAATATATATACACCCTGTACAATGTACATCAAATCCAATAAACGTGGCTCTTAGATCCAAGTTTTATCAAGTAAGTAACTGGACAAATCTACCCCAAGTTACCTGTTTGGTAAAGCTGTCACGTTTCGGGTCGGATAATTTAAGATTACGACTCGTAAATACGAAATACATAAAACAAAAAGTAAGTGACGGACACGTACCAAAACCTTAAAGTTCTTCGAAAGTGCCATTCGGTCCGCACCTTTGATATTAAGCTAGGGCTGAGACATAAAAGACATTGCAGTGTAACTTTAGTGTAAGATTTGTGCTACAGTTTCCTTATAATAAAGTCTAGGTTTAATAATAAAATTATGGTAGAGCGCTTTGTGAGAGGGCCTGTCTGTATGTACTTAATGCTACAACCATTTTGTCGTTGATTTAAGCTGCCTGTCATTGGAACGGGGCACAAAAGGGAAGAGTGAAGCTGAACAATCGTATTGCATAAAAACTCCGCTACGAAAGTTTTTATACAATTCTATTGGTCAGTTTCGCTCCGCTCTGGTCAGGCCGTACGTAGGCTTCGAAGGAAATACTGATGAAATTAGGAGGCACGTAAGGTTAACACTATAAACGATCTAGAAGCGTATTGAAAAGATTCTTGACATGTTTGGGCGACGTGATGCTTTGTTACAGCTTGTTGTGTTGCTTGTTGTTGTGGGAGCTTGTTCCCTTTCATACGAGGTAACTATTGTACCAAATGCTTGTTTTTATGCTCCAGGTTGTAAGAAATATATCAAGATATATGTTTTCAATACATTAGCAGGCTTTCCGCTACCACAATGGGTGCAATCTTGTTGAAACTTTGCGTAATAAACGAACGTAAATAACGAGATAATTACCCATTTACCTACATGTATGTATCTATGATGCCGTGGGGTGCGGGCAGAAGAATGTTACCTCTCCGTCTCCTACCCGTGGATGCAGTAAGAGCCTGCTAAGGAACACCTCTGAAAGATGGGCAGCAGCGTCTATCCGTGTATCAACATCCCATACTGCGCTCACCAACCCGCCTGCCAAGCGTTGTGAGAATGGCAACTACCCCTCATGGAGATCCATGAGGGAGGCCTGTGTTCATCAGTGGACGTTTTATGGCTGAAATGATGATGTATTGATATATCGCCTATATATCAGTAACCATCTTGCCATCTTAGTCGGCTATTAGTCAGAGAAAATATTAGGTCAATACGTCTAAAGCTGACTAAGCCGTGGGTTTTCTCACGACGTTTTCCTTATTCCTCACTGTTTCTTTTTTTGTGTTAATTTTGGTATTGTCTATGCCTTCGTATGTGTCCCCACACTACGCTGGACAGGAAGTGTCCCATCTCTACGAATCAAGCAAGAAAAACGCAGACGCATGCACTTCTTGCGCAACGCCATATTTTTTACGCTCAGTTCCTATATACACCGCAGCCTGAGAGGACATATCTCTCGGCCCCAATTTATTACTAATTAATTTACCGCG
The DNA here is from genome assembly GCA_963082625.1 of Pasiphila rectangulata. Lineage (NCBI taxonomy): Eukaryota > Metazoa > Arthropoda > Insecta > Lepidoptera > Geometridae > Pasiphila > Pasiphila rectangulata. The sequence goes on from OY720243.1 coordinate 13,659,375, forward strand.
CGCGACCACAACCAGTGAAGTGAAAGGAGGCCTCCTACAGACTTATATGTGCGTGAGTGGAATCCATCCCGAACACCTGGGAAACTGCGACCAGCCAGCTCAAGCTAACACTGTGGCAGCAGAAACAATACGGGGTATGTACTTTGCCTAATTAGCACGAAACTGATTCCATCTTCACCTGGCCTCTTGATTTTGAAACTCCCATTTGCGTATTTCCATGAAAACCTATATGAACTATCATAACCAGCACCTACCGCTGGGCGAGAATATATTTTTAAAGAATTATTCCATCCACTCACCGTTCAAGCACGTGAACAGGCAGTGCACCAATTTTTCTTATTATTTTTCAGTCTTGATAAGTGTACATATGTGTCTTTGAGGGTGTATATAGCTCGTAAAGCAATTTTTACCCCCGCACCGGCCCTAATCCGTCAGGCGGCAGAACGGACTTGTTGTGAACCTAATCTGGATTCCACGCGCGAATTATAAGTACCTACATATGTTCTCCACAACCAATTACGTTTTTTAAAAAAATGTTACATATAAACTGTTACATACACTAACTCATAAATACAGCTTGAGCTTATTCTGTCGATCTCATGAACTGTATTTATTAGGATATGAAGGTTTAAGTGAAAATTTATAGGCAACTTGGGGATTTTTTCTATAAAGGATTTTATTGGAATTATTATTTCACATTGAAATTCATACATATGTCCTGAACTTTACTAAATATGGATTTTAAAGTCAAATATTGAGTAGCTTGGAAGATATGGAGACGCGGAGGAGTTCAAAATAAGTAATTTGATACACCCTTAACGGTGCAGGAAAACATCGAACTGACGACCTTCCAATCGATATTGGGGGGTGCTTACCACTCGGCCAACACGGCTTATCGCGTAGCCAATATACGCTCAGATAATAAGATAAACATACGGCATATGTTTGAAAAGAATACCAGAAAACAAAGGAAACTTCACCGTTTTATGCGTTAGTAGTTCTCGTTTCCGTGGGAATACATACGGAGATAAAATATAGCCTTTGTTACTAGCTGATTGGTAAAATAATTTTTGAAATCGGTTGAGTAGTTTAGGCGTGAAAGCGTGACAAACAAACTTACATTCGATTATCATACAATTTTACTGTAATGTTGTATATACTGTAATCAATATAATATATAAAACTCTTCCGTTACTGACTGAGTGACTGACAGACAACGCACAGCCTAAACCACTGGACCTAGAGACTTGAAATTTGGCACACATATACCTTGAGTATCCTAGAGGTGCACTAAGGAGGGATTTTTCGAAATTCCCACGGGAACGGGAACTACGCGGGTGAAACTGCGGGGTGCGGCTAGTGTTGTATATTACTCGTACAGTTTAAACGAAAAATCTCACTGGAACTGTTGCCAAGGCACAATATTTTGTGCCGTAAATTGCAACTAGGACCCGGACTTCCAAGGTAGTCCCATAAGGTCTCAGACAGTTGGCATGGCCCGGCATTAAGAGCTAGATTAGCCGGCGCAGGTGCGTCTGAGCCAGGCTCAGACTAAATTAGTGCACGTGGAGCGCCCAGAGAATTTGCCTGAGTTTTGACATGGGCTGCATGCATTTAATTATATACGGAGCATTTGGAAACAATGCTTCCCTGGAGCTTTGGAAGTATTGTCATTTTCTGTTATTCTAGTTTCCACTCGAAATTTCTGGTTCAACCATCAACATTATAAACCCGGAATGGGTAACTGACAGTACACAAGTACTTACTTATAGACTTATACAAGTACTTACTTAGTTTTATTAACACATAATTAACCGGGTATTTATCGCGTTATAAATACATAACGCGCACCTATATATATACATATGTATGTTTATATATGTTATATACGCACAATAGTTAAATATGTGTTAATAATGTGTCGTGATCGCGAAAGTTTAAAAAAGACTATTATTTAGTTTTATTTAACAACTTAATAGAAAAAACATTCCGACATGAAAAATTGGTGTCGCCACACAAATCCGATTTTTTCGTTACTTACGAGTATGTCCCGCGGCGGGGCCCGAGCCCTCCTCCGTCTCAGCCGGCTATACGGCACAGTGGTCCTCAAATAAGTAAGTCGTAATTTTTTTTATTTAGTATAAAAGCGAGTACTAAATGGCCTGATTTAAAATGTTTATTATTAATGAATTGAATCTGGCGTGATTTTAAGAAATCCTTATAATATCTAAATCTGTCGATTTTTCCTGAAGATGCCTTGTAGAGAGGCGAAACTGGTCGAATTGTTGAGTGTTTCTTTTTCAACCGCTCATTATGATAAAGGCTATCGGATTTGTTACTATATGTATATTTGTTGTTCATTTAGATATGTGTATTACTATTTATTCTGCAAGTTTCCCGTCTTCCAATTTAGGGCGTCTTTCGACAGAATAACGAGGGGTAGGTTTACCATCGCATATCTGCCTGCCATTAGATGGAATTGCCCTCTAGCGACTATAGGTAACTACATTATGCAGGTTAGGTTAGAATAATTTAAATATAACTCTTTCTTTTATTCTAAAACCATTCTCAACGTATACATACTAACCTCTAGTAATAGTATCACATACTAAGTAAGTTTAAAGGGGCTCAGTGGGCTATAAAACGTGGTATCCACGTACCCCATGGTAGATTCTTACCCCATAGTATCCATGGAGGGGAGAGGCAACATTCTACTGCCGGCACCCCATGGCATCCCATCGGCATGTCTTCAGCTTTCGAAGGTTTTATGTCAAGGAGTCGACTATTTTTATGCCGTTGATGTTGATACTGGATCCAAAGATTTATTTGACTGCATCTACTAGTACCTACTGTTAAAACTATATATATAGTTTTAAGGTATATACCTTATCACCCTAACCATATGGAATTCTTTTAGGGGTTAGTCCATCATGCCCCAGATAACTAGGTTTGTTTGTGGAGAAATAGGAAAAAAATGTACGGCTTTCAATCAATTTATTTCCACTGACTCTTTGTTTCGGTAAATGAAATAGCTCCAGTTGGAACTTCAAGCGTGCAAGTGGAAATAGAAATGGTTGGAATATTGCAGAATTTTCCACTCGTAGATAGTTTCTGCGGATTAGGGCTTTGACACTTATCCACAATGCTGGCGTTCGATGTGAAATTACTGCTCAGTATCTACGTACTATCATAGACAAACTGTACACAATTATGTGTTATAGTGTGTATAGTTAGTCTATGGTACTATTAACTTGGCTGTTTCTCTCAGGTAACTAATCAATAGATAGATAGATAGAAAATTCTTTATTGCACAAACTTAAAAGTACTGTACATAGGCGAACTTAATGCTAAGTAGCATTCTCTTCCAGCTAACCTGTGTGTAATGTGGACTAGATTAAAGGTAGTGCACAAAAGATACAAAGAGATATATACAAACTTAATAATCACTTAATAATCAATAGAAAGATAATTACAAATTTATGATGATGAAATAAATATAATCATTATATTTGATACTTATGTCCTTTGTCCTGGCTTTTTCTCTCATACGTGAGAGAAACATACAAAAGAGAATACCCTTGGCAGATTCTTATTCGGCTATAAATCAGAGGAAAGAATATGTCAATCGCCTGAGGCTGACTAAGCCGCGGGTTTCCTCAATTGAAAACGTACTCGTTGTTCCCACCGAACTTAGAGAACGAGCGGGAATGAAGTCCCACTGCATTTGAATTTGAATTTACGCACCTAGCGATTTGGACTGGATTGTTGGAATTCTCCGAACACCGCAAACTTTAATCGGACATTTTGCAATGATATTGTGCTGTTATCTAGGAATAGACTTTTTTCAATGGTATGGAGTATGCATTTCATATCCTCGGACAAAGAAAATTAATTAAAACCCCATATCCCAAATTCTACCCCAATATTCGAAATTCCCCCACGACGGTCGATTTGTATTGAGGTAGCCTTCTTGTGTTTTACATTTTATTCAGAAATTCATTTATTTATCCATTTTTCTATAGTTTGCAATTACAAAACATAGACAACATATTAAAATGCGATCATCCATTCAAGAGTTCATCATCATCATCACAGCCGTAAAACGTCCACTACTGGATACAGGCCTCCCTAATGATCTCCATGAGGGGTAGTTGCCATACTCACCACGCTTGGCAGGCGGGTTGGCGAGCGCAGTACTGGATATTGATACAGGAAAGACGCTGCTGCCCATCTTCCGGAGGTATCACTTAGAAGGCTCTTACTGCATCCACGGGCATGAAAGAAGGGGTAGCATTCTACTGCCGGCACCCCACGGCAATCAAGAGTTATCCGCGGATAAATAAATGGGTCATATACAACAATTGTGCCGAAACGCCTAGTTGCCACTAAGAACATAGTTCGCTTCGCTCACTCGTTCAATAAGTACGAGTACAAACAGGACATTTTATTGGAATGTCCGTGGGTAAACTAGTAAAAACTACTTATTCGTACTTCGTGAAAGCCCTTCAGGATCACTCTGAAAACCAGCACTGCCTCGTACCTCTGGAGCGGAGAGCATATAGCCGAGAGTGGTCCTTTTTGGCCAACAGCGGCACAGAAAAGATAATTTTTCTTTTTAATTTTAATTGTGTAATGCTTAATATTAATAATACAGACTTAGTATTTAAGAAGTTTTTTCTATGTATTGCTTTTGTCTTTACATACACTCCTAACCGCTGCGGAACGCTATTTTTTCAACGTTTTTGTAAATAAGTCGAAAACTATAACGCTTATAGCAAAACTAAAAACCGTTTATTAATGTGCAAATGAATACCTTTCATATGATACCCCACATGACCTAGTAACTTCATAAGGATTTTTGAGACCCCCTTTCCACCCCCCTTGTTTAAAAACTATGCAAATTAGAGAGTTCGCTATAATTTTCCTGAAAGCCTTACATACACTTCTTTCAGCTATAAGAGTTTCAAAGGCTTATCTCTGCAAACTTCGGAGATAAGGGGGGCTATTTTTTACAACGCTTTTGTAAATAAGTCGAAAACTATAAGACTTAAAGCAAAACTAAAACCTGTTTATTATTGTGCAAATGAATACCTTTCATGTGATACCCCACACGACCTAGTAACTTCACTTACATTTTTTTACATAAAAAGACTAGTTTTTAACATTTTCAAATATGCTTTTTTACTATGTTACATAGTAAAAAAGCGGTATCTTCAACCATTTCAAATTTCAAGTCGATAGCATCAGTAGTTCTCAAGATATCAATTTGTGACAGACAGATAGACAAAGTGATACCATAAGGGTTCCCCTTTAACATTTTGGTCCTGAACCCTAAAAACGATTAATAGGTAGATATACAAGTTTATAAAATTAAACATTTTAAGTTACCCCTGTCACTTTACCTACTCTCGGAGGTTTTATTTTTTTTAATGTGTACCCTTGCAAACTACGCAACATGCCCTTTCATTTGATACCACACTTGGGTGTATTTGGAAACATTTGATTACTCATCCCCCTCTTTCACCCCCCATTATCCTGTAAACTTCTTAATCGATTTTGATTTATCAAAATCATGTTTAAGAACCACCGCCGGAAAACCTGCTTTTAAATAAAAAAAAAACTACATGCAAATCGGTCCACTCGTTTAAGAGCTACGGTGCCACGTACACACACACAGGTCAAACTTATAACACCCCTCTTTTTGGTCGGGGGTAATAGGTAATAAGGGTAATAGATAAAATAATACCGAGACATTTTCTAATGATAGTCAAAGTCATACGTTTGAGTCTACATGGCCGGAAGTGGCAATGGACCGCGACAAGTGGAGAAAGAAAGGGGAGAAAAAAAGTCAGTCATGAATCGTTCTCACAAGATACAAAACCCAGATCGATATTATCTTACCAGAACGTTTTTCTTTTTAAATCGGTACATTTTTTAAAACATTTATACTTATCCACTGAGAATATTTAATTTTAATTCATTGAGTTGGAATTATAGCTGCATTCGTATACCAAATGTACATACTCGTAGTGTTCGTAGAACCATTCTGCTTCCACCTTGAAGATCAGAACCAAATAGGACTTGCAGAAGCTAAAATTTATGCAGATCCCGGCTTTGTTATAACTTATCGGGGCTGGCGTGCCCTGGTGCCTTAAGCCTGCCTTCCACTGATAGAAGAAGCAGTAAATAGCAAGTTACTATTTTTTTTAAAACCATCTTCCAATTATAAAAGCCTTGACTTGTTGCTGATAACACCCAAACCGCCAAATATTTGAGTATTTCCTTCGAATAATCATGGAAGGACTGGGTGTAAAACCAAGCAAACATTATAAAGTGAAACAAAAAACCCAACCGCAAGGTTAAATTTAGGGCACAAAACTATACCTTGAGGGACTCCATTGTCAACTATTATTACCTTTGAAAAAAGGGTCATGTAAATCATGAAAATCTGAACACAGGTCTACAGGATATCCATGAGGGGTAGTTGCCATACTCACCACGCTTGGGTTGGCGAGCGCAGTACGGGATGTCCATACACGGAAATACGCTGCTGCCTATCTTCCGGAGGTATCCCTTAGCAGGCTCTTACTGCATTGGTATGAGAGAAGGGGCAACATTCTACTGCCTGAACCCCACGGCGTACATACAGTCGGTTAAAAACTAGTAAATGTCATCGCCGTACTTAGACAGGATAAACTCGTCTAAGTCGCCGTAGAGTGAAAATTGTTCGTTGAAAAGAGATACCTATTTCAATAAAAAAAGCTAATTATATCACAGTGAAAACTTTTCACATCCAAGGTTTCGTTTCACTCTACGGCGTTGACTTGTATTGTAAAATGTTACTATTGTAATGAAAGGCACTAATCGAAAAAGTAAAGCTTCTACCTACACGAATTGTCAACGTTCCAAGAAAATTGCCATGACATTGCATTATGTCAATCGTTAGCTTATAGAGCTATCGCAGAGCAGCTCTATCTTATCTATAGCGATTGACATAATATGATTGCACGTTCGAAATATCCCACTAATAGGTTGTTACATATGAAATTGGCGTTTTGTCGTACTGGCCACTTTGATCTCAAATAACTCCTCTTTGGTTAGGAATTCCAAATTTAAATTTAAACAGCTATTTACTCATTTATGTTTCGAAAACCCTTATTAATTTGTTCTTCCTGTTTTGTATTTTTTCTTTGCGTCACTCAGTTTACAAAGCGGAAAACTTGAAATATCGCGTTATTTAACGTACGTAACGGCTCGAAGGATTAATGATGTGTATGGCGGCGGTGTCGCAAAAGAAAACACAGTGCGTTTTTGGTTCCAACGTTTTCGTTCTGGTAATTTCGTCCTGCAGAACAAGCCCCGTGGACGGCCGGAGATCAAAGTTGAGAATCAAGAATCGAAGGCTATTGTGGAAGCGGATCCATCGCAAACCACGTCCGAGTTAGCTGCAGGCTGCGGTGTTAGTGATAAAACTATTTTAATCCACTTGAAGCAAACTGGGAAGGTGAAAAAGTTTGAAAGGTGGGTACCTCTTCTTGTCAATTTTATCCATTCTAAGGTTGCCTGGAAGAGATCGCTTATAGTGATAAGGCCGCCCATTGTACTTCTACTTTTAGTTTTGTAAGTTTCTTTCTATGTTAATTTTTGTGTTAGTATTAAGTTAAGTACAATAAAGAGTTATCTATCTATCTACCTCACAAATTGAGTGAATCAAATCGACAAACGCGCGTTGACTGCTGCGTTACATTACTCAAACGGCACAATAATGAAGGGATTTTACACCTACATATTAGAGGTATATATGTACCTACAGCGATCCGATCATAAAAGTAATTTCTGGAATAAGAAAATTGATTACAAATTACTAATTTGTGGTTGTGTGTGAGGTTTAATTACTCGCACCTCTAATTTGCTTTGTGACTATTTTATAAAGCTTATTACACTGATACTTTTTTAGTACCATCCCCGGAAATAAAATGTATATTACTCTGCCATATCACACCAAAGAGCGCTTACTGACACCCTATAGACGGATGTCAAAACGCAAACTTTAAAGTGATATGGTTGTAGGCCCGTGATAGTTATTTCGGTACGATTCCCGGCTCTGAACAAATGTCTGTACGATCTGCAGAGAGAAAACAGAGTAGACAATTATTAGACCTATGTTGCTTTTAGGTGGAAATATTTTGACATGTTTTCATTCAAAACTGTAATGAAATCGACATTCAGATTCTGACAATCGGATCAACGCTTGAGTGTCTTAAAATACTAAGTAACCTTACAGTAAAATCGTATTAGGTACAGGGGACCCTAGGTACGCGGAGATCGGTCTCTGTGGCAAACAAGCGTTATTGCGGGCTCGGATTATGAAGGTGAACCTACCAAGTGTTTATTGACACTACTAACGAGACCTTGCCTACCTATAAGACGTTATGTGCTACTAAGAAGAAAAAGAGACAGTTTGTTATTCTAATTTTTATAGCCCAATTTTCGTTTCAATTGTATAAATTCTCTAACTAACCTATGAGAAGATTTTGTCAAGGTCAAGGAAGTCAATGGATGAGGCTCGCTTAGGACCGTTCGAATTGTTTTAAAGAAGGCCGATCACAATGATTGTTTTGATGCTGGTGGCAGATAGGACTGGGCTGGACACGTCTCTCGCATGTCAAGAGATTTTGGGCAAGGTCAATCAGCGTTTGTTGCCAATTTCTACGATTGTATCACCAGCTGCGGTTTTTATACGACTAATTGACGAGAGAAGCCGAAGGCTCACCTGATGTTAAGGGGTGTCCTCTACCTATTTTAACTGCTGTACCGCTGTGATCACGGTGACTAAGCACGTGACCAACGCTGCATTGCATTGAGTCACTCTGAGACATAGAGCAGTCAGGTCTCATGTGCCCGTAATTTCACCGACCCCCTTACCCGTTAAACCGGAACACAGCAATGCAGACTTCAGGTACTGCTTAGCGGCGGAAATAGGTATAGAGCTGGTAATTCCCCGGATAAACTCTTCACAAAAAGTTCTACTACTTACTACTATTTTGTGTTCGACAATATTCATTCAGTTCCATTAGGTATATTATCTCTATTAAATGTGTCGATAAATTATGATTTTAATGACTAGGTGGTTGCACAACCTTCTGTGTCCAAAAGTGCATCCCAACAAAAATAATTTTATATCTTCTAGTGAATAATAATTATTAAGTGATAGGCACAGATAATATAATACACTAGTAGTGATAGGTACACCCACATGCGCTCAAAGGTTGCTGCAAGAAAACGAATCAAGTAATTATTTTAAACAAGCTCCCTTATATAAACTTTTGTAGTCTCTTCGTTCTTTTGAGACATGTATTTTATTGAATTGAAATTATCGTGGCTTGACATCATTTAATAAATAGTATAATACGGCTTACACCACGTACCTAACTTATTATCATCTTGCTGACGTTTCGTAGACCATTTAGAGGCCCGAGGAGAGGTAAGTTAGGGACGTGGTGTAAGCCGTATTATATTTATTAAGTTTTTTATATTACTTAGATCAGAATAAATAGTTTTATTTCTCTTATTTTCTTAGCTAAAGTCTGTTCTTAGTTCTTAGCTAAAATCTATAAACCTCGACCCATAGATATCAAAGACTAAATTTCGCTTTCATGGGCCATACCACAGATTACAGAACCTAACATACACTCATCAAGCAGGTGAAGCCGCCGTAAAACCCGGTATTTTAGTATATTCTGACCATGAGGGGTCAGAATATACTTCGCAGAGGGTCATGTATGCTTTACCTTTACAATGTATATAAAGGTGCTGAAATCTGCGTACGTCGACGAGCTTCAGAAATGTTTACGTAAAACAATGAAAGCATAACAGTTATTTTAAATGCACCTCTAAGAATGTTGGTTAAATAATTCAGCTCAGAAATAATATTAACAATTCTGGACAACACACAGCACCATTTAGCCCTAAAGTGAACAGAGCTTGTGTCATGGGTACCAGATAGTTGGTTAGAATAGTTAGCTATGGATTCGGCGATTGACCATCTCTCTCGAAGTTGGAACTACCTAATTGGATTGTTTGTCTTAGGTATACATACGCGTCGATAACTTCAAGAGCAACGTCAGTTCTCTACCTTATCAGTGGTAGCTACAACTACTAGTAAAAATGCTTATTATTACATAGAAAAACACAAAGCCGAGACAAATATCTGCAGATAGGCAAACATTTGTCCTAGTCGTTTTTAGGGTTCTGGACCAAAATGGTAAAAAGGAACCCTTATAGAATCACTCTGTCTGTCTGTCTGTCACAAATGGATATCTCGAGAACTACTGATGCTATCGACTTGAAATTTAAAATGGTAAAATACAACACTTTTTTTTACTAATATAGCATATATGAAAATGTTAAAAAATATTCTTATTTTGATTGCAGGGGGCGGATAGGGGATCTCAAAAATTTTAAGTGAAGTTACTAGGCCGTGTGGGGTATCATATGAAAGGTATTAATTTGCACATTAATAAACAGTTTCGTTTTCCTTTAAGTCGTATAGTTTTTGAGTTATTTACAAAAGTGTTGAAAAAAATAGCGTTCCCCCCCTTATCTCCGAAGTTTGCGGAGATAAACCTCTGAAACTTTTATTGCTATTAGAAGTGTATGTAAAGATTAGAGGAAATTTATTATAATCTCTCTACATAGCATACTTTTTTAGAAATCATCGAAAGTGTAAAAAATCTACATAAGTTCCGCTATCAGACAAGAGATGGCGCTGTCAAGGTTCTCCAACAAATATAAAACCGCCTTTGTCATATATTTCATTGTATGATGGCACGGAACCTTCGGTGCGCGAGTCTGACTCGCTCTTGCCCGGTTTTATTTATCGAGAAAATGGTTTAAAGCATACAAAAGCATCAGAACTTTCATAAGCGTTCAAGCGCACAACTCTACCTTAACGAGTAACTTCATCAAGAGTTTATTTAACTGTTGGTGAAGCTAATTTATCGGAAATTGATTCTTTTTAACATCGGTTTAGAACTTTAATATTTTATTTGTAAGGACCTACAAGAGCTACATTCAACTTTTACCTTTCCAATATAGTCCAGCGTAACTTGTAGAGTAAATACTGCTAAGGTCAGTTACACTAAGCTCGAATAGCGTGGAATCGCAACTTGATCATAGAAGAGTTTTTGTGTGCTCATTTCATATACATATACGCCGCCAAGCAATTCGTTCGTACGGAAATGAAAACTGCTATTAATATTTCGATTCCAACAGGACTCGAACACGCACGATCAGAAAACCACCCGCGAAGCTGGGCAGAGCGGGGCTTAGCGGACCATGAATTGACCAATCACAACGCTCGAAGGACACAAACCTCGAGCACTCGAAAGAACGAATACTTTACATGAGGAAACCATTTCATTTTCTGTTTCCATGTTGCGTACAAAAAATCATGCCAAATATTGTACTGCTGAGCTTTTGACCAGCTCTTTTCTCTAGGTCTGCTCTTGTAGTCTTAAGGAGTCCCTTTTAAAAAAACAATCTTTTCACTATGTAGAACCCATAATAAGCTGAGATTAGGTTTGTGTGACCATCATATGGACTGCAAGGCTTAGTGGTGGGTAAGCTCACTAAGATAAACATATCCTAAGCAGTAGGTACATTGTCCCGTATCTATATCATACATAATTAAGGTAAAGTTTAAAGCAATTTTGCCCTATATATTAATTTTAATATAACAAAATTTGCGCAATATTGGGATTCCTGATTTCCTAATTTGCGAACGCCACGTGACGTCGGCGGACAATTCGACTCATATATTTCGCCGTATTTTTTGACACACTATAAATAAATAGAAAAAACTTATTTTTTAATCTACATGACGCACTATCACACAAGCGGACCTGAATGGATGCAAATAGCGGGGGAAAGAGACGAGTGGAGGGAGCTAGTGGAGGCCTTCGTCGCAGAGGCGACCGCTGCCGAACAAATAGACGTAATTTAATTTAATTATTAGTTTTTTTTTTGTTAAGCTGTGTTACTCATAAGGTTTTTTTGTTAATTAAGCAGTAGTAGTCTTTTTTAAACTTTCGCAATCACAACACATTATTACTAATATTGGATTATCGGGTATTTATCGAGTATACCTTTATTTTATTATATGGGGAGACTGAGTCTCCCCGCGACCACGACCAGGTGCAATCCGGTCGAAACGTCGGGAATAAAATAAAGGTCGGTTTAATACCCGATAATCCAATATAGTAATAATAAGCAGTAGTAAATAAAGGCAATTTTTAGTTTTTATTTTATTTTATTTACATGACGGACTATAAATTGAGTCAAGCCTATTGCTATAATTTTTGTAACACACGAATCAACAATGCAATTAATTTATTAACTGACAACCTCCGTGCTGGCTCAGGTTGGTCTAATAGTCGATACGCAGGAGGTAGTGGGTTCGATTCTCGCTACCGGGGATGGGACAAATGTTTTTAGTTGTTCTGCTGACATTTGTACCGGGTATGGGTATTTTTCTATGTATGATAATTATTATACTATGTATGATACTAGTTTTTTTTTAGTATTACCAATTATAGTACAAGCTTTGTTTAGTTTGGGACTAGATGAAGTTGTAAGTCGGGTGCAGCATTATTAATTTACCTAAGTATTTTATCAACTACGAGTAGTACAAGACTAGCAAAGTAATTTTAGCAATTACGGTGCTCTCGATCTTCGGTTAAACCGGACTGCAGCCCGCATGCAGCAAGTTCAGAGAAACTAATAGGAAAGTAACGTAAGTTTCCTGCAAATCGGAAATTGTATCCGCAAATACCTGGGTACAGTCGCGCCCAAAGCATTGGTACCATTTTCACGTTTGTACGCCAGTATTCTTCTTCCGTGGGGTGCCGGCAGTAGAATGTTGCCCTACCTCTCTTGCCCGTGGATGCAGTAAGAGCCTGCTAAGAGCTACCTCCGGAAGATGGGCAGCAGCGTCATTCCGTGTATCAACATCCCATACTGCGCTCGCCAACCCGCCTTCCAAGCGTGGTGAGTATGGCAACTGCCACTTATGGAGATCCATGACGGAGGCCTGTGTTCAGTAGTGGACGTTTTACGGCTGAAATGATTCTTCTTCTTTTACCTTGTTAATCACTTTTGTTTAGAAAAGAACTTCTTAAAATTGACAATTTACAAGAAAACAAAACACATTTAAATCAGCCGTTTTCAGTAAAACAGATAAAACTGCGAGAATCTGGAATTCGTTGTCGGAGTCAGTATTCCCGGAAGACTACAATTTTGATCAAGAATCAAGAGTAAATAGGTCCCATCTAGGCAAGCGTGTCCTATCAGACTTCATCATTATTTAACACCAGGCAGTGGCGGATTTACAAATTTCCCGCCAGGGCTTTAAGTTACGCGTCTTTTAGGTATTTAAGAAATTAGAAACAATACAATTGGAAATCGTCCTCATTAGAAGGAGAGCGCTCTTTTCCGTTATTATTAGGTATTCATCATCATCATTTCAGCCGTAAAACGTCCACTACTGAACACAGGCCTCCCTCATGGATGACATTGGCCATGAGGGGTAGTTGTCATACGCACCACGCTTGGCAGGAGGGTTGGCGAGCGCAGTAAAAGATGTTAATACACGGAAAGATGCTGCTGCCCATCTTCCGGAGGTATCCCTTAGCAGGCTCTTACTGCATCCACTGGCATGAGAGGAGGGGTAACATTCTACTGCCGGCATCCCACAGCATTATTTCATAATATTTTTCATAATATTAGGTATTATTATGAAAATTTTGTAATATTTCCGAGACTCGTTTTCTCTGTGCGTATACTTATCTTGTTTCTCTAAGACTATAAAAGAAAGAAGCGAAAATAAACCTTTGTATATAATTTTATTTTATTAATTTTCTCTTTAATTTTTTTCTATTCTTCACTTTTTCGAGCTTTTTTATAATTCTAGTTATTGTCTTGACATCGTCATACCATTGCATTGGTGGACTGGCTGAAAAAATACCACAGTATTTTTTTCCCTAGAGCCTCCGTACAAACAGGCTCCTATACCATGAACCGTGTCTACGGGCTACATGACCACCCCGTTCCTACTTCAATTTACGCCGATTTTACCCACTGCCAAAATTACTTTTTAAGCTGCTTAGGTTCGATGAAAATGCCGAACCATTTTTCGAATATTACCTACATACCTACCATACTTAATCTTGTTAAGTGTCTGTTAAAGTCTAGAAGAAATTCCAATATCTGTGTAATATAGCAACACCGCCGTGGGGTGCCGGCAGTAGAATGATGCCCCTCCTCTCATGCCCATGGATGCAGTAAGAGCCTGCTAAGGGATACCTCCGGAAGATGGGCAGCAGCGTCTATCCGTGTATCAACATCCCATACTGCGCTCACCAACCCGCCTGCCAAGCGTGGTGAGAATGGCAACTACCCCTCATGGAGATCCATGAGGGAGGCCTGTGTTCATCAGTGGACGTTTTACGGCTGAAATGATAGCAACAGAAAAGGAACACATATTTCAAATCTCTTTGCAAGACAAGTAGTAATTCAATTTAAAAATTCCCTATTTCTGGAGACACTTGAAGTGTCACTATTAATGTACGATAGAAATATGAATTTCTCAGTCAAAGGCCTGTCATGTTTATTGTCAGTCATGTTATACCGGTGTACGGCGCCTTTGAGCTAGGTGGAATGGTGAATCGGATAATGCCCGTGAAAGAATCCGGAAATTCTAGAACAGAGTAAAATTGGAGATTGGGGAGGTAGAAGTCTCAACTAGAAGCTAGAAGTTAGATGCGGATAAGTTTAATATGATCGGTGTTAAATAGCGTATAATTATGTCGTAGGATGATTTGATAATTCGAATTATCGCGAAAATTCTAGAGATTTTGCGAAAACACGAATAATTAGACAATTGTGATTACGTAACCATCCGAAAACACTGCCTGTTACAGAACCGAGATGGACAGGCAGTAGGTTGTTAGGTTTAAATGTAGGTAATTACAACTGTCTAATTATCCGTGTTTTCGAAAAATCTTTAGAATTTTCGCGATAATTCGAATTATCAAATCATCCTACGACATATACATATGTATATATTATGAACACCGAATTTCGGAGGTAATTGACAACCAGGTATGCTTTGTTATATTCTCAGCTGAATTACAGGAAGACTTCCTGCGAACACGTTTAGTGCAATAGCTGTGATGTCCTCGGGTCACCAGGATCCAAATTAGGATAAATATTGGGCCAAACAACTTGAATAGATAGTTATTTTCTTGGCGTCTGTACTTTCCGTTGCAACTATTTGTTGCCGAAACTTTGCCAATATTCCCGAACGCACGGCTTACCCATCTGTGAGGTGGTACCGAGCTTATATAATGGTCACCTTTGAAGAACTCCTACTGGCTAATCTATCTTTTATGTTGTTACTAGCTGTCCCGGCGAACTTACTATCGCACCTAATACCAAAACTACTAACTACTTCTACTGCTACTACTAATCTACTACTATTTCTACTCTACAACTATATCACTACTAATACTACTACTAATCTACTGCAACTAGGTACTACCTTAAAAAGCTGAAAATATAAACAGTTTGAGTTAAGTTCATTCACAAAATAACATTTTTAAATGCAGGTCGCAACATGAATAAAAATTTAATTTTGCGTTTAAATATTTTAATCTACAACAATAACTAGGTACCTTACCTTATTAAGCCGAAAATATATACAGTTCGAGTTAAGTTCATTCACAAAATAAGATTTCTAAACGCATCCTAATCTACTACAACAACTACTACCTTATAAAGCCGAAAATATAAACAGTTTGAGTTAAGTTCATTCGCAAAATAAATTCCTAAACGCATATTTGGGAACCAAAAAAGTGTCGTCTCAAATGTATGAGAAAATGGAGATTTGTTAAAAAAATACTTTCAAAGACAAGCTTTAAAGAACTTTCATTACCAGCTGACTACCAGATACAGATAGTTTGAGAAAAATTACATAATCTGACGCTTGTGGCGGCGCGGCGGTCCTTTTAAACGTCTCTTACATTGCTTGCATTGGTATTATTGTCATCAGAATCAAAGGTGTGTGGTTGGTGGCGGAATTTCAGCTTATCCGAATTCGTTTTTCAGCTTTTAATATATGAGCCGGAAAACATACAAACTATGCAACTTAAAAAATAAAACTTATTAACCTATTATATTAATTGCCATGCCACATAGAAGTGCGGTCTGGTCTTAGCAGTCTTCTAAGAATAGTGTGCCCTCTGTATATCTTTGTGTAACATCTGTGGCAATTTTCAGCTCCAAGCAAATTATTGATAGCCTACCAGAATATTTTGAGCCAATTTGACTTTACTGTGTATAACTGAGTATTACATAGGAACGTCTCGAGCGATTTGGTTAATTTCTTTGTAGTTGCTGTCGTAATTCTGTTCCTACAAGGTTTGTATGAAATTATGTAGAATAAAATCGGACAAGTGCGAGCTGAACTCGCCCACCGAGGGTCCTGTAGGTATGTAGGAACTTAATAATAATTATAAATTAGCTGATATGATTTAGTAAACTTCTTAAAAAATGCACAAAAAGATTCGGTCACTCATACAACTCCACTCATTTATGACCTCGCGTAGGGTTGCTTAACCTCGATGATTGATTTCGCACTTTTTAAAGACGATATTTTGTATGATTCCATTCCAAATGTATAGTTTTGGATTTTTCTCTGTATCTACAGTATAAGACGATATACCTTGTCAAATTTCATAGTCCTAGGTCTACGGGAAGTACCCTATGAATTTTGATTCCTTTGAGAATGTCGAAACATGCGTATATTGCGGCATAAACGGTTGTAACTTTTTTTCAGGTTAACTTAGAATATTATTTTTTTCACAGCTTTAAGAGGCTGTAGATTTGAGTATATGGTAATTTCAACTCGATACCTCTACACGTTCTCAGACGTTTGTCTGACACCGACAGACGTACAGACAGACAGACAGACGGACGGACAATGTGATCCTATAAGGGTTATGATATTCCTTTTGAGGTACGGAACCCTAAAAATCACAAGAAAAGTCGAAACTTGCCTAAGATAAGGCGGTACGTATTTAAAACCTAAACAAATTTACAAATACCAAGTAGCGAGATAATACTTATAACGAGAATCCTTAGATTCCAACCGAAGTTTGATTTAGTTCTTCACATAAACTTTGGTTTCCTGACCTGAACCCTCTTCAAATCAAATCTACGAATGACTGAACGGTTTTGCGTCGAGTTGTTAACTCAAATTACCGGCCAATCGAACTGGCGCGCGGCTGGTCCTTCACCAAATAATAAAGGTTCTCGATTGAATGAAAGCAGACGTATACAGTTTCGACTTCTTTTGGTTAAGGAAGGTATTCGTACCAAGATAGTATTATTCATTTTTAATTTTTCTCAAATGTATCTATTTGATTTGCGGAACCCTAATAACATTACCTACATAATTAAATAAATAAATAAATAAATAAATAATGCTACACAAATCACACAGCATCATCTAGCCCCAAGCTAAGCAGAGCTTGTGTTATGGGTACTAGATGACTGATATACTTAATATAATAAACTACATAGATAGATATTTTTATTATACATAGAAAACACCCAGAACACCCTGAACTGATCTGCAGATCATACAGACATTTGTTCCGAGGCGGGAATCGAACCCGCAACCCCTTGCGTCGCAGGCGGACCTTCGCCCGCTGCGCCACAGAGCTCGTCAAAATTACATTATGTTTGGAAAACTACTGAAAGGATCGGACTGAAATTTCCATGACCTCACTTTATTTACGTATCTACTAGTAGGTGAAACTATAAATGGGTGAAACACGTGCTAAATTGCCGTGCACAATTAAACAAATGAATGAATGAATTAACACTATATTAATGCACAAAAAAACACACATAATAGAAAAAAACCAATAGAAAACATATGTACAAATTGGCGGCCTTATTGCTCAAAGCAATTTCTTCCAGGCAAACAAAGTACGGACCGTGGGGCAGTAGAATGTTGTTCCTCTCATGCCCGTGGATGCAGTAAAAGCCTGCTAAGGGACACCTCAGAAAGATGGGCAGCAGCGTCTTTCCATACTGGGTGTTAGTGTAAACAGTCTTATCCTTGAAACCACAGACTAGGTATCAGGAACAGAGTCCAAAACCGATGAAAAAATAATAATTTATTTTTACATAATTTTTGCAAAGAAAATCCTCACAGATCATGAATGCGTTTCACCCTACACACACTACGATTTCTGAGGCTACGAAACACGTGCGTAGGTGCAATGCGCCTTCTCTTTCTCTCAAACGAGCCGCCCGCCGCCTTTCGGCAACTCGCCGTTTCTTTGAAGCGCCGACAAAAACACCCGCCAAGGTCCCGCGGCCAGACCCACGCGAGCGCCCGCGCCGCCTCTTTCGCCAGTCGCGTGCAATCTCGTGAGGTCGATACATCGCGACCCTTATGTGTGCCGATTCGCGGTAAAATGTAAACTAACTGTGTAATTATCTGTGCTGTGACAATGTCGTACACGAGCGAACAGTGGACTGAAAAGGTGCGGCTTTATGCCATAGCTGGTGGGTGACCTTGGCACGTAGGATGTACACAGAGCGGTTTCCAGGACATCGTGTGCCAAGCCGGGAAACTATCCTAGCGGCTACACAAAGGCTACGTATGTAAATAAGACTTGTTTGTTATTGAACTTTTTAAATAACCGAAAATAACTACCTACTTTAGCCTTATAGCTTTTTTGATTCATTTTAATAATTTTACTTGTCTTGAAATAACTTAATAATGTAACGTGCTAGAGTAATTATTTTTGCCTGTCCTAAGGCAGGAAAAGTATGAAGGGAAAGTTCTATGCAAGCAACCATTCGTTTTGATACGTACCTACACCAGCCCGAGCCCAGCGACATTTGCGGGCGACGTACGACTGTAATTAGGGTGTCCAAAAAATCACGTTCCGTATATTAGAAATGAATTATCAAAATGTAACGAAACAAATTGACTATTATTTTGAATTATTACTTGTATCAATTCATTTTAGGGTTATACATTCGTGGTTTAAGTGATAAGTGTGTTCACACTAACACACTGTATATCAACATCCCATACTGCACTCGCCAACCCGCCTGCCAAGCATGGTGAGTATGGCAACTACCCCTCATGGAGACCCATGAGGGAGGCCTTTGTTCATTAGTGGACGTTTTATGGCTGAAATGATGATGATGATGAAACAAAGTACCAGCCAAACGTTTACTTTCACTTTTTCTATGGAAATAAATCGGATAATTATTCCAGCGTCGTTTATTTTTGCATGTGAACATAAAAACCAACGTACATAAAAAGTATTTTATTCTCAAGACTTATATTACGAGTACTTACAAAGGAAATTAGACTTTACATCGAATAATTCATACACAAGATTAATTGAACATCAGCAACCAGTATCCGTGCTGTACGGGACGCTGCAGTACCAGGTTAGCGCATAAACTATCCTCTAGGTGTACTCGGTTAACATAGATTGTGCAAACCAAATCTACTTATCCATAATTCAGCTATGTGAAAGGCATCGCACGCAGCCAAATAGCATTGTAGGAACGCCCATCCAAGAGCTACTTTACTCCGTTCCCAATCACTCGCAGAAGCAGAAAAAAGATTAGATTCTCTTTCATTTTGAGCTAGAACGTGACTGGCAGTGGAATTGATGAACACATTGTTGCCAGAATTCCTAGACAGGAAATGCAGGGAAGCGATAAGAAAGCGCTCGGTAACTATTAACTTTAGCTACGAGTAGTTTTGTTTTTTACGCGAGTGACATGAGTTTCTATTAAATAAACCTAGCAGATGGAACCGGCAAGCGGAGAAAGCAAGTTTGTTGTTGATTCGTAATTCTGTCATTGTCAAATCGTGTTTTCTATCTGTAAAAGAAAACTAACGCCATCCATAAGGTTCGAGGGAACTATTTTTGAAGTTTTTACTATTTAGTAAAAACGGATAATTTAAAGCCAAAATTAATGTTTATCAACATGCCCTTCGAAACAAGTTTAATTATAATGAACATTTTCATAACACTATTAACCGTTCATATGTGGCGACCGTGGCGCGCTAATTGCACTGTCTGTGGAGCGATTTTTTGTCTCGCTTTTTTGTGTTAGTCTTTATGCTACTACGAGTATGTTGAATATCTACTGGTCGAAAACCTTATCCCAGACAGTTTCTGCAGCAAATCTTGCTAATTTACAAAATACCGCAGCTCGTTTGGCATTACCGTTTGTCGATGGCCAGTACCTACCTAATAGAGGCTCGAAATGTTATATTCGTTATCCTTGTACGTGTTTGGAGCAGATTATCTCATTGTTCCTAGATGTTTAGATAACCATCATAAATACATGGACCCTTTGTAATCATACAATATTGTTTTGCTGGTTATTTGACAAAAAAGGGTTAAGCTTTTCATTATAGGTATTGGGTTTCATTTTCATTTAAATAATAATCCATTTTCCATTTTCCTAATAATCCTTTGGGAAAGCGATTTTTGGTAGCTAAGTATTATACATACACATAATTATTAAAAGGTATGTATTCCCATACACGTAAGATAGGGATGAACTTTTTATTTCTTTTTTTCCCATCGTTTGGGGTATCAATTAATAGGTATTTAAAAACCATTTAGAGGTTGCGAAAATAATTTTCAGTTTAGGGTTGCGTTTGCGATATATTAAAGTTAAGAAGTGAAAGTGAAGTGCTCGAAAAAAGGAAAATGTTGCAGGCACAATTGACAGAAGAGAGAAAAGCAAAGGAAACATTGCATATCTAAAGTTCGATAAACTCATAGTAAAAGGAAAACACAATAATGTAAACAATGACAAGAGGAAGAGAGAAATATCAATATCACCAGAAAATAACACCCACTCAAAGAAACAACAAACCTTAATGTCATGTACTGTAAACAGAGTAAATGCTTATGATGTAATGAGGAGTACATCCAATTCTCACTCCTTTGATACAACACTTAAAAGGGCAATAGCATAGCAACTAACCAACGCTAAACGGAAAAACTGTCTTCCAAGCCGGCTGGTCACCGTGGAAGAGCCTGACCAAAACCCCTTAAGAAATATAAATAGAAAAACAGAGAGATTCAAGACATAACAGTGGAGGAAGGCTTGATGAGTTGTTCTGGGGACTGAAATAAATCTTGAAATCTTGAAAAATAAGGATAAAAAACTTATATAAAAAGAAAAGTATTTGAAATGGCAATTCTACCATGGTTAACTTATGGTTGCCAAACATGGTCATTAAGAAAAGAAGATGCAAAAGCTTGCGTTCTGCCAGAGAAAAATGGAGAGAAGCATCCTACGTTTAAAATATCAGACAAAATAAATAATACAACTATCAGGAAAAAAACTAACATAGTCGATGTCAGAGATAGAATACGATAGTTAAAGGAAATTAAAGGAATTGGGCAGGACATGTCTGCGGACTAGAAATTGGTAGGTGGACATAAAGAGCGACAGAATGGATCCCATTGGAAGGAAAAAGGAAGCAAGGAAGACAAAAAAAACAGATGGAGACACATTTTTGCTCAAATATCGGGACCGGAGTTGATGAGAAAGGCTCGAGAAAGAGACCAGTGGAAGAATTTAGGGGAGGCCTACGCCGCAGAGGCGACTTCTACCATATAAGTTGAAAATAGTAAATAGATAAACTGATATAATGGAAAGTTATGTTTTTGTTATAAATTCAGTGTTAAAAATATTGTTATTTGGTAGTAAGAATATGTTTTGGTAAATGTAAAAAACATAGGTACACTCTCCAACAACTTCTAACAACAGCTCTACGGTTAAAAAGAAGAAGAAGAAGAAATACATTTATTAGACACACACACTAAACTTAAAATTAACTATAGTAAAAAAAAAAACAACTTAATTATTTCTAATTATAATCTAGGAGTACCTACCCGATTAAATATTCTGCGACCTAGTGACAAATAGATGGTAAGCAGCTCACTCAGCGGGTCAAAGCAGTATGAATACAATTTCAAGCAATGAACAAACCAGTTCACAAAGTTGTGTGAGTCCAAAGGGGCCTGACTCAGCATTATGCTCCCACGCATAAAGAATGCTAGGAAGCGCTGGTTTTCAGTCAGACCCTAAATTAGGTTAATACTAGTAGCACGTGACCGACACGTACCTGGCCTAATTTATTTTAATGTGACCAATCTACGATTAAATGTTTACTGTGTTCTAATAAATATTGTGTGCTCATAACTACCTACTTAAATAAATGAATGGGATATGTCTTCCATCAGGAAGAAATTTCAACTAGTCGGTAAAGTGTTTCTTTGCTCTCTCTTCTAGCCATAGGACATCCACTGCTGGACAAAGGCCTACCTCATTGATCATGAGGAGTTGTTGTCATACTCACCACGCTTGGCAGGCGGGCTGGCGAGCGCAGTATGTAGACACACGGAAAGACGCTGCTGCCCATCTTCCGTTATCCCTTGGCAGATTACTGCGTCCACGGGCAAGAGAGGAGAGGCAACATTCTACTGCCGGCACTCCACGGCATTGCCAAGGTCTTTTTGCTCAATTTTGCCCTAAACATTTCCAGAACAAACAAAAAATAAAAGCTTGCACTGAAACAGCAAATTTAACGAAACATTTTCCATGGAAACCGCAAGTAAAATTGCTACTTTTCCACGAACTTTTGTACCGTAATTGAAAAGTTACCGTAACCACTAGGTATCTAGTTTTCGACGGAATATTTTTGTGCCAGATAAAAACTGAATTCTAACCCTACCTAGAATATTTTAGGCATTACGGAAAACAGGTTGGTCCTACAAAATTGGTCTCAATTGTAAGAAAACTCCAAAGGAGGTTTGGCACCGAACCTACCTACTTCGTTTACTCGATTACTTCCTCGTATCTACAAAGTTATTTAGTTACGTAGGTACCTCTTACTAGTTCTGTTTGGTGTAAAATTTGCTCCCAAATTCACAATTAAATCAGCTAAGTGAAAATTTTGTGGATACTTATTCAGCGAAAGTATGTTTGTATGTTCCGTTATCTAGCCAAACAGCTGAACCTGCATTTTCATGAATTTTAGCATTATGATACACGGAAAGACGCTGCTGCTTATCTACCGGAGGTATCCCTTGGCAGATTTTTACTGCATCCTAGGCAACATTCTACTGCCGGATCCCCACGGCAATCATGAGTAATGTATTATTTATTCCAATTTATTAGCGCAATAATTAGATCATGTAATACCTGGTCTGCCATTGGCAAAATTGTACTCTATGAGGGTCAGTATTTAATAAGCTGTGAACGGGGAATATATTACAGAAGTTAAATTGTTAAACTATGTTATCATCCAAAGCTAAATCATCCAATGTGAGTTTATATTTTAGTGTTAATAAATCCTTAACGGTTCTATTTTGAAAGAAATCCCGGGATTAAGCTGAATTTTAGAATACACGACGCGAACTTGGAAGGGAGAAATACGAAGGATAAACTGGGAAATAAAAGCAATCCCCATAAACATGGATAAACATCTCTATTTTATAAAAGGTTAGACTTTCATTTATTTATTACACCATGTTAAACCATCCGGTCGAGTTGGCAAAAATCAGACCGCCCGCCGCCCCCTAGGAAAATTCATAGCAGGTCGCACAAAAATAATCATATAATCATGATCCAATAATCATATTAGGGAAACCCTCGATCCCTTTATATAAAGTGATTTTTCTACCTGTTTTCACCGAGTCCGCTTATTCGGAGTCTTACCGTCTTACGAGGGACCGGTGGTGGCGGCGGAATACAATTCTGCTTAAGATATGTAGGTACTTACCTACAGTATGTAGTTAGTTTATTTTTTAGTTTATTTCTATTTGTTGCAGGTTGAATCAACAGCTTCTAAGCTGTTTTGAATTTTAATGTTAAATACCTACAGTAAACGTATTTTCATCATATCAGCCGTAGGACGTCCACCGCTGGACAAAGGCCTCCCTCATTGATCTCCAAGTGCTGCGGTTGGAAGCCGTCTCCATCCACCGCCGACCAGCAGTTCTCACCAAGTCGTCTGCCCATCTTGTAGGTGGAAGTCCTACGCTGCGCTTGCCATTAAAAAAAAAGTATTTTATTTTGTTTATTTTATTTCTATTTGTTAGCCGTGGGGTGCCGGCAGTAGAATGTTACCCCTCCTCTCCTACCCGTGGATGCAGTAAGAGCCTGCTAAGAGACACCTCCGGAAGATGAGCAGCACCGTCTTTCCGTATATCAAAATCCCGTACTGCGCTCACCAACCCGCCTGCCAAGCGTGGTGAGTATGGCAACTACCCCTCATGGAGATCCAGAGGGAGGCCTTAGTTCAGTAGTGGACGTTTTACGGCTGAAATGAATTTCTATTTGTTGCCAATTTAATAACCCAGAACGCATAGAGGGTTGAATCGAGAGCGTTCTAAGCTATGTTTCAAATCTGCCGTCTAAAAAAATATTGAAGGTTAAAGTGTCGTCGTGAGCTTCGATTTAAATTTTATTCAAAATTAAAAAAAAAGGTGTGACTTATATATATACTTAGTTCAGGATTTACATGCTATTCAGAACTTATTTTAGGCCCTATTCAATAAGAATGTTACTTAGACGATGTCTAAGAGGTAGGAAAATATTTTTAAGGTTTTAGGTTTTATGCGTCTCTTTATGGACGATCAAGAATAAACCATAACCAAATTATTTTTATTCCAACTATACAACCATAAACAAATGGCAGCCATTATTTTTACATCGATGCATCTGCTAGAAGAAAATTATGTTTAATTTTCTGAGTAATTTTTAGATTATTAGCTTTTTCATCAAATCTGAGCTATAGCATTTTTTTTCATGTACAAAAATAAGTGCTTGCTCAAAAATAAGATTTACATAACAATAGTCGTGACTGAGATATTTCAGTACATTTTGTAGTTTGTATTTTTTTTCTAATCTTGGTTCTTTATATGAGATCCATGAGAAATTAAATCATTGTACCTAAGGCGCGCTTGTGCGCTATAAACGCTTGTAGTTTTGCTTCACAATAAATGCTGCGCCGCGTCACCGCCACGTCACCGCCGCGTCGCGCGTCGCCTCGACTGTAATGTGACTGTCATGTGACTGTCATGCCTAAATGTGTCTACTGAAGTCAAAGATTTTAAATCTTTGACTGGAATCCTTTTTGTTCTAAATTTAAACTTGCGGTTGGGTTTTTGTTTCACCTTAAAATGTTTGCTTGTTAGCTCAGTGGCGTGCCATGGGAGAGGCCTATGTCCAGCAGTGGACTGATAGGGGCTGATGATAATGATGATGATGATGATTACAATCCTACTGCTGGGAAGAGGCCTCTCCCATAGCACGCCACTGAGCTCGATCTTCAGGTTTCCTTCTGCAATCCCCGCCCGCAGCCTTACGTATGGAATTGTTGTGGTCACAAAAATTATGTTCTTCCATGTGATCGATGCCGAATTAGAGCTTTCTGGTATTAATCGTCTCTGAGAAAAGCCGCGGACAGGTGGACTTGGCGAAACTATAAGTTAAGATTAAGCTGCACTTTATTACGTGTCAACACATTATAAATAAATAAAAGGTACAACAAATATAAAAGAAAATGCAAATATAAACAAATTATTTGACAACTAAAATGACAACCACTCTAGCTTGTCCTATAATAATCTAAAAATAAAAATATAATAATTATCTAATATAGCCTGATCTTCCGATATAAACCTTGTTCACTACGGAATTCTGAAAACGTCGAACTCGTATCATCATCTCAGCCGGACTGCTGTCCATATCCACAGCTGGACATAGGCCTCCTTCACGGATCTCCAAGAGCATGATATTCATATAACGAGACAATTTCCTTAGAAAAAACATCCTTCACCGCTGAGTCACGAGTAAAGTAATTATTTTACCTAAACTTTTGACTTCATATAGACTTAGGCCGCTAACAGAAGGCCATATCTAAAGTGGTCACAGGTTGTTGTCACATTCAATTTGCGTAGAACCGCCTGAATAAGCAAATTTAACAAAGAAGAAAACAATTTTGTAAGGATAGGTAATTTTAGAAGTTACATTTTGCTATATTTTCTTCCCATTTTATTACAAGACTTCAGGCCACTAATATGCTTTAAATTGGTTAAAATAAGCAAGTTTTTTATATCTGCCCGCTGAGGTGGAAGAGGTTGCGGGTTAAACTACATTTGGGGAACAAATATTAGCTTTTCAGCATCAGATATTTTCCTCGGGTGTTTTCAATGTGGATGAATCAATCATCCAGTTGCCATAGTATACGCTTTGCTTAGTTTGGGACTAGATGGTGCTGTGTGTAGTATCCAGCATCCTTTTTTTATTTCTGTGGCACTTACGAGTACTTATGTTGACTAACATCACCTTTTCTAAGTGACGGCAGTGGACATGATGGTTTAAATCGCTATTAATTAAACACATCTTATTTACCTTAATCTTGGTATAGCTCTAATTATGAAGACGTGCCTGAAGCATATTGTTGTGTAAATTGGTAAAAATGAATATCAAACATATCGGGTGCGCATTATGCCTTTCGTGGGCAACTTCTTGTAAATTCACATGTTCAACATCTGTGAGCTTCAATTTCCCTGTGTAAGTTGTAAGTTACCTTGTTGGTTCATTTGTTATAATGTGTTTTGTACAGATAGTTTCGCCATAAAAGCTTTAAAAATCTGAAAAAAAATATCCATTTCTAGAAAAACTATAAAGCTAGCTTTTTTAGCTTCGGAGAAATAGTCGTTCAAATAAGTGAAGCGTTTTCGCAGACATACCGGAATACTTTAAACCGAAAACTCAATTAATTCCCGTTAATATGTTTTGGTAACCATAAAAAAGCAAACACCAACTTCTAACAACAGGTTAACTACGAAACCATCATAGCGCGTGGCCCGACACCCACCTGGCCTATTTTTTTTTCTCTGTTACCTCAAAACTCTGTTGTTTATGAACCGTTTTGGAAAATTATTTTTGAGTTCGATTCTTATGACGGGATCCATGACGAATTATTGGAGTCCTTCAGGCAAAGCTACGTGCCTTAAATTTAAATTTTCTTGTTTTTACACACAGTTCTGATGATGGGATCTATGATTTATCGAGGTGGAAATACTCAAATGTAATAGGCGTACGGCTACCTGCCGTGAGGTGCCGGCAGTAGAATGTTGCACCTCCTCTCTTGCTCGTGGATGCAGAATGAGCCTGCTAAGAACTACCTCTGGAAGATGGGCAGCAGCGTCATTCCGTGTATCAACATCCCATACTGCGCTCGCCAACCCGCCTGCCAAGCGTGGTGAGTACGGCAACTGCTCCTTATGGAGATCCGTGAGGGAGGCCGGTGTTCAGTAGTGGACGTTTTACGGCTGAAATGATTTATTTATTATGGACTTCCAACAAAAGATACACATGATTAGTCGGATTACATTTTTATAAGTAAATTTACAGCCTATTTAAATCATCTTGCAGCGCCACTGTGTCATTTGACGAGAAAACTGGCTTTACTACTTTCATATCGTCTGCATATAAAAATATTTTACAATGTAGAAAGCATTCTGTTATGTCATTAATGTATACATTAAACAGGATAGGTCTCAGATGTAAGCCCTGAGGAACTCCTGTTGAGACTTTGTAGGGGAAAGATTGATAGCCGCTAACAGTAACACGCGATTGCCTGTTTCTAAGGTAAGATGAGATCCAAGAGAGAAAGCTGCCAGATATACCTAGTTGTGTGAGTTTCTTAATGAGTATCAATTTTGTCATCAGCTTTACAAAAATCTGTGTAAATAGCGTCTACTGGAATTTGATTGTCTATGGATTTAGAGAGTTCAGAGGAGTAGCCAAGCAAATTAGTTGTCGTGGAGCGTGATTATATAAATCTTGTTGAAAGTCGGTGATCAATGAGTTTTAAAGGTGCCAAGATAGATATTCTGTAACTAAATTATCGAAAATTTTGCCTAGTAAAGGTAAAATGGAAATTGGTCTTTAATTTGGCACATCATTTTTACTGCCCGATTTGAATATAGGGACAATTTTTGCTTCCTTCCTATGTATATGTCAGGAAAAATACCAGATTTGAGAGAGGTAGTTATAAATCAGTGGTACCACTAAGGACAATGCATAATTTTTCATGAATATCGGAGGGATACCATCAATGCCAGCGCCTTTGTTTATGTCCAGGTGTTTAAGTGATTTAAATATGTCTTCTGGCTTTAAGAGAATAGTACTGAGAGACGTAGGGGATTGGTTTTCGATGCTATTAGTAGAGATACGAGAAGAGGGTGAAATATCTGAAGATACATCAAGGTATATTGAAGAAAAGTTTTTAGCGAAAAGATTACAAATATCTTTTCCGTTACTAGCACGTTTGTCTTTAAGCCCCATTTTAGCTGGGTAGGTTCCCGTATTTTTTTTATGAAGATTAGCGTCTTTGGTTACTGCGCCCTCAATCAACGAGACATAACTTTTATAGCAAACCTTTTGTAAATTCGTGCAATCACTCCACAGTTCCAAAAACAAAAGTCAAAACAATTATTGTATTTTTTAATTTTTTTTGTGCAATATATGTTTTTCTTTTAACATGCGGATTAACTCCTTGGGGAAAACGGGATATTTACTAGACCTAGGTTTTTACAAAGGTATGTGCTCTTGAATAATTTCGCTTCGCAGTACGGGATGTTGATACATGGAAAGTCGCTGCTGCACATCCGGAGGTATAACTTAGCAGAGTCTTACTGCATTCACGGGCATGAGAAGAGGGGTAACATTCTACATGCCGGCACCCCACGGCAGTTTTCTACACGTTAGACAATCTCCGTGTTCCTCAGTTGATTCAATAGCCGGGCGTAAGAACACTTTAATATTTTTTTTTTATATGTACATACATATCCAGACCCGAGATAATCTGCAAATAAAGTAAGGGGAGGAAAATCTTACGTCTATAACAGTATGTGATACTGATTATGACAAAATAGTAAGACCACGCGGAAGTACATAGCGATGTTTTGTGGTTTGTTAGATACGTCTGAGGCACCCTTCAGACGCATTTTTCATCGGTGGGTTTTCTTCCCTGAACACTTTAAGCTGTCATAGCAGATTATATTTTGAACTTCTTGGCTCATCGGACAGAAATTTTCATTGAAGCCGTTCTCTATTCTACATTATGTTTCCAACCCAACTCCATTTTAAGGATCTAACAACCTCTTCAACGTCAAATTAGAAACTCAACAATCACAGACAAGACTGATCTTAATTTTGTCGCTTTATTTTATGCCGAGCATGCTTCTTTCCATTTTCCTTTGGCATTTTTTAGATTTAGATTAGATTATCTTATATATTTATAGATGGATTCTACAGCATCAGCAACTGGTAATCAGTGAACTGGTCGATCGTATTAGTTGGTACCAGTTGGTAATCATGCTTATGCAGGTAATCAGTTCCAGTGAACAGGTCGATACGATAGACCAGTTCACTGATGATATAGATTACTCGGCCATGAGTGCGTCAGCAGTTACTGACGCTGTGTAATCGCTGCTATCGACTCGGTACGTCTCAAGCTAACTAAGCCGCGTTTTCCCTTAATAAAGAAAAATCCATTGGAGCACGGCCAGTAACGTACCCACGACCTTCGGAGCGAAATTCGAGGGTGCATACCACTCAGCCAACCCGCCTTTTGCATTTTATAGGCTATGTTTAAATTAAAACCTTTAATCTAGTAGGTACTTGCACGTCATGATATCAGCCCCGGTCCCCAGAGTTATTTTATCATAAAAGCAATGAATATTTCTTACCCCAGTCAATACCAAACACAATTTCCCCGATACCAAAAAGCCTGGAAAATATTCCCCATTTGCTCTACACGAAACGTGCATTCTTGACGGGATAAATCTTTCCCCTGAATTCTCCAATTAGGTTTCATTGTTCGCAGTTGTCTAAGCACATTGTACAGGTTTATAAACGTGTTCTTTTCTTTTTCAGTTCTTATTTAGAACCCCTATGCATGAATTATTGAAAAAACGTTTTTTAGACTACAAAATTTTTTAGACTACATTTTGGTCCATAGAACTCAACATTGTATAAAAATAGAAATAATAAATTAAACAAAACAGACATGATAAGATGTCTATGCTGGTAAATACATACATAGGTACATCTCAATTAATCTAATCTAATCAGCCCGTTGGATCCCACTGCTAAGCAAAGGCCTCCCTTCCCTCTTTCCACACTTTCCGGTCTAAGGCGTTAGTCGACCAGTCAGCACAGGAAACGTCCAGTTCATCGCCATGTGCACCTGGGCCGGTCGCGCTACCGCTTTACTGGATCTTTGCCCACATTTTGTTCGTCATGTGGCAAACATGTCCAGCCCAGTCCCACTTCAGCTTGGCTGATTGGTGAATAACATCGACGATTTTTGTCTTGGAGCGCAGTGTGGTGTTTCTAATGCGGTCTGTTAATTTAACACCTCAAATACTGCGCTCCATCGCTCTTTGGCAGACTCTTAGACCGCTGGAGAGATGTCAAAGACCAGGTTTGTGCATATGTCAGGACAGGAAGAATGCATACGTCCATGAGTTTGCGTTTAAGACATATAGGAAGACTACCCTTCATGAGTTCCTTCATCGCCTATAATAGCTTTTCCAGGCGTTATCTATTCGACGATAGATCTCTTTTTCTTGTCTCGCCTGGAAAGAGCTACCTGGCCGATGTAAATATACTCATTTACGTATGCAATCTCCTCACCCTGTACGCAGATCTCATGATTGGTGCTATTAGTGATAACCTTAGTCTTTGACTGGTTCATTGATAGCCCGATCTCAAGATCGGGCTATCAATGAACCAGTACGCAAGCCTTGAGGCTTGCGTTGCTCAAGTCTGCCAGCATCTTTTGTAATTGATGCGATGTTGTGGCAAATAGAACGATGTCGTCGGCAAAACGAAGGTTTATAAGTCTGTTTGCGCCAACGACAGTTCCCTTTTCTGTCCACTTATCAGCCAAGTTTCTGAAGATTTCTTTGAGGGTTGCTGTAAATAATTTAGGGGAGAGCGGTTCTCCCTGTTTGACACCTTTCTATATTGGAAACATTTATTTAAATATTACAGCTGCCGTGAAGACACACATCTCTGGTCCCTCTACCAGAGGTGTGTGTCTTCACGGCAGCTGTAATATTTAAATAAATGTTTTTGATTAGTTTGAAGTACGTGGGTTCGATGCCTTGGTTGGTAAGAGCTTGGAATTTCATGAGAATTTAGAATAGAGTGAATAGTGAGAACTTAGAATTTAGATTCATGAGAAATAAAAAGGTGATAAAAGTGAACTATCTAAT
The DNA here is from genome assembly GCA_963082625.1 of Pasiphila rectangulata. Classification (NCBI taxonomy): domain Eukaryota; kingdom Metazoa; phylum Arthropoda; class Insecta; order Lepidoptera; family Geometridae; genus Pasiphila; species Pasiphila rectangulata. The sequence goes on from OY720243.1 coordinate 13,690,805, forward strand.
TACAGACCCATAAGTTTAGTCTCCCACGTCTACAAAGCTTTTGTAAAAGTAATAACATAACAAGTAATAAAGTAATACAAAACCGACTTTCTGCCCAGTTAGATAATAACCAACCTCCGCAATAAGCTGGTTTCCGTCCAGGCTTTTCCGTTACAGATCATATATATATGCATACTCTAAACCAGATAATAGAAAAATATTTAGAATTTAAACAGCCCTTATACGTGGCGTTCGTGGACTATTCGAAAGGCTTGCTCGAAAAGCAAGATCTCTAGTATGGCCGCTTAGTTTCTTGGTTTGGTCGGATTGGTTTAATTCGAGCGCTCGCTCTTTTAAATTGAATATTGATATCTTCGGTATTATGTGTGTCCAGTGTCGCAAAATTATTCTTCAACTCTAATACAAAACGGTCTTTGTTTGCAAGAAGGGAGAATTTGTCGAGGTTTATTACTAGATATCATTTTTAGTCTTTCTATTTTTGTGTTAAATTTTACTGTAGTCCGGAGAAGGCGGTGATCGGAGCTGAATTTAATTTTATTGATTATTTGTACATTTTGTATTATAGTTTTGTTGGAGGAGAGGCAATAATCTATTTCGTTTTTAGTGTGACCGTCTGGAGAAAACCACGTCCAGCGTCGTTGAGGTTTTTTGGAGAAGAAACTATTGCTAATAATAAGACCTTGACCAAAAGCAAAATGAAGGAGTCGACGCCCGCGCTCGTTTTTAGTACCGAGGCCATAAGGGCCAACACTATTATTATCCAATGATTCGCCAGTGCCGATATTAGCATTAAAATCACCGATTACTAATGTTCAGGTACCTCTGTGTTCGTCACATGCCTTGTCAAGAAGATCGTAGAATTCTTCTATTTCGGCGTCAGAGTGTGATGACGTTGGCGCATAGATTTGGATGACATAGATTTGGATGAGTACTTTAGAATCGGTTATTCTGAATTTCAGTAAGGAAATTCTCTTAGAGTAGGCAACAAACTCCATAATATTGCTCGGCCATTTCTTAGCCAACTCCGTATTCGTGTCGAGATCCACCCACGTAGTTAAAGATGTTGTTAGTTTCTTGGCCGATACTTCTAACTTCAGAAAGGCCAATGATATCCCCGTTGATGGTACCGAGAGCATTTTCGAGCTCCACCATCCGTTCCTATGTGCGGAGTTTTGTAACGCTGCAAGTTATAACGTTAAGTTTATCGGTGTCCTTTTTCATAGCCATAGTTGTTTGACAGTGGGTCCTCGCTCGGGAATTGTATGCGCCCTGTGCTCCGGCGGGCACCGGCCTACTGTCATCGCCGGTGCTAGCGCCGGGGGCGCCGAGCACTTGCGGCCGGTTCCTGTTTGTGCTTGTCATAAAAGGGAAGGGGTTTGGACCGTAACGCTGGTCCAGTGCGGGTTGGTGGGTGGAGTGCCAGAGCCTCGTCTGTTGGTTGGCAGGGTGTACCACGGGCCGGTGAGGTTGACTTGGGTTCCGAAAGGTGTGGTTTGGAGCCCCTTACACCCCTATTATTATTTTCCTCATCTCAATTAAACACATAAATATAAACTTATGAGTTAGTAATTAAGCTAAGTTATTTTTTTGTAATCTAGGTTTTTAGTAGGGTCTATAATAATAGCTTCGTCAAGTCTTTATAGGGTTCTGTAGTACAAAAAGGAATCCTTATAGATTATCGTTGTCTGTCTGTCAGTCTGTCGTTGGCTTCACAAGAAGATACTATTAGTCCTAGAAAGCTGTCATTTAGCATGGTCATAAAAAGTAATCACGCCGAGACAACGCTATAAAAAAATGCTGAGAAAATAATTAATTGGGGAACTTTCTACCTCTATACACGGCCTAATTTAATTTTTATTCATAAATAAGGGCTTCATCAAGTCTTGTCTCATTTATTAGGTAAGCCTAATGTTTTAATATTGACGATGTTCCTATCGGAGAATGCTAAACTTTCCTTATTTCAAAATATGTTTATGTATTAGAAAGTCGGATTATTTTCCTCATCTCCGTAATTTCCACTCCAATACCCGAAAAGCGCTTAGACCTGCTCATAAAGCCTCGCTGCTTACCCGATCGATTGAAATCTGAGAAAATCTCTAGGTATTTTCCCTTTGATGAGCCTACGTAGGTTCTTTCCTGCCGGATGTGTAAGGTTGCCATTTAAAAACTCTCTAAAGTACCTTGCGCCATTCCGTGCGCCGTGGGGTGCCGTAAGAATCTGCCAAGGGTTACCTCCGATGAACCTTCTCAGATTAACAGCAGTGACTTTCCGTGTATCAACATCCCGTACTTCGCTTGCCAACCTGCCTACCAAGCGTGGCTTTATCCATAACGAGGAGGCCTATGTGGACATAGGTGTGTGACAAAATTTACGAGCATAATATAAATCAAGAATGTTAGGTTTGAAGAAAGAATGGAGGGATGTAGCGGAAGAGGCAGACCAAAGAAAAGATGGATGGACTGTGTGAAGTCATAGTCATGACATGCGTAAGAAATGAGTGAGTGTTGAGATGACGGCTGATAGAGCGGAGTGGAAGAGGAAAACCTGTTGTGCCGACCCCACATAAAAGTAGGATAAGGGCAGAGAAATGACGAATATCAATTATAGCCTATTATAGCCTTCCTCGATAATTGGGCTATCCAAATCCGAGAAGACTTTTAATTCGGAATAGAAGTTCCTGTGGTTAGCGCGTTAAACCAAACAACCAAACAAACTCTTCAGCTTTATAATATAAGTATACATAGATAAGTATAAGGATAGATTATTCTCCTAATAGGCGCCACCCTTTCCTCCGTCGACCGAGACACGTTCTTTTTCTTCCGTCGACCGAGACACGTTCTCGGCTTGCCCGTTGTCGAACTCACCGCCGCTAACCCGGAGGTGACGTCAACCCGTCCCACATTAGCTGTTAGACACACATTCAATAACCGGTCCCGCCGACGGGGCAGAAGAATACATTTTTCCGTCTTAAGGTGCAGTTTTGCACCTGGACGTTAACCATCAGTACATATAAAAATCTGGCAACAGTCCAAGCCATGATTCGGTTCTAAGTGGTGACCTTGTGCTTGTTGCCCCATCCTAACTTTTGCGGCTGGGCGCCCTCTGCGCTCGCCATAGTCCGGTAACGTTGTCAGAGCCAAATGTTGTTGACCGCAACAACTATTATAGCCAATTAAAAAAATAAAATAAATAATAAGCACCTCCGATGCCACTCTTATGACCCCGGAGCGGAACTAGTCGCTCCATCTAGTCTAGGCCAAGTTCTTCAAGTCATAGTCTGCACTCCACTATTAATATCATCATTATCTAAACATAAACTTGTTTCTCTCCACAAATATTTTGAGCTCAATTGCTCTACTTTTTCCAATTACAGGCACATGTATGACCTTAAAATTCTGTGTCTCAGGGTGACGGGCGCAGTGCAGTGCAGCGTTGGTCAGGTGATAGTGAACGTGATCACCGTGGTATTGCAGTTGTTACAGAGGTTATCGCTTAACATCAGGTGGGCCTTCGGCTTGCTCGTCATATTACTGAAAATTAATGTTTATTACTCTGCTTAAAATCAATATCTTTTGTTAGAAACTTTGTTGTTATTAATTGAAGCGTTTACTTTCGAGATAATTATATTGTAAACTTGCTCTATTAACCCTAAAAGAATTAGGTACCGTAAACTCGGATGGCTTTAGCCCTGGGAGTTGACTTTAGCCCAGACCGGGAAAAAGATTTGAATCCCCGCCTTTTTGATATTTTATAGCATTAAACCTTCCTTAGATAGGCCAGTCAAGTACCTATAGGAGTTGCTTTATCCCATTAATCGATTTAAGGCATTTTTTGCCACACAAACAAACAAACAGACAAAGTCACCCCTCTTCTAAAAACAACATTGGCTCAAAATTTAAAAAAACAAAATGCTCAAGTTTTTCTTTCTAAATGCGCATGTAATCTTGTTTGTTATACGTCTGAGCTACTAATAAAAATAATAACAACCCATTAACTCAACTGCAAAAAAAGTTATAAAGCTTTTAGTAAAAACTTTGCAAAAAATGGCTAGTGATCATTTGTGTAAATAGTAATTTGTTTTTTTGAAATAAAGTAACAACAAAAAAAATACTACTTTGTCATACGACTATTCGATCTATTTTATTTACGCATTACTACAGACAAGTCCGAATATTCAATCTAGTTCACGTATTTTTCAATCCATTATATTTTTCTAATTATAGGCGGCTACAAAAGCTTGTTGTAAAATCTATATGAAACAGATTTGCAGAACGTCAAAGCCACCTACAATTTTGAAAAATGCGCAACCTAGATCGAATAGTCGGACATTTCTGTAGATACATATGTAGGTAAGTAGGTACTGTAATTCCAGACAATTCTAACATATGCCTTATGTGTATCAATATGTCACCGAGTTAATCGTGCAAAACGAAGACGAAGATCTATGTCATTCATTAATCACTATACATCAGTTTCGACATAATGTACATATGTAGGGTAGACTCGCATTATAGGTAGTATTTTGTAGCCATCTAGTGATTGCCTGGGACTTCAAACGGTGTGTTGTGGACCAGTACTTTAAACATTCGCTATCTGTTGACATATTTTTAACCTCCGTCATAAAAAGAGGGGGAGGGGAAGAAAGTGGGGATGAATATACAAACTTGTATTCTTTCGTTTCAGCCGTAAAACGTCCACTACTGAACACAGGCCTCGCTCACGGATCTCCATGAGGGGTAGTTGCCATACTCACCACGCTTGGCAGGCGGGTTGGCGAGCGCAGCACGGGATGTTGTTACACGGAAAGATGCTGCTGCCCATCTTCCGGAGGTATCCCTTAGCAGGCTCTTACTGCATCTACGGGCATGAGAGGAGGGGTAACATTCTACTGACGGGACCCCACGGCGAGACTTGTATTACTTTAATTTTATTATTTCCCGCGGGTAACTCCAGTACAGGTCTACCCGTGGCTACGAGGGCTGCAATGCACTAGCAACATCGGGAAACATAAACTAGGAGGACCACATATACCTACCATTCATATTTTGTATTCACTACATTGCGTGTTTTCAAAGAGCTATCGAAAACGGTGAAAAGTTTACCATCGATGTACAATGAGCTACGACCATGTAATAAAAAATAATTATCTAAATAAATTATAACCTACTTTCCAGACTGGATCTGTTGACTGTATCTACTGAGAGTGATCCTTAAATGTTAAAAAAACAGAAGGACATACATACATATGTATATCTTTACTTACTCTATGATTTTACCAAATAATTAAAAAAATAAATCTATTTCTACTGGAGCCAGACAATTACACTAACAAAATTATATTTCCCACAAAACACGAGTGGCGATCTCCAATGTCCTGAAAAACGTCTTGGATTTTGAGTATACCAGTAGAGATACATGTATAACCCTTATTTTCTATATTGTGACAAGTTGTGTAAGAGTTGGAGATTATTATTGAGATATTCTTAAAAGGTTTTCTGTTTTGTAAACAATTAATAGGTATATTTTCACTTTATTCTTACATTTAAAGGGATTATAGTCATACATGCCGTGGGGTGCCGGCAGTAGAATGTTACCCCGCCTCTCATCCACGGGATGTAGTAAGAGCCTACTAAGGGATGCCTCCAGAAGATGGGCAGCAGCGTCTTTCCGTGTATTAACATCCCGTACTGTGCTCGGCAACCCGCCTGCTAAGCGTGGTGAGTATGGCAACTATCCCCCATGGAGACCCGTGAGGGAGGCCTGTGTTCAGTAGTGAACGTATTACGGCTGAATTGATGATGATGATGATGATGATAGTCATACCATAAGGGTTTCGTTTTATCATTTTAAAACCGCACTCCTGAATTGTATCCCCATACATTCGATTGGTCGAAACAGGTCTTGTTTTTAATTTCTAGCAATAATTGTTTTAACAGTATAATACGGCGCGAAATTCAAATAACCGTGAAACACGTTTAAATATATTTCAGACCTAAGGGTCTAGCAATCAAAATTCATTATGTATGTTTCCGCAGTTATTGTAGAATAAAATTTGACCTCCTGTTTGTACCCTTTAGAGGTGGTTTCGCAGAAACCAAGAAAGAAGTAGACGACCTTCATTATTTATAAAATTGTCCAAAGTTAAAGTGATCTTCACACTTGGACACCTTTTCAAACCCAATTCAAATCAGTTTGTTTGGTTTCAGTTAGAATAGATTATGCAATTATTTGATGACTTTATGAATTAGAAATGTTAGTGCTAAGAGAAGGGCAACACAATAATATTGTCTCAAATAGCTTTAAAGTATGATTCTTTTTTGATTGGGTTTCATTTACGATTTAGATCTAGTCTAAGTGCTTTTGTTCAACCAAAAAAACACACGACTAATTTTTTTGTGCCTGTTTAACCCCGTTATATTTATTTTAAAGTTGACCTTAAAGACTGTAAGCTTACACGGTCATGGTTTTCATAGAAAACTTTCAGTTTTCCAAAAATATTAATAAAACAAAATAACGAAGAAATGGGACTACGCCGATTTATCAATGTTTTCATTAAACCTAGTCCATGCCATAACATACAGAAAAAAAACATATTTATCTCAATATATTTGTTAGAAATGAATGAATGTTTAAATAAATTTAGCGACCAACGAATATACGAGGCTGCGCCATCAATACATATATTTGTTTCTAAAGTAGTAGGTCTATCCTAAATTATCAATAACCCAATACATATATTAGTTCCTAAAATAGTATACCTGTCACCAATTTTGAATCACTCACTATGTAATTCAATTTTGGTGACAGCAGTAGAGATATCGCTGAGCTCGCTCAGCTTGTCGCTGTTGTTGTACAACTACTTACGTTGTTTTTTGTGGGAGGCTTATGTTGTTAGGATGTTTTTTGTAATGTTATAAAATGTAATGTTATATAAATAAATAATAAATAAATATAATGTTTTTATTTCAGACAACTAGATCCATAATAGTGTTAGTATCACCTTAATCTATGTTAGTAGGCAGAATAAATCCTATACCATCATTACTTTCACGCAATGTTACTTTCACATTGGGCGGTCCCATTTATCGGGAACTGTATGCAGGATGCTGTTGGGGCACGCGCGCCACCTGCGCAGTAGTGAGGCGGTTTTTTCCGCATATATCTAATGTTGTTTTGAGGATTCGATTTTGGTGACAGATCCACTATTTTTGGCACAAATTTAATTAAATAGGGTAAGCAGATTACTGACAAATCTAAACTTTAGTAACAGAAAATATAGTTGCCGAAATTTTATGTTTTTTTACTGTTTAACATAAATAATTAATTCCATTTATTAAGGTAAGTAGGTATGGCTGGCCTACGAGTTGTAGACAAGAGACCATGTGCAATATTGACTACCTATTTGCTACCTCTGCGTTAAGAAATTTAGAAATGAAACGGTGAGCCATTCTGACGTCAATCTGGTTGACCATTTCCACGTTCTCATGGTTTTAGCATTGTTCTCATGGTTTTAGCTACGTCGTTAATGTAAATATATTAACAATATATTTGCTACCTTAACGTGTATTATTTACATAATTTTATGAAGCTCCTACCTATACTATCGCATGTCACCTCGCTGGAATAAAACGAATCTTCTACTGTTAATGATTCAATATAAGAGCACGACCGGCCTTGACAATTTGTACATGCCAGAGAACAAAACAGGCCAACGTGGCATACTCATGCATATTATGACGATTACAACTTTTACAACTTTTTGAATCGTTATATTTCAAAAACGGTGGCTCTAAGGAAAGAAAGTGTCGTAACATATTTTATAGATAATTTTATGATCTACAATTTTTGTCTGGAGTAATTTAATGATAAAACTTATTGTTTTGCTGAAAATCAAGAAAAACTCATTTTTTTGACCTTTGACATTGAATAAATTTTTTTGCAAGGGAATATTATTTATTTTACTTTCAAATATTATTTATAATTCTGTTTTAAACAATTATACTAACTTTCAGCTTGTTGGGAATTTATGACCTTGGAATCTAGACAGATTGACCGGACTAGATGGCCATGACAACATTACCGGACTATGGCGAGCGCAGAGGGCGCCCAGCCGCAAAAGTTATGATGGGGAAACAAGCACAAGGGCACCACTTAGGTACGAACCATGGCGAAGCCCCCTAATATGCATGCTAATATGCGCTGTCTGTCTGTCTGTTTGTGTATTTAACGATTACAACCGAACGCGTTGACCGATTTACATGAAACCTTTTTTGTTAGCACCGTCTTAATGAGAGAAGGGTACTGATTGATTTTGGTGACCCTAGGATCACAGGGATCAGAGTTATTGTGACCTCAAAAGGTCACCAAAAAAATAAAAGTCTTCAAATGGCCGAAAATGTCCAAAAACCCAAAAATGACATATATGACATTTGGTGACCTTTTGACTCCTTCGCTCCCTTTTCTAGTATGCCCGTACCAATGCTTATTTATATGTAGTGATGTTTAACGTCTAGGTGCAAAATTGCACCTTAAGACGGAAGAGTGTATTCTTCGAGCCCGCCGGCGGGATCCGTTATTGAAGGTGTACCTAGCAGCTAGTGTGGAACGGGTTGTCGTTACCTCCGGGTTGGCGGTGGTAATTTCGTCAACGGGCAAACCGAGAACGTGTTTTGGTCGACGGAGGAAGGTCTCGGTCGACGGAGGAAAGGACCTATTATGCCTGTTTGTGCTTGAACTTATTTATGCACCGGTAATGTGTTTTGAAAAACGTTTCGTAAAAGCCTAGAAAATGTTTAAAAACACTAAAGCTTAGATACGAGAAGAAGCGGTAGGGTTCTTTAAATCAAATATGTAATGCAAATTCAAAGTAACGATTTCTACCTACGAAATGTTCAGTAAAATGGCTGGCGTTCGGCAATTTCTTACGCCCCTTCAGAAACCTAAGTAAATTTTACCGTGAATTGGGTTCGCAGTTGGATTGTGCCAGACAATTGCTTGATTAAATTATCGGACGTTCTGTAATAGGCATACCTAGAATTCAGTGGGGAGTGTAATGTAAATCAGTTCGTAACAGTAGGGCTTTAACATCTCTTCAATTTCATTATCAACCGCAACATTCCACTATTGAATATCTTATAAGACTGGATGATTTAATAGGGCTATTATCTCTACGCTTGACAAGCGCTTGGACATCGCAGAAGAAGCCGTAGTTTGGGTTGAGCTCGAGCCAAGCAAAGAGCGTACCGAGTGACAGCAGCAAAAGCGACACCTCCAATGTATCAAAAACATTAACTTTATTACTTTGTAATTACAAATCTTGGACACGTTAAAATGGGCACCAAACGATATATTTTTATACCTTAAATGATTTGACTGGGACTATATGGGCAATTTTAGTTACGACTAAATGACGAGACGAACCGAAGGCCCACCTGATGGTAAGCGATAACCTCTACCTATAACAATTGAACCGCGGTGATAACGTTCGCGAAGCACGTGACGAACTTTGCATTGTATTGCGCCCGTCACCCTGAGACCTTGTAAACTCTATGTAGTTTACAAGGTCTCATGTGCCCCTTTACCGGCCCTCTTACCCTTCAAACAACAATGCGACGCAAGAACTAGCGACTACTGCGCTAGTAGCGTTTTATCTCACTAATATTATAAAGCCGAAAGTTTGTTTGTATGGAGGTTTGTTACCTCCTCACGCAAAAACTAGCGTACGTATCAAGCTGAAATTTTGCAAACGTATAGATGTTGATTAGGATTAACACATAGGCTACTTTTTATCCGGGTACAACGCATGCGAAGCGCCGGGCACAAGTACCTTATTTTTTTTCTGTGGTGCTGAGTATGGCGAAAACAGTACTTGCAGATCCATGAGGGATACACATGTCCCGTAATGGACCTGGACTGCAGTCCTAAGGCTGATATGATGATGATGAACCTTAGCTAACCGTTAAAATTATTTTCGCTATTTATTTTAAAAAGTGCCTAGTACTTATAATCGAGTGCTGTACACTCCTGTAAAGGTGTCTCACACGGGACCAGTATTGTTAATTTACTTTGTGAATGTAATATGAAGATGTCGTAGGAGTGTCTTAATAAATAAATAAAAAATATATTGATGTTTCAGACAACGCCATAAAGGACCAAAGTAAGCAAAGCTTTATGTGGGTTCCAGATACCTCATTACTTGAATATATTATTATGTTAATACTCAAGTACTTCGCCGTGGGGTGCCGGCAGTAAATGTTACCCCTCCTCTCATGCCCGTGGATGCAGTAAGAGCCTGCTAAGGGATACCTCCGAAAGATGGGCAGCAGCGTCTTTTCGTGTATCAACATCCCGTACTGCGCTCGCCAACCCGCCAGCCTAGCGTTGTGAGTATGGCAACTACCCCTCATGGAGATGCGTGGGGGAGGCCTGTGTTCAGTAGTGGACGTTTTACGGCTGTGATGATGATGACTTAAGTACTTTTAATAGACAGAGATACGCCTAGTCCCGGGAAAATATCAGGATCTACGGAAACTTTTAATTAGCCGTCAGAGTGATAACGCAATGTCATCAGTATCATCTCAGCCGTCGGTCGTCCAGTGCTGGACATGGGATCTCATGGATCTCCAAGGACTGATCGTGAGGGGTTGTTGCTATACTCGGCAGGCGGGTTGGCGAGCGCAGTACGAGATGTTGATACACGGAAAGACGCTGCTGCCCATCTTCCGGAAGTATCCCTGTGCACCAGGCATAATCCCTAGATGACTGACGTGGTAGAGGCAAAGATTTAAGTCGTTAGATGAGCTCTGACACGAAAAACTGTGGCGTTGCCCTTGTATGTTTGTTAACAATAATACTGCTACATTTTCATACGTAACCTGGCAGTGAACGTCTTAAGGCTTAATAGAAATACCTGAAAATCCATGAGCGAGACCGATGACCAGCGGTGGACGTCCTACGGCTGAAATGTTGACGTAGGACTTTCACCACTGCACATGGTCTTATGGATTTTCAGGTATTTCATTTTATTGATTTCAGACGTAGGACTTTCACCGCTGGACGTGCCTTGAAGTTAAACTTTTTTATACGATGACAAGCCGAAGACCCACCTGATGTTAAGTGGTAACTTCTATCTATTACAACAGCAATATGATCATGAAGCACGTGACAAACGCTACATTGCGCCCGTCACCCTGAGACAGAGCTTTAAGGTCTCATGTGCCCGTGATTTTAACTAAAACTAGATAAAAGCGCCCTAAGCGAACTTGTTCTAAAGCTGATATCCTACAGCTGATCCTCGATCTTTCTCAATAGATTAGACCTCGATCATAAACGTGTCTCATATTTCGCAAATGAGTCAACAATATTTATCGCAGGGGTCACAGCAGATGTAGCCGAGATCAAAACAATAATCTTAATTGTATATGTGTGTCAATACGAGCTTAATTGACTATTATCTATTAACTGGGAGTGACACGGGTTGCCGTCTGGTTGTTTATGCCGTGTTATCTGGCGCCCCTTGCTGGGCATAGTAAACGGTAAAACAGTTGACTAAGACGGAATAAAAAAACCATAATAAAATGCTGCCTAAAGTTCGTAAAACTAAGCTTGATCGCTGAGACATCTGCCATCATCAATTAAAATCAATCGTCAGTGTAAAATCAAGTACATACTGAATTTTGTAACGGTATAAATTACCTGTGGCAGCGTTGTACTTTATGGGTGGGACTGTATGCGTTGCCGATAAGTCATCGTAACCTACATTATACCGTCATATTTTCAAAACAGTTCCAGCCCTAATCGTGTCACTTGCCATCTGTCGCAGCGATCAAGCTTTACGAATTATAGTTACGATTGTGACATTTGGATTCCAAACGTTTAAAATTGTTAAATAAGCTTTTTTAATTAACCTAAGTTGTGTTACTGCTGGGCAAACGTCTTCCCTTTCTCTCTCCACGCATCATAGTCCGCCTGACACACGTCATCTACGTAACGACGTAGCATGATCGACGCATATAGTAATATAGCTATAGCTAATAACTTGCTAGGGCATTGTGCAGAGCACGCTTTGTTCTGCACAATGCCCTAGCAAATTCTACTTCACTTCGTTGCGTGGTATACGCAACAGTGTAGCGAGTTTTAGAGCTTGCTACATAGGTGTGTTGCCTACGTAACCGCGTAGCGTGATCTATGCAACGACGTAGCATGATCTACGCAAATACGAAGCGTGTTCTACGCAAATACGAAGCGTGTTCTACGCAGTAGGGTAGCCAGGTCTACGGCACTACGTAATGTGGTTGGTATACGCAACAGTGTAGACAGCTTGTTACCACATTTCACAGAGTAGTAAATTCGTAGAACGGTCTACCCAATTTTTAGTCCTACGAAACTTACCATGCATGTTCAATTATTATGAGGTATATATTACAGCTAGGCCACCACATATGTAAGTGTTTTTAAGTTAAAAGTGACTCACGATAGCACAAGGTAAACCTTAGTGGCTTAATGTGTTATCCTTATTTATGTTATAATTCATTATTTTATATATTTGGTAATAAAATAAAAGTAACATAAAAAAGAGTAAAGTTGCGCTTCTGTTTCACTTCCCTACTATTGAAGGGATGTCTCATGCTATCATTAATGGGCACCTAAATTACTGAACAATAACAACAAATTCAGGTTATGTCTGTTTACTCGAAATTTAATAATGTGCTTGAGCTTTGGCCTTGTTTATTTTTTTTACAAAAATGATCTTATTACGCTCATTTGTGTCTGTCTACATGTTATTTTAATTATAAATTGTTGTTGTTTTTAGTAAAAGTGTAACTGTTTCTTCTTGACTATATTGAACGTGACAAATCATTTGAAGTGGTAGTAGCTGTTAGTCTGTGGAATTCTCTTCCTATTAATCTAAAACAAGCTCCCAGTAAACCCACTTTTAAAAGTCGTGTCTTTGAGCACTTTTTAAAAAAGGTATGATCATTATTGTTCATACCTTCTACGTTATTTAGTTTGTATGTACATATATAAGTATAATATCGTGGGGCGCCGGCAGTAGAATGTTGCAACCGAGGAGGTTGGCAGGTAGAAAATGCTTTTAGCATTAAGCCCACCTTTGTGCAATAAAGTTTATATATACATATATAGAAATAAATAAACATTAAAACTAAACTGACCGATGATTACGAAACCCTAAAATCACGTTGAAAGTGACTTGTTAGGGCATTTAGGGATATTCTTCCGCTTTGCCGTTGGATGCTGCCAGTAAAATGTTGCGCCTCCTCTCTTGGATGCTGTAAGAATTTGCCAAGGGATACGGAAGATGAGCAGCAGCGTCTTTCCGTGTATCGACATCCAGTACTGCGCTTGCCAACCCGCCTGCAAAACGTGGCGAGTATGGCAACAACCCCCCATGATCTTGTAGATTCATGAGAGAGGCCTGTCCAGCAGTGGACGTGGTCATCGGTCCTGCGGCTGACAGCCGCAGGACCGATGACCACGTCACAAAAAAACTTACAATCCGATTTGGTATGTTACATTGGGAAAAGTGTTTCTGGTGAAAAATAGCGTCGATTAAGATCATCTCGTTTATTTTTTTACACCCTAAAAATACAAAGTGATAATAGTACTGCGAAAGTACTTATTATTTCCTTAAAAAAACACTTAAAACTTTCTAAGAACAAGGCTTTCCAATTATAAAAGAAAAGCTGCTCTTAAGGAGTCCAATTTTATACTCATCTAAGTATATTGATAGAAGTACCTCATCATATCAGCCGTAGGACGTCCACTGCTGGACAAAGCCCTCCCTCATAGATCTCCAAGTACTGCGGTTGGAAGCCGTCTGCATCCACCGCCGACCAGCAGTTCTCACCAAGTCGTCTGCCCATCTTGTAGGTGGACGTCCTATGCTGCGCTTGCCGATCCGTGGCCTCCATTCGAGAACTTTGCGGCCCCATCGGCCATCTGTTCTGCGCGCTATATGGCCTGCCCATTGCCACTTCAACGTGCTAATCCGTTTGGCTATGTCGGTGACCCGAGTTCTTCTACGTATCTCCTCATTTCTGATTCGATCCCGTAGAGAAACCCCGAGCATAGCCCTTTCCATAGCTCGTTGAGCGACTCTGAGCTTATTCATAAGGCCAATAGAGAAGTACCTACTCGTATCTAAATAACTTTTGGTGTACCGATATACCTAAAGTTGTATAGGTAAGTACTTGACATCCTTGTGCAAGTGGGACACAACAATGTCTGTCTGACCTGTGACCGGCTATTTATAGATACACTGTATGTTGTTTGTGGGAGACGGTTCTCTATCAGTGCCCCGTGTACCCTGTTGCTACGTGCACTTGAGTGTAGAGTTAGGAAGGAGTAGAATGGAAATCATATAAATCATCATTTCAGCCGTAAAAAGTCCACTACTGAACAGGCCTCCCTCATGGATCTCCATGAGAGGTAGTTGCCATACTCACCACGCTTGGCAGGCGGGTTGGCGAGCGCAGTACGGGATGTTGATACACGGAAAGACAGGCCCATCTTCCGGAGGTATCCCTTAGCAGGCTCTTACTGCATCCACGGGCATGAGAGGAGGGGTAACATTCTACTGCCGGCACTCCACGGCGGATATATAAAATTTAAATTTTTTTTGACCAGTTTTTTGTAATATCTGGTCATATAAATATTTACCAGATATTACAAAAAATTGGTCGAGTAAATCTATTTTAAAAGTCTGTATGTAATAAATAAGAGAAAAACAAATTATTTGCTTTCGAGTTATTGCAGTACTAGTTTTTTCTTTTTATCTATATCACAATGTAGCACACTGCAAATACTATACGTAGATAGATAGATAGATAGAATATGCTTTATTGTAAACCAAACAAACAGCAAACAAACAAACAAACATGGAAACAACAAAAAGAAAAAATAACATAAGCCAGGCAACCTTTGGATGGACACGAGTAGTTCTTGAGCGTCTGTAAAATTTTTCCATCATATTTATTTTCGGTCTGCGTAAGTACGACCATGTTTCCCATTACCGCAGTAAGCTCAAGTGGCTTCCGATTCGCTTACGCCGAAATACTCATATTCTCTGTCTACTCTATAATATATTGTTCAATCCATCTTCTCCTTCGTAGTACCTCCATTCATCTCACTTTCGTCCGCTTCGGTCATCAGAGAATCTTGGTTTAAGTACGCCCGAACATAGTAGCTCGTTTTATACGAAATCTTTCACGGTGCAAGCTGTATGGCTGTGGAATTCATTGCCGCTGTCGATCCGTCATGCTCCGTCATTGCACTCTTTCAAAGATCAAGTAAAACTATTTTATCTGGAGCTATCTTCCGCCTGACTTGAGTGAGTTTGCTTTTTTTTATTATGAATATTTTTAATATAATCTGTGGTTATGTGTCGTTATTTCCTTTTTAATATCTGTGGTATCCATTTATGTATGTTTTTAGTATTGTATTAGCTATTTGTAAATATTATTATGTATGTTGATGTAGGTTAATTTATCTATGCATTTATTTTAACGTAGGTATATGTATCTATTTTATGTATTAATATATAGGGATGATATGATAATACTACACCCCATTCTTCCATTATAATCCTCTCCGTACAAAGGTTGTCTGGAAGAAATCGCTTTAAGCGTAAGTATTTGTGTATTTCTGTTGATAATATGGTTTAAGTTAATTTAAGTAATTTTTGTATTGTTCTGTATAACATGGTTTACACAATAAAGAGTTTATCTATCTATCTAAGCAAGAGTATGGCGGTGGCGTACTTGGAAGAAAAATATTATAAGGCAATAAATATATTCATCAAGTAGTCACTAACGGGTCAGTGTTTCGAGATTTTTTTTAAATATTAAAGAAAATAAATAAATAAATAAAATAAAATCACTTTATTTCAGGCAAAGACCCATATCACAAAATACAAAAGCAAAATGTGTCAATAAAAACGTAATACAAACATTATAAAGAATTGTATGCTTAAAAATAATATAAGATATAAATATCTTTACCTATTTTTTATTTGGATTTGTGTGGACACAAATCCAGTGCTTGTATATTCGATTCATTAAATATTCAGAAACAGCCGCCAGTACAGTATTTTTGGAGCGACTTAGCCGATTCCAGAAAGCTGCTATTCGTGTCCGTCTTATTGCAAAAAAGTCAGGAACTCCCGCCTCAGAAAACATAGTCGACGCACTGCAGTATCGTGGCAGCCTCATAAGGGCCCGGTATACATTATTATACTGGACCCGTATGGTGCTGAAAGATTTCTGAGTGAAGTTGTACCACAGTTGGCAGGTGTACATACCCAGACAATATGCTTTGAATAGGGTATTCTTCACGTCAGTGCTGCAGTTGGCGAATCGGCGTGCGAGCATGTTGCCTCTGACGGCGAGAGCTCTCCTTTCCCGCTCTATATCTGCATCATCCTTTGATGACTCTGTCAGCAGGTGGCCAAGGTACTTAAACTGCTTGACTAGATTTATTGGCGTGTTTCCCATGCGCACCTCTGGCACCCGCTCTGGACCTTTACCAGACCTGAACACCATCATTTCGGTTTTAATGACATTGTACTTTAATCCATGAGCAATACCATATTGTTCACAGATTAAAATAAGCTTTTTCAAACCCTTGATCGAGGGACTGAGAAGCACCATATCGTCAGCATAACTCAGATTGTTTATACAGACATTGCCGACATGACATCCGATCCTAGTGCTCCTCAGCTCCCCGATCAGATCGTTAGTGTACAGGTTAAACAGGTCTGGAGAAGTCAACCCGCCTTGGCGAACCTCGCAGTCTAGCCTATAGTCGCTAGAGGTCGTGTCGCCCCACTTTACATTGTTGATTTGGTTTCCGTACCAATATCTCAACAAATTGACAACATGACTTGGTATTTGCGCGTTTACTAGTTTTGACCAGAGAATTTCATAATTCACAAGGTCAAAAGCACGACTTAGGTCTAAAAAGCAAGCGTAGACAGATGTACCTTGTGACGTGTAATAATTGACCGTAGTCTTTAAACTCATTATGGCCGAATCCGTTGAGAGACCGGGGCGGAAACCAAACTGCGCGTCATCAATATTCAGGTTATTTAGCAGATCTGGATGAATAAGTCGCTCCAAAACTTTACCTATCACCGTACCTAATGAAATCGGGCGGTAATTTGTAGAGGAAGTAAGGTCGCCAGTCTTATTTTTAGTAATAGGTACTACTATAGTCCTCATGAGATTTAATGGCAAATAACTATATCTTATACATAAACAATAGAACAAACTAAGGTGATCAAATAGGTTGTCACTAGCCCAAAGAATGTGTTCAATGCCGAGACCATCGTGGCCTGGTGATTTGCCGCGCTTCATACTTTTGACCGCTCTTCTCACGTCATTAGCCGTGATCTGAGGATGGTGGTCACACGTTATGGCTTCGGCAGATGGCACACTCCTTGCAGGCTGCGGCATGATTTTAAAACGTTTAGCAAACAATTCAGCTATTGATAGAGGTTCCTGCAGGCCTTCCACTGAAACCGGTAAGCTTTGTTTATAATTTAGTTTTTTAGTCGCGTTCCAAAATTTAGAAAAATTCTTGTCATTTTTATGCAAGGCTAATATATTCATTTTAATTTGTTCTTCATTCCGCTGACACCACTTTATTTTATTTTTAAATTCCGATCGGGTACTACGCATTTTATCAAATAAAGGTCCCACCGAAGGCCTACTGGCCTCCACCCAATAGCCGAAACTTAGTCTAGCTTCCTGATGGCTGTCCCTGACATGATAATTCCAACCAATCACCTTCTTACGTTTGATTTTAGCACTGTTACGGGCACTTTTAATTGCTGCCCTTTGCATTGTCTTGGTTATATGGTCATTATATTTATCAATATAATTATAATAATCATTAAAATGAGTGCAGTTTAAAATATTATCACAGATACAATTAAATTTAAAATTATCACAGTTGTCAATATTTTCAAAACAGTATTTATTATATGTTTTTATCTGAAGAGAGTCCCTCTCCCCCCATCGTATTTTTTTCATTACATCACATTTGTTTGAGCTGGCTGAAACAACTGGCACACTTCCCAAGTTACACACAACACGTAATGGAAAGTGATCGGACCATGTCACATCGTAAAGTACGTCCACAGACACAACAGTATCCCATGCAGCTCTTGTTACAAGGCAATGGTCCAACCAGCTCATACACCCGTGATGCGCGTCACTCATAAAGGTATATGTACTAGACTCTACACCTAGAATGTTGATGTCTGCACATTCCCATTGTAGTTCTTCACAGAAAAGCTTCATCTCCCTACCAAAGGGCTTGCTAGGATGCGCGTTAAAATCACCAATCACAAATGCTACTTGAAGGTCACTTTCCTCAATTATAGCGCTGGTTAGCGCTAGACATTCAGTGAATTCCGCAATGTTCATAACATCGTCCACAGGCATGTACACGTTCACAACTAGAAAAGTGCCCGAGTCTACGGATATCCTTACGGCCATGATACGGTCACATGAACATTCTACTTGAGAGACATTTGGAAACTTGGCCTTATTCCATAATATGGCCAGGCCACCATAGGGCCTTCCCCTGAGTATACCTTTAGATGTATCCATAGACGACTTGGCAATACAGCCAAAATCCCTATTAATTTCATGGATGAAATTAAGATCATGAGGCTGCAGCCAAGTTTCCTGTAGCGCGATGATATCAGCTGACCTGGACAGGTCCCGGACGCTTTGGACGGATCTTTTGACGTTCTTACAGTTAAACGAGACTATAGATACATTTGAGGTTGTACTATGCATGTTGTGGAGTATTATTCGTCCTTATTCTCGCCGCGTATTCACGGTAATGCCTAAATTTTACACCTATAGGCCAAAAACTTTCGTTCAAAAATAAATCAAGCTTATTCCTGGGTATAGTAACTTTAAAAGAGTTAAACTCCGTTTCTTTTTTTTGTGTCAGGGATTCTATACTTTTACATTCTTGTCCCATTGAAATAATGTACTCACGAACGTCATCAGCAGTGGTGGATTTATTCAGTCTTGATACATAAATATTTGACGTGAATTCCGCTACCTGTAGCTTACTCGTACCCTGCCCGGTTCCAATAAAGTTACATAACCTTTTCCGCTTCTTACGCTCCACCACAGTAAAGCTCTCATTCAGTGTCGGCTCGCGCGGCGCGCGGGCGTGTGTCCGCTCCGGTGCGCCTGCGCTCACTACTATATCGCGATACGATGGGAGCGCAGTATACACTGCGCTCGGTGACAACTGGGGACCGGGCGTCCTTGAACGCGGGCGCCTGTCCTGCTTGCGCTTAGCCGATGCATTTGCATTAGGCAAGTTATTACGCTTGCTACGATCGCTTACTGCATCATTTTTTTCGTTCTGCACATAACTCATGCCGTATTTTAGTGCATGTGTAGCCTCGCCCCCGCTCTCACAGACTAAAGTAGATTTAAGTGCGAAGTCGGTTGCAGTTTCTTGTTCTGCGCATCGTTTCTTGCTGATTGCTTGATCTGTTTTTAAGCCGCTGCTCTGCTCAGTGTACGAACTTAGTTCTCTTATCATTTTTTTTACTTCCTCAAGTTCAGTTTTCAGACAGTTAATATCTGATCTGTCATCGTCATTTTTGTTGGATTTGATAAGGGCTACGTCTTTTCGTAAAACCGCCATTTCCTTAAGAAACGCCGATACATCCACATAGTCAAAAGAAACTGCAGGTAAACGGCTCAGGTTTTTTGCAACAAAGATAGGCAAACAATCCGGATCAAACTCCTTAATTAGCTTGACTATATCCTGTAGGCTTCTTTGCTCTGATCCCTCCTTGCGTCTTAAAAACTTTTTATTCGGCGCCATAAGTTTCGCAGAGATTGCCCGTGCAGTCTCGATTTCCTCATAGGAATAGGCACTTAAACAAATCTGCAAAATAGCTGGTTCAGGCAGTGTGTCGACTTTATGGCTTATGAAAGTCAGCAGTTCGTTTATCACAATTTTACATTTTACGCACTGGGATTCGTCATTTACAACATCACTACCGCAATTATTCACTACGTTAGTTGGGGACCGCACCGTAGCCATTGTGCCGCGCGTGCTATGCGCGCAGCGGCGAGCAAGCGACTGTTTGACTGATATTAAAAGGAATTATTTTGAAACACCAGAGACAACGTCAAACATTCTCGTGTGTAGTTCTGAAAAAATACTCCGAATATATATGACGCACTTATATGTATATAGGTGCGTCGTATATATTCGGAGTATGTGATATATCACAGGATAAAAGGTATGATCCTAAGTTAATCCTAAAATCCCACTTCCACTAAGTTTAAGTAGATACAAACATAATTATTTGCCTATAACCAGTTTGGCATTTTGCCAAACCGCAACTATTTAAGCTATTCAAATTGCATTTGGCTGCATAATAAGCCCTGAACAGCCTCTGGCGGACAGCCTTTGTTATACAATAGTTACCGACTAGTAGGGCCTGTTTAGGACTGTATTTATACTGAAAGCTGGCCAAATACATCGAACTCAAACTTAAAAAAAACTTTATTCAGTGCGGCCGCATGGACCTTATTGACGCGTCACAAATTACAAAATAAAGCAACACAAATTAATAAAATAAATCACATAATTCAATCTGTTCACTTCAGATGACACGCGAGATAAGAAAAGAAGCGAACAGAAGAACCTAACTCGGTCGTTATAGTCATCATTTAACAATTTTCTTTTGTCTTACGTTATGTTTGACGGAGCTGCATCAATAATCATTATCATAACCGACATAATATTAGTCCATTGCTGGATATAGGCCTCCACAAATTATAATAAAGATAGCGAAATTCGTACCGCTTCAGAATCAACTACCAACTACTACTCTTCTACTACTATTACTTCACTACTACTACTACTCTACTCTACAACAACTACAATTATTCGAATTTTAAACTTATCCTGGACTTCTACAATTTTGTTTAAAATAAATAAAATAAAGTTTATTTCAGACATTGCACAGGTAACGATGAACACATACATAGTCTATACAAGAGACAAAGAACATAGTTATATTAAAACCAACAAAACCAAAAGTTAGCCAAATCGGTCCGTTTTTTGTTAAAGTTTTAGCGATACTAAATAAATGTTACATTCCTAACTATTGGCCATAGTAATAATTTGATCGTCTAGTTTTAAAGGTTTGCTCATGTTGTGCTAAGCTTGGAGTAGAAAATAAAAATTAAATATTATTCCTTTAAATTACATAATTTATTCGGACAATCGAGTTTAATGTACAAGGCAAAATCTACAAATTTATCCTAAGAATATGTTTTGGGTTTCAAGTTTCAAGGTTGCAAGGCTTATGATAAAAAGCTTATTCTAGAGATACAGGCACGGCTTGGCAGGACTCCAATCCATGTTTATGGAAGAAAGGTTTATATTAATACAAGTGTATAACAATTATTTAAACGCACTAAAAATGTACGGTTTTTGCAATTTTCCCTTCATCTGTGCTATAAGACGTTGCTTCGTACCAAATTTCAAGATTCTGAGTTCACGGGAAGTACCCTGTAGGTTTTCATTCCCTTGCGAGTGTCGAAAATTTGCGGCATAAACGGCTGTATCTTTTGATTGCGTTCGCTTAAAAGTTTGATTTTTTCACAGCTTCAAGGGACAGTAGATTTAAGTATTTGATATAAATTCCAGCAGAGATACCTCGACGTTCTCCTGTGAAAAAGGGTCTTGACAGACAGACGGACGGACTACAAAGTGATCCTTTAAGGGTTCCATTTTTTCCTTACGAGGTACGGAACCCTATAAAATGATTTATTTAGCGATCTCGATGTCATTTTTACTTCGACTAGTAAAAAAAACAGCACTCGATTTTTTGCCCACCAAATCTACTTATATGTTTTCATGGGCCTTTTTGGCCATTTGTGATTACTGAAATACACGCTAAAAAATTGAAATGGGGTATCAGATGGTTAGGTAGTTAACTATTACTTAAGTTTCGTCTGTATATATAAAAACAGGTTTTCGGTAAAAATTTGACTGACTTTATTTAGTTAATGAGAGCGTGTGACGGATCGACAACCCAACGGCAGACAGACGGTAAGTGCGAGCGAGGCTCGTGCCCTAAGGGTTCCGAAATGAGAAGATAATTAGAAGATAGATAATCAGTAGGACGTTTAGCCATTATACGCCATTGGCTGGTTTAACTGCGATAAGTTAAGATGATATACATAAATAATTTATTCAGACAAGTTACAAAGGCGCTTAAATTTAAATGAAACGATGACACAACCGAAGTTTTACAACTGTGTGGCAGTCAAAGGCCCAACTCATAGACATACATTGGTTTTGATTTTTTTTAATTAATGTTTTATAATTTAGAAACTAATGAAGAATTAAATTAGTCAGGCGCGCGCTCATTTGAGTATGTTATGTGCAAGTGATCGGACACACATAGTGTGGGGTATCGTTGAATAGGTATTGCGAAGACAATTTTTTGATTAAGGTTTCCGTTCGCAAAATATTGAAGATTTAAACTTTTTTAAGCGTCTCAAATCTAAACTAGCTTTACAAATCTGAAAAAAAATCATGAATCACTATTAAATTTAGTTTAGTTAGGAAAATTATAACGGCTAAACTAACTTTTTTAGTTTTGCAGAAATACTCGCTCAAAATAAATAAATAAATTGAAAGATTGAATGATTGAAAGTGATGCGGTTTATCAAACATACCGGAATACTTTAAATCGAAAACTCAATGTTTATATGTTTTGGTAAACGTAAAAAAACACTTACACCATCTTCTAACCACAGGTTTAAGGAACCCTACATGTCTCGTTGCCCGATACGCACTTGACCTAATTTATTTATTTAATGACTTTTTACACTTCTTTTCCTTACTTCAAAAACAGTTTTATGAAGCTAATTAAATTATGTGCTTTATTCAATTTCATTGTGTTTTGTTTATGTTTTGTAATTTACATATTATATGAATAAACAAATGACTTTGACTTTGTCAATTCTATCACCATTCCTAACTCCTATATAACCAAACAGTCAACGTTACATTAATAAATCACGCTTCACAGAACCTTATCGTAAATGACAATGTTGTAAACGCTTGACGAAAACAAGTTTAAAATAATTCCGTACAATGGACCATCGGGAGTTATTAGGGTTCCGGACCAAAATGGTAAGATGGAACCCTTAGGGTGTGACTTTGTCTGTCTATCACCGCTGGATATTATGTGGTACCACTAATATAAATAAATAAAATAAAGTTTAGTTATCAACTTTGTATGCAGAACAGTTTTAGAAAACTGAATTCTTATATTAGCAAAGAAGTATGTATGTTTAAGTAAGCAATTCGCTTAAAGTGAGTAATTTTAGCGCGAAATATTAAATTTACGTTAAACTTTATTCTATATATATAGCTCTCATATCAAGTTTAACGTAAATTTATTTTATTTATTAGCACGGGAGGTATGGTTTTTATAATTGCGCTAAGTATTTACTTTTTTTTGTATTATTTATATTTATGAATAAAAAAAAATATTGCCACGTATCTTCTAAACGGCTGGATGGATATCGACAGTTAAGTTATTGTAAGATTCGTCTCAAAAACCAAAGTGTCCTTAGATAGGTATTAAAAAAACAAAATGGCGGATTGTAGGCCTCCTTTTTTGAAACCAAAACTTTTTTGAGTAGGGTATCAAAATAGGATTAATTAAAAAGGAAATAACAAAAACGTATTTAAATTTAATCAGCAATAATTACAACTATTTTAATTCAACCTTTTTTTATATTAAAAGCAGGAAGACGAGCAGACGGGCCACCTTATGGGAAGTGGTCACCGTCGCCCATGGACATCTGCAACTCTCGAGGTGAAGCTGATGCGCTGCCGGCTTTTGAGGAGGGAGAATGCCCGCTTTTTAAAAAGGACCCCATATCGTAGCTCCGAGGGAATACCGCAGATGGGAGTTCATTCCACAGCTTGATCGTCCGCGGTAAAAAAGAACGCAATAAATTAGTGGTCCTGGAGAACCTCATTCATTTAAATAAATTAGTAATTAATGCATGAAAATGGTCGTTTTTTGGTTGTATATCGGCCAAGTGTGTGTTGGACCTTGCAGTTGTTTCAATTTGTAATGTTTGCTTGTTTGTATTAACTTTTGACTATGTGTAATCAATCATATACGCGAATTTCACATAACGCGATTTTTTGCGAAACGTATCCCTCGCGTAAAGTACGTTACAAGGTCAATTTCACATGGATCCCATCATCAGAATCGAGTTTGAAAGCGTATCAATCTCTCGGTGCGCTAGTTAGACTCACACTTGACCTTTTCTATTTTTAGCTGGGCCGTTTGAGGCGGGTTAATTCATCAGTTGGCTACGGGCGGTGGTAGTGGACGACCCTTGCTGGAGAGCAATCATGAACTTAACATATCTTGTACGTATATTTAGATAATATAATATTAAGCCATAAA
Organism: Pasiphila rectangulata; assembly: GCA_963082625.1. Taxonomy (NCBI): domain Eukaryota; kingdom Metazoa; phylum Arthropoda; class Insecta; order Lepidoptera; family Geometridae; genus Pasiphila; species Pasiphila rectangulata. Next base: position 13,715,323 of record OY720243.1, read on the forward strand.
ATGAATGGGGGAGGCCTTATAGCAAAGCTTTGGTCCAGTGACACACAAATACAAAAAAAAATTGGAACAATGCATTTGGCTATATAAACTATTTAGAACGTTGTTCTACTACGATACTACTCTTAAACTGTGTTGCAGAGTCAGCAGCAACCTTCAGAATAACTAAAAAAGTTGGGCACAAATTTGATAAAAAAAACCAAGAAAATTCTCAATAAGTGCAATAAAATTAGCATGTGTGAAATATATGAAATATTATGAAATAAATCAAACTTACCTCTTCGCACATAACGTCAGCACAACTGTAATCCTTTTCTAACCAGATTATTTTGTTATAGGTTTTGCTAAAAATCCGCAATTTTTTTTAATACCTATGTATTTAAAAAAACAAAATGGCGGATTTATTGCGTCCTTTTTTTTAAAGCAAACCTATCGAGTAGGGTATCAAAATAAAGGGAATTAAAAAGGTTATTACAAAAATATACATGTGTGTACTTTTGTAACAACCTTATCTTAATATCTCTATTATTATACTCTGTATTTCGTTGTTGCAAACAAATATAATTATACTTTACTTAATATGTCATGTATTTAAATTTAATCATCAATAATTACAACCATTCTAATTCAATCATTTAAACAAATTTGTAATTAATGCATTAAAATGCATTTTGGCCTTTGCATTTTAATGCTTTTTATTTTTTTTGTCCATTTTGTGTGTTGGACCTTGCAGTTGTTTCACTTTATAATATTTGCTTGTTTGTATTAATTTTGACTATGTGTAATAAATCATATACGCGAATTTCACATTCATTCATTTATGAATGAATTTCACATTACGCGATTTTTTGCGGAACGTATCCCTCGCGTAAAGTAACGGTACAAGGTCAATTTCTCATGGATCCCATCATCAGAATCGAGTTTGAAAGTGTATCAATCTCTCGGTGCGCTAGTCAAACTCACACTTGACCTTTTCTATTTTCAGCTCGGCCGTCTGAAGCGGGTTCATTCATCAGGTGGCTACGGGCGATGGTAGTGGACGACCCTTGCTGCAGTGCAATCATGAACTTAACATATCTTGTACGTATATTTAGTTAATTATATCTCAGCAATCTGTCTAATAAGATAGAGGAATGAGAAATTGACCTTGTACCAGAGACGAATCGAACAATAACTTAACTATCGATATCCATCCAGCCGTTTAGAAGATACGTGGCAATATTTTTTTTATTCATAAAATATAAACCGTACTTTACGTGAGGGATACGTTCCTCAAAAAAACGCGTTATGTGAAATTCGGGTATATGATTGATTACATAGTCAAAAGTTAATAGAAACAAGCAAACATTATAAAGTGAAACAACTGCTAGGTTAAATACACACTTGGTTACCAAAATACGACCATTTTAATGCATTAATTTCAAATTTATTTAAATTATTGAATTAGAATGGTTGTAATTATTGCTGATTAAATTTAAATACATGACATGTGTGTATATTTTTGTAATTTCCTTTATTTTGATACCCTACTCGATAGAATTAAAAAAAGGAGGCCAAAAATCCGTCATTTTGATTTTTTTAATACCTATCTAAGGTTACTTGGGTTTTTGAGACGAATCGAACAATAACTTAACTGTCGATATCCATCCAGCCGTTTATCGCGTATCTTACGTGGCAATATTTTTTTTATTAGTAAATATAAACCCTATCAAAATATTATATACTTAGCGCAATTATAAAAAAACAAACCTCTCGTGTTAATAAATAAAATAAATTCACAAACAAACAAACACACAAGATACGTGCGAAAAACAATAAAAAGAGATAAACATAAGGAGCAAACGAAACAATCGAGAGAATCCCCATAAAAAAGTCGTAGGAAATGATCTGATTAGAAAAGGATTACAGTTGTGCTGACCCCGTAATGTACGAAAAGGTAAGTTTGATTTATTTTATAATATTTCATATATTTCACACATGGTTAATTTAATTGTACTTATTATGCACTTTCTTGGTTTTATTATTAAATTTGTGCCCAACTTTATAGTTATGTCGGAGGTGGGTGCTGACTCTGCAACACAGTTTAAAGTATACTACTTTAATTTATTTATACGTAGGTTCTAAGTTGTTTAAATAAAAAAATGTGTATTGATCCAAATATTTTTTTTTTGTGTTTGTGTCTCACTGGGCCTACGCTTGGCAATTAGGCCAGTTTAGGTTGCCAGTCAGTCGTCCGTTTGAAACTTTTTTAGTTTATGGTTGAGCTGATCCGGTGTTGAATGGGCTTTCATCTATATTTTATAAGTTTAGTTTAAGTATTTTGTTACTAGCTTGTTCTCTTTCCATTAAATTTTCTTTTTAAAAAACTATATCGATCTATACCTACCTGATATTATTTAATATATTTTATTTTACTTTGTTTTTTTTATGTGCGACACTCACCGAAGGTCCTATCTGAAAACCAGCGTTAATTCTAATATTTGAAGATTAACATTATGCTGAGGACCTTTTCATCATCATAATTTCAGCCGTAAAACGTCCATTACTGAACACAGGCCTCCCTCAAGGATCTCCACGAGGGGCAGTTGCCATACTCACCACGCTTGGCAGGCGGGTTGGCGAGCGCAGTACGGGATGTTGATACACGGAAAGACGCTGCTGCCCGTCTTCCGGAGGTATCCCTTAGCATCCACGGGTATGAGAGGAGGGGTAACATTCTACTGCCGGCACCCCACGGCACCGGAGCATGTCGTTGAAGAAGAAGCATGATGACAGTTCGTTTCGTAAAATATGCCACGAAACACGAAAAGAAAACATGATACAATGTTCAAGCTGTGAATTCTGGACGCATGAACTTTGCTCAACAGCTGATCGCCGTACAGTAATATATTTGCGTGATGAATGTAAGGATTAGACGTACAAATAAAACCAATGTACGAATTAGGATGAGCTTGGTACGATTTAGGACAATTAACCCTACATCGTACATTTTTCATGTTTTTTAAATTTGAAAAATGATGTTTTGGAGCCGATGTCTTTTGTTTTTGTTTAATTTGATTTAGTCAACTGTTGCTTAGACAAATAACGATTAGATTACTTTTAATTTGGTTTTGATACGTACTTTAATTTCGTCACAATATCCTTTACAATACACTTTAGTTTCGTCATAATATGGGTTTTGAAATGGTACAATTAAGGCAAGTCTACCCTAGTAGGTAAGTTACGTGTCTAATTAGATGTTTAATTGCCTTAGTCGAAAAGGATGTTAAACTCTTCCACCCCCTAAGTCTTAGTACAAGCCAGAGATTTAAATCGTTAGATACGCCCTTACCGTAATACGCCATTTTGTTTCCACAAGAAACGACTGAGCACACCGCACAGCCGGATGTGGTGATGTTATTTTTTTCACGAAAGTTCGCGCAACATTATTGCACAATAAATGGTAACAATAATAGTTTGGTTTATTGGTAAAACCAATGTGCGCGCGTCGGAAGCGAATAGATTAATTAATGTCCAGATTGAATATGTTTTTTTATTGTAAGTAGAAGTGTCTATGTTCTGTAATTGCAAACTACGGAAATAAATTAATGAAAACTGAATTTCTGAAAAAAATCGGCATTATTGTTAACACACATTTAAAGACAATGCCACATTTTTCGGTGTCAGGGCACATCTAAAGATTTAGGTCTTTGCCTATATCTAGTTTTATTGCTGTTTCTTATGTCTGTCTAAGTTGGCACATAAAATGAAGTCATAAATGCTGGTTAGGCACTGCCAACTTTAAGTTGACGTAGAGACAACCTCTGTGGCTCATCATCATCATCTCAGCCGCTGTCCGAGTCCACTGCGAGACATAGGCTCATGGATCTCCAGGATCATGTTGTTGACATACTCGCCTCGCTTGGCTTTTTTTTTCTTTTTTTCGAAATGACAATATATATGTTGTTGACCGCAGATGGCCATGACAACGTTACCGGACTATGGCGAGCGCAGAAGGCGCCCAGCCGCAAAAGTTAGGTTGGGGCAACAAGCTCAAGGGCACCACTTAGGTTCGAACCACGGCTTAGACTGTTGCCAGATTTTTGAATCTACTGATGGTTAACGTCCAGGTGCAAAACTGCACCTTAAGACGGAAGAATGTATTCTTCGGCCCCGCCGGCGGGACCGGTTATTGAGTATGTGTCTAGCAGCTAATGTGGGACGGGTTGATGTCACCTCCGGGTTAGCGGCGGTGAGCTCGTCAACGGGCAAGCCGAGAACGTGTCTCGGTCGACGGAGGAAAGTCGCCTCGCTTGGCAGGCGGGTTGGCGAGCGCAGTACGGGATGTTGATGTACGGAAAGACGCTGCTACCCATCCTCCGGAGGTATCCCTTGCTTCTTACTGCTTTCGCGGGCAAGAGAGAAGTGGCAAACTTCTACTGCCGGCGCCCCACGGTACCTCTGTGGCTTAGTGGTCTAATAGCTAGCTGAGACGCAAGGCATACCTATGTTATTAGTTTACTTTTATTGGTTCTATCCAACGTTTTTCTGCGACCGCTACAATACAGTTCTCTTTGCTTGTAGTTGTCTAATGTAGCCGTGAAATAAATTATTTATGATTATTATTATTTACGCTCTTTTCAACCGACTTAAAAAAGGGAGGTTGTCAAAGCTTCTGTATTTTTAAAATCTTTGTTACCTCAGAACTCTTGTAGTTTTTGTCGAAAATTATTTTTGAGTTCGAATAGATTAGTTCGAATTTGAGACATTTGACAGCGATGATCGCGAGATTCAAATAAATATTTATATTTATATATTAAAATAAATATATATTTATTATTATTATTATTATTTACGCCTGTTGCAAAGCTGTCGCGATACACGTAATCAGCCTGCGAGACCACGATGGTTAAAAATACCCGATAATCCAATATTGTATTATTGTATTGTGATAGCGAAAGTTCTAAAAAGACTGTGATAGCATATTTCTGAAGTTTAAGTTTGTATTCAAACTATGTATGCAGAGTGTATTATAATATGCGTACTAAGCCGAAAGGGGGTGATTCTGACCACCCTAAGGATCAACTTTAGTTTTACGACTTTTCAGGATTTCTGAGTCTATGGTTGTAAGTCAATATTCCACTCCTCAGATCGTCATCCTCATGATCCTCTGCAGAAGCAGCGGCGTCCACTGCGACCGCGTGTTCAGCATCACCGACAAGGTGTCGAGCTGCAGTGGCTGGCTCGCCACGCTCATTCACAACTTCTGTAACAACACCTACAAGATTGTCAAGAGGGATACGTCGCTTATGTTAGGTAAACTTCATCATCATCATTTCAGCCGTAAAACGTCCACTACTGAACACAGGCCTCCCTCATGGATCTCCATTAGGGGTAGTTGCCATACTCGCCACGCTCGGCAGGCGGCTTCGCGAGCGCAGTCCGACTTTCGATCCGAAGGTCATGTAACCTTCTACTGCCGGCACCCCACGGCGAAGGTACCACAGTAAAGGTTTTATTTAATACGTCGATATAGGTTGGATAGGTAAGCTAGGTAATAGATTGACGTGGATCTAAATTGATGACCTAGTCCGTCTGTACATTAGTCACAGTCTGATCCTGATTTATGAGCTTCTATTTGGCTGAATGTTTAAAAAACAGCCCTAATGATATCTGATGCTTACTTTTAGTTTTAGATCTACATCTATTTTTCTATTAGATTAAAATGGATAATGCGTCTGATTGATCAGAAAAATGTTAATGACACTCAATGTAATGTCACAGGATATTTTAAACAGTTGGGTCTTTGGGGATAAATTCTTAATGTGATAATTAATTAATCTTTTTTTTTAGTATATCAGAATGTTAATCGAAACGCTATTAACAGAGAAAGACCTTTCCACCAGTGATTGGCATTACGCACTGATAGCATAATTTATTGACAGTCAGTAAAATTAAAAAGAGCTTCACCTTATTTTAACCGACTGCAATTTTGTATAGGTACTTTAAGCACAAATCATATTGCAGGTATCCCACTTTTTAATCGACTTCAAGAGGAGTTCTAAAAGTTCTATGACACTAGATTTGTTTGGTAATTCAACAGTGTAAACCTGTCATTATTGTTGTGTTTGTTAATTTCCCATTGCTCCAACACACGGCGGAGAGGGCGGTGCTTCTGCATCTCAGCATAAGCGGAATTAAAACTAAATATTTTAATTGCATTTTACTGTCATGCATTTCCGCAAAGGAACGCCTGATTCCACTAATTTAAAAAAAATATTTGTTAAACCTTGCTAGATCATTTGATTAAGTAATTTCTTTAACCAACAGAAAAAATAGCACCGAAGAATCTCCAAAAAGACCTGACGAGAAGGCGACTCCTCGCCGAAGGGCGCTGGCGCCGCATCAAGCGACAGGTGGCCACGGAGTGCTGCTTGCGAGCCTGCACCGTAGCGGACGTCATCTCTTACTGTCCTGAGGATGCTAAGGTTCTGCTGGAGAACCCCGGCATCTTAGACTGAATTACTAACCTCGTTATAGCTTAGCCTCTTGGAGTAAGCTTGTTGGAGTATAACTCGTATCTTGGCCTAGTCTATACTTTGGCTCACGGACTCAGCTTCTTCACTATGAATATGGTTAGTATCTCGGACTAAGCTTCTTTGAACTCTTAGTCCTAACTAAGAAAGTAAGCGCCTTCTAAGAGTAATAAACTATGCTATCATCAAAGATTTCAATCCTTAGATGTGCCCTGACACCGAAAACTGTGTTTTTGTCTTTATAAGTGTGTTAACAATAATACTGACGCACGCTTGCTTGTTTTGCGAATAAATCATACTGTTATTGTTACCATTTATTGTGCAATCATATTGCATGTGAAAGTAAATAATACACCACGTACGGCTAACAAATGAGCGAGCTATTTCATTTAGTGTGGAAAAAAAAAACGGCGCGGTCTCATCACGGTAAGGGCGTATCTAACGATTTAAATCTTTCGCTTTCATAGCATCATACGCTAAGCCGGCTGTGAGACTATCTATGATTAGTCCAATAGACTAAAGTAAGCCTTTAACCAAGATAAGTCTGTGAGACTAAGCTGAGACTGGAAAAGTCCTAATAAACTGATACGCGGTGGTTGCGGTTGTTAAAACTGTTGAGAATCAAGAGTCAATACAAGTTTTTATTTATTTATTTAAAGTTTGTTTCATTTGCAATGTGTCCCTTGAACCAAACCCGTACAATATTTTTTTACCGAAAAACCTCAAAGGTGCTTCCTTGCTGAACGTCGTAGGCGATGCATAAGCGGCAGGGCTATAGAGTGCTGTCTGCGACCCTGCGCCGTCGCTGACTTCATCACCACGTACTGGCCTGAAGGTGCCAAGGTTCTGGTGAAAAACCCTGGGATCTTTGATTGAAAAAAATACGGAAAAAAAATTCTTTAAAAAACCGTGTTGGCCGAGTGGTATGTACCCCCGACTTTCAATCCGAAGGTCGTGGGTTCGATACCGGCAGTGCACCAATGGATTTTACTTTCTTGAAAATGTATGTGCACGCTTAACACGTGCTTTAGCGCTGAAGGAAACATCGTGAGGAAACCCGCGGCTTAGTTAGCTTCTACAGTCTCCAGAGTTAATGATTCCGTAAGCCCTCTGAGTCCTACCCTATCTGCCACCTCGTGGTCCAACAGAGTGGCCGTCGATCATTCATCTAAAAGAGTAAGGATTTTCAGCATCCCTTTAGGCCCGTAGATCTTCACTGGTACCATCTTTATGTACGCTCTCTTGTGGTTTGCTTGATGACAATAAAATTGTTAGCTTTTTCCTTATTTACTAAACTTCTTCCTGTTTCTGCGACTCTTGTTTCAATTCTTCATGCAACAATTGATGATGCTCCTTGTGGCATCTTTTACACGACGGCTTTAGGCAGTACTGTCTCCTATGGTCACTTCGAAGGCACTTAAAGCAATGTTTTGCCTTCCTGACGATGTCCCACCTATCTGACACTGTTGCTCTTGGAATTTCCTACAGTCTAGGATGTGATGATTCCTCTCACAATACGGACATATAGGTCTTACGTCATCGGCATTTGCTGTAGCGTACGTAGATTGCCGATTTGCAACTTTCTTACCTGCGCTTGCTGAGACCTGCGTCGTGAAAGGTCCATACCGTTCTGCTTCCCGGTTTAAAAACATTGCCATGATTGATAGGTCTGGATTCTCATGGTCTGCAGCGAAATCATACCACCGAAACTTTATGATGTTAGGCAATTTCTCGACAATTACTTGTATCATCTCTGGTGAGTGAGAAAAGCGCATCGTTCCGCCGTGGGGTGCCGGCAGTAGAATGATACCCCTCCTCTCATGCCCATGGATGCAGTAAGAGCCTGCTAAGGGACACCTCCGGAAGATGGGCAGCAGCGTCTATCCGTGTATCAACATCCATACTGCGCTCACCAACCCGCCTGCCAAGCGTGGTGAGTATGGCAACTACCCCTCATGATCCATGAGTGAGGCCTGTTGTCATCAGTGGACGTTTTATGGCTGAAATGATGATCGTTCCAAGTTTTTAATGAAACGCTTTATGTCAGCGCCTGGGGACCTGTACACGACTAACAAGAAATCATCCTCTAATTCAATACAACAAATTTCAAATATTTTTTCTACAGACATCTTATTTATATCTTCGCGTTTTTTATATTTAATGTTTGAATAGAATAAGGCATATGTACGATTATCAGGAAAAATTTGCAAAATGAGTCATAAAAAAATTCCAGCTATCGCAGCTTCTGTCAAAAGTAACTTTATTCAGCATCCGTCTAGAAAAAGATACGTCATAAAAAAACTCCAGCGACCGTGACCCTGAAAAATAACTAAACACCCAATGGTGTCTTCGACCACTTCTTATATAGTTGTCCGGCACAAATATACCCATATAACTAAGTAAGGTTGGATTGTTCACTTTATTGCGCAAAATTAGGCAATAGTGCATAGCCAATTGTAGTTTGCGCCTCAGCTCTAGTGTGTTCAATCCAACCATACCATACACAAAGAGGGATGGGAAAAGATACGGATAATAACCGTACATACGCTTATAAATGTACCTTGCAAATTTACGCTGAAGTCTTTCGATAAGTAGTGCATATTTGGCCTCTCGTGGATCCCAGCTTATCACACTAAACTCAAGTTTTCTACGGACAAATGCATTATAAAGCATGATGGCTACGATGTCCCGATGTCCTTAAATTTCGAGGCAGTCCTCATGATGAAGCCTAGAGTTCTATTTGCTTGCTTACAAATGGTGACAATGTGGTTCCGAAAGTCAAGGCATGTACATATCTTTAATAAGCCCCAAGTCACAAATGCTATCTACCCATTCCATCTCAGAGACGCCCAGAGAGTAGGATTGGATTTTCGGCGCTTGGAGCCTAGTGAATGTCATTACCTTGCATTTCGTCACATTGAACGCTAGCCGGTTTTTCCGACTCCATGTCTTCACCGAGACAATGTCTTGCTGCTTGAATCTCGGTAATTGTCTCCAATAATGTGTCTTGAAGTCCCTTTAGGTTAATCAGAATGTGGTTAGCGACAACCGACATCAAAGTAAAATCGTTGTTAATCTTCGCGTCGTTGATTTCCGTCGCGTGTTCTGGGCCTTATCGAGCGAGTTAATATTATGCTGTGTATACATTTTATATTGTTTCTCTATAGACTATTCTACTCTTTTCATAATGTTGTTTTCAGCTTCCAGTACTGAAGTTTGATTCTTCCACAACTGAGATGTGTTTCGTTGGTTTGGATAGTATCGATGTCCTTCTCATATTGTTCGGCGAAGTGCCAAAGTACCATAGTCCGCTCCCGTTATTTAAAGTTTGAAAGATGCGTTTTTTTAAATATGTACAGCTGCCAAAGTAGCGTAATGAGCTACCGCTATGGTTAAATTCGAGAAATTATTAATTAAAATTTCCAGCTGTCCCAGCTTCTGGTGAAGTAAAGTCAAACCCGTCAGGCAAAGTTTGACACATGCGTCATAAAAATTTCAGCTAACGTAGCGCTGACGAAGTATCTTATTCCACCCCGTCATGTCTAAGTTTAAGAAATGAGTTATGAAAATTTCCAACCACCGTAACTTGTGCAAAAGTATCATGAAAAGTACCAATTCTAGCTACCGCAGCATCTGCCAAAGCACCCTTGCCAGTTCCCATGGGATAAAATTGCAAAATGAGTCATAAAATTTGCTTTTGTTATGTTTTTGGTTTTGATTGATGACTCATTACGATTTTGTATGTTATTATGGAAAATTCTTTTGGCTTCTAGAACAAGCGGAAAGTGGGAATCGGCGTACGTATAATGGTGAGTATGTTCCCAGATAAGTCAGTCTTCAGCTATAAGTCTTCGTTATAAGACGTGATAACAACTTCTCAGTTCTGATCTGCTCAAGTGATTATTCCTAGTGAAATTGATTCCTGTAAGTTTTTAGTGCGTATTGGAATTAGTGTTTGTAAATAGTGCTAAGTGAGTAAGTTTGATAGAATAAGTGTTTGTCTTCGTGAATAACAGCATATCCCTGAAACATCAAACTTTCACTGCTCCTTCAGGAATTTTGAGTAAGTCCTAGCATTTCTCTAGTAAACGCCGGTAGTTTGATAGTTCGATACCCCACTACGGCTCCTGATGGTTGGTTAAACAGCCATTTGAAAGTCATCTACTTCACGCCCCACGACCGCGTCGCTGGACAGCAGACGCAGGTAGGTATTTGGTTAGCCAAGAGCCACGTGTTCACACTGAGTTGAAGCTTTGAGCCCGCACTTCGCGGAGCTTGGCATTGATTACAGTGACCCTTGGAACGCACGTGAGCGCAACAGGAAGTTTAATTTTTTTTTTAAATTTATTAAGGTTTTTATATTTTATAATTTTTTTTATTTTTTTGTTATTTATTAAGGTCATGTAGCGTATCAAAAGAAAGTCATTTGTACATAAATTCACAGTTTTTAGTTTTGCTATAAGCCGTAAAGTTCTCGACTTATTTACAAAAACGTTGAAAAAAAATAGCGTGCCCCCCTTATCTCCGAAGTTTGCAGAGATAAATACCTAATTAATTTAGAACTAATTGAAAGAAAAATGGATCTATAGATTACCGGAAAATCTGTCCCCCAGCCCCGCGGACAGAGCCAGCATCCAAGCCCGACCTGGAATCCCGTCGGGCCCAGGCGCTGTGTTACGGGCCCTGAGGCGCTTAACGGCTCGGTCCAACTCCTGTTCAGACACCCCCAAATCGTCACACCAATCAGGGTCTGGCGACGAGGGGGATGAGGGACTGGACTGATCCTGGACCGCTGGGAAGAGGTTATCAACAACCCTCTCCACCAGCACTGGGTCCAGGGTTTCGTCAACTTCTCAACGTCTCAACGTCTTTCCCGTCAACGGAGGGACCCACGGTCTGAGTTTGCCCAGTACCGTACGGTACGGGCGCCCCCATGGATCCCTATTCAGTCCCTCCAGGAGTTCGCTCCAAGACCGAGCCTTGGCGTCGCCAATGGCGACTTGGAGCGCCTTGGTAGCGCCTCTATAGACCGCATAAGCTCTATCCGTCTATATTATTGGTATATGATTTACTATAACCCGAAGAAGAAGGCGAGCCACAGCCCCTCGGCTGTGGCTCGCCTTCTTCTTCGGGCCTCGGATCCTTCTCGAGCCTTTCGACATTGACGTCCGTAGACGTCCTTTCGAGCAACGCCAAGGAAGCCGCCTGGATCTTTCTAACAGCCAATCGGAGACCGCGGATTTACTCGCCCTTCAGGTTCCTAGACCTGTCCGCCCATGGTCTCCAGTTGGGAGTTTATGCAGGCGACCAGCTGATCAGTTGGCTGCGCCTGCATTTCCATCTCCAGATCTGCTGCCTTTGGCAGCGTCGTTTTTGCCCTTGTTTCAGTAGGTGGCACAGATGGGTCAAAGACCTCATCCTCTGCAGGCCTGTCCTTCATAAAGGAGGCGCGTTTTGTCACCTTCGGGTTTAGGGTGTCCTCCTCTGGTTTTCGTCCCCTTTTCCTGGTTCTCGCTGTGCTCGAGCCACAGGAAGCAAAAGAGGAAGCGAAAGAGGACACGTACATGACAGAACAGTCTGACTCCTCTTCCCTCTCACTCTCCACAACAGTAAAGCTTCTTCGCGACACCGCCCTCGGTTTCGCGAAAAAGCTACTGTCTTTCCTTCTCTCCACCGTGCCGCACGTCCACTCCTAACACAGGCGAAAGCGACCGTGCCCGACAACTTTCGACTTCCGACGTCGTCCGCACGTCCAAGCCCGCAGGCGTAGGTTCGCGGACACGCCTCTCATCCTCAACCGAGATCGTCTGCACGCTCGCGTCTCCGGACGCGAGCGTACAGGCATGCCCCTTCTAAACTTCCGCCCTCCGCGCCGAAACGCGAGAAGGCCCCCTTACGTCATGGCTGCTTGTGCCCCCCACGTATACGATGGGGCAAGACACGGACGAATCCGTGTCGTGGGATTCCCAGTTTCCGGCACCCACACGTGGATTTGTTATCAAACTAGCCTTTTTCATTTTTTTTGTTTTTGCTCGTTTAGGGGCGAGCTCCCCTGGTTGGTGCCCTAGCGGCCGGGCTCCCCCCGACCATACCCTGCGAGCGAGTCAAGACGTGTACCGCTAACACAGCACGCGTCAAATTCAAATTCAAATTCAAATTCAAAAAATACTTTATTCAGTGCGGCCGCATGGACCTTATTGACGCGTCACAACTTACAAAATAAAACAACACAAATAAATAGAATAAAGCACATAATTGAACCTGTTCACTTCAGATGACACGCGAGTTAGGAAAAGAAGTGAACAGAAGAACCTAACTCCAGGCTCGCTCCCAGGATACTCCCCTCGGCGAGCACCAAAACCTTGAGATTTGGCACCTCCCTCCTCAACTACAAGGTAGCTTCCTACCCTGGCCCCGACTCGGTCGCATTTCAATCCCGAACGGGATCGAGTCACGGCAGAGGCGGGGCCGGCCTCATCCACTGCCTTCTCTGCTAATCACAGGAGTGCTTGGAGAGGCACCTTCCGAAATAAATACTTATAGATATATAAAACATAATAAATAAATATAATAAACAAATAATAAAATAAACTAAATAATATAAATAAATAAACCTAAATATACATAATATAATAGTGTTCCTCTTGGCCTGGTCTCTCCCTTGAGCCCTTCCGGCATGAGTAGCTCTACCGGCATAGCCCTCAAGATCACAGAGACACGGAAGCCCCACCACGACGACAACCTGGGAACAGTCGGTGGGGTTGCTTTGATACCTATGCCTACTTTGCTAACTTAACAATGGTGATTTATTACTTTGCTATTGCAGCAAGATTACGTTGCTAGTTGCTACCTCGTTAAAGGGCGTTTACCCTTCAGGGTTATAGTAAGTGAACGTCATTCATCTGAAAAACATGTTTTAAGAAAAGTATGTTACTTTCCATAGGTGCATGTTTTTCTGATGACGGACTTTCACTAACTATAACCCTGAAGGGTAAACGCCCTTTGACGAGGTAGCAACGTAAGTTTGCTGCAATAGCAAAGTATTATATCACCATTGTTAGGTTAGAAGATGCTGTGGAAGGATAACGATTCATTGTTATAAACAATAAATTAAATGTACTTATTATTTTTTATTCCAATGTTTACAGTATTTTCTTATATATTCAAATGATATCTAATTTATAGAGAATATGATAGGGCACGTAATATACTTCACAGCATTCCCCTTTAAATAATTCCACAATTTCCTTGGTCCTTGATATTTTGTTATGACATTGTTTATTTTATACAAATGTTGCAGTTCTTTCTCCACTATAAGTTTCACAATTTGGTCATGGGTGTCCAAATGATCTCCTTTCTCACTCTTTTGCAATATACATTTTCCGGTGGTATCTTTTGATAAAAGATCGCGTAAGCTGGCTATGGTAAGTACGGTACGGTAAGCTATGGTGGCGATGGCTATGGTAAGACCAATTCCCAAGAATAACGACCCTCTATCATGTAGCGATTTAAGACCAATCAGCTTACTACCCTGTCTTTCTAAAGTGCTAGAAAGAATTGTTAACTTGCAGGTAGTAAAATTTGTAGAAGATAACAGGATCCTTCCCGAAGTTCAATCAGGCTTCCGGAAGGGCCATAGCACTTCCACAGCACTTATCAATGTTGTTGATGACTTGCTCACTGCGCAGGATAGTGGTATGATAAGCATTCTTGTACTGCTTGACTTTTCCCGCGCATTTGATTCTTTGAATACCTCCCTACTTTTATCTAAATTGTCTTATTATGGTTTTGATGTTTTAACTGTAAAATGGTTTGAAAGTTATCTGAACCACCGCTATCAATTTGTCGAGCTTAATAATGAGCCTAAGAGTCACTCTAGGCCTCTACATGTCACTAGAGGGGTTCCACAAGGCTCCATACTGGGTCCGACCTTGTTTACATTGTACAGCTCAGATATAATAAAGTCAATAGTACACTCTAAATTCCACCTATATGCAGATGATCTGCAGCTTTACATTTCTTGCCCTCCATCAAAGATAGGTGAGGCAGTAAATAAAATCAACTTTGACCTAGCCCAAATATCTAAATGGTCTAGAGATAATTCTTTAATTATTAACCCAAAGAAATCTAAATTCATGCTTACTGGGTCAAGGCAGAAATTAAATTGTTTACATAATGTCCCATTGGATATAATTGTAGATGGAACTGCTGTAGAGCGTGTTTCTGAGGTAAGAAACCTTGGTCTGACCATGGACAGCTCTCTCAATTTTGAAAAACATGTGTCTGAGAGTGTGAGAAACTGTTTCTTCCGACTTAAAATTCTATATAAAATCCGCCCCTTCCTGAGTGAACAAATTAGAATTACTCTCTGTGAGTCCTTAATATTATCAAAATTAAATTATTGTAACACTGTTTATGGCCCATGTATTCTTAAACGAACTTCTAATTTAATTCAGCGTGTTCAGAATGCATGTGCACGTTTCAGCTTTATTATACCCCCTCGATCTCACATAACTCCCTTTCTGAATACATCAAAAATGCTTAAAATGGAGGCACGTAGAAAACTACATCTTGCAACGCTTCTTTTCGGAGTAATTGCAGGTAAGTGTCCACCATATTTATACAATAAACTCACATGGGCACGTTGTCAGTCTTCACTACCCAGCAGAGCATGCACTCATGTATTCGATACTCCTAGACATAAGTCTAGGACCTTTCGTGGTGCCTTCAAATTTGCAGCTTCCAAGGTGTGGAATGACCTCCCTCCGCCTGTGCGCACGCTGAAAACAGTTTATACTTTTAGATGTGTGGTAAAAAAGTACTTACTCAGTCAACAACTATTTTTAGCTGCAAATAAATAAATTTTATTTAACCTGCCACTGCCATCTTACCTCTTATTGTATGCACATCCAGCTTGAGAAGAATGGAGACCTCTGATGTGAGCTTGGTACAGTTTATGTACAGTCTCTGCTAATTTCTCCTGCATTACTACAGACTCAGCCTCTTGCTTTTCTTCTCACTTGCTCTTGGCTTGTACATATGCGCTGTAATTTAATACATTTCAACATAAGGCGGATAGCTCATTCAGTCAGTGTACTGAGACTAGCTTTAAATAAATAGCCTTGTCTTAAAATAAGAACTCTCTAATGTATGTTTATTTCTTTTAGGGCAACTTACCTTTGTTCTTATGCACGGCGCACGGATCGGGGCTGGAATCAGTTGCAAGAGTCTGTTCAACCCACAGAACACTCAACCTGGCACAGCATTTGGCTGTGTTGAGCTGGTGCATTCAAACAGCCTGAGCCGCTTCTCTTTCTCTCTCTCTCGCCCCGGCTTGTTTTCGTGCGCTGCAAAATAATGTACTAAAATTGCAAAATAGTGATATCCAATAGAGCTGAGATTCACTCAACCTCGCTTTACGTCATGCACGTTTAAATTTATATATTTTACTCCTAGGCACAAGTCTCTTACCTTTGGTTCTGCACGGGACGCGTATCGGGGTTTCAAGATGAGTTACTGCTACGAATGGCAAGCTCAAGCTCCTTAGCCATCATTTTGGCTCTGATCCGCGTGTCTTTAACTTTCCCTGCGCAATGGTTTCACACTTGTCCATAGGTAGGTAGTCTGCACAGTCCACGATTTCTGTTACACTTTTTCATACCTACGCCAAATTTGAATTGGAGTGACGGTAAACGAAGTTAATTGATAATCTTTGTAATCCTGTCAGCAGACATCTTTTTTTTCATTTTTTTTTTTCATTTTTCACACAAATGGGCATAGATAAGACCACACCGACCACAGAGTATCGCACGCTAATGGCCTGTCCACAGGTGGTCGCTGTGCCTGTGTTGGTGTGGTTTGATGGTTGGTCGGTCACGTATTTATATTATATTACTCACCTCATTTATTTATTAATTAAGTATTCTATTAATGTATGTAATATTATTACTGTATAAATGGTATTTATTTATTTTGTACGCCTGCGCCTTGCACTGGCAGACGAGGCGGTCACACGGACCTGCCTGAAAATCAGCGCCGCAACCGCGTAGCTTGCTACGTGATTGCGGTAATACTGAGGCAGTGTCCATTTTTTGACCTCACGCAGCATTGGTTGTACATATTTTTAAAAATTTTGTTTAACAGTCTAAGCCTAATTTGATTATTTTATGTTTTCTTTGTAATTTGTATATGTTGTGTGTGTGTCAAAAATAAATGATTTTCTTCTTCTTCTTCTTCTAAACTGCTGTGTAATCAGATCTCTTCCACTAGTTCTAACTGTTGACTGATCGAAAATGCCTGAAAAAAATCAAGTAATCAAAACCAAAAGTCAGTACCAAAATCATCTAACATTTTAGATTTCATTTTAGACCATAACTGTCACACTAGTATTAATAACAAAAACTACAGGCTAATCTATCTCTGCCAAATTTCATCCAGATCCGTTCATCCGTTCTGGCGTGATTGAGTAACAAACATCCATCCAAACTTTCCCATTTACAATATTAGTGGCATTTTTTGTAATTGTGATGCAAATAAATATTAATCTTAACTTATCATTTGTTTACCTGAGACTGACGTAAACCTAAACTTGCGTCTATTTCTTAATCAGGTTGTTTAGGTTCCGATGAATCAATTGGCTGTGATGCAGTAGTCTGAAATCAATAGTTTTTAAATAATATTATTCATCATTTCAGCCGTAAAACGTCCACTACTGGACACAGGCCTCCCTCATAAATCTCCATGAGGGGTAGTTGCCATACTCACCACGCTTGGCAGGCGGGTTGGCGAGCGCAGTTCGGGATGTTGATACACGGAAAGACGCTGCTGCCCATCTTCCGGAGGTATCCCTTAGCAGGCTCTTACTGCATCCACGGGCATGGTGGGAGGGGTAACATTCTGCTGCTAGCACCCCACGGCAATAATCTTAATAAAGGGGGTGAAATAAGGTATGAATGTTTGTATGGAGAAACCAAATGTTAAGCAGCGTCGGGCGCGGTTAGTACTTGGATGGGTGACCGCCTGGGAACAGCGCGTTAGGTTCACTTTGCACTTAGATATTTTTTACTATGAATTCCACGTCTACAAAGTTACAGACAACAGCTAGTAACAAATCATAATAATGTTAATAATGTAGGTTTTTACTTAGGTACATACTTGTATAAGTAATGAAAAGGTGAGTAATAAAAAAAACTACCTCCAAATTATCTTCTGTTTCGCTGTCAGGTAACTCTTCCAATTCACCAACATCTTCCTCGCCCAATAATAAACGCGTAATATTGTCATCAGACAGCAATCTTTGAGAAGCCATAGTAAAAGCTGCAAAAAAGTATAAACACTAGTTGAAAAAATAGTACACAAAACCTAAATTCATCGAAATGATGACTATTTTCGTAATATATCGAGAAATAAAATACTTACGCGCCGGACTCCGTATGGACTCCGTCGCTTCCCGAGAGAGCTCGGCGAACACTGAGTGAGTTGGCAATGGCAAACGACGAGGCTAAGATCGGCGCGCGCGTCGAAAAGAGACAGCAATATTTCTGTTGTGTACTCGTCGATTCGACGAAGGTTAGGTGTCTAGGGTTAAATGTCATTATGATTCAAGTATTTTATTTATCAACATTATGAGGCCACTTGAATTATAGTTAAAAAAGGTTCTAGAATATGTATGTCTAAAGAGGTCTCATTTAATTATCTTATTAACAGGGTGTTTTAACGAAGCTAATTTGTTTCCTAGTTTTCTCCAAAAAAACGTAACAAAACCTATGATGTTTCATACTTAAATGTACTCCGAGAACCGAGTACTATCAGCTGTAAAAATATCCGTGACTTATTTGTTAGCAACTTATATATTCCTATCTATTATTTACTATGTTCTTTTCCTGTCTCCTTCTCTCCTTTGTGGTCGTGAAGTCACCCGGGGCCCCAACTGAAAACCAGCGTAGCATCTGAGCCTGGCCAGGTGCTACACAATGCTGAGTTGGGGACCCATTTACCCACGCCACATCTGCTTCTTCTTGTTTATTTATGATAATTTATTTTTAATGTTTTTTTTTGTGGATGTATGTTTTGTGATTTGTGCGTGTGGTAAATAAATGTTTTTCTTCTTCTTCTTCTATTAACTATTAATATATCAAAAACGTGTTATGTGATATTTAAGGCCAAAAATAAATCCGTTCCAGAGCACAGACCTTTAAAAATAAATCATATGCCACTTCAGCAAAAGGAACATGAAAAATATCTGGGTTAACACATAGACACCCAATTAATCTGGAATACCCATATAAAGCACATTAAGAGTAAATTAGTAGTACTCCGCGGCGCATTACGTAGCATTGCTTGTTGCATCCCACATGAACTCCGTTTAACCATCTACAATACCTTAGAAAAACCGCATTTACTATATATATATATGTATATATATAATATCTGATCGAAATATGGGGATGCGCTGCAAAAACCAGGTTGGAAAAACTACAAAGGCTTCAAAATAAAATTATTAAAATGCTATTCAAATATCACCCACAAAAATAGTTTACAACAACACAAAATTAGTGAACATAAGAAGTATGTATAACACTTGTATTTTTATCCGTAAAACCCTGACTAACAATATACATACAAATATAACGTTTAGCAAATGAAAACAGGTTACTGAACGACGGACGCGGTGAGCGAGCTACCTGGTTATACCCAAACATCGCACAAACTATGGAAAAACACGGGTGCCCATTTTGTCTCCGAAAAACGGTTGTCCAAAAATCACAATCAATAACAAGTGTCTCCGAAACATCACCATCCATAATATTATGGTCTCATAAATATAATTTGCAATAAGATATTGATCATCCTAATGCTCCTTACGCATAAAATTATTTTACCTTCTATATAATTTACATAATTTTCATCGTTGTAAACATACCCATGTGTCATAATAATAACGAATCATTAAACATATTATCCCGAATATTTTCGAAATATTATAAAACCTTCCAGTAGCAGATTCGAGACGGAAGGACAGTAGGTTATTAGGTTTTTTTTACAACTATCTGAAAACACTGCCTGGGACAGAACCGAGATGGAGAGACAGTAGGTTATTAGGTTTTTTTTTATAACCATCAAAAAACACTGCCTGTGGCAGAATCGAGATGGAGAGACAGTAGGTTATTAGGTTTTTTTATAACCATCTGAAAACCCTAACTCTGACAGAACCGAGATGGAGTGACTGTAGGTTATTAGGTTTTTTTATAACCATCCAAAAACACTGCCTGTAGCAGAATGGAGATGGAGAGACAGTAGGTTATTAGGTTTTTTTATAACCATCCAAAAACACTGCCTGTGGCAGAACCGAGATGGAGAGACAGTAGGTTATTAGGTTTTTTTATAACCATCCGAAAACACTGCCTGTAGCAGAACGGAGATGGAGAGACAGTAGGTTATTAGGTTTTTTTATAAACATCTGAAAACCCTACCTCTGACAGAACCGAGATGGAGTGACAGTAGGTTATTAGGTTTTTTTATAACCATCCAAAAACACTGCCTGTAGCAGAACGGAAATGGAGAGACAGTAGGTTATTGGTTTTTTTTTTAATATTTATGCGAAAATACTGCCTATGACAGAACCGAGATGGAGAGACAGTAGATTAATAAATAAATAATTAAAGCTAGTAAAAAAACTACGCGACAGCTGCAGCGGCCGCCAACAAAATATTGTGGAACATGAAAATTATTTAAATCTTTATTATTTAAAATTATTTAATTTATGTTATGGATTTCTTTACTTATTGCGAATCACTATAAGGATTGTAATCGTTATACGTTTATTATTATATCTAACATAAACATACTTATAATTTAAAATCAATGTACCTGTTATCAAAGAATATTGGATACCTACCTAATATTGAGGATTTTTTTCCAAAAAACTCACTATTCAGCCGCTGCCTGGCCAAACCGACACCTGTCAGAATAGATCAAGGTCAAGTTGCTTCCTAATTTATTGAAATCGCAATTTCAATTGTCACTTGCTCGCCATAAAAAAGTATTTTGCCGGTACTTGGTACCAGCGAGAGAAACATGGATGTTGGGATTAAATCTTAGTGTTTTAATTGGAATATTAAGATTAATTTTATTCGTAAGTTCAAGACAGTTAATGGTATTTGTCTTGTTTTTTTATCCCATTATATTGTCGCAGATCGAGAGTATTTAGCTCATCAATAAGTGGTGTTTCAAAAGTGGTGATGTTATTGGACGGCATCAGATAAGAGCCTTGGCTAGGTAGCCAGTTAATATTACCTAAATTATGGTCTTACCCCCTCAGAAACTGTTACACTGCGTAGACATGTACCTGATCGCCCATACCCAAACCCATTAGTGGGTGAAAATGGGCTAAAACGAAAAAGAAATATTAATTTAAAAGGAAATAAGATCTCAGAAAACTAAGTCCTACATCAAAACGTCTTTAAAATCCAAAGCCAAATCTTTAATATTAGTATTAGAGTATAAGGTAAGTAATTAATTATGAAATATTTACAATAAATTATTATGACTTTTATGAGGAAATTCCCGCTAAGACCCCCGCTCATAGGCAGCGACGCGGTAAACGAGCTTACCTAACTGATGTGTTCTGTTCAGCTGATGTGGATTTGCAGAAGCTTAACTCTCATCGAGTCAGAAAACAGGTGAGCAATAAATCCTGTAAGCCTTGAGAACCTGCTTCGATGTTCTGTAAGAATTTTGCAGTGGAGTCTACTCTGAAAAGGAAAAAAACAAGTAAATCGGGTTCTAATAATTTATTTTTATTTATTACTACTAACCTGGGTTCGGGATCAAATGGGAATAGAAAATAAATATTTTAATTCAAATGCTAGTTATGCCCTTTGGCGAATGTATAAATAAATACTGCTGGACATTTTACACATCGAATCCGACGTGGAGGCTAGGGTTTTTTCCGTAGTAATAAGGGACTCTTGCCGTGTAGTGCCGGCAGTAGAATGTTGCCTTTTCTCTCTTGCCCGTGGATGAAGTAAGATTCTGCCGAGGGATACCTCCGGGAGATGGGCTGCAGCGTATTTTCGTGTATCAACATCTCGTACTGCGCTTGCCAAACCGCTTGCTAAGCGTGGTGAGTAAGGCAACAAACCCCTCGTGATCACTTGGAGATCAATGAGGGAGGCCTACCTACGCCTAGAAGTGGACATCCTAAGGCTGAGATGATGATATAAATAATCACATTTCTTCATTCAGTTAGGTTAACAAATCAGTTTCCTTATATCTAGGGCCTATAATTTACTTATATTAGTCTACAGCTTGCTAAACCATGCAATATTTATATCTATTTGCAGCCAGACAAATTACACTAAGAACTCATAATTCCTAAAAAAACACGAGTTAAGATCTCAAGTGTCCTGAGAAACGTCTTGAATTTTAGTTTACCTGTAGAGTCATACATGTAGAGATATTAAAAACAAAAGCAGATTAAGTCCCGGTAAACGCCTGTTTTCCACGTGCTCGCGGCCAGAAGCTTAGTAATGGAGAGTCTCTATATATACAGGTAAAAGTACCTCACACGAAAAGCCTTTTACGCTGAGCACTTGTCTCGTAATGGCTTCTACAGCAGGTACCATTGAAAAATTGTTTCCAAGTGCAACGACATACACTGTATTTCTAAGAAAGTTGGGCAGAATTAAAAGCCTTTATTTCATAATTCAGCGTTCAATTGTGAAAAGTGGTAGAGAAGAAAGCCTTTGCCCTGCAGTGGGCTCATCATCTTCTCCCTGCCCTCATCCCACGTATTAGTCTCCTTTCTTTCTCATTTACTTATTTACTTAATCCAGTCATGGATTTATGGTCTACCTCTTGTACATTAACCCATCCACATTTGTTCTAAACATTCTTCTAGCGTCCTATACCCATACAACATGAAATCCAGTTGCTGACGCTGTATGAATATTTTTTGAAGATGTGATTGCAAAAGTTGATGCATAACCGTTTCAGTTAGCAGTTTCTACTATTCCTTTGGTTCCAACATCAGCCCTGGGTTTTGAAGCAAAATGGGACCAATCTGTTAGTGTATCCTGTCAACTAAAAGATCATTATCTTAATCGGATCGGATGTCGGAGTTCTAAAGTAACAAAGATAATAAAATTAATGGTTAATTTTATTAACAAAAATCCGACTATAATCACGCTAATAACGAGGAATCGGTACCTATGACAATAAGTGGAAAGGCATATTTCTACAAAACACGAGTTTAACAAAAGCTCTCTTTTGATATCGCACATGAAATTTTAAACATTGAAGACTTTGTGCCCATTTGTGCCATTTGTGGTCACATTCATCTGTACACCAAATTACACTTTCATAAGACAAATACTGGTATATGTTTATCTACAATATTTGAGAAGTTCACTCGATTCCTCATGAGTCATGGGTTCCATCAATCATTCTACCAAATTTTGAAAAAAACTTGGGACGAATCTAGAATTTCTAATAATCTCTGAAACCCAAAAATAATTTCCTAATATGGCCAATAAACCACGAAGTCCTGTTTTTTTAACAATTGATGAGATACTAGATAAATACCTAATTTCGATTAAGAATACCTAAGAATACAGATGAGAGAGTATTGAGAATATCCTTTTTATTTTGTAAACAAAGAAGGATTACCATTAAACTCAGACCAGGCCCCTTAGTAGCCTACATACAAACTGACGCGAAAAGTTAAAATGAAAAGTCGTAAGCGCAAAACGGTAATACACCTTTAAAATAAAAATTATTGATATAAAATCCAACGTTAATTCATGTCGTATAGTTTTCGACTAAGGTACTTATTCCCAAAAATGTTAAAAAAATACTGCCTCCCCCTACATCCGAAGTTTGCGGAGATAAACCCCTGAAACTTTTATAGCTAATAGAAGTGTATGTAAATATTACAGGAAAATTAAAACGAACTCTCTAATTTGCGTACGTAACATCTACATAAGTTCCGTTATCAGACAAGAGATGGCGTTGTCAAGGTTCTCACACAAATATAAACGGCCTTTATCATATTATCATATATTTTACTGCATGACGGTACGGAACCCTTTGTGCGCGAGTTCGACTCGCTCTTTTATTTTTATTTCTCATTCACATCTGTTTCATCTGAAATATAAATATCCCAAGACAAACTTCGGCCTATTTTTGCAAAGATTTAATAATATCATAAATATTAACTGTCCAAGTCAATACGAATGAAAACAACAATATCATATTAAATATGCTATAGACTCCGAATGTTTCCTAAAAAGTTGACATCGCTGAAATCGATATCGCCAATACGTCGCGTCGTCTTAATCAAATTCGTGTCAAGAATGAAAAAATATCACGGACATGTGGTATGCCCTCGAGAAATAAATCCTAGACCAAAATGAGTTCGGTACTCGATCTCAGAATCCAATCCGTCTTAAAAGGGTCTGACTCTTCATACTAGTAAATTATTTATTTTGGTATTGTTTGGAATAATTTAGTTGTCTTTTTATTTCCAGTGGTTCTGTTATCAGATAAATTGATTAGGCAAGGGACACATTGAATTAATTAACATTTTATTTCGGACTAGCCGGTGCCTGTGGCATTGAAAGCCAAAAAGTACAAATTCGCCTTTCATATCTATTATAGATGATTTATACAGTGTCAGCAACTGGGTACTCGTGCTTAACGGGATGCTGCAGTGCCTGGGAAATTTTTAGATTGATTAGGCTTGCCTAGAACCTATACCTAATATCCTCCCAGCTTAGGTCAGCTATTAGTCAAAGGAGAGAACAATATGTCTGAAACTGACTAAGCCGCCAGTTTTCGTTTACCATTAAAGCACGTGTTCAATGTTCGTTATTAAAAAAAATCCATTGTTGCATGGTTTCTCTTAAACTTTTTTTCTCCATAATCTTCATCAAAAAGCTTCTAAAACATAATAACTATGCCAGATAATGAGAAAAGGCATCTTCTCTTCGTTTAAAAAAAAAACTATCTGAAATTATTGTGCAGTTTCATCTGTTTTCTCAGTGACTACCTTTTTCCTCCTACACTTTTTATCACATTTTTAGGGTTCCGGACCAAAATGGTAAAAAGGAACCCTTATGGTGTGTCATTGACTGTCTGTCTGTCACAAATGGATATCTTGGGGGTTACAGATGCTATCGACTTAAAATGTAAAATGGTATAACACTTTTGTCACTAATATAGAATACTAGCGACCCGCCCCGGGTTTGCACGGGTGCAATGCTGATACTAAATATCGCGGACTTTTTTGTAGACCTTTTTAAGGTGTAGGTACAATACTGTAGTACATTATTTTGTAGGGTCTATCTATCTCTTAAGATTCAGCCAGCGTTTGCAAAGTGAGCGCAAAACAATGTTTTTATTTACGACTTCTCATTAGAAACCTCAAAAATTATCAGTGTTCCTCTACTATATTATGCATGTATTATACGTATGAATCTTTCTCTTGAATCACTCTAACTACTGAAAAAAACAGCATCAAAATCCGTTCCGTAGTTTTAAAGATCTAAGCAAATATAGGGACAGATAGACAGCGGGAAGCGACTTTGTTTTATACTAGGTATATATTGATATTGATATAAAAATGTTGAAAATTACTCTGATTGCAAGAGTTGGAAAATTTTAAGTGAAGTTACTAGGTTATGAAGGGTATCATATGAAAGGGCTTTATTTGCTTTAGTTCATGTCGTATAGTTTTCAACTTAGGTACTTATTCCCAAAAAAAAAAAAATACTGCCTACCCCTACCTCCGAAGTTTGCGGAGAACCCCTGAAACTTTTATAGCTAATAGAAGTGTATGTAAATATTACAGGAAAATTAAAACGAACTCTCTAATTTGCAAGCGTAACATCTACATAAGTTACGTTATCAGACAAGAGATGGCGCTGTCAAGATTCTCAAACAAATATAAACGACCTTTATCATATTATCATATATTTTATTGTATGACGGTACGGAACCCTTGGTGCGCGAGTTCGACTCGCTCTTTTATTTTTATTTGTCATTAACAGATAAAATATAAATATCCCAAGACAAACTTCGGCCTATTTTTGCAAATACATGTCCTAATTATTTTTACAGGTAATAAATAGCTTGTTACGAGTAAAAATCCCTGTTTGAACATTTTTGAAAACTTCCTCCAACGAACTCATTTGCTTCAAGCTTCCAGTTATTTACGATTCGACAGTACACATTGCAGTTTCCAGTTTCAATGCTAAAGTTTCGAATTTTGGCTGTTAATTAGTTCGTTAGTAGTAGTTCGTAATGGAAGCAAATAAGCATCTTAACCAGGAAGCTCAGGATGAGTTTTTGCACTGGAAGCTTTAAGCTCACTTTACTGTTAGTTCTTTTTAGGGTTCCGTACTCAAAGGATAAAAACGGGACCCTATTACTAACTCCGCTGCCGTTCGTCTGTCTGTCTGTACATATGTCTTCAGGCTGCATCTCATGAACTATTGTAGAGATGATAGTTGACATTTTCACAGATGATGTATTTCTCTTCCGCCGTGGGGTGCCGGCAGTAGAATGATACTCCTCCTCTCATGCCCATGGATGCAGTAAGAGCCTGCTAAGGGATACCTCCGGAAGATGGGCAGCAGCGTCTATCCGTGTATGAACATCCCATACTGCGCTCACCAACCCGCCTGCCAAGCGTGGTGAGAATGGCAACTACCCCTCATGGAGATCCATGAGAGAGGCCTGTGTTCATCAGTGGACGTTTTATGTCTGAAATGATGATGTATTTCTGTTGCCGCTATAACAACAAACACATACAGAATAAAATAAATAGTTGAGAGGGGCTCCCATACAACAAACGTGATTTTTTGCCGTTTTTTTGCTCGATATTAATATCGAGCAAAATAACGGTTGTTATTAATAACGGCAACTGGTAGACGCATGAAACATTCACAGAATATTTGGTTGTATACTCATTCGAAAAATAAATATTTAAATTAAAATAATGCTACGGAACCCTTCGTGCGCGAGTCCGACGCGCACATGGCCGATTATTTAAACTTTGCGAAAAAAAATTGTAAGAATATACAAGATGAATATCCCTATTCCTAATTATAAAACTCAAAGTGTGGATGTACATATGTATGTATGTTAGTACTTACTCGTATGTATGTATGTTCCGTTTTCACATCAAAACGGCTGAAATGATTTTTATGAATTTTCGTACAAGAATAGATTAGACTTGGAGACGGACCGGACATTGGCTACTTTTCGTTGCGTGAATTAAACCAGAAGGGGCTAAAATAGGGGATGAAAGTTTGTATGGAAAAATCGTTATTTTTCACTTAAAGTAGGTAAAATCTTGCATGAATATTAGGTTTTACAATGAAATAAACCAGAGTTTCAGAATTTCTCAAACCATTCCCTAAGTGAAAATATAGGGGAAAAAAAATGTTTGGGGATTTTTTTTCTTTGATATAAATGAAATTTCGCATAAATTGTTATTTGTTTACCAAAAATATTAAACATGTTTTAGTGTTTCTCAAAAATCACCCCTTGAGTGGAAAATTTGAGGATGAAAGTTTGTAAAGTTAGAAAATAATAGTTTTTAAATATTGCATCAACAATGGGCTATAAATTATTTTAAACATATATCTTACTAGATCTTCCGGCGAACTTCGTATCGCACCTACTACAACCACTGCTTACAACTACCCTCACGCAAGGTCTGATGTGCCCCTGAAATTACGGGCACATGAGCCCTTGCAACTCTGTCTCAGGGTGACGGGCGCAATGCAATGTAGCGTTGGTCACGTGCTTAGTGAACGTGATCACTGCGTGCGGCATTGCTATTGTTTTAGGTAGAGGTTACCGCTTAACATCAGGTGAGCCTTCGGCTTGTCTCGTCATTTAGTAGTATAAAAAAACCATATAACTATCCTACAACTATCCTACAACAACCATACAACTACCCTACAACTACCCTAAAACTACCCTACAACTATCCTACAACTATCATACAACTATCCTACAACTAACCTACAACTACCCTACAACTACCTTACAACTACCCTACAACTACTCTACAACTACCCTATAACAACTACTCTACAACTATCCTACAACTAACCTAAAACTACCCTACAACTACCCTACAACTACCTTACAACTACCCTACAACTACTCTACAACTACCCTATAACAACTACTCTACAACTATCCTACAACTATCCTACAACTAACCTACAACTACCCTACAACTACCTTACAACTACCCTACAACTACCCTACAACTACCTTACAACAACCCTACAACTACTCTACAACTACCCTATAACAACTACTCTACAACTATCCTACAACTATCCTACAACTAACCTACAACTACCTTACAACTACCCTACAACTTAATTTACCCAACGAAAAGTAGCCAATGTCCGTCGCCATGGTATAATCTACTCTTAAACTAAAATTCATCCAAATCGGGTCAGCGGTTTTGACGTGAAAAGGGAACATACATTCATACTTTCACTTTTATATATTAGTAGGATTTTTCAAAAATAAGCCCTTAGCTTGAGTGAAAATATAGAGGATAAACTTTGTGTGGGACACATTATTTTTTTACTTTAACATTGTCATAAAAATATACATTTATTTCAGCAATTTTCTTAAATCATGCCCTGAGTAAAATATAGGGAAGGGAACTTTCTATGGAAAATCACTGTTGTTTACTTGATAAACTTGAAAATTAATTTGTTTGTACATTTATCGATAAGAATAATTAAACATAAATTGCAGCATTTTCTAAAATCATCTCCTTAGTACCAAAATATAGGGATGAAAATTTAAATAAAAAATATCAATTCTACTTGATTGACCTAAAAAGCTGTATGAACTGCTGTGGGATGCCGAGAGGCAGTAGAATGCTGCCTCTCCTCTATTACAATTTTCACAGATGATTTATATCTGTTGCGGCTGTAACAAACAAAAAAACTAAAAACAGTAATAAAATAAATATTTAAGGGGACTCCCATATTAATAACGGCAACAGGTGGACGCTTCAAATATTCACAGAATATTTAGTTGTATATTTGTTTTGAACAAGTTGTTTTTTCTAAATTATGGTACGGAACTCTTCGTGCGCGAGTCTGATTCGAACTTGGCCGATTTTTACTTGCCTTACTGCGTGTGTGCTTATCAATTAGATCTTTATCTTCAGAACCAACGTAGGTAGGTACCCATTGATGTTAATCTACCGCAATAATTATGGAAATAGCAGCCTAAATTTGGTTCGGGGTGTTTATTCCACGTCAAACGAGTCATTAACTGAGGGTTGATGTCTCTCTAGTTCATCTGACTGCGTCCACGACAAGTACGATTAAGGCCAGAAATCACTCAGTTGTACCTAAACGTATTTACGGGCCTTAGGCTGCGTTCACCGTAGTATATAGAAACTGAAATTCGAGTATTTTTATATTTGGAACAACAAAGAGAGACCCCAAAAAGATAAAAACAATACACACAAGTTTTAATTAAAAATTTTAAGTGACCTCCAGGTTATATTCGAAAGCATTCGATTGTTCACTTCTTTCGATCCTATATCTCATGAATGGCCGATTTCTGAAAGAATTATCTGAAAGTTACACTTTTAATTTAGCATTTTACAAATTATTTCCTTTCATAAGATACTTAACTCTTTTATCTCTATTTGGAAACACTCGATTATTCATACCCTCTTTTAACCCCCATGTCTTGTAAACTTCTTAACCGTTTTTGATAAAACATCCGCTAGCAAGCCTGCTTTTAAATAAAACTTCACGCAAATCGGTCCTCTCGTTTAAGAGCTACGGTGCCACAGGCAGACACACAGACAAACATAACGGTCAAACCGTTACACCCCTTTTTTTTGTCCGGGGCTAAAAATAGTGGTCAACGTCAAACATGTGCAAATTTTCAGCTCAATTGAGCTATAATTCGTAAGCTAGTTTTTAC
The DNA here is from genome assembly GCA_963082625.1 of Pasiphila rectangulata. Lineage (NCBI taxonomy): Eukaryota > Metazoa > Arthropoda > Insecta > Lepidoptera > Geometridae > Pasiphila > Pasiphila rectangulata. Next base: position 13,744,821 of record OY720243.1, read on the forward strand.
GTGAAAGAGTACAGGAAATCTATTCTGAATATCATATTGTTCGCATGCTAGAAGTACCTACGAGTAAATAATACGTAATGCGCGGGGAGTTTGTATTTTACCGTATAACATAAAAGCCTTTTCTACTTCTATTCTAGTTTCAGATAAAATTTTCTTGAGTTGAATGAAACTTCATTGTCATGCCAGTTATTTTAACAGCTCTAGCTATCTCTGGACATATAAAATTTCATATCTCGAATGATATTGAGTCTATATCGAGATATCAAGTATGGCCTTTACACATAATAATAGATGATTTATACCGTGGAGTGCCGATGCCGACAGTTGAATAATGCCCCTCTTCTCATGCCCGTGGATGCAGTAAGAGCCTGCATAGGGATACCTCCGGAAGATGGGGAGCAGCGTCTTTCCGTGTATCAACATCACGTACTTCGCTCGTCAACCCGCCTGCCAAGCGTGGTGAGTATGGCAACTACCCCTCATGGAGATACATGAGGGAGGCCTGTGTTCAGTAGAGGGTGGCTGGCACCACCATCCTCCTAACTTAGTCGGCTTTTAGTCAGAGCAAAAAGCAGTTCAATACGACTGAAGTTGGCGAAGCCCTGGGTTTCCTCGCGATGTATTCCTTCACCGAGAGATAAAAATGTCGTAGCAAACCTTCATCTAGATTAAGTTTGTATTTTAAATAAATAACCTGTCTCAGGCAGTGAAACACATTATTCTATACTATAACGGAATCCAAGTTTTTATTGCTTTTGCTACGTTTCTACAAAAATTTTATCATCGAGTGCATTTGATGTTTCTACTTAAATGGTTGCCTTTAGAAGAGTTTTCGACTATTTCCAGCTTAGTTTCACAGGCGTCATAACACTATTTAGGCAACTAACATCCTAACATTTTTTTTAAATAGTTCACCACAGTCGCCACAGGCACTACAATAGAAACAGTCACCATAGTCACCACAGTCACCACAGTCACCATAGTCACCACAGTCACCATAGTCGCCACAGTAGACACAGTTGCCACCGTAGCCCCAGTCGCCAAAGTAGCTTTAGACGCCACAGTCGCCATAGTCACCACAGTCACCACAGCCGCCATAGTAGCCCCAGTCGTCACATTCGCCCCAGTCGGCACAGGAAACACGATGGGCATGATGGAAGGGCGTCACGCGTCACGCGTTACTTCTCGTCTGATCGGTTTTACCCGCGCAAGATGTTTTCGTGAACAAATATAGTAATATACTGCTTTCCCATATGCCATTGTAAACTTAGCCTTATTTTTGAAAGAGCCCTATAAAAGATGTTACCTTCAGATATTTGCATACACCTGTTAACTTTCGTTTAAACCAGGCAAGCTCATTGGTAAGTTTAATAATTTAGTGCCTGCTATTCGACATACAGTTTTAACTTATTACCATTTTTAGCTAAGGGATACCTCCGGAATATGGGCCGGAGCGTCTTTCCGTGTATCAACATCCCGTGCTGCGCTCCAACGCGCTGCCAACCCGCCTGCCAAGCATTGTGAGTATGGCAACTACCCCTCATGGAGATGTATGAGGGAGGCCTGTGTTCAGTAATGGACGTTTTACCAAATATTTAAATCTTTGCGTTTTTCGGCTGAAATGATGATGAAGTATTTATTAAATAATCGTTAAAGAAGTTAAGTAACTTTAAAACAATCACTGTGCGGTGACGTTAATATTGATATTACTCCGAATACAAACGACAAACGTTCCTATGAATACCTGAATCTCTTGTCTAGCCATAATATCTTACCGGGACATGTAGAACCCACTCATAGTTCTACTTGCTTGAACCACATGATGATAAACACTAGATTAGAAGCCTGCACCTTCGTCATCGAATCCCCTATCACAGATCATGATTGTGTAGCACTAAATATTTTACAAAATAAAAAGCTAGACTGTATAAACAAACCTATTTCTCGCTTTGATTACGAAGTTTTGGACCGGGCCATTCATAATATCAATTTTCAAACTGTCCTAAGCCAAGCTGATGTTGACACTGCTACGGATCTTCTTACCAACAAACTAAGAACAGCGATATCAAATAACACAAAAGTAATAAAAACTCCTAACCGCAAAAGAATTAGTAAGCCTTGGATAACCAAAGCGCTCTTAAGATGTATACAAAACAGGGACTGCCTTCATAAAAAAGTTTCAAGGATCCCCATAACGACATACTAAGAACAATCTGTAAGAGATACAGGAACTTTTGCAATGCTCTACTCAAGAAGGCTAAATGAAATTACGAGAAGCAAGAGATCAAAAATGCTAAAGACGACCAAAAGAGACTCTGGGACGTTATTAAAAAAATGTGAACAAAAGAAACTAATAGATCACTCTTTAAAGCTGCTCACACAAGGACATCAAACCGATAGAGTCAATGAAGTTAATCTCTACTTCTCGAACATCGGCAAAAGTCTGTCTGGAAAAAAAAATTCAACGGGCTATGACGCTAGTTGTGATTCAAATCCGCCAGAAAAATCGCTAGTTTTATTACCTACTGATGAACGTGAGGTATACCAATTAATAATGGGACTTGAAACAAATGCGCGACAGGCTTTGACCAAATATCAGGGAGCATTATTAAGAAAAACGCCGATCAACTTACTGCCCCTATTACACACAAATGCAACCTCGCGCTTTCAGTTGGTAAAGGGAAAAAAACTGGGTCGAGAACTTTAGGCCAATATTTATCTTGCCTACGTCTGTCTAAGATCTTGGAAAGACTAATAAATAAACGGCTTTAACGACAAGAGATGGTTACACTCAAGTAGTGTACGTTGAGTGAAACCATCTCTTGTCAACTAACAAATTTGGATTTCGCTCAAACCGGTCAACTAGTGATGCCGTTGACGAATTAACCAACTGCATTATAACTAATCTAGACAACAAAAGAAAGTGCCTTGCTATATTTCTAGGTTTGGCCAAGGCTTTTGACACAGTCTTAATCCCCATATTATTATTAAAACTAGAAGCCTTTGGGGTGAGAAGTGTTCCGCTACAACTTTTTAGGAATTATATGGTAAACAAGAAACAGCAAGTCAAAATTAATGAAATAATTAGTGATGACCTACCAATTACTTTTTGCGTCCCCCAGGGAAGCATACCCTCGTTGTTTCTTGTTTATATTGATATTCTCTGCAAGATGACATTGCACAACGGAAGAGCTTTCACGTTTGCTTATGTTACTCCTCTGTTCTTCAGTGGCAACGACTGGAACGAGGTATTTTCTAGTGAGCAAAGTGGACTTCCTATAGTTGGTGATTGGCTCAAAGTAAATGCATTGATCCTTAATGTTTCAAAAACAAACTACATAACTTTTGCTCTCCGGTTAAATAGTCTTAATCCTACAACAATGGAAATCACTGCTCACAACTGTTTTGATACCGCTGCCTCGTGTCTGCCACTAAAAAGAACCGAGAGTACCAAATATCTTTGGTGTAGTCATCGACCAAACTATGACTTTTAAAAAAACATATTGATACTTTTTCAAAGAAATGAATGATATTGATACTCTCGTTACTAGACTTTGTAAAGTGATATACGGTCTTCAAGGAATTGCGGCATGCAGCAGACCGTTACACTGTCAGGATGGTTTACTCAGCTCTGTGTCAAGCTAGTTTTGGGTACTGCATATCCTCTTGGGGAGGTGCAGCTAAAACCCTCCTCATAGAACTCGAAAGAACACAAAGAGCCATCTTGAAAGTCGGTACTAAGCTTCCCTGGCGTTTTCCAACATCAGATCTCTATAGAGAATGTGACGTCCTTTCTGTGAGGCAGTACTTCGTGCTACAAATTGTTCTGCATATTCATTCCCATATTACATACAATAAAGACATTCTAAACGGTAAACGTAGAAAAGGTGCTGCATGCCGATCTCTGATTTTCAACACTAGTCTATCCCACAACTACATCTACTTCCTTGGTCCCTTCATTTACCTCTATAATAAATTGAATAAAACAATGTCCATTTACCCCCTAACTAGAACTAAATGTAAGTTTGAAGCCACAAAGTGGCATAAGACCTTGTCTTATGAAGAGACCAAAGTCTTCTTATCACCCTTAAAATAAAATAAAATAACAGACTGACCGACTTACCTTAGACCATTCTCCTTACTCGCTTAACTACCTAACACACTCAGCATATCTCACAAACATACACACACTCATTAGAGAGGCACTCCTGCAATAACCATGCTTTTAAGAGACTGATGAGCAGGTAATTTACTTTATATACTGTTATTTGTTTTTTTATATTGTTGTTTTTGATACCTCATTTTTCTTTTTTTAAGATTACTTGTGTAGTTTTGTTACACCCGCGGAGTGGGGCACTGGTGACCTGTACTAGTTTCTCACGAACCTACCCCAGGCACCAGTCTCTCACAAAACATGACTTTCGACAAATTGTACACCTTGTAATCTCTATATTCTAAGTTTAAAACCTATTGTGAGAGCAAATAAAAGTTTTATTTATTTATTTATATACACCTGTTGTTAACCTATCGCGAGATATGTAATCAGCCTGCGAGTCTATATAAATCTGATTCACTACAGTAAAGTTAATAAGTAAATAGACCTTTCAGATCTTATTTATAGATGACTAGCTGACACGCGCGGTTTTGCCCACGTTAATTGGGAAGGGTCACGATTATAGCAGTTTATTTACTATGTATATAGTAGGTTTATTTACAGTTACCGATTTTTGAAGAATAAAGTGTCAATAGATTTGTTAATATGTCTAGGCTGCAATTAAACCAAAGTCATTTCGTCTCTGTATATGTATGTTTCAACTAAAGTAATGGCTTACTAAGATATGCTGCAGCACGTATTTCATTATTTTATTTCCCAACGTTTGTACACTTCATCTCAGTCGAAGGACTGCTATCCACGTCCACTGCTGGGCATAGGCCTCCCTCCCTCATGGATCTCCAATATCATGAGGGGGTAGTTGGCATTCTCGCCACGCTTGCCAGGCGGGTTGGCGAGCGCATAACGGGATGTTGGTACACGGAAAGACGCTGCTGCCCAGATGGGCAGAGATTCCGGAGGTATCCTTTAGCAGGTTCTTACTGCATCCATGAGCAAGAAAGGAGAGGCAACATTCTATTGCCATGGCAGGGGATGACTAAGGAAAAAATGTAGTAGTCCAACTTAAGTATAGTATTTATGGGTGTCATGTAAACAAAACCCTGGATAAATAATGATTTATTAAAAAAATAATATTATATTTGAATAACCTGCACATTTCTATTTAGATCCATCGATGGAATTCCACAAAGAGCTAGTTAAATAAATCTTTGGTTTGATAGAAACGTATTTCAGCCAGCGGCAATCTAGCTCAGTATGGGCTTTGTATTCTGTTTACCGAATCTGATTGATACGAGGAGTTCAGTAGAAATTTCGGTAGGTACGGTAGGCAAACCACTCACTCTCACAAAGGCATTGAAATATCAGGGTGATTACGTATCTCGCGACAGATTTTGCAACAGGCTTTTGACAGCAACGATTGCTGTCAAATGTCAATTTTAGGGGGCCAAGCCCCTTAAGCCCAAGCCTTATGTCTGTATGCGCTGTCTGTCTGTCTGTCAGTCTGTCTGTGCATGACACGAATACAACCGAACGCGTTGACCGATTTACATGAAACCTTTTTTGTTAGCACTGTCTTAATAAGAGAAGGGTACTGATTGATTTTGGTAACCTACCCTAGGTACCCACCACAGGGACCGGAGTTATTGTGACCTCAAAAGGTCACCAAAGGTCAAAAATGGCATTTCTAACCTTCGCCCCCTTTTCTGGTACCCCCGTACCAATGCTTGTTGTATTAGAGAACAGTAAAGAATTAACATTTGACAGCAATCGTTGCTGTCAAATGCCTGTTGCAAAACCTGTCTCGAGATACGTAATCAATCACCCTGCGGATCAATAAGGGCCTTTCACATATCCTTGAGGTATTTGATATTTATAGCAACTCGTACCTTTTATATTATTAAATATACATTTACTTAACATGGATCGATATACTTAAATCCACTGAAGACTAAATGTTAAATAAACTTTCGGCCAAACCTGCGCGTTAGTGACGCGGCTGCCTGCGGGATACGAAGCATCGTCGAAGTAACGTCATTAAACGTGACTATGATCGCGAGATTTACGCCTCTTGCAGCGTTTATCGCGAGATATTTACCTGTTGTAAACCTGTCGCGAGATACGTAATAACCCTGCCGCTCTGTTGACGCGGTCGTTCCTCGTGCATGGCGCCATTAGATACTCGTATCATGGGTAGCGTCCGCCGCGCGGCTGACGCTCTGGCTTGGCGTCCCACTTCCAGCCTCGCTGACGCGCACGTTAGGCTGTAGCTTTAACCTTTGCTTTGATGCTGATGATGACCGAATCTGATTGATGCGCAATACAACAATACAGTAGGAATTTCTGTATGGTAGAGGAGATGCACCTGACACGAAAGCAGTGTTCAGTTGTTTTTTGCTTCCCATGGTTAACATAGATCATCGTACAAAGGAGCCCTGATCACTCTGTGATAAGCACAATTTGTATTTATGTTATCGAACAAACCAAGAGCTAAAATAATTATTTAATTTTTAACAAAAAAATAAACTTCCCTCGAATTTATTTTTGACCAATTTCAAAATAAAGGACGAGGTTCTCAAGTTGTCTGTATTTTTTAAATCTTTGTTACCTCAGAACTCCGTCGTTTATGAACCAATTAAGGATTTTTTGGATTCAAATATATGTAAAGCGGTAACTCCTACCTATTACAACTACAACTGTTTTGGTTACAACTACAACATTACAACTACAATTGTTTTAACTGATGGTTTCCAGATCCAAAATGAAGGTCGCCGTAGCTCTGTTCCTGCTGTCCGTAGCCTGTGTGTCGGCTGACCAGCCGGTCGTACTCTGTGGGAGGCAACTGGCCAATGCGAGGGTTTGGCTGTGCTACGGATCAGATTACGTCGTGAAACGAGGACTTGAACATAATATGATTGGTGAGTAAGGAAATCAGAAATCATCAGCAGAAGAAATTAAAATACTGCTATGTATGAATATGAGCCAACGCTATATAGATGATTTATATCCATCTCAGCCGTAGGACTGCAGCTGTCAATTTTCACTGCTGGACATAGACCTCCATTATGTATCTCCAAGATCATATGGGGTTGTTGCCATACTCACCACGATTGGCAGGTGGTTGGCGAGCGCAGTACGGGGAAAGATGCTGCTTTGCAAGACGCGCTTTTGCTGCCCATCTTTTGGAGGAATGCCTTGGCAGCTTCTTATTACATCCACGGGCAATAGAGGAGAGCCAAATTCTACTGCCAGCACCCGACGGCAGATGATTTATACAGCGCCAGCAACTGTTTACCTATTACAGTACGGGACGCTGGCAGATATTGTTATATGGATTTACTTACTATGTGGTTTGTACTGACTAAACGCAATACATAGGGAAAATATCTTACCTCAGCGCGTTGCAGATCTTGGTGTTGAGGTTATGGCAATTTCACAATGATGACAACTTCTACTCTTGATGTTACGAAACCTACATAAATTTAACTCTGCTATATTAGAACTGGAACATTAACTAGGTACTCTATATTACTCTGTCTGAAGTCAATTAATTACGCAATAAAGCCTACGTTTCAAATGTACTGCTCACCCTTTTAAACATAAGCATCAAGAAAATTCTTCTAAGAAATTGAAATTTTTCCTATTGCAACTCGTGCAATAAGGTTCAGATAAACTATCACCGAGATATTTTTTTTTGCATTGAATTTCGCAAAAAAGCATGAGCACAATTTTATTATACCTAGGTACAGAAGTCCAGAAATACAGACGCGTAGCACCAATCATGTTTATTAGGTATCTCAATGCATTAAAACATCGCAGAATTCACGTCGAGTGAAGCGTATGTGGAGCCAGCATTATGTTGAACAGGCTTATATTTACATGCACAAAGACGGTACAGACCGGTATTACGTTATACCATAGCACTTAGTTTAGTCATTGAACTGAATAAACCAACTGTAAAGGGGTATGGGCACAGATATCAGAAACTAAAACATATGGAATATTTACGGAATATTCACCATGATTTGAGTCTTTTTGAGTTTCCTAATATTTCTACGCAGTTTCACTCATGATCACGGATAAACTCACATTAACCGTGATCATGACGTCTGAGACTGTGTCGAAATATCGGGAAACTCAAAAAGACTTAAATCGTGGTAAATATTCCGTAAATATTGCATATAACGTTAACAACCATGATAGTTTCAAAAGTTATAGCGTCTGGGTCTGTATGTAGTATAGGTAACTATGTACTAGTATAATTTGTAATTTTTAACTAGACTGATAGAACATTTTCATGAAAACCTTATCAACAATTTACTCGAAAACTATAATAAGCTGTAGCGGTATCTTGTCATTGCTACTGAATGAAACTTCAGACAACTCTGTTACACAGAACTCTACTAGTTACCTGTAGATGGCGCTCTATTGGTGCTCAACCGATGATGATATGACCTTATCAAGAATTTAGAATTAACCCGACACGGGTTCCGTAGCTGTGGTTCAAGCACTTCCAGCTTCTAGGGTTCTAACGATTTGACGTAGGTTCGTGTCCCACAGGAATCGTAAATCTTTGATATGGTTTTTAATTTCCTTGCATAATATGTACCTACGTTGTATTGTCACATATCATACTTGGGGATACGGGTGACCAGGCTGACATGAGTTATTCGCCTATCTGTATTTGATAGATGCTGAGCAAGTAACCTGTCAAGTGCTGACAAAGTCTGATTCTGAATTGAATTTAGCGTGGCTTGACATAATCTTGTAAATATACTAGCAGCACCCTGCGGTTTCACCCGTGTTGTTCCCGTTCCCGTGGGACTACGGGGATAAAATACAGCTTATGTTACTCGCTGATAACGTAGCTTTTTATTAGTGAAGAATTTTTTAAATCGGTTTTGTGGTTTAGGCGTAAAAGCGTAACAAAAAACCAAACAAACTCAAATTAATTAGTTAGGATAGGATAAGTATTTTGTTTAGATGTACATTTTTATAGTGTGTTATCCTTTGGATGGAATAGCCGTTTTGTATAATTAAACCAGCATTGGTACGGGGGTACCAGAAAAGGGGGCAAAGGCCTCAAAAGGTCACCAAAGGTCATACATTACATTTTTGGGTTTTTCGACGTTTTCGGCCCTTTGAAGACTTTTATTTTTTTGGTCTCCGTAACTCTTTGTAACTCCGGTCCCTGTGACCCTAGGGTCACCAAAATAAATCAGTCACCTTCTCTCATTAAGACGGTGCTAACAAAAAGGTTTCATGTAAATCGGTCAACGCGTTCGGTTGTAATCATCAAATACACAGACAGACAGCGCTATGCATATAAAAATACAAAGAGTTTTTTTTTTTCAATTAAAATGTAAAAAAAAATCCTATATATAGTAGATTACACATATTATAATACACCCCGTATTTTATAAAAGTATAATCCTTAGCTATTTATCAACATAATAAATAAGCATTGAAAATTAGTGAACGGGAAAGCCAATGTTCCAAGATGTTTCTCAGTTAAAATTCGCTTTAATAATGCCGCAGGTTGATAACGTATATCGCGACAGGTTTCCATCAGGCGTAAATCTCGCGACAATAACAATAAACAAGATGGGATGATGACCTGGGGAAGACCGCAGGTCGACGGTGGATGCAGATCGCTTCCAACCGCAATAACTGGAAATCCATGAGGGAGGCCTATGTCCAGCAGTGGACGTCTCACGGCTGAAATGATGATGATGAAATCTCGCAATCGGCGCTGTCAAACGTCAATTTTGTATTAGATAAAGGTCACCTATCGCGAGATACGTTATCAGCCTGCGGCATTATTAAAGCGGTCGCAGGACGGCGGTGTATGGAGATTTCACTCATTGTGGTATCGTTTGGAAGCACCTAAACTGCCGTACTCGCCACGCAGCCATGCGGCTTGGCGATGTACGGAATGTTGATACACGGAAATACATATGCTGCTGCTCATCTTCCAAGGTATCCTGTGATGGTACGGGCGTGATCGTCTAAGCTTGTTGATTAGTGAATATATTTGAGGAAAATTCTTTAAAATAATACTTCAGGATAAGAGACACTTTGGTATCTGGCATGTTATCTGTAATTTCGCGGACTCCCAAGGAAAACGGAGGCGCATCGCTCACCTGGGCAGTACACTACGTTGGGTGGACAATACAGGCTATCATCCCATTCTACCTGGTTACGCGAGGCTCAATCCCTTGGCAAATTCTTCCAAGGGATACCTCTAGATTCTGCATCCACGGGCAAGAGATGTGGGACAACATTATACTGCCGGCACCCCACAGCTATTTTGTGATTGCGGCTATTAGACGGCTTAAACTATACACAACTAAATACCTATGATATGGACCTAATGATTGTGATGACTAAAGAACATAAATAAATGATGCAAAACACAGCTATTTATTGTCAGAGAAGAGAGTGCCTGCCAAGCTTGGTGAGTATGGCAACTACATACTCACCACGCCTCATGATCAGTACTTGGTGATCTGTGAGGGAGGCTTTTGTCCAGCAGTAGAAGTCCTACGGCTGGCAGAGAGAGAGAGAGTGTCATGGCTAATTTTTGAAGCCATATCGATAGATCTACAGATCCAACCATTTCAAGGTCAGCCTCGTTTTTGCCAGTTTGATTCTATGTTTTATATTCTAAGGACTTTTTTACACAGCAGTCTACCCCCAGGAGAGCAATTTATGTAAGAGATATTCATTGAACCTTTTCTTACAGATAGCTTTTCAGAAGACAAAGATGAGATGGACTGGCCGTGGTCCGGCCGCCGAGGCGCGCTGACAGCCAACTGGTCCCGGTACAAACGAGGCGGCCTCGCCGACGAATGCTGTCTCAAGGCTTGCACCACTGACGTCATCCTAAACTATTGTTAGACTACCCACATACTGAAACCACAAAAAAGTTTTAGTTGCGATCTAGTCGTTTAATTTTAATGGATTTAAGTTATTGGCAATAACATATGTACGTGCCCTTTGAAAGTGTTTTTTTATTTCTTGGGTACCTACTCAGGCAGTTATCGACTTCGAAGGTTTCATAATGTGTTTCAATATGGGGGGAGCATAGCGGGGACGTTATGGGAAATAAACAATAAAAAAAATAAACAGAAAATATTTTTAATGAAAATTAATGAGAACTGCCGTGGGGTGCCGGCAGTAGAATGTTACTCCTCCTTTCATGCCCGTGGATGCAGTAAGAGCCTGCTAAGGGATACCTCCGGAAGATGGGCAGCAGCGTCTTCCCGTGTATCAACATCCGTACTGCGCTCGCCAACCCGCCTGCCAAGCGTGGTGAGTATGGCAACTACCCCTCATGGTGATCCGTGAGGGAGGCCTGTGTTCAGTAGTGGACGTATTACGGCCGAAATGATGGAATGAATGACCACTCTTTGGTTACCTAAGAGAACAACCGTTTTCCCTCTGCTAATTTTTCTTGTTTGGTTTCTTTGTTCGACCGTGGGAACGGGGAGAATGTCTTTGGGAGAAGCGTTTTCAAAGGAAGTTGTTAAATCACGGCATACTCTTCGAATTGGAGATCGGTGAACGCTACTTTCGTCTTGCATAGATGGTCCAGGCTGAGGCTCTGAGATAGGAGTGTTCTGATGAGCAATAAAAATATTGCTTCGTTTAAGAAAAACAGCGACAATCACAATGTAAATACAAGAAATAAGAATAAACTAGGCTCCATAAGGTGAAAATATCTTTTAAAGGGCAATGTATACGCTTCTACAACAAACTCCCATGTGAGTTGCAGAAGTTATCATTGAATAAATTCAAAAACATTATTAAACGCAATCTGTGCAATAAAGCTTATTATAAAATATCAGATAACCTAGAGGACAAAACCACTTGGGACGGAATCTGCTCCAACTCCGTGCAACGTAACATAAGACAAAATAAAATTGTTAAATGATGACTATAACGATCGAGTTAGGTTCTTCTGTTCACTTCTTTTCCTAACTCGCGTGTCATCTGAAGTGAACAGATTCAATTATGTGCTTTATTCTATTTATTTGTGTTGTTTTATTTTGTAATTTGTGACGCGTCAATAAGGTCCTTGCGACCGCACTGAATAAAGTATTTTTTGATTCTTGATTCTTGATGAGAATGTCGATGTTGCAGGTAAAACAGGTTCAAGAGGTATCTTGAACCTGTTTTATCTGCTATATCACATCGATACATTTCATCACACATGCACATGCACATCGACACATTTTCATCAGAACACTCCTATCTCTTTATTTTAATTAGCAGAGGTACCCCTCTTCAAGGGGAGGCGACAGTGGTTGCTGAATTTCAGCAGTTGAGGAAGCTGTTTCTGGCTCATAATTTGTATGGTAGGTATGTCTGTTGTTGATGCAGCTAAAAAATCTGAATCTGTGAAATTATTTTGGTTAAATAGCCATATCCCACATTTTCTGAATGCATAAACTGCAGTGGAAATTTTTGCAGCTTGAATGTAAGCACATGCAAAAAATTCGCTTATTTGGAAAGTTGTTATTATTCGCCCTGGGTGCGACCGTAACCAGTTAGAACAAGCATGATCATAATGCACACTTAATGGTTTCATGAAGCCAACATCCAAGGGTTGATGCCTGTGGGTGCAATGGAAGGGAAAGCAAAGCATAACAACATCATTCTTACGTGCATTTTCAAAAACGTCTATATTTTGCGTATGCGTTACATGCCTATCTAGAAGTAACAAGACCGGTTTAGTTACTGAGGCCCCAGAAAATTTGACGAAACGTTAGAACCAGCTCATGAAGGTTTCAGTTGTCATCCAGCCTCGAGCGAGGCATTCTGTCGTCGTCCCTGGAGGAGCTCGATCCAATAACTCCCGCTTCATTCCCTGTCGAGGAAATATTATCATGGGAGACATAAGTTCCGGCTGCATTAAAACATATCACAATGGTAATCGTCTGCCCTCGTTCTGCAGAAGAAAGGGAGCCTACTTGTTTTCTTCCTTTTTTAGCAATGATTTTGCTCTTTGGATATAATATGGTTTTTTTGCTGTGTCGTATCATGTGTCTCCAAAAACGCATGATATTCCAGTCTCGTCGCAGTTATATATTCTATGTGGCGTTAAATTATATTTGTCATATACTTCCCCAAGCAAAGAATAAAACTTATTCACGGCCACTTTATTAAAACCCATAGCTTGCGCTGTCGATGTGGCTTCTGGTTTTCGAAGTGATAAATCCGGGTGACGTTTCATGAAGCCTTTACACCAATCTATGCCAGCAATCTTTTTAACATGGTTAAAATTGTGATGCTCAGCATTTTTCTGCGTGCTTATAGGCTAGTTTTCGAAGGACGATAGTTGTCAATCCAAATAATTGATTCTCCATATATTCTACATACCTAACAAGCTCCTTTTCTTCTTGTTTTGAAAATATATACCTTAAATATAAACCCGTATTATATAATAATACGGGTTTAAAGTTACCTGGAGCTAAATTAAGACTTTTTGTAAGTTTGTACCATTTTTATATACCCAAAACAAAATAAATAATACTATTATAATATTATCAAATGTTGATAATATTATAATAAATTGATGGTTGGAGTAGTTTGAGGGAGACCTTTGCCCAGCAATGGGAGAAAATAGGAAAAAAAATATATCAAATGGACAGACCATTCAGGGTCATAATGGGGACGGGGCACAACGGGGTATCCCGTTATGCCCCTTGTCTAACAGCATTTTAAATAACACACAAGAAAATGAATTCAAGTTCAGATTGATTTTGCTCAAAACATATCAATAGTTGATGTTAGTAGTAATACACATTAAAAAAAAACTATAGTACCTAGTAATCACTTACCTTTTTATATGCGTTTTGGTAACCACTCAAAATTAGATAAAATGTCACCGGAAAAAAGAATTGGTCGTCAAAAACGCGTGCACTCTGATTGCCGGTCACTGCCGCACTGAAGGCCGATGCGAAATGGCCTCTTATTGGCGAAAACAAAACACGGCTAATGTGCGTAGAATACAAGTCCTAAGACTGAGATGATGAATGAAGGCCACTTTGTTGCTAATAGTGTTGTGTTTAACCGTAATACCGTTGAACACAACACTATTAGGAACGAAGTGGCTTTGCCAACGAGTGCTGTCTCAAAGCTTGTATCACGGAGTTCATCTCTAACTTTTGTAAGACTACCCGCAAACTTTCGTCTGGTAGAGACAAGTTGATGTAACCCAGGGAATAAGTTTTAGTTGCCATCTATTTTATGTTAGTGGCAATAAAATATATGAGAGCTGTTTTAAGTGTTTAGGGTTCCATAGAACAAGAAGAAACCTATAGTTTTGCTTTGTCTGACTGTCTGTCTGCGGCTTGGCGAAAAGACTAAAAGTAAATTACCTACGTCGAAAAAACAGTAAAAATCATGGATTTAGTTTTAACCATGGACTTTCTAAGAATACTATAACGGTTAAGCTAGCTTTTTTGTTCCGGAGAAATTGTCGCTCATTTAAGTGATGCGGTTTACAAAACAACAGAAGAAAGACAAAACGTAAAAACACACCTAACATCTAACAACAGGTCTATGGGTAACTGCGGAACCCTATAGAGCGCGTGGCCCGACATGCAATTGGCCTTTTTTTTATATCTACTTACGTAAGGCACATTTTGACTTTAAGGCATTAACTTTGACCATAACACTATCACAAACCAAAAGAAACTACTTAGGTACTTAGAGGTACACAATTTTGAGGTTATTTTACCTACAACTGTGCACTGTAGGTTACCAAAGTTTAAGATGTTTTATAGTGAGCCAGAATTGATGTTTCTTTAGTAAAAAGACAATGAAATTCATTTTACACAAAGCAATTCAAATGTTGCAGGAAACTTTGATAGCGCTGTGAAAACTGCTGATTTTCTTATTAAGTTCTTGGCAACCTCTTATTGTGCTACAAAGGCATACTAGTTTGGAACCTACGTTTCTAGCAGATAAACTATTGAATACCTACCTATATAACTTATTTGTTTACCTATGACACCCTATATTTAATACTAATAGTTTTAAATTTGGAATTTAGCTTTTTAAACAGCCTATATCGACACTCTGTCAATACCTCAGTCTTAATATCCCTTTGATATAATTTAAGCATACATACTAAACGGATAAACTCATTTTGGAACTCAAATGGAGCTGAGCGGGTGGCATGGTCCTACCATGTGACCACCCGGCAGGTCAAGTAAAGCCATAGGTTTATGGTATATGGAAAAGGTGGCTTAGACAAGACACAAAAATTTTGGTCATCCGGCAGCAAGATGGGCAAACGACATTGATAATGACGTAGACAAACGATAGATCGGATTAATACAGGATAATGGCAGATAGCACAATTTTTTTTATACGACTTAGGTAATGACGAGACAAGCCCACGTGATGTGAATCGGTAACCTCTACCTTATTGCCTACTGCAGTACCGATTTGATCACGTTCACTAAGCACGTGACCAACGCTGCATTTTATTGCGCCCGTCACCCTGAGACATAGAGTTATGAGGTCTCATGTGCCGTAACACCGGCCCCCTTACCTTTAAAACCGGAACACAGCACAGCAATGCAGACATTACTGCTTGGCGGCAGAAATAGGTATGGTGGTAGTACTTAATTTTATTACTTCCCTGAATGAACTCTTGACAGAATGTTCAGTTTAGTAGAGCTATTTGTGAATACTTCACCCTAGAGTATATAATAGATCCTTAAGTTGGTGTATTAATGTACCCAGCAGTGAATATAGTCGGGCTATGGATGATGATGATGATGAAACGAGAAAAGTAATAAGGATATGAAAAATCGCAAAAATCGGGTAGATATAGAAAATGGAATACAGCTGTAAAAGGTAAAATTTATCACGTAGAAATTATACGTGATAATATGTACCTTTTACATCTAGGTACCTTTTACATCCGGCTCGAAGAAGTGTTGGAGATATAATGATACTCCAATTAATTCTGATCAAAACTGATTTATTAAAACAATACTTACATAATTATATAAGGAAGCTTATTGCTATACACGCATAATCGTGACTTGTTATTATATTAAAATTTATCACGTAGAAATTATACGTGATAATAATGTACCTTTTACAACAGCAATACCGTAACTTAGTATAGATCAGATACCCAAGGTACTAAAAAGACTTGTTATGTTTCCAGGCAAATAGCGGCCTATTTTTCAGTCACCCTCTTAGCTAATTACACAAACTCAAATAAACGAGGGAACTAATCAGGGGAATGCCTCCAACATTATACTACTTTCACGTTCCATCAGAACGACTTAAATAACGAGGAAAGGGATGTTTAATTTGTCTATACGAGTATAATAATAGAGCTGTGTTTGCTCAGCCATTGTGAACATATAAAGGCCCTTAGCGCTCAGTAAAGGGTGTACCGAGAAAATGCCCTCAGAGAGGAGGGGAAAGTGCCGTGATTTAAAGTTGTGTGAAACGTTAAACTTCAAATGGGTCTGTGTTACTATGGAGGTGGGCTTAAACCAAAGATTTAAATCGTTAGTTGTGCCCTGACACCAAAAACTGTAGCATTGTCTTCATTTTGTGTGTTAGCAGTAATGCCGACGTACGCACACCGGTTTTGCCAATAAACTTAACAGTTATTGTTACAATTTATTGACATCATGTTGCACGAACTTTCGTGAAAAAAATAACACACACCACGTCCGGCTAATACTGTGTTTAGAGGTACGCTGATTCAAAATGAGCGTGCTCACTCATTTGACGAGCTCTGTGGCGCAGCGGACGAAGGTCCGCCTGCGACGCAAGGGGGGTTCGATTCCCGCCTCTGGACAAATGTCTGTACGATCTGCAGATATTTGTTAAGGGTGTTCTGGGTGTTACAGAAAAACATCCAGAATACCCTGAACAAATATTATATAATAAAAATATCTATGTAGTGTATTAAGTATTTCAGTCATCTAGTACCTATAACACAAGCTCTGCTTAGCTTGGGGCTAGATGATGCTGTGTGATTTGTCCAGCATTATTTATTCATTTTATTTGTTGCGGAAACAAAGCGGTGCGGTCTCATTACGGTAAGGGCTTATCTAATGGTTTGAATCTTTGTTTTAAATAGCCCAACAGGTTTATTATTGTTTCTAGGCTCAGATGAACAGAAATAGGAATCTGCGTGACCGACCTCGCAGATTAGGAGAAAATGACAGATAGAGCGTGCGAAGGTATAGTCAAATATTAGCTTTAATTATAAAAAATTATAGCGATCTCTCTAATTTGCATAGTTTTTTAGACAAGGGGGGTGGAAGTATGGTTTTTAAATTTTTTGTGAAGTTATCTAGATCATGTGTGGTATCATATGAAAGGTATTTATTTGCACATTGATAAACAGTTTTTAGTTTTTCAGCCGTATAGTTTTTGACTTATTCACAAAAACGTTGAAAAAAATAGCGTCCCCTTATCTCCGAAGTTTGCGGAGATAAACCTCTCAAACTTTTATTCTATTAGAAATGTATGTAGAGATTACAGGAAAATTATTACAAACTAACTCTCTAAATAGCATACTTTTTTCGAAATCATCGAAAGTCTAAAAAATCTACATATGTTCCGCTATCAGACATGAGGTGGCGCTGTCAAGGTTCTCCAATAAATATAAACCGCCTTTGTCATATATTCTAATGTATGATGGCACGGAACCCTCGGTGCGCGAGTCCAACTCGCTCTTTCCCGGTTTTATTTTAGACCAAAGTCGCCCAACCCCAATTATTCGGTTCCCATACCACAGGCTTTGCTTAGTTTGGGATGGTACTGTTTGTAGTATCCAGCGTTATTATTTACTAGCTGTCCCGCACAACTTTGTCTGCGTCACATAAGCGAGAGAGTGGGTGTGGCACCATGATTGCTGCGTAATTTTAACGTTAAAGTTTACGCAAGGGAAGCTCTCAAATTGAATAAATTTTCCCCCTGTGTGCAACACTTTTCAATGATGCTTCGCTCCTATTGGTCATACCGTGATGTTGTACGAGTATAGCCTATAGCCTCTCTCGGTAATTGGTCTATCTATCTAACACTGAAATATTGTTTCAATTCGGACCATTAGTTTCTGAAGTAAGTGCGTTCAACCAAACAAACAAACTCTTCAGCTTTATGATATTAGGTAGTCTAGGTTAAAAAAGAACGATAATCTTGCTCCTTGGAATTTGGACCTGGTGCACCCTGTATCGATAAGCACCATTTATATAAAATGTAGCGCGGTATGTTTGGTGATTTGTAATGGAAAATACACGGAAGAAAAAATATCAAGCAAAGGAATTTCATATATTTACATATATACCTCTATATATATATATATATACATATACATATTTTTATATATTGTTAGATGAAGTGATAATCTGCGAACGGTCGCTGGCAGACGCTGGACGTCAAGCTAAAGCTAAACTGAAATGGCGCAGATTTGAGGAGGCCTATGTCCAGCAGTAGACTATTACGGGCCGATTATGTTATTTATTAAGGATGAACGAGTCGCTCATCTTTCCATACAAACGTGGAAGGGTAACTACTCCACTGTTTGACGTTAACCATCCAACACTAAGGATTACTTATATCAATTTATCTTGTCATAATCTATGTTTGTATACCTACACCCCAAACCGTAAAAAAAGTATTTATTTCAAAAATACAAGGGAGCGCTCACTGACGACTTTGATTCCGCGACTAGTTGGACCTTAAGGTTACAAGTTTAAATAAACTGCAAAATAGACTGCCAATCCAGTTGGTAAATAATGAATACTGTCAAATAAATAGCAAGCGACCCGAACATACTTTGATAGTAAAATATCTACAACCATTGACCACAAATGAACCAAGTAGGTTCCGTTCCGGCCCCAAGAATTTATTGTTTTCGAGGGTCGAGCAAACCTAATAAATATGTACAACGCTGATTTACTTGCAAGGAAAGGATTCTAATTGTCTTAACGATTTTTGCTGAGTTATGCTGGTAATCAAGGTTTATCTATAGCCTAGTGTATTATATTATCTGTGCTATAGCTAAATTAGTGCCGGGTGTGTTGTTTTTTTTTGCCACATGCCAATTTTATTTGAATATAACAACACTTAGACAGGATCTACGTTCGCTTGTACATAAACGTCGATAAATATAGATAATGCTGGACATTTAATTAATAATAAAAACAAACAGCACCATCTAGCCCCAAACTAAGCAGAGCTTGTGGATATGCACCAGATGCCTGATATTATAAATATTGAAATTTATCAACGTTTATTGAATATTTAAATGTAAATGTTCAAAGTGAATTGAATATTTTAAAACTAAAACACTTGTTCGATACGGCGGTAGGCGATGCAGGGGGAACAAATCGTGTAAATATTTTAGTATTCCATCAATCATGGGTGCCGAATGATTGATAAAATACTCACATATTTTTTTTCTAAATACATTCTTAACATATGTACATATAATGATACCCAGACCCGAGACTAATAAATATCTGCATAAAATTTAAAAACATTTGTCGGGAACCCTACGACAGCCTGCGTCTCAGCAGTCTATTAATATCCAGCAATGGACGTCCTACAGTTAAGAGAAAGATACACTTTCAGATTAAACCCATTTTTTTAAAACTCAGTTCTGATGATGGGGTTGAAAAATCGTACTCATCAATATTGTAAACGACATATTGGTGAGTTCCTTTGATTTTTATCCTTAGAGTTACTTTTTTTTATTTTATAACATTAGTTGATCGCCATGTTAATGAACTTCCTTTTTAGTTGTAATAATTTGTCTTTATTTATCTGACTTCTTCTTGTTGCCACACTATTTATCTTCCTTTGCTCAAATAAATGCACGAATGATCAAATGAATAATTCAGAAATGTATTTATTATCATCGAGTGTTTTTTGTATTTGTATTTTTCTTTTATGTAAGTAGTTCTACTACTTACACTAAGTAGCGCCAATAATAAGAATAAAAGAAGTAATAAGAACTATCTTATTGTGTGTTTGTAATTACCTATGTGTAAAGGGAATCTGCGACTCACAAAGTGGTTCCAACGGAAGATCAGCGTTGTTTTGTGATGTGCAAAACATTAATGCTGAGTTGGACGCCTATTTGTGACACAACAATATCCATAATGTTTAGATATAGTTTAATTTTGTATTGTGTCACATTATAAATGTTTATTCATTCATTCATATAGAGAATTTGGCATATTTAGCTACAAGTCAAGCATTTGGTTCCTTCAAATTAGAGTTTCGCCGTGAGGTGCCGGCAATAGAATGATACCCCTCCTCTCATGCCCATAGAAGCAGTAAGAGCCTGCTAAGGGGTACCTCCGGAAGTTGGGCAACAGCGTCTATCCGTGTATCAACATCCCATACTGCGCTCACCAACCCGCCTGCCAAGCGTGGTGAGAATGGCAACTACCCCTCATGGAGATCCATGAGGGAGGCCTGTGTTCATCAGTGGACGTTTTATGGCTGAAATGATGAAGCATTTGGAAGTGTATCCTCTCTCAGCCGTAGGACGTCCACTGCTGGACATAGGCCTCCTACATGGATCTCCCAGCACTGATCGTGAAGGGGTTATTGCCATACTCATCAAGCATGGCGGGTTAGCGAGCACAGTACGTGTCGACACCGACGACTGCTGCTCCGTCCCAAAAAAAAACCAAATCAGTTACTTAACAGCAGACATCAGAGGTAAGGAAGATTATAAAAAAATACAGACCACTCGAGAACCTCGTCCTTTTTTTAAAGTCTTACTCAGTAGTTACTCCATTGTTTTTGATTTATTTAATGCTTTGTTTTTGAACGTCTTAACTTAGAAAGTAAAATTTTACAATCATCCGTTCTAAGAAATTGATGAGAATCGAAAAAAAACAAAGCAAACATTTCCACCGATTTTTTAAATTCCAAGACAGAAGATATTCCAAGACACAAGATTCGCAAGATATTTTATAAAGAAATGCCGAATTCCTAACATAATAAGCACCCAAATCCATTTTACTTTCAGAACTTTTTACATAAATACAGAACCATTAGCGTTATTAAATCATTGTACAAACATTGAGCACTTTATTAAAAACCGTTTAAGTGTAATGTTCCAAATATAAACATTATTCCCAACCCGGATATTAAAGACATATCTTCCAAGATCTTTCTTTCAAATTGAAACTGTGTCAAGACACGGCCTAATACAAAAGGAGTTTGTCCTTCTTATAAATAAAACAAATAATGCTGAATATTTTAAAGTATGACCAGCAGGACCACCAGCGAGGTCGAATGACGATTTGTGGGTTACTTACGCTGGTAGATGCTGGATGCGGTAAGCCGAAACCAGAGTAAGATGGTGCAAATTGCTAAGCCTACGAGGCATATAAGAGTATATATATATGTATATATATTATATTACAGATGTAGAACTTGATGATCAATCTTCCAATAACGGCGGTTCAATGTAGGTTCCGCCGTGGGGTGCCGGCAGTAGAATGTTACCCCTCCTTTCATGCCCGTGGGTGCAGTAAGAGCCTGCTAAGGGATACCTCCGGAAGATGGGCAGCAGCGTCTTCCCGTGTATCAACATCCGTACTGCGCTCGCCAACCCGCCTGCCAAGCGTGGTGAGTATGGCAACTACCCCTCATGGAGATGCATGAGGGAGGCCTGTTTTCAGTAGTGGACGTATTACGGCCGAAATGATGATGATGAATGTAGGTTCCATCTTCGTCTCGACACTCTAGATCATTCTTCTCATCTTTTATTTCTTAGTCAGACTGACACGCGCCCCTGATGACATGATCCACTGGAAACCAGTGGATCATAACCATTAGTTTGGCAATTCAATAGAGATCACTTTTTATTTAGAATTATTTATCTACCTAGTCCCTTGCTGTTGCTGGAGCAGTAAAATACGTAGGACAGTAGGTACTATCTAACCAACAAACTAAGCAGAACGTACCTATAAAGGGACCCAGACATCTAATAGAATAGGCATAATAATATATAAATCCACAATCCACACAATCCACAAAAGCCCGTGGATGCAGTAAGCACCTGCCTAGGGATACCTCCGGTAGATGGCAACAGCAAGTTTCCATGTATCAACATCCCGAACTGCGCTTGGCAAGCCGCCTGCCAGGTGTGGCGTGTATGGCAACAGCCCCTCATCGTCGATCTCCGTCGATCGTCTTAAGCCTGAGGTGATGATCGCGGGATGTCGACACAGGGGGAACAAATCATAGAATAAACCTTCCTCAATAGAAAGCGAGAGCTTTGGTCTAGAAACAACTGCCTTTTACTTAATCCTGATAAAACCAAGTACCTGATCTTTGGCAGCCAATATCAGGTGGCTAGCCTTAAGCCACTTTCAACGGTCTTGCTTATGGATAAGCCCATACAACGTGTTTATAAAGCACGTAATCTTGGTCTTTTAATGGACTGTTCTCTGAGATTCGAGGAACACGTTGCCGAGACGGTTCGGGGCTGTTTCTTTAAGTTAAAAATTCTTTATAGAATGAGACCTTTTATTTCAGAAGAACTTCGTATCAGATTAGTGGAGTCACTGGTCCTCTCCAAATTAAATTACACGGACGTTGTTTTTGGGCCGCGGTTACTAGCCAGGACGAAAACTCTGATACAGCGAGTACAGAATGCTTGTGCGCGTTACTGCTTCAATATACCTTTCAGAAGTCATGTTAGCCCTTTTTTGAATGCCAAAAGTATTCTGAAAATGAAGCACAGACAAAAACTCCATTTGGCATGTTTACTTTTCGGAGTTATGAAGCACAACGAGCCCAAGTATCTGTTTGATAAATTAAAAAGTGTGTCTAGCCTAAGATCCTGCGTGCCACGTCAACGCTCGATGCAGCTGCTCTCACAGCGACATAGGAGAGCTGCCTTTAGAGGCAGTTTTCGCTACGCTGCATCGAAGTGTTGGAATAATATTCCACCTCCACTTAGGAACCTGCAGAGTATTTATGGTTTTAGAACAAAGCTTAAGAAACATCTTTTACACTGGCAGATGATGCAGGAAAGCCTTTTGCATGACACAAGTGCCATATAATATATAATACAACACAATCTTTATAATTTTTTCGTAACGGATTTGGAGCTAATTGTATAAATATCTTTAATTGATAATTGTCTTTTTTAAATCAATTACATAAATGTTAAATAAATTAATTTGTTCATCAATTATTATGCATTTGTTAAAATTAAAATAAAAACGAATGGGATTTTTTAATTTAATACTATTCTAATTTGCATGCTTTAATTTGATTGTTTATTTATTTTATTTCGTTTTAATTTTCTGTTTCAATTCCAAGGTTATATTATAATAGTTTTATTGTTATTAATTTCGAATAATATATTTTTACTGTATTTTTTTGTTATTGTCTATGTCCGCGTTTTCGAAACGGTCCTTACGGAAGATCAGCGCGGACTGGCCCTGCAGCCCGCAATATCAGCATATTAGGTAAGGACCCTTTTGCAGCGACAAACCTACATATATCATAACTTTATTAAACCTGTATGTAATGTTTGTTTTGTAGTTGCAAATAAATGATTATCTATCTATCTATCTAAAGCCACCGTAACTGGAAGAAGTATCAGCAAATAATTCGAGCATTTGAGGTTATGGCTATAACCTCAAATCCAGCCATAAATTACCGTGTTACTAGAAATTATGTCGTTTAAATAAGCTTGTTTATATAGTCATAACATTATGTCCTGCTTTAAAACACATCAATATTATTACGTCTCGCGTAAAGTACACTAATAGCAACATTTACTAGCCTAGAGCTTTCTGTGACCTATACACGCATTTTACGTCCTAGTGTGAGGAACAGCGCCAAGCTTACGGATAAACGGCCAAGCTTACACAGATATAACACACATATATTTATTTATTTATATAACTTATGCCGATCTAAAGATACCTATTGTCATCATCATCATCATTGCAGCCGTAATACGTCCACTACTGAACACGGGCCTCCCTCATGGATCTCCATGAGGGGTAGTTGCCATACTCACCACGCTTGGCAGGCGGGTTGGCGACCGCAGTACCTACTGGATGTTGATACACGGAAAGACGCTGCTGCCCATATTCCGGAGGTATCCCTTAGCAGGCTCTTACTTCATCCACGGGCATGAGAGGAGGGGTAACATTCTACTACCGGCACCCTACGACAATATCTATTGTACCTTTTGTAAATTATTAGAACTGATTTATACACTAAAATTATTTTTTATTTCTTATTTAATTGCTGGTAAAAGTGGTATTTAAGTGGTGGAAAGCGTATTTAAAGTCATAAAAGCTTATTTTGTAGGAAGCGGGCTCGCTAAAATATTATTAAGGAAATTAAATCACTGAAATAACAAAACGGGGGTTGATAACTTTATTTTATTAAATTACATTTAATATAACACGTATAAACTAAATTAACTGTTCTGTTAACAGTTCTTAGTTTAGATTATTCTAGATACTTTGAAACCCCAAAATAAATAAGTTTCCATGTTTTTTTTATTTACAAAGTAATTAAGTTTCATAGTACCTAGTTTTGTGTAGGTCTATTGTCTCCTGATGGATCCCCTAGGTGATGTGTACCATTCACAATACAAATTTATGAACGCATCAAACATAACTCTTTTTTTCTATATACAAGCAAAATTTAAATTACTATATCCGTATCTTATATAAAAAGTATACCTAGTAATTAAATACTTAACGTAGAATCTAGCGAAGTTACTGCATCATATACAATTCTTTAAAATACTATCCTCTGAATTATAAAATGTACACTTATATTAAACGCAAGCCTCTATAATAAATATATTATGCGTTAGATAAGTACTTATAGGAAATGGTAAACAAAGAAAAATATCTAGTTTTAATTCCGCTAATGCTGAGATGCATATGCACCGCCCTCCCGCCCGCTAATTATGCACATGCAGGGGGAACCAGGCTGTTAGTGCAACATGCATACCCAAACCCACACGACGACACGTGTTTCGCCTCTCCGCGAGGCATCTTCAGGTTAAACGCCGAGATGTTGACTGGTCGGCGGCTGGAACGAAAGTGAAGCCACATTTTTTTTTTTTTTTCGAAATGACAATATATGTTGTTGACCGCAGATGGCCATGACAACGTTACCGGACTATGGCGAGCGCAGAAGGCGCCCAGCCGCAAAAGTTAGGTTGGGGCAACAAGCTCAAGGGCACCACTTAGGTTCGAACCACGGCTTGGACTGTTGCCAGAATTTTTGAATCTACTGAAGGATAGCGTCTAGGTGCAAAACTGCACCTTTAGACGGAAGAATGTATTCTTCGGCCCCGCCGGCGGGACCGGTTTTTGAATATGTGTCTAACAGCTAGTGTGGGACGGGTTGACGTCACCTCCGGGTTAGCGGCGGTGAGCTCGTCAACGGGCAAGCCGAGAACGTGTCTCGGTCGACGGAGGAAAGAACTCGTGGGCAATGGCTCTATCGGGTAGTCGGAGGGTAATCCCGAGATTAACGGATTGGAGTGTTCCGCCGCCACTTCATAAAAACGCTTTGAAGCAGTTTTAATAAAGTGTTCGATGGACTCGAGTTTGAGATCTCGGTGGAGGTCTACATTGCGCATGTACCATGGGCAACCCGTGGCCCTGCGCAAGAAGTTGTTTTGGACTACCTGAAGGCATCTAACATGACGGGACTGGCCAAAGACGACAGAGGAATATGTCATTATTGGCCGTACAACTGTCTTGTAAAGTGTCACTTTATTTCTAAAGGACATTTTACTTTTCGAGTTGAGAAGGCTGTTTAACCGGCTAAGCACGAACTTCGCACGATTAGTGACAGACCTTATGTGGGGATAGAAGGAGAGACGTCTATCTAGGATTACTCCTAGGTAGCGAGCTGACCTAACCCAAGGGATGGGTTTATCGAAGAGGAGGAGAGGCTGGGGCAAGAAGGGACTCCGAGTGAAGTACACTGCTGCACTTTTCGTCGGGTTCACCTCTATGCGCCACTTTCTGAACCAGGCACCTAGGGTGTCTAGTGCAGCCTGCAGCCTTATGCGTACGCGATTCCTGTTCTTATCGGACGCGTACAGAGCCGTGTCATCGGCGAAGAGGGCAAGTTCGACTTGCGGGTGTCGGGGAATATCGCTGGTGTACAGCGTGAAAAGAAGGGGAGCAAGGACTGAGCCTTGAGGAACTCCAGCTCGGACGGGTTTGGGGTCTGAGAGCGTGCCTTCCACGCGGTAGCGAAAACAGCGGTTCGACAGGTAGTCTCGTAAGATGAGTACGAGCCTGTCTGGCACTCCAAGCAGGAAAAGCTTGTAAACCAAGCCATTGTGCCAGACTTTGTCGAAGGCTTTAGCTACATCGAGGAAGACAGCGCCCGTATCTGCTGGCCAAGTGTGATGCCACTTGGACAGGATGTGCTCCGTGATGCGGAGCACCTGCTGGGGACAGGAGTGATGGGCTCGGAAGCCAAACTGTTCGTCAGGCAAGAGACTATGCTCATTGACGTGACGCCAGAGACGTCTCAGAAGGAGACGCTCATAGATCTTCCCCAGGGAGCTGAGGAGACTGATGGGACGGTAGGAGGAAGGCTCGTTTGCCTTTTTGCCCGGTTTGTGGATGCCAATTACATTGGCTTCCTTCCAGACATCAGGGAAAGAGCAGTTAGCCATGGCAGCATTGAAGATGCTGACCAGGAGATGTATGAGGGCAACAGAGAACTTCTTGAGTACTCTGTTGCTGATGCCGTCCGAGCCAGGGGACTTCTTAGGGCGAAGATCTTTAATGATCTGGGCAACCTCTGCTGCTCTAATGAGGTCCAAAGGAGGAGCAGAGGGGGGAAGGGAAACTAGGCGGTCGACTTCACTGTTCACCATGTTAAGGTGATCAGGGTCGACGGGTTCAAGACTAGGAGAGCATTGGGATTCAAGACTCTCAGCTAGCGCGTCTGCTTTTTCCTTGTCATCAAACGCAGGCGTTTGGTGATTCGGGCGAAGCAGAGGGGGCAGGATTGAGATACCATCTGATTTCATAGATCTAGCCAGGCTCCAGTAAGCTAGATGCCCGGGTTCGATATTAGAAAGCAGATTGTCCCAAGAAGTGTTACGGTGCTCCTGAATGGCCCTCTTCACCTTGCGGCGAAGCGAGTTCATTCGGAAGCGATTTAGTTCGGAGGGCCAAGAACTAAAGCGACGAGTTGCTGCGTTCTTCTCTGTGATCAGTCGTCTTATCTCATCAGGCAGGACACAGTTACGATCAGGCGTAGCTGGGACCTGTCTAGACAAGTCGCGAACGGCGGATTGGACATGACTGGTCAGAGAGTCGACCGCAATAGCAATGTCGTCAGGGGACCTAATGTCGTCGGGGATTTTATCCAAGTCGGGAGAATGGATAACCTTGAGGGCTTTCTCAAGTTTATACCATTGCACCACAGTCTTGGTCGGGGGAGTAGGGTCCGGCAGAGGGCCAAGTCTTAATATGACGGGACGGTGGTCAGAGTCTAGTTCCTGCATCACTACTATGGAGCTCATCCGGAGGGATACGTTCCGCAGCAGTGCGAGGTCTAGGGTTTGGTTGGAAAAACCAATACGTGGGGAATATCGAGTGTGACACATGGGGGCAATAAGATCTAGATTTAAAGAATCTAGATAGCCTGAGAGGAGGGCACCGTTTCTATTACGTATCGAGCAATTCCACATAGGGCTTTTGCTATTGAAGTCGCCAGCCAGAATGACTGAGCTTCCAAGACTGAGAAGGGATTCTAGGTCGCTTTTAAGAAGCTTCCTATTGGGGCTAAGATAGCAGGATGCAATGATAACCGGTTGATGACCGGTCATTGCAAGTCTGCAGACAGAGACTTCTAAGTCTGTTAAGGGCGGGGGATCGATGGGAATGCAGTGCAGCGACCTCTTGAAATAAATGGCAGTACCGCCTTTAGGGGCGTTCGTTCTGTCATTTCGTACCATCTGGTAGTTAGCGATCCTAGGATCACGATGGCACTGTTTCAAGAAGGTCTCCTGCACTAGCAGAATATCTATTTGGTGATTGACAAGGAATTGCTTCACGAGTTCTTTCTGAGGAGATAGGCCGTTAGCATTAAAAAATGCTAACGAGAGGGAGCGGGGTTTCAGTCTTTCTTTCTGCACTGCCATACTAGAAAGACTTGAAGGTGAGGGCGTCGAGAGACGCCATGACTTCCTGATGATTAGAGATAATCATCAGTTTCTCTATGGGGGATTTCGCAAGGCTAAGTTTGCGCAGGAGCGCATTAACCGATCCGAAATCGATGTTCGGCAGCCCCAGGCTAGGGTTCTCAGCAGCAGGAGCTGGCTGAGAGGGCCTAGTGGGGCGGGGGAGGGGTGCGGGGGCAGGGGCGGAGTGAAGCTCCTGGGAACGCGGGGGAGGGGATACACCAGTTGTTGCCTGAAGGGCGCGGCTGGTGTAGCCCAAAGGTCTCGCCCAAGCTGACACAGCAGGAGGGGCGGGGGGCAACAAGGACACCTTCGGAGATGTCCTCGCGTGTTGGGGTGGGGCGGGGCGGAAGCGCTCCGGAGCCCTAGCATGCGCTCTCCTAGCGCTTGCCTTTGGGGCTCTGGGGCAGCCGCGATAGTTCGCGGTGTGCCCCTCGGTCCCGCAGAGCACGCAACTAGGCGGCATGGGGTCATTGGGGACGCGCTTGCAGTCAGCGGTGCCGTGGTCACCCAGACACTTGACGCAGCGGGGGCGGGCAAAACAGTTGCGCGCAGAGTGGCCATATAACTGGCACCTGTGGCACTGTCCGGGGGGGCCCTTCCTGAAGGGAGCCTCTACGTAGAGGCCGGAAAGGCGACACACGGTTTTGACGCCGAATATCGCCTTTCCTTCGGGCGAAAGGTCAAGGATGACTAGTACAAGATCGAACGGGGTCTTGTCCCGTCCGCTGTACATGCGGTGGACTTCCCTGACGGGGAAGCCCTGATCGCAGAGGTCGGACTTAATTACATCAGAGTCGAATTCCGCGGGGAGGCCGCGGATGACTACGCGCAGAAGGCGCTCGCTCTCGAGAGCATAGGTATGAAAACCTATGTTCTCAGCGCGGAGGACAGACGTCAGACGTCGGTGATCGTCCGATGTCTGGACGTGGATCTTGATAGAGTCCTTGATGGACTGGGCCTTGGTGAAATTAACCTTTTTCAAGGTTAGAAGCCTCTCCACGCTGGCCCATTTGGCCTTCTCGCGGAGGAAGACGGGCGGGGGGGGTCTCTCCTTGCGGAGGGGGGCGGGTTCGGCGGGGGTCGCGGGGGGAGTAGGCGGGCGGGTAGCCGTAGCCTCTACAGAGACTGCAATCTTAGCCGGAGGGGCTAAGGCCGATTTGTGCGACGACTTCTTCCTGCGCCGTTTGCCGCCTTCGACGACAGTGTAACTGTCGTCGGAGGACTGCTCCGACGAGGAAGAGTTGTCGCTCGGGGAGGGTTCGAGCTCCATCGCCGAAGCGTCGGAGTCCGAATCGGAGGAGGAAGACGTGGCGGGGGAGACCGGAGTCTCCGGGGTGGCCGGAAGGGCGGGGGCGGGGGTGAGAGGGGCCGCGGTGGCCACCTCCATTGGATGGGACTTGGACTTTTTGTCCAACTTGTTCGCCTCTTGATAAGAGGCGAGCAACTTGGACAACAAGTCCCCGTGCTGCTGGGCTAACATCCTGAGTACCCCCAGGAGGGTCTCAGGATCAAGCCCACCCAGCAAGTCCGGGCTTGACATCGCGCGGGGGGTGAGGGGAGGTCCCTATTCCCGGGGGGGACACCCGGGAAATAACTAAGTGTCCCTCCTTGTCGGGTATAGACAAGGAGGGGTGTGTGCCTATGTGTCCTACCTAAATGTGTGTGTCCCTTTCGCCTCTCTTATGGGGCAAAAGGGGTGTGTGCCTCACGCTATCTGGGGTCGGCGAGGGTTCCACCCCAAGGCCGGTGGTTCCAGACCCAGCCGGATTCTGTGTTGCCTTGAAGAGGCAAAACAGGCGCTCCGGGTCCACGCCCAGCTAAGTTCGTTGTCACCGTAGGGTATCCCTTAGCTGACCACTGAAGTCGTGGCTTTCGACAGTTTACACAGCAAAGAAACTAGCTCGAGAAATCGTTCTGAAAAGAACGATTTTCTCTTGCACTGGAGCAGTTCGAGTTATTCGCTCTGAAAAGAGCAAACAACTCGAAAAGAAACAGGATAGAATCCAGTAGCGCACTAAACAGTGCGAACTACCGGTATTCGCTCGCGCAAGTGATTATTCAGACTAGCAAGCTAGTAAGAATAACACCGCAACGAAGCGAAGCTAGCACTGGACGCTAGCGGGCGACGGCAGGGGCCTGGTGCGGGGACCAAGGCGGCAGCGGGCGGCGGGCGTCTGGAACGACGTCCGAGCGGCGACTGCGCGAGCGCAGTGGAGGGGCCTGGTGCGGGGACCAGGCGAGCGGGCGGCTAGAGCGGCGTGCGTCTAGCACGACGTCCGAGCGGCGAGTGAGTTGAAGTGAAGCCACAACGCAGCGGCTACTCCTTATATACAGGTTTGCCTGCTCAGCTATACCTGCTGACTTAATATAATTAATAGAATCAGGCGTTACTTTGCGGAAATCCATATTATTATGGTAAACAAAGAAAAATATCTAGTTTAAAAACTAAATATTTATTAAACTAGATATTTTTCTTTGTTTACCATAATAATATGGATTTCCGCAAAGTAACGCCTGATTCTATTAATTATATTAAGTCAGCAGGTATAGCTGAGCAGGCAAACCTGTATATAAGGAGTAGCCGCTGCGTTGTGGCTTCACTTTCGTTCCAGCCGCCGACCAGTCAACATCTCGGCGTTTAACCTGAAGATGCCTCGCGGAGAGGCGAAACACGTGTCGTCGTGTGGGTTTGGGTATGCATGTTGCACTAACAGCCTGGTTCCCCCTGCATGTGCATAATTAGCGGGCGGGAGGGCGGTGCATATGCATCTCAGCATTAGCGGAATTAAAACTAGATATTTTTCTTTGTTTACCATAATAATATGGATTTCCGCAAAGTAACGCCTGATTCTATTAATTACTTATAGGAAAGTCAATATGAATTGAAAGAAATAATGTACCAACGAACCTGTAACAGAACAAAGAACTTTCAAAACACTTGTAAAGTCACGTGCGAGCTGGTTAATTTTCTTAAAGTACTTACACCTTAAAATATTCAAAATATTCTCGAAAAAAGAGCATCATATCAGCTTGTACATAGCCTAGAAAAGTTTAAAAGATATATTCACAGTTTAAACTAGAACAGTTGGTTCAATCCTATAGCTCGGTGACCACAACAACCAGTCCTGGCTTTAATAGCATGTTAATTTCTTAACGTAAAATATTTACAGCTTAGAATATTCAAAATATTCACAAACAAAAGCAGCATCATATATACAGCTAGTCTACATCACTAGCCTAGAACATAAATAAATAAATAATGCTGGACAATTAACACAGCATCATCTAGCCCCAAGCAGAGCTAGTGTTATGGGTATTAGATGACTGATATACATATACTACATAGATATATATTTTTTTATTATATATAGAAAATCACCCAGAAACAAATATCTACAGATCGTACAGAAATTTATCCCGAGGCGGGAATCTAACCCGCAACCTCTTGCTTCGCAGGCGGACCTTCGCCCGCTGCGCCAGAGAAGTCGACAAAATAGCTCGTTTAAGAGTTCGTTAAACCGGTGGTTAAATCGTATAGTCCGCTGATCACAACGACCAGTCCGGGCTGGAATAGCTGGTTATTTTTAGGGTTCCGTAACTCAAAGGGAAAACACGGATCATTTTGTTGTCCGTCTGTCTGTTTGTCTGTCAAGACCATTTATCTCGAGAACGTGTAAAGATATCAAGTTGAAATTAAAACCGTATATTCAAATCTACAGCCTTTCTACGCTGTGAAAAATCAATATTCTAACCTGAAAAAAACATACGACCGTTTATTCCGCAAAAAACGCATGTTTCGACATTCTCAAAGGTATCAAAATTCATAGGGTACTTTCCGTAGACCTAGAACTATGAAATTTGGCGTCTTATACTGTGGATACCGGGAAAAATCCTAAAACTATACTTTTGCAATGGAATCATAAACAAAATCATCCTTAAAAAAGTACGAAATTAACCATCGAGGTTAGGTAACCCATAACTTGGATGGGACCAAATCTTTCTGTGATTTTTTAAACTTATATTTATTATGTTCCTACATACCTACGGAACCCTTGCTGGGCGAGTCCAGCTCGCACTGTTTTTTTTAGTAAAAAGGTATTTTATGACATTATGCAGAGTAGCACACAAATTTGATCCATGGGCTCCTGAACTAGTTATAAACTGAGTTACAGGAACCAGAAAAAAATATTTTATTTAAATATTTCCACCAGGAATATGCAAAATAATCACAAAAGCAGCATCATACACACAGCTAGTCCATAATAATAACCTAGCCCTTTCAGTCCCAGCGGTTACATTTGTACACATAAAGGTTTTTCTCAAATAAAACAATATAAGATTATTCTTTATTTGAGAGCGGCTGCGATCGTTTGTACACATTATAAGAAAACTACACATAGGTTTTTTTAGTATTTTCTTACTTCAGTTTACCCCCTATATCAACAAATTTGACTGCCATTAAATTTGAAAAAAAATCAGGACTGAAATGGCTAGAATATTATCTCGTTCAAAAGCTGAACTATATTCACAGTTAAAACTAGAACAGTTGGTTCAATCCTATAGCCCGCTGACCACAACGCCCAGTCTGGGCTGGATTCTGGTCACGAACTCGGTGATATATCTGGAAAGAATACGATTTGTTATAGTGGGCATTCTTAGTTATGGATCGTTAAATCTGTAAAGTTATTATTTTTCTCAATTGAAGCTTTTTAATTGGTAGACCCAGGCGGCGATGGCGGGATGAGCTTGACTCCTTTATGATAGACTGGCTTCATCATCTCAAAACAGGGATAAGTGGAAGGAGGGAAAGGAGGCCTTTGCCCTGCAGTGGGAAACATCAGGCTCATAAATAAAATAATAAGCAAACATCCAGCCGTGTCGGAGATTAGCCGGAAAAACTAAAATATTGCCTTAGTTAAAAATAAAACCATTGATGAATTATCTAATAAACTCTAAAATGTTGCTGAAAGTACCCAAACCGTGCGAGTCCCTCAATGTATAGTTTCAGTTTGACAGCTGCCATTGAAAATAATAAATGCGTTAATAAATTAAGTCTAGAAGTAATTTCCGAGCATTTTCTAATATTTGACGTATGCAGTCACTTTTGACATTTACTGTCAATAATGACATTTACTGCCCTTAAATATTGGTACCCCCGTATACGAATCAGGCGGTAATTCTTAAAACTACCCCTGAAGCCAGGTGCAAATCTTGTATGTTTTTTTATTTGTAAAGCTGGTACATTTTCTTTATATTGTGTGCCATTTCTTCTACAAATGAAACAAATGCGACTACGCCGTTAGTTTCTGAAATCTATGGTTTTATGCACTAAATTTGAACATGAGGTTGGATTTATTGTTTCACTTAACAATGTTTGCTTGCTTTTAAAGCCAGTTTTCCTAATGGGATCCACGGTAAATCGAGAGAAATACTCAAATGCAATAGGCGGTTCGGGTATTTGAGCAACATTTTAGATTTTATCATTGAAGTCGGCTTTTTGCTGAAACATATAATAAACAATTATCTTACCCAAGTTCTGCATTTGATGTTGACTGAGCACCACCACATAGTTGTCCTCCTCAGAAAAGGTGTCTTCTGTCCTTAACTCTGTGCTGTCAGCTTCTGTGCCTGTTAAACGGTAATGCCTAAATAAAAACACGTGGAAGGTATCATCGTTCATAGCTTTGGATCGAACTAAAGTGGCTTGGTTGAGAAAGGAGAAACAGATCAACAATTTTTATATATTTATATAGTCGCAGGGCGGTCATCACAGTACCCATAATGAAACAATAAAATATATAAAAAAAAAACAATGGAATGTTTTAAAAACTCTAGATGACCTTCATCATTTTAGCCGTAAAACGTCCACTACTGAACACAGGCCTCCCTCATGGATCTCCATGAGGGGTAACTACCCCTCATGGAGATCCATGAGGCCTTACTCTCCACGCTTGGCAGGCGGGTTGGCGAGCGCAGTACGGGATATTGATACGCGGATGATAATTTTGCTATACAAAAATACAGGGTGCATTATAATATGTGTATTAACCCAACAGGGGTTAATTTTGAACATCCCAAGGAACAACAAGCAAGCTTAACGCCAGCTGATTCTTAACAGTGCCATTAACCTCCACAAAAAGTTTCCGTAGAGGACAAATAAATATAAGTAATTATTAACATACATATAACCGGGTATTTATCGCGTAAATTACCTTTATTATTTTCCGACGTCCCGAGTCCCGAGTCTTCCCAGGACCATGCTTGGTGCAATCCAAGCGAAACGTCGGGAAATAATAAAGGTAATTTACGCAATAAATACCCGGTTATATCTATGTTAATAATGTGTTGTGATCGCGAAAGTTTAAAAAAGACAAATTTATGTAAGTAACCTCAGAGTAATTTTTTTTTTCAAAATGTAATAAAAAAAAACAAAAATACAATTATGAACTCCTGATCATGTTCACGCCACATTATCTGGTAAAGATTTAAATAAATATAAAAAATAAACATTTGTCCGTTCCAAAACTACTTGTTTTCATGGGCTCAAACCCCCCCTTTGGGTAATACACCCTGTATAGTCTAAAGTGATTCTCAATTTGAAATTAACAACAAAGTTTCACACAGGTGTCCCTACTATTCATACCCAAACTGGCAAAGTTCCCAAAGTACGAGGGACTTTGGGAAATTTAGAGGATATTCTCCGAAATCATCAAAATCAGAATCAAGAATCTCCGGCTACTGGCAATGACATTTATTTAATCAAAATCGGTAAACAACAATTAACTTTTAAGTAAACAAAGACAAATTTCATAAAGTTACTTAAAAGAAAACGGTTCATTAGTTCGTCTAGACTTAATTATAAGTTTCGACTTACTGGACACATAAGTGCTGGACTCAGTTATTTCTGTTGTCGATAGCGTTGTCGTGGATGAAGTAGTCGTGGCGAGAGCTGAAAGAAGTTATGAAGTCAGTTTTATAAATTAAGGCACGTTAGCGAGCTGGTCGGGGAGTTTTGCTGTTCTTCAGATGCTATACCCTCTATAAATACTGGCTGTGGAAAATAACTGAAAGGTCACTAAAAGTATTCGACATTTTATGCTTAAAGTCCCCGTTTAAAATTTTGCTTAAACGTCGTATTTACTTCAGTAAAAATTCTCAAAGAAACCTAAAAAAAACACAAATCCCATCCCTAGGACCTCCAACTGCCGAACTATAGGCCTTTGCTCATGGATTTCCAAGAACCGATCATAAAGGGGTTGTTAGCATACTTCCCACGCTTGGCTGGCGGGTTAGCGAGCACAGTTCAGGATGTTGATACGCGTTGGCCCTTGGCAGATTCTTACTGTATCCACGGGCAAGGGAAGAGGGGAACAGTCTACTGACAGCACCACGGAAATTTTGCACTATACCTACTACCTTAACAAAACTGTTGCCTACTGTGGTAATTTTCTTAGACCAAAAATGGTTTAGGTTCCACGACAAGAGATTCCTTAAAATCTAATTTTAAAGCTGTTGAAACCCAACAAACAAAAAGGCAACGAAAAGGTTTTCAATCGCGAAAGTTTGCACGCAAACTATTCAAACACATTTCCGGTGAATAGTTTCAGCGTGTAAGCTTCGGTGGGTTTTCGTATATAGGCTAAAATTACAGCAACTGCGCGTTACGTAAACACGCGCGAGTGACATTTACTGCAAGTATAAATTAGGAAATGTATGTATGTATTTACGCGTAGGAAATGTATGTATGTACGCGTAACGCGGCGTCCTACAAAGGAAAACATACACACTCAAGGTAATAAATTTGTGGCCAACAGATTACCGAGCGCGCCCGAGATTATATTTTTTATTCAATGTAAAATTATATTTTAAAGTCTGTATTTTTTTTTTTTTTTAACACACAGCATCATCTAGCCCCAAGCTAAGCAGAGCTTGTGTTATGGGTACTAGATGACTGATATACTTAATACATTATACTACATAGATAGATATTTTTATTATAATATAGAAAAACACCCAGAACACCCTGAACAAATATCTGCAGATCGTATAGACATTTGTCCCGAGGCGGGAATCGAACCCGCAACCTCTAGCGTCGCAGGCGGACTTTCGCCCGCTGCGCCACAGAGGTCGTCAAGGAGGAGTATTTACCTGTCCTTAAACCTTAAGGAAGTTATTAAATTAATTTGTGTAAATTTTTAGTTATTATTTTTAACCTGGTAAAAAAACACACCAGTAGGTAAATTTAATTTAGAATTTCACACTTTACCAATATATTTTTATTTACATAGGTATTTTAAATTGATTTACCTACTACCAAAAAGCCGCAGGTCCAATGGTCGTTTAATTTGGCAACAGATGCTCCAAATAATAAATACAAATAAAATAAAAATTTATTCATTGAAACCAATGAATCGATGTAAAATTTACCAGGTAGAAAGTTCAACTGTGACAACAGCCACAGCGACTCGCTCTAAAACTAAACCAGTAAATAAAAACCAGGGATTTAAAATAGATGAATGAGTGTTCATTGCTGTTAAACGAAAAATCTATGACTAGTAAAGCTAATTAATAAAAACAAACATAAAAAAACGGATAGACACAGCTAACTTTACAGCAACATTGTAATGTTAGCTGTGTGTAGTTTCAGCATTATCAATTTATTTAACTAAATTGTAATTATAAAAACCTTATTTCTTCTACACATCTGTAGTAACCTATTTAAACAAATACCTAAAAAATCCAGACTACAAGAGTTCATGGAATATCTTTGGTAGAAAAATGCCTTTATTTTGCTTAGGCCAAATTGTACAAGATTTTCCGTCTTATCGAATCGGTTATGCAATGCGCCCATTATAATCATGCGATGATCAGGTTTAAGCGGACAGCACGCTACTGCGAGATGTTATGATTAATGACTCGCTCGAATAACATAGCTGGCATTTATTGCAATTTTAAAATTGATTCGATAATGTTCAGGCTTACGAGTCAGAAGAGGTGGTGCGCAAAACCATGCCTGCGACTGTTCATTAAACTAGTACATGTATCAACACACAAGTATTGTTTCGTAGCAGCGATGAGAATGTTGTTCTATTCACGTCCCATATATATTTGATGCGATTTACAAACACACTAAATTCACGTTTGAGTCAAACTCAAACTCAATACCTAAGTGTTTATTCAATGGAGCAAACCGCTACTCAAGATAGTCAGTTTACATAATAATAACACATTTAAATTGAACAAAGCACATAATTGAATTCGTTCGCTTCGGAAAACTTTTTTTTTTCTAAGTGAGGGAAAGAAGCGAGTTGTCTTTCTACTTAATTATATTTTTTTTGTGTTCTATATTTATCTGCGATCAGTTATTTGAATGTAGCTTGAAGAAAAGATTGGTCGATGGGGCCGAAAAGTTCTCGAGTGGAGGCCACGGACCGGCAAGCGCAGCGTAGGACGTCCACCAACAAGATGGGCGAATGACCTGGTGTCACTTCCATCCACTTGGAAGTCTCGAGACTTCGAAGTTTTGCGGCTGGAAGCGACATTATATCCTATACCAACAATGGGCGTCCTATGGCTGGAATGATGATGAGTCCTTTGAATTTGTTCAGAGCGTCGAGCTTTTCTTGCAAATAGTAAAGCGATCATTTCCCCCTTTGTAAGCGATCACGTGTCTCAATGATGTGCTGTACCTCTATTTTAAATCTACTTACGAATTTACTTTGTTTGTTTTATGTTTATTAAAAACAAAACGCATGTCCTGTGTCTATTTCAGTAAGTATTGTTAATCAATGCTGTCTTTAAAATTAATTTATGGAAAATTTAGAATGCATTCTGTAGACTTCTTTGTTTGTTGTTTAATCAGGTTCCTTTTTAAAATCTCATAATTATGTCCCAAGGTTGAAATGTACCAAACGAATGAACACCGGCAGTTTAAAACTGTTCCATTAATCATGAATACCGGGCCTCGTACATTTAGGTTAGCAGAGGTTGCTTGTAAGAAAGGGCACAGTATAAATTAAAGAGAATTTAAACTTACTAGAAAATTTAGTATAATGCACGTAATCTGTAGTTCTTAATAAGCATAATTGCCTGTCTAGCACATATAATCACAGTTCACATTATAGATATAGTAATAATTTTAGTGTTGACCAAAATTGGGTATTTTTTTTTTCTTGAGCTTCCTTGTCTTTCGTATTTTAAGTTTTGTTCTGAGATAACTGTGGATTTGTTTTAAAGAAAAACTTAATTCCATTTTTATATTTTGTTTTAAAAGTACAACTAGCCCATATTTTTTTTTGGAAACATTTTCTATAAACCACTTTTCGCCGCAACAGACTATTCCAACAACAAATAAGATAAACTAGGTTGGCAAATAAATAAATGTGTTTTTAAAAAACATTGGCTTAAAACTTGGAAAAAATTACAACAGGAAATAATATACATTATAATTTTATTTAATTTGTTATTTTGTAAACTAATATGTGTACTTACCCAAATGGGGTGGCTTAAAACATAGAAAAACTTACAACAGGAAATAAAATACATTATCATTTTTTTTGTGAGCTAATATGTGTAATTACCCAAATGGGGGTGGTAGGGACAACTTTAATTTTAAGGGACCGTCTCCGCGAGCGAGGGAATTGCGGCGATTCTATAACGCGGACTCTTCGCGATTCCCTCGCTCGTGGAGACGGCCCCTAAGACTTTCGAGGATTCCGTAATTTTTATTCAAGAAAGGACCATGAAAGTTTAACCTTCAACAGCTGATTATACGA
The DNA here is from genome assembly GCA_963082625.1 of Pasiphila rectangulata. NCBI lineage: Eukaryota > Metazoa > Arthropoda > Insecta > Lepidoptera > Geometridae > Pasiphila > Pasiphila rectangulata. The sequence goes on from OY720243.1 coordinate 13,783,930, forward strand.
TAGTGGCAACCCAAACAACAAATTATTTATGACAGGGTCATTGACCTCCACGAAGAGTTACCGTAGAGGCAACAAATATCTAAAACCACACGGAGGTATTTATTTATCAGAAAGTAAAAAAAAAATATCAATCCAATTATGAACTCAAGATCATTTTCACACCAGACATCAACTAGATTTTTTTTTAATAATGAATTCCCAAAATTTTCTTTTAAATGTTTTCATGGGCAAACCCCTCTCCCTGTATAGATAGATAGGTCCCAAACCACAAAGTGGTTTAGAGTGAGTAGATCGTGTAGGTATTATGGGTACCATATGGCTGATAGAATATGTAATTAAATATATTTTAATTATTCTGTCAGCGTACTTTATGTTTAAATTAATAGGAATCATACGTAGAAAACCACCCAGACTCAGCACAAGTATCTGCAAAAAACTAACTAACACGCGACCAGAATCGAACGTGCATCCTCCTGCGTCTTAGCTTATAAATAACTGTGCCATGGAGGTCGTCAAAAAACACTCGTAATTTTAAATATCCCTTGGCAGATTCTTACTGCACGCCCGGGCAAGAGAGAAGAGGCAACAATTTACTGCCAAAACTTTACTGATTGATTTTGGTGACCTAGGTCACTAAGATCAATCAGTAACCTTCTCTTATTAAGCCAGTGCTAACAAAAAAGGTTTCATATAAATCGGTCAACGCGTTCGGTTGTAATCGTGTCATGCACAGACAGACAGCGCTATGCATATTAGAAATTTAGTCAGCCTATAAATTGACATACTGCTCAACCATACACTATCCCCGTGTATTTTTTCCACAAATAACAAGTAGGACCGGCTCGTAAATGAGCAATTTAAAAAGTAATCTTCAGGGCAGCACGTTAATTAGAACCAACACCTTTAATAAATTCAAGCATTATTAATTTAGGTGGGAAACAACGGGGCCTTATTTTTGGGAAATAATTTGGGTTTACGCGACGAAGTTTTAGAATTTCAATAACGCGGGAGCTATGGAGGATGAGGTAATAACTCGTGTAGCCCGGAATCCATTTCTGTTGGTCTAACTCCAGTTGGTACTTGGTAGTTCAAAACTTTTAAACAAATTAAAGATGGAAGCAGTGTGCATTGAAGAAGCGTTGCTATAAATTTCAAAACGGTTACACTATTCATAGTTATGTTATACCTACGAGGTCTTCTACCCACGTTTCAAAACACACGCGGGTTACACTATTCATAGTTATGTTATACCTACGAGGTCTTCTACCCACGTTTCAAAACACACGCGGGTTACACTATTCATAGTTATGTTATACCTACGAGGTCTTCTACCCACCTTTCAAAACACACGCGGGTTACACTATTCATAGTTATGTTATACCTACGAGTTTTTCTACCCACCTTTCAAAACACACGCGGGTTACACTATTCATAGTTATGTTATACCTACGAGGTCTTCTACCCACCTTTCAAAACACACGCGGGTTACACTATTCATAGTTATGTTATACCTACGAGGTCTTCTACCCTCCTTTCAAAACACACGCGGGTTACACTATTCATAGTTATGTTATACCTACGAGGTCTTCTACCCACCTTTCAAAACACACGCGGGTTACACTATTCATAGTTATGTTATACCTACGAGTTTTTCTACCCACCTTTCAAAACACACGCGGGTTACACTATTCATAGTTATAGCCGCCGTGGGGTGCCGGCAGTAGAATGATACCCCTCCTCTCATGCCCATGGATGCAGTAAGAGCCTGCTAAGGGATACCTCCGGAAGATGGGCAGCAGCGTCTATCCGTGTATCAACATCCCATACTGCGCTTACCAACCCGCCTGCCAAACGTGGTGAGAATGGCAACTACCCCTCATGGAGATCTATGAGGGAGGCCTGTGTTCATCAGTGGACGTTTTATGGCTGAAATGATGATACATAGTTACGTTATATGTACGTTGAAAATAGCAGTCCAACGTGTTCAGTTCTCCATGGGGAATTTCATAAGGGTATGAAGTATTGTGCGGTACTCTCTCCCAAGGGAGAATTTCAAGCGAGATGCCACGCGAGCGCTGTTATGTTAGCAAGAAACTCTTGTTTTGAGAAATGGTTTCGAATGAACCCCAATATGGTGTGGTATGGCATGGTTTTTGATACCTAGTAAAATTGATTCGAAAAGAAGCAAACATTTTCCTCATAGATCACTTATTAATCTCGCAGGTTCGAATTAACAAGGAAAAGCCAAAGCTAGAACCCAAGGAATTTTCAAAGTAATTTGATAATAGATACGAGTAGAATGTGAAGGAAGACGACTTGAGTGAATTTATGAATTTCATTGATCTTGGATTGTTCTACGTCGAATTGAATCTTAATTAAATTTTACTTGGCCAGTGCCCTCAATAAAGTATTTGTAGAGTTAAAATGGTATCTCTCTTTGTTGAGTTAAAATTTACAAAGCAAAAAAGAAAGTACCCTAATTTGATTAATTAATTCAATACCTGCTTCAAGTTACTGCATCAGGTATACCTAGATACTAGGGATATACATCAGTCGTTTACACTCTTGAATCAAGTTAGAATCATTATCAAATAAAATCCTCGTATAGCTAACACTTCGGAGATGGTTGCGAAAAAGGAATTTAAATTCGTTTTCGCAACTGGTTGCAAAAACAGCCGGAGCAGGATATAACGGTTTGCTGGGTAATAAGTAACAAGTAGTCCATATAACTGCCAATATTTAGCCCAATGGCTTTGGCAGGGTGATTACGTATCTCGCGACAGGTTTTGCAACAGACGAGCGTTGCTGTCAAACGACAGTTTTGTATTAGAGAACAGCAAGGAATTGACATTTGACAGCAACGATCGCCTGTTGCAAAACCTGTCGCGAGATACGTAATCAAATCACCCTGTCGGTATTATCAACTCTCAGTGGCAACAAACCTCTTTACAAACTTTCTGCTGTGTAATACTTAGTAAAGTTTAAACTTACTGTACAACGTAAGATCGTCCTGTGCAGTGCCCAGTGGGTTCTCCACATGGCAGTGGTAAGCTCCGATGTCGTCTCGCGTCACGTTACTGATCAGCAGGGCGGCCGTGTGCTTGTATCCCTCCGATTTTATGCTCTCCTGGTACTTCGATCCTGATAACGGAACATGTATAAAATCTTTAATTTTTCAACAAAATAATATTTTTTAAATTTTTCAACAAGATAATTCTTGAAGTTTTCAACTATAAAGAAAATGGACTTCAATAATAAATATTCTTGACTTAAAATTGGGTGAAAATACCCAAACTGCTCATATACATTTAAGCACTTCCCTTGATTTCTCATCATCAAAACTGGGGTTTGAAACGAGGAAACATTATTAAATGAAACCAAAAACCCAACCGTAAGCTTAAATTAAGGGCCACTAGGCCCTGAGGCACTCCAGTAACAGACACTATTACAAATTATTTGATTGCTCATGGATTTCACCATCCTGGTTAAAAAAAACCTTTTTAGAAACAAATTTTTATTACTTGTTAATAAAGAGAACTAAAAAGTTATTACTGAGTTCCTACGGCCACCTTCCAGCTCCACCATCAGACCCTTGTTATAATCTAGCACCAAAGTACCTACTCGTCAAGAGGGATCAAACGAGTGAGTCCAAACTCGATGATGTCGTATAGCTACCGAGTTCCGAGTGGTCACCATCCGGTTCCATCATCAGATCAGGTCCATTTCATAATATTAATTTTTGAGTTATTCTTAGCAAGGCCTTTCATTTGATACCCATATTATAGGAGTACTTTAAAAATAAGTAGTCCGCCATCTTGGGTGTTTCGCCATGTTGTATCCAGAGTGACGTCACATAGCTGAGCATGCATTGTCACCCAAAGAAAACATGTATACAACATTTCAGTTCAATTGGTTGAAGATAATCTGCTTCAAAATTGAGTTGCAAGATTCCGCGAACATAGTTACTTATATACATGTGTAGATACATAAATAAATACATACAGGGCAAACTAAATAAAAGCTGGATGAACAAACCATACTTAAAACTGATAGTGTGCTTGTCTCTACCTTTTTGATTTTCTAATCACCTGGTACTGCGAATCTGATATGCTAACGGAACAAATAAAAAGAAAGTAAGAAAATAATTATATAAAAATATATAAACATTTGCTTATGACATAAAATATATTTTACTTGTAGAAAAAATAACTTAAACATACTAAAAATACAGTTTCAAGTGGTTCGAAAAAGTTCGCGACCGATCGACAACCGAGGGAAATTTCGCGTGACGTCACGCTTTGACATGTCAAGCGCTTTACTATGACAAAGGTGAAAACTGTGTCATAAAATAGTAGGCTAAAAATCTATAAAAATAAAATTCAAAGTCCTGACTGACTCACTGACTGACTGATATATCAACGCACAGCCTAAACCATTGGACCTAAAGACTTAACATTTGGGATAAATATACCTTGAGTATCCTAGAGGTGCACTAAGAAGGGATTTTTCGAAATTCCCACGGTATAGGGAATAAACGGGATTTATATCTTCGAATCAAAGTGGCTCTGCGTGAAAAAGGGGATTTTACGTTTTATGACTTCCACGCGGACGAAGTCGCGGGCAAAAGCTAGTAAAAGATAATAAAATATACTGAAAAATAAAAGCTTGCTGAATAAACCATTATGTATCTCTAGTACCTAGAAAAAGGGGTGAAGGTTAAGTATTTTAGCTTAGGTTAAGTATTGACAGTTTGTTGACAAACATTCTACATCGCAAGTGGCTGGAGTATAGTACCTACACGCAGTTACCAAAATAAAAAAGAAATCAGTTTTCGCCGAGGATTTGACGAGCGTTGGTAATATTTCCTAATAAGGAAAAAATTGACTCGAGCGAAATATTTAAGCCAGTTCATCAAAAAATCATAACATGGGAAACTTAAGTAATTTGTCACTCATTATAGTCATTAGTTACAATAGAAAGATCGCTGCTTTCGACATTAGCGCCCGCGTCAGAAACAATAGACTTAAAAGAACAAAGAAAAGTTTTCTATTGCTCCTCACACTTCCGCAAGACAATATTAAAATTTCGAATGTGTCAGAGACAGTTACAGACCTTATATATCAGTATGACCACGAGGGTACAATGGCCCGTGATCATAATGGTATATTAATTAGATTTTTCATTTTCCCTGTATACAGGATGGGGCTTTTGGCTACCGTTTCTTTTATAGTATTTTGATTACAAAGATTTTTTAAGGTTTTTTTAGAAAAAAAAATATGCATTAGATAAGTTTTACAAAATGTGTGGATTGCCTTTTTTATTAATCCAAAAAACTTATGATCCTGTTTGCTGTGTTACTATGGAAAAGTCTTCCTGGTGGGAAATATAATAGTCGACCAACTTGTTTGTTTGACTTAAGCGAATTTTTGGGGAAAAAAATATGCCCATATTTTTTTTTTAGTTTTTCTTCAGACCGGCATTTGATTTTCTAAGGAGGTGCAGATAACTGGAGTAAGATGGCCCGGTTTTATCAGAAATTAGTTTTTAACAAAGACAAGATATCTATCAAGGTGTCGCAGAAAACCAGTGCATGTAGCGCCATCGCTATTGTGCACATGCTGAGCGATTTCCTTTTTTTTTCCATGCCTGTATATTTTTTATTTTGTTGTATGATTTGTAATGTATGAAACAAAATAAACGTTTTTTATCTTTATATCATCGTTATCAGGCCATAATTGAACATTTGCCCCTCTCAAACTTGAGCCTTTCTGTCTGCTGAAAAATCTACCAGGCTTTCTAGTACCAAGAAGACTTCAAAAGACGTGGTTCTCAAGTCGTCTGTCTGTATTTTTAGAGATAGATAAATAAACTCTCTATTGTGTAAATCAAACAGAAAATAAAAACAAAAATAACTAAAATTAACTTAAACTACAACAAAACAACAGAAATACACAATGGGTGGTCTTATCGCTTAGAGAGATTTCTTCCAGACAACCTTTGGATGGAGTGGATTTGAATGGAAGAATGGGGAGTAGTGTTAATATCCTAATATATAAATCCTAACATATCTATACTAATATATAAAGCTTGTTTTATTATTTGTTTGCTTGAACGCGCTTATCTCAACATTCTGAAATAATATTTCATATCGGAACTACTGGTCCGATATGAAAAATTATTTCAGTGTTAGATAGCCCATTTATCGAGGAAGGCTATAGGCTATATATAACATCACGCTACGACCTACGGGCGACTTCTAGTATGTATATATACCAATATGTATTTAGAAATAATTATTACACAAAGTTTAAGTAACCTACATCAATACCATATTAATATTTAAGATTTCCGTAAATATATAATATAATTAGAGTTCCGTAGTAAAACAAGGAACCCTTATAGTTTCGTTTTGTCTATCTGTCTGTTGTCTGCTTTACTTAATTTTACTAAATTAATTTGTAAAATAATTGTACTTTTGAGTCGGATTTAGTATACCTATAAATCTCTAATCCGACTCAAAAGTACAATTAGGTTACAAATATTTAGTTAATATTTTTCGGTTATATGTTAATATGCTCCTCTCATGCACATGGATGCAGTAGAGCCTGCTAAGGGAAACCTCCGAAAGATGGGCAGCAGCGTCTTTCCGTGTATCAACATCCCATACTACGCTCGGAAACCCGCCTGCCAAGCGTGGTTTGTATGGCAACTACCCGTCATGGTGATCCATGAGGGAGGCCTGTGTTCATTATTGGACGTTTTACGGCTGAAATGACGATGATTATTCGTCGGTTTACTTTCTTATGTAAAAAGCACTTAACTTCTTGAAAAATTAAAGAATCATTTAACTTTCTATTAAACAACTTATAAAACATGGACTACTAGAACCAACAGCCAAATCAATATAATATAAAACTCTTCCGTTACTGAGTGACTGACAGACAACGCACAGCCTAAACCACTGGACCTAGAGACTTGAAATTTGGCACACATATACCTTGGGTATCCTAGAGGTACACTAAGGAGGGATTTTTCGAAATTCCCACGGGAACGAGAACTACGCGGGTGCAACTGCGGGATGCGGCTAGTAACTATATATACCTCTACATGTAACACATTATCTTTACCATTTAACAGGCGCCCGTCGGTGTGGGTCCAATTAACCGGGCACACATATACCTTGAGTATCCTAGAGGTGCACTAAGGAGGGATTTTTCGAAATTCCCACGGGAACGGGAACTACGCGGGTGAAACTGCGGGGTGCGGCTAGTAACTGTATATACATGTAACACATTATCTTTACCATTTAACAGGCGCCCGTCGGTGTGCGTCCAATTAACCGAAGTGAGAGGGTTCGCCTCGATGTTGCATCGCAGAACGACGACCTCCCCCAAATAGCCTCCAATTAGTTTCTGCGTAACTTGAACGGACGGTTTACCTGTACAAAAGGATATTTGCATATTAGGTATACCTAGTGGTATTGACAAAACCGAGGTCACTCCGTGAGGCCTGTGAAGATCCCAGGAAGATTCTGCGCTTCTAGTCGGAGTTGGGCTGGCTATGCCAGCCAGATTCACGCATAATGGACCAACTTGGAGTCTCAATGCGGAAAACGGAGTCACACACAATACAATACAATACAGTGGTATGATTAATTGAAGAGTTCAAATAATAAATAAATAATAATAAATAAATAATGCTGGACAAATAACACAGTAACATCTAGCCCAAGCTAAGCAGAGCTTGTGTTATGTTAGTATTAGCTTGTGGTACTAGATGACTGATATCATTATCATCCTTTCAGACATAAAACGTCCACTACTGAACGCAGGCCTCCCTCATGGATCTCCATAAGGGGCAGTTGCCATACCACAGATAATATAATACACTGCCATGAATATATAATACACTCACCGCGCTTGGCAGGCGGGTTGGAGAGCGCAGTTTGGGATGTTGATACACGGAATGACGCTGCTGCCCATCTTCCGGAGCAGTGGACGTGGACAGTAGTCCAACGACTGAGATGAGACATAATTTTAAACTGTTTAACGGGACTTTTTCGCGTAATTACCTTGTTTTATTATTTCCTGTAGAAGTAATTACGCGATAAAGTCCTGTTAAAGAGTTTAAAATTAAGTTTAAATCATGTTTTAAATTATGTTTTGAATTCAAACATTCACTCTACTACAATTAGAGACAAAAATCTGAAGATTAAGCGAACATGTGCCGTGGGGGGCCGGCAATAGAATCTCGCTTCTCCTCTCTTGCCCGTGAATGCAGTAAGAATCTGCCAAGGGATACCTCCGTAGGTTGCGCAGCAGCGTCTTTGCGTAAACAGAAAAATAAATTACAACGTAAATTAATTTTCGCACACATTTGACACAATGTTTTTTGGTTGTGAAATATTTAATGGTGCGTTCAGAAATTTTTTTTGCGACTAAATTCAAAAATGTTTATATCTTTCGCTTAATAAGGTAGTAGTTGTAGTGTAGCACCAGACTAGTAGTAGTTAAGTAGTTGAAGAGTAGTGGTAATAATATAGTAGGTGTAGAGTAGTGGTAGTAGTATTAGGTGTAGAGTAGAAGAAGAAGAAGAAAGAAGAAAATCATTTATTTACCACACGCACATTACAATATAAACACAAAGAAAATAAAAATTAAAAATAAAAATTACACATACAAACAAACAAACAAAGAACACAAATAAAACTCAACATTAAAATACGGACAGGAAGAAAAGGATGTAGCGCGGGTAAATGGGTCCCCAACTCAGCATTGTGTAGCACCTGGCCAGGCTCAGACGCTACGCTTGTTTTCAGAGTAGTGGTAGTAGTATAGTAGTTGTAGAATAGTAGTAGCAGAGTAGTAGTAGAGTAGTAGAAGTTAGCAGTAGAGTAGTTATAGTGTAGTAGTAATTAGTAGTTGTAGTGCGACACGAAGATCGCCGGGACAGTTAGTTCGAGAGTAAATTTGTGAAGGTAAAAGTGATATTATTTCATCAAACGAGAGGTTGGTGGAGGCTCGAGTGCTAAGATCAAGTGACAAAAAGGTCTAGTAATAAGACCTAGCACTGAACTTCAATTTCAGGCGTCCTATCGATTCTAGCTACAAATTGAAGCTTGTTTTGCGAACAGAGTTGTTATTCTGATTGACGCATCATTTAGTCTGGCAATTTTGATTAAACTCGTTTATCTGAGATTCAGAACTGAAACTAGTAGTTAAAGGCTAATTGACTTTTAATTTAATAAAAATCTACATGGTGAGTCCATGTAGGTTAACAAAAACATTGAACACGTTTTTTTTTATTTTCATCGAAATTAAAAAATAACGGCGATATAGTATTTTGAGATGTAGCGTGACGTCTCGTGCCGACGTGTTTTGGTACAGTTTATCACTATGCTCTGACGTCACAAGCCCCTACTCCTTAACTTCAATGCGCTTTATCTTAGTATTGTTTTATTATGAGGACATATGGGCGATATTGGCGTCAGGGGTTTCAACTTTTTTCAGCAATAGTCATTGCTAGAAAATAACTAAACATCAGAAATTGGATAAATTATAAATTTCAAATGTATCGTCATTGCAGTGACTTCACGCTACATTTCAACATATTATTCACGTAATTTTTGGATTTCTTGAACTTTTGATAATGTTCCTTCAAATTGGTAGTTGGTTAAAATGGGTTAACTAGGTATTAAATAAATAAATAAATAATAAATAATGCTGAACAAATCACACAGCACCATCTAGCCCCAAGCTAAGCAGAGCTTGTATTATGGGTACTAGATGATTGATATAATTAATACATTATACTACATAGATAGATAGTTTTATTATATATAGAAAAACACCCAGAACGCCCTGAACAAATATCTGCAGATCGTACAGACATTTGTCCCGAGGCGGGAATCGAACCCGCAACCCCTTGCGTCGCAGGCGGACCTTAGCCCGCTGCGCCACAGAGCTCGTCAAGGTATTACAACAGTAGAAAAGAAATCCAAAACGGATCTATAAAAACAAAGATTTTCACTTTACAGGTGAACGAAAGCGATTATTGCCACTAAATTTTCTGTACGTAAAAGTCTAAACACCCTTTGACAAATGTAGGTAGTTGGATTTTACATGATTACTAATAGTTTTAATTTTAAACGAATATTACTGTTTTGGCGCTTACGACTTTTCTTTTCAAGCTAGCTTTTTGCGTCAGTTTGTATGCAGGCGTTTTATAATACGTCGCCTTTAATATGAAATAGCAAAATATACGTGACTGTTATTTTTGTAACAACTAACTTAAATTTTGGTTTCATCGAAAAAGTTGCCTAGACTTATAAGTTTCTAGACTGGGTAATTAGAGGATAAACTTTATGTCTGTGTTGAAGCAATAAAAGATAAACTTTTTTATTAGTTTTTTTAAACATATACAACATAGGTACCATAGATCTAATAGAAAAAGTGCAAAAGAATTTAAAACTATAATTTAAAAGTTAAAACTATTCTATCTCTAGTTAAAGGATCAGAGCACGAAACGAGATGTTGTTCGTATTATAACAGAACTATAGGATTCCCGAGCGTCCTCGTCATCAAACTATGTAGTTAGGAACACTATTAAGGCGACGCATTGATAATCAATTATTTGAATGAAGTAATTGATAAAATCACAATGGTAAAACGCGGACTGAGGCGGCCTGCATACAAACTGAAGCGAAAAGCTACTTAGAAATGAAAAGTCCTAAGCGCCAAAACAGCAATTCTCGTTTAAAATAAGAACTATTTGGTCATTAGTTCAGCCGTAAAACGTCCACTAATGAACACAATGCCTCCCTCATGATCTCCATGAGGGGTAGTTGCCATACTCGCCACGCTTGGCAGGCGGGTGGGCGAGCGCAGTACGGGATCAAAAGAATTTACATTTACACTATCTTACATTTATATTTGCCATGGGGTGCCGGCAGTAGAATGTTGCTACTCCTCTCTAACCCGTGGATGCAGTAAGAATCTGCCAAGGGATATCTCCGGAAGATGGGCAGCAGCGTCTTTCCGTGTATCAACATCCTGCACTGTGCTCGCCAACCCGCCTGCCAAGCGTGGTGAGTATAGCAACTACCCCCTCACGATCACTATTTAGAGATCCATGAGGGAGGCCTCTGTCCAGCAGTGGAGGTCCTACGGCTGAGTTGATGATGTCGATATTTAGTTTCTATTCTATTTTATCACAATTAATCGGCAGGGTGATTACGTATCTCGCGACAGGTTTTGCAACAGGCGATCGTTGCAAATGTCAATTCCTTGCTGTTCTTTAATACAAAACTAGCTTTTGCCCGCGACTTCGTCCGCGTGGAAGTCACAAAACGTAAAATCCCCTTTTTCACGCAGAGCCACTTTGATTAAAAAATATAAATCCCATTTATTCCCTATGCCGTGGGAATTTCGAAAAATCCCTTCTTAGTGCACCTGTAGGATACTCAAGGTATGTGTGCCAAATTTCAAGTCTTTAGGTCCAGTGGCTTAGGCTGTGCGTTGATATATCAGTCAGTCAGTCTGTCAGTGAGTCAGTCAGGACTTTGAATTTTATATATATAGATTGACGTTTGACAGCAATGATCGCCTGTTGCAAAACCTGCCGCGAGATACGTAATCACCCTGCGGATCGCGAGCGTACTCGCAATCAAACTAGTTAGGGACCCATCCGTCGCGACCATTCATCCAGACTACTATTCCTATTAACACTTGATGGAAACTTTGCTCGATTTCACCTTTAATGATACTTACATGCTTAGCTAGGTACCTACTTGATACAGGGAGTGTTCTGTTTTGCTTTAGTTATTGAATAACTTCAGTTAGCATAGTGTACGGTTCGTACAACAATAAGTAAATGCTGAGTTGCATTCTCAGAATTATATCAGGCGAGACATGCGGCCATCCGCGTCAGTCCACAATATCATCGCGGCTCATAAACACATCTTCCCATTAATTATTAATTAAGTATTACAATAAAGTGTGCAGTGATTATAACTAACTCTTTTTCTTTGATGTCCCGTACACATAGGTACATTCGTTTGTGATTTTTTTGTATTACAAGTTCTACAGTTTATATTTATTTGATGTTTACTTTAATTTCTCTGTTGGTACCTAAGATACTTTGTACCCGACTACAATGCCAAGGAAGGGTATTGTTTTATGCGCGTATCCTGTATGTTTGTTTGTTTGTTTGTAAATTACTTTATTCCCACGTACATATCTTCCAAACGGCTGGATGGATTTCGGCTTTAAATCGGCCAAACGTGTGTTTTGGACCTTGCATTTGGGTTTTTGCACTGTATAATGCAATAACGTGCTTATTTATAGATAGATAAATTGTTTATTTGCAACTTCAGCACACACGTACAATCTTTATAAAAAAATAAATCGAACATATTCCATACTTCACTTAGAGAAGAAAAAAATAAATTTATCTATATAATCCGAGTAGTACGTTACGTTAAAGGACATTTATTTTACAAGAACATGTAGTAATTTCATCATTTCAGCCATAAACGTCCACTAATGAACAAAGGTCTCCCTCATGGGTCTTCATGAGGGGTAGTTGCCATACTCACCACGCTTGGCAGGCGGTTTGGCGAGCGCAGTATGGGATGTTGATATATGGAAAGATGCTGCTGCCCATCTTTCGGAGGTATCCCTTAGCAGGCTCTTATTGCATCCATGGGCATGAGAGGAGGGGCAACATTCTACTGCAGGCGCCCCACGGCTGTAGTAATTTGTAGTAATGTAGTAATTTGGTTGTTTATAATTTATAAATACTTTAAGGGCTACATTCTAGAGGTACTGTCGTGGTGTGCAGGGATTGTTCTCCTCTCTTGCCCACGGATGCAGTAAGAATCCGCCAAGTGATACTCCGGAAAAGGGGCAGCAGCGTCTTTCCATGCATGCGCTCGCCAACCCGCCTGCCAAGCGTGGTGAGTATGGCAACTACCAACGACCAGTATTGAGAGGACTATGAGGCCTATGCCCAGCAGTGAACGTCGTACGGCTGAGATGATGAATAATTTTATAGGAGGAGCCCAATGGCTCCTGGAGCCAGTGCTCCTGAAATAGAGTTTTTAACTAGTTAGTTAGAGCCTAGGGATTCAACTAAGTCATTGTATTATACTATATGTTCTTATAATAACTTTATTTTTAACTTTGGAATACAACACAATTAGTATACTTAACTAAAAAAGAGACTTAACTAGGTACTATAGCAATTTATGCCAGTAAGACATTTGCGCTAGTTTTGGAAATAACTCAATGACATAATAAACATTGGCGGTAGGTAAGCATACAGAATAAGAAAGCCCTCACCTCCCGTGCTAGTTAAGAACTGTGTTACAGCAAGGTAAGGATAAATAAATATACATATACATAAATAAAACAAATAATTGCATGAGATGATCATATAGAAAAAAATTGAGCCGACACAGGACGCCTGGCAGATGTAAAACATTTTCACCACAGTCGCTACAGTAGACCCAGCTGTCACTGTCACCACAGTCGCTACAGTAGCCCATCGTGTTGACTATGGCGACTGGGGCGAGTCGCCATAGTCAACACGATGAGCACGATGGATGAAGGGCAGTCGTACTAACTAGATATTAGGGGTGACGCCCAAGTACATTTCTAAGCGTCACGCGTCACCTTTCGATCGGTTTTACCCCCCGCTTAAGATGTTTTACATCAAAAACCATTTATGCCTTTACGAGAATAAAGTCCGTTAAACCTTAAAAGAAACCTTTGCCCAGCAGAGGGACAACATAAATCTATGACTATTTATTTATTTATTTATGTTAGTTTGATTCCTATAATCTCCAGATATAGCGTCCTTTATTTTATAGCGATAAGGCTGCCCTTTGTATTCCTGTGTTATTTTACCTTATTTCTTAATTGTTCATGTTCTCTTAATGTGGTACAATAAAGTGTTTTTTATCTATCTATCTATAGGTTAATAAAAAAAACTTAAAACAGCTATGGCTATCTTGGTAAAACTTCACCCCCTAACATCCCATACATAATGGGGCCAAATAGTTCGCATGTGAGAGATTTCCCCTCGATTTCCCTCAGACGTAGTTGCTCGCCGGAAAATCAACTCGCTCTAACAACTCGGAACTAAGTTTTGGAGGTTTTCTCAAGAGTTTTTACCTCGAGTTTATTAAGGGCTGGATCGTCTCTGTTTCGAAGTTTTTGCGATGTTCTCAAATTATATTTCACGCGGCTTCTTGTGTTTAAGCGAGTTCTGAAAAGGAAGGGGCTGCCTGGATAACTTTAATAACCCTTGATCGGCGGCCGGGGAATCACGTCCGGGAATGTTTTTCGTTCACCATCATCAACTCAGGCCTCCCTCATGGATCTCCAAGATAATAAGGGTTTGTTGCCATCTCGCCGCGCTTGGCAGGCGGGTTGGTGAGCGCAGTCTGGGTTGTCGATAACTGAGAGACGCTGCTGCCCGTCTTCCGGAGGTAACCCTTGGCAGAGTCTTACTGCATCCACGGGCAAGAGAGGAGGGGCAACATTCTACTGCCGGCAACCCCATGGCAACATGGGGTATCTCTGCGTTTTTTTGATGCGATTCTTCCTGAGGATGCTTAGAAGAGAGAAAAGTCTCTGATTGTTTTTGAGTGTTTTAAAGCAATCATTAGATATAATATAGCGTCCGTTTGACGAGCTCTGTGGCGCAGCGGGCGAAGGTCCGCCTGCGACGCAAGGGGTTGCGGGTTCGATTCCCGCCTCGGGACAAATGTCTGTACGATCTGCAGATATTTGTTCAGGGTGTTCTGGGTGTTTTTCTATATATAATAAAAATATTTATCTATGTATTATAATGTATTAAGTATATCAGTCATCTAGTACCCATAACACAAGCTCTGCTTAGCTTAGGGCTAGATGATGCTGTGTGATTTGTCCAGCATTATTTATTTAATATAAGCTACCTATTTTGTTACTATAAACTCCTGCTACTACGCGATATCTGCGACGGAATTTTTAGAACCAGCTATTTTTTTTTATTACTTTCTTAGCCGTGGGGTACCAGCGATAGATTTTTGGCTCTCCTCTCTTGCACGAGCAAGGAATCAGTAAGAATCTGCCACGGGATACCAGCGGAAGATGGGCAACAACGTCTTTGCGTGTATCAACATCCTGTACTGATCTCGCCAACCCGCCTGCCGAGTGGCGAGTATGGCAATAACTCCCTTGCGATCTTGGTGATCCGTGAGGAGGCCTATATCTAGCAGTGCACGTGGACGGTAGTCCTACTTTTGAGATGATGATTCGCATGTTCTGAAATGTTACAGGAAAATGTTTTGCTTGAAATTGGTGGAATCGAACTCACAACTTTCAGATTTAAATTCAGGGATACCCTATGTTACGTCCGACTTGGCCATCGCGGCACTTTGCTAATTACAGGAACGAATTAATGCCAATTACAAGTCAAGTTCAAATACATTAAATGCACGAGGATTTAGCACGTAATAATTTAAGGTCGAATATAACGCCCAATAAATTGGCTCATATTATATTAATAAAAAAATCGGCCAAGTGCGAGTCGACTCGCGCACGAAGTGTTCCGTGCCATTATTTTAATTTCATTATTTATTTTCAAAGTGAATATAAAAATTAATATTCTGTGAATATTTCAAGCGTCTTTAATTATTTACCTATAGTATTATGTTTTATGATGTAACGTGAATAAATAATTTACACGTAACATAACAATGAGTAGTGTAACTCACGAGTCTTTTCAAAGTAAAAAAAAACTATATTTTATTTAAACCCGCAATCTCTTGCGTCGCAGGCAGACCATCACCAGCTGCGCCACAGAAGTCATAAGGCTTCATCATATAATATGTAATACACATAAATATACATAATATTCATACATTAATTTCCCGGTTGGCAACTTTGTCTTACGGTTAAAAGCATACCTTTGAGCGGTAAGACAAAGTTGCCGAATAGGATCAGCTACTCACACAGAACGTGCAGCAATACCCTCTTGCTGACTGAAGGCGGGACGCCATTCGTCGCGATGCAGAAGTACGCGCCGTTCATGACCCGACTCACGCTTGTCATGTTTAACCACGCACCGCTCCATTTGCTCACTGAAAGGATTAAAAATTATCAAACACGAACTGTTAATACTCGTATCTAATCCTACTTCGCGGTGAGGCGCCGGCAGCAGAATGTTTGCCTCTCTTCCTTCGGTTTCGGTGTTAGAGGCTTCGGTGGAAGGTGGGCAGCAGTGTTTTTCCGAGTATCAACATCCCGTACTGCAACAGAAATACATAATCTGTGAAAAATTTAACTGTCTAGCTATCACGGTTCATGAGATACAGCCTGGAGACAGTCAGAGAGATACGGAACCCTAAAAACTATAAGACCAATTATAAAATTCTTTCACAAATAAAATGCAACATTATGAATGAGTAACATGAGCTAAGTCGGGATTTAATTTTTTTTCAGCAATGACAAACGAATTAATATTTTATGTTTTGAATTTTTCATATTTTTTATTTCAAACTGGTAGATTGGTTAACTTACTATCATCATTCCAGCCGCAAAAAGTCCACTGCTGAACAGGCCTCCCTCATGGATCTCCAGAGGGTAGTTGCCATACTCACCACGCTTGGCAGGCGGGTTGGCGAGCGCAGTACGGGATGTTGATACACGGAAAGACGCTGCTGCCCATCTTCCGGAGGTATCCCTTAGGCTCTTACTGCATCCACGGGCATGAGAGGAGGGGTAACATTCTACTGCCGGCACCCCACGGCTCTTACTATAATTATAGCAAAACAAAAAAATCAAGAGTAGGTAGTGCAGGTCCGGTCTGGGACCGACGTCTCGAGGTGGGGTGTATTGCGCATTGTCCCCCGATTATTACGATCTCGTTATGTCGAAATAATACATTTTTATCATAATTCTACGTTTTGCTCCTAATTTGAGTACTCTACTCATGTTACTCGTAGTTTATAAAATCTTGTTATAAATCCAATAATAAAGGACATTTTGTAGTCTGAAAAGTAACAATAATATTCTACTAAGGTAACAGAATTTGATTTTGAATGCCTAAAGCAAACCCCTATATTTTTAGCTGACTATAAAAAGGAAGGAGTATCAAGTCGTCTGTTTTTAGGGTTTCGTATTAAAACAAGAAACCCTTATAGTTTCGCTTTGTCTGTCTGTCTGTCCGTCACCGGCTTTACGAAAAGTCTATTAGTCCTATAAAGCTGTTATTTTGCAAGGACATACAAAATAACAACGCTAAGATAACGCTACAAAAAATGCTAAAAAAAAATATTAATTTGGGGTACCTACCTCCCATACACATAAGGTGGGCATAAACTTTTTTTCCTTGTTTGTCGTTAAATAGGTATTTTAAAACCATTTAGGGGTTCCGAAGACATTTTTCCGATTCAGGGTACCGTTTGCGAAATATTAAAGTTTTCAACTTTTTTTCGAGCGACCCTACCTCTAAAATCGAAACTGCTAGCTTTACAAATCTAAAAATAATCATGAATGTAGTGCTAACCATGATCTTTCTAGGAAAACTATAACCTAAGTATTATTTTCCAAATTGGTTCATAGACGACGCAGTTCTGAGGTAAGTAACAAATATTAAAAATACCGGACAAGTGCAAGCTGGATTTGCCCACCGAGGCTCCGTAGGTATGTAGGAACATAATAAATGTTAGTTAAATTTAAAAAAATGCACAAACATATACAGAACAGCTGTTAGATTTCTCTTTCTCTACTAAAAGATTCGGTCACCCATCCAATTTTTGACCGCGCGTAGGGTTGCTTAACCTCAATGATTGATTTCTTTTTTTTATTCGATTGCAAATTTATAGTTTTTGGATGTTTCTCTGTATTTACAGTATAAGATGACATACCCATAGTTCTAGGTCTACGGGAACCCTATGAATTATGATTCCTTTTAGATTGTCAAAACATGCGTTTCTTGCGGCATAAGCGGCCGTATATTTTTTTTCAGGTTAACTTAGAATATTGATTATTTATTTCACAGCTTAGTTTTAAGTATATGATTTTTAAATTTAGAAACTTCTTACTCGGTACCTCTACATATTCTCGAGATAAAGGGTCTTGACTGACAGACGGAGAGACACTGAGACGGACAACAAAGTGATCCTATAAGTGTTCCGTTTTTTTTCTTTTTGAGGTACGTAACCCTAAAAAGAATAAAAAATACAGACGACTCGAGAACCTACTTCTTTTTTTAAGGTAAACAAATATCTGTGAGAAACGAACCCGTTACCTGCTACGTATCAGTCAGCAATAAGACCAACTCAGACACAAGCAGCATATACCCAATATAAAGTTTTTCCAAAACTGTGTTTGTGTCGTATGTTTTCAGCATTGTCCTTTTTGTCTGAATACCGGATAGAATATGCAATCGATTTCAAACTGACAGCCTTCAAGGGATGGATGAATAAGCAAATATTTATTTCCGTTTTCCAGTTCTAAAGGAAAACAGATGCTTTCTATTTTCTTTTATATCTGTCCGAGTTTGACTAGAACTAAAACCTGATTAAAAACAAAATAAGTTGCATTTAAAATTTGTTCGGAAATTGAAAACCAGGTTAGGAATAAATTCATTCAGAAAAGGAAGGTCTGTACGCAAGCGACATTAAGACTTTTGTTATTTTATAGGTAACTTACTTACTGTACTCTGGTTTAATTATACGTGTTGGCCGTAAAATGTAGATACTTAAAACATTTTACGGTCAACACGCATATGGAAATATTTTATCCTACTACAGCGAACTTTAACCTATAATTTTATTATGGAGATGAGTTCTAAGTCCTCAGTAAGTTGTGTACATTACAACAAAAAATAAAAAAACACGTTAGATATTAGTAGGTATAGACACATTTTAAATAAATACAGCCATAGAAATAAAATTAAAAAACGTCGCGCCCCTTTTAGAGAGCGAAATGGGTACATAACTGTGTGAACAAACAACTTTTCACTTTAAACACGACAAACCTACTCCGTTCCGTCGAGGGTGTAAGCGATATCATTGCATAATATGAACTTTAGAGAAAATATGAGCGAGGAGAAGATAAGTCAAGAAACCTTATTATTTCCGGTATATTTGATGTTCCTAAAACAATTCTTACACTGCAGATAAGTTATTCATGTAAATTATAATTCCTTCCGGCTTTAGAAAGCGCCAAGAATGATTTGAACTACATAAAAATCGTAAACTTTTGATTAGAATCTTCATTCCCTTGAAATATTCTACTAAACAACACAATGTAAGCTAACACACAAGCGAAAAACAGTGAATACTCCAGCACTACTCGTAGTTATATTGGCAGTAAACCGTAATGTACAAATCAACCAAATGAATGGACCAGTTCCTAAACATTTCAACATGCTATTTCAACTTTTGGGTATGACATTCTGTATTCTTACTCGTAAGCTTGGATTAGTGACACGTAGATATCTCTAATAAACCCGTAGTGGTTTTCAGGACGAAAAACAGGATTAAATAACACGTAACAGCGAAGATTTAAAGGTAACAATAACATAAAACAGTTAAATAACAAACAACACAATGTAAGCTAATACACATCTAAAAACAGTGAAAGCTCCCAGCACTAGTTAATTAGCAGTAAACCGTACTGTACCACAAGGTACATTAAATTCAAATTGCAATTAATAATTTCAAACACAACAAATAAACTATGTAGGTATTTAATTACATGCTACGAATTCCTCGTAGGCACAAAAAGTTCTGTCGATAAGCCAGCGTTTAAGTCTAGTTTTGAATAGTATATTTGAAGCTTCCAGAACATTGTCGGGCAGCTTGTTGTAGATCGTTGGACCCATTAAATGAGTCAACTTAGTACGATGTTGCGTTGTGGTTACGATGACTCATTGGCATCGCGCATCACCATGAAGTACAACGCTGCCGGTCATTTAAGCTGTTACCAAATCCAGAACTTGAAAAGCGGGATTTTGATGACAGCTGTCGCAGCGATCAAGGAGCCACTCTTTCCATTTTCTACGGTTCTCCTCAACAAGGGCCCATTCCATATTAAGGCGCCTGTAGTGAGCCAATAAACCTTAGAGTTTCGTTCCTCATGCCTGTTGTAGGATGAGTTTAAAGTTTTATCCTTGCGTACGGTCGTAATTGCAATAATCATTCATGAAAAAATTTATAGTTATTATTTTTTTTTAATTTACAGGCACTTTGTTAAATAAATTATCCACTCGTTGGTGTAAAATTAAAAATAAATTACCTCAACTTCAGAAGAAGATAAAGGTTTTGTTTTTTTTTTGAGATTTCTTATTTCTTGAGTGTTACGAAAATATAATTCAAAGTCTAATAAGTGTTAATGGACGGTTGTCTGCCCGGGCAGTCAGTTGCAATCTTGCTAAGTGTTACGAAAATATAATTCAAAGTCTAATAAGTGTTAATGGACGGTTCTCTGCCCGGGCAGTCAGTTGCAATCTTGCTAAGTGTTACGAAAATATAATTCAAAGTCTAATAAGTGTTAATGGACGGTTGTCTGCCCGGGCAGTCAGTTGCAATCTTGCTAAGTGTTACGAAAATATAATTCAAAGTCTAATAAGTGTTAATGGACGGTTGTCTGCCCGGGCAGTCAGTTGCAATCTTGCTAAGTGTTACGAAAATATAATTCAAAGTCTAATAAGTGTTAATGGACGGTTGTCTGCCCGGGCAGTCAGTTGCAATCTTGCTAAGTGTTACGAAAATATAATTCAAAGTCTAATAAGTGTTAATGGACGGTTGTCTGCCCGGGCAGTCAGTTGCAATCTTGCTAAGTGTTACGAAAATATAATTCAAAGTCTAATAAGTGTTAATGAACGGTTCTCTGCCCGGGCAGTCAGTCGCGATCTTGCTAAGTTTTACGAAAATATAATTCAAAGTCTAATAAGTGTTAATGGACGGTTGTCTGCCCGGGCAGTCAGTCGCGATCTTGCTAAGTTTTACGAAAATATAATTCAAAGTCTAATAAGTGTTAATGGACGGTTGTCTGCCCGGGCAGTCAGTTGCAATCTTGCTAAGTGTTACGAAAATATAATTCAAAGTCTAATAAGTGTTAATGAACGGTTCTCTGCCCGGGCAGTCAGTCGCGATCTTGCTAAGTTTTACGAAAATATAATTCAAAGTCAAAGTCTAATAAGTGTTAATGGACGGTTGTCTGCCCGGGCAGTCAGTTGCAATCTTGCTAAGTTTTACGAAAATATAATTCAAAGTCTAATAAGTGTTAATGGATCGTTGTCTGCCCGGGACCCAGTCAGTTGCGATCTTACTAAGTTTTACGAAAATATAATTCAAAGTCAAAGTCTACTAAGTATTAATGTAATAAATGTTCATTAAATAGACGTCTGCGACGCAAGAGGTTGTGGGTTCGATTCCCGCGATTTCGGGTTAAATGTCTGTACGATCTGCAGATATTTGTTTAGGGTATTTCGGATGTTTTCTATATATTATAATAAAAAATATCTATCTATGTAGTGTAGAATAATGTATATAGATATATCAGTCATCTAGTACCTTATAACACAAGCTCTGGTTAACTTGGGGCTAGATGATGCTGTGTGAATTGTCTAGCATTAATACAATCGAATTAAAGGGTTTTGAACCCCTAATCTACTGATAAAAACATGCAGATTTTTTTTTTCACATTTCTATTATATGTATAGTTCTATTATACCATGGGGTGCCGGCGGAAGAATATTGCCCTTGCCCGCGGATGCAGTAAGAATATGCAACGGAAAGACGTTGCTGCCCATCTCGGGATACCACCGAAGGATGGGCAGCAGTGTCTCTCCGTGTATCAACAACCCGCAGGGTGATTACGTATCTCGCGACAGGTTTTGCAACAGGCAATTCACAGCAATATTGCAGTCAAATGTCAATTTTGTATTAGAGAACAGCAAGGAATTGACATTTGACAGCAATATTGCTGTCAAGTATTCAAAGTAATTTTAATTCAACTTCTCATCTCAGCGATATTATCGATCGAGCGAGCGAAGCGAGTTTAGATCTTAGTGGCAAGTAGGACAGTTCGCCACTGTATTGTGTGTATCGTATCATAATAATGCAATATTTGTGCGAGAATAACTGTTCAACGCATGATCCGATTTTGATTATATTTAAAACCTAGGGAGAATAATATATTTTTTACATTAATAAAAATTGATTGTCGTAGTAGAGTTTTGATAACTGTGGTAGTTTTATATGGGTTTAATGTATTTTCATGTCAGAATCTACCGCTTGTGTTCGAAAAAAAATAGGATACCTACGGATACTTACTACGGCATTGTCCAGCAAGATACTTGGTCAACGCGAACAAAGTCACGTCGCATACAACAACGAGTTTGAGGGGTGAGTTCACATAATTCTACCAAATAAATTGTTGCAGCGAAAAGACAGTTCAGAAACACACGACATGTCAACATGCTGGCGGCAACAGTTCCAAACTTTCTGCAGTTCGCATCTCAGTCCCTGCAAGTAACAGTAGAGCTCTACAAAATTTGATATTATTGTTACGAGCTGCTCTGGTTAGCTTGGGGCTAGATGATGCTGTCTGAATTGTCCAGCATTATTTATTTATTTATACCAGTGGTGGTTTTAAGGACGATTAATGGGATTAACAGTAAAGATTTACCGGTAACAGTTACATACTTTTAGACCGCAACAAATCTGCCAACTCCTGCAAACGAATTAAAGGATTTTGAAGCCCTAATCTACTGCCGTGGGGTGCCGGCTGTAGAATGTTACCCCTACTCTCATGCCCGTGGATGCAGTAAGAGCCTGCTAAGGGATACCTCCGGAAGATGGGCAGCAGCGTCGTTCCGTGTATCAAAATTCCGTACTGCCCTCGCCAATCCGCTTGCCAAGCGTGGTGAGTATGGCAACTACCCCTCATGGAGATCCATGAGGGAGGTCTGTGTTCAGTAGTGGACGTTTTACGGCTGATAAGAAGATAAGATAAGTTACGAGCTGGGGGTTCGGGATAAAATAATGTAGACAAATGAAACTCAAAATTAACACTTTAATCACTTATACACACCAAAAAGAAACTCTCAGCAGATTCTCACTAGAACACTTCTTCACTGAACAAAAATGATCGCCACTATAACACTTGTTCACTGAACACAATAGCACTTATACACAAATCACTGATCACTGTATTCACTTTGAAGTCACTCGGATATATCGCAATGTTCACTTCTGCAGCCAAATAAACACTGTCCGCTCGGTAAACACACCCACGTATTTATATCGCACATAAAGAACATTCGAGGCGTGGAAGTATAGATTCACAAACAATAAATTAAAAGGTAAACCACATTTGTTTACAATCGCTCTATCGTAATGAAAACCGGTTTATCTAGAAACTTCACTTGTTTATGTTTACAAAAATAGAAGTGACCTTTGGACTCTTTCGAATGCGTAGGTACGTAAACACCGGTCCTTTCTGGATTTTTCGCTAACGTAGTAGTAGTAACTATACTCTGTTCGCCGAAACAAGCTAATAGGGAAATCATAGACTGCAGGTTATTGGTCGCAGATAACGAAAATAGGGCACGTGCACACTGTGCACGCTGTGTGGCCAAAAGTCAGTCTTATCTGTCTCTTGTGCGGTGCGGACGTGTCTTTCAGTGCTCGTTACATGTGTTCTCAGTATACAAAAATGGCAAAAATGTATAAAGCATGTAGTTGATGTAGTAAAGCCTGGTATGGATGTTATGGATAGGAACGTAGAAAATATGGCAGAACGTTTTATTATAAACTTGGAGTATTCGAAGAATTAGTATAAGAACATTTCTAATGTTTTATTTTTTGTACACTACCCAAATTAAACAAAATATATATTTTTAGGTTCATCATCATCATCATCATCATCATCAGCCTATATTAGTCCACTGCTGGACATAGGCCTCCCCAAATTATTTTTAGGTTCTCAGTATCATAATAAGTAGGTCATTATTATCAATAACCCACTCATCCACAAAACCCCGGGCGAAAAGCTAGTGAATAATGTAAGTAATAGTTTGAAGTGAGCAATCTAAACATAGCTTTACATTTTAAAATAATGGTCAATCCCACTGACCAATCTTAGTCTCTCACGCTAGTAGTCCCGTCCTTTTCACTTTCGTACAATTGTGCAAGAGAGCGCGCGCTATATTAGCTTGTCTCCGTGAACAGACTATAGTAGTTAGTAACTAGTTTGCGTTTGCGCACGGCGCAACATTACATTAAACATACATATAATACTCTTTCTGAATTGGATTAGCGGGTATTTGTCGCATAATGAGACGTTTTCATTAAAAAGTTCAAAAATAGTTCCCTTGAAAACCTTTCAGATGGCGTTAGTTTTCTTTTGTTATATCAAAATCGGTATTGACGTTTACAAGATATGGGAGGTGATAGAAGGGAATAATCGAATATTTCCAAATATTATATCATAGTGTGTTATCAAATGAAAGGAAATGGTGTGTAGAATGCAAACGATCCATGAGGGAGGCCTATGTCCATCAGTAAACGTCCTCCGGCTGAAATGTATGTATGATCCATTTCGTTGTTGCAGCAATTGCTTTTGGTAAATTGAGCAATGAGGCTTAATGGCTTTAAACCCTTTAAATAATATAATAAAAAATGGCCTAAGTAATCCGGTGGGATTCAAATTCAAAGGACATAGGACACCCTTATCTCCAAGATCATGAGGGGGTTGTTGCCATACTCGCCACGCTTGTTGCTTTGGAAAGACGCTGCTACCTATCTTCTGGAGTTATCCCTTGACAGATTCTGTGGCTCTGTAGCGCAGCGGGCGAAGGTCCGCCTGCGACGCAAGAGGTTGCGGGTTCGATTCCCGCCTCGGGACAAATGTCTGTAAGATCTGCAGATATTTGCTCAGGGTGTTCTGGGTGTTTTTCTATATATAATAAAAATATCTATCTATGTAGTATAATGTATTAAGTATAGCAGTCATCTAGTACCCATAACACAAGCTCTGCTTAGCTTGGGGCTAGATGATGCTGTGTGAATTGTCCAGCATTATTTATTTATTATTATTGCATCCACGGGCATGAGAGTAGAGGCAATATTCTACAGCCGGCGCCCAACGGCAAAGCCAAAAAAAATTACGACACACCTGAATTTCATGCTTTTCAACCGTCCTCCCAGTCACAGCTGATAGATAACACATGTAAAAACTTATAAACAACTCAAAAAATTACATCAAGAGGTGATGAAATTCGAACAGCAGTTCCGAAATTAGATTTATTTACATTTAAGTTAATCTTAAATGTGACGTCACTGATTGCAGGAGCCCCCCACTCCTTGTCACACAATGTACGACCTACGTCGACCCCTTCCCTCCCCCCTTAACGTGTGACTTTATTCATGGCAAGCTCCTAAGTAGACAAGAAGCGCATAAGTCAGAAGATGCTCAGTGCACAAAGTGTGCGATTTCAAAATGAGCTTTGCGAAATTTTGAATTTTCCCGGTCTCGGAATGTTCAAGGAAATTAGCAAACTATTTTATGAGTTCTATAAGCTGGTCGTAACTTATTAAGTTTGTAAGTGCACCCTAAGCTCTTTCCGTGACTATAAGGAGTGCCTAACACCTTAAATAAGTATTTAGAAAGGAATTTTAATGAACTTTAAGTCAGACCGTGTCGCTGAGAATTTATAAATGCTGAAATTTTAATTGCGCATAGCCCCAACCAATGTTAAGAACATCCAGCGACTATGACGGCGGATGCCTTTGAACATATCATTTAGCAAAGGTGTAACGTGAGTAATGCACGTATTTTACTAAATTAATTGTTCATCTCGCTTTACTTTTGAAAGTGAGATAGAAAACGAGGTGTTTCGTTTTAAACAAATTGTGCTTTCGGCAAGCATCATGTCTGTGGACAGTGGACAGGGCTATCGAGCGATAAGGCTCCAAAGAACAGGACATTGAATTACACTTTCGGCTGCTGGCAGCTGAGAAGGTCGTGGGTTTGATACCGGCCGTAAGTGAATGGATTTCTCATTCTTTAGCTATTTTTGTTTTTTTTAAGTGTAAACCCACACTAAGATATCATTTATGGAAATGAAAATTGCAATCAAAATTTTGACTTCGACGGGACTCGAACCCACAATGTTCAGACGAACGCCTTAAACGCAGGCTGCCTTAACTATTGCCACGAAGTCACTAGCCGTCCGACGGGTCGAAAATCTTGATGGCCTTTTATCGGTTTTGTGGATTTCTTATTCTTGAAAAATGTGTGTGCACATTTAACACGTGCTTAACGCTGGAGGAAAAAATCGTAAGGAAACCCACGATTTAGTTAGCTTCAGAATGCGTATGACTTATTCTTTCCTCTAACGAAATAGCCGACTAAGCTAAGGATGGTATTAGGTGCTGGGCGAGCCTTATCCATGTTACAATGTCCCAGGCACTGCACTGTATAAATTATCTATAACGTATCGCACCATAAGGAACATCCTACTAATATTATATACGCGAAAGTTTGTATGTATGTAAGGATGTTTATTACTCTTTCACTGAAAAACTAGCCTACGGATTGAGCCGAAACTTTGCACGCGAATAGATGTTGACCAGGATTAACACATAGGCTACATTTTATCCGGGTATAACATATGCGAAGCGGCGGGCATAAACTGGTCTAAAATAAATAAATAATGCTGGAGAAATCACACAGCATCATCTAGCCCCGAGCTAAGCAGAGCTTGTGTTATGGGTATTAGATAACTGATATACTTAATACATTATACTACATAGATATTTTTTTTTATTATATATAGAAAAACACCCAGAACACCCTGAACAAATATCTGCAGATCGTACAGACATTTGTTTTTAAATCAAATAAAATAACACATGTGAAAAGGCCTTTCATCTGACTTAATTACTTTAAATGCAATACATTACCCTTCTTCCCTTCGACAACCATCGGCGCCAGGTCTTCCCGCCTCCAAGCGATCCTCGGATGCGGCGTGCCGGACGCAACGCAGCGCAGCGCCACATCGTCACCTTCTCTGACGATGACCTCGCCGCTGCTGTCAGAGTCTACTATGTCTGGTGGAACTGTCAAAGGTAATATTAGTTGTATGAGAATAGGTAATCATATTAAAGAAATTTAAAGTTTTGTGTTATCACTTATAGATGGCACGTAGTTTTTGAGAAAAGGTATTTTATAGGTACATATGAAAAATCAAAACGCACTGGCAAAAAAAACCAACTTTATACTCGGCGAAGTTAGGGCGTAGGTACATGGAAAGGTATACACTATAAGTGCCTTGGCGGTAAGCAGCAAGTTGGTAAGCGGTAAGCAGTAAGATTCACTTTATATAAGGGCATTTTAAGGCACATTTTCCCATTACTGACGATACATTAGATTATGTAACGTAGGTAGGTATGTCCTTAATTATTAGTATACTATAGCCGGTCGGACGCAATGGATATCTCACAATACCTGCCTGATAACTAATCAAAGCATCACCAAGATTTTGCGTAAGTATCGAGGTTTTCAAATAAAAATTATGTATGATCTTTCGGCCCAGGCTAATGTACAAGATTCCAGTGAGACAGTTCTAGGTCTCAATAGCTAGACATTCCGTGAAGTCACCGAAATTCTGGAGCTCTGAATAATTTATCTACAATAATACGACGAATATACCCGTAGCGTTGTAACGAAAATATTGTCGAACCGTGCGTACGTAGAAGACATTCTATGAATCGGTTGTACGTGGGCAAAAGTTCTACAGAAGTTGAACAAACAGAGAAAGATAGTGTTACATGGTCGAAAATTCAATCCAATTATTTGCCTCTACTGGCAAGTTAGTATCCATAGTACCTAATTGATATGAACAACGCTGCGCGATCCTCTTGCTCGTTCCACAATCTAACATCAATTAGTGAATTTTCGCAGTAAGTTGGTTAGACCGAACATGAACTTTGTATTCGGGTATCAACAGTAGACATAGAATAGGTAGGATAAAGTTGAACGAGGCATCGATAAACATCGAGGTTATCGGGCGAAACGGCTGCCGATTAGAAAACTTTTTGCGTCGGTAAAAACTACAGCAATTCGAACTGGATGCTACTCAGCATTTCCTGGTTCAGATATGCCAGGTTATAATAATATGTTGTTGTTATGACTTGTGTTAGAATATCTACAGCTATGGAATAAAACATGTTGTAAATATTATGAAGTTCTCATTTATGACATCTCGATGATCACGATGACGTCTCCAAAATGGGTTATAACCCATTTTGGAGACGTCATCGTTATTCGGTTTTCTTTGTTACGTACTCCAAATGTAATTTTTCAAAACTTCATTTCACATAACAGGACTTTTGTCAGCCTACATCATCGATTTGGTTGGCCAAATCGATGTTGTGCATGGCTGGGCAAATCGTCAAACGTTAACTATATGGCTGGTTACGTTAACTTTAAGACAGGCAACTCTAGAATAAGCAGCGTATCTTGATATACCCAGGCAGATCTCGACCGGCCCGATTCATTGACCCTACTACATTGATAAAACTTACCAAAAACATGCAGATGATGTGTCTGCGTGATCATAGGTTCAGTATTGATCTGGCACATGTATCGCCCTCCATCTGCCAGCCTCACAAAACGCAGCGTCAGGGTCCAGGTCTGATCGGCTTTGTTGATCGCTATCCTGTGATTCTTGGTTATCACGTGGGATCCTATGGTAAGAATGGTCTGCGTGTCCACCCGGAGCCATGCGACCTGGTGATAAGAAGATAGAGGGTTGTTCAGAGTGATCGTTGGGCGGTAATTTATAGCCTATGACACTCACAAATACTGTGGCTTTCTATTAGTAAAATAATTTTGAAAATCGGTTTAGTAGATCCAAAGATCACCCCCTACAACCTCACAAACTCACAAACTTTACCTCTTTATAATATTAGTATAGATTGCTGAAAAAGTTACCTAAGGCGGTTAACACGCTGCCACGCACCACAATGCATGTTGCGTGTCGACGCACCTATAGGCGCGTTCTTGCGGGAGTGCAGATCTGCATCATCGTGCGGGTTTTTCACGTACTCACGCGCGTAGTTGCGTTTTGTATTCAAAGCTGTTCGCTAGACTGCGAGACTCAGTGTGCCATTCCTTGCGTCTTGCCCGCACCTACGCGCGTGGGTGCATGTTTCTCCGCGCTTGAGTGAGTGATCTGCATGGACGCGCGTGGATGCATTTTCTGTGTGTTGGACTGTGCGTGTTTTCTATACAAGCGGAGATACTAACAAGCCGTTAGAAGACGCATATCTGGTATCCCTTAGCGGGCTGTTACTGCATCCACGAATATGAGAGGAGGGGTAACATTCTACTGCCGACACCCCGCGGCATATCGCCAAAACGTCTTCTTAAACCACACATGCCACGCAATAAACTTGCTACTCTACTTGCTTATAAAACATCGATCAGTCACCATGTGTAAACAGCCTATAACACATGCTCCTCTTACTTCGGACTAGCTAGTTGCTGTGTTTACCTAATAAGCAAGTAGAATAGCAAGTTAACTGCTTGGCATGCGCAATGTATTGGCGTTAGGTATTTAAATTTTTTCAGCTATTATAAAACATTCGGAATTGATATTTTATGTTTTAAATTTCAAACTATAGGCACAGATTACAATAGGTACAAATTGGTAGTTAGTTGTACACGATTGTTTATATATTGGAACTCCATGAGTACCCCTCATGGAGATCTATGAGAGGCCTGTGTTCAGTAGAGGAGGTTTTACGGCTATAATGATGATGATGATTAAACCAACTGCGCCATAGGGGTCGTCATACTCATACACCAAAATGCAATGGAATTTACAAGATATATATATTAATTGTCGTGATATAATATTAATTGTCACTTCTTCTTCTTCTTCTTCTCAGCCCGGAATCACCCACTGCTGGGTATAGGCCTCCCTAAGTTTTTGCCAGCCTCCTCTGTCCTGTGCATTTCGCATCCAGGTGTGCCCAGCGACTGCGATAATGTCGTCGACCCATCGCGCTTTTGGACGACCTCGACCTCTCTGGCCGGATCTTGGCCACCACTCCGTTATAGCCTTAGTCCAGCGGCCATCACCACAATTGTTACTTAGCGTCATTATAATATTGTTGTGCCCTAGCCGGGTCCATGTCTGAAACTTTTATATAATAAGATCTTTTGTACAACATGGTTACAATAAACTATTTGAGACACTTTGAGACACTTGAGACAAGATGAACCCATACATGCATGATTATTTTGATTCAATATCACGATTAAAACGACAGGCTGACATGCCTTTAACCCCGTTAACCTATTACTACGCTGCTGGCTTAGTTCAGTTATATTCTGAGCAATGATTAAATCATATATCCAGTGACCCAAATTGATGGACACGGAATCGGAGGAGAGATGGAACTAATTCGCAGCTAAAGTCACGTCCTTTAAGATTGCGTATGCCTTTATAGGTAGGATTGAATTCAGCACACGTTTTACAAAACAATTAGCTCCATCAAAAAGGTCGCACAATGGACAGGGATCAAAATCAAGTATTCACCCAACAAAGGGGCTTGTTCAGCGAAAATTGCTTCCTTTGCGTCGAGCAAAAGCAGGTTTTATGGCTGTGGAGCAATTCATAATTTAAAAACCCTGTGTCCTCGATAATAAGGCCTCATTTTAAATTACTCTGATGCAAAATTTGCATCTCACTTTTCTTTTATCTGAATGCGTACAATGAAATGTAATAACTGTTTCATGGGTAGTTAGTAGTATTTAAGAAATTAATACCTACTGTTAATTGTGATCAGTCTAGCAAAGAGTTGCTCCACAAGAGCCTTAGGTTTTGTCAACCTTGTAACTTAATTGTGTAGGTACAAATGAATTATTTTTTAAGCTTTTTTATTATGTGTTACAAATCTGAAATTACGGGCACATGAGACCTTACAACTCTATGTCTCAGGGCGCAATGTAATGCAGCGTTGGTCACGTGCTGGATTCGTGTCCGTGATCACATGGTATTGCAGTTATTATGTAGAGATTTTGAATATTTCCCTCGATTTATCATTAATCCCATCATCAGAACTGGGGTTATAAGCAAGCAAACATTTTTAAGTGCAACAAAAAACCCAACCGCAAGTTTAAATTAGGGCCTTGAGGGACACTCCAGTCATCATCATTTCAACCATAGGACGTCTACTGTTGGACATAGGCTTCCCTCATGGACTTCCAAGTATTGCGGCTGGAAGCGGTCAGCATCCACCGCCAACCTGCATACCTTACTAGGTCGTCTGCCCATTTTGTTGGTCTTGGTGGTTGGGTTGGAGGTCCTACGCTGCGCTTGCCGGTCCGTGGCCTCCACTCGAGAACTTTTCGGCTCCATCGGCCATCTGTTCTTAGAGCTACATGGCCTGCCCATTGCCACTTCAGCGTGCTAATCCTTTTAGCTATGTCGATGACCCGAGTTCTCCTACGTATCTCCTCATTTCTGATTCGATCCCGTAGAGAAACCCCGAGCATAGCCCTCTCCGTAGCTCGTTGAGCGACCCCGAGATTATTCCTAAGGCCAGTAGTGAAGGACCACGTCTCGGTTCCATAAGTCATCACTGGTGGCACACACTGATTATAGACTTTCGTCTTCAGGCACTGAGGTATTTTGGACGAGAAGACGTTGCGAAGTTTCCCAAACGCTGCCCCAGTGCAGGGACTCCAGTACTATTACATTATTTAATGTATGTATTTAATTCTAATGACCTTGATGGTGATGGTTATGTGTAGGTAAGTTTGAAGATTTGTGTGTAGGGATCTTAGCCATCTTTCGATGTCGTCACCGGTGATTTTTTTAATATTTAGAAGACTTTTGGTAACCATCCAGTCTTCTTCATCAGTTCCACTTTACCAAATCATACTTTCTGAATGCAAACGCTTGACCTTTAGCTAAATATCCCAAAATCGCTATTTGTATCCCTACACTATTTCAGGAATTCCCTTGAAAGTATATCTATTCGCACTGAATTTCTTTTTCCAAATCGGTTTTATAAACAACGGAGTTTGGAGGTAAGAATGATAATAAATTAGGCCAGGTGCGTGTCGGGCCACGCGCTATGTAGGGTTCCTTAGTTACCCGTAAATCTGTTGTTAGAAGTTGGTGTGTGTTTTTATACATTTACCAAAATATATGAAGTAACAAATATTCATCGAGTTTTCGGTTTAAAATATTCCGGTATACCTATTTGATAAACCGCTTGAGCGAAAATTTCTCCGAAACTAAAAAAGCTAGCTTAACAGTTATAATTTTCCTTGAAAGTTTTAACTACATTCATGGTTATTTTTCAGATTTGCAAACTAGCAGTTTAGATTTTAGAGCTCTAAACTTTAACAAATTAACTTTAAAAAAAAGACGACTCGTTTTTTGAAGTTCGTTATAAACATTTGAACTAGTCGGAACTGGTTACGTTGCGAGGAGCGGGGATGCGACAGCATCAGACAGCAGGTGATGTAGGGCTGTTGATAATTATGATGTTACTAATCTAGCCTACTTCGGACGAACCCTGTATTTTGCCAGCGAATATTTCACATTTTATTCGTTAGTCTCCCGCTTATGTATAGGTTTTATAATGCTGCGTCAAATACGTGCGTTGAATTTATTATGTTTACTTTCGGTGAGAATAACGGGGAGAGTGAATTATGTTGCGTTGAAAATATCCTTAGTGTACCACAGCAAGTTTTATAATAATAACAGTTCATTGGAATTGCTCCCCAAGTTTGTACCGAAATGAAAGTATTCAAAATATTATTCCAAAAAAAAAGTATAAAATATAAGTTCGGAACTGAGGGAATACGAGTAGCTCGCAACGCGCTCGCAATTTCGCAATTTCGTTCATAGTAAAAGAACCGACCATTATCAAAGATGAGTTCGTACTTTCCTCCACTGCAATTCTTTTTACGGTTCAACTTTCAAATGGAAACCCACCTTGTTTAGGAAAGTTTTCTTGAAGCGTCCCAAGCTCAGGCACGTTTAATTATGATTTCTGACCCGTTAGTTTCTGGCAGAAGCTCCGTAATTGTGAAAAACGGCTTGGTTACCCTTCCTTATTCATACGAAAGGACACTGACATATTTCAGGACAGCCTGTTGTGCCAAATGGAGGAACTTTCCCTGCTTCACGATCATAATTGCCGTAGCAATGACAGAACGCGGTTCAGTCTTGAAATTTACGATAGTAACTTAGTGCTAAACTGTACCGAACCTTTTCCCTGCACAATACGAACAGAAACGGGAAATTATTAATGATTACTATTAGCTTAACTAATGGGGGAAGAGTAATAGGTGTTCGGTACAGGTAACTTACAAGCCGTTTATGTTTGTGCAAATTATGGACTGCTAAATGTTTGTATACATACGCTTAATGTACTAGCAGTTAGTAAGAGGCGGTTCCTTCATTAATTAATTGCTAATGTATTATTAGATAATTTTAGGTATATTTACCCTTACGATTTTACAGTCTCATCGGTCCAATATTGCTTATTTTCTTTGTAAATTTTGTTAGACACAAAAATCGCAAGGGACATAATTAAATGAATGTCAATTTTCAGAGTCTAGCTAAAACAAGAGTGCTCGCGTTTTGAAATTTTATTTTCGCCCTTTTTGTGATTTTCATCCTCATCATCATATCAGCCATTGGCCCTACTACTGGGTATAGGCCTCCTCTTTAACATGCAACGTAATTTTTCTTTTATTTTGATATGTAAAAAAACTCTTAAAAACATATAATTAATAGAATCAGGCGTTACTTTGCGGAAATCCATATTATTATGATAAACAAAGAAAAATATCTAGTTTTATGTATTTTATTTATCGGTGCATATGCATCTCAGCATTAGCGGAATTAAAACTAGATATTTTTCTTTGTTTATCATAATCTTAAAAACATGTTTAGGGTCCGAACAAGTTTTTCCTCAAAGATTTAAATTGTTAGATGTGCCCTGTCACCAAAAACAGCGGCATTATCTTTAAATGTGTGTTAACAATAATGCCGACGCACGCAGACTGGTTTTGCCAATAAACTAAACTGTTATTGTTACCATTGCAATCATGTTGCACGAACTTTCGTGAACAAAATAACACACACCACGTCCGGCTAACGCTGTGTTTAGCGAAACACTGATTCCAAATGAATGATCTCGCTCATTTCGTGTGGAAACAAAACGGTGCGGTCATATTACATTAAGGGCGTATCTAACGATTTAAATATTCGTCTTTCCTTACTAAATCGTCTTACGTAATAAATTAACGGCCCCTAACCAGGTTAGGTTCTGTAATCTGTGTCCTAACTGTACTGGTACAGACGCGCACATAGTAAAGGATACCAATGAGCCTTAGTGGTACCTTAGTTTATCCTTACCTTCGTGTTATACTTTACTATGTGCGCGTCTGTAGGCACATACACTTAACGCGTAGTATGCAGTGGGGTACATCGACGGGGTATTCCACTCAAACATAATACCGCTTATACACGTGGTCATCAAACCTAGTTAGTGCCTTATGAACTTAACTACGTTTGAATCACGAGGCATAAATTCGTTAGGTTTCTTTGACATTTGTTACAGAAATTATTTATTAGGTGTAGGTTTTAACAAGCACTGAGGTCGGCTATTTAGGCTACGGCAGTTGATTCCTGTGGTGTATTAACCGACTTCAAAAAAAATAAGACGTTCTTAGGACTTCACTTTATGAATCGAATTGGAAAATTATTTTTGAGTTCGAATGATACACTTTCAATTAGGTCCCTTTTTCAAAACTCAGTTCTGATAATTGGATCCATGATTAATCGAAGGAAATATAATAAGCATAAATATAGCGGTTTGGGAATAAACATTTTAGATTTTATCACTGAAGTCGATTTTTTGCTGAAACATGAAATAATTATTCCGAACGATTTAGTAGTAGAGCTTTTTGTAAACAGTTCATCCGAAGAAGTACTATTACCTTCCTACCTATTTCTGCCGCCAAGCAGTAATGTCTGCATTACTGTGTTTCAGTTTGAATGGTAAGGGGGATGGTGAAATTACGGGCAAATGAGACCTGTCTTAGTGTGGTAATGCAATGCAGCGTTGGTCACGTGATCACCGTGATATTGCAGTTGTTACAGGCAGAGGTTACCACTTAACATCAGATGAGCCTTCGGCTTGTCTCGTCATTTAGTAAAAAAAATCTAAATCTGTGCGCTGTAAAATAATAAAGCTAACACAACTAGTATAATGTATAACATCCCACTAATATTATAAAGCCGACAGTTTATTTGGATGGAGGTTTGTTACCTCTTCACGCAAAAACTAGGCTACGGATTGAGCTGAAACTTTGCACACGTATTGATGTTGATCAGGATTAACACAGGATACTTTTTATTCGGGTACAACGCACGCGGAGCGGCCGCGGCGGGCAGAAGCTAGTAGGTAAAATAATTAGTCAGATTTTTTGCTCACCTTGTAGATGTCCAAGTTTGCCACCGTACACGTCAGAGTGGCATCTCTTCCAACAACTACGGTTATGTTCGTTTCAGAGCCTAGAAACTTCGGCTGATCTGTCAGAAAAAAAACAAGAACACAATTTAATTTCGAAAGTAATACCTGTTTCGTTCCACGGCTGGGCAAAAGGTCTTAGGAGAGTTTTAAGCAATAAATGAACTCAAAAAAATAATGAATTTTAAAAAAAATAACTTAAAAAAACTTAACATTCCGATCCTTCGCAGACTCAGCAGTGGGGCAAAACAGATAAACAAAAAAGAAACAATAAATAATGCTGGACATTACACACAGCACAAGGATACCTCCGGAAGATGGGCAGCAGCGTCTGTATCAACATCCCGTATTGCGCTCGCCAATCCGCCTGCCAAGCGTGGTGAGTATGTATGGCAATTACCCCTTATAGAAGGGAGGCCTTTGTTAAGTAGTTGACATTTTACGGCTGGAATGATGATGATGATGATGAGATTTTTTAAGAGAACCGTCATCAGGGAATTGAATGCAACCTCTGCGCCTAAGAGATTCTCTCTTCGACGTTATAATAACTAATCCCCGAATTTTACATAATAAATAGATTTTATTATATGTAACAAATGAGTTTATAATAATATATACTTATAATTGTACAAAGAGAAAATGCAGATCCGGCAAATTTCCTTCCTTGGTACCTAGGTACGTAAGGTGCTATCTTAATTATTTTTGTTTGCACAGACCAAAAAAGTTCACTACTAGTAGGTATATTAAACCTTGCGTACTTTAAATGATCGATTTTATGGGAAAAGTACCTACAAACCAACAATGTAGGTAAACATAATGATGAAAATTATGTGTTTTCGAGTTTCCGTAGCTAATTTATATCGTCCTTGAACCTTTCTCTCGCGTTGATATCCCAAGCGATTACATAACCAGTTACCTGATCAATATTTAAGGCTTAGGCCAGCAAAATATCTGCGTTATATCACCGTAATGAGACCGCACCATTTTGTTTCCACACGAAATGAGTGAGCTCACTCATTAGAAATCAGTAAACCACTAAACACAGTGTTAGCTGGACGTGGTGTGTGTTATTTTTTTGAAGAGAGTTCGTGCAACATTATTGCACAATAAATGGTACCTACTTAACAATAACAGTTTGGTTAATTGGCAAAACCGAATATAAAGACATAAAGAATAAAAGACAATGCCACACTTTTTGGTGGCACATCTACGATTGAAATATTTGAGTTATATATAATATTTACGGGATATTTACCATGATTTGATTTTTTTTGAGTTTCCCGATACATCGACGCAGTTTCACACGTCATGATCACGGATAAACTGACAGATAATACGTGATCATGACGAGTGAAACTAACGGATAAACTGACAGTTTATCTGTGATCATGAGGTGGGACATAAACTCAAAAAGACTAAAATCATGGTAAATATTGCATAAATAATGTTAACAAACATGAGTTTCAAGTTAAAATCAGGACGTTATATAATATCTACGTACCCATCTATCTTTCTGATTTTGACGACCCTCGTAGCTCAGTTGGTTCGACAGCTGTCATCATCCATCACCATCTCAGCCGTAGGACGTCCACTGCTGAACAAAGACCGCCCTCCAGGATCAAGAACTCTGATCATGAGAGTTTGTTACCATTACCACGCATGGCAGGCGGGTTGGCAAGCACAGTACGGAATTTAGATACACGGAAAGACACTGCTGCCCGTCTTCCGGGGGTATCCCATGGGAGATCCTTACTGCATCTACGGCAATATAGGATGGGCAATAGGTTGTACAATCAGAGACAAAACATTTAGTAAAATGTAATTAAATAGAATTTAGAAACATGTTATGTTTAAATTGAATAATAATTAATAAACAAAAAAGTGTTGCCAAATAATTAAGCCCTTGTTACAAAAAAAAGTTAAATTAAGAAATTATCAACTTATCTCCACGGTTAACTTTTAATACTCTTGACATAATGCTTAGGATTAGTTACTGAAATTGTAAGTAATAAGTATTAGGTCGTTACATATTATGAAATTGGCGTTTTGTATGTGTGGAACATAAAGTAGATTTTTTTTATATAAATATTTAATTAATCAAAGTACCTATGTACCATTGCTATCTATGCACTTTTGCCATTTCATAGTTCATTTATCCCTTTACTATAAAAAGATATTCGGATCGGAATCAATAAAATCTTTGAAAGCGGTTTGGACTGCCCCATCGGAGTTGAACTTTTTCCCTTGCAAGAAGTTATCCCAATTTAGAAAAAAATGGTAATCTGTTGGAACAAGGTCCGGAGAGTACGGTGAATGTCAACGCACGGTGTTTCCTTTTACGACAACGCCGCCATACACATCTTTCGAGCTGTTTATGCATCACTGTTGCCACGGTGGAACTCGTACTCGTAAATAACGCGATATTTCAAGTTTTCCATTTTGTAAACTGAGTGACGCAAAGAAAAAATACAAAAGAGTAAAAACAAACGAATTATGGTTTTCGAAATACAAATGCATGAGTAAATAGCTGTGTAAATTTGAATTTGGAATTCCTAACCAGAGGAGTTATTTGAGATCAAAGTGACCAGTACGACAAAACGCCAATTTCATATGTAACGATATATTTCATGGTAAAACATGAGAGTACCTACATCTCATCGTCAATAATTGATAAACGAATCTACTTTTTGTGACGAATTTACTTTGCAAAAGTTTTGCATTCAACGATAAATTAAAGAAGTAAATCGAAAACCCGAGACGAGAGACGAGAATTTTACGGCCAAGTTAAGGAACGACTCAAATATTTTTCAACAACTAGTCTTATCAAATTAGATTGATGCAAAAGACCGCAAACATGATCAATTTTCACTTGGAAGTAATTTACACCCCAAACCAATTGTTTCATTACAGTGGACAATATTTCAATATCATATAAGGAAGCTATCCTTGCACGGGATAACTAAAAAAATATTATGAGCCAACGGTTCGGTTGCTCGAACAGACATCACCTTATCAAGAATTTCAGCGGGCCCCGACATGGGTTCTGTAGCTTAGCGGTCAAAGCACTTCCGGCTTAAGGAAGCGTCAAGTATCGATTTGACGGACGTGGGTTCGAATCCCACCAGAACCGTAAATTTTTTTGATAAGGTTATTCATTTATTTGAAGATCATAGATGTAGTTTAAACTATGAACCTTCTACAATAACTATAACGGTTAAACTAGCGTTTTTATTTCGGAGGAATTGTCGGTCAAATATGTGATACGGTTTACCGTTAATATCATAGGTTTACATGTTTTGGTAAACGCGGGTCACTACGGAACCCTACACAGCGCGTGGAGAAAATAAAAATTATACCAAGTGCGTGTCGGAACACGCACTTGGTCTAATTAATTTTCTACATCGTAGTCCTTGCAAAAAATAAATCAAAGCGGGGTGGTGGTCCCTGGTCAATAAAAGGTTGCGAACCACTGACTTAGCCCAAAGGGTCAATTAAACCGCACGGTTCTTAGTCAAATAGCCTGGGAATACAGTAGTGCTTTGTCTCAAAGCTAAGCGAATAGCGGAGTGCTCCGTTCTCATCAGTCTATCGAGCAAGGTTCATCATCATTTTTGTCTATGGGTTATCATTCAGTATCAAGTCAACGTTGTCGATGGCTTGCACTTCCGTTTCCCGTCAAAGCATTGAGTCATTGAACGAATAACCGAACGAACAACACGCGTACACATATCGCGGAAGCCGACCGCTAGAAGCTTCATCATCAACAACGCGCGTGTGTGATCTCTTGTAATCTCCAGAATCCCATCACCAAGTGACTCCTTAGAAGGTGAAAGTGTGGCAGTTTGCAGTCTAAGGAGGTATTTTGGTGCTGGATGGTCTATAGGCAATGGTAAACCTCTAATTTTCATAGTGGAACACGTCAGACCTAATCAAAGGTCTCCCCAGAGTCGAAATATTAGTCAGAGTATACGGAGTAGCGTTGTGCGCTAACCGCGAGGGGAGGGGCTTGCATGTCTAAAATCGGGTACAGTATTGCAGCAGCCTCTGCCTGTGCTCTGCGTACGCTAGGTTAGTATTTGTATTTGACAGTAAAAAGTAAGTATTTTTGTTCAATTTGTATTGATCAGTTCAAAGATCTTTATTTCTCATTTACAACAATACACTTACAAGTAAATATTAAGTAAATACATTTGTTTTACATTGTCTATGTTCAGTAACTTTGTTGTTACATATTATACAGATTGAGGATAAGTGTAATTTTCTATACATCATATAAATTAGTAGATACTTAGTAGTTTTTTACTGTTGAGTATGAAATTCTCTATGAGTAAAGTAAACACGCATTTTCGCATAGTGTTTGTTTTTATGAAAAAAAAGTGCGTTGGTTACGATTGTGTCGACCAATTACATATATTGAGAATGTGGTGACTGGCGAGTAATGATTCCGTTCCTTTTTGAATATAAATTCTTCGCTTTCTGTTTGAGTGGCTCAAGCTACTAGACTTTCAAGAGCAACCTTTAACAGCTTTAACAAAATAAATGTAGAAGATCTCTACGACATGTCTTAAATAAAAAAATAGAAAACCTATAAAACCTGCTTAAAATAACAGTTGTTAAAGTAAAAGATTACCTACTCATATAATTAGAACTACATAATTGTTCTATTCACTTATTACTATGGCACACAACAACCATGGCCGATCAACTGCAACGGCATAATCGTACCCAGTCTACCCTACTAATAATAGATCACAAACAGATTAAAATAGCATCCTTAAGCGAGGCTCGAATGCTGGAAGGTATAATGTTTCTCTAGGCAGTGCCGGATTGAGACAACTTGACGACCTAAGCAATCCACGCCCTGTTCATCCTCCTATACTCCGTGTTTAGGGTTCAGTAGTACAACAGAGAACCCTTATAGTTTCGCTTTGTCTGTCTGTCCATCTACCTGCGGCTTTGCGAAGACACTATTATTCCTACAAAGTTGTAATTTGGCATGAACATATAGACGCCGAAATGACTAAAGTTTAAACTTTTTTTCCTGTTTTTCCCATCTAGTGTATTGTTGAATAGGTATTTTAAAACCATTTAGCGATTGCAAAGTCAATTTTTCGATTTAGGGTTCCGTTTGCGAAATAATAAAGTTTCAACCTTTATTCGAGCTTCATAGGCACATTGGGCACGCGCATTATTAATGTGTTAGTTGTGTGTAATGTACCTTTACCTAATATAATTGCTTTCACAAATTCTCTTGTATACCGGAAGTTTAATTCAGTATGTAGTAGGAATGCTGAGCAGTACCTTGTAGGTTGGCATGGCATGGTTAGTAATGTGATGAGGAAGGATGAATCGAATACCTATATGAAAAACGATGTTAAGAATGAATGTGGTACCTACTACTTAAACTAAGTGGGTCTTTACAGCCGTGAAACGTCCACTACTGAACACAGACCTCCTTCATGGACCTCCATGAGGGTTAGTTGCCATACTCACGACATTTGGCAGGCGGTTTGGCGAGCGCAGTACGTGATGTTGATACACGGAAAGACGCTGCTGCTCATATTCCGGAGGTATCCCTTAGCAGGCTCTTACTGCATCCACGGGCATGGGAGGACATTCTACGCCAGCACCGCACGGCCAAGTGCTAAGTGGTTATTAGTAAATCATACTAGTATCTACTCGTACTAGTATGAACAACCGAGTGAACGATCAAACGTTGTTCTAATAATAATAGAAAGTCAAACACCCATTACAAAGGCACTGAGATAAATTACGGAATACCTATTCACATTTTCTACCTCTGCCATGCCTCTGCCCACAAATTATGTGCCCCCGAATCGTTTAATTTGGAGATATTTTGCGTTAATATTCTGTGTTTTCTCCCCGGTAAGCTGCTTAACTGATATTTTGTTTGAAAACAAAATAATATAATATTATTCTGTATTAGTAGTTAGAATTGAATTTCAGCAGAGATTATATTCACCTCCAAATTAACGTGAGACACTGTTCATTTTGTAAAATACAGGATTAATCACGTATCTACCTAATATTTTATTGTCGAAGCTAATTCGACACATTTATATTTTTGAACCGTTTTTTGCCGTGGGGTTCCGCCAGTAGAATGTTACCGCTACTCTACTAAAATTTCAATAAATCGTAAGCTATTTTCCATAATATAAAAGGTACATTAAACCCTTGAAATAAAATGTAAAACACCGAATACTATAACATTTTACCAGTTAATTTAACACCTAATGTTAGATTATAGTAGTTTTTCGTAAACTTTCGCGATCACTATTAATTATAATAAATAACAAAAACACGGGAATTTATAATACCTCAAAATAGAATAATCAAAGGTACTAAGCGATATGTTATTTATTATAATAGATAATAGTAGGTTATATCTACCTAAAGCTTATTGTTGCGTGTAGATTGGACAGGTAGAGCAGATAAAAAAGAAACCGAAACCTGAACGTTTTTGTCTTCACCAAAAACCGATAATTATCGATATTTATCGAAAAATAGAGCGAAAAATATCGGATTATCGATAATCAACAATTTTCGATAATTGCATGCCACTTAAACCATACTTACAGTGTACTTTTGGTGTTTTTTGGTAGTTAATTAATAAGGAATTAATTTATCATACAAATTTAGTTAAGATTACTTACAAGAAAAATATGTTATGGTGCAAAAACTACGGTCGATATTCAATAAGTATACTTATATAACAAAGTCGTGCTAGGTACACCACTTATTAATTGAGAGCCGCTGGACCGATTTCAATCATCTTAGATGTTTTTGATTTATCTGAGCCCGGGTTATAATACAGGCTATTTAAACATTGTAAAATTCACAGAAACATTCACAAAACATTGAAAGGTTCGTTCAGAAAGTTTATATTTTGATTAAACTAAGATGTTATTTCAGTCTTAGGATAGTAGTAGTATTAAGTGGTTGGAGAGTAGTAGTAGACTAGTAGTAGACTAGTAGTAGATTAGTTGTCGAACGAGTGAGCGAAGCGAACAAAGTTCTTAGTGGCAACTAGGCGTTTTGTAATATGGGGTTTATTAATAAATGTTTTTTGTCCGAGCATACCTCTTGAACATACATATGCCTGGATTTTCATGAAATATAAACAAAGGGAGATTGAACCGACACACGTTTGGTGTCCGATCAAAACGCAGGAAGTTGCAGGTTCTATTCCCGCTACAAATAAAGTTAAAATGCAATGGGCCTTCATTGAAAGAAGTTGCTCACTCGTTTTAAGCGAACATCTAGTAGAGTAGTAAAGTAGTAGAGATAGTTGTATAATAGTTGTAGGGTAGTAGTAGGTGCGATACGAAGTTCACCGGGACAGCTAGTAATATAAGTGATATTTTTCTATACTTAAAAATAAATATAACTTCGTTTGGTGATACAATAGTCAAGAAAAACATACTCTTACGAAGGTACTTAAACGTAGAATTAAAATTAATGTAGGTGTAATGGAAAAGTTGAGATAAGCCTTACATAATTTCAGATGCCTGCTGTTACAAAACTTTTGCTACGCCAGACCAATAAAATCACAAAGTCATTTTGCTAAGATCTTAACA
This sequence comes from Pasiphila rectangulata, assembly GCA_963082625.1. Taxonomy (NCBI): domain Eukaryota; kingdom Metazoa; phylum Arthropoda; class Insecta; order Lepidoptera; family Geometridae; genus Pasiphila; species Pasiphila rectangulata. The sequence continues at coordinate 13,827,103 of OY720243.1, forward strand.
TTTTTACGGCATTATTGGAAATTGTTAGAATATTAGGCTGATGTTTGAATTGGCTTCATACATTTGCAGGTTCTGCTGGAGCCATTTAACCCTAAGGGTAAATTAAGGTGAACTTATCCTCAGGGTTCAATAGCGTTAATGGGTCAGATTTGATACGACTAAGACACTACAGGGTACAATTCCGTAGACCTCAATTATGTGTATCCGACTGACCGATTCTTGAAAGGCTTCAGATCAAGTTAAAGATATTATTATGCCCAATAATCTGAACGTCAGAACACATAATGGCCTTTATCGCCCTGTAAGACGAGTCCACAATTTTATGCAATATTTACGGGATTAGAGTCTTCTTGAGTTCCCTGATACTTCGTCGCAGTTTCACACGTCATGATCACGGATAAACATGTCTTTTGCGAGTATGTAGTCATTGGCAAACGACACGGTCTACCCTCTTTCAAGTGTCTGACTGCGAATGATGTGATACTATCTCGTTAAAAAGAGGCTTATGTCCAGCAGTGGACGTCCAACGACTGAGATGACCCAAAGATGTCATAAACGAGTAAGTGATCGATAATTTTGCAATATATAATAGCACAAAGTGTTACTTTTATTTTATAAAGTCCTATTTCTTAAGCCAATTAAAATAGACTTCACAAAATATAGGTCTTTATCTCTATTTTCAGTCATAAAGCTAATGGTAGGTATAATTTCCATTAGCTTTTAACGTATCTACCACCACATCGCAATTTGAATATCCATTACAAAGCTAAAACGCGTACACATCAATCATACAGATTATGGCGTACGGGATTAACAAACTAATATCAAGGAACCATAATACAATCAAAACAAGGGAACAGGTGTTGACGCAAACCTAGGCGAGACTTCATTCATAAACTCATTTACATATAAAGGTTTGCTTGCCGAAATTGCGCCTGTAGGAGCGCCTCTAGATAAGAAACAGCATAGAATATATTATGTATGACATGTGCCATATTATTTATTTTATCCTAGGGTATAACATGGTGTTTTTTTTTCTTCTTAGAGGACGATTAAATCAATCCCAAACTCAAATAGTAGATTGTATCATCATAAGGGAGCAAAATAATATTTTTACGGCGAAGGCGCTTTTTTGAATCCCGAGCGTAGCGAGGGATTCTTTAGTAGAATCCTGAACGTAGCAAGGGATTCAAAGTACGTCGCCCGAGCCAAAAATATATTTTGCGCCCGAGTGATACACTCTACTTTTCAGCACCCTCTATGAGAAAATAAAAGGCGCTCCATATTTTATTGTAATATTATTATTTAATAAAACAGAGTAACAACTCAATTGAAAGTAAATAGTATCTAATAATAAAACAACTAATAACTTATATTTTACTGTCACTTGAAGATCTCATTTTTCAAAACAAAACCATGAATATCTAACAATCCGTGAAAATTGACGAAAACGCGGGCTGTAGTTCGCGCGTTTTTAATTTTAATTCTTTGTTTTTTATTCAGTCGGTTGCCCGACTATGGGCCGTCGTACCAGCCAGTCTTTATTCAAACAATATTTGCGTTTGATTTCTTTGGCGCTGAACACTAAGATGTTCCAAATTCAAAAAGTGCGCGGCAAAGATAATTGCGGCGCACTAATTCAAATAGTGCGCGGCAAACATAATTACGGCGCACTTATGAAGAGGATTAAAAACTCATTACTGCCCGCTAAAAGTTTCTTATAGAAAACACTACCTTTGTTTGGGTGCAAACCAAGTCGTCCTTTTCGAATAGATGGGGTGAAAAATCCTTTATTCAATAGGATCGCAAGGTTCTTCGAATCTATCTAGGGTAGAACAAACAAAATGACATTTAGGTGTAGAGGGTAGACACTTTTCCTTCGGCTCCGAGCCTAATACCCTAGGAAAGAAAAACCTACCAGACCCGTAGCCGTTATGCCCGTTATGCCAAAAACACACGCTTGGGATCAGAATGAAGACTTTGCCATTGCAGGTGAAACAGGCGTTGATTTTGTAAGACAGAATAAAGAACACTTCCCTTAAACTTAAAACCCATCTTGCTCGACCCACCTATATCTGTTATCGTAAAGGAATTTGTTAAGTCAGTTGTATCACAGATTATGTAACTTAAGTTTTATGCCAGGTTTTTGGCAACTGTTGCACAAAATTATCTATTGAGTTATTACTTCCTGTTCCCTGTCTACCATATCCAATGAATATAGCTCCTCGTAAGTCTTTGCATATCAAAGTAGACAATTTTTATTTTTCTAGGAAATATGTGCGCTGTAACGTGTAATGGTTCATGCATAATAATATGAATTGAAATTTATATTCAACTAAATGAGCTGGAACTTTTACAATTTCATGTAGGTAAATACCCAAAATGTACTCTTTAATATTTTATTCAACTGGCAATTCTACGTAGCTAGCAAGGCAATCTTAGAACAAACTACGAGATCCGTCTCACTTTGTCTCCCTCGCTACGACTGAATTGTTATGACATATTAGACAGAAGCTAGTCTCAAATAAAATTAGGATTTATTTGATAATGTATGTATACTTAGTCAAACCTTCGTCAAACGTTCTTAAAGTTAGAGGTGACCCAAGTTTTTTTATGGAAATCTCATGCTATTCATTCTAATGTAGTTTTGTTAAACTCGTTACTCAGCTAATCATCTATTTATTATTAAAAATATACTCAACATTAACAAGTATACATATAAAAAAATCGCATTAAAACACATTAACGAAGAGTCTGTTAAGAGGTGTTATATTAACCAATCACAATATGCAAACATTCTTGCACAAAAAATACAATTATTGCAGAAATGGTGGATATGAATTTTCAACCAGTGATCCAAAAAAGGTAATAACAAAAATATTGGCGTGCTAATGTGTAGTACAAGAATGTTAGTAATCATAACAACTATTACGAATAAAAAATAAAATCCGAACGACATAAAATGTAAATTAATAGAAATATGCTATATATTTTTATTTATTTTCTTAAAAATCAATGTAAACCCAAAATATACTATAAATAATATATAATAATTATAATAACAAAAATTATGATAAATATGAAAAAGTAATTCTTTATTATATTTAGATAGTAGGTATTTAGGTAAAAATCATGGACAAGACGTCTGAAGACCGGCAGGGTGATTAAGTATCTCGCGACAGGTTTTGCAACAGGCGATCGTTGCTGTCAAATGTCAATTTCTTGCTGTTCTCTAATACAAAATTGACATTTGACAGCAACGATTGCCTGTTGCAAAACCTGTCGCGAGATAGGTATTCACCCTGTGCGGTTTACTTGGTGACTGTTTAATCTTTAAAGGTAGAGCAGTACACAGACTCACTGCCGTCACTTCAAAAGAGTTACCACGATAAGCGGGGGAATGTGATGGAGTTGAAAGACCTGGTGTATCCGCGGATCTCAAGTTGCGATTGTGAGTTTCAGCTAGAAAAGTGAATTTTGATTTTAGGTACTGAGGAAAATTTGGGTCTTTCAAAACAGAGAACAGAACATTGAGATGTTAACAAAATTATAAACTGGTAAATATACAGAAAATATACCAATTCATACAAATCTAATCTAATCTAAACAGCCTGCTGGATTTCACTGCTGGGCAAAGGCCTCTCTTCTCCTCTTCCGCTTATCCCGGTCTAATTCATACCAGGTAAACTATATTAACTTCAATAATATCATATAAACAAGTAACAAAATAAATAGTAAGTAATGTACTCGTATATGTATTTTTATCTAAGACCAATTGACATTATAAAAACTATTCTGTGTTGTTGAAATATTTACGTCCAGTCAGTAAAAGTGCAATTTCTTTTGACTTATCTAAAGTTCCAATCTATCGAGCAATTTAACCTTCAGCAGTTGAATAGGATATAAATAAATAAATTTGGTGATAATTTTGGTGAAGAAATTATGATTGTAATATTGTGCCACCACCTTAACTTATATTTTTTTGTTTGTTTTTTATACTCCTTATTTGAATAACTTGATACTTGAACAGTTATATTTGAAGGGTAAACTTTATTAGCACCAATACTACTTGAGCTTAATAAATCTTTCAAAAACTTATGCAAAACAGCGCTTGAAATTTTATAGCGTCGCAAATTTCCCGACAGGGCTGAGTCAGCTACTTCTGTCGTCTCGAAAGCCCCGTTTGATTGCTTAGTAGGTCGTTAAATAAATAAGTATAATAGTTGCTGACACTGCACTCAATTTGAGAAACGCTGACTTATGAAATGTTTTATCACTTAATTTGTGCTTCATGACGTTTGAAAGTGCCGTTTGCGAGAAGTGCCTGTGGTAAAATATAAGTTTTAAACCTTATAGGTGAGTTATAAAGCGCAACTGGTATTTATAATGTACGGGACGCTGCAGTACAAAGACATTGTTAGATGGATTAGGCTTGCCCAGCATCTATACCATCCTCTCAGCTTAATCGCTATACTCATAGGAAAGAACATGTCAATACGACTGAAAAGGATTTAGCATCATTATGAAAAAAAAAATTAAAAAATTATGTTCTCCTTTATCGATAAAGCTCGTATTAAATGTGCTTACACATTTTCAAGAATTGAATTCCTTTAGTGTACTTAGCCTATCTACGTCCTGATTCATACCTACGACCATCTGATCTAAAGTCGATGGGTACATACCCACCACCCTGCTACCACGGCTTGATAAAATGTGGCATTGAATTTATCAAATGACTCATAAGTCATTTAGTTTTTATTTTTATTTTGCTATCATAACACATTAATAATACATGACGAGCTCTGTGGCGCAGCGGGCGAAGGTCCGCCTGCGACGCAAGGGGTTGCGGGTTCGATTCCCGCCTCGGGACAAATGTCTGTACGATCTGCAGATATTTGTTCAGGGTGTTCTGGGTGTTTTTCTATATATATAAAAAATATCTATCTGTGTAGTAGGTATAATGTATTAAGTATATCAGTCATCTAGTACCCATAACACAAGCTCTGCTTAGCTTGGGGCTAGATGACGCTGTGTGATTTGTCTAGCATTATTTATTATTATTATTTATTTATATTTATAGGTAACGGACAACTAATGAATTAATTCTTAATATTCCTAGCCTACCTATAAGGTCCACCATATTGTGTATGGGTATGAAATGTAACAGTAAATTACTGAATTCGTGTTCAAGCGTATTACTCTAGTCTATATCTATAACACACTTCTTCCTTCTTCAGTCGTATTCCTCAGTTACTGAGGGTCGTGACCACTAATGTCTGACATTCGACTCTTGACGATGGAGCGCCATCTGGAACGGTCCCCGGCGATGTATAGAGCCTCGTGTACGGGAGTGTCGAGTGTGGAGCACCATGTACACCAGAGTACATGAAGCAGGAGCCAGAGACCGTGAGGGCAAAATACCCCCTGAAATTCTGACGCAGAAGGACGCGGGAACCCACTGCGTTATCTTCCCAAGAAAACCACAATGAATGATAACACATACATATGTGGGCTCATGAATGAATTTATAGGGGACTAGAGTACCTAGGTACTTCACTATACATAATTACAGATAATTATTTCAGAGACCTGTATAAATTCGTTTAGAATTCAACAAGAGGATGGAAATATAATTTTACAGGTCTTATTTCAAAATTATTATTCAACTTGGTATTTCAAGGTACTCGTTACTAGGTACTCAATAATTCTAGGAAAAAATCAAAATAGGTAGGTAGGTAAGCGATAAAGGACGAAACAGTTAGTGCCTCTACAACATGACAAGTCACGTGAACATTCCCGAAACAAGAAAACATGTAAATAACATTGATTTCAAGGTAAGATTGGTGTTTTAAAATCATTCCAAATAGGTTTTTTATTCTCTAGTGGCCCAAACACACTTCTCCGTAAAATGTTTTTAAACGTTTGAACAATAATAACCTACATAATACTAACACAATAATAACGATTTTTAAGAGCCTCACTAACACTAGTAATTAGTACCCACCTACTAATTAAACTAACTGATTATATATTATCTCAAGACCATAAGATACCTAATTAATTTACATAAATAAAAAAATTACACTTACCCTTAGCGCTTGCAAAATACAGCATCAAAACCGAAACAAAGATCTCCGCGTACATTCTGAAAGACCAGTGAAACTTGTATAGAACTTATAGCAACGTCACAGAACACATCACTTCCAAACAGTCGCGTAAAACTTTCTCGGGAAGAACAGCGTGAGTACGTTATCTGGCCAATCTCCCGCGCTCGACTGAGTTGCTGCCAGAATCCTCGCACGGGTGGCGGCCTTGACGCAGGCGCCCGTAGGATATTCAAGAATTTCCTCAAGTATACAAGAATACATTGACATTGGTGTCGATCTACTGTTGCACTGACATTCGATGCGAAAGATCACACGGAAACCATAAGCTTTGGACGAGTATGTGGTTGCGGTAATATCTATTGAGACAGTATTTTTTTTAATCCCACGCAAAACGCGTTAGTTAACGTCCACAATTGAAGTATTTCCAAAATTTAAAACTATAAAGCTCTTCTTTTTAAATATACCTATGTACAGTCAGCGTCAAATTGATATGAGCGTCTAGAGTAGTCAAAATGATCTGAAAAACATAAAAGCGATTTGATATACGCAGTTCGAATCATCATATTGTTGCAAACGCATTCTGTTATTATTATAATTTTTGAAAGGTTCATTTTATGCACAGATAATTTTGAGAGCTTTGTTTACTAAGATAATTTTGAACACCCTGACTGCTCATATAAATATGAAACAATGAGTAGTAAGGCAGACATGGTGTTCAAAATATCTTACTACTCATTGTTTCATATTTATATGAGCAGTCAGGGTGTTCAAAATTATCTTAGTAAACAAAGCTCTCAAAATTATCTGTGCATAAAATGAACCTTTAAAAAATTATAATAATAACAGAATTCATATATTTCCATAGTGCATTTAATAAAAACAAAATAAAACTAACGACCCTTATTAATAAAATGCCTTAAATTTAAATAAAATGCCTCTTATTGCTAGAACCAACGTAACATATACCCTAAGGTTTCTATATACAGGGTGAGTTTTTTTTCAGGGCCACTGAGGGCAAGTCTGAAACCGTGGGAGTTATCGAAAAGTCATGTTAGGAGTTAGTACGGACACAGAGCACAGTACGGGATGCTGATACACGAAAAGATGCTGCTGCCCATCTTCCGGAGGTATCCCTTAGCAGGCTCTTACTGCATACACGGGCATGAGAGAAGGGGTAACATTCTACTGCCGGCACCCCACGAGATGGTTTTCTAACGCGTCAAGGTTTCTACACACTTCTATTGAAGATCTTAATGGACATATTGATAGACAGCCGTAATCCTATGGACCATTGTAGTCTGAGAAGTAAATATTGTTCATTCGTTCATAAAGCAATAGAAAACACAATACAACCAGAAGTAGCAGAACGTAGCGGCTTTTGTGAGTCATACCAAATAATACTTACAATAAATAATATCACTTTGCTTCTATTATTGATAATAGTGCCGTGGGGTGCCGGTGGTAAAATGTTGCACCTCTTCTCTCGCTTGGATGCAGTAAGAATCTGCCAAGGGATATCTCATTATTAACATACATAGTATAACTGGTATAACCGGGTATTCATCGCGAAAATTAGCTTAATTATTTCCCGACGTTTCACTTGGATTGCAACCCAAGCGTGCCACCCACAACCACCAACCAACCCATGCTTGGTGCAATCCAAGCGAAACGTCGGAAAATTTGTAGTCTGAGAAGTAAATATTGTTCATTCGTTCATAAAGCAATAGAAAACACAATACAACCAGAAGTAGCAGAACGTAGCGGCTTTTGTGAGTCATACCAAATAATACTTACAATAAATAATATCACTTTGCTTCTATTATTGATAATAGTGCCGTGGGGTGCCGGTGGTAAAATGTTGCACCTCTTCTCTCGCTTGGATGCAGTAAGAATCTGCCAAGGGATATCTCATTATTAACATACATAGTATAACTGGTATAACCGGGTATTCATCGCGAAAATTAGCTTAATTATTTCCCGACGTTTCACTTGGATTGCAACCCAAGCGTGCCACCCACAACCACCAACCAACCCATGCTTGGTGCAATCCAAGCGAAACGTCGGAAAATAATAAAGGTAATTTACGAGATAAACAAACACCCGGTTATATGTATGTTAATAATGTGTTGTGATCGCGAAAGTTTAAAAAAGACAAAGGGATATCTCTTTCCGTGTATCAACATCTCGTACTGCGCTCGCCAACCCACCTGCCAAGCGTGGTATGGCCACCAGGTGGGGACCAGGGCGCGCAGGGGACGTCTGTATGATGACATTTTTTTTTTATACTACTAAATGCCGAGACCAGCCGAAGGCCCACCTGATGTAAAGCGGCAACCTCTACCTATAACAACTGCATTGCCACGGTGATCACGTTCACTAAGCACATGACTAACGCCGCACTGCAATGCGCCCGTCACCCTGAAACAGAGTTGTAAGGTCTCATGTACCCGTAATTTCACAGGCCCCCTTGCCCTTCAAACCGGAACACAGCAATGTAAGCAAGGTATGGTGGTAGTACTTCCCCGGATGAACCTTTCACAAAAAGTTCTACTACTACTAAAATATATACATCATCATTTCAGCCATAAAACGTCCACTAATGAACAAAGGCCTCCCTCATGGGTCTCCATGAGGGGTAGTTGCCATACTCACCACGCTTGGCAGGCGGGTTGGCGAGCGCAGTATGGGATGTTGATATATGGAAAGACGCTGCTGCCCATCTTTCGGAAGTATCCCTTAGTAGGCTCTTACTGCATCCACGGGCATGAGAGGAGGGGCAATGGCACACGGCTTAGCTTAATATATACATAATTCACTCGAAATAATATTATTGTTTTCGAAGGCAAAATCCTGCAAAACTTGAGAATGTTATTAAATGTATTTCAACTTGGCATGACTTCAGTAAAAAAACTTAAGGATCGCAAAAAAAATAAAGTTTCAATATTTAGACGACCTCCGTGCCTCATCTGGTCCAAAACCCGGCGGAGACGCAGAGGGTTGCGGGTTCGTTCCCCGCTTAGGGACCGTTTTCACGAGCGAGGGAATCGCGGCGATGTTATCGTCGTGCCACGTATTTCTTTCTATACACTCAAGTGTCTCCACACGGCGATAATATCGCGGCGAGCGCGCGCGAAACGTCATTACATCGCCGCGGAACGTATTTATGTACTTATATTAACCTGTTTCGGCGAAATGAGTATATATAGATATATATATATATATATATATATAGATGTACTTATTTTTCATAATTCAAATACCTACCTACCTGCTTACCTAGGTATAAGATAGAAAAAGCTATCTAGGTACGTCACACACATTACTTATGTATTACCTACCTAGGTACACATACCTATGTGTAGGTACTACTCCTTTCCCCGACACAGGTTAATAAAGTACATAAGTACGAGTAAATAAATTCCCGGGATTCCATAACTAATCTAATCACACAGGTATGTGTACCTACGTAGGTAAATAAGTAATGGGGTTGAAAATAGGGGTGAACAATCGAATGTTTTCAAATATACCCAAGTGGGGTATCAAAGGGCATGATGTGTAGATTGCAAAACTGAGGGTACACTTTATAAAAAAAATAAGTAACCTCAGAGACGAGGTAAAGTGTCGGGAGTTACTAAAAAATAATAAATAAAATTTTATAAACATGTATTCTGTGGCTACAAGCTCAGTTTGGGACTAGGCGGTGCTGTGTAGTGTGTATTATTTATTTATTATTATAACAATCGTACAAGGGTTGTTTAGTACAGCCTTAAACCTAAGAAAGTTGTTAGTTCGAAATCATAGGTATTTATTTGATTCGTAAACTATTTTAGGTTTTTCAAAAGCATACAATCAAACTCGTAGACCTGCTACGATGTAGCACTTGCGTAACAATCATCTTTTATTCAAATTAGGTAGGCCTAAGAAAGTGTGTATGTAAGTTCGTAATCATATGTATTTATTTGATTTCTAAACTCTCGTGCATTCAATCAATATCGTAGACCTGCTACGACGTAGCACTTGCGTAGCAATTATCTTTTATTCAAATCGCTACCCGATTTGCCTCGCAAGCCTCTCAATAGGATTCGCTCGAATTTAACATCAGGAATCGCAATACTCGCAACTGGATCTCGATTCGATCCCAACAGCATATTAATAGCTATTCCAAACTCTCAGATTCAAATTAAATACTTCGATTTCCAATCTGGACTAAAATTAGTGTTTTTCAAAAGATCTTACTAACTAATTGGACTCAGTGAAAGGACTCAGATGGAATAGGTACTAGTACGACGGGGCCAGACAAGTCACTTCGTAAAGTAGCTAGTTTCAGAATATCGACTAATAAGCCAGCTCGTAAACAGCTTTATGGGTCATAATAACTCGGTAATTATGTAGCCTAGACGGCTAGGTTTTACATCCATATTAGATATTTCCACGATAAACATTTTGGGTCGTGGGGTGCCGGCAGTAGAATGTTACCCCTCGTTTCATGCCCGTGGATGCAGTAAAAGCCTGCTAAGGGATAAGATAAGAAGGATGGGATGCAGCGCCTTTCCGTGTATCAACATCCCGAATCGCGCTCGCCAACCCGCCTGCCAAGCGTGTTGAGTATGGCAACTACCCCTCATGGAGATCCAAGGCCTGTGTTCAGTAGTGGACGTTTTACGGCTGAAATGATGATGATGACTAGAGTGACTGCTAAATGTATCGTTAACAAGTTTATAATATTAAAAAAATTAAGTCTCTGAGGTTACCTTTTTAAGGGTTCCGGACCAAAATGGTAAAAATGAACCCATAAGGTATCACTTTGTCTGTCTGTCTCTCACAAATGGATATCTCGAGAACTACTGATGCTATCGATTTGAAATCTGAAATGGTAAAAGATAACGCTTTTATGCTAATATAACATAACATAAAAATGTAAAAAAATATTCTTATTATGATTGCAGGGGTGCGGGTAGGGGATCTCAAAAATTTAAAGTTACTAGATAGTGTTGAGTATCTTATGAAAGGTATTCATTTTCAAATAATTATACGAGTTATTTACAAAAAAAATGAAAAAACAACCGTTCCATCCCTTTATCTCCGAAGTTTGCAGAGATAAACCCCTTAAACTTGTTTAACTAATAGGAGTGTATGTAAAGATTACAGGAAAATTATAACGAACCCTCTAATTTGCAGTTTTTTAGAAAGCATCGAAAGTGTAAAAAAATGTACATAAGTTCCGCTATCAGACAAGAGATGTCGCTGTCAAGGTTCTTCAACAAATATAAATTGCCTTCATCATATATTATATTGTATGATGGCACTGAACCCCCGGTGCGCGAGTTCGACTCGCTCATGCCCGGTTTTATTTTGTAATGTGTACCCTCAGTTTTGCAATCTACACAGCATGACCTTTCATTATTAACATACATATAACCCGGGAAGACCAGTCTTCCCGGGACCATGCTTGGTGCAATCCAAGCGAAACGTCGGGAAATAATAAAGGTAATTTACGCGATAAATACCCGGTTATATGTATGTTAATAATGTGTTGTGATCGCGAAAGTTTAAAAAAGACAATGACCTTTCATTTGATACACTTTGGTATATTGGAAAAAAAATCGTTGTTCACCTCTACTTTCAAACCCCATATCTCATGAATGGCTCGACCGATTTCTATTTAACTTTCAGTTTTGCATTCTACGTATCATTTCCTTTCATTTGATACCAAACTCGTGTATACTTGGAAACATACGATTATTCATCCCCTCTTTCACCCCCCATATCTTGTAAACGGCTCAAACGATTTTGATAAAACCGGCTTTTAAATAAAAAAACTGCATGCAAATCGGTCCACTCGTTGAGCTACGATGCTACAGACAGACACACACATAGCGGTCAAACTTATAACATCCCTCTTTTTTGTCGGGGGTGAAAAAGAGATTACTATGTTAATGATACTTATGATGAGAAATATAACGCATTTTTGCCGAAAAAGTATTCAATGTCACTGACTTAAAAACGCCCTCGTTTTACACTTAACACCATATGGTTGGAATCAATAGCATCAGAGTTACAAAACAATTTAAATTCTAACGCGACAAAATAATTACAGCGGCGCGGGCGTAGGTACCTAAAGCCTGTATTACATTACACGGTATTCAAGGATCCTTACCCTAACTAAGAGTGGTGTAATAAGAGTTAGAGCGTAAGGGACCCTAACTAGCGCGACCGCGGCAAGCCTTGCTCCGTAATCGCCCTAACTACCGGGCCCTGTATACCGTGTAGTGTAATACAGCTTTATGGTACGCCCAAATCCTCAACGGCTAGACCGATACAATAAATTCCGGTAGGTGGCTGGCACTCACAGTCAGCGGGCAGGTCGACGTCTGCAGGGTTCGCTAGTCAATGATAAAATCTAAAATGTTTAAAAAAAAACTCAAACCGCTATTTCTATGCTTTTGAGTATTTCTTCAATTTATCGTGGATCCCACCACAGAACAGGGTACTTCAGTATGCAAATATTATCAACTGAATAAAAATCCCAACCGCAAGTAAAAATTATAATTGTATTATCTCGCCCCATGAATCCCAACCTGGTCTATCAACCCCCAGGGGTCCTGCAAGGGGTCTATACAAAAGTAAATGAATGAGGGGTCCGTGACATATATATATCGGAGGCCGACAGTAAATCTTATCTAAGCTGATCAATCTGGGTAATTCAGCTTCTTTATTGGCTATAAGTACATATGTCTTGAGTATAAATTTAGTGCTCCTAATTAGGGTGGATTGAATTCGGTATTCATCATTGACTTTTCTTTGATCCTGCAGATTATTTGCGCGGTTGGACGGAAACTGTAGGCAGAGTAAAGTAGGTAACTTATTAGTTCAGGAGGCAATAATATGATTCAAAGAAAATAAACCGTCGAAATCCTATTTTTTGCAGTCGGTAAAAATATGATTTTCCAAACACGACAAGAAAAGCTGTTCAGGTTGATGGACACAAAAAGCCTATCTGGGATTTATAAGGATTTCTAGGGATTTTTTTGTTGTTATACTTTTCTCTCTTGCCCGTGGATGCAGTAAGAACCTGCCAAGAGATACACCCGGAAGATGCGTCTTTCCGTGTATCGACATCCACGGGACAACGATGGGTGCAATCAAAGTGAATTTTACTGCTAAACCTTCTCTTTAAACACTATCCATTGGTGAAACCAGCATCATCCGTTGCGTGGTTTAGAAGAAAGCCAAGCAGACAGACAGACGCGAGCAGCAACTACAATTTATACTATGTAGAGAAAGAGATAGAGAAGAAGAGATAGAGAAAGAGATAGAAATAGGACATAAGTAGGTACTTATAGTTGCCGCTTAGAGTGAATCATTGGATGTCGAAAAAAACCTCTTCGACATCCGAAGTTTTCACTTTAATAGGTAGACCAGGTAGGAGGCACTAGGAAGGTCCATTTATTTCCTAAATAATAATTGTTTAGTTCGAAAGCAAGCATTACAGTTTTAAGCATAATTTACTTTATATTTTATTTTAATTATTTATTGATAAAAGGATTGCCAACAGTTTACACAACAAAAATTACGCAAAGGCATTTATACGGACACAGTCATATGTTAACTAACTACAGACAAACACGACAGGTTGCCTGTAATTGGATACCTAGTACATTAAATTGAAAACAAAAAAATCTTTATTAAATATAACAATACATACTAGGTAAGCTATTTAAGCTTCTATTATATAACAAAAATATCTTAAAAACTGGTAACAAAATGTGAAAATGAAAATGCGTTTATTGGTACACCACACCTGAAACATAATTAATAATCTAACTTATGAAGGTTACAGATTTTAACATAAGTATATATATTATCTCAGATCAAATAAAATAGAGAAAAACATTTATGAAACAAATATTTAATGAAGACTTGTGTCAATGTAGTTAGCCTGCAGCATCTATCTACACTAAGCGAAAACGTTTGCTGTAGACGCCGCTTCCCTTCTATAAACATTGGTAGCTTTATTGCCGTCAAAGTCAAATATGATGTTTAATATAATGTATCTTCTATTCATTGTTTTAATCACACATATCATATCAGCCCGTTGACACTTACTGCTGGGTATAGGCCTTCTCTCCAACAAGGCAATGTGAAATGGTCCTGTGCAAGTCTCATACACTGTCGTCCAGCAACCCTGGCTAGATCGTCCACCCATTCGGCAGGTGGTCTGTCTCGAGGCCGTCCCGCTTCCATCGAAAACCACTGTTACCGTCTTGGGACAGCATATGATGCTTAATTTAATGTTTGCATGGATATTTTATGTTGTAAGCTGGAAGACGATCAGACGGGCCTCCTGATGGAAAGTGGTCACCGTCTCCTATGGACATCTGCATCACTAGAGGCGAGGCTGATGCGGTGCCGGTTTTTAGGAAGGAAAATACCCGCCTTTTGTAGGACCCCATGACGAAGCTCCGAGAGTATACCGCAGATATGCCCGCGACAAAAATGAGCGCGCGAAACACTCGTTTCGCGCGCTCATTTTGCGTGGTGGAGAACCAGCTAGCCAGATGGTGCGGATCAAATTTGGTTTTCTGGCGAGTACCGAACCACAGTAGTGGAAGTGAGCTGCGGGTATCAAGCTGAATAGTTCTTAAGAACATTCCCCATTACAAAGACGTTAAAGCACATACCAACAGAGAACCTACTACGTCTGTGTTGAGATGAGGGCTCTAGATCGTACGTAAGCTTGGAATTGCCGACAATACGGGTTGCCCAACGTTGTAACCGGTCAAGTGGAAGAAGTTGGTATTATGGCCCGTCTGCCCACTGGATAGTTTGGATCTTGCAAGATGACTTCATTTCATAATCTATCGTTTCAAATTTATTTAGTTTTCAATAACAATTTAGTATTATGGAGTTGTGCAAGTATTTTATCGTAGAAGATTTCACCGACAAAAAATAACAGTGAAATCGTCCAGCCCGATAACAAAAGCAAATAGCAACCAGTGAAGTGCTCCATATTGATGGGTTCTAAAGCGTTTTCAGCCTTTTTCGCCTTCGCCGTGTTGGTGTAGATTTGCTTCAACTTCTCCGAGAACCCCGATTCGACGAGCTGGACTAAAACTTTATTAACTGACCTAGCCATTGGCGAAAATTTCTTGAAGAAAATAACAGTCGGAAAAGTTACGATTTTTTGCTTTAGTATGTGAACGTTAATCTTCTCCTCAAATATTATGGTGTCTGCAGTTTCTTGACTCATTGCCAGTACAAATTCCATACCTTCAGACACTTTCCTCATTGTTGGTATAATGTCCACTGCGTTCAAATGGATCCAGTTATCGTAAACGTTTGGAAAATCCATGTAATAGTCCTTCAGAGCCGCACCACCCCCAAATGGGTAATTAGCATCAATCGCATCATCAATAGTATCAAACTGGGTGAAATAATAGTTGGCCTTTAAAACACTAATCAGAGAGACTTGATAAAAGGTTCTTAAGAATACACAAAACCACATCCATAAAAATACCATGGATAAATAAGCTGGTTTTGTAGGTAGCCTCGTGGAGGGGAGTCCCATAAGGATAATCCAAGCGTAGAACACGATGCTCGTACGCGATGTATTTCCTTCAATGATACGTCCATGAAAACGCCAGAACTTGCTTCGTCGTATCAAGCCGCATAAAACGACAAGCATAAAACACATGCTGACAGCTAATTGAGCGTTTAGTTGGAATGGGTGTGCGAGTTTAAGAGAGGAAGGCATCTTCTTAGGTGGATGTGTTACCCAAACGACGCTGGCGGTGCTGTAATCGACGGACATTTGGAAGTATGAGTATCGGGCTCGAGTGATCGCCGCTGAGGTGATTGAAAGGTTGGCGTGGTCGTAGTACACGTCGGCTAAGGATCCGGACCACGATCCATCTTCCTCCTGCTTACCCCAACCGTCGCCGATCTTTGGCGTTATCGTTTTTAGAGTAGCATTTAATCTTTCAGCCAGTAATACAAGCAGATCTCCGTTGGCGCCACTAGGTACACCGTCGATTATTTTCATGTAAGGTGGTTGCATGAACGACGACGCCACCAAATAACACTTATGGAAATTATCAAATTTCCGAGCAAACAGATGCCTGCAGTTTCTCTGGTGGCTACCGTTGAAGCGCATGTTAAAATTATCAAACTTCACAGGAACGTCTACTCTACAATCACTGTCGTTAAGGGGGTCATAAGTGTATCCTGCTACTTCTTTTTCATTATGTTTTAGAAAAACTACATTGGTGACCTTGTGATCCCAAAAAGTCCTAACAGCTCTCGTTTCGTCGCATTTATCTAAATCTTGTGACTGGCAAACAATGATGAATTTCCCGGTGTTGTCAAAACCATGGCGGTGCATCCATTTGAGCACATGCTCTATGTCATCGAGGTTATTTCCAAAGAGCGCGTACTGCCTCGACTGGCCCGCAAATTTGGGGTAGAACGTGCCTTTCCCGACGATTGTGCTCTTTCCGTAAGACTGCAGGAAAGCGTCGACGCCACACCACACGGTGGCGTTGAAGAAAACTAAAGTCACGTAGTGCCATTCGAAGTTTTGTATCGCAATTTGAGTGGCGGTCAGACTAAGTTCTTCAACCGCATTGGACGCTAGGTACGTGGTATTATCACTGACTAACATGTTGTGCGCGTGACGCTGGCGTGCAGTCACGTAAACCAGTGATTGGTATGCATGCAGTGATGATATACTTTGATATTATCTTTATGTTAAAACACCGACAGCTAATAGTTATGCGATGAACCATTATCTAGCAATCACAATCTACTGATACTTTGCTGCAGGAATGCATATAATGGTATGAGGAAATGAAAGAAAACCACTCGCGTAGCTGAAAAAAATTATATTTTATGAGAAATTATAATTTACAATATTTCATACAGGCATCCATCTTCAGTCGGAACTTAAGCTAAAATTCTCACAATCTCACGCAAAAGGTAAAGCAACTTTAGACTATTAATATAGTTTATAGCAATATTTTGTGTAATTCCTTGCCCAACGGTCAAAAAAAACAAGTAAGAGTCACTTGTAGAGTACAGTCCGATCGTAGGATTTACGAATTGGCGGAATGACGTCACGAGCGCGCTCTCGAGCGAGGGATATATAAAACTAATTGCCAATAAAACAGGGATTTGTGCTTTGTTCACTTTTGAAAACTAAATCAATTGCATCTGGACCAAGAGCCCGTTAAGACATTTTATTAAAGAGCAGTAAGTAAAAATGCATTCAAAATAAGTATAGTACCTATACGGAGTAAAGTTAAAATCAGTGTTGAACGCACGCTCGTGCCTTGATGGAGATTCCGCCCGGGCGCCGAACCATAAACACAATATTGCTGTAAAATTGCACAACATAAAATAGTCATATGTACAGGGCATACACAGAGATTGCACAGAGGGATACATCAATAGATTTTTTTTTTTAAATATTGTGCGCTAAGTTTCAAAATTCACATTATTTTGAGCATCAGACAGTTGTTTCTTATATTAAGCATAGAGTTTTGCTATTGACAGTGTCACGTCTTTGTGCATAATCGCCGGTGAAATAGTAACTCACCACCATACAAAGAAGAAATAGAAATTCAAGACACAACAACAAATAAGTTAATAAGTTATATATCTTCAAACAGAAACTTTGTTTCTTGCTATAAAAAATCTAAATAATAACACAAAGCAACACTCTAAATTAGCAATAATAAAATATTCTAATTATATGGAAAAAAAACAATAATAAAATGTGTAAATTTTGTGCTCTTCCCCAGTATAATGTGCCAATAGCAAAACTTGGCACTGCCGCTGTCAGCTCGAATCACTCAGCACATTTAGACCCAAATGTACAATATATTACATTCATGTGGTACAAGCTTTCGTGCAAAAAACTTCGGTATCGGTTTTTTACAATTCACATTCGCTTTATTTTACGGGTTTCTAGTAAAAAAAGTTTATATCAAATGCATCAAAAATGTCCTTAAACAACTAACATAGTAATTTCCTATAGTTGACGATCTAGCCGTATGGAATTCTCACACACGGTTAATATTAGGAAGAAACCAAATACACCATACCACTGCGTACACAAAGCCTACAGTTAACGTAAATCATTCCGCGTGAAGTCAATTCGTGTAGAAAAACACCATTTAAATATACACAGCTTAAATAATAACATATAATTTTATGTAACAAAAATCCAATGTACAAAAGTAACGAAATATTTTATTTAAAATACAATAAATCTTTGAAGCTAACAGAAACGGTAATGGTATATAAATTACGTGTACATTACATCTATTGGATAATGTGGCAGAGATGCGGGGCGAGGGAGCCTCGCCTGCGCTCGAGCCACCGACTCACGAAGCTCTGGGCCGACCTTAACCATTACGAGACATCATTCATTATAACTTAAATAAATACGTAATAGTAACACGGAAGCATCCCGTTCGATACACCAGTAGGCAGTCCTGTCTCGACCACGACCCAATGTGACACGCAACGTTCATTGGACTAGTTTGTTCAAATCCATCCATCTGGACACAATAAAATGTATACTAATGTAGAAAGATATTATGGCAACAAACTTTACAAAAATCCTAAAACAATGACTAAAAGCAGCTCACGGTAAGGCCATGACTCACCATAACTTTTTAAAATGCACAATTTAGTATTCACCGATACAGACACATACATAAATTGTGAATAACTTCATCATAAAAAAACATGTCAAAAAACCTGTCACGGTTGAAGCGATCCTCCGATTCGGCTCAAACGGTCCGCGGTCGCGCCGCTCCCGACTCTAGTATTTGGATTAAATGACTTACAATCTATCCTTACTTTCTC